>CM046966.1:85414105-86677855 GCA_025698475.1 Gossypium anomalum
ATCTATGCAAATGTGACTTAAATTTCATAAATAATTAATTTCATGCGAATATGTAAAAACAATGACATGAAATAACAAATAATCTATGAAAATTTAACCTACTAGAACAATATCAAAATAAAAGAAAACAAAAATAAGTAAGCAAATTATAAACACATCAACTAAAATAAAAATAAAGATATTTAAAAACATTTAGAATAATATAAGAATGATAAAGGAGAACCCTTTTTTTTAAAAATAATTAATATATAAATCATGTTATAGGATATAAAAACTTAAAAAAATAATGTACTAAATAGTAATATTACACATATTTATTTTTAAAAAAAACATATGTAGTTAAGGAGTAATAGAATAATGTATATTTTATAATAAAATAAAAGTAATGTAAGGAAAAATATATGGTGAAGTATATAGTGTATAATATAATTTATAAACAAAGTATATAATAATATAAACCATATGATAAGTAATATAAAATATATATAATACAATGTATATAATATAATATATAATAAAAGAAAGATATTATAAGGAATAATATATAATAAAATATGATATGTAATAAAATATATAAATAAAATATAATGAAATATAAATACTATCATATAAATAAGGATAATATATATACTATTATTTAATAATAATTTTTAAAAAAATTAAAATTTTCACAATTAATGAATAATAATACATAATTTATAAATAAGTAATAAAATAAAAATACAAGGAATAATATATAGTAAAATATAATATATAATAAAATTTATAAATAAAACGTATAATAATGATATAAATAATATAATGGATAATATATAAATAAAAATAATATGTACTATTTTATATAACTAGTACTTATAAAAAAAATAGATAATACATAAGTTATTTAAAATAAATTAAATATATAAAAAGGATTAAAATTGAATTTAATTAAAGAATCTGGGGTTAAATGCAAAATAATATAAAATCTGGGCCAAATTGAAACACTCGCTAAAAGCCGAGGGACTCATTGGGTAACTCGACCCTAATCCCAAAACGACGTCGTTCTTCAGAATGGATTTTAAAGGCCATTAGGATTGAATTGAAACAAATATAAAAGATTAGGGCCAAATTAAAATAAAAATGAAATGAAATTATAAAGATTAAAAATGCGAAAGGACCTAATGGGAAATTAGCCCATTTTCTAAAAAAACACGCGGATCCTCCCTGGGTCTCGGGTTAACGCGCGGATCCTAGCCTTGGAACGACGCCATTTTAAAGCTTATTTTTTAAGCAAAACGACGTCCTTTATATGAGGCTATAAAAGCCTAATTTCAGCAAAAAAAACATTTTAAAACAGATTTAAAAAAAAAACAGAAGGATTCTCTGAAAGGGGGGCCGAGGGCAAACCCTCGGAGCTCTATTGAGCCTCCGTCATTGGGTTCCCACGCGCTCACGCGCCACCGCTGACTTCGCCGAGTACGGCGGTTAGAATACGAATCGTTTCGCCTTTTTCACAGCAAAAAAGGGTAAACTCTTTTATTTACTTTTTACAGTATTTTGCATGTATGAAACGTTGATATCGAAGAAAAGAAAAAGAATCACCTTTGTTTCTTTAATCGACTGTTGGTCTTTTTTATTGTATCTGTGTGTATATCTTTTATATATGTAAAAATCAGTCCTCGTTACAGTGAAATGATTCGACTTTTATAGCCTCTATTTACAAGTTGGTTTATCCCTATTCGATTTCTTGCCTTATTCGCTGCTGTTTTTCTTTCCTCTTTTGCAGGTAATGCCAGAGAATCTGGCGGTGAATGCACTGGCATTAATTCGTGCGCTGATTACAACACAATATGGGGCCGAAGTCGCGTCATCGATGGAGGATGATGAAAAGTTATTGGAACGGCGCCCAAACGAAAGGTTGTGACCTTTGGTGTTCCTGCGGCGCCTAGGGTTTCAGAAACCCTAGGCCTTTCCGTATTCTGCTAACCATTTGGGCCATCCGGGCCTTGTATATTTTGGGCTAAGGGTGCATCGGGTTACAAAGGAATATAGGGTTTAGGTATTTGGGCTTATCAGGCCTTGAGGCCTGTTTATTGTAAATGGACTGTAAATGAACTTTTATTTTTAATTTTTGTTTTGTTTTTTTTATATTTATTTAATTGTGGGCCCGGGCAGAAATGGGCTACTACAACGGTAATGGTGGAGGCTGAAAGAAAATTTTCTTTTTTCTCTTACTTTGACTATCTTAACCGAACATGGAAGAAGCAAAATAACTTTCTCTTTCATTCCACTTTCACACTTATAAACTTAGATTAAGAAAATGATTAAGCTTAATTAATCTATATTAATTAATATAAAATGATTATTTAATGTAAATCATATTAAAAATGATGAATGAATATAATCATTTTATTCGACTAACTTAATATTAGCTCGGTCTATTTATTCTTTAGCTAGTTTAATTTATAACTTGGTCCTTTTTTATTTTCTAATTTAAAATTTGATAGTGATCACGCTTTTGTAATTTAATCTCTATACTATTTTTAATAATAGATTTAATTAAATAATACCTAATAATTCGACCTTTCCATTTCATACTCATCACATAATTATTTTATTTTAATTTTTTAATAGCTCGATTCAAAAAATTTGATCCAAAACTAATTTTTTCCAACACGGTTGAAAATCAGGTCATTACAATACTTGTAATTTTTTGAATAGATTAGTTTAAATAAAATTTTATTATACACTAATGTCATTTGTATAAGCCATCAACGATTTTTGCATGCAAAGTAAATGTAAACAAATATTGGCTCGTTGATTATCTAATGTTTAACTAATATTAAGTTGCATTATGTGGTCAGATCATAATGTGAGAAGACAACCTATATTAGTAGATAATCTAAATAGTCAGTATTCTAATCGAAATTGAGCAAATCGATTGAAAGATTGTTATGTTATTTATCAAGTCCAATTGGAGAGATATCTTGTCTTGGGTATCGAAGCAAATGACTCCTAAAAGATAGAGACATAGATGTCACTATTTGAACTGAAAATACATCGAACATTACCCAAGTAGAATCTATCTTAGATCCATTTATGGATTCATTTACTTGTGACGTTCATAGTGTAGCATACTTTAATCATGAGTGGATGATGGACTATATATGCGTGACTCGTATACTTTGATGTAAATGCAAACCTGAGGATTAAGCAAAAAAATTCAAGTCTGAGTTCAAATAGGTAAGGAATCGAAAACTAGTGTGTTGGGTATACAATTTCTGCATGATGTAACATCATTCCGCAATAGTGGAATTCATAACCCAATAACTGGTAAATGATATCCTCTCATTGGTATTACATGATTGATGAACAATGAACGTGACCATAAGTGATTTATCATAAGATAAATGATTTAATTACTATGTGTTAGTAATTAAAGTTTTCATATCAAAAGATGTAATGGAAACCATGAGATAAAATAAGATTATATTAGGAGAACGAATTTTATTCCAAAGAGATTAATGATATTCTATGAGGGTAACACACTTATGACAAGGTCATTGGACAAGCACTTAATGAAGTAAATTTCATAATAGAATATATGTATATATATAATAAGGGATAATACAATCATGGTACTATAGTGGAATAGTTCTATGAATAAATAAGTTGTAATTCATAGGAGAAGAGACAGAACTTAATTACAAATTATTTGAGCCCTAATTATATATGTTTGATTAGTCCCTCTAATAGCTTGAGATAACCTAAAACGAATTGTGTATAGATTTGGTAAATTGTAGTGTAACGACCCGATAGTCAGGGATGTCGGAAAGTGTATTCCCGGGACTCCGTAACCGTAAACTGGACCTGTAAAATTTTTTATTAAATATTTACGAGGCTAACTTAATAGCTAATTAATTTTTGGATTAGTAAATTTCGTGAAATTAGGAGTTATTAAGGTACAAAGATTAAATCGCGTAAGAGATAAAAGTTAAATTATAGATTGAAATAAACTAAAAGGGCTAAAGTAGCAATTATGCCACTTAATTAATGTTGGTAAATAGGTGGCCGGCCATGGGCTTAGCAAAATGCATGAAATATATATATTTAATATATGTTAACTTTAATGTATATATATATTATAATAATT
This sequence comes from Gossypium anomalum, assembly GCA_025698475.1. Classification (NCBI taxonomy): domain Eukaryota; kingdom Viridiplantae; phylum Streptophyta; class Magnoliopsida; order Malvales; family Malvaceae; genus Gossypium; species Gossypium anomalum. Next base: position 85,418,238 of record CM046966.1, read on the forward strand.
AAAAAGAAAGATATAATAAAAGAAAAGAAAGTGGAGACATGCAAATTAAACAAAGTAAAGGGAAAAAAAAAAAGAAAGAAAGAAAAGGAGAAGAAGGGGTTTGAAATTCAAATCCAAATTGGTTAGTGCAATTTAGTCTCTATACTTGTAATTTTTACGTTTTCGGAATCCTGGTACTTAGGGTTACCCGACCCATGTTGTAATTTTTAGTATTGTTCAAGATTTTAGATGTTGACTTTGTTAAACAGTTTAAGTATTAGGGATTAAATAGATATATTTTTAAGTTAGAAATGGAAAAAGATTAAATTGTGGAATTAATTGTTGATTTTGAACAATAGGGACTAAATTGTGAAAAATTTAAATTATGAGGTCGAATTGGAAAAGAGGAAGCTAAATGTGGTCTAGAGTGAAATTAGTATAAAAATATAAAGTTAATTGTAAAGGTTAAAATTAGTCTCGATTTATGGACTAAATTGAAAAATAAACAAAATATAGTGTGAAAATTTAAATTTAATGTGAAGTTGAAATGTGTAATATTAATGTGATTTAATTGTTTTATTTCGTAGCTAACGTGTACAAGAATCCTTGAGTGAAAAGGGGAAGGATAAAATTGGTGTTGAATAGCTTGAAAATCACAGTTTGTGTTTCTATAATCCGAATTAGATAGTAGATTATTGCATATATAATTGTTTGCATATGGTAAGCAATTGAGGTGAGTATTTTGGTACTTGGGAATTGAATTAAATTCATAATTGAAATGAAATGGATTGATTTTGTATATTATGAAATATACTGATTATGAATATATGTGTATTGAGAAAAATGTGATTATTATCAAATTGAATATATGCTTATATGTGATGATATATATTCATGAAACTGAGACATTGGCTGTACTGAAAAGTGAAATGAATCCCTATTAACTGTATCGGGTTGATTCGGATATAGATGGCATGCCATAGGATAGTAAAAGTTCAGGGATTACTTCGACCTCGAGTCGATAAGGTACTGGGTGTCAATTTGCTTCGGTTTAACCGATGAGACACTGGGTGTCAATTTATATAGCGCTTGGTGCAATTATTACTTTGGATTTATCTAATGAGGCACTGGTGCCAAACTGGTGTGTTGATTGGATCTGTGTATCCGTCCGAGTCCATATCGTGTTAATAGGGGAAAGTAAAGTAATAATTTATGTAACTGATATTGAAATGACAAAGAAGAGAAATGAATATGAGATGAGAAAATATTCAAATGAAAAATATTAGAAATGATTATGAAATGAGAAATGAGATATGAAATGATGAATTGAGATGTGAAACTTGAATGAATTCAAGTATTGATCAAAGATATGAATCATGCCATTGCATGAGATGACGTATTCAAATGTTAAATGAAATGTCATTGATATATACTTATATATTTGAACATGTGAAAATCTTAGTAGATGTGAATAAGGAATAAGCAAAAATTATACTATTGAATTGGAACACATGAACATAGCTTACTTGTTTCATTTCGCATTTTAAATACTTATATCAAGTTTATGTTATTCGGATTATAGAAATACCACTGAGCTTCACTCAGCGTGCGGTTTTATTTTTCATGCGCAGGCTAGGTACTGTTTGAATTATTACCAACTCAGCATCAAATTACAAATCCCGAGCTCAATTGTGGTGATATTTTATTTTGTAATGGCATGTACCTAGGGAGACTTTTATTGATATCGTTTATAAGATGTTGTTAACTTAGTTGCTCGTGAAATGATGGTTAAATGTGTATATGGTTGTGGTTGAGGCTATGTTGGTATGCTAGCCTAGTTTATATTTTGGTATGTGATATTTTAAAGTTTAGTAGCTTAGCATAATGCTTGGTATGTGCTTAGCTTCATATTTTGTAATTTTATAAGTTTGAAAGTTAGTTTAAATATGGTAAGTTTGATATGAATGAAAGTCTTGAATGTTTGATGTGTTGTTGATGTATTTGAACATATAAAATGTGGTACCAATGAGGGTACATTGGTTAGGCATATTAGGTGATGAATTTGGTTTATTTTGGGCATATTTAATTGTGTTTTGAATAGGTTAAACAATTGGTAATTGAGTTGCTTAGTGCCCAAGTGAATAGGAAATAGTAAACTTGAGTTTTAAGGTACTTTTGGGTGCACACAGCCTGGCCACACGGGCGTGTGTCACACACGGGCAACACACATGAGCGTGTGACCCAAGTCAGAGAGTTACACGGCCTGAGATACGGGCGTGTATCTCAACCCTGTGAGGCACACGGCCTGTCCATACGGGTGTGTGACCCCTGAAATCAAAATTTTTGTAATTATTTTCTAAACTTCCAAAATTGTTTCGAATTAGTCCCTGCCTATTTTTAAACTGCTTCTAGGGTCCCGTAGACACGTAATAGAGGCTGTAAGAGTAACTTTTACTCTGAATTGGGGTGGATTAGCAAACCTAAATTAAGTGCATTCCACTAACATCACCGAAGATAAATTAAAAAGATAATCATAGATGGAGTATGGACTAATACTCTAATGCTAATAACTGGAATAGTCTTGTATGTATCGGAATTCTGACATTCTAGAAGGGATAAATAGTGATAAGAGTGTAGACAGTGGAAGACTAAGTTTAGCAATGTATAAATAGTGATAAGAGTTTAGACAGTGGAAGACCAAGCTTAGAAATACAAAACATAATTTATTATTCGAATGTATAAGAATCTAGCATGAAAGTATTAGATTGTTGTTGTAACGCCCCCACGCCCGAGACCGTCGCCGGAGTCGAGCTTGAGGTGTTACCGAACATAATTTATCAAATTAAGAACTTCGAATCATTTATTTCTACATTCGCAGCTTTCTAACTACCTGCATCACAGTTACAAGAAAAATCATATCTTGAGTTACGAAACTCAAAATCAAGATCCGTAAATTTACCCTAAATCTAGACTCATATATCTATTTACTGATTTTTTTCTAGAATTTTTGGTTGGGCCAATTAGTACAGTTTATTAGTTAAAGTTACCCCTGTTTTAGAACTTGACTGGTCTGACCTCTGTTTACTACGAACCATATTTCTCTCTGTAAAAAATTTATATTACTATGCTGTTTGTTTATCATGAAACTAGACTCAATAAGGATTCCAAGAATATAAAATACACCACCTAATTATTTTTTTATGATTTATGGTGAATTTGTAAAGTTGAAATAGGGGATCCAGAAATCGCTCTGGCCCTGTTTCACTAAAACTCAAATATCTTCTAACATATAATTCCTTTACCCGTTTCATTTGTTTCATGTGAAACTAGACATATTAGGCTTCAATTTCATATTTAATCCATCACTAAATTCAATTTCTATGATTTTTAGTAAATTTTAAAACTCACATCAGTGTTGCTGCAATGTTCTGTTTATGGCAAATTTCATCTTTTCATGAGTTTTTATGGACTAGATAACCTATTAAACTTCCGTGACATCAAACATGATCTAAATTAGCCATTTCCATTACTTATCATTATCAAGCATTTTCTTAACCAAATCACCACCATATAACAAAATTATTTACACAAAATAGGTATATTGCTATATATGCCAAACTTAAGTTTTACAGGCCATTTACCAAGAAAAAGTCCTTCGGATAGTGTGATCAAACCTTCGACCTGTCCCGATTCCTGAGCCGGCTTGTTCAAAACTACAGTGAATGAAAAGGAGGAAGTAAGCATAAATGCTTAGTAAGTTCATATGCAAATAACAAGTAACATAACAATACAATTATAACAAACAACCTTAGCATGATACCACCAAAACATATTTCACATTTCTACACATCATTCATCATCTTATCATCTTATCGTTGTTGTATCTAACTTCAACCCGAGGGTTAAATACATACCTGTCCCAAGTGTCCATTTCGCAACACTTACCAAAACGTCACTTGCATCTATGTGTTCTTCCATTTCACTAGAAATTTTTCCCGTTGAACACATCCGAATATAACTCGGATACATGGATAATTTGCACATAAGTGCCACATAACATATGTAATCAATCAATCACGTAACCCGCACATAAACGAACTCGGACTCAACTCAACGAGCTCGGGCGTTCGCATCCATAAGTGAACTTGGACTCAACTCAACGAGCTCGGATGCCTAGTTACATCTCTCGAACTCGGACTCAACTCAACGAGTTCGGACATTCGCATCCATAAGTGAACTCGGACTCAACTCAATGAGTTCGGATGCTCGACCATCCTAGTGACATGTCACTTGTATCCTAATCTATTCCTAAGGTTCAAACGGGATTTTCCTCGAACACATATCCTTGCCATCTTCCGTAAAATACCAAAACCAATACTCGGTAGCACTTTATATTTAACAAATAATACACATAATTTGCATTTTATTCGAAAATAACCACAAAGCATATATTTCATGATAAAAATAAGCATATCATATAATTAACATCAATAATTTAAAAATAACAATTATACTACATTATTTACACATGAACTTACCTTGGTACCAAAATATCAATTTAGTCCACAATCTTTTCTTTTCCTCGATTGGGGTCGATTCCACGTCTTTCTTGATCTAAAATAACACATTTAGCTTATTTAATACTCACATTATCAAATTAGTCTTTAATTCAAATTTTAGCAAAATTACAATTTTACCCCTAAACTTTTGCATATTTATACTTTTGCCCCTAGGCTCGGGAATTAAACTTTATCCCTTATTCTTATGTTTTATGACATGCTGATCATTTTTCCCTTCTATGACAACATCAAATTCACACACTAACATGTACTTATGACTATTAGGTATTTTTACCGATTAAGCCCTTTTTACTCGTTTTCACTCAAAACCGAGTAGCACAAGTTGTCTAACATAATTTAAAACCTCATATTCTATCATAAAACATCAAAATTCACAAATTTCACCTATGGGTATTTTTCCAAATATGATCTCTAACTCAAAATATTACTATCATAAGCTATACCGAGTTACCAGGATTTCAAAAACGTAAAAATCATTAAAAACGGGGCTTGGAATCACTTACTATGAAGCTTGGAAGTTGAAGAAACCCTAGCTATGGAGAGAGCAAAATTCGGCAGCAACCATATGAAGAAGATGACTATTTTGTGTTATTTTTCCCCCTTTTATTTCATTTAATATCCAAATGACCAAAATGCCCCTCCTTACTAAACTTTCAAAAATTCCTTCCATGTCCTAATTTTTTTCCATGAACTTAAAATTGGTCAAATTCTATTTAAAACCTCCTTATTAATATTCCAAAACAATTTCATATTAAAAACTTCGAGAATGCAAGTTTTGCAACTTATTCGATTTAGTCCCTAATTTCAATTTAAGCACTTTAGGCATAAAATTTCATCACGAAATTTTCACATAATCATGCAATCATATCATAAACATCAAAATAATTATAAAATAATTATTTTTATCTCGAATTTGTGGTCACGAAACCACTATTTCGATTAGGCCCTAATTCGGGATATTACAGTTGTGACCTGCCCTTGAATATTATAATGTTATTAGTTAGTTTATATGTTGATTATGATTGAATTAATTTTTTGATTCGTTAGTAATGCTCGTGACCCTAATCTGACGACAGAGAGGGGTTAGGGGCGTAACATGTAGAATGAATGAAAATGAAAAGTAAGAGAAATAGATCACATGTATCACTATCTGCAGTGAATGCACTTTCTCGCTAAGTACAAAAGAAGACTTAGAAATTAATTTTTTTTTGAAGTACTATTTAATAGATTGTTATTAAATAATTAAAGTTCGAAGTGAGATTTAAATTAATTAAGTTATCATAGATTTATCGAATAAGGCAATTAAATTAATTTCCTCGTGGATTGTAATAGGTAATATTGCCATGACTTTGACAAAATTATAACTTGGTTGAGAAAATAATTCAACTGAAAAATTAATGAATTAATATTTTGAGTAATGGAAAATAACTATTGAGTTTGATAAATTATAAGTGTTGGATAAAAGTCTGGATAACACATATAATTATACTCAATACATGAGACGAGTTCGAAAGTCCAATCCCATATGTGAGGGGTAGACCTGATCATGGGCCAAGCCATCCACCCATTCCTGAAGGCTCGCTTGAAAAGTCTGAGGGTTTTGGTAAAAATATAGGCTGAAAAATCAGCTTGGACAAAAAAGAAGGTTCGTTTTTTAAACGGGCTGGGCCTCGAGGAGGATTTTTTTTTGTCCAGGCTCGACCAAATAAGCTGTTTTGTTGTTATTTTACTATTGTTTTGCTACCATTTCGCTGTTGTGTTACTACCATTTCGTTATTATATTGCGACTATTTTATTGTTATTGTTTGGATATTGTATAACTTATTTTATGTTAATTTTTGTTACTATTTTAGAGGCATTTGTTTGTTAAGTTGCAACTATCTTAGTGTTATTTAAGTACAAAAACTTTTTAATGCATTTTCAATTTGTTAAGAAATATTTATTTTAATTTTTTGTATTATGTATTATATTTTTAAATTTTTTTATATAAAAAATTAATACGGGTGGGCCAAGTCATGGGTCGGGCTTGGGTAAAATTTTAGGCCCATTTTTTGGGTCGAGACCGGGCCTAGAAAACGGACGTAAATTCTACATCAGCCTGAACCCGGCCCGATCCATGATCAGGTCTAGTAAGGGGCGACAAACCCTAATCGTAGTAAAGGTGTGTCATCCCCCTCTGTATTCTACTTTCTGTAGAATACTATATTTTCTATTCAAATATTATTATTTAGTTAGACCTTATTCGAACAAAACTCTTGTATCGTTTCTCTATAAATAGGAACTATAAGTTAACCTATAAACACAGCTTTTGAGCATCAATATTTTGTCAAAAAATAGTGACAATTTATTTTAAAGAATAATTTCTATTTTTTGGGAAAATATTCATAGTTTTGGTTTATAAAGAGAATTAACTTTCCTACCAAAAGTTAAGTAAAATTTTCATTTTGTGCGTTGGTTCAGTTTGTTTGAGCCCACACTCAAAGCAATTCGAGGTTCGAGGATAGCGAAGAAGATTGATCGATTGAAAGTCAAGAAACGACCAAGATTGCCTTCATACAAAGCTCATGTATGATTTTCGTTCAAAGTTTATTACTACAAATATAACAAAGGCGCGATTTTAAGAAAAAAATTAAGCTTCCACTATGCTTAAAAATATTATTTTCTAAACCAATTTTTCCAACAATATGGTGTCATTAGTTAGCCTAAATATTTTATTCTAACACTGTTAAAATTGTTTGTTAAATTCAGATTGATTACAATTTTTTTTTTTATTACATGTCTACTAAGTGAGCAATTTTTATTTGAAAATATCATGCTAGTGAATTTAACAAAAAAAAATTAACAATGCTAACAATTGGACTTAAATTTTTAAACTCGAAAATAGAGTGACTAAATTCTTCAAAATAAAAATACAAAAACTCAATTTCAAATATACAAAGAGTACAAGAACCTGAGATATATTGTAACCTTTAAATTTTCACCCTATAATTTAGCCCAAAAATAATTAACCTAACGTCAAGTAAATAATTTATTTTCTTAAAATTCTTAAAATACAAAAAATATATCCTAATTCACTCTTACAATGTATAAAGTGTATTTATAAATTCACCTAATAATTTAATTTGGATGTAATTATTTATAATTTTACAAGATTTTGTGAGTTCCATTGAATTGAGTATAATTGGAGCACCCCAATTATACTCTTCAATTCTTATTTGTAACGAATCGATTCCAATGATGTCAAAAAAAAGAGATTTCAGTACCTCATTTTGTAAACCAAGTCCATAAATGTAATAGTTTGATTTTCAATGGCGTCGAAAATCGCAGTTTCGGAACCCCATCTCCGAAGTCCGAGTCCGTAAATAAATATTAATATTTAATATTTACGAGGTTAATATAGATATATATATATATATATATATATATATATATATATTAAAGTTTGGTCTAGTAATTTTGCCGAATTGGTAGTTAATTAAGGTATAAAGACTACATTGTAAAAGTTTATCGCTATAGATTTTTAAATAGCCAAAAGACAAGAAGAATAATTAGACTAATTTTAAATGGTCAATTGATGGGGATGTTGATAAAACCCACTATCTTTTGTTAATTTAGCTTAATTTTTTATTAATTAAGGTTAAATTCATTAAATAATTAATATTTTAATTAAATTATATAAGACAAATTAAAAAGAAACAAAGGCCATTTTTTTTCTTTTTATGCATCTTTTTCACTGAAAAAAGAGAGAGAAAGAAATGGTTTAAAGCTTCAAAACCCTCAAATTGGTAAGTTATTAAGTCTTCTTTTTTTTGTAATTTTTATGTTTTTAGGTCATGGGAGTTTGATTTAGCTAGCCCATGTACCAATTTGTAAAAATGTTAAAGTTTTTGAAAGTTTTTATTGTTGATTTCTTGAAGAAATTGGTGTTAAATTGATAAATTTTAGGCTTAGATGACTAGATTGTAAATTTTAATTGTTAGTTTTTTTTTTCAAAAGGATTAAAATTTATAAATTATAAAATTGATGTGAAATTTCTGTAATAATATATACTAAAGGGTCTTAGAAGGATGTAATTGAAATCGGTTTTGAAACTGAAGCTCAAATTTGAAAGATATTGTTATTTTGGTTTTAGGAACTAAATTGAATAAAATGCAAAATTTTAGGAGCATTCAAAAACTGAAATTAAATTGGTTCATGGATATTACGGGATGTTATAAAAATGTTTGGTATTGATAAATCAAATTGAATAATTGTATAGATCGGGAATTAAACCAAATTGAGGATAACCAAGGAAAAAGCAAATTTGTGGAATAGTCTTTAAAGATACTGTAGTAGCCCAAATTTGACCGGGCTTAAATAAAACAAAAGAAAATAAATAAATAAATATTTATTTAAACAGTCCACAGTCCATTTACAATCAAGGCCCGTTAAGCCCAAATACCTCAGACCCATTACACACAAACAGGCCTAAAACCATTTACCCGGTTACTACCAGCAGACCCACAAACAAACCCAAGACTAAAGAGGCCCAACTAGCCCAAATCCATTACTGGACCAGGGGTTTCTCGCTTCTCGCGCCAGAAGCGAAGATTCCGAAGCCATCCCAACAGACAACCGTTCAAAGCAAGGCCACGATCCCAAGGCTCCGAGTCATGCCGAGATTAACGCCACCATTAGACCACTGTCAGGCCTTCGTCTTCGCCGGATTCTTCGTGAGCATCTGCAAAAAAGGGAAAGAACCACAACAGCAGTAAACCAAAACAAAGATGGAAAGAAATAAAAAGGTTTCTTTCTAAGTTCATGTAATAGCAACAGTGGCTATAAAAGCCCAAATCAAACAGTGTAAAAGCGGGGCTCTTTTGGGGGAAAGATAATAGAAATATACTTACAGATATTCGTTTAAAAAAGAACCAACAGTCTCTAAAAAAGGTGATTTAATTGCGTATCTCGTGCTTATTTTGAATGTATATATGAACTATTCTAGCATATATGAGTAATGATCTCAGAAAAAAAGGGGGGTTACCTGTGGGAGGACGAAGGTTTTTTAAACCTTCAGACCACCGTGTATGACGGCGTGTGGGCCCGTGTAGGATCAACGACCGGAGCGTGACATACGGGGTCAGAACCCGGAGCTCCTCTCTCTCTTTCTTTCAGAGGAAATTTTAAGTTTTTTTTTTTAAAACTTGGGTTTCAAATGAGTTTAAAACTGAGAAGTTGGCTTATATAGCCTTGAGAAAACGACATCGTTTCATGGCCCCAGGGTCCGCGTGTTGACCTGATTACCTGGGGAGGATCCGCGTGTTTTTGAGAATTGGGTTAATTACCCAATTGATCCTTCTACCCTTTTTTGTGTTTACAATTAAACTTTATTTTATTTATGATTTGGCCCTATTATTCTGTTTTAATTTTAATTTAGTCCTAAAGGTTTTTACATGCTAGAAACAGCGTCGTTTAGGATTAGGGCAAATTGCCCAGTGAGTCCTTTGTCGTTTAATTCTTGCAAATTAGGCCCAGAACTTATATTATTTTGCAAATTAGCCTTATAATTCTATTTAAATTCAATTTTAACCCTTGTTTTACTATTTTTAAATTTTGTTATTTTATTTTATATATAATTTATTTATTTATTTATTTTAAAAAACTATACATATATTATTATTAAAAATATTACTTATATTTTTATCATAAATTATTTTCCTATATATATCTATACTATATTTTATTACTTAATGTTTAAATATCTTTATCTTTATATTATCTTTCATTTTAACAATATACTATTATATTATTATTATTTTACATTATTATTTATATATATGGTTATTATATTTTTATTTACATTATATATTAATTATTTGTATATATATACTACACATTATTTATACATACATATTATATATTATTCTATATTATTATGTCATCTTTTATACTATTATATATTTTTTATCTATATGTTATTATCATTAAAGGTTTTAACTTGTGTTACATACTTATCTTTATTTATGTATTAATAATTATTTTATTCATATTCTATTATTACATAATTTGAGGATATTATAATATTATAATTTATATAACATGTATATTTCATCATTAATTACTTATTTTATATTATGCTAAACTTACATTTATTTTATTATAAATTCCTATACATTATTTTTCTAAAACAATATATTTAAAAATTCTGTTATTACATATAGTATAATTAAATACTATTTTAAAATCATCATTAAATATCATATTTTTATTTGTATTATATGAATATTTTGTTAACAATTATTCACTTTATATTTTATATATATTGATTCTTTTATGTATTTTTATATTGTATGTATCATGTGTGTTAAATGTTATTTTATATTTATTATATGATGTTATATTTTGTAAACATGTACATCGATATTATATTTCTTTTTAATTGTGTACCAAGCATCATTTTTTAATTATTACTATGTGAGTATGTTTTGCTTATCCATTTTCAATATAAGCTGTGTATCTTTGTATATATGATGTTGTGTAATTTTAAACATGTATGTATCTAGTATATGATTTTTGTATTATTGTCATTGTATCGTTTAAATGCATGATTAGTTCACTTATTATTGCAATATTCTATTCCATAACGATAATGTGATTCCTCATGCATTAACTAAAACAAAATTCCAAAGTTTTCAAAAAAACATAAAGGCAATGTTTGGTGTTTGGAAATTTCGAGAAAAGTAGTGCCCAAACTTATTGGGTTGCGGCTCTTCTCGTTGAGTTCGAGTAATCAAGTACCCTTCTAAGTTTTTAAAGGTTTTTTTTTTAAATGCGAGCAACTGTCTTGGAATTTCAAAGCAATATGTCCTAACTTACTGGATGTGGCGTTTTGTTGTTTCGAGATAGGGATTTCCAAAAGCTAACCTGGTGTCAATACTTTGATACAAGTGAATTCCAATTTTCAAAATCAAAATATTTTAAAGAGGATTATATCTTAAAACTTTTGAATTTCCGACATTAAAGACACTTGATAATCAATTAGGTACCAATTTTTGGGCGTTACAAGGGTGCTAATCCTTCCTTGTACGTAACCGACTCCCGAACCCGTTCTTTTGATTTCGTAGACCAAAACCAACGATTTTAAAACAAAAATGTTTTAAAGGTGATCCAATCACACCTAAAAAGATTGGTGGCGACTCTCGTTTTCATTTTTCTTAAGGTCGATTCCCATTTTCCAAAAACTTGATTTAAAGATGGTCTCGACAGCTTGGCGACTCCACTGGGGAATAATAAGAGAGTCAAGCCGTGTAATTGATTATCTCTTATCTTAATGTCGGAAATTAAAATTTTAAAATTTAATCCTCTTTGCATTACATGTGTTTGTATTATTGCATGTGTTGCTATATTCTAATACGCATTGCACTTGCATGACCGTTGTAGTCACACCCTTAAGTGGGAGTGAGAAGCTACGCCTTCGTGAGGTTTTCGCCTCCGTGCAGGATAGTGGATCACTTTCGGGATATATCCGTACCTATGGTTTCGTGATATTTTCATCTCCGTGTAGCCATAGGGAAATGTATTCCCCTGAACTGAACTCGATTCAAATGAGCCTATAATGGGTTAGGATCGAGGAATCTGCTGGTTCAGATACCTCAAACTTTAGAACCAACTTCATATAGAAAAACTGGAAGAGCCCAACTTAGTTAGAGTCAAACTTTAGATATTACCCTTATAAATTATTGTCGAGATTTATTGATATCATGTGATACTGACTATTTCTTTTCTTTTGTTTGCATGACATTTTTTGTATTTACAAAGGTATCGATTCACAGTCAGTCTCTAAGTTAGGAAGTTTTGTTATGGAGAACGGACTTCTTGATAGAGTGGAGGGCAACACCAACGTCCATAGATGGTCTGAGCAAACTCAATTAGAAAGGGGAGATAGTATATCTGTGGGATATATGTCAGAGCTGTCAGATTATACTCGTATTAGTGTCACACAGAATAATCTCCAAGAGCTTAAGGAAATTTAGGATCAGTGGGACAATAATACTAAACAGTTATTCTACGGTAATTATGGAGATTTACCTTACTTGCTCGATGTTCAGGTAGATAAGCACTTGTTCCGAGCTCTTGCTCAGTTTTGGAACCCGGCGTACAGCTGTTTCACTTTGGTACCTACCGTAGAGGAGTACACGGCCTTACTTCGTTGTCCCAGGTTTTAGATGGATAGGATCTATTCTCGAGCCGCTTGTGTCCCTACCTTTTGAAAGAAATTAATGACTATTATGGGGATGAGCGAGCAGTGGATCACGGCCAGAATTAAAGAAAAAGGTAAGTGCAAGTGCATTTCGTGGGACGCTTTGAAGGATCTGATTTTGACGCACCCTGATGAGACGAAGAAGTTAGATGTTTTTGCTTTAGGTTTGTATGGACTGATGGTTTTCCCTAGGGCTCTGGGATATGTGGACGAGGCAACCACGGATCTTTTTCATCAACTCAGCAAAAGAGTCACTTCTGTCCCTGCAATTTTGGCGGAGACATTCAGATCCTTAGGCGCGTGTAGGAAAGCTAGTGCAGGCAGGTTTATAGGGTGTGCTCAGTTACTTTTGGCTTGGTTCTACAGCCATTTCTGATTGATAGATAGGGTGGTTTGTCGAGTCTTCTTTAAGGATTACTCACTGTTAAAGGACAGTAGCTTCAACTAGGAGAGTTGATGTTCCAGAAGAGAATTGGATAGCGCTACTTCAGAACCTTCAGTCGAAAGATGTCGAGTGGAGGGCTCCGTGGATGATTCTTGGTGAGATTCTTTACCGATGTGGCAGTTTTGATTGGGTCCCTCTGTTGGGAATATGGGGTCCCATTGGCTATGCCCCTTTGCTCGTACTAAGGCAGCATAGATTGAGACAGTTCATACCAGTGACTCATGGATTGGCTCAAAGCGAGTTTGTATACAAAGGAGCCGATTACAAGAGGAAGGTTAGTGAGGTTTCTAGTGCTTGGAACAAAACTTGTCAGTTGAAAGGAGTAGCTATTAGCCCTGCTACGACACTGGAATATGACGAATGGAGAGGAAGAAGGATTAATGATAATATCCCTAAGCCAAGCAGAGAAGGAGCTCGATCGATAGAGGAATATTTGCGAGTGATGCCCTTGGAGCTAGAAATCATGAAGCAAGAGTTTGAGAGAAGGAACTTGGAGCTTGAGAAGAGGATAGAAAAATTTGAAGAAGAAAAGATGTACTTGAGCTTAGATGTTGATGTTTAAAAGATGGAGGTCGAGAAAGAAAGGAAAGAAAAGAGGAAGATTGAGGAGGATAGGGATGATTTGAAAGAACATTACAAAAAGGCACAAGTATCCTTGAGAAAAGCGAGAGTAGGATGGTCTTCAGATCAATTGCAGAAGGAGGTCTAAGAGGAAAAAGCTAGGGCCAAGTATTGGGAGAAAAGGTTCCAAGAAATGCAGTCGCAGAATTTGGCATTAGATGAAGAAAATAAAGGGTTGAAGACCAAGGTAACTGAGCTTGGAAAATCTCTTCGTTGGCATCAAAACCATGACTCTACAGTCGAGTTAAAAGAGCTAAAAAGTGAGGTTGAAGGTTTGGAAGTGGCATTGCATAATGGTAAACTTCGGATTGAGCAGCTCGAGGCGCAAGAAGATTATCTAAAGGGAGAACTTCATCAGTTTAGAGGACAGGTCCGAGATTCGAGAGGTTGCTGAATATGTGCAGGACTTGGTAGTACGAGCCGATGTATTGAGTCTGATGTGTGGGTCATCGTCAGATATAGGACGAGAGTTAGCCCTTTTATTAGATAGAGTTAAAACTTTGGGCATTAGGGCGAAAGTGTACTTGTAATCCATTTATATGTAAAGATATTCTTTTTCTAAATAAAGTTTTCTAAATGAGATTGAATCGAGATCGATGCCTTTGTTGCATTCATGCATTTGCATTACATCATATCATATGCATTCAAGGTTATAGAAAGACCCTAATTAGTTAAAGTTTCTTTATAAAGGTAAAAAAGAAAATCTGGAAATCACACATCCTTACGGCACTCGCACTAAAACTAAGAACATGGATCAAAGATTTGAGCAGTTGCAAAAGGATATGCAAGACCAATTGCAAGAGCAGTTGGCCAAAATGCAGAATGAAATGAGGGAGCAAATGTTGGAAGCTCAGAGGAACATGATGGCCAAAATGGCTCAGTTACTGAGGGCCACTGATAAGGGAAAGACTCCTATGGCCATCACTGAAGAGGAAAATGAGGGTCCTCTTTCAGGTTTTACTTCACCTCATGTGCCATTGCAAACTGAAGCACCTCCTAGAAGACCATCTGTTACTGTAAGGCCTCAACATGGGCCAGTTGATGCTGGGATCCATATGAATTACCCAAGTGGCTTGGGATTCAATTTAGGTGATAACCCTACCAATCCTCTCATCCCTGATCTAGATATGGTGGAAAAGGAGGATCTGAAAGTCGAAACTGCAAGACAGTTAGATGAACGCTGCAGATGGCTGGAAGAAAAATCCAAAACTTTGGAAGGCGCCGGCAATCATCATGGGATTGATGCCAAAGATTTAAGCCTAGTCCCGGGCCTAGTGATGCCTCACAAATTCAAGATACCAGAGTTTGAGAAGTACAATGGCACTACTTGCCCGGAGGCCCACATCACAATGTTCTGCAGAAAGATGACTGGGTACGTAAACAATGATCAGCTATTGATCCATTGTTTTCAAGATAGTTTGATAGGAGCGGCAGCCAGGTGGTACAATCTGTTGAGCCGGGTTAGAATAAATTCGTGGAGGGATCTTGCACAAGCCTTCATGCAACAGTACAATCATGTGACGGACATGACCCCTGATAGGATCACCTTGCAAAACATGGAGAAAAAGCCTAATGAGAATTTTAGGCAATATGTGCAGAGGTGGAGAGAGGTAGCAATGCAGGTTCATCAACACTCTAAAAGCTCCATTCATTACTCATATGATTGGCAGCACTATGAAAAGTTTCGTGGATATAGTTATAGCAGGGGAGATGATTGAGAACGCCATAAGGGGCGGTAAAATTGAGGGGGGAGTGGCTAAAAGATCGGCCCCAAGAAGAAAAGACAATGAGGTGAACAGCACCAGTAGCTTCAATTCAAAAGCAGTCACGGTTAGTCAGCCCAAAGTAGCTACAGTTGGGCAATAGGGCTCTCAAAAGCAGGAATCTAGCACCAGGCATGAGAGGATGCAATTTACACCTATACTTGTGACGTATCGGGAGCTTTATCAAAACTTATATGATGTGCATGCTATAGCCCCTTTCCACTTGAAACCATTATAGCCTCCATATTCTAAATGGTACGATGCAAATGCCAAATGTGAGTATCATGCTGGAATATCGGGGTACTCAATTGATAATTGTACTGGATTCAAGAAAGCCGTAGAGAGGTTGATCAAGAATGGGGTTTTGAAATTTGAGAGTACCCCAAATACTGAGAACCTTTTGCCAAACCATGACAATCAAGGAGTGAATGTCGTTGGTGAAGCTGGTGGAAAAAAAGGGAAAGAAAACGTTGCTGAGATAAGGATGCCTTTAAGGGTAATTTGGAAAGAGATGGCGAAGAGAGGGATGATAACCTCTAAGAAGGAAAGAGAAGAAACGGGGAGCTACTGTGAGTTCCATGGGAAAGAGGGTCATGAGACCCAAGATTGTAAAGAATTCAAAGCCTTGGTGCAAGGCTTCATTGATAATAAAGTGCTACAAATTTTTGAAGGTAGCTCTTATAAAAGAGAAATAAATGCGCTGTAAGGTGAACAACAAAGGAACCAGCCGACCAAGAATTATTATTTCCTTGTCGGGGAATAATGAGGTGGGGATGCCAGCAGTGCCCAAGGTCATCATCCATAAACCCACTCCTTTCTCCTATAAGGATGACAAGAGGGTGCCATTGAGCTATGACTGCAGTGTAACAGTTCCTCAGGGAGAAAGTGTAGCTAGTGCGTCTAAAGGCACGCAAGACGAAGGTTCCCATACACGAAGTGGGAAGCGTTATGACGGGGTCATTAGAGTGGAGCCCACTAAAACAAAAGATGTTGAGATTAAAAAGGGGAAAAAGACCGAAATATCTATTAATGAGCCGGTAAGGGAGGAGGAGGCTAAGGAATTTCTAAAGTTCCTTCAGCATAGTGAATATAGTGTGGTCGAGCAATTGCGTAAGCAATCGGCGCGCATATCAGTTTTAGCTTTACTTCTAAGTTCTGAGGTGCATCGGGATGCATTGCTGAAGGTACTTAACGAGACGTATGTCACTCACGATATATCTGTTAATAAGTTGGACCAGTTGGTAAATAACATCAGTGCTGACAATTTCATCTACTTCAATGATGATGAAATTCCACCTGGGGGCATAGGGTCAACTAAGGCCTTACACATCACTACTCGATGCAAGGGATACACGCTTCCAATTGTACTCGTTGATAATGGGTCTGCTTTGAATGTCCTTCCATTATCCACATTGAGCAGGTTACCCATTGATAGTTCACATATGAAGACATGTCACAATGT
The DNA here is from genome assembly GCA_025698475.1 of Gossypium anomalum. Lineage (NCBI taxonomy): Eukaryota > Viridiplantae > Streptophyta > Magnoliopsida > Malvales > Malvaceae > Gossypium > Gossypium anomalum. The sequence goes on from CM046966.1 coordinate 85,435,327, forward strand.
CGTAAGAGCCTTCGATGGAACTGAAAGAAAAGTGATGGGACGAATTGATATCCCTTTGGAAATTGGGCCAAATACATATGAAGTTGATTTCTCAGTGATGGATATCAAACCTTCCTATAATTGTTTATTAGGGAGACCATGGATACACTCGGCAGGAGCGGTGCCCTCCTCATTGCACCAAAAACTAAAGTTAGTGACAGATGGACGGTTAATAACCATCAATGCGGAGGAGGACATTATAGCAATAGTCACTAGCAATGCCCCTTATGTTGAGGCAAGTGAAGAGGCTATTGAATGTTCTTTTTGCTCCCTAGAAATTATCAATGCAACCTTCATTCTGGAAAGAAGTTAGGTGCCAGTTCCCAAAATGTCTAGAGCTATAAGGATGGCCCTGCAAAATATGATGGGAAAGGGAGCATCACCGGGAAAAGGGCTAGGAAAACAGTTGCAATGAGGGATTCAAATCCCAAAATTGATGGAGAAGAAGGATTGCTTTGGTTTGGGTTTTAAGCCAGACCATAAACACAAGAGGCAAGAGATTGAAAAGCGTCAAGCGAGAAGAAATGCACGTTTGAATGGGGGAGAAGTGGAGTGGGAACCGATGACATTCCCACCTATATCCGAATCCTTTAAGTCAGGAGGATTGTTGATGAAAGAAAGTTATCAGATCAACGCTGTACATAATGAGAGATTGGAGCAAAAAAACCTTGAGGGCATTTGCCCTTACGAACCAGGGAGCTCTCTGAACAATTGGATTGCAGAGGACCTTCATGTAGTCTTTAGGAATTTTTCAGAGTAATGTTCGAAACATGTCTATTACTCTAAAGCCTAGGAGTAGTAAGATTACATTTGTGAAAATAGGCTTATGTTCATCTATTATTATTTAAATAAAACATAACTTTCATTATCAACAAATATTCTTTTAAATTTTGGCAATTCTTATTCTTTTATTCATAGCACATAAACAATCATTCTTAGATTCATTCATTCTTTGTACATTCTTTCATACCCCCACTAGTCACTAGATATCAATAATATGAGCACTGATACTGCCGCTCCTGATTTCTCTTGCGAGCAAGACAAGTGTTTAGAGAAACTTCAGGATGTTGAAGATGTTCAAGATTGTGACGTATCTCTCGATCTGTTAAGAATGGTAAAATAGGAGGAGAAACAAATCATGCCACATGAAAAAGAGGCGATAGAGAATATAGCCCTAGAAGAAGGGAATGAGTTGAAAATTGGAACATTGATTACCAAGGACACAAGGCGTGGCTTGATTGAGTTGCTTCGGGAATTCAAAGATATTTTTGCATGGTCCTAGCAGGATATGCCCAGATTGAGTACGGACATTGTAGTACATCGTCTTCCGATAAGACAAGATTACAAACCAGTCTAATAGAAGTTGTGGAGAATGCAGCCAGATATTATTCTGAAAATAAAGGATGAAGTCAAGAAGCAGTTTGACGCAGGATTCTTGCAAGAAGTAAAGTACTCTGAATGGGTAGCTAACATTGTGCCTGTTCCTAAGAAGGATGGGAAGGTAAAGATGTGTGTTGACTACAGAGATCTGAACAAAGTAAGCCCAAAGGATAATTTTCCTTTGCCACACATTGATACTTTAGTAGACAACACAGCAGGGTATTCGTTGTTATCTTTCATGGATGGTTTCTCAGGATACAATTAGATAAATATGCATTTAAAAGACATGGATAAAACTACTTCATAACCTTGTGGGGCACCTTTTGTTACAAAGTAATGCCGTTTAGATTGAAGAACGCAGGGGCAACCTACCAGCGGGCCATGGTGAACTTGTTCCACGACATGATGCATAGGGACCTTGAGGTATATGTCGATGACATGATTGCCAAATCCCGAATAGAGAAAGAGCACATTGAGGTCTTAAGAAGATTGTTTTTAAGGTTGAGAAGATTTCAGTTGAAACTCAATCCAGCAAAGTGTACCTTTGGAGCCAGATCGGGAAAGTTATTAGGCTTCGTAGTCAATAAAAAGGGAATTGAAATCGACTCAGACAATGTCAGAGCCATACGGGAGTTACCTTCACCCTGTACTCAGAAGGAAGTTCTAGGATTCCTGGGAAGGTTGAATTACATCGCTCGGTTCATTTCACAATTGACCGAAAAATGCGATCCTATCTTTCGCCTCCTCAGAAAGCACAATCAAGGTACTTGGGATGAAGAATGCCAGAATGCTTTTGAAAAGATCAAGCAGTATTTGTTGAATGCTCCGGTATTGTCTCCACCTAGCCCAAGTAAATCGTTAATACTATACTTATCAGTGTTCAGTAATTTTATGGGATGTGTGCTTGGTCAACATGACGAGTCGGGAAAAAAAGAAAAGGTAATTTATTATCTCAGTAAAAAATTCACTGACTGTGAAATGAGATATTCACCAATTGAAAAGCTGTATTATGCGCTGATTTGGACTACCTGGAGATTAAGACAGTACATGCTATACCATACCACCTGGCTTATCTCAAAGCTAGATCCATTGAAATACATGATGGAATCAACGGCTCTAAATGGGAGAATTGCGAGATGGAAAATTTTGCTTTCAGAGTTTGATATAGTCTACGTAAGTCAGAAGGCTATAAAAGGAAGTGTGGTAGCTGACTTCTTGGCCAATAGAGCTCTATAGGATTATAAGCCATTGAACTTTTATTTTCCAAATGAGGAGTTAATGTATATAGCAATGACCGAAGATTCTTCATGGAGGCTCAATTTTGATGGGGCTTCTAATGCAGTTGGAAATGGAATTGGGGCAGTCTTGGTATCCCCTAATGGCGATCATTACCTATTCACGTGCAAGTTGGACTTTGATTGCACGAATAATATGGTTGAGTATGAAGCATGCATCATGGGACTTCAAGCAGCCATAGAGCGAGGTATAAAAACCCTAGAAGTATATGGAGATTCTGTGTTGGTAATTTATCAGCTTAGAGGTGAATGGGAGATAAGGGACCCTAAATTGATCAATTATCGAAAGGTAGTTTTAGGGTTACTTGAGGAATTTGACGATATCACCTTTAATTATCTCCCACGAAACGAAAATCAGATGGCAGATGCTTTAGCAACCTTGGCCTCAATGATTAAAGCAAATAAAGAGGAAGAGGTGAGACCAATTCAAATGAGTGTCTATGAGGCTCCAGCTAGTTGTTGTAACATTGAAGAGGAAGAAAAAGATGATAACCCGTGGTATCAGGATATATTGCGATATGTGAGAGATCGTAAATATCCAGAACAGGCAACCGAAAATGACAAATGAACTTTAAGAAGGTTAGCTTGTGACTATGTCTCAGATGGGGATATCCTGTACAAGAGAAGAAAAGACCAAGTACTTTTGAGATGTGTTGATGCTGTGGAAGCTAAGTTGATTTTAGAAGAAGTTCATGAAGGTGTATGTGGAACGCATGTAAATGGGTTCATGATGGCCAGACAAATCATGAGGTTTGGTTATTATTGGGCCACCATGGAAGGGGACTGTATCAACTATACCAAGAAATGCCATAAGTGTCAGATTTTTGGGGACAAAATTCATGTACCACCATCACCTTTACATGTTATGACTTCTCCATGGCCCTTCTCCATGTGGGGCATGGATGTCATTGGACCAATATCGCCGAAAGCTTCGAATGGACATCGGTTTATTTTTATGGTAATCGACTACTTCACAAAATGGGTAGAAGTCGCTTCTTACGTAAATGTTACTAAATCCGCTGTAAGTCGATTTTTGAAGAAAGAGATTATTTGTCGGTATGGAATGCCTGAGAAGATCATATCCGATAATGCATTAAACTTAAACAAAAAAATGATAGCAGAGGTTTGCGACCAGTTCAAGATCAAGCATCACAATTCTTCTCCCTATCGTCTAAAAATGAATGGGGCAGTGGGGGCCGCCAACAAGAACATTAAGAAAATAGTGGGATAGATGATTGAGACTTATAGAGATTGGCATGAGAAGCTACCATTTGCACTCCTGGCATATCGAACATCTGTCAGAACCTCTACTGGGGCAACCCCATTCTCATTAGTTTATGGGATGGAAGCAGTGTTGCCTATGGAAGCAGTGTTTACAAGAAATGAATCGAGGACATAGCAGATCTGACTCTCAGATGTTCTCAAACAGACCCAAGATGATTTGGCATTCTTGTGTTTATAAGAAACAAATCGAGGACATAGCAAGTTTGACTCTCAGATGTTCTCAAACAGACCTAAGATGATTTGGCATTCTTGTGTTTACAAGAAACAAATCGAGGACATAGCAAATTTTGACTCTCAAATGTTCTCAAACAGACTCGGAATGATTTGGCATCTTTGTGTTTACAAGGAACAAATCGAGACATAGCTGATTTGGCTTTCACATGTTTACGATGAAGCAAATCTAAGATGATTTGTCGTCTCTGTATTGTCAAAGAACAAATTGAAGTCAGGCATCTTCACTTCAACGAGGAGCAGATACATAACAGGTCACACCTTCAAATAATCTCACTGAAGCTAGAATCAAGATGATTTGGTATTCCTAAAAATTGAAGAAGTAGATTCGGCATCTCTGTCAAAGATATCAACATGGAAGTCATAAAGAAAATTGAATACCATGATCTGATCAGGCCTGGCATATTTGGTCTTTTTGTGAGTCTTTGCTCGATTCCCGTCACACAGCAATGAGCAAAGAGGGGCAGCTGTAGTAGCCCAAATTTGACCGGGCTTAAATAAAACAAAAGAAAATAAATAAATAAATATTTATTTAAACAGTCCACAGTCTATTTACAACCAAGGCCCGTTAAGCCCAAATACCTCAGACCCATTACACACAAACAGGCCTAAAACCATTTACTCGGTTACTACCCAGCAGACCCACAAACAAACCCAGGACTAAAGAGGCCCAACTGGCCTAAACTGTTACAGACCCAGGCAAAAACCCTAGGGTTTCTGCCTTCTCGCGCCGCAAGCAGAAGAGTCCAGAAGCCATCCCAACAGACGCGTCATTCCAGCAAGGCCACGATCCCAAGGCTCCGAGTCATGTCGAGATTAACGCCACCATTAGACCACTGTCAGGCCTTCGTCTTCACCGGATTCTTCGTGAGCATCTGCAAAAAAGGGAAAGAACCACAACAGCAGTAAACCAAAACAAAGATGGAAAGAAATAAAAAGATTTCTTTCTAAGTTCATGTAATAGCAACAGTGGCTATAAAAGCCCAAATCAAACAGTGTAAAAGCGGGGCTCTTTTGGGGGAAAGATAATAGAAATATACTTACAGATATTCGTTCAAAAAAGTACCAACAGTCTCTAAAAAAGGTGATTTAATTGCGTATCTCGTGCTTATTTTGAATGTATATATGAACTATTCTAGCATATATGAGTAATGATCTAAGAAAAAATGGGGGTTACCTGTGGGAGGACGAAGGTTTTTTAAACCTTCAGACCACCGTGTATGACGGCATGTGGGCCCATGTAGGATCAACGACCGGAGCGTGACATACGGGGTCAGAACCCGGAGCTCCTCTCTCTCTCTCTTTCAGAGGAAATTTTAAGTTTTTTTTTTTAAAACTCGGGTTTCAAATGAGTTTAAAACTGAGAAGTTGGCTTATATAGCCTTGACAAAACGACATCGTTTCATGGCCCCAGGGTCCGCGTGTTGACTCGATTACCCGGGGAGGATCCGTGTGTTTTTGAGAATTGGGTTAATTACCCAATTGATCCTTCTACCCTTTTTTGTGTTTACAATTAAACTTTATTTTATTTATGATTTGGCCCTATTATTCTGTTTTAATTTTAATTTAGTCCTAACGGTTATTACATGCTGAAAATAACGTCGTTTAGGATTAGGGCAAATTGCCCAGTGAGTCCTTTGTCATTTAATTCTTGCAAATCAAGCCCAGAACTTATATTATTTTGCAAATTAGCCTTATAATTCTATTTAAATTTAATTTTAACCCTTGTTTTACTATTTTTAAATTTTGTTATTTTATTTTATATATAATTTATTTATTTATTTTAAAAAACTATACATATATTATTATTAAAAATATTACTTATATTTTTATCATAAATTATTTTCCTATATATATCTATACTATATTTTATTACTTAATGTTTAAATATTTTTATCTTTATATTATCTTTCATTTTAACAATATACTATTATATTATTATTATTTTACATTACTATTTATATATATGGTTATTATATTTTTATTTACATTATATATTAATTATTTGTATATATATACTACACATTATTTATACATACATATTATATATTATTCTATATTATTATGTCATCTTTTATACTATTATATATTTTTTATCTATATGTTATTATCATTAAAGGTTTTAACTTGTGTTACATACTTATCTTTATTTATGTATTAATAATTATTTTATTCATATTCTATTATTACATATTTTGAGGATATTATAATATTATAATTTATATAACATGTATATTTCATCATTAATTACTTATTTTATATTATGCTAAACTTACATTATAATTATTTTATTATAAATTCCTATACATTATTTTTCTAAAACAATATATTTAAAAATTCTGTTATTACATATAGTATAATTAAATACTATCTTAAAATCATCATTAAATATCATATTTTTATTTGTATTATATGAATATTTTGTTAACAATTATTCACTTTATATTTTATATATATTGATTCTCTTATGTATGTATCATGTGTGTTAAATGTTATTTTATATTTATTATATGATGTTATATTTTGTAAACATGTACATCGATATTATATTTCTTTTTAATTGTGTATCAAGCATCATTTTTTTAATTATTACTATGTGAGTATGTTTTGCTTATCCATTTTCAATATAAGCTGTGTATCTTTGTATATATGATGTTGTGTAATTTTAAACATGTATGTATCTAGTATATGATTTTTGTATTATTGCCACTGTATAATTTAAATGCATGTTTAGTTCACTTATTATTGCAATATTCTATTCCATAACGATAATGTGATTCCTCATGCACTAACTAAAACAAAATTCCAAAGTTTTCAAAAAAACATAAAGGCAATGTTTGGTGTTTGGAAATTTCGAGAAAAGTAGTGCCCAAACTTATTGGGTTACGACTCTTCTCGTTGAGTTCGAATAATCAAGTACCCTTCTAAGTTTTTAAAGGTTTTTTTTTTAAATGCGAGCAACTGTCTTGGAATTTCAAAGCAATATGTCCTAACTTACTGGATGTGGCGTTTTGTTGTTTCGAGATAGGAATTTCCAAAGGCTAACCTGGTGTCAATACTTTGATACAAGTGAATTCCAATTTTCAAAATCAAAATATTTTAAAGAGGATTATATCTTAAAACTTTTGAATTTTCGACATTAAAGACACTTGATAATCAATTAGGTACCAATTTTTGGGCGTTACAAGGGTGCTAATCCTTTCTTGTACGTAACCGACTTCCAAACCGGTTCTTTTGATTTCGTAGACCAAAACCAATGATTTTAAAACAAAAATGTTTTAAAGGTGATCCAATCACACCTAAAAAGATTGGTGGCGACTCCCGTTTTCGTTTTTCTTAAGGTCGATTCCTATTTTCCAAAAACTCGATTTAAAGATGGTCTCGACAGATACAATTGCTTATTGTTTTGCCAGGTAAGTTCATATGGTATGATTTTATTTTAAATTGTTATGTATTTGAATTATAAATATGTGTGTGTTTGGTTGTAATTTGAATTTTTTGTAAGTTGGTACAAAATGTGAGATATTGACTAAATTGTAAAGAAATGAATGTATATGTTAAAAATGCCTAGGTGAACTTAGGAAAAGTTAGGATATGATTGACATGTCAATAGGGCTATATGCGCGTTTGTAAAGGAAATGTGATTGTATGAGATATGTGATTTTATGGAGATCATTACAGTGTATATCGGGATCTAGCATTTGTTGTGGATCACTAAGTATTATATGTTTCTATGGAGACCTTGATATGGTAAAGGGACGTATTATTATACGATTATTCATATGATTGCCTACAGGCTTTGCACTTCGGTGCCTTGGTGTGGTGTAGTTATTGCTCGGACGAGCAATCTGATGTGGTGTAGTTATGTATCCGAATTTGTTCATTAGAGTTCATCGGGCCAAATGGTTAATGAAAAGTGAAAAATGGAAATAATTTGATATAAGTTTGATACCTAAATGGTTAAATGTTGATTGGATTATGAGAATGATATTGAAATGTTGATTTTATGTGATTTGGGTTACTATATGTTTGAGTTACCATATTAAGTAGTTATATGTTAAATTCACATTATTGATATGTGATTTGCTATGTTTAGGCAAACTTTTCAAGCTAAATAGCTTATTGTGTTTAATTGTAAAATGAGGAAAGTTTTTATTTAATGCCTATGAACTTACTAAACATCGTAATGCTTATGCTATTTGTTTTTCCTTTCCCTTGCAGATCACCTTGCAAAACTCGTCAGGCCAGATCGATTGGAAGATCACACTATCCTATCACCAAATCGATAGCTTTTTGGTCATTTTGAACCTAAAGTTGTGGCATGTATATATAAGATGCCTTAATATGATTGTAATGTATATAAGTGTTTTGGTATATGTATAAAAAGAATAAATGCCATGTTGACTTATGATAACTTGTGATGATCTTGGCATATGATGACTTGAATGAGTTTACAGCATGAAATTAGCTAAATGCATGAATTTGAAATGTTTGGTAATTGGCAGAAATGGAAATGCTAGAGTGGCATATTTGAGAAATGCATAATGAAATGTTAATAGCATGATCATGGTTTAGAAGTGTTGAGATTGAAATTGAAAGATAGGTCTTGATAGCTTGATAAATAAGTGAATGGGTTGAAATGTATTTTAACATATGTACTTTGGAATACGTTGTATTATATGGCCTAGTTTTTGTTGATGATCAGTTATGTTAATGTTTAATAGCCGCAGTTGAATGAATGTATATTATATAGGTGTTGAAATTAGAATGATTTGGTATGTTTTGGTGGGATTATGTATGTGTTTTAACCTGAATTTGGAAAGTTGATTGGTTATTGAATAGGTTGTTTGGAAGTTTTTGAAATAGGTACTGTAACACCTTATACACGACCCGATTGCCAGGTCTAGGTATTGAATGTCACAACAACCCAAATATCTTAACAAAATTTCTATCTTATTTTATCGTGTACTTAGACAACCCAACTTTCACAACAACCAGCTGCGACTAAGACTCAATTTATCTAAATAAAATTTGTAACGCCCCAAAATTTTTATTTTTGTTTCTGTTAAAATGAGACACAACTGTGTATCTGCTTCAGTGGTTATGTGTTTTGGGTAAGTGTGAAAGGTCCTAAGTTCAAGTCCTATCTTCAGCAAATTTTGGTATTTTTCTGACTTAAGCCTTATACCTATTTAGCGGGCTTATAATAAATTAATTGTAGAACCACATTAGAATAGGCCTGCTGATCTGGTGGTTAAGTTGAGTGTTAATTTGTTGTAGTTTTTGTGTTCGAATCCCTACGCGAGCGTGGAAGGTTATTTTTGCTCGTTTGACTGAGAGAGTTTCGGTCAAACAGGAATTCTAAGGAGTTGGATGTTAGTGGGTTAGTGGAGAGATAATTAAGGGATTTGGGGGGAAATTGTCAGATTTTATTTTTTTTAATTTTAATCTTGTTCAAAAATTTCAATTTTCTTTCCCCAAGTTCTGACGTTTTTCAAAATTATCTTTTCGTTTCTACCGTTTCTTCCCCTTTCCACTTTTGATATTTGTTTTCTTTTTCGGCTCTCGCACCTTCGTTTGCTATTTCAATTTTCATCGCGCAATCGGGTAAGTAAGGCTCTACTTCTCTTTAACTTGCATCTTTACCATCGTTCATTGGGGTTATATCTTGTTTGGACAGCAGCGAGGCGAGAAGAACGTGATTCTACTCCTGCGAGGTAGTGGTTAATCTTCCGAGTGTTAGAGTAGCGGTAAGCGGTTGACTTATGTTGGACTTGGCTTCGGATTACGGTTTAATCGTACGTAAAGGCTAAAATTGAGTGTTATTGTGATTTGTTTTTAGGTTCTGGTAGGCTCGGGAATGGTTTTTGCAGCGAAATGATACCAGGTGTGTACCCAAAAACACAGGAAATAAGATTCGGTGAAAGCTAAAATTGCAAACTGTCGATGCCACATGGGCATGTGGTCGCCCGTGTGGTAGGTTGTATGCAACAACATGGCCGTGTGATCGACAAAGGCTAGGCCGTGCGTAAGACACGGCTATGTGACGGCCGAGGTGTGGCCATGTAGGCCACATGGGCTAAACTGAACTGGGCGTGTGGGCCACACGGGCGTGTGAAATTTGGGCCAAGCCGTGTGATCCACACGGGCCAAGGCCAATCTGGGCGTGTGGGCCCATTTAGCTAAAATGTTTCCTAGGGTTGCACAGGTCGCGCAAGTCGACCGTGAACCTTTTGTAGTGTCAGTAAGCGCTACTTAAACCCTAAATTGTGTGATCTGAACATACAATGTATGTATTGAGTATGTTAATTTATGCATGTTTACTGATCTGTATGTATTAATGATAACTGAATAATAGCATGTAAGTATGTATTTCTGTATATCTACATTGAGCATGTTTAGTTGCATCTGCATTGGGGTGGGATGATTGATTATTGGAGGAAGTGTACTAAAAGGCTTTATGTCTATTATCTGGCTGCTCAGCTGCAATATTACTGATATGTACCGCACTTGGTACGACTTGGTGTGTAGGGCTGGGTGGGTGTTTTAAACCCCATATGGTGTGTAGGTATATTATTATATGCATACTATATCTGAGACAGGCTAAGGCCCTAATTTGTATCTGAAACTGTAACTGTATGGGCTAAGGCCTAAACTGTATCTGAATCTGTAATGGGCTTAGGCCAGACTGCATTTGACTATATGTATGTTTTCTGTGGGGATTACACACCGAGTTTATGTAAATTCACATTTTCCTGTTTATCTATACAGGTAATCCCCAGACTTAGACAGATCGGTGCGGTGGAGGGCTCAACGGTGACCACATGATTATTGAACTGTTTTAATTCCAGTTATGGTATTTATTTCTTATTTTTTCTAGGGTATTTTGATGTAATTTGGGACTTTTGGACTGTTTGCCTGTGTTTTGGATTTTAACTATTTTCATGAACCTTAGAACTGCAACGAAAACTCAGTTTTATTAAGTACAACGTTTTTCCTAAAACGCGAACGATTTTCTTTAAATATCATGATTTTAAAAGCTTTCGCTACAGAATATGTTTTTAAACGAATCAAATTAACGAGAAAATAGTTTTGAAATTGACGAAAGATAAGTAAAAGCTAGCAAACGGAAACAATTTTAACTTGATAAATTCAATTTCAAATTCCATTCCATGTGACATTGCTAGATTCAGCCATAACATCTAGGCCGGTTTTGGGTGTTACAAGATTCTTATAGCTTTGGTTTCTTAAGTAAACATGATTGTTATTTACAAGATTTAAATGAATGATCAAATTACAGATGCAATCATTTTAGAACCTGGGGCATGGCCTCAAAAGGTGCCCCTCTATATACACGAGTCAGCTGTCACGCCTGACTCTTCATTTTGGCAGAAACTGGCTTGGTCCATCCACTTAACTTCTAAGTCTTTATTTACCCTACATCCAATCAATAAATTTTATAAGTTTAGAAGACCCACACAGTATTCTCTATGCCATACGATCTTGACAGACCCCTACTCAAAATAATCCCCTACAGACTTCCTTGGTCAATAGTCCCTGTGGTTTTTCCCATGTTACAAGATCTTAACCTGTCATCCTCTTTTTTGGTAAGTCACTAACGGATTTACTGCTTAGAAAGTTTGACTAAAAACCAACTTAATTGTCCCTTTTATTATACCTGAGGATATATTTTCATCCAACCACTAGCGAACTAATAATGACAGTTACCACATATCTCGAAAAGGGTATCTTGTCTATTACCTCAGCCCTGTTAAGGCCACAGAGACAAAATCCTTCTTTTTTTTAATTCTTTGGTGGACTCCCTTACTAGCCTATTTAATTGTGTTCTTGGGTGCATCGTCTCCTCTTATCATGTTATTCATTGCACGATTCTTAAGGCGACTTCCCTTTTTCTTGCCTTAACTTTTCCCTGATTCGTCATTCTCGTAGACTTGATTTGTCGCCGTGGCCAAGCTACGGTCTTACACAGTATATCCCCATGTTTGCCGTCTTGGTAGACTACCCCGTGTTTGTTATCCCAGCAGACTATATTGGTTTACATAGCCTTGTCACTTCGATGGACCAGCCGATAACCGTCGTCATGATTTTCTTCTAGCGAACCAGTCGATACCAGTCCACGGGACAATCATACTCTATTGTATCCCTTTAACAATCCGTCTATTCTTCTATTCTGCCACTTATTCCTAAATTTATCTACCCAGTCAAGTTATAATTTCTTCGTACTTCGCGCATAATATTAACAAGTTCTATCATATATTTCATTTTGCTAAATATTATCATAAACAATACGCCATTCATTCATTTATCAAGATACAACTAATATCTTTTAGCAACTAGATTTCTAAGAGTACATACTTAGCATATCATTCATACACCAATTATAAAATTTCCATATCTATAAACAACCAAGGTTTTAGTCATAACTCAAAACAAATGTGAGTATAGTTTAAGTAAAAGATATAACATCATCAATCACCTAAAACTAAAGTACAGATACTCACCTTAAATCCTTTCTTCTTGTCAACTTAGCTTGTCCCTTCGCCAGAGCCTCCTTCATCCTGAACAAACCTTAACCTATAATTTACTTAATAGAAACTTATTAGAAGCCTTTGCCCTTATTCTGTATCAAATTCTAGAATGTATAGAGTTAGGAAACTTACCAGTTTTAAAATCTCTCTACTTTCAAACTCAAATCCTCATGACTTCTACTCCATGCAAAACTCTCCTAAGTTCTCTTCATCTCTGGAGAAACCAAAGAAGGAAAAGCAAGTAAAAAGAAATTTACATACTAAATTAAAGGAGATTTTTCTTCTTCCTTGCCAGAATGTCCACTTTCACCTATTTATATATCTCTTATACACAATCTCCCAAACCCCCTTAGCCAATCACTAACAATCATTATGCCTCCCACTATGGAACTAGTTAATCCCATCCTAACTAAACTAGAATTGAAACTCAACTATTTACTCAAAAGTTCATATTTTCTCCAAAATTCGTGGAAGAGTCCGCCAATTCTCTACTCTATTAAATTAAGTCCCAAAACTCCTCTAAATTTGAGTCTTTAAAGATATTTGGGTGTGACAGGTTGTAACACCCTTCACCTGTGGGTACTACACAAGTACTATTTGGTTTATTTTTACCAAAACAGTATGTTATGTTGCGACATCGAGTGATGGTTGTCGCGAAAACATCCAAACTCTAGGCCACGGAACAACGAGGAACCCTGTCATTATGGCGAGGCTAAAATAGTACGTTACGTTGTGATGAGAAACCCTGTAACACCTCAGATCTGGCAGATCCAAAGTTTCAATGCTTAGTGGTGAATAGTCTGTCTGGCGTAGTGTTATCTGTCCAAAGATTATTTTGGCGTATATGTGTGAGCATGTAGTATCCGCCACAAGAGTAAGTAAGAATTTAATTTTCTAATGTTTTACTATGTATTAAGGAGACATTCGTGTTAAGGGATAAAAGAGAAATATGGGATGAGTATTCGCCAAAAGGATAATACCCCCGGATTGTATGGAATACTGTACTAGTTAGATTTGAAGTAATCTGGTTAGAAACCAACTGTATAGTTTAGCCTGATAAGTTTGATGAAGGGAACATATTTATAATTTTCTCGGAAACCATAGGCCAATAAGAAGGCAAATTCTGATACGCATGACAATTATTAAATTCCATTAAGCAAGATAAATCATATTTATATGTGAGAGTGTGTTCTAAAAGGGGGATTGCTCCTTCTTCTTTCTTTACCTTAAGTGGTATATACTAAAACTTTTCTTAAATCTGAGTGTATCCTACCTCTATGATCTACAAGCTAAGGTTCTTTTATGATCAGTAGTTACTTCGCATCAAGGTAAGTATTTCAGCTCTGCATGTTAAGTATTGAATGAGTAAATCTATATATGGTAATTGAACAATGAGACTATAAGAATAAGGTTTCTGCATGGGATGGCCAGAGATTGAAATGATAAGTAATTTGTATGTACGAAAGTATTAATGGTGAAATTATGTTTCTAAGCAGTGATTGTTGCTAGTTCATGATAGATATCTGGATCTAGAGCTTTGAACTGCAGTAGATAAGAATCAAGTGAGTCTTCACTTTGACTCTTGCACGTATACTATTCATATCAAAGTATTTCTATAAGAAATTTATTGAACTCTGGATCCAAAATCATGAAAAGTATAATATGTGATGATTGGCGTACGAATATTGAAACATTGAAGTGTTACTGAGTACATATATGTTTGAATGTATGATATGTGATGTGTGTTTTGTTTGGGTGCATGTTAGTAAAGTAATTGGTTAAATTTAGATTGTGTTAATGCATGAAGAGTCTGTTAAGAGAGTCTATGTCTATTCACCTCGGTGGCATCTAATGGAGCCCGTCGAGACTGAAAACACGAACTCTGAAGGAAAAGTCCATGGCCATAGCATCCTCTAAAAAAGAACAAAGGAATGGTGATTACCCACTGGGGTTCTTTTTGTGTCCCAGAATGTTGATGGACAAACCTCACGTAATGTGAGTTTAGGCACATCCATATCATAAACACGACAGCTAATAATAGCTTTTGTGGTGAACTTGGAAAGAGATGCTTTGTGGCAAATTTTGAGTGGATCACCTTAGTAGTGTGTTCTATCTGATTACCTGTATCGTATATTTTACTAGGTCTATGGGGAGTGAATTGTCAGGAATATCTAGTAAGCTATAAATCTGAATGTATAACTCTATGGTAAGATGAGAAAGTTCTAGTGTTTTTGTAATAAGTATAACCAAGATAAGGTATTGATATACTTTGGAATAATAGTTGAATACAGTCTTAAGGGTTTTCCATGAAAAAGATATGTGTATCTGTATGTCAAGAAGGGTATTTGTTATGATAATTTGTCAATATGAAAAGTAAAGGGTATCGCATCTTCTTCTAAAATTATTCTAGATCTAAGTTAATGTTATTGTGAATCATGGGATTTTGTTATAGCATGATATGGAGTTCAATTGAATGATATACGCTGTGAATTATCAATAAGGATATGTGTACAGAAATATGCGTAAGTATTCTCCATATATATGTATCCACCCAAGATAATGTCAGTGTGTAGTTGTTTGAAATAAAAGCATGGGTTTAGGTGAGGAGTATGGGAAGTAGTTTCTAAGGGTATTTTCTGTTAGGTAAGTATTACATAGATTCCTCAATTAACAATATATGGAAGATTAAGTATGATAAGGGTATGATAATTGGAGTATGAAAGAATGATAACATGGTGATGATAACAATTGAAGTAAATGGTGAAAACTATGGTTGGCTCATAGAAATTCATTTAAGATTGCAAAGTATCCATAAATGTATGGTTATAGTGGGATTCACTAAGTACTCTTGCACTTACAAGGTTTGTTGTTGCTTTTCAAGGTTGTTCTTGAAGAGGCTTCACCTGGAGGGGCAACATCAGTAGTATGCTAAGATGGTGGCGGAGTGGGCTATTATGCATACAGTGTATTTATAGTGCAGTCTTGAATATGCCTTTCGATTCTATCTTAGAATACTTTTCTATCTTGTAAAGATTTGTATCAAATCTGATGTATCAAATCTGATGTAATAAGTTATTTATCATATATTTTATTTTAAATTTCCTAATGTTAAGTTTTCTTTTGGAATTTCTAATAATAGGTTTAAATTAAATGAGAAAATGTAAACTATTTTTGTTAAATGTTTTGTATTGTTTAGTAATAATCGAGATCCGAACCCGGTGAATTGAGTCGGGTTGAGGGCGTTACAAACCCCCTCACGTTGTGACATCAATATAAAGTTTTGTAATTGTTACAAATTAGTCCTTATTCGATCTCGGGTTAACTTTAGAACATTCGTAGGCTCGTGTAAGACCTGGGAAAGATTGTATAACATATCTATTACATGTTTTCATACATAATGTTTTAGATTGAATGTTAAATGGTTTTATTTGCTCCAGTATTGCCTGTAACATCTTATAGCTCAGACCTGATGACGAATTTGAGCGACAGGTGTTACAATATAATTAAATAGGGATATTTACAGAGTTTTTATATTGATGAATTGAAATTTGGTTAGACAATTTAGCCGAAATTGTGATTAATTATGGCCTAGGGACTAAATTATAAAATTCCAATCATTATAGATTTTTAGTTAACAAAAGGCTTCAAGATTAATATAGTAATTTGCTAAAGGTCCTAAATGGAAATTGGACCACTCTTTAAATAGGAGAAAGTGGATGATGATGGGAAAATCCACCACGGTTGATTAAAGTTAGATTAAATTAAATAAACCATGATTATGTTAATTAAATTGGTTTACTTAAACCTTAATAAAACTATATAAATCAAGTTAGTGGGAAAACATGAAAAATCCATCATCTTCATCTCTTTGTCATCCTTGAAGAAGAAAAACCTAAAGAAACCTTAAAACCATTTGACCATAATTTGAAAGGTAAATTCAAGTCATTTTATTGTAATTTTTATAAATTTGAGGTCATGAGAGCTTAAATTAGTTAGTTGATGTACCAATTTGTAAAACTGTTAAAGTTTTTAAAAGTTTCCTTTGTTGAGAACTGGATGAATTAGGTGTGAAATTGATAGAAATTAAGCTTAAATTATAAAAATGACCAAATTGTAAAGCTTAATTGTTAGTTTTGTACATTAGGGACCAAATTGAATAAAATGAAAATATGTCATGAAATTTTTGTGGGAATATAAAGTAAGAGGTCCCTGGAACGGTGGAAATGTGCAAGTGTACACAATCGTAACAAGTAATAAAGTGGCAAGTAAATGTCGAATTATCGTACCCACAGGGACTGTAAAAAGCAATATTTATGAAATTAATTAAAACACTTTGGTGAGGTAAAAATAATTTTGGTTTGAAAAGAGTGATTTTAAAACTAAGCAAACAATTTAAAAAGATAAATAAAAGAGTACTAGTGCACGATTTCAATTAAGATTTAATCAAGATGATATAATTGTGTTGGATTAATTATACCTTTTTAACTTAGAAATATTAAATTCGTGCTTATGCTGTTATGAATAAATTCACGGCAATCCAGTAATTTGCTAACTTATGAACATATTTACTAATTAAAATTCCATTTATCTCTTGGTCACATCCCTATGCCAATTCAACCGACTAAACAGATTTAATAAAGTAAACATGCTATCGCACATACATACTTATTGAATTAAATTATCTCTCGCATATTCCTATGTCGATTCAACCGATTAATTCAACTTAATAAACATGTAAAAGATCATGTGAAGTAACAAAGTAGCCATCCCTTGAAACAATTTAATCACAACAATCCTACAAGTTATGCAAGGCATATGTATCGCCAAATACAATGCTAATTTAATTTTCAGTTACCTTAGAAGAATTAAACATGCACTGATTAAGTACTCAGTCCATTAATTGCAATTTCAATCTGCTTAAACAATTAATTCTTTAGTTATCTAAACAATTATAATGCCAGATAACCTAAGCATGATTTTACTTAATCAAGCATTTTACTGAGGCCTATAACAGCATAAACACTATTTTAACAATTCAAGTAGGCAAAATATAATCAACCCAACACGAATTAAATTCAAGATAAATTGATTAAAATAAAAATTTCAACAACAATATTATTCATAGATATGTTCATCATAAAAACAACAGAAATTAAAAAGAAAGGGAACAGAAAGCAAATCCAGTGTTTCTCTGCGGCTTGACTGTTGCTCCGTTCTTTTGTCTCCGTTGTCTTCACCGAGTAAGGCTTCTATGAATCCTCGATTGCTGCCCAGGATGGCTGAAGAACACCTCTTTCTCAAGAGAGGAAATCGGCACAAGAGGAAAGGAAAATGGGATGGAAAAATGGAGAGGAAACTTTAAGAGAAGTGAAGAGAGGATGAGAGAATGTTGTGGAATGAGGGGTGTTGAGGGATGCTTTGAATGATCAGAAAGGGGTGGCTTTTATAGCTGATTTTGGCTGCTAAAAATAGAAAATTCCAGCAGCCAAAGAGCCCTCCGTTGGCCGGCCACACACATGGCAAAGTTGAAAGTTTCAACTTTGCTATTTTAGGTTTGGGCAAATCTACAAAGCCATAAATTAAGGTGGGGTTTGAACGCAATTTAGAAATCTTTTGAGGGCCTTTTTGAAAGCATATTTATCATCTAAAATGCTGATTTGGGTCAGCATATGGATAGTTCTGGGCTGCCCATTTGGTGGCTGGTTCGGTTCACCCAATTTGGCTCGACCGGTGCGGTTCAGCTGGGCCCTTTCTCCAGAATTAATTAAAAATAATTTATTTAACCCAAATTAAGTGGGGAATAAATTAAAATTAATTATATTATGAATTAATACACATTTCTGGACCGTCTTAGACTGGAAATTAGAGTGCCTCGATACTTCAAATTGCTTCTCGGTTTTGCGATTTCTGCAGTGTCAGCCGAGCCAATTTTCGCCCTTTGCGCGAATCTGTCAAAAATAGTCAAAATTAATCAAAATTAAGTATAAATTCACCATGTTCATATTTTTAACACGATTTAATTATTTTATAATATTTAATTATTTTTTTGACAAGAATTTAACCGGATTTGCATGAATTTAAGTAAAATTAGGCATGAAAAAGTATATAAATTTTTGCGTTTCCACACCCCCAAACTTAATTCATTGCTCGTCCCGAGTAATGCGCAAATTTTGAGAAGAATCTCTCGAAAACACCTTTGAAAAACTCCTTCAGAACAACATTTTTCTCGAAATTATGAACTTAAAATACTTATGTTCAAAGACAAGAAATCTGTTAGTTTATGCTACTTAAGTATGCATATTGTTCAAATTAAATTCAACAACTTATTATAATAGCAACATTTAGACTAAATGCTTTTGTAATAAAGACATGTTAACCCTTACCAATTTGATTTTTATTCCTTTATTCAAGACTAAGCTGCAATCATTAAGCTTAACTTATGTCTTCATATGTTGATCGTAGTAATTTCTCTCCACTAATGTAGGTAGCATGAGAACTTTGAATCAATAGGTCTTTATCAAGGTTGTAACGTGGCTAGGCTAGGGGTAAGTGAAAGATGGATAAATTTTGGTTTGAAAATACCCTAGACTCAAGTGTCGATTGAACCTTTGAGTTTTTACCTTTGATACACAACTTGACTTTCGTATGCTCTTTTGTACATCTTTCAAATACATGTGCTCTCTCTTTTCTTTTCTTTTCTTTTTTTTTTTTAACACGAGTACTTACTTTGTGTACTGCAATTCTCGAGCAATTGATACTTCTTTTCAACTCCCCCAAACTTATTTTTTGAATAATATCTAGAATATTACTGAGTCTAGTGTTTGGGACAATTTTAAGATTATTAAGCGAAAAGTAGTGGCTAATTATTATAAGGGTCGAAATAAAATCAGGCCATATAGTCTCAAAGTTGGGTTTCAACGGATAAAATATACCATGGTGGGCTTGAAAGGCTCAAACGATCCAAACAATAGTTGCCTAAATCATTTCCAACGTTCCATGCTCCCTAGGATTTCGCTTCAAGAAACTTACTAAGTCAATTCTAAAGACTTAAACTTCCATGCATACCTAACTTTCCTAAAGAACTAAAAAAAAAAAAAATTATGGTATGAATTTACATGCTTTATTAAAAACACATTCATGTCTTTATTAAGCTAACATAATAACTTATTGAAATAATATAACTTTATTCATACTCAAATTGAGCATACTTAACAGAATTCAAATTTTTGAACGAAATATATCCTAATCATAATTAAAAGAAAAATTTTATTCTGAGTGGAAATAATTCAATTTCTCAGTCCCCCCAACTTAAAATGAACAATGTCCTCATTGTTTAAAGTAAATAGATACTATACACCAGGTAGGATTTTAGAAAAGAGGAGGTGAGTCAATTTGACTGCTTAAGTACCAAGCTCTTTCTAAATCCAATCCTAGACATGTATATATCTATTGCCACACTTTAAATTTTATGACTTGCTCACATTTTATTAATGATTTTCCTCTCTTGTTTTATTATGCAAAAAACAAAGATAAATTCCTAATTAAACTTAATCCTAAAATGACCTAAGAACAGAAATAAAATAAAGTCAAGATCCTCCCTTTATTTATTTGCAGACCCTTCCGAATTTGACTCATCTTTTGCTCCATCACTATTGCCTTTGTATGAATCGCTTCGCTCTTTTTTCGAGAGTGGAGTCCATGGCTCGAATATGAAATCTTGAAATTCAGTCACAAAAATAAATGGATCATTGTATATTTTCTTAAAAGCACTTCTTATCGAGTCATCCCTTATTTTTGAGTATCTCCAATAGGCTTGTTGTTGCCATTGCATATGTTGCATTAAATCTATCAGTTTTGATAGCTCATCTCGAAGGTCTGGGCTCGACGATTTAGCTTGAAGCATTGAGGTTTCCGCATCAGGTTCAGCTTCTGGCTCCATTGATTCTTTATCAGGGACTTCAAAGGATTGCATCTCGGGATCTTCTTCTTCATCAGGGTCCTCCGGTTCCTCATTTACTTCATCTCGTTGCTATAAAACTGAGTCTCCGGCTACTCGATAAAGGTCCCAATCTGTGGTTGTGCCCTGGCTATACCCTGTCTTCCTTACATTCGCAAGAATTTCAGCCTTTAAGCATAGAATTGTTATCGTAAAGGGGAAATGAGCAGGGCCAGAGCGTTTAACAGCACAATTATGTATCTCCCTCAAGATGATCTTCCCCACATCAATGGTCTTACCAGTTAGAATCGAGTACAATAAGACCATTCGCTCTAATGAGATAGTAGTCCCGTGTGAGCTAGGCATAAGGCTGAATCGGATGAAGTAAAACCATACCTTTGCGAGTGGCGTTAGATATTCTCTTCGACAAGTGTGGATTCCTTGTTTTGACACATTCCATGTAGAACCTGGAACTGTCAGTTCGTCGAGAATTTATTGCAAAATTTCAGGCTTGATATTGCTCATCAATGTGGAATATTCATCGTTTTTGAAATCTGGTAATTCAAAGAACTCATTAATAGCATTTGAATTTATCGGTACCTTGATTCCGCAAACTGGAACTTCTATCATTTTGTTCAAAGTTAAATTTGCATAGAACTCACGAACTAGTTCCTCATCCACACTTGGTCTTTTTTTCACAAAACAACTCCCAATTTAAGGTTTCAACAACTTGACGAATACGTGCCATAAAGTCTCGGTAGTTGCTCTCCTTTAAAGTGAAGCCTTTTTCTGGATGCATCTGTTGATTTTTGAAGATACTTTCGTATCTCACTTTGGCTTCTTCACAGTGGAATTTGTTTTGTGTCCCATCAATTTGAGCGGAAGTACGAGTTCTCTTGCGAGGCATGTTTAATCTGATCATAAGATGGAAAAATTAGTTTCTCGATAAATTTAATAAAAATTATTAGTAATTCAATGATTTGAAAAATTAATTAATAAAAATTAAAATTAAGAGAAACTAGGTCTTACCACCTTTTTTTGTAAAAATATACGAACTCTAAGAATTAATAATAATAAAGGCAAAAAAGATGGGAATTTAAAAGAAGGGTTAGAGGTTTGTGGCTTAGGATGAATGGAAGAGGAATGCCGCACAAGCAGCTAGGGCATGTGGGTGTGGTGCGTGTGGGGGCAGCGGTGTGCAGCAGGGTTGGCAGCAACACGGGTGTTCGGCAGCAGGTGGGACTCGGGCGCACGCAGGATGGTGCGGAGGGCAGGTACCGCACGCGGGGTGAAGGCCTGGCGCGAGCTGAGGCTGGGGCCGCTCGAGGCAGTGCGCGCGTTGTGCGCGGGACGTGCGTGCGCTGGAGCTGGGCGTGTGCTGGCCGACTGCTTGGAGCTGCTGTTGCTTGGGGTTTCGGCACTTGGGTATTTTGGTGCTTTGGGTTTTAAGTGTTAGGTGAATGGGAAGATGGGTAGTATTTATAAGGGGAGAAATAGGAATTAGAGTAGAATTCTTAAAACAATAAAAATTCTAAATTCTAATCCTATATAAAGATAACAACAATTAATAATTAGATATATGCATATATTAAATTATTAATTGCTATTTAATTTATTCAAACAAAGATAAAATCCTAATTTCATGCTAAATTGATAAAGATTAATATATAAATAGATATAATTATATATTAAAGATTATCATTTTATTATAAAAACTTATCAAACAAAATCCAAAAATTGATAATAATTAATATATATTATAATGGGTATAATTATATATTAATAATTATCATTTTTTTAACTACAAACATTTATTCTAGAAGCCTTTAAAAATATTTACAAAAAGAGGCATCTAGTTTTTATTATTTAAAAAATTAAAAATAATTCAATTTAAGTCCCTAGACTCAATGAAAATTAAAAATTAAGTTGCAAATTAAAAATTGGATCAAATTGACCCTTTTATTTGAAAAACAAAAATTCATTTTGTTGATTAGGGAAGAATTTCTTGAAAAATTATGTTAAAATAAATTCCCAGGAAAGATTGGAGGGGTCACACATGATCCCGCTTAAGTTCCAACCTCCTAGACAGAATTTATTTAAACATACTAAACCCGAAAAATAAACCCTAAAACACGAAGATTATTAAATATTTGATAAAATGAACGAGACGTTATCTCGTTCGGTTTTATTCCCCCAATAGTGTTTCAAACGCTGAGCATTAACTTGAAAATTACCTCTCTTACCTTGGAGTTCAACAACTCCGTATGGATAGACTCTGTGAATTGTAAATGGACCGAACCAACGTGATTTTAGCTTACCTGGAAAGAACTTTAGTCTGGAATTAAATAACAAAACTCTCTGACCTGCTTCAAATTCTCGAACTCGAGTGTGCTCGTCATGCCATTTCTTAAGTCTCTCCTTGAGTAATTTGGCATTTTCATAGGAGAATAGCTGGAATTCCTCTAGCTCATTGAGTTTGAGCATCCGTTTCTCTTTAGCAAGCTTAGGATCCAAGTTGAGTTGTCGAAGAGCCCAGTAAGCTTTGTGCTCTAACTCCAAAGGTAGATGACATGCTTTGCCAAAAACCAACCTATAGGGTGACATCCCTAAAGGTGTCTTGTATACTGTTCGGTAAGCCCATAAAGCGTCATCTAGTCTTTTGGACCAGTCTCGTCGGTTCGGGCAAACTACCTTCTCCAATATGCCCTTAATTTCTTTATTTGCCAGTTGAGCTTGTCCATTCGTCTGCGGGTGGTAAGCCGTTGCAACCTTGTGTTTCACCCCGTGCTTGTCTAGTAACCATTTTAACCACTTGTTCACAAAGTAGGACCCTTCATCACTAATGATGGCCCTCGGGGTTCCAAACCTCGTGAACACGTGTTTCTGCAAAAACTTCATCACAACCCTAGCATTGTTGGTCGGATATACCTCTGCCTCGACCCACTTGGACACATAATCTACTGCTACCAGTATATACTTGTGGCCAAAAGACGAAGGGAAAGGCCCAAGAAAATCAATACCCCAAACATCGAATAATTTGACCTCAATGATGTTTGTTCGAGGCATCTCATTTCTGCTGGTGATATTTCCAATTCTTTGACATTGGTCACAACTCTTTACGTATGCATATGCATCCTTGAATAGTGTTGGCTAAAAGAATCCAGCTTGCAATGCTTTGGCTGCAGTACGAGTTCCTCCGAAATGACCCCCACTTGGGGCTGAGTGATAGTGGTATAGAATCTGCGATATTTTTTCTTCTGCCATGCATCTCCTAATCATCTGATCTACACACTTTTTAAACAGATATGGTTCCTCCCAGAAATAGTACTTCACATCGTGAAGAAACTTTCTCCTTTGTTGATATCTCTGATCATATGGCATTAAACCACAAGCTAAAAAGTTAGCAATATCGGCAAACCAAGGGGTATTATGGACATGACTTACCTTCAGTATATGTTCATCTCGAAATGTTTCTTGAATCGGTACAAGTGGAGAATTCCCTTCTTGTGGCTCTAATCTGGACAAGTGATCTGCTACTTGGTTTTCTACTCCCTTTCAATCTTGAATTTCCAAGTCGAACTCTTGAAGTAGAAGTACCCATCGGATCAACCTTGGCTTAGCATCCTTCTTGGCAAGTAAATATTTAATTGCCGAGTGATCTGTATAGACAGTTACCTTGGTACCTACAAGATAAGATTGAAACTTGTCGAAAGCAAATACAATAACAAGTAACTCTTTTTACATTATCAGTATAGTTTAAAGCGAGCTCTGTCGAGTTCGGCTTGCATAGTAGATGGGATGAAAAACTTTGTTCCTATTTGACCCATGTGGCTCCTATTGCGAAGTCACTTGCGTCACACATCAATTCAAATGGAAAGTCCCAGTCTGGTGTGACAATTATGGGTGCTGTGACTAATCGATTCTTCATGTCATTGAAAGCTTTTAAGCATTCCTCATTAAATTTGGATATCGTGTCCTTCTCCAATAATTTGCATAAAGGTTTAGCAACTTTGGAGAAGTCCTTAATAAATCTTCGATAGAAACTAGCGTGGCCCAAAAAGCTCCTAACACCCTTTATAGATGTTAGAGGTGGGAGTTTCTCAATAAAATCTACTTTTGCTCTGCCTACCTCGATCCCATGTCTTGTTATCCGATGCCCCAGAACGATACCTTCTCGTACCATAAAATGGCACTTTTCCCAGTTAAGGACTAGTTTTGTCTCTTCGCATCGCTTTAGTACCTTAGCTAAATTGGCTAGGTAGTTATCGTACGTATCCCTAAACACTGAAAAGTCGTCCATGAAAACTTCCAAAAATTTCTCCACCATGTCAGTGAAAATAGACATCATACATCTTTGAAATGTAGCAGGTGCATTACATAAACCAAATAGCATGCGTCTGAATGCAAATGTACCATACGAGCAGGTGAATGTGGTCTTGTGTTGATCTTCCGGTGCTACCGTAATCTGGTTGTACCCCGAGTATCCATCGAGAAAACAGTAGTAATCTCACCCCGCAAGTCTATCCAGCATCTGGTCTAAGAATGGCAAAGGGAAGTGATCCTTCCTAGTTGCCTTGTTAAGCTTCCGGTAATCGATGCATATTCTCCATCCCGTAACTGTTCTAGTTGGTATCAACTCGTTATTCTTGTTTTCTATGACCGTGATACCTCCTTTCTTTGGTACGTACTGGACCGGACTTACCAATAAACTGTCTGAAATGGGGTAAATGATACCCGTATCTAACCACTTGATAATCTCTTTTTTCACTACGTCCTTCATGATGGGGTTCAGCCTTCGTTGTCCATCGATCATCCCTTTTTCACCATCTTCCAGGATGATCTTATGCATGCATACAGATGGACTAGTACCGCGAATATCAGCTATGGTCCATCCGATAGCCTCCTTAAATTGTTTCAGAACTAAGATAAGTTTTTCTTCTTGCTCGGTAGTTAACTCTGCTGAAACAATCACAGGTAGAGTAGAAGCGTTACCTAAATAAACATATTTTAAATGAGAAGGTAATACCTTGAGTTCTAATTTAGGTGGCTCCTCGATTGACGCTTTTGACTGTGTGTAATCTTTCTCCTCTAAATCCAAAGATTCAAAACGGGATTGTGGATTAAATCCCTTTTGATTAGCTTCTAGCAAGGGTAAGTTTTCATCCTCCTCTTCATCACTTGGAGGGTCTGATGTCAAAATTCTTTCCAGAGGATCCTCAACAGAGTTGAGTTCCTTCTCCACTATTAAATCCTCTAAGTCGGATACTGCAGAACAATCATCTATTGCGTTAGGAAATCACATTGACTTGAAAATGTTAAATGTTACCTGATCGTCCCGAACGCGCATAGTAAGTTCGCTTCATACGCACATCAATAAGTGTCCTTCGGTTGCTAAGAAACGGTCTCCCGGGATAATTGGTACTTCTTTGTCCGCTTGAAATCTAAAATTACAAAATCAGCAGGAAATATAAACTTATCTACACGTACCAATACATCCTCGATTTTCCTTACGGATGTGCTAAGGATCGATCCGCGCTGGTTGAAGTGTAACCGTAGTAGGTCTGACTTCACCTATCCCCAACTTCTTAAATATCGACATAGGCATCAAGTTGATACTTGCGCTCAAGTCACATAGTGCCTTACCACAATAAGCTGCTCCAATGTTGCATGGTATGGTAAAACACCCAGGATCCTTCAGCTTAGGGGGTAATTTGTCTTGAAGATATGCACTGCATTCTTTCGTCAAAGCTACCGTCTCAAATTCTCCAAGTTTTTGTTTCTTGGACAGGATATCTTTCATAAATTTTACGTAATTTGGCATTTGTTCAAGTGCTTCAACCAACGGGATGTTGATATGAAGTTGCTTGAGTACGTCAAGGAATTTCTTGAATTGGACCTCCTGTTTTTGCTTTTGGAGTCTTTGAGGGTAAAGTGGTGGAGGTTTATATACTGAATTTGGTACTGGTTGATTTATCTTTGGCGGCAATTCTGCTACTAATGGATTGGTTGGATGATCAGAATTTACTGGTTCTGAGGTTTTCTTTTCAGGTCTTGCAGGTTTTGGTTCTAGTGGAACTGGAACTTCAACACTCAGTTGAACTTCTTCCGAATCTTGAGCTTCAGCATGCTCCTTTTCAGCTTCAATGATGTTGGGCTCTACCGTTTTTCCGCTCCTCAATGTTAGTGCTTTACAATGCTCCTTCCCTGGATTTCTCGAATTTTCCATATCACTAGGTAGAGGACCCTGTGGACGGTTCCTAAGTTCAGTAGCAAGCTGGCCCACTCGGTTCTCCAAATTCCTTAGAGTGGCGTCATTCTTCACCATGTATGCGTTCAATAAATTCTCTAAGCTATTTGATGATTCAGCTTGAACTGGTTTCTAAACTTGTTATGAAAAACTAGGCAGCTGGGTTGGTCTAGGTTGGGCGTAGTTGTTACTGCCTCCAGCCCCTTGGTTACTCCAGGAAAGATTGGGGTGATTTCGCCACGATGGGTTGTAAAAGTTGGATTGCTGCCCTTGCCTTCCTCGATTCAGTTACGATTACCTATGTAGTACATGGATTCTGGGTTTGACGGACACTCTTCAAACACATGTCCTTCTCCATAATAGACACAGGCTATATTCTCATATTGGTTAGGTGGTTGAGCTGCAAAACTATTAGACCCATTAGTGGTAAGAGTCTTTAACATTGAAGATATCGAAGATACCTGAGATGCAAGTGAAGTGAAAGTATCCACTTCATGAATTCCAGCAACTCGTCTTTCTGACGTTGCTCGATTGGTTGGCCACTGGTAATTGTTACTGGCGATCCTCTCGATGATTTCATAATCCTCATTGTAAGACTTAGATAAGATAGCACCGTTAGCAGAAGCATCTACTACCATCCTTGTGTGAGCGTTGAGACCATTGTAAAATGTCTCAAGTTGGATGTAATGTGGAATTCCGTGATGAGGACATTTTCGTAATAACTCTTTGAATCTTTCCCATGCCTCATACAAGGACTCATCATCCATTTGTTGGAAAAAGTAATCTCATTTCGGACTTAGCAATCTTGCGGTGGGAAATACTTCACAAGAAAATCTCTCGCTAACTCTTACCATGTAGAAATTGAGTTTGGTGGCAGTGAGTTTAACCAGGCTCGAGCTCTGTCCCTCAGAGAGTACGGGAACAGTTTTAATCGTAATGCATCTTCGGGTACTCCAGCTAGCTTGAAAGAGTCGCTCACCTCCATAAACAGTTTTAAATGAAGATGAAGATCTTCAATAGGTATTCCACTAAAGCGCCTTTATGCTCAAGCATTCGGAACATGTAGCTTCATTTCAATTGTTGTGCCTCAATCTCGGGTCTCCTAATACCTGGATTAAGGTCATTAAAAATTGGCACGGCATATTGTCGTAGAGCTCTATCCCTATCATCAGCAATTAGGATAGGATTTTCAGCAAGGTTTGCTCCGTTTCCTTGATTGATATTCTCGAAATTCATCTCTTCAGTCCTTCTCTGGTTCGCTTGTCTTCTTCGTTGGTGAAAGGTTTGTTCTATTTCAGGGTCCACTGGGAGTAAGTCAATAATTCGGTCAATACTCATAAACACCTGAAATAATCAGAGGAGGATTAATTAAGTCAGTAAAATTGAACAGGAAAATAAAAGAACCAAAATGTAAAAAGAAATTCACAAATAATGTTTTTTAATACAGTCCCCGGCAACGGCGCCAAAAACTTGGAACGGTGGAAATGTGCAAGTGTACACAATCGTAACAAGTAAATGTCGAGTTATCGTACCCACAGGGACTGTAAAAAGCAATATTTATGAAATTAATTAAAACACTTTGGTGAGGTAAAAATAATTTTGGTTTGAAAAGAGTGATTTTAAAACTAAGCAAACAATTTAAAAAGATAAATAAAAGAGTACTAGTGCACGATTTCAATTAAGATTTAATCAAGATGATATAATTGTGTTGGATTAATTATACCTTTTTAACTTAGAAATATTAAATTCGTGCTTATGCTGTTATGAATAAATTCGCGGCAACCCAGTAATTTGCTAACTTATGAACATATTTACTAATTAAAATTCCATTTATCTCTTGGTCACATCCCTATGCCAATTCAACCGACTAAACAGATTTAATAAAGTAAACATGCTATCGCACATACATACTTATTGAATTAAATTATCTCTCGCATATTCCTATATCGATTCAACCGATTAATTCAACTTAATAAACATGTAAAAGATCATGTGAAGTAACAAAGTAGCCATACCTTGAAACAATTTAATCACGACAATCCTGCAAGTTATTCAGGGCATATGTATCGCCAGATACAATGCTAATTTAATTTTCAGTTACCTTAGAAGAATTAAACATGCACTGATTAAGTACTCAGTCCATTAATTACAATTTCAGTCTGCTTAAACAATTAATTCTTTAGTTATCTAAACAATTATAATGCCAGATAACCTAAGCATGATTTTACTTAATCAAGCATTTTACTGAGGCCTAGAACAGCATAAACACTATTTTAACAATTCAAGTAGGCAAAATATAATCAACCCAACACGAATTAAATTCAAGCTAAATTGATTAAAATAACCATTTCAACAACAATATTATTCATAGATATGTTCATCATAAAAACAACAGAAATTAAAAAGAAAGGGAACAGAAAGCAAATCCAGTGTTTCTCTGTGGCTTGAATGTTAATCCGTTCTTTTATCTCCGTTGCCTTCACCAAGTAAGGCTTCTATGAATCCTCGATTGCTGCCCAGGATGGCTGAAGAACACCTCTTTCTCAAGAGAGGAAATCGGCACAAGAGGAAAGAAAAAAGGGATGGAAAAATGGAGAGGAAACTTTAAGAGAAGTGAAGAGAGGATGAGAGAATGTTGTAGAATGAGGGGTGTTGAGGGATGCTTTGAATGATCAGCAAGGGGTGGCTATTATAGCTGATTGTGGCTGCTAAAAATAGAAAATTCCAGCAGCCAAAGAGCCCTCCGTTGGCGGCCACACACATGGCAAAGTTGAGAGTTTCAACTTTGCTATTTTAAACTTAGGGCAAATCTACAAAGCCATAAATTAAGGTAGGGTTTGAATGCAATTTAGAAATCTTTTGAGGGCCTTTTTGCAAGCATATTTAATCAGCTAAAATGCTGATTTGGGTCAGCATATGGGACGGTTCTGGGCTGCCCATTTGGTGGCTGGTTCAGTTCACCCAATTTGGCTCGACCAAGTGCGGTTCGGTGGGCCCTTTCTCCATAATTAATTAAAAATAATTTATTTAACCCAAATTATATGGGGAATAAATTAAAATTAATTAAATTATGAATTAATACACATTTCTGGACCGTCTTAGGCTGGAAATTAGAGTGCCTCGATACTTCAAATTGCTTCTCGGTTTTGTGCTTTCAGTGATGTCGGTAGAGCCAATTTTTTTCGCTACTTTGCGCGAATCTGTCAAAAATAGTCAAAATTAATCAAAATTAAGTATAAATTCACCATGTTCATATTTTTAACACGATTTAATTATTTTATAATATTTAATTATTTTTTTGACAAGAATTTAACCAGATTTGCATGAATTTAAGTAAAATTAGGTATGAAAAAGTATATAAATTTTTGCGTTTCCAGTCCCTATTGAGTAAATATGAAATCGGATTTCAATCCGAAGCTCTAGATTGAAACTTATGCTTGTCTTAGGTTTAAGGACTAAATTGAATAAATTACAAAATATAGTTTCCTTTGTAACTGAACGTGAATTGGGTGTGAATTTGATAATGTACATGTATTATGACTGTACGTAGCTAACATTGACACTAGGCCATCGAGAGAGAAAGTAAAAACGAGAGTTGTCAACGAGTGATGCGGGACCCCGATTTGTATTTCGATGATTTAAGACCAATTTATTTATTGCATATTCATACCATTTTACATTATATGGTTTTGAGGTGAGTTGGCAATGGCTATTTGAATTGAATTACTATGAATGAGATTGAATATCGAGATAATGACTAAATTAAATAGAATAGATATTTCATGAATTAGTTGATGTATGATCATTGGTGTGAAATTGTGCATGACATGAATATATGAGTTTGGATAATGAATTGGATTGTGTTTGTGAATGTGAATGTGAATATGATTGAGAAAATGTATTGAATTGAATTGTGTGATGGTATTGAATGCTGAAACTGTGTATTGGTTGAATATGGGAAAAACAAGTACGAGACAGAATGTTAAATGGTATGCAATGTATGAAATGAATTGATGATGAGATTAAAATCTGATATATGGTTACAATGTATATTGATTCGATGTTACCCTAATAACAGTCCCTAGTACCATCGAATTAGTTGGCATGCCTTAGGTTGAAAACCATCATTATTGAACTATCAGGGATGGTAGAATGTTCATATGTTGACTGCCATCATTGCTAGGCTATTCGAGATGGTAGGATAAATAAATTGTGAAAACAATCATTTTCGAGCCATCCGGGATGGTAAAATGTAAGGATAGTGAAAGCCATTGTTGTCAGGCCTTCGGGATGGTAGAATACTAGAATAGAAAGCTAGCATTACTGAGCTATCTGAGATGGTAGAATATTGAAATAGAGTAACCATCGTTCTTGAGCCACCCTGGATGGTAATATATTGAATATTGTGAACCATTATTGTCGGGTCACTCTGGATGGTATAATGAGTATAGATAGCAAAATTCATTGTTGTCAGGCCACTCGGGATGCCAAGAGTTGTAACACCCTTTAACCCTTATCCGCCGCCGGAATAAGGTTACAGAGCATTACTGAATATTTCAGAACAAAGATGAACAATCATATAATATACACATCATAATTTAAACATATTGTCCCTTTATTGAGCCCTTTATGCCCAAATCACGTGTTAAAAATAAATCGGGACTTAATCGGAAGTTCAGAAAATTTTTCGTGAAATTTCAAAAAAAAATTTAGGTACAAGGCTTACACGTCCGTATGGTCTAGGGACACACTCGTATGACCTTAAACACGCATGTGATTCAAGCCGTGTCCGACCCCATGTAACTCTCTGACTTAGGCCACACGGCCAGCTACACGCCCATGTACTAGGTCGTGTTCCTTACACGGTTAAGATACGTGCCTATGTCTTTACCCGTATGCAATTTCCTGGGCATTCTGTTTTAAATTTTTAAGATGTAGGGACACATGGCCTATCCACATGTCCATGTACAAGTCGTGTGTCTCACACAGTCTAGTCACACGCCCATGTGCCAGGTCGTGTGGACTCAAAATAAGCTTTTTTCATCAAGTTTACCATTCCCTGCAAACTTATTCGCCAAGCAATTCAATAACCTATTGTTCAACCAATTCAATTCACATTCAAATTCATTCCAAACAATGCCAAATAAACAACCTAATGACCTAACCAGTGTACCAACGTAGGTTCTTTTCATACTTTCATCAAATTAATTCAAATAACTTCATTCAAACCAAATCAACTTTCATACCAATATCAATCCAAATTTGACTATGATAAGTTCATTCATGACTTCAATAATAATATACCATTTAATAACCTCAACCTAACACATAAATATATATAAGTAACCAATATCATCTTATAACATCATTTACGAACATTTCCCAAAATGACAATCATATCATCCTAGGTACATGCCATTGCCAAAAAGAAACATACTTCACCTCACTTGAGTTCGGGATTAGGATCGGCTATAGATGCTAATTCGGTAATTCGACTTTAACCTAACCTGCGCACGGAAACAAACCGTACGCTAAGTATAAACTTAGTGGTATTTCTATAATCTGAATAATTATTAAGCAAGAATTTATAATATTTATATATATCTAAACACACATAACAAAAATCATTCAAATAGATAATAAATTTCATAAACACATCATTCATGATACTTTCAATTCTCATCTTTTACTATTTCTGTGACAGCACTAATTTGACCCTAGTCGGAAAGTGGTTTCGGGACCACAAAACCGAGTCATAAAAATAATTAACAGTTATATTCTATGCTTATTATATGTGTAAATGCATTTGTGAAAGTCTCATGCTTTGATTTTGTCATTCGTATGTGAAATTTTTAAATAGGACTTATGTGAGACATTTGTGAAATGTGATAGGTAAATTTTAAAGTGATCTATTAATGCATGTTATCAAAAAGGTTGACTTGCATGTCAAATTACCCATTTTTGGATAGTGGCTGGCCATGATATTGATTAATATATATTATATGTATTTTCTATTAACATTTTGATTTACAAAATGAATTAAAGAATAAAGAGTAATAAAATAATGGTTAGTGGGAGGAGAAACCAAAGTTGGTTCATCTTTGCTCCTCCATTGCCGTAACTAGAAGAGAGGAAGAAGAAAAATTCTTTTGAAAAATTTGGCTAAGGTGATTGCTATATTAAGGTATGTTCAATGTCACTCTTGGAAACTTATGCATCATTTGGATGATTAGTTTAAATTCTACCTATCTCATGGTTTGAATTTAGGTTATTTGGAGAGTTGAGATTCGGCTAAGGAGCTTAAAAATTTTTAGTAGATGATTTGATGTCATTAGCATGGATAGTTATGTTGGATGTGTTAAGTTGCTTGTTATGTTAGCTTAAAAGTTGAGGTTAGTAATTGGTTTATAGGATATGCTGAATTTGGATATAGGGAGAAAAATAGGTAATCGGTCATACTAGATTCTTGATGAAAAATTGTTTAATGCTTTATATGTTATGTAAATGAGCTTGTAAGTGAATTTGAAGATTGGTAAAATTGTGGATGAGAGGTGCCGAATGTGGTTTTTGGTTGTGACTTAAGGAATAATAATATGGTGGCTTGTGTTTAATGACATTCGGCCAAGGACTATATGTGCTTGCTAATTCGGTTTAAGTGAAGTAAATATGACTGATGGATGTGATTAGGTTGTGGTAAATAATGAGCATGCTTTGTGGCCGTAAGGTTATTTTATAATGTGTCGTGACAATAACTTAGCTAGTCGAATTGATGAGAAATGAATTGGATATATATAGGTAATGTTGATAAGCTGCTTAGCACATAAGTTTTGTATATTGGTTCGGCAACTGAGCTAGAAAATAATTATTGGTAACATGGTAACTATGCACTTATATATATATATGGTATCTTAAGCATATTTGTCCATTTGCTAAGGTTGGCTAATGGTTCATGTATGGATGCTTGTTTAGTCATATGTTATGTTTTGTTTCGACTTAGTATTAGATGCACATATGACTATGTTGTTAAAATCTGTACTTGATTATTTTGTGAAGTGGGTTATGCCAAATATGCTAAAGGACCATAAGCCATGTGATATGGATTATTCTATTCGATATGTGCATGAATTGAAGTAATAAGTTCGGTAATCAGCTTATGAAATACATGTATTGATATATGCTCGATTATAAGTTAAGCATTAGATAGTCGTGATTCATTGGATATAATGCTTGAATATTACTTTGGGAAATATATGAATGGTTGCCTATTAATTAGTTTGAAATGATTCATAATAAGTTGATATTCGTATATATATGGTTGAATTCATGTATAAGGTAGCATAATAGGTTATGTAAATCTTTGTTTGTGCATGCGAATTAGATAGAGATTAAATAAGCATGAAATTGAGTCATGGCATATTTTATAAAATATAATATGTATCGGAGTTATATATGATTGTCAAATGTGACTACTAAGAAGTAAAGTTGAGTAAGTAATTAAATAAATCTATTTGTTTAAATTAAGCTCATGAGCAAAGAGGGTCAAAATCAAATAGGGGAAAAGAGAAAGCAATCGAGTAACCTATCCGCAACTGTTCAAATATACCCGAGGTAAGTTTTGAGTAGTCACCTTTAGTATAAAATTTATGATGCCTTGATATGTGTATATTAGATGAATTGTGAACTTTTGAGTCTACTTGAACTAAGTTGTGTGATAAATAATTTGAGTATAAGATTTATAGTCGAATGGTCAATACGGATTAAGCTTGATTAATGAAATGTATATGAGATATTTATGTATAAATTTTAAACCAAAATGTAAATGATGGTGTTCATATGGAGCTTATATTCGCATGTAGCAAATGACTACTAATGTGACATGTTCAATGAGATGTGCTAATATATGATTAAATATGCATGATACTTGAGGAATGTTATCTGGGCTTAAAGACCCGCAGGCTATATGCTAGAATGTTATCCGGGCTTAAAGACCCGCAGCCTTCGTGCTGGAATGCTATCCGGGCTAAAGACCCGCAGGCTACGAGCTAGTATTATACCGGGTTTAAATTCCCGCAGGCTTGTGCTAGAAATTTGTTTCAAGTTCTAAGACTTGTCAGGATTGATGCTAGTAAATTAAGTAAGATTACGACATTGACTATCCGTGGAAAACCACCGTCGAGTAAGTACTATATATTTAACATGTTAAGGTACGTATTATGTGCTCATATGTGAATTGATTTTAAAATGAATTATTAGTATCAAAGAATGATATATATATATATATATATATATATGTGTGTGTGTGTAGATGATTACGGTATCTAAGAATAAGAGAATGACCTATTCGGTCAATGTATGTCATTATATGAAAGTATGTGACTTAAAGTAATTGTATGAGCCATATAGTATAGTGAAATATGTGCTGAAAATTTCTTGTGTATTCATATATAAATATTCGGCCAATAGGCTTTATAACTAGTGTATTTGTGTATATTCAGCCAAGTGATTTACAATTAGAATATGAGTTTTGTGATACTTAATGTTCGATTTAAATGATAAGTTTTAATTGTTTGAAATGCTTAAAACTTACTAAGCCTCAAAAGCTTACTCTGTTCCTTATTTCTTTGTTTTATAGATTGTTGATTTTGCCACCAGGACTGAGGATCATCAGTGATTCATCATACTATCGATCTTTCTTGGTACAGTTATATTTTGGCCTTGTTATGGCATGTATAGGTTAGGCTGGTGATAGTTATGTTTTGTGTTGTAAATATTTTAACCATATGAAAATGGCATTTATAACTTATAAATCAATATGTATTCAGCTCGATCTCTGTTTATGTTGGTTGGTAATGTGAATGAAAAAAAAATTAATGTTTATCTCGGTAATACCTCTTAGCCCTAAACCGGCGATCGGATTCGGGCTAGGGGTGTTACAATTTTCAATCTCTTAATTGCTATTCAAATAGTTTTTCTCAATAGAATACACATGTCATCTCACTATATCAATAACCATTCCATGAACCCATGGTTCATACATTTCATTTTTGTATCTCAATTCAATATCCCATTCCAATTTATATTCAAAATCATTCAATATCATTCATATTGCCAATTCATTTATTTACCCCTATTAACACGACTCAGAATCGGACGGATACACGGATCCAACCAAAACACACCAGTTTGGCACCCAGTGCCTCATCGGATAATTCGAAGTAATAGATTGACACCCAATGTCTCATCGACCATGCCAAAGTAAGTTGGTACCCAGTATCTCATCTAATTTATCCGAAGTAATAGTTTGACACCCAGTGTCTTATTGACTCGAAGTCGAAGTAATCCCTGAACACTTCCAATCCTATGGCATGCCAACCATATCCGACTCAGCTCGATACAGTTAATAGGGTTTTACATCACTTTTCAAGTGCAACATATATCCAATATTCAATTTCCACATCAATCACATATACGTATAAATTCAATTCAATATCAAAATACTAATACTCACCTTAATTACTTTCCATAAACATTTAAATTAAAATATAACAATTAATAATTAAATTCGAATTATAGAAATACAAACCATAATTCTTGAGCTATTTCTCGTTAATCTTGTCTTTTCGTTTCCTAGCCGAGGTTTCCGGCTCAACATTAGCTACAGAAATCGAAACGATTAAAATTTATCAATACACTACAATTTCATATTGAATATTTCAATTTATACTCAACCTTTGCTCACATTTTCAATTTAGTCCCTAATCAAAACTAACTTTATTTTTATTTAAAGTAATTTCATATTTTCATTCAAATCTCACTTTAGACTAATTTCAACTTTTAGACTTCATCATAAACCTTAATTTTGAATTCTCTCAATTTAGTCCCTATTACTCAAAACTTATGATTTATTTTACAATTCAATCCCTTTTTCACTTCTAACATGAAATTCTATCAATTTAACCCCTAACACTTAACTTTATTTAACATGAACAACTTCTAAAAATCCACTAACTTCTAAAATTTCAACATTAATCAAGTAGTAATTTGTTCTAGGATTCTAAAAACATAAAATTCTCAAGAAAAGGGACCAAATTGACTTACCAATTTGAGTTTGAACCCTTGAAACCCTAATTTTTTCCTTTTTTTTCCTTTCTTTCTTTTTCTTCTTTCTTTCCCCTGTTTCATTCCCAATTCTGTTCTTTCTTTTTCTTTTTCTTTTTCTTTTATGTTTCATTATTTATTTGTTTTAATTATAATAATAATATAATAATATAATAATATTTTCTTAAATAATAAGTATATATGTATATTACAAATGTATGTATGTATTTATTACACATGTATATTACCATTACCATACAATTGTCATAGTTTAGTTTATTTACTTATTTAGTCCCTTAACTATTCTTTATTCTATAATTCAACTTTTACTCTATATGCAATTTAGTCCTTATACCTAATTACTCTTAATTTAGACAAATTCACCTAACCAAAACCTAATTAACTACATAACTAACTTCATAAATATTTTTAATAAATATTTACGAATTCATTTTACGAAAACGGAGATCCAAAAATACACTTTCTGATAACTGTAAATTTCAGGCCGTTACATTTCTCCCCCTTAATAAATTTCGTCCTCGAAATTTACCTGAAAAAATGTGAGGGTACTGAGATCTCATAGTTTGTTCTGGTTCCCAAGTCGCTTCTTTAATATTATGACTTCGCCATGACACTTTGACCAATGGAACTCGTGTCTTATGTAATTCTTTTACCTCTCGAGTTAATATCTCAACCGATTCTTCTTCATATGATAAATCAGGTCGGATTTCAATATCCTCTGTCGAAATAACATGAGAGGGGTCTGATCGATACCTTCTGAGCATGGAAACATGAAAAGTATCATGAATCTTTTGTAATTCCAGAGGTAAGGCCAAACGATAAGAACCTGGTCTAACTCATTCCACAGTCTCATATGGCCCAATAAAACGACGACTCAATTTTCCCTTTCGACCAAATCTCAAAATTTTCTTCCAAGGTGCAACTTTAAGAAATACTTTATCTCCAACAGAATACTCAATATCCCAGCGTTTCAAGTCCGCATATGATTTCCGTCTGTCAAAAGCTGCCTTCAGTCTATCTTAAATATTTTTAATAGTATCCTCCGTTTCTTGAATTAACTCCAGCCCGATCATTTTTCTTTCATTCAATTCCATCCAACACATAGGTGTCCGACATCTAAGACCATTAAAGCTTCATACAGAGCCATTTCAATATTTGATTGGAAACTATTATTGTACACAAATTCAACCAATGGTGAATAACATTCCCAGCCTGATTCAAAATCAATGACACAAGCACGAAGCATATATTCCAAAATCTGAATAACTCGTTCAGATTGTCCATTAGTCTGCGGATGAAAAGCTGTGCTAAAGCTGAGTCGAGTACCAAAAGGTTCATGCAACTGCCTCCAAAATCTTGATGTGAACCATGGATCCCGATCAAAGATTATCGATACAGGAATACCATGCAATCTCACAATTTCCTAAATGTAAACTTCAGCAAGTTTCTGAAGTGACCAATCAGTTCGAACTATTATAAAATGAGCCGATTTTGTAAGCCGATCAACAATCACCCTAATAACATTTTTCTTACTTGCTAACAAAGGTAATCCTGTTACAAAATCCATCGTAATACAATCCCATTTCCATTTAGGAATGTTAATAGGCTGAAGTAGTCCAGTAGGAACCTGATGTTCTGCCTTAACTCGTTGACAAGTCAAGCATTTAGCCATATATTCAACTATATCTCTTTCCATACCCGACCACCAATACGATTCCCGTAGCTTACGATACATTTTCGTTCCCCCCGGATGCAAGCAAAAGGACTATCATGAGCTTCTCGAAGTATCAACTCCTTTAATTCAGAAACATTCAGAACACAAATCTGATTACAAAATCTCAAACAATCATGCTCATCAATGCTGAAATTCTTTATCATGTCATTCTGAACCATTTCTCTTTTCTTCATCAACTTATCGTCTTCTAATTGTGCTGACCTGATTTGATCAAACATCACCAGTTTAATTCTTCTTTCGGCCAACGGACTTCCATCATCACTGATACTGAGCTGTGCAAACATTGCTCGTAATTCAGTCTCCACTTTTCTACTCAATGCACCAGCTACAACATTTGCATTTCCTGGTTGATAATCAATAATACAATCATAATATTTTAAAGGTTCTATCCACCGACGTTGTCTCAAATTTAACTCCTTTTGAGATAAAACATACTTGAGACTTTTATGATAGGTATAAATATAGCATTTCTCACCGTACAAGTAATGTCTCCAAATCTTTAGTGCAAAAATCACGGCATTAGTTCCAGATCGTGCGTC
The DNA here is from genome assembly GCA_025698475.1 of Gossypium anomalum. Lineage (NCBI taxonomy): Eukaryota > Viridiplantae > Streptophyta > Magnoliopsida > Malvales > Malvaceae > Gossypium > Gossypium anomalum. Next base: position 85,474,681 of record CM046966.1, read on the forward strand.
GGGTAATTTCGTTCATGTGGTTTCAATTGACGAGATGCATAAGTTATTACCTTTCCATCCTGCATCAAAACACACCCAAGTCCATTCAAAGAAGCATCATTATAAATAACAAAGTCCTTTCCTAATTCTGGAAATGTTAAAACTAGTGTATCAGTAAGCATTTGCTTCAACTTTTCAAAACTTTCTTAACACTAATCATCTCAAACAAATGGAACATTCTTTTGCAACAGCTTTGTCATCGACAAAGCTATCTTTGAAAATCCATTTACAAATCTCTGATAGTAACCAAAAAATCCCAAAAAACTACGTACCTCTAATACATTTCTCGGTGCTTTCCACTGAACAATCGCTTCAATCTTCTTCGGATCAACTCTAATTCCATCTACTGAAACCATATGTCCCAAGAAAACAACCTTTGATAACCAGAATTCACATTTACTAAACTTTCCGTATAATTATTCCTCTCGTAAAATTTGCAAAACTATTCTGAGATTCTGCTCATGTTCAGATTCAGACTTCGAATAAACCAGAATATCATTAATAAAAACCACCACAAGCTGATCCAAATGCGGTTGAAATATACAGTTTATAAGATCCATAAAAGCAGCTGAAGTATTTGTCAATCCGAAAGGCATAGCTAAAAATTCATAATGACCATACCTTATACGAAATGCTGTCTTCGGTACATCGCTTTCTTCCACCTTCAACTGGTAGTGACTCGATCTCAAATCAATCTTTGAAAACATAGAAACTCTTTTCAACTGGTCAAATAGATCATTAATATGAGGTGACGGGTATCGATTCTTGATAGTCACCTTATTCAATTGTCGATAATCAATACACAACCGCATTGAACTGTCTTTCTTTTTAACAAACAACATTAGAGCTCCCCAAGGTAAAATATTAGGATGTATAAATCCTCGATCTAGTAAATCCTGCAACTGTACCATCAATTCTTTTAACTCTGTAGGTTACATACGGTATGGAGGTATTGATATTGGAGCTATGCCAGGATAAACTTCTATTGTAAATTAAACCTCTCGATCAGGTGGTAATCCTGGCAATTCTTTAAGAAATACATCATGAAATTCACAAACAATCTTGATTTTACTACATTGACTTTCAACAAAATCTGAATTAATAACATAAGCTAGAAAAGCTACACAACCCTAATGAAGAAGTTTATTATCCTAAATTGCTGAAAAAATACGAGTCGACCCACTGGTTCGAATACCATTCACTTCAATCTTATCCCCGTTTTCACTTTGAACAATAAACTTCGTTTTATAACAATCTAAAATCACCACATGATTTGAAAGCTAATCCATTCCTAGTATTATATCAAAGTCGCCAAATGGCATTATCAATAAGTCAACAGAGAAGATTTTATTCTGTATCATTAAGGGACACCTCCTACACACTTGATCCACTAGCGCAATTTGCCCTAATGGACTAGACACTATTATTGATACTCTAGACATCTCAGATTTTAAATTTCCCGACTCAACCAATTTTGTATTAACATATGAATGTGAAGATCTCGGATCTATTAAAGCATAAATAGGTTCTGAATGCAATAAAAATATACCTGTCACCACATCATGTGCATCACCTTCTTCATGGGTCCGTACAATATATGCTTGAGCTGGTACTCTAGCTTCTGATTGTTGAGTAGCAACATCACTTCCTCTTCTAGTACCACCTCTAAAAAATGAACCACTTATGCCTAATCCTCAACCTCTAGAAATAGGTACAAATCTCTAAGATGTAACAGGTGTAGCATTCTCATTCTTCGGGCAATCTCTAACAAAATATTCTGTAGATCCACAACGGAAACAACCTCGAGTTAATTTCCAACATTCACCTCTATGCTTTTTCCCACAGTGTTCACAATCTGGAATTTCAGTATTCCGTGATGGACCTTGTATACTACCAGTAGAAACTGTCATCTGCCTTCTACGGTTTCTATCACCCATGTCTAATCTAAAACTCAATCTCCAACTACCACGAGATTCTTTTGATCTTTTAGGTTGTCTATTTGAACTAGTAGCTCCAGAACGTTTCCCAAATGAACGAGTATTTTTAGGTTTTTTATCTAAACCCAGTACTTGTTCAACCATTTTTGCCTTTTCAACTAAGTCTGCAAATTCTGTAATTCTGAGAGATACCAGTTGTACTCATAATTCATCACGTAAACCCCGTAAAAATCTCTTGTAACTATTAGCTTCGGTTGACACATTTCCCAAAATGACAAATACATCATCCTAGGTACATGCCATTACCAAAAAGAAACATACTTCACCACACTTGAGTTCGGGATCAGCTTTGGATGCTGGTTCGGCAATTCGACTTTAACCTAACCTGTGCACAGAAACAAACCGTACGTTCAGTATAAAATCAGTGGTATTTTTATAATCCGAATACTTATTAAGTAAGAATTTATAATATTTATATATATCTAAACAAACATAACAAAAATCATTCAAATAGATAATCAATTTCATAAACACATCATTCATAATACTTTCAATTCTCATCTTTTACTATTTCAATCTCATAATTGCTATTCAAATAGCTTTTCTCAATAGAATACACATGTCATCTCACTATATCAATAACCATTTCATGAACTATATCAATAACCATTCCATAAACCCATGGTTCATACATTTCATTTTTGTATCTCAATTCAATATCCCATTCCAATTTATATTCAAAATCATTCAATATCATTCATATTGCCAATTCATTTATTTACCCCTACTAACATAACTCGGACTCAGACGGATACACGAATCCAACCAAAACACACCAGTTTGGCACCCAGTGCCTCATCGGATAATTCGAAGTAATAGATTGACACCTAATGTCTCATTAGCCATGCCGAAGTAAGTTGGTACCCAGTACCTCATCGAATTTATCTGAAGTAATAGTTTGACACCCAGTGTCTCATAGACTCAAAGTCAAAGTAATCCCTAAACACTTCCAATCATATGGAATGCTAACTATATCCGACTCAGCCCGATACAGTTAATAGGGTTTCACATCACTTTTCAAGTACAACATATATCCAATATTCAATTTCCACATCAATCACATTTACATATAAATTCAATTCAATATCAAAATACTAATACTTACCTTAATTACTTACCATAAACATTTAAATTAAAATATAACAATTAATAATTAAATTTGGATTATAGAAATACAAACCGTAATTCCCGAGCTATTTCTTGTTAACCTTGTCTTTTCCTTTCCTAGCCGAGGTCTCTGGCTCAACGTTGGCTATGGAAATCGAAACAATTAAAATTTATCAATACACTACAATTTCATATTGAATATTTCAATTTATACTCAACCTTTGCTCACATTTTCAATTTAGTCCCTAATCAAAACTAACTTTATTTTTATTTAAACTAATTTCATATTTTCATTCAAATCTCACTTTAGACTAATTTCAACTTTTAAATTTCACCATAAACCTTAATTTCAAAATTCTCTCAATTTGGCCCCTATTACTCAAAACTTATGATTTATTTTACAATTCAATCCCTTTTTCACTTCTAACTTGAAATTCTATCAATTTAACCCCTAACACTTCAATTTATTTAACATGAACAACTTCTAAAAATCCACTAACTTCTAAAATTTCAACATAAATCAAGTAGTATTTTGTTCTAAGATTCTAAAAACATAAAATTCTCAAGAAAAATGGACTAAATTGACTTACCAATTTGAGTTTGAACCCTTGAAACCCTAATTTTTCCCTTTCTTTTTCTTTCTTTCTTTTTCTTCTTTCTTTCCCCTGTTTCGTTCCCAATTCTGTTCTTTCTTTTTCTTTTTCTTTTATGTTTCATTATTTATTTGTTTTAATTATAATAATAATAATATAATATAATAATATTTTCTTAAATAATAAGTAAGTATATATGTATATTACAAATGTATGTATTTATTACACATGTATATTACCATTACCATACAATTGTCACAATTTAGTTTATTTACTTATTTGTCCCTTAACTATTCTCTATTCTATAATTCAACTTTTACTCTATATGCAATTTAGTCCTTATACCTAATTACTCTTAATTTAGACAAATTCACCTAACCAAAACCTAATTAACTACACAACTAACTTAGTAAATATTTTTAATAAATATTTACGAATTCGTTTTATGTAAATGGAGACCCGAAAATACACTTTCTGATAACCGTAAATTTTTGGTCGTTACAAGAGTAGTATGAGAAGTTATAGAATGTCGATGAATTGGTATATTGTACTTATATGTGTGTTAAGATATATAGGGTGTATAAACTATTATATGAACCAGTTGATAATGTTCCCTTGGGGCTGAACGAATACGAATGAGTCAATATACTCCAAAAAGCGATTGAATGGTGGGTTAAACGATATATCAATGCTAAATGAAAATGGAATTGAATGGTATAATGTCAATGTTATATATGTATCATCTATGAATAGTATTGATTTAGGGAATGGTTTAAATATAGGTATTTGACAAGTGACTTGAATTGCTTTTTATTATTGTTATGTTATGCTTAAATGTGAATATGTTAATAGAATTGTTGGGCATCATAGAATACAGTTTGAATTGTAACACCCCTCGCTCGCATCCGACGCCGGGACGGGGTTCGAGGTGCTACTTGACTTTTACTAACACTTCCATACTAAACTAGGCCATGAAATCTCAAACAATTAAAAACTTTTCTTTTCACATGCAATCTGTCCCTTATACGGGCTCACGAGGCCCAAAACATACATCCAGGGTGGTTCAGGACCTAACCGAGAACTCATGAAAAACTTAGAAAATCTCACGCATCAAGGCTCCACACACCCGTGTAGCTTGGGACACGCCCGTGCCCTTAGCCCGTGTGCAACACTGACTTTAAAACACGGCCATGACACACGCCCGTGGCCAGAAGCCGTGTCCTCCACACGGCTGAGACACACGGCCGTGTCTCTACCCGTGTGATCAAGACTTAGGCTATATTTCCAAGCCTTTTTGTTATTCTTACATGCACACATATACACGATTTCAATGGCATTCTTCATTAGCTCGTTATTATGCATTAGTTCCACCTACTCATGATAAATTAGTCTAGCTACATCACAAGACATTAACACCTATCATGGATAAATAGGCTTACAAGTAAAAATCATTATAAGCCACCTCACATGGCTATAATCAACAAATTAATATAAGCCAATACCTTTGGCTAATCACAACAATAGTCATCATAGAAAAACTAAGTCCCTATACATGCCACTCACATGAAAACATTTAACATATACATGCCAATACTCTAAGGATAATGGCTCGATAGTGTGATGCTGCCTCCGACGATCTCCAACCTCCAAGCTGACCTGACAAAACTAAAAGAAATGGAAAGGAGGGAGTAAGCTTTACGCTTAGTAAGCTCGCATGAAAATAATAAGCAATGCGATAACATGCTATTTTCATATTCTTTATATTTATTCAAACTTCAGCTAAGCTATTTTCCCAAGTCACAGTCATTAAATTATTTATATCCGGAGCCACGGAACTCTAAATTAAGATTCGTAAATTTTCCTAGAAATTAGACTCAAATATCTTCTTACTATAAAATTTTCAGAATTTTTGGTCTAGCCAATAAGTACAGTTTATTATTCAAAGGCTCCCTTGTTTTGCTGTTTGACAGCTTCGACCTTTCTTCACTAAAATTTATTTATCTCCTGGTACGAGACTAGAATAATGTTCCCGTCTCTTTCTCCTGAAATTAGACTCATTAAATATTTCATTCATATAAATTTTAACTCATAATTATTTTTTTACAATTTCTAGTGATTTTCCAAAGTTGAGACAGGGGAGTCTGGAATCACTCTGACTCTGTCTCACAAGAATTCAAATATCTCATGATACAGAATTTTTTTGCTTTCACCATTTCCTTTATGTAAAACTAGACTCATTAAGATTTAATTTCATATATTATTAAGCTTCTAAATCAATTTCCACTATTTTTAGTGGATTTTCAAAGTCGAACCAATGCTGCTGTCCAAATCTATTTTGGTACAATATAATGATCACTATCATAAGATCATTTCCAACTATCATAAACTTACCATTTCATGGATCCCTTACTCATTTTTCATAATGGAGCTCAATATAAAAGTCATTATTTCTCATGGGCACACTTAGTCATACATTCCAAGTATAGGATAATTCCCTATCACATGCACTCAATCATCAAATTAGTCTCATGACAATGCACCATGTAAATTTGTCTTAGAAGAGCTCATCATTCAATATTTCCTTTTGTACATATATCTCATATTAATCCCATTGAGTTTCTAGGAAATCTCGATGGATTATCCATTTACCGTCAATTCATAAGAATGATCATTTCAGGTATGCACTCCCGAGAACCTCACACACTGGCGTGGGATTACGGTCCAAGCTAAATCCCCCGTATCGTAAACTCATAAGGTGATGTCGGGATTACCAGTCCAGGCTAAATCCCTTATAGCAATAAACACCCTTAATGAGCTCAGATCTGAATTACTAGTCCAGGCTAAATTCAGACCCTAATCGGATTACCCGTCCGGGCTAAATCCTCAATGCACATATATTCTTCGGGAGGCTCGATCATTCAAGGAACACCCGTCCGGGCTAGATCCTTTTCATAATTGAGATCAAGGGATTACTCGTCTGAGCTAAATCCTTTCTGAAACATATGCAGGATCTCGAATCACATATAAATCATGGTTTATCCATCGAGTTCCCTTTTCAACCTCAATCGGGACATTTATCAACATATCATTGTCAAGGTTGCATATTATGTATTTCATGCCATCAACAAAATGCAATTATTATGCATTCATTAATCATACAATTTATGTCATTTCAATAGAGAATTACAATTCATGCATGGTATTGCATTATTATTAACACACGAACTTACCTCGATCCAGAAACGACAATTTACCATTTTAGTCCATAACCTTGTATTTTCCCGATTTAAGCCCGAATCTCGATTTCCTTAATCTATAATGTCACATTTAGCCTACTAATTAGTCACACTATTCATATGGGTCTAAAAATCATATTTTTACAAATTTGCATTTTGACCCCTAAACTTTTGCATATTTGCACTTTTTCCCCAAGGCTCAGAAATTAAATTTCATCCTATTTTCTTATGTTTTATGACATGCTGATCATTTTTCCCTTCTATGGCAACATCAAATTCTCACTCTAACATGTACTTATGAACATTAGGTATTTTTACCGATTACGTCGTTTTACTCATTTTCACGTAAAATCGCTTAGCAAAAGTTATTTATGTAACAAGCGAAAAGTCATTTATCTAACACCCAACACTTATTTTCTACCATTAGACATCAAAATGCATGCATATTACTCATGGGTAAATTTTTAAACATAAATCCTAGCTCAAAGTAATGGTAGAAATGTGTAGATCATGTTACCGGGACTTAAAAATGTAAAGAACGTTAAAAACGGGGTTCGAGATCACTTACAAATGAGCTTGGAAAGCTTGAAAACCCTAGCCATGTTGTTTTTCATGAGACATTCGGCCATGAGGAAGAATATGAGCAAATCTGGCTTATTTTTGGCTTTTTAATTCGTTTAATTGCCAATTTACTAAAATGCCCTTAATGAAAAACTTTTAAAAACCTATCATACCATGTCCATTTTTGTCCAAAAACTTCAAAATGGTCTAATTACCATTTAAGGACCTTTAATTTAAAATTTCATAACAATTAGACACTTCTAACATGTAGAATTTAACTTTTGGACTTTTTACAATTCAGTCATTTTGACCAAATTGAATGCCCAAACGTCGAAATTTTCAAACCAAATTTTCACAAAATCATTCCGTGAAATCATAGACCATAAAAATATAATAAAAATAAAATTTTCCTTATCGGATTTGTGGTCCCGAAACCACTGTTTCGGCTAGGCCCAAAATCTGGATGTTACTTGAATAGTCATTGATATTATTTACCTTGTGACAAACTAATGCATATGTTATATTAACTTAAGTAATTTAAATACCACTGGGCATTTTTGCTTAGCATACAGTTTGTTTTCTTTGTGCATAGGTATAGTTGATCCCCAGAGTTTGAGTAGTAGATCCAACATCCAGGAAACAATTCCCTGACTTAGGAAAGTTTGTATAATCTTGTTTTGTTTTACACATGACATGTACCTAGGTTGAGTCAATTTTTGGTATAATATGATACTTATGAACTTTTGGAGTTGGAATTGGTATTTTGAAAGTGACTATATGTTTGATTTGTGCAATTTAGGTTGTCACAATATTGACTAATGTATAAAATGTGATATTAAATGGTGATGTATATATGCATGTATTCTTATGAAAAGTAGTTTAATGGTTAGTTTAGTAAAGTAGTTTAGATATTTGGATGAAAAGAATGAAATGAATGATATTGTATATATGTTTGAAATGTTTTATTATTTGAAATTGAACCCATTGGAGATATGAGTTTGGCTGAAAAATGTGATATGGTTTGTGAATTGGTTGGTTTGTAATTGTAGGTTGATGTCCATTTAGTAACATGCAGAAACAGTATGTCACGTCACAATATCAAGTAATTGTCGTTGCGACGAGATCAGGCTACCATGTCACGACATGACGTCAAGCATGGGTTATTGCAATAAGGCCAAGTCTGTATCTTGCGTCGCGACGAGGAACCCTCGACAACGCGGCGTCAACCTAAAATTTTAAAAACATTACAGTTTTGTCCTAATTCAACCTCGGGTTAGCAATAGAGTTTTCGTAAGCTTGTATAAGACCTAGAAATGATTACATATAGTTGTATATTCTTGTTTTACTTATATATGGATGTTTAATATTGTGAATTAGATTGCGATTTGTTTGTAGTTACTCTGGCAACTAATGTGACATCTTATATCTCGGATCTGGCGATCTGGTCGAGAATGAGGTGTTACATTATGGGGTGTTACAATCAAATCCCATTACCTTATGGCTTTCCAAACACCCTTATACATGATTAAAATTATTTTTATACAATAATATTAAAATATTTTATTTTTAGGACATATATTTTATTTTTAAAATATAATTATAAGTTTTGTTATAAATCTCACTTATATAATTTAAATTTTTTATAGAAAATAAAAGTTCAATGATAAATAATCTAAAAAATTTCTTGAAAAAATATAATTTCTCATATATTTTAACCTACCAAGTATTTTATTATAGGGTAAACTACAAAAATAGTCACTTTTGTTTGCCTCGGATTACATTTTAGTCACTTATATTTGAAATTTTACGTTTTAGTCACGTTATCATTTTGTTACGAAGTGGCCACTCTACCGTTAAACTCCATTACCTCCCTAACGGCAGTCCTACATGGCATTCCAAATGAGTTTCAAATGCCAATTTGGATGTTCAGTTGCTGAAATGAAAATAGGCTTTTAATTAAATAGATTTAATTTGGACTACCACATAGGACATCTAAGTTGGCATTTAAAACCCATTTGGACTGCCATGTAGGACTGCAGTTAGGGAGGAAATGGATTTTAACGGTAGAGTGACCACTTCGTAACAAAACAATAATGTAAGTGACTAAAACGTAACGTTGCAAACATAAGTGACTAAAATGTAATCCAAGACAAACAAAAGTGACTAATTTTATAGTTTACCCTTTATTATATTACATGGAACTATTTATTATTAATTATTATACTAATTTTAATTAAATTATATAGTATTTATTATTTAATCATATATACTTAGTTAAGGATCAATTGATGATGACAAAGAGCATTAATGTTAGACAAAAAAATAGCCCTAAAAATATGAAATCTTAAAGTAATTAGATTAATTTGCATAACATTTTCTTCTTTAAAAATTTTATTAGATATCATATTTTAGATATTTTCTTAGACTAACATATTACATAAGATATGATTTGATTTTTAAGTTTTGTTACTTTTTTAAAGAATTTTCTTCTCAAGTATTATTGATAATTTTTTATAATAATTAATATATATTTTTAGCATGTAAGACTATTTAATTATATAATTATAATTTGAACTACCAAATATGAGATAGGAATTATGATGCAATTACATTTTATTAGCCAAAGACTTCTAAGAAATTAAAATTCTTTATAATTATAAGAGAACGTAGTTACTTCAATTTTTTTATAATGTCCAAACACACCCTTAAAATATGTTTGGTATACTAAGTATGGAATATAATTAGACTATTTGATAAATACAATTTTAAAAAATTAAAAACAAAGTATTTGGATAATATTTAAAGAAATAAAATAAAAATAATTGAAAAAAATACATTAAGTGATAGGTGACTCATTATCTCCTTATCATTTTATACATTTTTTTTCTTTGAAAAAGTTCTATATTTTGTTTTTTATGGATTATCAAAGTGTTTCAAAAAATCCCTCAAAATATTAATTTTTAGTTGATTTAATTTTTTCAATAAGTTATCAAACAAGCCCTAAATCTTAAAAATAAAAATAAAAATTTATGTATTATTTCTAGGTCAAATTATGGTAATAATCCTTGTACTATATGTAAATTACAGATTTGGTCTATGTATCTTATTTGGACAATTTTAGTCCACGTATTTTTCAAATTTAAAATTTTAATCTTGACTGAAAAGATAATTGTTAAATTTATTAGGTTAAATCTACTATTAGTCTCATACTATGTGTAATTTGTGGATTTAATCCATATTTTCTAATTTGATAGTTTTTAGCCCCTATGCTTTTTGAATTTTGAAATTCCAATATTGACTAAAAACAATAGCCTTTAAGTCCATTAATGAAATAACGCAACTTTTTTATAAGCATTATATGAAAATAGTAAGATGACTTGACATTACACGATAATATATTTGTTGCATAATGTTTTTAAAATAATAACATTTAACTTAATGAATTAAATAATTATCATTTTGGTTAAGACTAAAATTTTAAAATTTAAAAAGTATAAAAAAATTAAAAATATCAAATTAAAAAATAAAAATTAAATTTACAACTTATACATATTAGAGAGACCAAGAACAAAATTTGACCAAAATTTTAACTTGGTGTTATCAAATTCTAACTTATATAATTTTGTTAAACAATATCTTATAAAGTTTATGGACCCATAAACAACATCCACCCCAATGTTAGTTGAACCGGACCGAATCAAAAGATATTTTTGAATTAATTAAATTGAAATTTGATACAAACCGATTAAATTGACTAAAAGTCAATTGAATTTGTGGTTAAATTAATTGAGTCGGTAGTTAAACTGATTAAACTGAAATTATTTAAAATTTTTAAATTTTTAATAATTTTTCAATTGAACCAATTAAACTAATTAAATTAATCAAATTAATCGAATTAATCGAATTGACCAACCTATAAACTTGATTGATTTAATCATCTATCCAATTAAAAAACATTATGACCCTCTACTCCAAGTATGCAAAACTCAATGCCAGCGTGTCATATTTCCATTGGTTTCCTTCACTTGAACATCGTCAAACGAACGCGCGTGTAGGAAAAGATTATGAATGGCAATTTCGTAGATATTTCTCAAAGACAAGCCGTATTATTACCCACCAAGACTACTATATATACATACAGCAATACCATTCCTCTAAGTTTCCCTCCTATTGTTTCCGACATTACGTTGACCCTTCAAAAAAAAAAAAAAAAAAAAAAGTAAAGAAAAGAAAGTGAGAGAAAATGCGAGAAAGCGAGGAAACTGAGAAAGTGAAGAAGATGAAGAAACGAGAAAAAATGAAGCACATTTTTAAGAAGCTGCACATAGGAAGCAGTAACGATCCCGCTGATAATCAACGCGCCGCGTCCGAGAACTCTCCGGCGAGTCCTCCTACTACAACTAGTGCGTCATCGTCCCCGGTGACCGCGGCGACTGTGCCTGTAACCTCGAGCACGGGTTTGATTACGCCGTCATCGACGGTGACTGCGACTAATCGAGCGTCTGATTATATGTTATCGGAGGAAGAGTTTCAGGTTCAGTTAGCCCTAGCTATAAGCGCTTCGAATTCGGAGGATCCGAAGAAGGATCAGATCCGAGAAACGGCTATTTTGAGTTTAGGGAGTCATCATCGGATGGATTTGGGGGTAGGGAGGGATAAGGATGATGTGGCAGCCGAGGTCTTAGCCAGGCAGTATTGGGTAAGTGTTTTGTTTTTTTTTTTGTGTTTTTTAATAATTTTGAAGGTTGAATTGGAATTTTGGTAGGTCTAATTGGACTGAATGAGCTAGAATTTTGCTTGTTGTAGTTGATTCAGCTGGCTAAGTTTCGGACTATTTAATTAGGGCTAGTTACTGTATTGAATTTACGTGGAAAAGCTCGAATTAATTGTGCTTTTACTGGAGAAATGGAAGTTCATAGTGAATTGTTTTTATTTTAACTGTTTTGTATCTGATCATGAAGTAGGTTACTCTGGACTCTTGCTTCTTGTGAATTGTGGTGGATAAGCTGGGAAGAGCGTCTACCTTTAGGTTTTGATGGTTTCTAGGAGTTTTATGTCTTCTTTTGCTTGATACTTTTTCGAGAGTTGAACTGAAATTTTGGTAAATCTAATTAAAGTGAGTGGCCTGGATTAGGGGCGTTTAGTTTCTACTATTGATTCATTTTTGGATTGATTGATTAGCGCAAGCTATGGTTTGAGCTTTATTTTGGATTCTCATATATGGTGAATTTTCGTGAAAAAGCTTGAACTAATAAGTGTTTCCACAAGAATTATGGTAGTTTATATACATTTTATCGTATTTTTTATAATAAAAATTTGAGCTTGAATGGCTTGCTAACTAGGAATGAAGTACCTGGAAACTGAACCATGGTGCGTTCTTGTGAATGAGCTTTAGTTTTTATGGTTAGCATTTGACTTTGCTGGTGTTACAGTTTGGAATTGGTCATATTAGGCCAGTTACTGTAAGAGTTTTGCTTCTTGCTAAACCGTGTAGGGTAAGCTGGTGAAGCAGCTATCACTTAGATTTTCTTTTGTAATGGTCAGTGTTACAAATTTCTGGATTTAATCAGAAGCTTGGAGACCTTGAAGGATTTTAATGGTAGCAGAAATCATTTTATAAGCCGAAGAGAATCCGTTTAAATTGTCTTTGATAGCATGTTTCTATGTGCTCTTAGTCATGGCCTTTTTACATGTCTTGTTTTGCTTTAGTTGATGTTTGTTGTCTGGCTTATATTCATACTGACTTGCAACTTTTTCCAATGCTTGGATCAATGCTTTCTTTTAAAAAAAAAATCCAAATACATTTTGACTGCTTCTATAACTAGATTTGGATTGATGCTAAGCCTTAGCAACTTACTTTTTGGAAACCCCCCCCCCCTTCTTGTAGAACTCTTTGGAACGTGAACATGGGCATTTGGATTTTGGACTGAATGAGTCTTCCATTCCTATCATGTCTTGCAATTTCTTGAGCTATTTAATTAGGACTGATTGATTGGGGTGTTTTGGTCCACCAGGAATACGATGTGCTTGATTATGAGGAAAGAGTGGTGGATGGTTTCTATGATGTATATGGGCTCTCCAGTGAATCAGGAACCCAAGGAAAAATGCCATCTCTTACTGATCTAGAAGCAAGTCTTGGAAATTCTAGCTTTGAAGTTGTAATTGTCAATCGAACAATTGACCCAGCCCTAGAAGAGTTGTTTCAAATTGCGCACTGTATTGCACTAGATTGCCCTTCTACTAATGTTGGTATCTTAGTGCAAAGGCTTGCTGAACTTGTAACAGGACATATGGGTGGACCTGTTAAAGATGCTAATATAATTTTGTCCAAGTGGATGGAAAGAAGCACTGAGCTCAGAACATCTCTTCATACAAGTGTGTTGCCTATTGGATCCTTAAATACAGGCCTCTCTCGACATCGTGCTTTACTCTTCAAGGTGAGTTTTTTACTTCGAGAGCGACTTCAGTCCTGGAAGTAGAAACTACCTGCCTCTAAAGCTCTGAACTAACTATTATCCCCTGGATGATTTAACTTCATTTTTTTTCATGGTCGTTCCAAGTACTTGTACTTTTGAATAGCGCTATCTGCAAGGTTTATATTTAATTTCTGCGTCCTTTTAATGTAGGTGTTGGCAGATAGCATAAAATTACCTTGTAAACTGGTAAAAGGCAGTCATTTTACTGGTGTAGAGGATGATGCTGTAAATATAGTGAAGCTGGAGGAGGAAAGGTTATAGTTTGTGCTTATTTCTTAACTTACAATTTTTACTTGTATTTAAGTCTAATGTTGTACTTTTGTATCTCTAGGGAATTTTTGGTTGATCTAATGGCAGCTCCTGGTACACTTATACCTGCTGACATTTTAAGTGCAAAAGATACTACTTTTAAGTCATACAATCCGATAATTAACAATATACCAACTCTTCAGTCATCCGATGATGCTTACTCAAGAGAAAAGCCACTTAAAGGTGAAGGTAGCAGTCAACATCCTGTGACCAATAGCAGTATGCCCGTTGACTGGGGTTCAACTTCTACAAGTGCTGAACCGTTGCCTTCATTATCAGGCCAAAGTCGTGATTCTGGTGTTGGTTCTTCTGGATTATCCAACAGAGTGACACCTAATCAGTTAGACCATCTTCCTTCGACTGCTATTGGAACTTTAGTCTATAAGGGGAGTCGTGGTGCCAATGTAGTTGGTGATGGCCTGAGGATGAATGTTAATGTAGTGCCATATGGTCAGAGTAGTCAAGATGACCCAAAAAATCTTTTTGCAGATCTTAATCCATTCCAGATAAAAGGGGCAGGTAAAACTTCCCTGCAGAATAAATCTACAGAGAACAAAGTCGATGAGTTTCAGAGACAACCAAATAATGTAGTGGGGCGACCTCCTGTACCATTGATGTGGAAGAATCGGCCTGTTTATAATGAGGTTCCCCAGAAAAAGTACAACTATATGGAGGGTCACTTTCCAAAAATCAATCGTGAATCTAATGATTTTAATCAGTCATCAGCAGCTTCCACCAGCTCTAATAAACCTGAAAAGGTCTATTCTCATGGTTACAGGTTTCCTGGTGACGTCGATATGTTGAATAGAGATAATAAAATCAGGAATTCTTTGTCTGATACTAGCTCATCTTTGGCATCCCCTGCCACTCAGTTCAGTAGCTCACAACTGGCTGAGGATGAAAGCACTAAATTTAAGGAGGATTATCTCAGGAATGAACATGATTTACAGAATAACACGGGGGATTTAGCTAAAGAGCAAGATAATGAGATTGGTTCGCACAATTGTAGAAAGAATACCCAGGATAAATACATGGGAAATAATCTCAAATTGAAGGATCCCGAAAGTCCTAGCTCATCCCTTGATTCTGGCGTAGGTTCTTATGGATTATCTAACAGAGTGACCCGTATTCAGTTGGATCATCAACTATTTGACGATGTAGATGTAGGTGAATGTGAAATTCCTTGGGAAGACTTGGATATTGGTGAAAGAATTGGACTAGGTAATGGGTTTGGCTCTTTGAAGTTCATTACATGTGACAACTTTTGTTATGCAAGGGTCAATGTTTTATAAATTAAATCTTGACTCAGTTTGTCATATTTGTATAGTTTTGTGCGTTATTTTGGAAATTGTTCCCCCTTCTGCTATTCCAGAGCTCTTCTCATTCCTCATGAAAACCATAAGAGTTCAAATAGAATAAGTTATTGTGACGCTAGCTTTGCTAGAACTTTTACTTTTCCCTTTTGGAAGTTCTCTAATTCCTGTTAAATCTTGTTTTCTTGCGAGTAGGTTCCTATGGAGAGGTCTACCATGCTGATTGGAATGGCACGGTTAGTTTACTCTTTTCATACTCAGTTGATCACATTTTTCACCTTGTATTTCACTTTAGCCCTTCTGTAGTGTTAAATGAATTAGGTTTTGAGTTTTCTAGTTAGTTATTTATCGAAGGCATCATCTTCAGAACTATTAGCTCTGTTTGAATTGAACTATATTTATACTTTTTCTGGATGATGTTTTGCCCCAGTCTGTTTAAGAGTTTGCAAAATTGAAAGAACAAGTAGTTTCTAAATTTGTGGGTTGTAATGGTTATTGGACTACAGGAGGTCGCCGTGAAGAAGTTCCTAGACCAGGATTTTTCTGGTGCTGCTTTGGCTGAGTTCAAAAGAGAAGTAAGCAAATTTAAGGCATTCATATTGCTGTCTCAAAATGAAAGTAGATATTTTAGTTTATTCATTTCTAATTGGGAAATATCCATGCCTAAGGTCACATTAGTTAAATAAGTCCAAATCATTGATCCTAAATTATGTTTCTCTTTGTTTTAGGTACGAATAATGCGTAGACTACGTCATCCAAATGTTGTTCTTTTTATGGGTGCTGTTACTCGCCCTCCGAACCTCTCTATCATTACCGAGTTTCTTCCTAGGTACAAGTGTTCCTGCATATTCTCTGCTTATCTTTTAATGATTAGATGCAATCTGAGATTGGCAATCTATGGCTACATGCATGTGTATTTGTGACACATGCGAATGATCTTTGGTATTCTAAATTTTTGCAAATGTTATTTGGTTTCCCAGAGGAAGCTTATATAAGATTCTTCATCGCCCTCATCCTCAAATAGATGAGAAGCGCAGAATTAAGATGGCTCTTGATGTGGTATGGAATTAATTCCTTTTGCCTTTTTTATACTTAGGATGTGAGAACCATTTTCATATCTGTTTCCATTTTGCAGGCGAGGGGAATGAATTGCCTACACACCAGCATACCTACCATTGTTCACCGTGATTTGAAGTCTCCTAATCTTTTAGTTGATAAAAACTGGACTGTGAAGGTAAATGATGTTTCAGTTTCCCTCGCTTACCGGTTTTAAGAGTTACTTTCTGAATACTCTTTGACCTTGTTGTAATCATTGGAAAACTGATTGATTACAGCAGGTCTAGGATTACAATGTAAGCATAATACCTTCCTATCATCTAAAGTGATTACAATTCTCCCTCTGATTGATTATAACACTGAACCATGCAGGTCGCTGATTTTGGGTTGTCACGCTTGAAGCATAATACCTTCCTGTCATCTAAATCAACTGCTGGAACAGTCAGTATCTTGGCTTGCCGTGCAATATATTATAGATTCTTGAGATATAGATAGAATATGTTGCTTCAGTTATATTAATTTTTTGTGTCTCTGATCAAGTTGCCTGCTATGTTTCAGCCCGAGTGGATGGCACCGGAAGTACTTCGCAATGAGCCCTCAAATGAAAAGTGAGTTGTTCCTCTTCATTTAATATTCAATATCATTTCATCTTTGTTTTTTTTATCCCTTGCTGATTGCTCAATCCATTACATTTTGTTGGATTTCTGAGAATATGGTGAAAATAAGAAAATGTTATATTTACGTATCTCTATAACCTTTTTTGTGCATATAATGTTAAATTACTTGAATTGTTTTTCTAGCTGCAGCTCATTCTAATCGGTTATTAGAGTTAGAAAGTAACGCTGCTGTATTCTCTTCTTGGATTTAAATCTGCCGAATCAGTAAAACAACAAAGTGCAAAATTAGATCTCCCATATTAGTAAAACAACAAAGCTTAAAATTAAATACATCTTTTGTTGGATTTATAGATGTGATGTTTATAGCTTTGGAATCATTCTCTGGGAGCTCGCCACTTTGAGATTACCTTGGAGCGGAATGAATCCGATGCAAGTTGTAGGTGCAGTAGGTTTCCAGAATCGACGCCTTGACATTCCCAAGGAACTCGATCCTTTGGTTGCAAGAATAATTTGGCAATGCTGGCAGACGTTAGTAAACAGAAACTTGAACGTTTTAACCCCTTATTTTGCTATTTTGGTTCCAGTGTAACCTATTTATGCTTCTGTTTCCAGTGATCCGAGTTTGCGCCCGTCCTTTGCTGACCTTACGGTAGCTTTAAAACCCTTACAGCGGCTTGTTATCCCATTGCATCAAGATCAATCAAGCTCCCCTATGCCACAAGGGATTTCAGTAAATTCTACACCCTGAAATCAAAATACTTTATCTCCTCAATTGTGAATAAGAAGAAAAGTTCGCTGTATGTTCCTTTCCCTTCACTTCAATGAGGTAATTACTGTATTTAAATTCTAAAAGAAAAGCTGCATTTTTGAAGTGTGCATGTTCATAGTTTTGTCAAAAGAACAACCTTGTAATGAATATATGAGTACTCTTTAAAGCAAAGGGAAAATTGTTATTATAAACTAGAATTGTTATACCGCCTTTGCTGGGTTTCAAAAACTTTTAATTAAATATTTTATTTTAATTTATTTTTTATCATAATATAGTAATATTGATATGAGTTATTAACATTAAATTTAAGAAAATTTAGTATAAAGTACGAAATCTAAATGGTCATTATGTGGATATATTATTTAAAAATCATAATTCTTTTCATAATAGATAGATTGAGGATTTAAATCGGCCTTTTGAGTGTGCATGCAGATCAGTTCTTTTAAATGTTGATAGTTTTAATAATTCATTTAGGGAGGGTGCTTAATTGAGAAGGATGAAAGAAGTGAGTGGAAAAATAAAATAAAATAAAATTTGAGTGCTTGGTAGAAAAAAAATTATCAATGCATAAAAGTCAGAATGTTGAAAATGACTTTTAAGTTAGAATGTTGAAAATGAGAGAAAATGAGAGACAATGAGAGGGATAAATATTAGTTTAAAATTATATGATTTTTAAAAAAAAAATTATTTTTGTTCTTTCATTATTTTTAACTTTATCAAGTAATGAATGGATTTTTTTTAATGTTTTTTAATCTTTCTTATGGTAAGAATATATATATATATATATATATATTTATACTTTCAAATTTTCAAATTTTAATTTTCTTGCCAATTTATTAAGCAAAGCTTTAAATAATATTAAAAATACCTGTAAGTTGATTATCTTAAATACTCATTTTAGAATTAAAATAAAAATAGTTAATAAAGTTTTAAATCGATTTCTAAAATAAAATAAATAATATTTTACATATTTTTTTGAGTCTAATACATATATATATTTTTTGGTGAGAAAGAAATATGAATTACATCAACAACCATTGTCTTTATCTTTTTGTAATATTATTATTTCCTTAGGAGCCTCATTAAAGACTCATAAGCTTGATTTTCAGCTCAAGCTATGTTTAGCTAGACGATTTGTTACCAAGTTTCGATTTCTTGGAACATGCTTAATCTTTCACATCCTTTTTGACCTCATGATGCGTTGAGTTCTTCTAAGCACAATAATCCCTAAATCTTTCAAATCTAAATTAGTCAAGTTTTGGACGATTTCAAGGTTATTAATCAAGATAATGACCCGTTTGTAACCCTTATTTAGTAGAATAAGGATCCCATTTAGGATGCTCTAGACTTCAGCCTCAAACGGAGAGCATACACTTAAGATGCGAGTGAATCCCACTATCCAATTTCCATCATGGTCCTGAACCACACCTCTTGTTGCAGCGTATCCAGATTCTCTGACCACAGCCCCATTAGTGGATAAATATATTCATGTATCATTTGAATTATTAGCGGAATTCAAACTGGGAATTTTACTTTTGCAGCCACCAATATGTGATTCATATTGTCGAGCCCAGCAACTAGAGACTTTCACCACTTTAGTTGCTACCCAGGAAATATTCTGAAAGATGAATAGATTTCTATTCTTTCAAATACGCCAAGTGATTAATCCAAATAGACATGACCAAATGAGTCCACTACCCTGCAATCTTTCATGAAAACAAACGTTAAGTAAAAGCCAATCCTGAAATGAGACAGAAAAGAACCTTTGTTTAAGCTATTCTAGAAGCACAATCATCCACACATCCTTCGCGGAAGGACAATCTCGAAGAACATGCACCAAATCTTCAAAGTCATGCCCACACAAAGTGCAAGAGTTGTTGTAACCGATTCCCCGTCTTGTACGCTCCGAGTTAATAAGAAGTCTTTGCTTAAAAGTTAACCAAAGAAAGACTCTTACTCTCTATGGTCCCGGATATTTCCAAATAGACTTCTAATACTCCTCTCGAGAATTCCAAGTGTCCTCCTTTAAAGTCCAATAAGCACTACGAACTAAGAAGACCCTTAACGCTGATCGAGCCCATATCACTCTATCCGAACCATAATCGGGATGTGGAGGAGGGATACTAGTAATCCTACTAATCACATCTTCAAGTAGCCAGACACGAAACAAGTCCAAGTTCTAGCTTCCATCCGAATTGACCAACTTCCTAACACAACAATCCAAATCAACGTTTGCAAAAAATTAAATTTTTTAAATTAAAGAGCCCGTACCTGGAATCCAAGGATCTTTCCAACAACGAGTACTAATGCCATCTCCAATAGACCAAATTAAAGTTTCATGGAGTAGTAGCCATATCTTAGAAAGTGACCTCCATAAATGGGAGCACTGGTTCCTGCTAATAAAGTTTAGAAACTGCTCTTTCCATCCATACTTAGAGCGAAGGACACGAACCCAAAGCATATTCTCTTAGAAACAAGGCTAAAACTAATCTTCATAAGAAATGACTTATTTTGGTCACTCAAGTGCTTAAAACCAAGCCCTCCTCGAGCCCGTGGCTGACATATAGAGTCCCACCCCACTAAAGACATTTTAGGGTGACCATCTGCACATCCCCAAATAAATTGTCTAACCAATCTTTCAATATCAGAGCAACCACCTTTCCGAATCATCAAAGACTGCATAAAATAATTAGGAATAGAGAGAAGCACTGATTGAGCCAAGGTGATTCTTCCGGCAATAGATAACTTCCTCGCATCCCAATTCTGCAATTTTCGTCTTACCTTATCAACAACAAAACTCAAAGTATTGTTGGTTACCCTATTGTGAAGAAAATGAACACCTAAATAAGTGCCAAGATTTTGAACTTCCTGGAATCCGAACATTTGAGTAATTTGATTACGGAAATCAACTCCAGTAACCTTGGAAAAGAAGATATTACTCTTCCTAACACTGAATTCTGTGCCCTAAAAAACTCGCAGAACTGATTAAGAATGTTATCCAATAACCGCGCTTGATCAAGTTGAGCTTTGCAAAAGATCTCCAAGTCATCAGCAAAGAACAAATGTGAGACTGTAAGGCCAGTGCAGGATAGTCGAATTGGTTCCCATTTACCAATATCCATTTCAGCCCGAATAATATGCTCCAACCATTCCATGCAAAGCACAAAGAGATAGGGCGGTAAAGGACATCCCTGACGGATTCCTCTAATCGATTTAAACTTCTAAGTAGGCATGCCGTTCCAAAGAATTTGCATAGAAAAGGAAGATATAGCTGACATAATCACTCTTCGTAAAAAAACAGGGATCCCAACTACATTCAAGGAAGCACATATAAAGTCCCAACTAACTCTGTCGTATGCTTTCTCCAAATCCAACTTAATAGCCATCCAGTTTCTCCCCTTCTGATTGCACCGCATAGAATGAATGACTTCTTGCGCTAAGATAATGTTATCAGATATGTTCCGGCCTCCTGAGAGATTAGTTTCGGAAAAATCACTTCAAACCGGTTTGTAATCACTTTCATCACCAACTTATAAAGAACAAAACACAAGCTAATGGGTCGAAATTGACTGAAATCTAATACAAATTTTAAGACTTATGAGTTACATATTTTAATATGAGTTAATATGTATGCTAACCTTTTAAATGTTATTTAAAAATAAAATAAAATACTTGAATTTGCAAAATTAAAAATAATTAATAAGTATTTTTATTTTTTTCCTATGTAGATTTTGTGTAGAATCAATTTGTAAATTACGATATCCTAACAATTTTATTAAATACATCATTTTAAAAAAATAAAAAAATAATTTTAACAACTTTATTAAATACACCATTTTAAAAAATAAAAAATAAAAAATAATTTTTTATGGAAATTTAAGGAGCCATTAATCATGATATTACGTAGAGTTGTCCATAGGCTCGGTCGGGTGAGATCGATGACTGGTTTCAAAAAATGTTTTATGTTGAGTTCCGTTTCACTCAAAAAGCACATTTTAGTATTCAAAAAAAATAATTTATATTTTTATATTTAAATTTAAAATTTTAAAATATTTTTTATTATATAAATTAAAGTTGGGCTGGGTCATTCAACTCAAAGTGTAAAAATCTTTGTCCAAGCTTGACCCAAGTCGCACCGGGTCTACTGGGTTGGATGGGATACTAAGGTTTTGGAAAAGTCTACTAACAACTGTTTTTAACTGTCATCTTGTTCGGATTGGGATGATATTTGATTAAAAATCAAAATTTAAATTTAGTTCAAATTTGAGAATAAAAAGGACATTTGGATTTCTTTTAATCACTTAGTGATTGACCTTCAATATTCTCCATACTTTTCCTTCTTGAAAGACATACTTCCTTCTTGAAAGAGTCAGCTGACAATGGTTTCATGAGTGCATTGCCACTTGATTTTGAGTTGAACAGATTGACCTATATCTATGATTAAGTATTTTCTCCTTCACGAAATGCAAACTCATATCAATGTGTTTCGTCTTTGCATGCAACACTGGATTTGCTGCCAAGTCAACTGTAGTGGTATTGTCACACCAAGTCCTAGATAGTTCATCTATTTTTACACCCAAGTCAATGATTTTAGCGATATCATTTCAGATGTAGCATGAGTAAAACCACAATGCTCTTCCTCTATGTAATGATCATGTTTTGATTTGGAGCTAGGTACAGTAATGGACCGGGTCAGGAAATAGTGGAGAAATTTTGAAATTTACTAAATAGGGATTTTTAGTATTAAATTAGAAAGTATTTAGACCTGATAGGAGATTAGAAAATATTTTTGAGATAGAAAAGATTTAAATAGAAGCTTAGACTAAATTGAAAGAGTATAAAAATTATTATGGTGTAAATAGGAATTTAGAAAGTTAGGAGATACATAGTGGTAGTAGAAATGAATGAATGATTAAGAAAAAAATTAACCAAGTGAAGTATGAGTCATTCTAGGAATTATAAAAGATGAATTGGGATAAAATGGTAGATAGCCAAGTAGATATTTTAAGGTGTAATGATGATGAGTAAAAGCATAAAAATGGATGGCTTGAGGACTTATTAGCAGATTGACCATTTAATAAAAATGAGATATTTTTAATGGAAATGTGTAGAAAAGTGGAGAAAAGATGAAAGATATCATCTTTTCCCAACTTACCAAACCGTCACTGAGATAAATACATGAGTTAGGGTTTTGGGTTTTCAAAAAGGTCAAGGTAAGAATGATGGAAATTCTCATAACATTCATGTTTATTTTCATAATCTAGCATGGAAGAGTTATTTGATTTTAGTTTTAACTTATAAATGTTATATGTTGTTATGAAATTGAAGAAAAAGAGAAGAAGTTTGATGACAAAAGTGAAGGTAAAGGAAAAGAAGTTGCCAAAGAGTAGAAGAGAAGAAAAACTTGTCATCCAAATTTTGGTTGTAAGTACTTCAAGTAGTAATTTTGTTTAGGTTATGTTAATTAAATAATTATGTTAATTAAGTAGTTCAATTACTAAATTAATGATATCATAATATGTATTTAGTAGGGGTAAGTAGTGTTATGAATTTTGACTTTAGTGTACCACTATATGATGTATTGTGGTGATAATAAAAAAAGACTAAATTGAAAGAAATTAAAATATGCTATGATATTATGAATAAATGAAAAGTGATTTTAAATGAAGTGATGTATAAATTATAGTGTTGTATGTGGTAAAAATGAAGAGAATTTACAAGTTTTAGTGTTATTATTGTGATAAGGACTAAATCGTGAAAAATACAAAGTTATATTATTTTCTGTCAAGTGAATGAATGAAGAAAAATTAATAATAAGAAAAGCCCATGTAGACGAGTCCCAAACTATTGGGATATTGATGGCATACCATTAAGGAAAAATCAACGTGTTTATCGTATTATTTGGCATTTCGGTGCTTATCGTTGTAAAATTTGCACTTTGGTGCTTATCGTAATTATTTTGCACTTCGGTGCTTATCGTTATTTGCAATTTGTGCTTAGTGATATATGATATGCATTAACAATGCATTATCGATTTATTTTTGTATATCTTAAGTGTTCAACTAGTCTATATTGGGCTATAGTGTCGTAATTCGGCTATTATCAATTAATGGGTTACGATAAGTAATGATAAGTGTGATCTTTAAGAAAAATATATTAAACTTTAAGGACTAATTTGATGTAAATTTTATGTCTATAAAATGAATATAATTTTATTTTATATTATTATTAATAGTAAATTTTAAAAATTTTGAAGTACTTAAAGTCTTCACAGACTTACCGCGTTATTTCTCTAACGCATAAGTGAAGTAGATCCTGTTGGGCTAATATCGAGGTCGCGTACATCCCATCTCATCACCATTCCTAGAGGCAAGATTGTATGTATGAATTTTGAGGCTAGTATGGCATGTACATAGGTTATTGGTATAGGTGAATGTTAGATGAACTAAAATGCAAACTTTGGAAACCTTGTTATTTTGGTAATCTAATGGCATATTTTGTTAGCTTTTGAAAGGAATTCATAATAGCTTAACATATGCATGCATATATGATGTTATTATATAGATTTTGTAGTGAATTTTAATGAGTTTGAGGGTCATTGAATTGGTTTGGAAGTGTTTGAATGTTCTGAATTAGTGCAGGGGGTTTTTTAGCAAAATTTTCCAACTGTTTTTGTGTCATCATAACCCAAGGTATCGATACCTAAGGAAAAGGTATCGATACTTTGACCCAAAAATCAATTTTTTTTTAGAAACAAAGAGCAATTTTGCTATCGTTTTTGAGGAGGGTATCGATATAAGTCTAGGTATCGATACCTAGGCCTAAGGTATCGATACCTTCATCAAAACTTGAATTTTTGGATTTTGTGTGGTGGTATAGATACCTTTCACAAAATATCGATACATTTTGTTTAAGTATCAATTTTTTGCCCTTGTTTTGAGTAAAAACAAATTTTAAATCATTTCCAAACGCAAACGAACATTCGTTAATAACCCAAGATGTTTATATTAATAATTTTTGGATTAAACAAGTTAATACACTATATATGAATGATTGAATTATACAATATCTAGCCAAAACCACTTTGGCACCAAACGTAATAGTATTATTCTAGGTCTATATAGTCGAATCGGGTATAGGGGTGTTACACTCTGCATTGAATGAGGCATTGTTTTTTTCTCTCTCTCCAACTCCATGAAATCACACTGTTTCATAGATACACACAATATCCTGATGTTGACCTACAATTATTAGAGTCACTCCCAAATCCGCATTAGCAAATGTGCTTAAGGTCAAGACTTCAGTAGCCTCAAATATCAAGACATGTTGTAATTAGGCTTGATAATGAGTTGGGTCAGGTTTTGGGTCCGTTTTTTAAATTTGGGTCTGACCTGAAAAATGTTAAATTCGAACTCGACCCGGCTCGACTGTAATAAATTTTTAGGTTATATTTTTATATAAAAATAAATTAAAAATATAATACATCAAATACATTATAAATATTAAAATAAATGTTTCTCAGTAAATTGAAAATACAAAAAAAAAAAGTATAAGCACGTGATTCGGGTCGGGTTAGGCCCGGGCAAAAAATCTGCTCATGACCTAACCCTTTTAGAAAGCAGGTCTTATTTTTTGTCCAAGACCATTTTTTGGTCTTATATTTTTGCTCAAATCTTCCCACTTTTCAAGCGGGCCTTCAAATCTGGACGAGTGACCCAGCCTATGATCAGGTCTAGTGTAATGTCCCCTCAAGTACTGTTAAATTCTTTTCAAGGCGACCCAATTGATTAAATGGATATGACATAATCTAAGCTGTCTTATTAACATTAAAGGTGTGCTTGGTTTAATGGAAGGACAAATGATGGAAGGAGAGACTTGAAAAGTAAAAAGAAAATAAATTTCAAGTGTATTTGGTAGAAAAAAAATGAGAGGAAATAAATGAGAGATGCTTATTTTCTATCCTAAAATAAAAAAATAAATTATTTCAAATTAGAATCATAAGAGAAGAGAAAATAAGATATACATACATATTAGTTCAAAATTATTCATTTTTCAAAGGTTTTATTTTTTCTTACTTGTCAACAATGAATGGAAACAAAATTATCATTCCTTTTAAATTTTCCATCTTTTCTTCCAAGCATACTAACAAAAACCAAAATTTCATTTTTCATCTTTTTATTTTTCTACCCTTTTAATTATCTATCTTTCCAATTTTTTATCTACCCTATCAGACAAAAGCGTAAATGAAATGTGCAGAGTATGATGCAGTGCTCCCAGGATACTTCTTCTATATGTCTTAGCATCCTCTAGGAACCCATTAAACTCAGTAAGTTTTGAAGTGGTGGCCATAGGAGCTTGATATGGATTTGCATTTAACACATTTACTCTTTGCAGAAGATGCTCTACGTACTTGGGCTGACTCAAGATGATTGCCATCACTCACTTTTTTGGACTTTGAACGCTAATAAAACAATCGTTGAAAAAAAAAAAACACTAATAAAACAATTAAGGTGTTGTTGAATAAATTTAAAAAATTTAAAAAATTAAGAATTAAATATTTAATATTAAATTTATATTAAAAATTAGTTGATATAATAGTAAAAAATTACGTATTGAATATAATTGTGTTTATTTGATAATTGTTAATCTTAAAATTTGAAAATTATATATTTTATGATTTTAATTTTATTGGTATAATATTATATATTATTTTGAAAAAATCTAGATAAAAGTTAAAAACAATAAATGAATATCTCATGCACTTTAAAAAAAATCTATTTACTGACATTATTCAATTTTTTTTTCTGAAATATTTGTATTAAATAAATTATAATATGAATTATGAAACACTTTAAAATTTTAAATGTTCACACACCAAGTGTTAGTCCTTTTAAGGTGACTTTTGTCATGGCAAACAATAGTGAACCCAAGTATTGCGAATGGACAACGAAGACTCAACATTGGAACTTGACATAAGAAAATTTCAAGTTTAGCAACCAATTCAGTAGAACTTGGTGTAAACCGCACAGTGCCTTTAGAAGTCTACACTGGCGGGGAATTCTATTTGATCCCTAGACCTTGAAAACAGAGGTTGCACCATATATGCTAAATTCTGTATAGGTTTGGTGTGAAAATAGAGTTCTGTTGTGTCGTCCCTCGGTTGGGCATATTATGTAGATCATTGGATATATATTATCTCTTCGAAGATTCTCTCAATGTGTTTGGATGGTTGCATGTATTGTGCTATTATTTTTATGGTGTGTCTGATCAGAATGCTCTCACAAGTTATTTTTTATTTTGGTGTGTTTCGATAAAAAACTTGTATATCCAAGCCTTGTTTTACTAATGTTATATTGGATGAAATTTCATAACTCTGATAATAACTTACTAATAAAAATGACATATGGTTATGGTACATGTGACCTTTGTAACTCTCTTGTAAATATGCCGTTATTCTGAATTTGAAAGTAAAATATGTTAAAAATATTGTGTTATGAACAAATAAGCATGTTATTTATTGTGTTCTTTGAAATTATGAGAATTCTATTATACTAGTTGTGTTTATTACCATTTAACCTTGCCATGTTTATACTCTTATTATTACATATTTATCGTTGAAATGTATATATTTTTGTTGGTATGTTTTCCTTTTAAGGTAAGATAAGTATGATGAATTTCAATTGAATTTACTAATATTTTTATGTTTAAGTATTATTATCTTTGCACATAGAACTTATTTTTAAATTTTTAAAGTTCAGTTTAATTGCGAGTCATCTCACTATTACAACATCTTTCAGAGTATGAAATTAGTATATATATATATATATATATATATATATATATATATATAAAATATGAGTTTCATATTTCACAAGTATTTTGAAATATTAAATATTAAATATTAAATTGTTGAGTTAGAGGCTCATTTAATTGACTTTAACTTTGGTTTTGTATGAACCTTTGTCTATGCATACTCTCTTTGTTGTTTTGGTTTTGATCTAGCAAATCAATATCTGTTAAACTTATTTTAGATATGTTATGAAAATCTCAAAATCTTTTCAAGATGTTTTTCAATAATTCATGGTTATGAATGGTAAGTTTGAGTTAAGATTTGCATGTTTCAAATGATTTTTTTTAGTGTTTTTTTTTGGTTGATTTCTTGATAAGAGGTGTTTTGATGTGCTTTCAGAATTTTTTGATCTCTTCATTAGACAAAATTAGTGGTATATGCCATTATTTTTTTAAAAAAAATAGGGAATTAGCCCGGTAAAAGCATATTTTGTAAGATATGTTTTTGAAAAACACTTTATACGAAATACATTTTTTCTTAACATGTCAATATTTTTGGCTAAATGATTAAATGCTTTTGTTTTTCATTTATATGACCCAAAGCTTTTGTGTTTTCTTTTTAATTCATGTTGCTTTCAAGTGTCTTTTTAAAATTTTAATTAATAAATATGTTGTTTTCAAGGTTATTTTATTTTTATTTCTTGTTTTTAATTCATAATTTATTTATTTATATAGGCGGAATAATAAAAATGTAATTATATAAAAAAATATTTTGATGTAAACCATTATGTCAAATGTATTTTATTTTTTAAAAATATCAACTAATTTTGATATAGTTTTTCTTGTATATATTTTTTATATGTCAAATATTTATTTTTTCTATCTACATTGTAATTATGGTAGATTTTAATATTATAAAATCAAATAATTATTTAAAATATTTCACATATAAAAATAATAATATTTGAAATACTCATTTCAAATATAAATTTTTTTCATTTATTTTGTAGGTATGATAAATTATAATATTATAAAATCAAATAATTATTTTAAATATAATTATTTTTAGTAAATATAAATTTTACATGTGAAATTTTTAGTTTTCAATCCATGTCATGGGTGTGACAAATTTTAGTAATATATATTTTTTTATTGAAATAATTCACATATAAAAGATAATGATATTTGAGATAATAAATTAATTTTATAATATTAGAATTTACCATACCCACAATGTAAGTAAAAAAAAAGTATTTATCTATAAAAGATAATATATAAAGGAAAAGATATAAAAAAATTAGTTGATTATTTGGAAACAAAGTATATTTAACAATATATATATATAATATTTTAATTATATAATACATATTTATTATTTTATCTATATAAATAAAAAATATTAATTAAAATAAAAACAAAAAACTTGAAAGCAACATAAATTAAAAATAAACTTGAGATAAGATTCAAACTTGGATAGCATGAATGAAAGACACAAGTATTTAACCATTTGGAAAGGAAAAGTGCGTTATATAGGATACATTTTTGCCCCATCATGTGTTTAATTGACAAAATCAACCTACGTACACCAACATGTGTTAGGTGTAGTGATAAGATAGATTGCACTCTTATAGGAAGATGTAAGTTTAAAACTTAGAGATAACATTGTTGGAATGGACCATAAAATAGCCATGAGCTACAAAAAGGGCAAAGTATATAAATAGTCACGTAGGTATAGTTGAAATTACGGTTTGGTCATTAAACGTTAATTTGTTACGAAATGGTCACTAACATTATTGATTTGCAACATTCTGGTCATTGAGCCTTAACTGCCATGTTAAATAATCATTTTAGGCAAAAAAATTAAGTTAAATTGTACATCCAATCCCTATAATTTTTCTTTTTGAGGAGCTCAATTAATTTTCTTTTTCTTTTTCCTTTTATTTCTTTATTTTCCTCCTCTTTTTCTTTAAGAAAGATTTGAGAAACAAAGGACATTGTATTTTAAGCTTTACATGAATTATAGTAAATTATTCAAACCCTATCAATAAAATTAAACCCAAATGCAATTTTTAAAAATTAAAACCCAAAACAAATTTAATTCATCTAAAAATTAAAAAATTAAAAAAATTAAAAATAAAACCTAAACCAGATCATGAAATTTTACTTATTGTGCTCTCTCATTCTTGCTTTTTCAACTACCTAACTTAAATAAGCTTGAATAGAACTAGTTAACCAGACACAAGTCGGTAACATCTCATCACCTTCAACTTTCTCCGACTTCGGTTGTCTACTTGCTCGTCACCAGTGAGCAAAAAAACTTATAACTAATTGTAAGGGTTGAATTACTTTGTAAGAGATGAGACTTAAACAAAAGTGGAACCAAAAAAAAGAAAGGACCAGATAATAGGAATTGGTAAAATGTGAGAAGAGAACAAGATATTTTTCTGTGTATAATATGTATATGCTTTTAATTCGTTTAAAATTTTAATTTGTAGATGAATTAAATTTTGTTTTGGGTTTTAATTTTTAGAAATTTTAATTGGGTTTAATTTTATTGATTGAGCTCCAGTAATTTACTATAAATTATGTATGGGTTAAAATAAAACAACATCAATCAACAAACTAAATTTATCTCATTTGCTTTCTCAAATCATTTGTAAAGAAAAAGTGGAGGAAAATAAAAAGAATAAAATAAAAAAAGAAAAGAAATAGAATTAAATTTCTCAAAAAGAAAAATGTATAAGGACTATATGTGTAATTGAACCTAATTTTTTTGTTTAAGATGATTTATCCGTTAGTGATCATTTTGTAACAAACTAAAGTTTAGCGACTAAAATGTAATTTAATCCATACATAAGTGACTATTTTTATAATTTACCCGAAACAATCTTCGAAGGACCAATCTCTAGTTTTTTTTTTTTTTATTGAAGTGCCATGTACCTCTATTTTTGCCCAAAAAGAAAATTACTTCTCGTGTAAAGTAATTAAAATAGAAAAACCCGTCTTTACTTACTGAAAAATATTATATTTATCGAAAGAAGAAAAAGTTTTCTGGATTCCCTTGCTTAACATTCTCTCCTCTTAGTACCGCAATCCAATACGCATTGTTAAGGTACACTTCATTCTCTGTTTCTTTTTTATCATTGGTATTTGCTTTCTTCTGTTTCTGTCATTTTAATTTCAATCAATGGCTGATTTCTTTTCTCTTTAGATTGTTTTGGTTTTGTATGATTCTTTTTGTTCGTATATTTTGGGGAAATTATTAACTCTAGAAAGGCCTCTGCTTGTCACTTCTTTCAGCTACCTCAGTTTATGTTTCTTTTGATATCTAGCTTAGCTTATGCTTTATGCTTTTAACACATAATTACAATTACAGTAGGTAAATTAGGGCGACTCATATCAAGTTTATATTGTTATTATATTTGATTTTGCATTCCCTGTTTTTACTTTCGCAAATTCCCCCCCGTGGTTTCCCTTTTTTCGACAAGATAGCGAGTAAAGGGCTTTTTTACCTTTTTTCTCTGATGCGTTGATAAGGCGCGAGTTAGGAGTTTATTTATTTATTTTGCTCAGATACTTTATTTCTTTTGTGTTTCCTTGCCGGTTGTATAGTGCATTTTTGTTTCACATGCTTTATTTGTAGTGTATGTGTATGTGTATGTGTATGTGCATGTGCATGTGTATGTGCATGTGTATGTGTGTGTGTGTTTTGTTTGTTTTAGCGCTTATGGTTTTATCTTTGTTTTGGTTGAGTGTATCTTGGGTCTTGATTTATCATATACTTTTTTTATTGACTTGCTGTTTACTTCTTTGGGCAGATGAATGTGGAGAGGCTCCAGAAAATGGCTGGTGCAGTCCGCACTGGTGGGAAGGGTAGCATGAGAAGGTATGTTCTTGGTTTGAAATTTCCCTGGATAGGCTAGCTATATTATGTTTAGGTTTGTCTTGGGAATGTTCAGAAGTAGGAGTTTTCGGAGTGGAGACCAAGCCTTGCACGGCATGTGCAATGAGCCCTGTCTGGGATTGTACAAGAATAACTGGCATTGCATTAGATTTAATGATGTGATTTGATGGAGAAGAAGAGAATCTTTAGCGATTTAGATCAGTGTGATCCAGCATTGATTGGTTTGGGCCAAAGGTTAGCTGGTTGTTGAGTCCATGATGCATTTTTATGTCAGTGCTAATATCGATATAAAAATTTAGACTCAGAGAACACATTGCTGTCTTGGTTCAGAGATACCACTTCGAATTGCATAAATGTGAATGCTCAGCCCAATCCAGCATTTCACAGTTTAGTCATAGAGAATATAGTGAAATTTTTTTATTCTTTATGTGAAGATATTCTATCTCAATTATACTTTTCTAGGGTCCATTTGAATCTGCCATTGGAAGAAACCTCCACCATCTCACCTGAGTTGCCTTCTAAATGAGATCTAAATGGACCCCTAATTGTGCGATACATCTCAAGTACAAAAAAGTTCCCCTTCAATAACCTGGGATATGATGCTTTAAGGTTTTGAGCCTTGGGTTTAATGAGTCTTTTTCAAGGTTCAAAGTTTTTTTATTATAAATTGCTTTTAGAAAATTTCAAAAATCATTTGCGTGTTAATATTTGATTGAGAAGTATCAGTTTTACAATTTCTCTTTGTCGTGTCCTAAAACTTTTAAATATTCCCATATTCTAATATTTGATTTTGATGCCTCTAATATGTAGTTTGCATATTAGTTATTATTTTGTTATTTTGATTTATATTAATAACAGGAAGAAAAAGGCTGTCCACAAGACAACTACGACTGATGACAAACGGTTACAGAGCACCCTCAAGAGAATAGGAGTGAATGCGATTCCTGCAATTGAGGAAGTCAACATATTCAAGGATGATGCTGTTATCCAGTTTCTTAATCCAAAAGGTAGATATAGGCTTTTATTGTAGTGGACTTATTACCTATACTCTTCTCAAAGGTTTCACATTGCATAATAAACTAGTTTTGTGATGGTCTGTCTTTATATCAGTTCAAGCTTCTATCGCTGCCAACACCTGGGTTGTTAGTGGTTCTCCTCAGACAAAGAGTATGCTGCATCTCTTAACTTTAAACCCTCTCATAGTTGATATGACCTTATTGCTATTTACCCTTTGAAGATTTTTTATTTTTAACTCCAAAGCCATTAAAGACATTTCTGCTGATTTTTAGCTTTGTTGGTCTATCTGACCTGTGTTTTTCCCATATTCCAGAATTGCAGGATATTCTCCCTGGAATCATCAACCAGTTGGGTATGTACACTCCTTTTTTGTGATTGTAAATTGATATTGGCAGCTGTTGACCTTGTTCTAAAACTTGATGTAGGGCCAGATAATTTGGACAACTTAAGAAAATTGGCAGAGCAATTCCAGAAGCAGGCACCTGCTGCTACCGGTAGTGGTACTGGTGTAACCACTACTCAAGAAGAGGAGGACGAGGAGGTACCAGATCTTGTACCTGGTGAGACCTTTGAAGCTGCAGCAGAAGAAGGCGAAGCTGTTCAATAGTGTTTTTAGAGAATATTAGTGTTTGTCTTAATTTTTCTGTTATATATATATATTTTATGAATAACGGTTGTTTTATTTTCATATGTACACTTTTGTTGTTTTTGGTGCATTTGGTTTGGTAAAGTAACAAACCCCGGAGGTTAGAATTCCCATTATAATGATCTTCAAATGCTAATGGCTTGTCATTATTTGACTTCCGAATTATATCCGGTGTCTCACATTGTTACTTAATTTTTTAGGTAAAGTACAGAAATTGTCACTAAGCCTGCATTCTATTTTAGTAATTGAATTTTTAATATTTTTTATTTATTCACTAAATTATTCAAAATCAAAATTTTCAAAATTTTTGTCACTGAAAGTTGAGGAATGTTGAGGTGGTTTTTTTTACTGGTCTAGTAACAAATTTAACCTTCTAATGTTTATGTGTTTTACTAATTTGATCTTAAATATAAAAAATTAACAAATTTAGCCCTCAATGTTTACAAAATTTTTTATTTTAATTTAAATTCTAAAATGTTTAATAAATTTAACCCTCAACATTTACAAAATGACTATAATTTTTAAACTTTTTGTAAATTAAAAATAAAAATCCAACACCAATCCCCTATTTCTCCATTGTGCTTACCTTTATCAACTTACACCCCTAATAGTACGCCATTAATAAAAAAATATTATATGTTATCGCGTCCAGTGAAATTTCGACAATTAAAATCAAATCCACCACCAGCCACACCTCCTCCATCTTTTTCTCCATCAACACATGCACAATTGAATGAAAGGTGGTGGAGTTCAACCCACCGTTTCTCATCATAGTTTGAACCACGCACAGCAACTCCTCAATCCTTTTAATATTGCAAAGACGTGCAATGAACAAATCGAATATGTGCTTGCGTGTGAGGTCTTTGTCTAGATGAGATAAGGTTTGAACGTAAGGGTCAAGGATCGAGAGAGAGGATTTCATATTGGTGATAAAGATAAGGTTTTAACGAGTTAGCCTACTGTTTCCATATATCTCTTTTGGTCGGCTTTCTGAACTTGCCTGTCATAGTCGGCCGATGTGATCACGTCGGGTCGAATGGGCCAGCAAAGAAGAGAAGTGCATGAAGAAGCGGAGGATAGATTGGGGATAAGGAGATTGGTTGTTGAGTTTTTGGAGAATCAACATGTTATTACAGATGAAGGTCGGATAAATAGAGGCTTGGGTGTTAGTTATTTTTTAAATTTACCAAATTTTTAAAAATAAAAAATTTTCTTTTTATAAATGTTAAGGACTAAATTTATTAAATTTTTTAGAATTTAAACTAAAATGACAAATGACAAATTTTGTAAACATTGAGGGCTAAATTTGTTATTAGACCAATAAAGGAAGCCCATGTTAGCATTTCCATCAAATTTTAAATGGCGGTTAACGTTCGATGAACAAAAAATTGATTTCAAATAATTTGGCGAGTAAATTGAAAAAATTAAAAGTTCAGTGACTAAAATGGAACGCGAACAATAGTTTAGTAACAGTATCTATACTTTACCCTAATTTTTTGTCCCATTCTTCACCTAAACTATTATTCAGTTATAAATTTTTATTTAAGAAGTTAATTCAGTGGCATACTCAACCAATGAGAATGTTTCACATGTTTGGTTTTTTTTTTTTTTGTTTTCTATATCATCTTTGATGTGGCTATTGACTAATTACTTGATTGTTGATCAATACTAATTGTCATTGATTGACATTGATCGCACTGACGATTAAATGAACTTGATCAAACTAAATCTGAACAAATGGATGTTTAGGTTCATTTAAATTTGGATAACCATTTGTCCTGGTTTAAAATATTATAAAATTATTAAACATTATAAAATTCTGAAAATATAAATTTGTAAATTTTAAAAATATTGAAAAATATACATACTAAAAATATAAGTCAAAAATGAACTTAGACAAATGGATGTTCAGGTTCATTAGAACCTTTAATAATTTACATAAAACTTTTAGAGAGAATGAAAAAGATAAGGAAGAGTGGGTTACCATCAAATTGTTGTAAAAGCATTGAAAGTGCAAGCGATAGAACTTTAAAAATTTTAATACATTGAGAATCAACTTGGATAATTAAGAACAATAAATCATCGATAATATAGTACCTAGATGTGTTATGACGCGCTTTCAGAAGTAGGAGAAGTTGATTTGTGATTAATCTCAAATTGCTCTTAGGGAAGTGCACACATTTATGGAAATGACAATGTCTTGGGTTGCAGGATTGCAAATCTTGTGATTAAAAAATTGTTGCAAAGAGGACTCATAGATCTATGATTTGAGCACAAGAATTGCCCAAAAAGGCGGCGGAAGGTCTTGGAAAGTCAGTAGAATTTACCTTTGTGAAACCTAGTTATTAATCTTAAACTTCTCATAGGGAATTTGTAACGACCCAAAAGTCAGTGGTGTTGGAAAATCCGTTTCGGGACCCATTTTCCGTAAACTTAGATTGTAAATATTTTTATTAAATATTTATGGAGTTACTTTATAAGTGAATTGAATTTTGGATAGCCACTTTTTTTAAATTTGTATTTAATTAAGGTACAAAGACTAAATTGTAAAAGTGGTAAAAGTTAAGTTACTATAGATTTTTAATTGGAAACTTAGATTAAGGAACAATGTGGTAATTATACCATATTGGAATTTAAAGTGGACGGTAATGACTAAAATATATGTTTAGGTTATTAAATAAAAAAATAACATAATTGATAAAACATAATAGTAGAGAGCAAGTGGAAAATAAACAAACACATTTCTCCATCTTTTATATGCAAAATCGAAGCTAGGAGAAGAAAAGAAAGAACATTTGACCAAAGGGGTTTCAAAGTTTAAGCCTTCAATTGGTTAATGCTTGTAATTTTTATGTTTTTGAAATCCCGGGAGCTCAATCTAGCTGATCCCGTGTGTTGATTTCTAAAACTGTTAAAGTTTTAGAAAGTCACCGTTGATGGATTATTGAACTTTTAATTATTAAATTGATAGATTTTAAGCTTAGAGATGAAAAATAACTAAATTGTGAAGTTAATTTATAGTTTTGTACAATAGGGACTAAAATGCATAAACTACAAAATTTGATGTAGAAATGAGAAATAGGAGGTCCCTAATGGGCTATAGTGAAGACAGATTGAAATTTGGAGTTTTAATTTAAAAGTTATGCTGATTTCGGTTTTAGGGACTAAATTGAATATATTACAAAATCTGTGTGACTTTGTGAATGATTATGAATTGAGCTAGAAATTAATGTTATGCATTATTTTATTAATATTCATAGCTGAAGATGACATAAGAGCCTCAAAAGGAAAGGGAAAGTAAGAACCGATGATGAGTAACTCAAGTTTTGATAAGTGTTTCTACGATTTAACACTTATTTAATTTCTATTTTTTCACGATATTATACATTGTTCATTGCTATAGTAAACTTTTGTGGTGAATTGAAATGATTTGGAACACTAGAAATTGAATACCATGATAGGTACCAAAATGAATAGATTTATAATTATGAGATTGAATTATATCTGGTATTGGGTATGAAATTGTATAGAAGCATATGGAGTATATTAATCGAGATTTCAGGACGTATTCACTTTTAGCCATACGATAAGAGGCAAAGGTGATCGATGTGCCAGTGGGCTAAATTTGATAAACCATCATTGTTGGGCAATTTGAGATGGTAAGTTATCGTCTCCGAGCAATCTGAGGTGACAGGTCATCGTCGTTGGGCAACCCGAGATGACATAAATGAACTAAGAGACCATAGTTGCCGGGTAATCTGGGATGGTAAAACATTGTCGCTGGGCAATCCGGGGTGGTAGGTCATTATTGCTGGGCAATCCGGGATGACAGATTTGAAATAAGTTGAAATGAGCTTGCGAGCTCAGAATTTTATCAGTAGTATAATACAAAATGATGTTCTTAAATAGGGAAGCTAGGTGATGAATTCATGTTTGAAAGATAATGACATGAATTTTAACATTAATTCAAGTAAATATAGATTAAATTGATTTCTCTATGCTATCTCGATTTAAAGAGGAAATATGTTGAAGTATCTATTCATCGTGTAGTTCACTTTTTTTGTGCAGAATAGGTTTATAGCTACATTTCGAGTTTCACTTTAGCATCCAACCGAGATCCCAGACTCCTTAAAGTTTGGGCTCCTCTTCTTGTATAAATTGACATGTAACTAAGGATGTCATTTTAAAATTTAAGTTGTCTATGTATGTTTGAATTTGTTAATATGTGCTCTAGTAAGTGGTTAACATTTAGTTTATGTGGTATTGTTTAGTTGGAAGAAATAAATGAAATGGTTAATGTTTAATTTTCATGGTATGTTTGATATGGAATTGAATGTATATACCTTGAGAAATGACATTGGTCATGTTTTGTCTATGAAATGGTGCCAATTTGTGGCATATTGGTTAGGTTGTCATTAAGATTTGATAAATGATTGCTTTAAGTGTATGTTTTGGTTATGAAGTGATTAACTTATAATTGAGAATGAAATGTTATGTTCTATACTAGAATGTATGAGTTATTGTCAGATTTTGAGGTATCTTAAGACACCATTTTAAGGTGTCTTAAGACTCCATTTTAAGGCTATTATGTTTGCGCATGAAATGGTTTTGAAAAAGGAAAATTTTGACTATTTCAGTAAGAAAATATTGGTACCCTGGTATAAGTATCGATACATGACCATTTGAATAATTTTTATCAAACTAACAGAATGCCAAACTGGTATCGATACCTACATAAGTATCGATAGTTTTTGAAGGTGTATATAACAAAATTGGTTCATTTTAAAATAGAAATTGGCAGAATTCCAAAATGGCATCGATACTTAAATTGGTATCAATACTTGTGGTTTTTAAACTAATTTTTAAAACATAAAAGCTATTAACAGTACTGGTACTTGACCTAGGTATCGATACCTATGCTCTATTTTTGAAAAGATTATAGTTTGGTCCTTACTCATGCTCGGGTCAACTTTGAAGCTTTCGTAAGCTTGTTTGAATTTTGATTTTGCTTATATTGTGTGTTGTGCAAGCATTAACATTAAGAATCAATGATTAAAGGAACTTATGATGAGTTTTAAATGTGAACTATTCTGGAAATAGTAGTAGCATTCCGTAACTTGGGTTCGTCGACCAGATTGGGTGAGGGGTGTTATAGAATTGCATTGCTTTACAAAAATGACCATATCTCGGGATACAAGCCACATAATCAAGTGAGCCAAAATTTTTTTAAAGATAGATTGAAGTAGAGTTGTCCATGGGCTAAGTTGCCTAAAAAATGAGAGGGTTTAGGTAAAAGTATAGGCCCAAAAAATGGGCTTGGGCAAAAAAGCAAGGTCTATTTAGAAAACGGGTTGGGCCTTGGGTAAGGTTTTTTGGCTCGGGCTCAAAAAAACCCAAATATTTCAATAAAAAAAACCCTACTACTTTTGCTGTTATTTTTCCACTTTTTGCCACTATTTTGCTACCATATCACTATTATGTTGCTATTATTTTGTTGTTAATTTTTGGATATTGTATAACATTTGTTTTATTGTTAATCTTGCTACTATTTTAGCGGCATTTGCTTGTTAAGTTGTACTTATCTTAGTGTTATTTAAGTATAAAGACTTTTTTAAATTTATTTTCAGTTTGCTGGGAAACATTTATTTTAATCTTTTTAGTGTATTTGGTGTATTATATATATTTTTAAAAATTTTATATAAAGAAATAAAATAAAAAAATTAATACGGGCTGGGTCGAGCCTGAGCCTGGCAATCAGGCCTAAAATTTTGTTAGGGCTTGACCCGAACCTGGCTCGGCTCGACCCATGGACAATTTTAGATCGAAGCTCAACAATTTGGGCATTAGAATCACGCAAAAAGCTAGTCGGAATATCCCAAAAGTCTAGATGAAGTTGAACTTATAGAATCCTATGAGATTAATTTTGGATTCTCATATAACTTCATTCCTTAATTTTGGCATGGATCTTCTCCACTCTAACTCATCGATCGCATGACTAGTAGGAATTGTTCCAAACACAAATACAAGTACTAAATCAAAACACCATAAAGAAAAATTGTAATGCTTTGAATTTTTTTGGTGTTAGAAAAATCCATTTTCATGTCGAAATTGAAAATTAAGTCATTTTAGGAAGTTAAATGAGATGTTTCCAAGAATGAACATAGTGTGGTAGTTATGGTTCCTTAAAAAAGTATTGATATATATATTATTAAAGATTGCATTAATTAGATAGTATTAAGGAGTTAGAAATTTGATGATTGGACTAACTTGTAAGGGTGATAAAATTCCATTCATCAAATTAGTGGGGTCAATGTCAAAATAGTGTGAAATTATTTTTAGATCGTATGAGGGGTTTAAGCGGTTATTAGGCCTTCAATCATTCCTTTCATCTTTTAAATCTTTTAAGCTTGATTTCACATTTTTCTCATTAATATTGTCGTTCTCGTTAATCTCCTTGAAGGATAAGTTTTTTTTAATAATTTTTTGGGGAACATGAATAGAGCTTTAATGTTTTTCCAAGTTTTAAAATCATTCTAAACTGATAAGAGATAAGACTTTTCAAGAAATCATACATTTTTTCTCTATCACCATTTTTAGTCAATCTCAAGTTAGGTAAATCAATAAAGAGATTCAATTTTGTATTTTCTTTTTATTTTTAGGTTAGATTTTAAGTATTCTTATGTTTAGCATGTCATTAGAATGAAGATTTTCAGTTTTGGTTTAGAGTTGAGTAAGTTCTTAAAGCTTTAGTTGGGTTTAGGTGAGTTCTAGAAAGAGAAACTTGAGTTGGCTAATCTTGAGTTTCTTAGTTGATTTAGATGATATTTTTAGTGTTCTTAGTTCATAATTCCTAGCAAATCGATGGATTTTAATTAAGAGGGTTTAGAGTAGAGTTTTCTTAAGTGTTCTTGAGAGTTTTGAGGAAGTGAAATAGTTGCTTGCTTTATTTGAAATGCATCATTTCATTAGATATAGGTGTTTTAATTTTTGTTTGATGTTTACTAACTTGATTTATTGTTTTGGTGTGAAATTTAACCTAAGGAAGTTGGTGAAACCTCAAAATCCAAATGAAATGACAAGATAGTTGTAAAACCCCAAACCTAGCTTAGATGTTATGGCCGAATTATAAAGGTTATATCGATACATAAAACCTTGACCGTTTATTTTCGTGCAAACTTAAATTTAAGTCAAAAGTAATTAAATTAAATTAATTTAACGAGAAACAATCAAAATTTCATATGAGTGCACTGTGATGAAAACATTATTTTATTAATTATTTAAAAACAAGCACATTCGCTTTAACTCCATTCATAAAACAACGTTTTCGATTTCAAAACTTTGCAGTAGAAAAAAAAATACTTTGGAGTTTTTAATTTTTGAAAAACATAGTGTTTCATCAGCTTTGCCGTCTTTGTTAAAATACCAATTAAATTATATGTTTGCAAAATAAAAAACGAAAACCATAAATAAATGTCCTAAAAACAAATTAAAAAGTTCGAAAGTTCGTAAAGTCCAAAGTAAATCCTATCATACATAAAGATAAAAATGTTTGAACCGAGCTCTGGAATCATCGCCAAATCCTAAGTCTGAGGATCACCTGAAAAGTATCAAAACAAATGAAATGAGCTAGAAGCCTAATGTATGACTTGGCCCACATACAAAATTTAATATTAACATGCTCAAATGCAAATCCCAGAACAGATAGAACCCCATCTGCTACACACCAACTCCGTCCAACCAATCACACCAAATAGGACTACAAGAGTCAATCTATCTAATCACACCGATACATGGTAGTATGCCATTCAAAAAGTTGTAGCTGAGCTGCCAGAATTGTATTGCAATTTAATCGCTAAATTGTAGTAATACTGTTAAAATACACTTCCTCCATCACATATCAAATTCCTACCCCGATGCACATACATAATCAAACTAACATATATTTATATAAAATGACATGTATGACATGCATACCTAAAACGTTTTTTCACAGACCATATCATATCACATTGCTTACACAAAATTGATCTTTCATACTAACACATAACATACCAAATATATGATTTTATAAGCTCACAAATTAACCATAGGTTCGATTAATAGACTCCAAATTGGGCCTACAAATCGAGTGGGCCCACATGGCCCAACTTGCTAGATAGTGTGGCCCACACGCCCTGTGTAATCACACATGCTCATGTGCTCCACACAACCTGGCATACGGCCAACCACATGCCCGTGTGACGCACAACAGTTTCGAAAACAACCTCTATTTTCTAGATTTTTCAAGTTCTAATCGACATTTCGGGTTAGAATCACACACCTGATGTTATTTTAGATTAACCACACAACCGAGAACTCACGAATCCTACATACAACAATAAACCACGCCAATTAATCACCAAGAATTAACCCAATATTTCACTTTGATAACTCTCTTTTATTAAAAATCAGTCCTAAAGTTGATGTTCGAGCACTTACTTCACAGAAAAACAACATTTGGAATCAACAACTACTCCGCTGGAGGGTCCCGAATCTCACACCCCTCGCCTAAAAAAAGACCACAAAAATGTTTAACACAACGAAGAATAAGAATAAATACCAATACAACCGCTACCTTGCTCAAATAATGGGTTAAAATCTCAATATAAGAAAATCAATATGACGTTACTTACACTTTACTTTGATTATGATCTAACAATCGAACTTTACGCAACGATTCCAATTAAAGCACAAGTTGGAAGGAAAACAAAAAGACAAAAAGAAAGAGAAGAAAAGAAGAAAAACAAAAAAATGTGAAGAGGGAGTGGGGTGATGGACGGTAAAATTGGGTGAGTAAAATTTTGAATGCTTAGGTAATCATGATGATTAT
The DNA here is from genome assembly GCA_025698475.1 of Gossypium anomalum. Taxonomy (NCBI): domain Eukaryota; kingdom Viridiplantae; phylum Streptophyta; class Magnoliopsida; order Malvales; family Malvaceae; genus Gossypium; species Gossypium anomalum. Next base: position 85,516,979 of record CM046966.1, read on the forward strand.
GAATAATTGAATTGATTTAGATGTTTGTTTGAGTTTTATTCTTATACAAAATTTTGATTAAATCATTTTTAGGTATTTTGGTTTGAAATTATTGGTATGCTCGATGAATCATTAAATGTGTTTTAAGTTAACAAACAACCTTATTACACTATCTTGGAATGTGTTCGGGTATGGATAGAATGCCATAAGATATTGGGCTCTTTACATTTATGTTTTATGATGGGATTGCATTATGCACCTAGGTGTTGGTGTATTTGGAGGGTATATTGTTGAATTATATGTATTTTGGTGTGTTTAGAGGGTAAATGATGTGATATGCACATATATGGCATGTTTTGATAGAAGTCATGTTAATAAACATATTGAAGTTTTGTTTATGTTTATGGTAATCATTTTCAAACTTGGTGTGCTTGGGGTTGTTTATGTTTCCTTGTTTGATTAATAGGGAAATGTTTTAAAGTTATAAATTTTACTCAAATATGATTTTTTTTTATCATTAATTAGTTTTGAACATCTTGTCTATAACAAGTAAAACATGTGCCAATGACATGCTTAATGAAATGTGACATTATGCTTGATGATGTGATATAAGGAATGCTTAATTGTGTCATGATTGGTGATGATGTAGTTCTACAATGCTTTGATTCCAATTTTACACCATTATTTAGTATGCTTTTGACTTAATTTATACATAAAGTATCTTTGGAAACTTGTAATACACCACTAAGCTTAATGGAAAAGTTCAAATAGTAAATTTTTGTTCTGTGAGCAAGTTCTAGGTGATCAAGTGGAACGACGGGAATGTGAAAGTCTACACAATCATATCAAGTAATAAAGTGACAAGTAAACTTTGATTTATCGTACCCAGAGGGACTGTGAAAAAAAATATTTATGAAATGTGAAATTAAACAAGTTGGTGGTGAAAACAATAGTTGATTTTAAGAAGTGATCTAAAAACTAAAAATTAACTAAGTAAGAAAAATAAAAAGTAAAAATTCCAATGCACGATTTCAAAAAGATAGGTTTTAATCAATATGACATAATTGTGTTAGATCAATTACGTTCTTTAACTTAAAATTAATAAACTCATGTTCATGTTGTTAAGAATAATTTCACGGCTACTTGGTATTTTGCTAACTAATGCATACAAACTTACTAGACCAATTAATCTCTTGAACATATTACTATGTCAATTCAAACAATTAATCAATTTTCATAAACAAGTATAAGATTAAATGAAGTATAAGATCAATTTACGAACAAGTGGTCACAACTGAGCCTCCGTATCCAGATTTTCATAAATGAAGTAAACTTTCATTAGATTATCAACAATTGAACCTCCGTTGCACCGACCCACCTAAGTCTAAGGGTTAACTGAATAGAACAAACAAACAGAGAGTGAGTTTTAAAAACTCAGTGTGTAACTCTACGAAACATAAATTCAGATTTTATCGTATAACAAAACAGATACAAACATAATCTTTTACAGAACCAGATTATATTGGTGAGTGTTAGACCAATGTTATGTAACAACCCGCTTTTAGGGTTAATTGAAATAGTAGTTTTGGGACCACAATCTAAAGTAAAAATTTTTATTTTAATATTTTATTATGGTCTACAGCATGATATAATTATTGTGTGAAAATTTCATAAAGAAATTTTATCGTTGAAAGGCTTAATTCAGTAAAAAGGACTAAATCGCGTAAATCATAAAAGTTGAGTTCTATAAGCTAAAGGTGTCAAATAGCTATAGAACTTAAAAGTGAAGGTCCTTATGTGATAAATAGTCCATTTATGAGTTAGTGGATGAAAGTGGAGTGACATATGGTGTAATTACTAATGTTTTTAAAGGATATTTTGGTAATTAGTTAATAAAGTTAATGTTTAATAAAAATAAATTAAAATCATCATCTTTTCACCATTTCTCCACCAAAATTAAAAATAATGGCAGCCATGGGAGAAGCTAGGTTTGGCCGACATTGTTTTGCTCATTTAGGTATGGATTTTGATCCGTTTTTAATAATTTCTATGTTTTTGAGATCGTTGCAGCTTAATCTAGCTAGCCCGTGTCTTCGATTTCAAAATTGTTAAAGATTTTGATAGTTTCCATTGATGAGATTATGTGTTCTTTGATGTTTAACGGTGAAATATCAATATTTGATGTTAGATTTTTATATTTTATAAAGTGATTTTTGATGAAAATGCCAATTAGGGATTAAATTGTGAAATATTAAAATTATGTGGTTAAAAGTGTGATTTTTTAGAAAATGTGGGCTGCTAAGGCAATGAGAAGAATTCGAATAGCATGGGCTTGTCCTTAATTACATGAATTTGAAATTTTATGTGATAAGGACTAAATTATAAAAATGTGAAATAATAGGGGTAAAAGTGTAATTTTTCCAAAATGTGTAAATTGTGTTAAATGGAATGAATTAATGATTAAATAAGTAAATTTTGTTATTATATAGATTGAGAAAAATGAGATTCGGATCTAGAACGGGGGAAAATAAAGTTTCAGATTAGTCGACCTAATTCGTCGTTAGAGCGAACAAAGTAAGTTCGTATACTAATAAAAATATTTAAATTGTGTTATAAATGCTTATTTATTATTGAATTGAATTAAATTATATACGTTTATTTGTCATTGAATTATTATGAATATCAAATGAGCAACTATGAGCAAGAAACGACAAAGTTACGACATTCGAAAGTCCCGTACGAACTTTAGGAATAGTATAGGATACAAATGTCATGACATTAGGTTATTGAGATGTGATTACATGTAAGACCATGTCTGGGACATTGACATTGTATTGTGATTACATGTAAGACCATGTCTGGGACATTGGCATCGTTAGTTGATTTCATGTAAGACCCTATCTGGGACAGTGGCATCGATATGTGATAACATGTAAGACCATATTTGGGATATGGCATTGTACGAGCTATATGTGATTGCTGAGTATCCTTAATGATTTCAAACAGTTCAATGGGCATAGTCAATACGAGAATTAAAATACGGTCAAAATAAGTAATACAGGTACGTACAGAACCTATGTGAGAATCGAATGAAAGTAAATTGGTGAGTTCATATTGAATTATGCATATTAAATAAGAAAGAATTGTGTATAAGTGTATTTCATGTCAAAAGGTGTTTATTTGACTATAATGAAGTATGTATTGAATGTTATGTGAGATATGAATTATAGTTGTGATAACTAAATATACATATGGCAATCGACTAATAAAACCATAACCGAGTTATGACACGTGAAAGAAAGACCACGGCAGGGCCTTGGCAATATATGTGTAAGACCATAGTTGTACTATGGCATCAGAAAATCGATGAATTTGAATCATAAGCACTTATAAATCAGAGAGGTTTGATAAGAGTATGGGTGATAAATAAAAAGGTATCAGAATAGGTATGTACGGAAAACTACTCGCATATCGAGTTATATGAAGTTGAGAACTTGTGAATGAGGACATGAATAATTTGATGTTAGCTCATGAATTGATGCTTTAAATGTTAATAATTTATCTATTTCGAATTGCTATATGAATGTTGTGATCATTCTAGGCTCACATACGAACTTACTAAGTTGTAAAGCTTATTTTGTTTTATTTCTCTATGTTTTATAGTGTCTCAGACGTTCGCTCCGGTTGGAAGTCAACGGAGATTGCATCACACTATCCGACTATTGATTTTCGTTATTTTACACCTTGTGGCTTGGTTTTATGGCATGTATAGGCTATGGTCTTTTTGATATGATTGTTAGAAATGTATATGGTCATTTGAAATGGCTTATTAATGATTTTGGTTGATAGTTATAATGTGGCCTTATGTTTTGGCATGGTTGGTATAAAATGTGTAATTGACTTATGTTTGATGTGTAATTTGCCTTGTGTAATGGCATAATATGGTATGGTTGGTGATGGTTCAAGATGAACATTTGGTCATTTGGTCATTTCGTATATGTTGAGTATTTACTTATGAAAAGCATGAATTTGGACTTAATAATTGAATGGTTAATAGATGATTTATAAGTCAAGCTTTGTGTGTGATTGATGATGATAAAATACATATTTGAAATAGGTTGAATTAATGAATGTGATATGTGTTTTGGTATGTGATGGAATAGGTGTGAAATGAGAAATGAATTATGCTAGTTTTGATATGTATTTTGTACTGGAAATGGTTATGATTTGAGTTGATGAAATGGAGGGAATTGGTATGACATGTTTGGTGCATAAAATAATATGTTTTGGCTGACTATTAATGTATTAAAATGGTGCAAAATTTTGTGTTTTAGGTATGGATGAGAAGGGTGAGAAATGTGGCTTAAGCGAAGCCTATTTTCACTCCACACGGCTGAGCACACGGGCATGTGGCTCGACCGTGTGTGACACATAGCCTTGGTACACGGCCGTGTGTCCCTTGGGGTAGCCTTTTGAAATTAAGTTAGTATACCCTACAGGTTTGGCACGGCTTAGACACACAGGCATGTCTACTGGCAGTGTGTGGCACACTGACAGGTACATGGGCGTGTGGCCAAGTCAGTAACCCCTCTAGATTTTACACAACCTGGCACATGGGCGTGTCCTCGGCCTCGTGGTGCAAGTCAGTATATATGCCCTGTTTTCACACGGTTTGTGACACAGGCATGTCTGGTGGCCGTGTGAGGCACACGGCCTGTTCACACAGGCGTGTGACCCCTGAATGTTTGTTTCTTTGTCTATGTTTCCCAAAGTTTGCAAATGCTATTGGTTTAGTCCCAAACCTCTCCTAAGCATGTTTTAAGGTCTCGTAGAGCCTTATAGGGGATATTGTGATTGTTTTGAATGCATTTTGATTATGAATGTATAAATGTTATGTGAATGAGGTGTATTGTTTGATAATGCCTCATAACCCTATTCCGGCGTCGGATACGAGTTAGGGGTGTTACATGTTAAGAGTTAAACTATTGGTTGTATTGTGAGAAAGATAGTGGATCATTGCTCTGGGCAAGACCCCACAGGTGTAGACTGGAGGTGAATTGTGGAAACATTCTCGGTGTTCATGGTTATCTTTTGCACACTTTTAATTTCGTGGATGAAACTATGGCTAGGGTTCCAAGCATTATTGCAGCCACATTTTCTGTTTGCAATGCAAGTAAACCCCTTGTTTCTACAAGTTCAATTTTTGCTCACTTCTTTCTCAAAAAAGCTTGTTATGTTGATTTTAAAATGGCCAGTTATGGGTACAAAATAAAAGCACCACTTTAAATTTAAACTACTTCACCAAATTTTCAAACAAAAAGTTGAATGACAATAAAATGATCAACAAAACCATGCCTTTAAATTTTCCTTTTTAATAAACTTGAAAATTTTCATAGTAAGGACAACACATCCAATTAATTTAAGACTAAGACGAAAAAATAAGAAAGAAGGGTTATTAATAAAGAAAGATATGGCAAGTGCAAGGATGAAGACGATGATGATAATGTGGTGTGTAGTAATGGTGATGAGTTACGTGGTGCTAAGGGTAATGGGTACACCGTTTGATTGTATGAATAATTGCACCAAGTCTTGTGGTTTGGGTTTTTTTTTTCATGTCTAGTGCGAATTTAAATGCATAAAATCTACTGGTGCTGGGTTTTTTCATCCCGTCAACTCAAAGAAAGTTGTTAAGCATAATCGCGGTAGATTTATTTATATTATTATATCTAATAGTTTGAAACTTTTTAATTGCAAAAGCCATATTACAGGAAAAAAATCCCATATTTAATTATATTTTGAAATGCATATTCTAAAATACATTATTTGGATGCAGGTTCTTCAGCTTCTTTATTGCCATCGCCCTCTCCTCCTCTTCAGTCGAAAGGATCAAAAAAGAAAATAAAGTCTACCATCAACTAACAACAATAAGTTTCAAACTTATTATTGTATATATAAAATAAATATAAAATGATTGTTTGCATGTAAGAAGAAGAATTTGACAATAGAGTGTTTGTGAAGTGCCATATGTAACCTACTTAACTTTTGATAATCTAATAAAAATGAAACCTTGCATCACAAGTCAGATTCGCTACCTAGATTAGCATTTGTAAACCATCTTTGGCACCTAGATTAGCATTTTAAACCATCTTTGGTAAGAATATGAAAATGTGAATGAATATAGGATGTGAAAATGCCAAGCAATACTGCAGCCACAGTTTCTATTTGCAAAGCAAGTAACCACCTAGTTTCTACAAGTTCAAACTATGCTCACTTATTTCTCAACAAATTTTGTTATGTTGATCTAAAAATGACCAATTATGGGTACAAAATAAGAACCACCAATTTAAATTTGAACAACTTTACCAAATTTTAAAAGAAAAGTTAAATGACAACAGAATGATCAACAAATCTATGCTGTTAAATTTTCCTTTTTAATAAACTTGAGAATTTTCATATTAAGGGCAATGCATCCAATAAATTTAAGACTAAGAAAAAAAATAAGAAAGAAAGGTTATTAATAAAGGAAGATATGGCAAGTGTAGGGATAAAGACGATGATGATAGTGTGGTAATAGTAATATGTTCATGAAAATTGATATTATACTTTTAAGCAAATGAAATTTACGGAAAAGTGGTCGAAACTGTGCCTCCGTCTCACCGACCCACCTAAGTCTAAGGGTTACCTGAACAGAACAAACAAACAGAGAGTGAGTTTTAAAAACTCAGTGTGTAACTCTACAAAACATAAATTCAGATTTTATCGCATAACAAATTAGATACAAACATAATCCTTTACAGAATCAGATTATCAACAGAAACATGAAGGTACAGATATGCATAGTCCTACCCCCATCCTCTACACACCAACTCCGACCATCCCAACACACCACGTGGGGTATAAAACACCCACCCAACCCTACACACCACATAGTGTCCATACAGCACCTTTCAGAATAATAGCAGCCGTGCTGCCAGTATATTGGCGAGATATCGCCTCACAGATTACTTTCTCTACATATCACATGTCCCACCCCATAGTCAGATACAACAGATTATCAGATAAAATAGAATTATCAGATACCAGATACCAGAATTATTATATCAACATGCTCGTATAACAGATAATAAACATGCTTATACATAGTAGATCATACATTTTACATTACATTACATGCATTTAGGTACTGCTTATGCTAACTACCATACAAACAGTTTATCAAATCTCATGCTTTAAGGCTTATCTAAGCTTATACTGACCCCACGGAAGGCCCACAGTCGATCGGAACGATGTGTACGACCCTAGGAAAAAAATCTAAAATTTAGACCCACGTGCCCGTGTAGACCTACACGCCCAAATTGGCTTTGCCTGTGTGGCCCACACAGCCTAGCTCGCAGCCCATATGCCCGTGTGGGCCCACATGCCTGTGTGGCCCACATACCCAGAATGGCCTAGGTCGTGTGTCACACGGCTATGTGTCGCATACAGCCTACCACACTACTGTGTGGCGTCGACAAGCTAAATTTTTTATTTTCGTCGATCGACATTTTCTCGCGTTTTTGTTACACACCTGACTTGGTTTGGTGTGAAAGCAATCCCAAGGCCTCTAAAACCTAAAAATAGTATCCCAACAACTATTTTAGCATTCAATTTATGAATTCAACACACATAACCGAACTACACATAGAGACTTATCACCAACGAACACAATCACATGCACGAACTAGGCCGTTGGAGCAAAATCCTCTGCTTCGCAATTTTCTCCTATGCAACACATTCACAGGAATTGAATTCACTAACTACCACACCAATACGTCAATTCAAAAGGAAAAGTCCAAACCAAATGAATTTACAGACTTACCAAGACGAACAAAGAACAACCAGAACACTGAACCTCAACGATTAGAACAATCAATTTGTTGAATAGAATAGAAAGAAAAGGCAATGGGAATTTGTAGAGGAAAAGAAAAAGAAGGGAAGAAACAAAAAAGTCAGAAGAAATTTTAGGGAAATAGAAAAAAATAAAATTAACAAAATAAAATTAGAATTAAATAAAAAAGAATATCCCAACTCCCCATTATCCCACTAACTACCAAATCCCCCCAAAACCGACCCACTTACTCTCATCCACTACCACAGACTTTCAATTCCACTAACCTCTACTACAGCACCGATACCCACTCACGGAAGCAAAAATTAACATCCTTTGCTCACATAAGGCTTTGAACACGAGACTTTAGGGCAAGTTAACGCCTTACCACTTGAACCAATCAGCTCATTCTAATTTGAGTTGACCGAAAATATAATATAAGCCCAACCAATAAGGATTAGACTAGGAACAAAAAATAGCAAAATTTCTAATAGTGGGACTTGAACCCAAGACTTCAAACACACACCCATATCACTTAACCACTGAAGCAGATACTCAGTTATGACAAAATTCATAAAAACAAAGTTAAATAAATCAGGGCATTACATTGGATTTTGTGGATGACGAAGGAATTTCAAAGAGTATTGACGGTATACCTGCTATCTTTGGTTAGTCAGTATACTGCATCAGAATATTGGGGGGATTGACAACTTGTCTGCAGTTGATATTGGCATTTATTTGCAACTTTAATTGGAAGTTTTAACTGAAAGATTGATATTGGTGGTTCAACCATACTGAGCTTCGACTCCAATTGTTTGGTGTTCGAATGACGAGTTTTGGGAACTCATAGTGTTTAGTGCATAGTATGGGTTGGACTTGTATTATTGCATAAAGTGTGTCATGACCATAACATTTGAGAAATTTGTTGAATTGATGCCATAGATTTTTGGTACAATTTCTACTTGATGATTAATTATCTTACTGTTTGAAATTGTGAATATTCTCTAGTTGCCTTGTTTAGACTCACACTGAGCTCTTGAAGCTCATCCTCTTAGTTTAAACTTTTCAGGTAACCCATGAGCTTAGGATTGGATTTGGGCTTTTGGAATTCTCGTCTCGGACACTAGACTTATTTAAAGTTTTAAATTTTAATTTAATTTTAAATTAATATTGGTTGGAATTGCATTTATTTTTTATTTTGGGGACTGTGGATTTTAGGATGCATTATTTGGGTTTAATTGCATGCATTGTTTTTATTGCAATGAATTGACCTAACAACCAGTAATTGTATGATATTGGGCTTAAGTAAAAATTATGATTTTCCGTTGTATAGTAAGGAAATCGATTTTGAAAATATAATTGTTTTGTGACTTGACTACATTTTTTTCTTTTCCAAAATGTCATTACTAAGTAAATGAACTATAATTATAAAGACGACCTTAAAACTTGATTTTTTAATAAAGATGATGAGTTATATAAATCTTGACAAAAAAGATTATTTTCAAAGAACGGTTTTATTTGGCCATTTCGATGGTCCATGTAGTCAATGTAACCTTTAATATCCGATCATAATGTTGAGGTTGGGTTTTAAAGTGTTACACTCGGTGTCACGACATCACTAGTGATGGCTCCAATTTCTTCATTTCAACACCTTCAGAAATATCATGACTTTTGAGGCTTAGTATTGCGATGTTGGCTCGGTGTTGCCACATCACTTGACAATAAGCTCCATGTTGATTTTGCATTGAAGTTTTTCATCCTCAAAGTGAAAAGGGTTCGATGTCACGACATCAATACCATTAGTGTCGTGGCACCCACTCTAAATGATGTTTTCTTTGAGGTTAGGTCATTTTCATCTTCCTAAACTAATTCAAACACCTCATTAGGTCCCCCATGGCACTGTGTTGCCACTTTGGGTCTCAAAAGGGGTAAAACTCAGCCAAAAACATTTATTAATGGTGAAAGCTGAAATTCAACAAATGTATAGAACAGAAAGTTAATTTGCTTGAGAATAAGCTCTTTAAGCGTATTGGAGAGCCTAATTTGACATATGAAATTACAAAAGATGACCTTCTTTTCCAACCATAATCTCACCAAGCCTACTAGGCTATTATAATACATAACAATATTGTATTTTGATATTTAAATAATAATTTGCGAGAAAGGCCTTACATTAAAGACAGTTAATTTTGTTTCTGGATTTTGGTACAAACCAATTAAGTACTAATATTTCATTTTAATGTCTCTAGCATATGGTTTGCATACTCTTTTGATGATTTTGGTGTACTAGGTTTGTTATATAAGCCTTCCTCTTTTTTTCCCTATATTCTTAGCAAAGATGGTATAAAAATACTAATCTAGAGAACGAATCTTAATTGTGATGCAATGTGTCATTTTTATTAGATTTTTGAGAAAATTGAGTAGGTTATACATAGCGCTTCATAAACACTCCATCATCAAATTCTTCTTCTTACATAAAAAAAATTATTTTATATTTATCTTTCATATACACTAATAAATTTTAAACTTATTTTTTAGTTGACGGTAGGCTTTATTTTCTTTTCTGATCCTTTCGGCTGACAAGAAGGTGAGGACAATGCCAAAAGGGAATCCGAAGAACCTGCATCCAAATAATGTATTTTAGAATATACATTTCAAAATATAACTAAATTTGGGATTCTTTTTGTAATTTGGTTCATGCAATTAAAAAGTTCCATACAATTAGATATAATAATATAAATACATCTACCGCAACTATTCTTAGTAGCCTTATTTCTGATAATGGGGTGAAAAAAGCCAGCACCATTAGATTTAATGCATTGAAATTCACATTTGACATGACAGAAAAACCCCGAACCACAGGACTTGGTGCAATCACTCATACAATCGAATGGTGTACCCATTACCCCTGGCACCATGTAGCTCATTACCATTATTGCACACCATATTATCATCATCGTCTTCATCCCTGCACTTGCCATATCTTCCTATATCTTCTTTTATTAATAACCCTTCTTTTTTCTTTTTTGTCTTATTCTTAAGCTATTGGATGTGTTGTCCCTATTATGAAAAATTTTCAAGTTTATTAATTAAAAAGGAAAATTTAAAGGCATGGTTTTGTTGATCTTTCTATTGTCATTTAATTTGTTTTTTAAAATTTGGTGAAGTTGTATAAATTTAACATGGTGGTTCTTATTTTGTACCCATATTTTGCCATTTTTAAGATCAACATAACAAACTTTGTTGAGAACGAAGTGAGCAAAATTTGTACTAAAAGTTTAAAAAAATTAGAAACATGGTTTCAATGTTGCTCTGTTTATCTTTGACCATCTACAAAAGATCAAAATTTATTGTAAGTGTCAAATACGAATACGATTTGCTCTAAGAAACTATACTAAATGTTATAATTAGAACATTATTTGCTATAAAAAGCTATTAAAATCAAATTAGTTAATAACATAAAGTTATATTTCTCAAACATAGATTTGAATGTCAAAATATGATTATGCCTAACATTGGTAATTTGATATGCTTTTTGGCTGAACCCTCTGGAACAACAGAAATGTGCAAGTGTACACAATCACAACAAGTAATAAAATAACAAGTAAATGTCGAGTTATCGTACCCAAAGGGACTGTGAAAATAATTATTTATAAATGCAATTTCGATTTGAAGAAGTGATAAAAACTAGGATTTAACAAATTAAAATAAATAAACAGAAAATAAAAGTTTCAATGCACAATTTCAAAAGATGATTTTAATCAAGATGACATAATTGTGTTAGATTAATTTACATTTCTTAACATAGAATTATTAAACTCATGTTCATGTTGTTACGAATAAATTCACGACAACTTGGTAATTTGCTAACTTATGAACATACTTACTGATAAACCTCAAAAGTAATATATTTTAATCCCATGCTTGGCATATTTTTGGATAATTTATCATAAAATTTAGTGGATTTGTTGCTCCTAATCCTTTAATATCATGTTTTATATCTGGATGAGCATAGGAAAACGAAAAGTGCAAGAAAAAGGCCAAAAACGGATAGAATGGGTTTATTTCAGTGCTTCACACGGTCTGGACACTTCCACATGAGTAATCCACACGCCCATGGCTGGCCACATGCCCATGTGGCTTGGCCGAGTCGACATTAAACCACGTCAGAATTGCACACAGCCTGAGCACCTTCACACGGGCGTGGCACACGACCGTGTCCCTATCGAGCCCAAGTCTAATTCTACTTGGTAAAGGCTAATTTTTAGGGTTTGAAAGCATTAAAAAGTCTTTATAAACAACCTAGAAGAGGATCAAACGAAGATACGCAGAGAATACTCGAAGACAGCCATCGGAATCAGCTCAGAAGCAGGATCTACTTCAAGACTGAAGATCTCCATTCAATTTCCTTAGAAGTTTTTTTGGGTTTCTTTATGTTTTGTTGTTTTCCCAATTTTGAGATGTTTTATCCCCGTCATTATGAACTGAACTCCCTAAATACCTAAGGGAGATGAAACCTAAGACAGATCTTATTACTATATGAATTATATGATAAATACTTGTTCTTATTCTTAATTATGTGTTCTTAATTCTTGCTTTAATATTTCAGGATATTAATTCAAGTCTGATGTGCTTATTCAGTGGAGCAAAAGTCCATGTTTAAGAGTAGATCTAGCATAATTAAGCAGAGTTGAATGCAATCCTAGACATAGGACGACATAAATCTACAGGATTAGAGTCAAATCTAATAAGGGAATCTATAGATCGAGTTAATGCGACAATAGAGGTTTTAATTAGAAAGAGATTTCAATTAATCAACCTAGAGCCAGTTGTTTTTAGTCTCAAGATAGATATTAACATAAATCAGGGATTTCTATGGATTAAGTCAAGTGAATAAATCGTCTAGTTCAGAAGTAATAAGTGAAGTATAGGTCGATTTTTCCTTAGGTGTTGTCTTCTCCATTGGTTTTCCAACAGTATTTTCCAACTTTTACCTCTGTTGTGTTCTTAGTTAATTAAATAGTTAATCTTAGTTTAAAAACATCCCTTAATTCTTAGGCTAGATAATAAAAAGATAGTAATTACCAGTAATTTTGGTCCTCATGGATATGATATTTCCTGTCTCACTTCAACTATACTACTGTTCGATAGGTGCGCTTGCCTTAGTCGAATTTTTAGTTAGTTTAGCGACCATCAAGTTTTTGGCGCCATTGCCGGGGACTGAGATATTAGGAACGCTTGATTTTTATTACTTTAGCCATTTTTACTTTTATTGCAATTTACTTTTTTTTAGCTTAATTTTCCTTTTCTAATTTTTCTTTTACTTGCTTCTGGTAGGTGTTTCTAGTTTATGACTAGAAGGAACCCATCAGGACCTTTGCTTTTCGATAGTGAAATAGAGAGTACAGCTCGCAGAAACCGAAGAGAAATAAGGCGAAGTCTACAATACATAGAGGAAGAGCAAGAGGGAGTTATAGATTTTACTGAAGAGATGGCCGATAATTAGAATAATCTGCTACCTCCTGTAGTTGCCGCAAATCCTGTTAATTAGAATCCTGCTCCTCGTACTATGTATGATTATGCTAAACCTACTTTAACAGGAACTGAATCGAGTATTGTTCGACCTGCTGTTGCTACAAATAATTTTGAACTGAAGCCTAACACTATTCAAATGATACAACATTTTGTTCAGTTTGATGGTTTGCAGGACGAGGACCTAAACGCTCATTTAGCAAATTTTCTTGAATTTTGTGGCACCTTTTCATTAAGGAATAAGGCTATATAGTGGTTGAACTCGTTATCACGAGGGTCAATCACGACTTAGGAACAAATGATCGAAAAATTTTTACTTAAATATTTTTCGCCTGCTAAAACGGCTAAATTGAGGAATGATATCTCTTCTTTTGTGCAGATGGATTTAGAAACACTATATGATGCGTGGGATAGATACAAGGATTTATTGAGAAGGTGCCCTCACCATGGGTTACCTTTATGGCTACAGGTTCAAACTTTCCACAATGGGTTGAACCCCTCAACTAGACAGATGATCGATGCAGCCGCCGACGGAACCTTAAATAACAAAACACCCAAGAAGGCTTATGAATTTATTGAAGAGATGTCACTGAATAACTATCAGTGGCAAGTCATGAGGATAAAGCCTAGCAAATCAGCCGGCGTTTTCAACTTAAATGCAGTTACCATGCTATCAAACCAGGCAAAACTCTTGAATAAAAAGATTGATGGCCTATGTGGTTCTACGCAGGCACATCCTGTGATGCAGTGTGACACGAGTGGAGGTGAAATAGGCAATTCAGAATATTTACCCTTCGGCCCCAACATTGAGAACGAGCAAATAAATTATATGGGTAATAATCCTCGGCCTCAAAATAATCCTTACAGTAACACTTACAATACAAGTTGGAGGAATCACCCAAATTTCTCATGGGGAGGCAAAGGAAATTAGAGACCACCACCACTTCTAGACTTCCAACAACCTTACCAGCAAGAGAAAAAGCCAAACCTTGAAGAGATGTTGATGAAGTTTATTTTAGTGGCGGAAACCATTTTCAAAACAACGAAACTACACTTAAAAATCAACAAGCATTGAATCAAGGGCTCAAGAATCAAATAAGACAATTGGCTAAGATGATTGCAGAGAGACCACAAGGGAGCCCACCTAGTAACACCGAACCCAACCCAAAAGAGCATGTGAAAGCAGTTACCTTAAGGAGTGGGAAAATGTTAACTGAATCTGAGAAGAAATTACCACAAAAAGTTGATAGGAAAGAGGATAAGGAGGTAAAACCCGAAATAAGTGAAAAACCAGTATTGAAGGAGTATAAACCACCTATCCCATATCCAGCAAATTTAAAGAAAGACAGCATGTGTAACACCCCAAACTCGGCCTGGACGTTATGGCAGAATCTGGCGTATCACATTGAAGTGTTTTAGCGAAAATCGTGTTTTCATTGAAAACCGTTCTTAAAATAAAAAAAACCTTAACTATCCTTAAAAAAAACTCCTTTCAATCACTTGTTTAAAATATATGATTTTATGAAAACATGTCATTTTAAAATGTAGTTGTGGAAACATAGAAAAGTCATACTATAGTTTAAGTAACCATGTTCAACTTCTTATAATTACATCACATAAATATAATAATCCAAATAATAATAAAGTGGAAGCCCTATTACAATCTGATTTGAAAAGTACTTAATAACATAGAAACTGATAAACTTTAAAAGGAAAAACAAGTCTAAATTATCTTGCTAGCTGGCCACCCAGAGTCCCTCCAAACATCGAACCTTCTACTGAGCATCACCTGAAAATAAAATAAAAGAGGGGATGAGTTTTCACAAACTCAGTGTGTACAACCCTCGACGAAAACAAACATTCAAAAATCATCATGCATCAAACATGCAATGCAATCTCATCCAAATTATCCATCTACTACACACCAGCTCTGTCTCCCATCACACCATGTAGGGATATGAATATCAACCCACCCAGCCCACACACCAATGGTAGCCCGGTTGCGGAACTACCTTCATTTACATATTGGGCTTTAAAAGTCGTTGGTGGATCCACGATTGTCAGGCAACCATACTATCCTCATATACTTCCTCTATTCCCACCCCATATGCAACCTAAGTAGAACATCATATGTATGCATGCCACATCCATAAAACTTACATTCAACACCTAGGGGTATTTTGGTCATTTTTGCCCTTAGGGGTATTCGGTAATTTTCCCTTAAGTATGGTTTCCGCTTACCTTGGCCAGTTAACAAGTCCCGCGAGCTAAGATGAATGAATACTATGCACCAGGTAGGGTTCCAGTGAAGAGGAGGTGGGTCATTAAGACCACTTAAAGTACCAAGCTCTCCCTAGATCTAATCCTAGACATGCATATACCCGTTGCCACACTTTAACCCTTTCACCTATCCACGGTCGCAAAAAATTAATTAAGTCTTATGTAGTTATCGTATACTAGGCCCAAAACCACTACATACATGCATATGGCCCACTTGGCCCAATCTCATTCATATGGCCCACCAGGCCCAATTCATATTTATATGGCCTATCGGGCCCAATTCATATTCATATGGCCCATTAAGCCCAAATCACCTTTATATGGCCCGTTAAGCCCAAATCACCTTGTATTCAAGCTTACATACAAATTTTCTATCACAAAGCATCAGTTATCAAATTTTACCTGTTATGGGCCCAACAGCCCATCGGACCCATTTAGCCCATTTCGACCCATTTGGCCTATTCATAAACCAAGTCCATGGAATCGCCCATGGGCCTTAGGCAACCTATCGGTCTCCCCCTTATGAGTGTTCGCGCACTCGTAAGACTACCGTAGCCAAACTTTCAGCTTTTTGGCATTTCGGCTTTTGCCGATCTACTTGTGTGTGCAGTGTAAGTACACACCTGGTAAGCAAGCAAGCTGCGATCCCCTTAGTCACCAACCTACAAACGATATCACCCTTCAATTAATTGCATGCTTAATACATAACTTTTCGAAAAACCGAAGCCTCACCTTAACCTTACCTTGAACACCAATCCCTAATAGTTTTTCCCTAATCACGTACTCCTTAGATCTACATTAAACTTAT
Organism: Gossypium anomalum; assembly: GCA_025698475.1. NCBI lineage: Eukaryota > Viridiplantae > Streptophyta > Magnoliopsida > Malvales > Malvaceae > Gossypium > Gossypium anomalum. The sequence goes on from CM046966.1 coordinate 85,533,445, forward strand.
TTATTAAAACCAGAATAGTAGGTGACTCATATCCAAAACAAGTCCCCTTACCCTCACTATGAACATTCGGCCACCTTAGCCAATGGGAGAGGAATACTTACCAAAACCGCAAACACCTAAGGAGTAATTTTTGCAGAGAGCTAAGATCCGAGATCCGATACTAATTCCCTACCACAGTTGATTAGAAAGAGTGAGGAAAGAATAGCGTAATAGATTCTTAGCAAAATCAATTAGAAGAACAAACACTTACACTAGATTCGATTGAAGAGTATTTGACCCTTGGAAGATTCGACTGTTCAACTTAGTATGGTGAATAAGGTTTATTTGGTACAGATCAAAGAAGAAAAGTAGAAGAAGAAATAGAAAATTGGCACAAGGAAAAGAGAGTAAAACAAAAGGGTTTTTGACTTTTAGGGAAAAGGGTTTCCGGTAACAGGGTGAAGGAAATTCGGCACTAGCCTGGTAACCCTGCATTCGACACTTATTTATAGCCCTTATAGCCGAATTTCCTGGCCCTCAATTCCCCATTCGGCTCCATCACTTCCCCTTCTCATCTCCTCATTTTTCTCTCTGATAACCCCTTAATCCTTTCCTTAATTTTCTCTCGTGAACACTCCCCTTAAAGTCCATCTTCATGCCACTTCCAACCTTCTAGAAGGTCAAAATTAAACTCCTAAAAATACTAAGCTAGGATTCGAACCTAGGATCTCCTTGCTAGCCACTAACGCCACCTCCCTACACTCTAAGTGGCGTTACTTAGCCAAGGCTTTTTGATGTCATTTTCCCTTATCTTTATTTAAAAGCCCAACTACTTAACAACAAGGTCCTTTTAATTATTAAACTTTAATTTCTTCTACCCCTAGATTCAAACTCAAACCTTGACCAAGATCAACCATCGCATAACTAACACTTAACCAGAATTGCTAAGCTTAAAAAGAAAAATTCAAGATTTTAGGATTTTTGGGGCGTTACAGCATGGATGCACAATTCGATAAATTTCTTGAACTTTTTAAACAGTTGCATATTAACTTACCTTTTGTTGAAGCTATTTTACAGATGCCTACATATGAAAAATTCTTGAAGGAGCTTCTAACAAATAAAAGGAATTTTGAAGAGTTGTCTACAGTAGAACTCAACAAGGAGTGCTCAGCGGTACTCCAAAATAAACTGCCAACCAAACTAAAAGATCCAGGAAGTTTTACCATTCCCTATTTAATTGGTAGTTTAAATGTTGAGAAGGCACTAGTTGATTTAGGCACTAGCATTAATTTAATGCATTATAAAATGTTCAAGCAACTTGGCCTTGGGGAACCAAAACCTACTAGGATGAGTATTCAACTACTCGATAGATCTGTTAAATATCTTAGGGGTATTATTGAAGATGTACTCGTAAAAGTAGATAAATTCATATTCCCTGTTGATTTTGTTGTGCTTGACATGGATAAGGATGTTGAGGTGCCTTTAATTTTAGGTCGCCCATTCTTAGCCACTGCTAAGGCTGTTATTGATGTAGGTGATGGTAAACTTGTGCTTAGAGTAGGTGATGATGAAATTACCTTTAAAATCTATGATGTCATGCGATTCTCTAGAGAGCAAGACGATTCTTTTTATTTTATTGATTCCATTGATTATACTGTTTAAGACTCTTTTTAGGAAATTGCCCTTAAAGACACGTTGGAACTGTGTCTTACTCAAGGAAAGGGGGAAGATAACATTACCACTAAGTTAAGGAAGGTACAAAATAATGAACCCTCTCCAAGACATGCAAAATATGAGGGTATTGAGGTAAAAGGAGAACTTTAGCAAAAGCCCTCTATCGAAGAACCTTTCAAATTGGAACTAAAGCAATTACCAAATCACTTGGAATATGCATTCATTGGAGATAATTCTACATTACCAGTGATCATTGCTTCTAACTTGCAACCCAAGGAAAAAGAAGAGTTACTCCAAGTATTAAGAGAACATAAAAGGGCCATAGCTTGGAAAATTTCTAACATTAAAGGAATCAGCCCTTTCTTTTGCACCCACAAAATTTTAATGAAGGATAAATATAAACCGTGTGTGCAAACTCAAAGACGACTGAATCCTAACATGAAAGAAGTCGTAAAAGCTGAGGTAATTAAACTTTTAGATGCTGGAATTATTTATCCTATTTCTAACAGTTCTTGGGTAAGTCCTGTGCAGGTTGTTCCCAAGAAAGGAGGTATGACTGTTGTGGCTAATGTGAAGAATGAACTGATTCCAACAGGAACAGTCACGGCATGGAGATTTTGCATTGACTATAGGAAGTTGAACGATGCCACGAGAAAAGATCACTTTCCCTTACCATTTATTGACCAGATGTTGGAAAGATTATCTGGGCATATGTATTATTGTTTCCTAGATGGACTCTCTGGTTACTTCCAAATCCCAATAGCTCCTAAGGACCAAGAGAAAACAAAATTTACATGTCCATACGGTACGTTTTCTTATCGACGAATGCCTTTTGGATTATGTAATGCTACTACTACTTTTCAGCGATGCATGTTGGCCATTTTTTATGAACTCGTAGAAGACATTATGGAGGTATTGATCGTCGATTTTTCGTGTGATAAGTTTCATAAATTTGTAATGACTCATTCTTGAAACTAACTATGATCACGACGTAGGCAAGTGTACCTATCGAATAGTAGTATAGCTTTAGCAAGACCGGATTGTCGAACCCAAAGGACTATGAGTACTAGTAATGACCGTCTTTTTATTATCTAGCCGAATAAAAGAGGATTGTTTTGACTAACTAATTAAACTAAGAGCTTGCAGAAAATAGAAATTGGGAAATTACTATTGTGGAAAACGATTGATTGAGATAATACTTAAGGAAAAATCCACCTAGACTCTTACTTGTTATTCTGGCTCCGAACCGGACGATTTATTCATTCAACTTGTTCCATAAAAATCTCTAATGTATATTATTATCCCTTTCGAGACTAACAACGTCTAATCCCTAGGTTGAATAACCGAGAGTTATCTCTAATTAACACCCTAAAGTTGCATTAACTCGATCTATGGATTCCCTTATTAGGTTTCACCCTAATTCGGCAAAATCTTGTCACCCTATCTCTAGGCGCGCAATCAACTCCGCTTAATTACGACAAAGTTACTCTTAGTCAGGGTCTATTCCTCCTCCAACTAAGAGTAGTAACTTGAAGTGATATCCTGAAATACCAAAACAAGAATTAAGAACACGTAATTAAGCACAAGTTAAATATTTATCATACGATTCAGAAATAATAGCAAGGTTTAGTCATAGGTTTCATCCCCCTTAGGTATTTAGGGGTTTAGTTCATAACTAAACATGAACACATCTCAAAATAATAAAAATTACAAAACATAAAGAAAACCCAAAACTCCTGAAGGGGAGGTTGAGGAGAGATCTTCAGTCTTGATGATGGCTCCGGTTTCTGAGATGGATCAATCAGCTTCCTCGGAGTAATTCCTTACTCCCTATTCTCCGTCCCCCTTTTCTTCCTCCCTTAGGGTGTATTTATAGCCTTTGGAATGCCTAAGAAGCCCTAAAATTTAGCCTTTTCTGAATGAAGCTTAACTAGGGTTCGGCAGGGACACACCCGTGTGGCACGACCGTGTGCGATTTCTTCAGGCCATGTTCGGGCCTGTTAAATTGGCACGAGCGTGTGAGCTGCCCGTGTGAATCGTGCTTCAATTCTGCCAGATTGACACAGCCGTGTGATCTGCCCGTGTGAGGAGGTCCAGGCTATGTTGATTTCGTGCTTTAGCCCATTTTCTCCGTTTTTGGCCCGTTTCTCGTTCCTTTCATTCTGCTATGCTTACCTAAGGATAAAAAATGAAATTAAGGCATTAGGAGCATCGAATTCACCAAATCTAAGGAAAAATCATTCATAAAATGCGTTAAGCATGGGTTATAAATATGTATAAATTACGGTTTATCAAATACCCCCACACTTAAGCGTTTGCTTGTCCTCAAGCAAAATCCTCAGATCATAGTTAAAATCTCCTTTTTCTCAACTTATAATTCCGATAAATATTATCTCAAATCATCTCATAAGTAATCATACATTGAGAACTCAACTATAAGAACATTAAAGCCTCAAACATTCCAAGTTGAATATTTAATCATGAAAAACTTAGGCATCTCCCTTCATCTAAGTAGTTATCATTGATTTGGAACCTTACAGAGTTTAACATCCTCACTAAAGATTCACTTAAATCACTCGAAGTGTTTAAGGACAATGAAATTAGCACTCATTAGTCAATATGAAAAGTTATTACCATAGGCTTGCATGAAAATAAAATCTCCACCACTATAAATCGAGAAGATACATCAATCAAAAGGTCTTTAAAGGGTTATAATAAGGCTTGGTTAAGGGGTGTGGTCACAAGCTGAAAGAAAAAGGTTAGAGTCGAGATTAAACTGAAAAATTACTTAACTTGAAAAATATTTAATCACCATTTGCGTACAACATAGCTTCTTTTCTGACTATGGAATTTGAATAATGAAGCTTATAACAAAAGATAACTGCTAATATGTATACATGTTTTTTTTTAATTAAGAACAAGTTAAATAATTATAACTAATTATTAAGAACAAGACATAGCTAAGCAATTTATCCAACTCAATTCTCAACAAAAAATGGAGATCGAATTAATTTATGAGATTTCAACAATAATGGGTTAAGTGTTAATATTGAGGGTAATACAAGGAATGGTTTGTTAGGCTCAAAGGGGTTTACTAAAGGTTAATTGTGGAGGTAGGCTTTTCATGGCATGAGTGGGTTAATCCTAAGTGCCTCTATCATTTTGATATATCAAATCAAATAGTATGGTCTCAACATGCATAATCAGGCAAGTTCTAGAACAATAGTTCAATATTGGTACACTCAAAGCAATAATAGAAGTAAGCATGAAAGAATTAATAGATGCTCAAAAGGCTAAAAAATCTCACAAAAATTATGACTTTTTGATGTTTAAATCTATGGGATTCAATTCAAGATAATACATAAATCTGGGGAAACAACCTAAAATTTTAAATTCTTAAACATCATTTTATCATGCTTGATTTTCTAGTGTCTTAAAGTTTAACAATCAATGCATGAATGCCTATGTTTTAATTTAAGATATATCAATCAAAATTATCAGTCAATCAAAATTCATTTTAAACATGATATGAGAGATTCACAAGAGAACAAAGCAATATTCAGGGATTTTTCAGATAATGAAATAAATACCCCCCACACTTAAGATGTACATTTCCCTCAATGTACAATGTTAGATATATAAGAAAAATATAAGATCATAAGATAGGGAGAGAATTGAAACTTTCTAAGTTTTGAATGAATGAGTTCTCTAGTTTGGCAAAATGGAGGTGGAGAAGGATACTCCGGTGGTGGTAGAGGTTGGGTACCACAGGTGCTGTGCCAAAAGAATATTATATCTCCTTATTGAGTAGGGCATGGTAACCGTGGCGAACCTTTTTCGTCAAAGTTGGAAGTTCCTAAATGATTGCGAGCTTTGGAGCTCTGTGATAACTGTGATAAAAGTAGGAACTGTTTAGAGGATATTAGGAAGAGTGATTTACTCGTAAAAGATTAGCCGATAGTAAAAATTGTTAGATAAATATTATAAGTCCTAATAAAATGAAAGAAAAATGAAAAGATGTCTTTAAATCAAAATAAAAACATAAAATAAAAATTTCTAAACATCTTCATCGCTAGATGGTTCGCGAGTTAGGGCTGGCGATGAGATGTGGAGGTGCTGACAAATCTACTGTGGAGTAGCATCAATGTTGTCAAATTATGGAAAATATTGCTGCTCGAATTGGTTGAGGCGCTCATAGATGTCAGCCTATGAAGCCGCCGCATGAACTGGCCGAGAAGGTGGTGGTGGGCGGTGAAGCAGGTCCTCGTGTTGGGTAGGGACATCATCAGTAATGTCCTCGAGAACCTCCTCTTCGGTGGATTGAGCGAGACAATATTAGGGAGGGTAGGTTCCTCGGCGCCTCTCAATCATCCTCATACTAAGCATGCTCGAGATGCCTTGTGGAGACATCTGGCCAATGAGGGTCAAGGATGATTCTTGGGCCGCGTTGTCGAGGAGTCCGAAGTGCCGCGCCAATCGAGTCACGTAGGGGCCAATAGAGATGACCCCCCTCTGATGTCGCTCTGTTTGGTGGCGTATGGCAAGGGCGATAAAGTAGGCGAGGTCGATGATGTACCCGTTGGACATACACCACAAGTAGTAGACGTCGTGAGTAGTGACGAAGCCGGTGCTCTCCCTCCATCCTGTCAAAGTGTGAGATAAAAGAGAATGGAGGTACCTTGGGGATGGAGGGAGAGACAATGCCTCTGTACAACTGGGGTTGTAGGTAGCCGATCGTGGGATGAAGGCGTCCCAACACCGTGAGGGAGAACGATGGATGTGACGGTCAAGGACGTGTAATTCATTCTCCTCTCTAAACTCGTCGGTATAGAGACCTAAGGTGGTATCGAACTCGGGAACACTTAGTTGGCGGATTAATCCGCCAAAGCTAAACTATACAGTGCCATGATCATCATAGTTTGTTATCACAGTTTGAAGATGAAACGTAGAACATAGCTCCATCGCCAGTTCTAAATATGATGGCTCGATGATCCCAAAAAATAATTCCCATGGATCGGTAGTAAAGAGGGCCCGGATTGTGTCAGCCAACTGGACTTGTTCGATGGCAGCCCAGTCTATGCAGTGGCCCGCTAATAAAGGTCAGGCCAGTAGTATCTGAAAGAGTTCCTTTGGGGCCCGTTGGGGAATTGGAGGGACCGGTGGCGGACTTCCGCGGTAGGACCCGAGGAAGATGACGCTCCCTTCCTTTTCTTTGAGACAAGGACGACTGTTTTCTTTCCTCGTGAAGACATTGTACCTATAATTGAAGAAATAAATAACAATAGTTATATACATTGAAGAGTCATAATTTTGAACAAATAAATTCAGCCAAAAATGAACCAAGCATAACCAACCCCATTTCTTTTAACAGCATATTTTTGTGCCATTTATCAATGTGAGGACATTTGGATGAGCATATGAATGGCATGTGAATGACAAAAGAATGAAACTTTCCTAACAATCCTCATAAGTATTTCAGCCACAATAATTTAGAGTTCATTAACACATTCTTTGGACATTGTGGCATGAAGCAGAGATAACAAGGAATGTAAAGTAATAAATTAAATGGATGAGAAAATGGCCACACACCAAGAATGCATGAACAATGTCAACTACTTTTATCATGAAATTTTTACATCTAACTAAATGAATGGTGTGAAGAAAACATGCAATAACTCAAAACAAATGATGAATATTCTAGATTATGATATTTTAATGATGAAAATATAGAAAAAGAATAAAAAACTTGCATATAGTCATGCTAAATAAGCATAAAAATCAATAAAATAGAAAAGGAAGAAGTAAACAAACGCTATGAAGAGGAAAAAATGCGTCAAAAATAAAGTTGGAGGCGGCGCACGGGCGTGGCGTGGAAGCCGTGTGGAGTTGTAGCGGCTAGGGTTAGGGTTTTTGAGTGGGGAAGACAATCAATAGTGCAGGGTATTTATAGATTTTGGGGCACACAGCCAGGGGACATGCCCGTGTATCCCAATTTCAGGCCGTGTGTTTCGCGTTTTTCCCTTTTTGGCGTGTCTAAAATTCGGCACACGCCCGTGTTCCTTGGGCGTGTTGTTTAACACGGCCGTGTCGCACGACCATGTTTTACCTTGTTCACTTCTCCCACGCCCGTGTATGCAATCCCCACGCCTGTGTTAATTTGACAGGTTCGCCCATGGGTGGTCAACACGGGCGTGTCTCACCCCCATGCTAGTTTCTCAGTTTTGACCACAGTCCTCAAGCACGGACGTGTCGCATGCCCGTGTTGTTTTGGCAGGTTCACCCACGGCCATGTCGCACGGCCGTGGCATTTTATCGTTACCCGTGTTTTGGGAAAATCTTGCCCTGTTTCCACACGGTCTTACACACGCCCGTGTGCTTGGCCGTGTCCCTGTGGTAAACTATTTTCAAGAGCAACGTTAGTCATGGAAAGTGTTAAACACTAAAATTTAAATAAATTAATACAGTTAATGCTCAGGTTGCCTCCCGAGAAGCGCTTATTTATAGTCTAAGCTCGACTTACCTCTCTGTTGAATGGTCAAGGTGGTTTAAGGAGTTCGTACTCCTCATTCCTTCTATCACTCTTATCAAAATAAAGTTTGAGCCGGGAATTGTTTACCTTAAAGGTGCCAAACTTGGGATGACTTACCTCTACTGTATCGAACGGGAAAATACTAAGTACCATAAGACGGGTTTCCTCATCCGGTTTGGGAGTGACAATGTAAGGGTCTGCAGCATCTAATAAGGCTTGATCTCCAAACTTAAGTTGATGTGGAGAGGTATCGAGCTTATTTTGGCATAGTTTCGGTTTATCGGGCGTTCTCCGTTTATGTGCTCGCCATTCGTCTAGCTCCTCTATCTGTAGCCTTCGTTCTTCATGAATGGGTCTTCTAGTGTTGTTGGAACATGGCTCGTGTACTTCTTTCAGGCTCAATCTCTGCACAGCAGGTTGCATCGTATTGTCAGTTTTAGTAAGATGATGTGGATCATTACCTTCCATATTCAATGTGATGCTAAAATTACGAGCTTGAAGGGTGATCGTCTCATCTCCTACACGAAGGGTGAGTTCACCTATGCCAACATCAATAATTGTTTTAGCAGTTGCTAAAAAGGGCCTCCCTAAAATCAAAGGGGTGTTGGTTTCCTCCTCTATGTCTAAAACAACGAAATCAACGGGAAATATGAATGTATCCACTTTTACTAGTACATCTTCAATGATACCCCTAGGAAATCTTATAGTTTTATCTGCCAATTGGATGCTCATCCTAGTTTGTTTAGGTTTCCCAAGACCTAGTTGTTTAAACATTTTGTAAGGCATGACATTGATACTTGCCCCTAAATCGGCTAATGCATTATTCACATCTAAACTACCAATTAAGCAAGGAATTGTAAAACTCCTTGGATCTTTCAATTTATTGGGTAGCTTATTCTGTAGAATAGCCAAGCACACTGCGTTTAGCTCTACGTGTGACGCTTCGTCCAACTTTCGCTTGTTTGCTAGAAGCTCTTTTAGAAATTTCATTGCATTTGGCATCTGTGATAGAGCTTCAATAAATGGTAAGTTAATATGTAATTTTTTCAAAAGTTTAAGGAATTTACCGAATTGTTCATCTGAGCGGTATTTCCTTGTTACTTTAGGGTATGGCACACGAGGTTTGTATTCTACGTTCACCATTTTATTATGACTTACCTCACCATCACCTTTGCTTTCCACATTTTCTTGCCTTGGTTTTGGCTCAGTCTCAACGCATCCTTCTTGAGCATCAATTACATTGAGCTGTTCCCTTGGGTTTGGTTCAGTATTACTTGGCAAACTACCTTGTGGTCATTCGGATATTAACTTGGACAGCTGACCTATCTATGTCTTGAGCCCTTGAATTGATGCTTGTTGATTTTTTAGTGCTGTCTCGGTATTCTGGAAATGAGGTTCTGACACCAAGATGAATTTGGATAGCATCTCCTCAAGGTTAGGCTTCTTTTCTTATTGATAAGGTGGCTATTAGAAACCCTGAGGATTCTGTGGTCTTTGATTTCCTTGATCGCCCCAAGAGAAATTTGGGTGGTTCTTCCAACCTGCATTGTAAGTATTACTATATGGGTTATTTTAAGATCTGAAATTATTGTTACCTATATAGTTGACTTGTTCCTCTTCGGTTGTAGGATTGAATGGTGGGTATCCTGTAGGCACACCTCATCCACTTGAATCGCACCTCATCGCTGGATGTACCTACGTAGAACCAAGTAAACCATCAATTTTTTATTTAGAAGTTCTACCTGATTTGACAACATGGTAACTGAATCGACGTTATAAACGCCTGCTATTTTCGTTGGCTTAGTCCTCATGACTTGCCACTGATAGTTATTCAGTGACATCTCCTCAATGAATTCAGAAGCCTCTTCAGGTGTCTTGTTATTGATGGTTCCACCGGCAGCTGCATCAATCATTTGTCTTGTCGAAGGGTTCACAACGTTGCAGAATGTTTTGAACTTGCAGCCATAGAGGTAACCTACGGTGTAGGCACCTTCGGAAAAGGTCCTTGAATCTCTCCCATGCATCGTAAAGCATTTCTAAGTCCATCTGCACAAAAGAAAAAATATCATTACGCAACTTAGCTGTTTTTGCCGGTGGAAAATATTTTAATAGAAATTTTTCAGTCATTTGCTCCCAAGTGGTAATGGACCCTTGTGGTAGTGAGTTCAACCACTGTTTAGCTTTATTCCTCAGTGAAAAAGGGAAAAACCAAAGGCGAATGGCATCATCAGAAACACCATTAGTTTTGAAAGTGTCGCACAGTTCTAGGAAATTTGCCAAGTGCGTGTTGGGGTTCTCATCCTGCAAACCATCAAACTGAATAAATTGCTGTATCATCTGGATCGTGTTAGGTTTCAGTTCAAAATTGTTTGCAGCAATAGCAGGTCTAACTATACTTGACTCAGTTCCTGTAAAATTAGGTTTAGCATAATCATACATAGTACGAGGAGCAGGATTCTGATTTGCTAATTTAGCGGGTATGGCTGGAGGTAGCAGATTGTCTTGATTTTCAGCCATCTCTTCAGTAGTAGTTGAGATATCATCCTCTTACTCTTCTTCTATGTATCTTAAGCTGCGCCTAATTTCTCGTCGATTTCTACGAGCTGTACGATCAATTTCCTCGTCAAAAAGCAATGGTCCTGACGGGTTCCATCTAGTCATAAACTATAAGAACGTGCCAGGAGAAAAAGAAAGAAAATTAGTAAAATAAAAATTAAAGTTAAATTGCAAGAAAATAAATGGCTAAAGTAATAAAAATTGAGCGTTCTTAATATCCTAGTCCCCGACAATGGTGCCAAAAACTTGATCGTCGATTTTTCGTGTGATAAGTTTTATAAATTTGTAATGACTCGTTCTTAAAACTAACTATGATCACGACGTAGGCAAGTGTACCTATCGAACAGTAGTATAGCTTTAGCAAGACCGGATTGTCGAACCCAAAGGACTATGAGTACTAGTAATGACCGTCTGTTCATTATCTTGCTGAATAAAAGAGGATTGTTTTGACTAACTAATTAAACTAAGAGCTTGCAGAAAATAGAAATTGGGAAATTACTATTGTGGAAAATGATTGATTGAGACAATACCTAAAGAAAAATCCACCTAGACTCTTACTTGTTATTCTACCTCCGAATCGGACGATTTATTCATTCAACTTGCTCCGTAGAAATCCCTAATGTATATTATTATCCCTTTTGAGACTAACAATGTCTAATCCCTAAGTTGAATAACCAAGAGTTATCTCTAATTAACACCCTAAGGTTGCATTAACTCGATTTATGGATTCCCTTATTAGGTTACACCCTAATTCGGCAAAATCTTGTCACCCTATCTCTAGGCGCGCAATCAACTCCGCTTAATTACGACAAAGTTACTCTTATTCAGGGTCTATTCATCCTCCAACTAAGAGTAGTAACTTGAAGTGATATCCTGAAATACCAAAACAAGAATTAAGAACACGTAATTAAGAATAAGTTAAATATTTATCATACGATTCAGAAATAATAACAAGGTTTAGTCATAGGTTTCATCCCCCTTAGGTATTTAGGGGTTTATTTCAAAACTAAACAAGAACACATCTCAGAATAATAAAAATTACAAAACATAAAGAAAACCTAAAACTCCTGAAGAGGAGGTTGAGGAGAGATCTTAAGTCTTGATGGTGGCTCCGGTTTCTGAGATGGATCAATCAGCTTCCTCGGAGTAATTCCTTACTCACTATTCTCCTTCCCCTTTTTCTTCCTCCCTTAGGGTGTATTTATAGCCTTTGGAATGCCTAAGAAGCCCTAAAATTTGGCCTTTTCTGAATGAAGCTTAACTAGGGTTCGGCAGGGACACACCCGTGTGGCACGACCGTGTGCGATTACTTCAGGCCATGTTCGGACCTGTTAGATTGGCACGGGCGTGTGAGCTGCCCGTGTGAATCGTGCTTCAATTCTTCCAGATTGACACAGCCGTGTGATCTGCCCGTGTGAGGAGGTCCAGGCCGTGTTGATTTCGTGCTTTGGCCCATTTTTTCCGTTTTTGGCCCGTTTCTCGTTCCTTTCATTCTCCTATGCTTACCTAAGGATAAAACATGAAATTAAGGCATTAGGATTATCGAATTCACCAAATATAAGGAGAAATCATTCATAAAATGCGTTAAGCATGGGTTATAAATATGTATAAATTACCGTTTATCAGGTATTTATAGATGACTTCTCGGTATTCGGTAACTCTTTCCACCTTTGCCTTAAAAATTTAAAACGAGTTCTAATGAGATGTGAGGAAATGAACCTCGTACTGAATTGGGAAAAATGTCACTTCATGGTTCGTGAAGGGATTGTGTTAGGCTACAAAATTTCTAGTAAAGGGATCGAGGTTGACAAAGCAAAAATTGAAATGATTGAGAAATTACCTCTCCCTAGTACAGTTAAGGCTATTCGAAGCTTTTTAGGACATGTTGGATTTTATAAAAGATTTATTCAGGATTTTTCTAAAATAGCTAAGCTTTTAAGGAATCTACTAGAAAAGGATGTGTCTTTTGATTTCAATCAGGAAAGTTTAGAAGCATTTAACACTCTGAAAGACAAATTAATTAATGCTCCGATTGTAGTTGCACCTGATCGGAATTTACCCTTTGAACTAATGTATGATGCAAGTGATTTTGCAGTAGGTGCAGTTCTTGGATAGTGAAGAGACAAGCATTTTCAACCGATCTATTATGCTTGCAAGACATTGACAGCCGCACAAAAAAACTATACGACAACTGAAAAAGAATTATTGGCTGTGGTTTTTGCATTCGATAAATTTAGACCATATTTAATATTATCTAAAGTTGTCGTATACACTGACAATTCAGCTCTTCCATATCTCCTCACCAAATCAAATGCAAAACCTCGACTAATAAGATGGATTTTATTGTTGTAGGAATTCAATTTAGAAATTCAAGATAAGAAGGGAGCAAAAAATCTTGCAGCAGATCATCTATCTAGATTAGAAAACCCACATCTTAAGGAGCTTGATGAACATGAGATAAATGATTTGTTCCCTGAAGAACAATATAAATCTGAGGTACCTTGGTTTGCAGACATTGCGAATTATTTAGCTGTTAACATTACACCAAAAGGGTTAACACATTAGCAAAAGAAGCGATTCTTCACTGATGTTAAAAACTACTTTTGGAAAGATCCTTTTCTTTTTCGTATATGTGCAGATCAAGTCATTAGAAGATACGTTACAAAGTCAAAAGCAATTAAAATCCTATAACATTGCCATTCAGGACCAACTGGAGGACATTACAGTGGGACTAGGACCGCACATAAAGCAATCGAATCAGGTTTTTATTGGCCCATGCTATTCAAAGACGCTAATAGGTATGTTACTTCTTGTGATAAATGCCAACGAGTAGTTAATATCTCCAAACGTGATGAAATGCCTCAAACATATACACTCTCTTGTAAAATATTTGATATTTTGGGTATTGATTTTATGGGTCCATTCCCTAGTTCATATGACAATAAATACATCCTAGTAGCAGTCGATTATATGTCGAAATGGGTGAAAGCCCAGGCTTTACCTACTAATGATGCTAGAGTGGTAGTTAGGTTCCTTAAGAAATTCTTCTCTTGATTTGGAACACCTAGAGCAATTATTAGTGATAGAGGTACACATTTTTGTTATGCTCAATTTGATAAAGTGCTTAAGAAATATGGAGTGCATCATAGGATAGCTACCCCTTACCATCCTCAAACTAGTGGACAAGTCGAAATAGCAAACCGAGAGCTTAAATGTATCCTAGAAAAGAATGTAGAGTCAAATAGAAAGGATTGGGCAATGAAAGTAGATGATGCTTTGTGGGCCTATAGAACCGCTTTTAAGACCCCCATAGGAACATCTCCTTGCAAACTTGTTTACGGGAAAAGTTATCATCTACCGTTTGAACTAGAACATAAGGCATTCTGGGCTATAAAATTTCTAAACTTTGATCTGAACCTTGCAGGTGAGGAAAGGTTGATGCAGTTGAATGAGCTAAATGAGTGGCGAGCTAATGCATATGAAAATTCACAATTATACAAGGAAGCAACGAAGCGCCGCCATGATGCTCGCTTAAAGCAACACAAGCAATTTGAAGCTGGAGATCTTGTCCTGCTATACAACTCAAGACTCAAATTGTTTCCTGGGAAGCTAAAATCACGATGGTCAAGTCCATTAGCAGTCCAATCCATTTTTTCATATGGCATAGTAGAGGTAAGTCATCCAACACACGGTACTTTCAAGGTAAACGGACATCGTCTTAAACTTTATAACGATGAGGATTTTAAAGATAATAAAGAGGAGCTACGGCTTTACGAACCTGCCTAAATACCCTTAAGAAAAAGTCGAGCTTAGACTTTAAATAAGTTCTTCTCGGGAGGTAACCCGAGCACTAACCCCACTAAATAAGTTTATTTTTCTTTCATTTTTCATAGTTTTAATACAGGCATTTTTTGACACACACGGCCAGACATATGGGCGTGTCTTAGGCCATGTGCTGACCATGGGTTGGAAACATGGGCATGCTTTAAGTCGTGTAAACTCTTAAAGCCTTAGTGTTGACATTCGACCGTGTCGAACACTGCCTAGACACACGGACGTGTCCTAGGCTGTGTGAAAACTGGAGCTGAACTTTCAAATTCTAAATACGACAAGGAGCTCCACGGGTAAGGTATAAGGCCGTGTGTTTGGGCGTGCCTGAGGCCGTGTGGGAACCTGAACACATTTTAAAATATTCAACAAGTTAGAATAGGACACGGGCAGATCCCATGGCCGTTCCCAAAAGTAGTGTGCAATCCTAACTATAAGACACAGGCATGTTGGAACTCAAACGGGCGTGGGAGAAGCGAATGAAAGAGCACACGGTTGTACGATGCAACCGTGTGTGCCACACGGCCTGAATACACGAGCGTGCCCATAGGCCATGTGCGACACTAACTTAAAACATCAGGCCACAAGCACAAATTAAGACACGGGCGTGTTGGAACTCAAACGGGCATGGGAGAAGCAAACGAAAGAGCACACGGCCTTGTGATGCAGCCATGTGTGCCATACGACCTGGATACATGGGCATGCCTAAAGGCCGTGTGCGATAGTGACTTACAATTTCATAAAAACAATGGGCTAAGAGCGAAGCACACGGGCGTGGGCCACGGCCGTGTGGTCCAAAATGGGGCCTACACGACCGTGGCCTCCCTTTTTAATCAAATCCCTAACCCTAAAATCACCCTATTTCCTATTTAAACACCCCCTTTCACTATTCATCAACCCTTTTCACTATTCATCTTCTCCACTTCGGCCACCATTCTCCGACGAGCCGCCGGTGACCAACACCCCCACTCATCTTTCTTTCCTTTCCCTTTCTCCATCCTTTGCTAAGGAATATACAAACAATCCTCTGGGGAAAGATAATTCACGCCTGCCATGTCCTGCTCGACCACGACCATAGCCACCATGACACCGACCACCACGATAACCTCTTTGCTTGGCACTATGATTGTAGAATCTAACCTCTACCACTACCGGAGTATCCCACCCCACCTTAACCTCTACCTAATTGAGCATGCACTACATTGCAATGTCTATAAATTCGCTTTCACTATTCCAAGGATTACATCCAAATTTAGGGCAGTTTTGCCTCTCCCTCCCTTTTATGATATTATGCTTATATTGTTATTATTTCTCTTTTTACATTGAAGACAATGTACATCTTAAGTGTGGGGAGGTTGTTTATATCAGAAAATCCCTGAATTATATCTTATTCTCAAATAATTTTCTCATATTGCTATTAGAATGAATTTTGATTGAATGATGTTTTTTATTGATATGTTTTGGATTAAAATATAAGTAATTGTGCATTGATTATTTAAAATTTAGGACAATAGAGAATCAAGCATGATAAGTTGACTTTTTGAGAATTAAAATTGCTAGGTTGTTTCTCTAAAATGAGATATTATCTTGAAGTTCTAAATCTATAGGATTGACACAAAAAACCCATAAGTTTTGTGAGATTTTGAGCCTTTTAGAGCATATATCTTTCTTGCTCACTTTTTACTGATGGTTATGAGTGAGTCAATACTGATTTGTTATTCTAAAACTTGCATCGATTATATATGTCGAGACCACACCTTTGAGTTGATATACTAATATGATAAAGGCACTTAGGTTTTAACCCACTCACTACATAAAAAGCTTACCCACATAATTAACCCTTAGTGAACCCCTTTGAGCCGTAGACACCATTTCTTGATATTTCCCCATTAAATGTTAACCTACAACTTAACCTTTTTTGATTCATTAAGAATTTATCCCTTTCTATTGACCCTTTTTTATCGAGATTTGATTTGATCAAGTTACCTAACTACGTTCGTTCATTTCAGTTGCTGAATTATTTCTTATTATGTACTTACTTGTTCTTATTCTTAAAATAAAAAAAAACATATATTCATGTAACTACGTAACGCTATTCATTCATAATGAGCTTAGACAAGTTAAAAGTACTATTTTGAGAGAAATCTCACTTCATTTGTCTTGGATAGTTTTAATTTTGGCATTTGTTTGTAATTCAGTAATTAGTTTATTTTTCTAAGTTTGGTAATTTGTTAAATTAATCTCAATTTTAACCCTCTTTTTCAGGCTTTATCCACACCTTTAACCCAAGCCCCATTACAACCCTGTTAAAGACCTTTTGTTTTGTGTATCATCTTATTTATAATGGTGGAGATTTGATTTTCATGCAAGCCTATGGTAATAACCTTTCATGTTTGACTATTGAGTGCTTAATTATTAAACCTTAAACACTTTGAGTGATTTGAGTGAATCTTTAGTGAGGATGTCAACCCTTATCGATTTAGAATTAAAGGTAATTACTTAAATAAAGGGGGACACCTATGGTCTTATGATTAAAATGCTCTACTTGGATTGTTTGAAACTTTAATGTTCTTTCAGTTGAATTCTCAATGTATGATTATTTGTGAATTACTTCGAAATACTATTGATGAGAATTATAAGTTGAGAAGAATTTATTTTAATTGTGGTTGAGGACTTTGCTTGAGGACAAGCAAATGCTTAAGTGTGGGGATATTTGATAAACCTCAAAAGTTACATATTTTAATCCCATGCTTGACATATTTTTGGATAATTTATCATAAGATTTAGTGGATTTGATGCTCCTAATCCTTTAATTTCATGTTTTATATCCAGATCAGCATAGGAAAGCGAAAAGTGCAAGAAAAAGGCCAAAAATGGATAGAATGGGTTTATTTCAGTGCTTGACACGGCCTGAACACTTCCACACGAGTAATCCACACGCCCATGTGTGACACACGGGCTGACCACACACTCATGTGGCTTGGCCGTGTCGACATTAAACCACGTCAGAATTGTACACGGCCTGAGCACCTTCACACGGGTGTGGCACACAGCCGTGTCCCTATCGAGCCCAAGTATAATTCTACTCGAAAAAGGCTAATTTTTAAGGTTTGGAAGCATTAAAAAGTCTATATAAACAACCTAGAAGAGGATCAAAAGAAGATACGCAGAGTAGAAGGCAGAGAATACTCGAAGACAGCCATCGAAATCAGCTCGGAAGTAGGATCTACTTCAAGACTGAAGATCTCCATTCAACTTCCTTAGAAGTTCTTTGGGTTTCTTTATGTTTTGTTGTTTTCCCAATTTTGAGATGTTTTACCCCCATCATTATGAACTAAACTCCCTAAATACCTAAGGGAGATGAAACCTAAGACAGATCTTATTACTATTTGAATTATATGATAAATACTTGTTCTTATTCTTAATTATGTGTTCTTAATTCTTGCTTTAATATTTCAGGATATTAATTCAAGTCTAATGTCCTTATTCAGTAGAGCAAAAGTCCCGTTTAAGAGTAGATCTAGCATAATTAAACGGATTTGAATGCAATCCTAGACATAGGACGACGTAAATCTTCCAGATTAGAGTCAAATCTAATAAAGGAATCCATAGATCGAGTTAATACGACAATAGGGGTTTTAATTAGAAAGAGATTTCAATTAATCAACCTAGAGTCAGTTGTTTTTAGTCTCGAGAGAGATATTAACATAAATCAGGGATTTCTACAGATTAAGTCAAGTGAATAAATCGTCTAATTCAAAAGTAATAAGTGAAGTCTAGGTGGATTCTTCCTTAGGTATTATCTTCTCCATCGATTTTCCAACAGTATTTTCCAACTTTTACCTCTGTTGTGTTCTTAGTTAATTAAATAATTAATCTTAGTTTAAAAACATCTCTTAATTCTTAGGCTAGATAATAAAAAGATAGTAATTACTAGTAATTTTAGTCCTTGTGGATACAATATTTCCGGTCTCACCACAACTATACTACTGTTCGATAGGTGCGCTTGCCTTAGTCAAATTTTTAGTTAGTTTAGCGACCATCACTTACCTACCAAAATCCTTTTATCTCTTGACCATATCTCTACGTCAATTCAAGCGATTAAACAAATTTTAATAAGCAAATGTGTTAATGCACATACATACATATGAAATTAAAATAATCTCTTATCCATATCTCTATGCCAATTCAAACAATTAATTCAATCTCATAATCACATAAAAGATTACATAAGGTAACAATGTATTTCTATCTTGAAACAATTTAATCACAATAATCTTGCAAGTTATGCAAGACTAATGTATCGTTAGATACCGTTGCTAATTTAACCCTCAACTACCTTAGATGATTAAACATGCACTAATTAAGTATTGTGTCAATTAATTACAATTTCAATCCGTTTAAATAATTAATTCATTAGTTACCTTACAATTGTAATGCAAGAATAACATAGTCATGGTTTTACTTAATCAAACATCTTACCGAGGCCTATAACAACACAAACAAAATTTTAATAAACTAAGTAGACGAAATGTAATCAACCTAACACGAATTAAATTTAAGCCATATTAATTAAAATAAACATATCAACATCACAAATATTCATAGACATGTTCATCATAACAACAAAATTAAAAGGATAGGGAACAAGAATCAAATCCGGTGTTTTCTCCATGGCTTGACTAGTTTTCTCCACTCCTCCTTCTCTGCTTGTTCTTGTTGAACTGAGGCTTCTACGAACACTTGAATTCTGCTCAAAATGGTGGTTGATTGACTCTTTTCCAAGAGGTGAAATCAGGAAAGGAATAGGGGAAGAAAATGAAGAACAATGGAAGGGAATGACGAGAGAAAAATGAGAGAGAAGTGAAGAGATGAGAAGGTTTGAGATGTGTTTGAAGTGAGCAGCCAAGGGGGTATTTTTAGGTTGAGAAGGCTACTAAAAATATCCAAAATCAGCAGCCAAAGACTCCCCCCATGGCCATCCACACATGTGGCATGTTTGAAGATTTCAAACATGCTATTTTAAGGTAGGGGCAAATCTAGAAAGACATAAATAGTGGAGGGGTTTGAATACAATTTGAAGGAGTCTTCAAGGGCCATTTTTCAAGCCAAATAATCAGCCAAGCAAGCTGATTGGGTCAGCATGTGGGATGGTTTGGGCTGCCCAGTGCTCAGTTGGATCGGTTTTCTCAGTTTAGCTCAACTGGGCCCCTTTTCATAATTAATTAACAATAATTTATTTAACCCAAATTAAATTGGATTAAAATTAAAATTAATTATACTATGAATTAATACACATAATTTGGGCCGTCTTAGGCTGAAAAATTAAGTCACCTTGAGGCTTCAAAATTGCTTTTCGGTTTTGCGCTTCTAGTAGTGTCTGCCGAGCCATTTTTCGCCTTTTGCACAAATCTGTCGAAAATAATCAAAATTTGATATGAAACTAATTAAAATTCAATGTGTTCATTATTTGGGTACAATTTAATTATTTTATAAATATTATTTATTTTTCGACACGAATTTTACCAAAACTGCATGAATTTGAGTTAAAAAGAGCATAAAAAAGTGTGTATATTTTCATGTTTCCACACCCCCAAACTTAATTCATTGTTCGTCTCGAGTGATGCACAAATTTGAAAAGAATTTCTCGGAAACACCTTTGAAATTTTTTTTTAGAACAACACTCTTCCCAAAATTATGATTATAATATACTTATGCTAAAAAACAAGAAATTTGATAACTATGCTACTTAAGTATACATATCATTCAAATTAATCTTAACAACTATTATGATAGCAAAAATAGAGTAAATGCTTTAATAAAAACATATAAATCCCTACCAATTTGATTTTATTCCCTTATTTAAGATTAAGCTGCAATCATTAAGTTTAATTTATGCCTTCATATGTCGAACATAGCAATTTCTCTCCACTAATGTAGGTAGCACAGGAACTTGAATCAATAGGTCTTTTAAATAGGTTGTAACGTGGCTAGGCTAGGGGTAGGTAAAAGATAGATAAATTTAGGCTAAAAACTCTAGACTCAGCTTGAATCAAACCTTTGAAATAATTACCTTCAATACACCAACTTATTTTTCTTTCACATGCTCTTTTATACATCTATTTCTTTCAAATACGTATGCTCTCTTTGATTTTCATGAGCATTTTTCTATATATACTACAATTTTTTGAGCATTTGATACTTCTTTTCAACTCCCCCAAACTTTTTTCAAATAATATTCTGAATAGTACCGAGTCTAGTGTTTGGAACAATTTAAAGATAATCAAAAGAAAAGTGATGGCTAAATATTGCAAAGGTTTAAATAAAATTAGGCCATATAGTCTCAAAATTGGGTTTCAAAGGATAAAAATTCATCAAGGTTGGCTTGAAAGGCTCAAACTGTCCAAACAAAAGTTGCCTAAATCATTTTCAACATTCCAACCTTCCTAGGATTTCGCCTCAAGAAACTACTAAGTCAATTCTAGAGACTTAAACTTTCATGCATGCCTAACTTTCCTAAGGGTCTAAAAATTTTATGGTATGATTTGCATTCTTTACTAAAAAATACATTTATGTCATATTTCAATTAACATAACAATTATTGAAATAATCGAATTTTGTTCATACTGAAGTTTAGCATACTTAACAAATTTTCAAATTTTTGAACGAAATTTCAAATTTTTGAACAAAATTTCAAATTTTTGAACAAAATATAACCTAATCATACCTGAAAGAAAAATTTATTCTGAGTGGAAATAATTTCAATTTTTCTGTCCCCCTACTTAAGATGAACAGCGTCCTCATTGTTAAAAGTGAATATATACTATACACCAAGTAGGATTCTAGAAAATAGGAGGTGAGTCAATTTGAATGCTTAAGTACCAAGCTCTCTCTAGATCCAATCCTAGACATGTATATATCTACTGCAACACTTTGTACTTTGCAACTTGTTCATTTTTATTTAAGATTTCCACCTCTTGTTTTATTATGCGAAAATAAAAATTCCTAATAAAACCTAATCCTATTAAATAACCTAAGAACAGAAATAAAATAAAGTTAAGATCCTCCCTTTTTATGTATTTACAGATCCCTCTGAATTCAGCTCATCTTTTGCTCCATCGTCTTTGTTTTTACATGAATCGCTTTGCTTCCTCTTTGATAGTGGACTTCATGGTTCAAATATGAAATTTGAAAACCCAGTCACAAAAATAAATGGGTCATTGTATATTTTCGTAAGAGCGCTTCTCATTGAGTTATCTCATTTTTTTAATATCTCCAGTAATCTTTTTGTTGCCACTGCATATGTTGCATGATGTCCATCAATTTTGATAACTCATCTTGAAGATTTGGGTGAGGCGGTTAAGTCCTGAACGTTGAAGTTGCAACGTCAGATTCGGTTACTGTTTCTTCTTCTTCTTCTTCTTCTTCTTCTTCAGGATCCTTGCTCTCTTCAACTCGTTGCTATACAACAAAGTCTTTAGCTACTAGGTAGAGGTCCCAATCTGTGATTGTGCCCTAGCTATAACCTATCTTCTTTACATTTGCAAGAATTTTCGCTTTCAAGCACAAAATTGTTATCGTAAAGGGAAAGTAAGCTGGGCCAGAACGTCTAGCAGCACAATTCTGTATTTCTCTTAGGATGATTTTTCCCACATCAATGGTCTTTCCAGTTAAAATTGAGTATAATAAGACCATTCTCTTTAATGCAATTGTAGTCCCATGTGAAATGGGCATAAGGTTGAATCGAATGAAATAGAACCATACCTTCACTAGTGGTGTCAAATATTCTCTGTGACAAGTGTGAATTCCTTGCTTTGACACAGTCCACTTAGAACCTGGAACTGTAAGTTCCTCAAGAATTCTTAGAACAAATTAATAATTAAGATATTCCAAGTTCTAATTCTACATAGATTTAACAACAATTAATAATTAATATAATGCATATTAAATTATTATTTGCTATTAATTTATTAAAAATAAATACTTATTAAATAAAATATGATCAAATTTAAACTAATCCTAATTATATGCAAAGTTGATAATAATTAATATATATTATAATAAATATAATTATATATTAATGATTATCATCTTATTTATTAAATTAAATAAAAAACATTTATTCTAGATGCATTTTGAAAATATTTACAAGAAGAGACATCTAATTTTTAGTATTTATAAAAAGAGCAACCAAATTTTGAAAATAGTTCAATTAAGTACCTAGACTTAAAGAAAATTTGAAATTGAGTTGCAATTTAAAACTTGGATTAAAATTGACCCTTTTATTTGAATATATAAAAATTTATTTTTCCATTTAGGGGATAATGTCTTGAAAGTTATGTTAAAATCAATTCTCAAGAAAGATTGGAGGGGTCACAAGCGGTCTCGCTTAAGTTCCAATCTCATAGATAAAATGTATTTCAACATGCTGATCCCCAAAATATACCCTAAATCATTTATTAAAAAAAGAAAAATAAGAAAAAATAAATATCTGATAAAATGAACGAGATTTGATCTCATTCAATTTTATCTCCCTAGTAATGTTTTAAACACTGAGAATTAACTCGAAAATTACCTCCCTTACTTTGAAGTTCGACAACTCCATATGGATAAACTTGGTAAATCGTAAATGGATTGGAACAACGTGATTTTCACTTACCTGGAAAGAACCTTAATCTGGATTTGAATAATAAGACTTGCTGACTTGTTTCAAATTCTCGAACCCGAATGTGTTTGTCATACCATCTCTTAAGTCTTTCATTGAGTAATTTGGCATTCTCGTATGGGAATATTCAGAACTCTTCTAACTCATTGAGTTGGAGCATCCATTTCTCTGTAGCAAGCTTAAAATCCAAGTTAAGTTATTGGAGAGTCCAGTAAGCTTTGTGTTCTAACTCCAGGGGCAGATGATAGGCTTTCCCAAATACCAACCTTAGTGACATCCCTAAAGGTGTCTTGTATGCTGTCTTGTAGGCCCATAAAGCATCATCCAATCTTTTGGACCAATCTTGTTGGTTCAGGCAAACTACCTTCTTGAGTATGCCTTTGATCTCTTTTTTTTTTCCAGTTCAGCTTGCCCATTTGTCTGCGGATGGTAAGCTGTGGCAACCTTGTGCTTCACTCCATGCTTGTCAAGTAACCATTTCAACCACTTGTTCACAAAATGGGACCCTTCATCACTGATGATGGCTCTTGGGGTCTAAACCTTGTGAACACATGTTTCTGTAAAAACTTCATCACATCCTTAGCATCGTTTGTCAGATATGCCTCAACCTCAACCCACTTAGACACGTAGTCTACTGCTACCAATATGTATTTGTGACCAAAAGATGGAGGGAAAGGATCGAGAAAGTTAATACCCCAAACATCAAATAATTCTACCTCAATGATGTTTGTTCCAGGCATCTCATTTCTATTTGTGACGTTTCCAACCCTTTGACATCGATTATGGCTCCTTACATTGCATATGCGTCTTTAAATAGTGTTGGCCAAAAGAATCTGGCTTGCAATACTTTGGCCGCAGTACGTGTATCTCCGAAGTGTCCTTCACTCGGAGCTGAGTGGCAATGATATAGAATCTTATGTACTTCATCTTCTACCATGCATCTTCTGATCATTTGATCTGTACACTTTTTAAACAAGTATGGTTCTTCCCAGAAATAGTACTTCACATTATAAAGAAACTTTTTCCTTTGATGATACGTCTTATCAATCGGCATCAAACCACAAGCTAAATAGTTAGCAATATCAGCAAACTAAGGCGTATTATGGGAATTATTTACCTTTAGTATGTGTTCATTTGGAAATGTCTCCTGAATGGGTATAAGTAGAGAATTCCCTTCTTGCAGCTCTAATCTTGTCAAGTGGTCTGCTACTTGGTTTTGTACTCCCTTTCGATCTTAAATTTCTAGATCGAACTCTTGAAGTAGAAGTACCCATCGGATCAGTCTCAGCTCAGTGTCTTTCTTGGCAATTAAATACTTAATTGCCGAGTGGTTCATATAGACAGTCACTTTGGTACCTACAAGATAAGATCAAAACTTGTCAAAAGAAAACATAATAGCAATTAACTCTTTCTCTGTTATCGCATAATGCAGTTGAGCTCCTGTCAGAGTCTGACTTGCATAGTAGATGGGATGAAAAACTTTGTTCCTTCGCTATCCCATGACAGCTCCTATCGCAAAGTCACTTGCGTCACACATCAATTCAAATGGCAAATCCCAGTCTGGTGTGACAATTATGGGTGCCGAAACTAACTGACTCTTCAAATCTTTGAAAGCTTTTAAGTAGTCCTCATCAAATTTGAACATCGTGTCCTTTTCTAATAATTTGAATAAGGCTTTAGCAATTTTAGAGAAGTTTTTGATAAATCTTTGATAGAAATCGGCGTGGCCCAAAAAGCTCCTAACACTCTTTACAGATGTTGGAGGTGGGAGTTTCTCAATAACGCCTACCTTTGCTTTATCTACCTCGATTCCATGTCTCGTTATCCAATGACCTAGAACAATACCTTCTTGAACCATGAAATGACACTTTTCCCAGTTGAGTACGAGGTTTATTTCTTTGCATAGCCTTAGTACCTTGGCTATATTGGCAAGACAATCATCATATGTATCTCTGAATACTGAAAAATCATCCATAAAGACTTCCAAGTATTTCTCAACCATATTAGTAAAAATAGACATCATACATCTTTGAACTGTAGCAGATGCATTACATAAACCAAATGGCATGCGACTAAATGCGAATGTACCATACGGGTAGGTGAATATTGTCTTGTGTTGATCTTTTGGTGCTACTGTAATCTAATTATACCCTAAGTATCCATCAAGAAAACAGTAATAGTCTCACCCCGCGAGTCTATCCAGCATGTGGTCTAAAAACAGGAAAGGAAAGTGATCTTTCCTAGTCGTCTTGTTCAACTTTCGGTAATCGATGCAAATTCTCCATCCCATAATCGTTCTAGTTGGTATCAACTCGTTATTCTCATTTTCAATTACCATAATACCTCCTTTCTTTGGCACGCACTGGACCGAACTTACCTATGAACTGTCTGAGATGGGGTAAATTATACCCACATCTAACCACTTGATGATTTTTTTCTTTACCACGTCTTTTATAATGGGGTTAAGTTTTCGTCGTCCATCAATCGTCCCTTTCTCACCATATTCCAAGATGATCTTGTGCATGCATACCGACAGACTAATGCTGTGAATATCGGCTATGGTCCATCCAATAGCCTTCTGGAATTGTTTCAATACTAAGATGAGTTTCTCTTCTTGCTCAACCCTTAATTCCACTGAAACAATCACAGACAAAGTAGAAAGGGTTACTTAAATAAACATATTTTAAATGTGAGGGAAGTACCTTCAAAGATTCAAAAGACTCAAAATGGGATTGTGGATTAAATCCTTTTTTATTAGCTTCTAGCAAAGCTAAGTATTCATCATCAATTGTGCCAGGAAATCGCATAGACTTTAAAACATTAAATGTTACCTAGTCATCCTGAACACGCATAGTAAGCTCGCCCTTCTGCACATCAATAAGGGTCCTTCCGGCTGCTAGGAAAGACCTTCCTAAGATGATTGGCACTTCTTTTCTGCTTCAAAGTCTAGAATAACAAAGTCAATAGGAAAAATAAATTTGTCTACACGTACCAATACATCCCCGATTTTTCCTTCTGGATGTGCTAAAGATCGATCTGCTAATTGAAGTGTAACCATAGTAGGTCTAACTTCACCTATCCTTAACTTTCTAAATATTGACATGGGCATCATGTTAATACTCGCACCCAGATCACATTGTGCCTTACCACATTATGTTGCTTCAATGTTGCAAGGTATGGTAAAACATCCATGATCCTTCAACTTTAGGGTTAGTTTGTCTTGAAGATATTGAAGATATGCACTGTATTCCTTTGTCAGGGCTACCGTCTCAAATTCTCCAAGTCTTTATTTTTTTTACAATATTTCCTTCATGAATTTGGCGTAGTTCAGCATTTGCTCAAGTGCTTCAACCAACGGGATATTGATATGAAATTGCTTGAGTACGTCTAGGAACTTCTTGAATTGAACTTCCTATTTCTGCTTCTGAAGTCTTTCAGGGTAGGGTGGTGGAGGCTTCTTTACTAGAACTGGTTGATTCATCTTCTATGGCAATTCTGCATCTAATAAAGTTGTTAGTTTATCAGAATTAACTAGTTCAGAAATTACCTTATCGGATTTTACACATTCAGGTTCTGGTGAAACTAAAATTTTAACACTTGGTTGAACTTCCTCTGAGTCTTGAGCATCAGCTGGCTTCTTTTTATCTTCGACTATGTTAGGCTCTAATATTTTTCCGCTTCTCAATGGCAACGCTTTACAATGCTCCTTTCCTGGATTCCCCGAATTCTCCGTATCATTAGGTAAAGCACCTTGTGGTCAGTTTTTGAGTTTAGTTGCAAGTTGGCCCATTTGGTTTTCTAGGTTTTTTAATGTAGCTGCTTGCCTTTGGATTAAAGCATCATTCTTGGCTATGTATACCATCAACAAGTTTTTTAAGTCATTGGATGGTTCAGCTTAAGGTTGTTTCTAAACTTTTTGGGTAAAAATAAGTGGCTGGGTTGGTCTAGGTTGGGCGTATGTGTTACTGGGTCCAGCCCCTTGGTTACTCTAGGAGAAATTAGGGTGGTTTCTCCATAATAGGTTATAGGAATTGGATTGTAGTCCTTGCCTTCCTCAGTTTTGGTTCTGGTTACCCATGTCATACATGGATTCTGGGTTCGATGGATATTCTTCGAATAGATGTCCTTCCCCACGATAGATACAGGCTACATTTTCAAATTGATTCAGTGGCTGTGTTGGAAAACTATCAAACACATTAGTGGTAAAATTTTTAAGCATTGAGGATATTGAGGATACCTAAGATGCGAGTGAAGTAAGAGCATCTACATCATGTATTCCAGTGACTCATCTTCCTAACGTTGCTCAATTGGTTGGTCATTGATAATTATTACTGGCAATACTCTCAATGATTTCATAAGCCTCATTGTAATACTTCGAAAGAAGAGCACCATTAGCAGAAGTGTCCACTACCATCCTCATGTGAGCATTTAGACCGTTATAGAACATCTCAAGTTAGATGCAACGAGGGATTCCGTGATGAGGGCACTTCCGTAATAATTTTTTGTACCTTTCCCATACCTCATACAATGACTCATCATCCATTTGTTGGAAAGCAGTGATCTCGTTCCTCAACTTAGCATTCTTGCTAGGCGAGAAATACTTCATGAGGAATCTTTCTGCTAACTCTTTCCATGTGGAAATTGAATTTGGTGGCAATGAGTTCAACCAGGCTCAAGCTCTTTCCCTTAGTGAATATGGGAACAACTTCAATCGTAGTTCATCTTCGGGTACTCCAGCTAACTTGAAAGAATCGTTCACCTCCATGAATAGTCTTAAGTGCAAGTGAGGATCTTCGATAGGCATTCCACTGAATTGGCCCACTGTCTGAAGCATCTGGAACATGACTAGCTTTAGCTCAAACTGTTGTGCCTCAATTTCGGGTCGCCTAATACCCAGATTAAGATCATGAAACACTGGCACGATATACTGCCCTAGAGCTCTATCCCTATCATCAGCAACAATGATAGGATTTTGAGCAGAGTTTGCTCCGTTTCCTTGATTCAGATTTTCAAAGTTTATCTCTTTAGTCCTTCTTTGACTTGTTTGTCTTCTTCGCTGTCGAAAATTTCTTTCTATCTCAGGGTCTACAGGGAGTAAGTTGATAATTTGGTCAATACTCATAAACACCTGAAATAAACACATAAAAATTAACTAAGTTAAAATTGAACAAGAAAATAAACCAAAATGCAAAATTAACAAATTCACAAATAATGACTTTTTAAAACAGTCCCCGGCAACGACGCCAGAAACTTGGAATGACTGAAATGTGTAAGTGTACAACATCGCAACAAGTAATAAAGTGACAAGTAAATGTCGAGTTATCATACCCACAAGGACTGTGAAAAGAATTATTTATGAATGCAATTTTAAAAACACTTTGGTGAAGAAAAATATTTTGTTTTGAAGAAGTGATTAAAAATTAGGATTTAACAAAGTTAAATAAATAAAAATAAAATAAAAGTTCCAATGCACGATTTCAAAAGATTATTTTAATCAAGATGACATAATTGTGTTAGATTAATTTACATTTCTTAACTTAGAATTATTAAACTCATGTTCATGTTGTTACGAATAAATTCATGACAATTCGGTAATTTGCTAACTTATGAACATACTTACCGACCAAAATCTTTATCCCTTGACCATATCTCTACGTCAAATCAACCTATTAAACAAATTTTAATAAGAAAATGTGTTAATGCACATACATACATATGAAATTAAAATAATTTTTTATACATATCTCCATGCCAATTCAAACAATTAATTCAATCTCATAAGCACATAAAAGATTACATGAAGTAACAATGTATTTCTACCTTGAAACAGTTTAATCACAATAATCTTGCAAGTTATGCAAGGCTAATGTATCGTTAGATACTGTTGTTAATTTAACCCTCAACTACCTTAGATGATTAAACATGCACTGATTAAGTATTTTGTCAATTAATTACAATTTCAATCCGTTTAAATAATTAATTCATTAGTTACCTTACAATTGTAATACAAGAATAACTTAGTCTTGGTTTTACTTAATCAAACATCTTACCGAGGCCTATAACAACACAAACAAAATTTTAATAAATTAAGTAGACGAAATGCAATCAACCTAACACAAATTAAATTTAAGCCATATTAATTAAATTAAACATATCAACATCACAAATATTCATAGACATGCTCATCATTACAACAAAATTAAAAGGATATGGAACAAGAATCAAATCCGGTGTTTTCTCCGTGGCTTGACTAGTTTGCTCCACTCCCCCTTCTCTGCTTGTTCTTGTCAAACCGAGGCTTCTACGAACACTTGAATGCTGCTCCAAATAGTAGTTGATTGAATCTTTTTCAAGAGGTGAAATTGACAAGGGAATAGGGGAAGAAAATGAAGAACAACGGAAGGGAATAAAGAGAGAAGTGAAGAGATGAGAAGGGTTAAGATGTGTTTGTAGTAAGAAGCCAAGGGGATATTTATAGGTTGATAAGGCTGTGAAAAATAGCCAAAATTAGCAGCCAAAGACTCCCCCCATGGCTGGCCACACTTGTGGCATGTTTGAAGATTTCAAACATGCTATTTTAAGGTAGGGCAAATCTAGAATGGCATAAATAGTGGAGGGGTTTGAATGCACTTTGAAGGAGTCTTCAAGGGCCATTTTGCAAGCCAAATAATCAGCCAAGCAAATTGATTGGGTCAGCATGTGGGACGGTTTTGGGCCGCCCAGTGCTCGGTTGGATCGATTTTCTCGGTTCAGTTCAACTGGGTCCCTTTTCCTAATTAATTAACTATAATTTATTTAACCCAAATTAAATTAGATTAAAATTAAAATTAATTATATTATGAATTAATACATATAATTTAGACCGTCTTAGGCTAAAAAATTAAGTCGTCTTGGTGCTTTAAAATTGCTTCTCGGTATTGCGTTTCTAGTAGTGTCTATTGAGCCATTTTTCGCCCTTTGCGCAAATCTGTCAAAAATAATAAAAATTTGATATAAAATTAATTAAAATTCAACATGTTCATAATTTGGGTGCAATTTAATTATTTTATAAATATTATTTATTTTTCGACATGAATTTTACCTAAACTGTATGAATTTGAGTTAAAAAGAGCATAAAAAAGTGTATATATTTTATGTTTCCACCCTCCTTGCTCTTTGTTTGGGGTTTTTCGATTCTGTGATCAGCACACATCCCAAATCTAGTGTCAGGTCTAATGCTGATATTTTATTTTCTCTATTTTTATTAGGGTTTGTGTGATACTAGTGCTATAGTAAATTATTTCTTACTAATTCAAGTTTAATTATGATTAAAGGATCAAATCCAAACCCTTCGTATCAACAATAGCTCTTGTGAACTGTTCGCAACTCCACTATAAGCCAAATAGGGTAAGTGTTAGGTTACAACTTCATATCTAAAATTTTGGTTAAAATTTTTGCATTGGCTGAAACTTATATGTGTGTTAGGGGGTTGGTTTTTAATGATTAAACCTTGTTGGGTACAGATTTGAGTTGGAACTCCTCTGTCTGATTAGATTTAACCCGAAGGAACTCATCATTCTGACATTTTAACATAATATATTTATGTCTACAATTTACTATTTGCATCATGTCAAGTTAACCAATCCATACCCAATATCACGTCAAATTCATCAAATGGCAATAACATCAAATCAGTGAGAAACAATAACCTCTTACCATCAAGTGGACAATTTTTACAAATTTTATCCACTAACACGGATCGCCGCCCTGGGGGTTCGAGACTTTAACCACAAATTCAGTGAGGTTCAACAGATAAATTTTTAACAATTGCAAGTTTAACACATATATATGAATGCGTAGAGCCGTGGATCAATCAATGCAGAATATCGTTGTCAAGTAAAGAAAATGTACCAAGTAATAACATCGGTGCCGAGGTATCTTCTCCGCACGAATGGCATATGTCCTAGCAGTGCTCGCACCTCGTGCCTACCGCAGTATCTTTTGTAGCTCCTCGATCATCGCTTGACATTACCGGATGGTCGAGGTGGTCTACCCTCTAAACCGGATTACTCGGCTTCAATATCTGCTCACTTCTTTTCAACCCTTTCGACAATCTCGAGGAAATGGTCAAAAGAACCACATCGGTAACAAGCCCCACTCTTAAATCGGCATTCACCAAAATGAGCTTTATTACAAGATCGGCATCTCGGTTTAGGAGTTCACACCGCCAACATCGGTCACCGATGGAGTAGAAAGCCTTGGATTAGTGCGTTGAGAACCTCGCTCTTTGCCCGAATACCCAATAGTGAAGTAGAACGATCCCGATATTTCTTCAATTTCTTTGAAATAACCGGGATTTTCCGTCGGTCTTTTACTAAAAATTCGAGCTTCCTCTCACTGCTTTCTTTTCTTTGCTCAATTCTTCTCGCTTTATAAGCTCTCTCCGCCAATGTAGCAAACTCTCGAATTTCAAGAATTCGATCAAGAACTTAATGTCTTCATTCAACCCTTCTTCGAATCGCTTGCACATTTTACTTTTCCGATGTACCCATTCTCGAGCATATTTACTCAATCGAACAAATTCTCTTTCATATTCAGATCATCGATCTATTGCCCTGCTTTCACTCAAGAAATTCTTTTCTTTTCTCGGTCAAGGAACCTCGGTGATATATTTTTTCGAACTCAGTCTGAAAGAATTCCCATGTAATTTCTTCTTTCGGAACAATCAAGCTTTAGTATTCCACCAATGGTAAGTCGTGTGTCTTTTAGTAGTGAGACGGCACATTTGGACATTCTTCTCGGTGTACAAGATAATTCCTCCGTAACCCAGTAGTGTTTTCTAACTGTAATTCAGCCTGCTCGTAATCATCATCAATCGCTTTGCTCAAATTCTTGGCCCCATATTTTCGGATTTTATCTACAGGAGGTTCCTTTTTCGATGATTCAGACTGCACTGCACTGTGGGATCTCGGGAACCGGTGGAGGGCGGAAGAAGGGAGCTTGAGCTTGTTGCACTACAGGTTAGTTCTTAAATATTGACTAAACCATTCATTCATCACTTGAAAGAAGGCTCGCTTTGCCTCCTCCCTTGGCCCTCGGATATGGGCCTTGTACTACTAGTTACTTCGACTTCCCTTTGTACCCGCTCGAGCTGGAGCATGACTCGGCTTCCTCATTGAGCTCGGTCGGTAGACATTTACTATAAAAAAACACATTTAAATGGTCGAGATATTACACTATCAATAATAATTTAAATGGCATGTATAGCTAATTCTCGTGTTTGCTACATCGGTCCTAGAACCGACTAAACCGTAGCTACGATACCAATAAATGTAATACCCCTACCCGTATTCATTGCGGAATAGGGTGCGAGGCATTCTTTGGAGTTTACTTAATTAAATTTTTTTTTCTTTTTATTCAATATAGCCCTTTTATAAATATCTAAACTTCCATGTAATATTAAATCGAGACCAATCCACATCAATCAAATCAATTTAACATATTTTCATTATAGATTCATGCATTTATATAAGATAACGTCATCACATATCTATAACTGTGTTTGTTAACCATACTAATGGCTAACTTTACATTCATTTCACGTTAACATTTACTTTGTTAGCTTATACATGCCATTGATTCCCAAAATAAAGTTCCTTTATTTACCGAAATCCCGAGGTTGATAGTGTGATGTGTCTCCACCAAACCGACCTCCGAGCTCTTAACACTACAAAAAACAGAGAAAAGGAAATGTGGTAAGCACTTTGTGCTTAGTAAGCTCATGTAACAAGAATTACACTTACCTAATATTTTCAAGACAATACAATAAACATTACATATATCCATTCAATGCATTATTACCCTAACATGCACAAACTCAACATTCAAGTTAGTACAATAATTTCTATATATCAATAATATATATCATGATTGATGAGCTCATCATTACTATGATTTCCATTCCCTTGTTATTTTTCCATATTTATCCCGTTGAATTACTCGAATTTCGATGGATTTTTCAGAGGTACACATTTAGTGTACAAACCGGTCCATCAATTCATATTCATGTACGCACATTTCCATTTCAGAGAGCACACTCTCGCTGAACTCAACCTTGCGGCGGGATTACTACCAAAGCTAAATCTCTCGCAATATAAACTCATAGAGTATTGTCAGATTACCACCCAAAGCTAAATCTCTCGCAACGACAATTACTCTAATGAGCTTGGATCCGAATTACTACAGTCCAGCTAAATTGGACCTAATTCGGATTACCCGTCGGGCTAAATCCATTTTCCACATATTCTTCGGGAGGGCTATATCAGGATAGGATCACCCGTCCGGGCTAGATCCTTTTTACCGTCAATTCCTTTTCAGAGATCCATCGAATTTTCCTTTCATTCAACCGGAATTTCTTCCTATTTTATCAAATATGTCAATGTTTCATAAAATTTCATATAATGAACATTCAAATCATATTCACATCAATAACATATATTTCAAGTATTTAAGAATATAATTCAAGTTACATGAACTTACCTTGATACTTGTTTGTAAACAGCAAAAATCTACTAATCTCGAACTTTTTCCTTTCCTCGATCTAGCTTCGTATTTGAATCTTCTGGATTTGGTGCAAAAATTATGAAATACCAGCCAGAGAACCCTCCTATGGCGTTTTTTAGCTGCTGGAATTGAAGAGAAATGAAGAGAAATCTAGATATTTCCTATTTAGTCCTAGTTTTATTTAGTTAATTTTGCAATATTCCAATTTTACCCTTAATTTATCAATTTTTCATTGATTTCATACCCTTGCAGTCCAGCCCAAATAACTTTTGGGTCTAATTGCCTTTTAAATCCTTTCTCATTAGACTCTTAAGCTATTTAATCACTCTAGCAACTTTTACACCTATTACAATTTAGTCCTTTTCATTTAATTGACTACCCAAACATTAAAATTTCCTAACGAAATTTTAATACCACATTAATAACATTTCATAAATATTTATAAAATTATTTTCGACTCGGTTTTTATGAGATAGAGGTCTCGATAACTTATTTTTACCTAATTTCTTCAATAATTTTTTTTTAACTAGCCACTAAATCAGTAAAATTTTTCTATCAATATTTTCATACGACTTTCCTATCATATAAATTTTCATGCAAAAATATTAAAATAAATTTCTCTTTAAATCGGATTTGTGGTTACGAAACCACTGTTCCGATAACCTTGAATTTAGGCCATTACAACAATTACATACGCAATGTACTATGAGAACATACTAACATATTCGTGAAACTTAAATCAACTCATTTAGAATAATATTCACAATTATAAGCATCCATCTCTCATCATGTTATCATAATATATACGATCACATTTAAGCGATAATTTGACTCCTGAGCTACGAAACATAAAAGTGGGTTCTATCACCTCATATCGAATACATAGATCTCCAACACACCAAATGACTTGTAGAGTCAAACATATCCCAAAAGCGTAGCATTTAGCTAACACTCTCCAACACACCAACATATCCTGGTGAATGGAGCTTGGCTCACATTCCTTTATCTCTCCAAACTATCCTGGGCCTCAATGCCCAAATAACAAAATACAACAGTGAGTACTCACAATCTTATGGCATGCTAACTATCTCTAATGGTTTCAAGAGATCACAAGGCAAAAATATTCGCAATTACACACATTTAATTACTATTTTAATGCACACAATCTTTGTTCATATTCATCAATTCACATCACAATCTCATACTCAATGCACACTTATCGGATTCACATTTAATTGCACTTTAAGTGCCACAATAATGCTTATTGAGCCATCACATATCCAACCACATATGTGTCCATTAAAATTAGTACGTCATATATCACATACAAGTATTCTCACATATTACCTATCATAATAATATCACATTCCACAATTCAACACATATTTACTTAACCGAAATTATGCTCACTTTTGCTACATATTTGCATTATTAGCATATCATTATCACTGTTATTTGGCACGTATATCATGCCCACAACACAACATAATTCACAATAGTCATCACACATGTTTCATATCATAATATCGCATCATAATAATTAATCCACAATTATTCACATAATTACATAATTTGCCAAAATAAAGCAAGGGAAATAGAAAGCTTGCACACGAAACTTAGGATAGGGGTTTAGGCTATTCCTAAGCTCCCAATTAGCATTATGAATCGTGTCTACTAGCAGCGATTTCAAACACTCATCGATCATGTTTTTGCCTAATCGCTGAAATCTTAAACTAGCTTTTCATTACGTTTATCATTACTTGTTAAAGGCCCTAACTATTTCAGAGCTTCAACAAAGTAAATCACAGAACAACATAATCAAAAATCAGCCAAAGACTCACTTCAAAAAATCAAAACACAAGCCTAAGTTAATTTCTCCTGTAATCGAAACCTTTGACATAACAAGCTTAAAATTCAAATATCTCATTCTATACTTATTTTTTTTCTAAAACGAAATCATCTCATTATTCACCTACAACAGATTCTCAACCTTTAAACTATGCAAAACTACCCAATTCATGGTATCAAAATTTTTTTGACATGTTATGGAAATTTTTACGAAAATTCATTAAATCCTTAGAAATATTTAACGAAACTTTAAAGTAAGTTTAGAAACCTACTAATCACATCAAAACTAATTGAAAAACACTTTGAAACCACATTTTTATTCAAAATCCTGAAATCCACCATTAACAACCTAATTTTTTGCTTTTATTTGAAACATACGATTTAATGGATAAAAACTCTATTTAAAAGACTAGATAACATTAAAAACTAATAAGGAATCAAATAGTTACCTTTTATGGAAGAAAAATGAGCTTTTGGTTGAAAACCCGAAAAACCCAAAAATTTGAGAGATGACAAAATTAATGGTGTTTTGGGTGTTTATCTTGAAATTCTATGGAGATTTATGGCTTGGGTGATGATAGAAGTCAAAAGATTAAAGTTGAGAAATCAAAATTGAGTGAGAGGAGCTTTGGAATGCAATGGACGGAAAAACAAAAGTATAGAGAAGAGACTAATGTAGGTTTTATAAAGATGCGGTATTTTTAAAATTTTAAGATATTTACCTTAATAGAACTCCTAATTCAAACCCTTTTACAAAATAGTACTTAATTTAAAATTAAAAAATCTTTTCAACCTTATTTTCAAAATTTGATTTGATTTTCAAAAAGCTATAGTCGAAAATAATTTCGAGTTGCCCCAATTCAGAATTTTTTATCCTAATCTGAGCCCAAAGTTACTAATTTATGCTTAAAACTTCTAGGCCTAGTTTTGGGGTGTGACACACTGATTTGTTGAATGCATCTTTTTTCTTAAACTTACATTAGGCTTTTCAAGCTCATCCCCCTAATTTACTCCTTAAGATTACCCTCAGGACTAGGGTCACATTCAGCTATGGAGGTCTCATCTCAGGTTTTTACCTAATAAAGTGTTTTGAATTTCACTTTATTTATTCTAGTATATTTTGGAACTGTAATTTTTATTTAAGTATGGACTATGGTATAGGATATTTTTAATTGGGATTTTGCATGAATGAATTTTTGATGAAAACTGAGCAAATTTAAAAATTGGCCAAATACGACTTCAAAATATAGATCTTACTAAGAAAATCAAAATGCATTACTTTTTCCACCGCATAGCGGTAAAACCAATGTTTTTAAAAGGTTTTTTGATGAAATCAACTGAAATCTATCTCAAACGACACGACCTTTTAATTAATTGAACTTAACAATAGATGACCTAACAAACCGGATTTTTTAGCAAACCTAATGTAACCATGCAAGTTTTTTTTTTAAATTGTTCAAAATTGTGATTTTTCAAACCAGACGTTTCTATTTGGCCATTTCAGTGGCTAATGTAACCTTCAGGATTCGACCATAACATCTAGTCTGGGTTTGAGAGGTTAGAAGGACCAATTTGTAAAGTTTTTAAAATGTCTAAATTTACTTCGCGACTTCGTCTTGTCATGACATGGCCATCATAGTATGTCACATCATGATGACACACCCATGCTCATCATGATGTCACTCTCTATAATGACAATATTGCGACGTTAAAAGTCCAAGGTCATGATGTTGCCCCTATTTTTGCCAAAATGCACATTGGTACCTACTTTAAATGATGCCTATTTCATTCCATACATGTTTTCAACTAATCTTCACCAAAATAAAGTCATTTAAACCATTCCAATGATAACCAAATACAAGTATAAAAGTACCTAAATCAATTGTTCAAGATTTCCTTATCCAAACATTCACCATTCAAGCTAATTAGTGAACATTTAACCATGTACAAGTCTATTCCATTTTTTCCTACCATAACCCCTACAATTCTCAATTCAAACACAAATATCATACCTAATGGTAACATACCAATACAAGGAAATAACATGAATAGGTCAAAACATACATTAAACTACCTAACATACTTATCACTTATCTTATCATTAAATTACCTCTATTGTGAAAATTATTTTATTCTAAAATATAAAAAGGTGTGTGCATGTAACTTAAGTTATGTTAATATTGGTTGACCTGAATGAAGGTTAATATTTAATAAAATCACATGTGCAATTGTAGTAATAAACATGTAACAATTATTTAGTTTTACATGTGAGTAATAAACCAGCCCAAAGGAAGACTTATTGTTCGAAATGTTCTTATTGTCAATGTTTGATTCCTACACCAAGATATCACTTACAAGTTAATATTTTATCTAGAGATGAAATATTAATGGAGTGATCAGAATCTTGAGATGTGATTTACCTTTATTCAAATTATTTTATTTTAAATTTGAAATATTATGCGAGCTTGTTTTGAATTGGTGCAACTACTATTATACCTACCAACATCACTGTCTGTATTGAAACATTTAGGGGCACTATGTCCGATAAGATTATTAAGGGTAATGAATTTATGACCGACACTGAAAAGATTTTTGTCAAGAATGAAAAGGTTAAAATTCGTATATTCTTCACAAATCTAACTTCAATAAGGTATATAAAGAAAAATAAGAAAGTTGTGGACACGACACTACAAAAGAAACAACAAGTGGAATTAATTAAATGGTTGTTTCTCTTGTGGTGTGACAAGTACACTTCTTAATTTTATTTTTTATGAGGTTAATTTGATCTCAGTACCTAGGCACTTTGGGTGGATAGATTCTGGTGTGACAACTCACATCAATGTGTTTATACAAGGTTGTCAAACCTACCGAAATTCTAAAGATGGTGAAAGTTATATCTATGACAGCAATAATAATTCGATAGAAGTTGAGGCAATTAGGGGCTTTTAGATTGTTTTTGTTGTTGTTGTTGTTGTTGTTGTTTTTATTAAAAATTGGATTTTAATTGAATATGAATGAGACTTTTATTGTATCGTCTTTTAGCTTTAAATTTGATTTCCATTTCAGCATTGGACATATAACGTCCCAAATTTTTGGACTTTTTGAATGTGTTTGTTGTTAAATAATTTCATTTGCTATGGTGGTTAAGTACCTTGGATGTGAGCTTTAGGTCCTGAGTTCAATTTCATTGTTTTGGGTTTTCCATTAAATTTTGGCATTAAGGTAAGTTTGAGCTTTAGGGCTTCAATTATTTTCCTTGTTGGGTTATACTAATGATGAGCTTAGTGGTTCAATGGTTAGGTGTTTGGCTAATTTGAGGTCTAATGCTCGAATCTTGTTGTATGTGATTGTGGAATAATTTTTTTTAGCCTTGTATAGATGTTAGAGTTCTACTTAAATTTTGTTACAATCGGATAGTTGGGGTTGGGATCAAATTAGTGGATATTATTTGTTTTATCTTATTTATTTATATTTTTGGATTTCATCAGATTATATTTTTTTTTCTTTTGTAACTGCCCAAAATCCACCCCTTTTTTGCTCTTCATGTTATTTTCCTCAATCCCTTTTTTTTATTTTGTTTTTCTCCTTCCAATTTTCTTTGTTTTTCTTTTAGTTCTTTTTTATTTGGGAAAGTTATTTTGTTTTACTCTCTTGCTACGAATTTCGTGTAGATTTTGAGTAGAGCTTTTGGTTTCATTGTAAGGCTATCGTTGGGTAAGTTCATTGCATTTTCTATCATGGTTTGCTCATCATTTGTTTTAGTTAGGAATTATTTATTTTATTTTCGCATTATTAAGTGTTTAATCGGTTTGTAATAGCCCGTTTTTGAGTCAAATCAGAATAGTGATTTTGGGACCACAAATCTGAAGTCAAAATATTTATTTTATTATTTTAATAAAGTCTACAACATGATAGAATTATTATGTGAAAGTTTCGTACATGAATTTTACTATTTGAATGCTTAATTCGGTAAAAAGGACTAAATCGCGTAACACGTAAAAGTTGATTTCTATTGTTTAAAGGTATTAAATAGCTATGATTTATTAATATGGAAGTCTTTATTATAAAATTAGTCCATTTATAATGTAATTGGACAATCTTGGACATTGATTATATGATATGTTAATGTTTTATAATAAGGTTATTAAGGTAAATTGACTATTAATGTTAATATTAATAAAAGAAAACCAAATTTTTTTTCTTTATTCATATTTTTAACTGAAAATTTGAGGAAGAAGAAATAAAAATATGGTTTTACATGCAAGCATAAATTCTTCAATCAGGTATGTAATTTAACTCGGTTTTTAATGATTTTTATGTTTTTGATATCGTTGCTTTGTATTCTAGCTAGTCCTTACCTTAATTTTTGAATTTGTTCATGATTTTGCAAAGTTTCATTAATGAATACTTGAGTTCTTTGATGATTAATGATAGATTATGGAAGCTTGATGATAGTCAAACTAGTTTTGTAAAGTGATTTTTGACAAAAATGTCAAATAAGGATTAAAATGAGAAAATGTAAAATTATGTAGTTAAAAATATGAAATAATGAAAGCTATGGGCTACTAGTAATACATAGTAAATTCGGCTAGATATGGGTTATGTCCTAATTGTGTAATTTTGCATTTTTATGTGTTAAGGATTAAATTACAAAGTAGTCAAAAGTCTAGGGGTAAAATTGCAAATTAGCTAAAATGAATGTTTTAGGCTAAACTGAATTGAATGAAAGTTTGAATGAGTTAATTTGATATTATATAGCTCAAGATAAGCAAATACCGAAACTAGATCGGGGAAAACGAAAAGTGGACGAATAGTCGATAGTGTTATCTAAGGATACGAGGTAAGTTCGTATAATTAGAATCGAACTTATATAATTGTAAATATTTGAAATGCATGTTTTTGATGAGTAATTGATATATTTGAAATACAAATGCCTTATTGATTAGCTTAATGGTTATCGAGCCCCATTTGAACTGTACGAATTCATAAGATACAAGTGACATGTCACTAGGGTTACCGATTTGGTCGAGCTCCTACATTTGTTGCGGACTCACCACAGCTCATAAGAGCTTACCGATATATCAGCCTGTAAGAGCTTACTATTTTTAGCTCATTGGAGCTTACCGTTTCAGCTTGTATGAGCTTACTGTTCAGCTCGATAGAGCTTACTATTCAGCTCAATAGAGCTTACTGTTCATTAGCTCAGGAGGAGCTTACCGATCATGGCTTGAAAGAGAATAAATAATAATGAATTGACGAATTATTGATGTTTATCACCTGAGTATCCTTTGAAGTTCTAATAGGTTCAACGGGCATAAATATTTTTTATACCGATGAGCACCGTTATTGAATGAATCATTGAATATGTGATTGAGAATGAAATGTTGCATATGATGTATTTGATATATGTGAATTTGATATGATGTAATATATTGAGTATTGAGATTGAGATAATGGATTATTACATGTATATACATGTAACTAACTTGTTGATGAATGCTTGTGTTAGGCATTGGAAAAATTGAATTGAGTTTACCTTATTTAATTGCTTTCATTTGGTATAATGGTAAGTTTAATTCTAAATTATACGGGCTTACTAAGCTATAAAGCTTACTCTGTTTCTTTTTCTATGTTTTATAGAGGTTCGTTAGCTCACTTGTTTCGAACAAGTCGGAGTTGCACATCACACTATCAAATTTCTAATTGGTACTTTTGAATTTGTGGATATGTAAATATGGCATGTATAGGCTAGTTTAAATGTTGTTAGTTATGGTCACTTGAAAGTTAAGCTTTTGGTATATTTTGTGTATGAGTTAAGCCATGTGATTTGGCTTATTTTGGTATCATATTTGGTAGTGTATAAGTGTTTAATTATGGCATATTTTGGCAAGCTAATGATGGAATGAAATTATGCAAGTGAAGTTTTGATATGTAGTTTTTAAATTAATGGATTATGCATGATGTTGAATAGGTATTTGGGCATGTAATTGTTAGGTTTTGATACGGTAAATAATGTGTATTGAAATGGTTATTTTGGCTGCCTACTGAGTTGTAAAAATGTGGTTATCTATGCTTATGAATGCTTGTGTTTATAGGGTGGCAAAATGGCTTTACAAATAGCCTATTTTTGTCCACACGAGTAGAGACACGGGCGTGTGTCTCAGCCGTGTGTGACACTCGGTCATGCTGCACGGCCGTGTGTCCCCTGGGGTACCCTTTCGAATTAAGCCAGTATACCCTACAGGTTTGACACGGCCTAGACACTCGGGTATGTCTACTGGCCGTATGTGACACATGGGCTGGCACAAGGGCATGTGGCTGGCCGTGTGACCCAAGTCAGTATCCTCTCTAATTTTCACACGGCTTGGCACACGAGCGTATTCTCAGCCGTGTGACACAAGTCAGTATGTATGCCCTGCTTTCACACGGTTTAAGACACGGGCGTGTCTACTAGCCGTGTGAGGCGCACAGCCTGTTCACACGGGCGTGTGACACTTGCAATGTTGAAATTTTTCTAAGATCCCAAAATTTTAATATGTTACCGATTTAGTCCCGAATACATGATTTAAGCTTTATATGTTTGAGTTAAGTACAAATTGAATGTGAATGAATGATATTGACTGAAATAAGATGATTTTAGTTAAATGATTGTTCTGTATTGAGTTACAAGTCCGGTAATGCCTCTTAACCTATTCCGGCGATGGTTACGGGTTAGGAGTGTTACACGGTTTATATCTTAGGCGAAGGAGCTGTGAATCAAGACCTTTTGGTAGGGTAATCATTGTCTACAATCGTTGTTGGTGGTGAGTAAGTGAGTGAACTCATTTCTGAGACTGTTTGGTATAAGAAATGAGTGTTTATAGATGTGGGTTTGGGTTGAATTTGTGATTTAATTAGTTGGTTTTAATGTTATTATAGGTTTTGGAGTGTGTTGATTGTACGAGTTATCACCTCAACTATCAGATGTGTGAAAATGCCCAAAAATCCCTTAGAAATTCGATAGAAATCGCAAAACAGAGGCTGTTGTAAAACTGCCCAGTTTTTACACGGCCTGGAACACAGCCGTGTGGCAGATTATGTGTGGCACACGACCATGTGGGATTTATGCAGACCATGTGGTGGTTGTGTGTGGCGCACGCCCATTTTTTAGGGTGGTAATCGGGAAGCTGGAGATAATGTTATGTCTGAGGATTTGTTTAGAGATCTATAAAGGGTCATTAAGGCCCAATTTGTATCTTTGAGTCGAGGGTTTGTGACTAAGAAACATCGGTCGAATGAGACCAAGTTAGCGTCAGAGATTAATCATTTAGAGAACAAGGAAAATGAAAAGAATAAGTATGGAAAAAGAAAAGCTACGGTCCTTTTGACTTGAGTCTGCAATTTAGGAAACGGGCCAAAATAGTTAGGCCTTAGTGGGTTGAGGTAGTTGTAAGCGTATGTTAGGTTTTGATTTGTGTTATCTATGATAGGCATCATCCAAGTGAGTGTTGCAGAAAAAAGAAAAATGTTGTAACGCCCTGATTTATTTAACTTTGTTTTTGTGAATTTAGTCACAAATATGTATTTGCTTCAGTGGTTAAGTGATTTGAGGGTGTGTTTGAGGTCTTGGGTTCAAGTCCTACTTTTAGTAATTTTGCTTTTTTTTTCTCTAGCCTTATTTTTGGTGGCTTCGTTTATATTTTATTTTTGGTCAACTCATATCAAAATGAGCTTATTGGTTGAAGTGGTAAGGTGTTAGCTTGCCTTAAAGTCTTGGGTTCAAACCCCCGTGTGAGCAAAGGATGTTATTTTTGCTTCTATGAGTGTGTGTCGGTTCTATAGTATAAGTTCAGTGGGATTCAGTTGTTAGCAGGGAGTTAGGATATTCTTCCATTTTGATTTTGATTTATTATTTTTCTCTCTCTTCTCAATTTTCTTTCTGACGTCAATTTCTTCTACTCCCCTCTTTCCCTTTGTGTTTTTCTTTTTGCTTTTTCTTTTCTCTCTACTCTGATCAACATGTTGGTTGTTTTAATCATTAGGGGTTCAATAATTTGATTGTTCTTCGCTTGTTTGGGTAATTGTAAGTTCGTTTGGTTTGGTTATTTTTTTCTTTTTTCTTGAATTAACGTAACGGTGTGAAGTTGGGAAGTTAATTTTATGTGAACGTATTATGTAGCAGAAGAAGGTGAACCTGTGGATTTCACTCCAATGGCCTAAACCGTCATAATAGTTATTTTTGTCGGCGGTACGTTTGTGTGCGCTATTCAGATTTATGTTGCTAAGTTATTAATTAGATGCTAAATCGATGTTTGGGATACTGTTTCTAATTTTTGGAGGTCTTGGGATTAC
Organism: Gossypium anomalum; assembly: GCA_025698475.1. Lineage (NCBI taxonomy): Eukaryota > Viridiplantae > Streptophyta > Magnoliopsida > Malvales > Malvaceae > Gossypium > Gossypium anomalum. The sequence goes on from CM046966.1 coordinate 85,577,397, forward strand.
TCTTACATCAGAAACGAGCCAGGTGTGTAACGAAAACGTGACAAAATGTCGATTGGCGAAAGCCAAAAAACTGGCCTGTCGATGCCACACTGGCGTGTGCCAAGCAGTGTGGTAAGCCGTGTGTGATACACAGTCGTGTGACAGGTGTGTTTGTGGTCGTGTGGGTCACATGACCTAGGCAGATTTGGGCGAGTGGGCCACAAGGGTAGGGCCAATTCGAGCTTGTGGGCCACATGGGCTTGTGGGCCTAAAATTTAGTATTTTTTCCTAGGGTCGCACACGTCGTTCTAATCAATTGTCGGCCTTCCGTAGGGTCGGTAAGGGCAACACAAACCCTAATGCATGAAATCTGCTTTTCTGATAGATTGTTTGAGTACTAAGAAGTACAATTTGTATGATTTGATTGTTCTGTATAAACATGTGGAATATATGTAATCAAGCATGAGGGACATGTTAATTCTGAAATATCTGTTGATCTGTTATGTAACTGCCTGTTTTCAGTTAAACTGAAATAGTGGTTTTGGGACCACAAATCCGATGTGAAAATAATTTTTTTATTTTTATTTTAAGGTCTATAGCATGTTAATAGAGTCATATGAATATTTTCTTAAGAAATTTAATCGTTTGCATGCTCAATTCGATAAAAATGACTAAATCGCTTTAAGTAAAAAATTAGAGTTCTATAAGCTAAAGGAATTTAATAGCTATGAAATTAAATGATTGAAGGGTTTATGTTGTAATTAAACCATTAACATGTTGAGTGGTCAAATATGGACATAATTTAAGTAACTTTTAAATTTATAAACTAAGGTTAAATTAGTAAATTATTAATAAATCTAAATCAAACTAAATGAAAAATGGTATCATCTTCCTAAATGAAACACACTACCAAAATATTGAAAGAAGGAAGCCATTTTTAGGGTTGAAGTTCGGCTAAGCTTAGTTTGGTGCATGGTGAGATTTTTTTACCCGTTTTTAATGATTTCTACGTTTTTAAGGTCGTTTTAGCTTAATCTAGCTAGCCCGGGGTTCAATTTGTAATATTGTTAAAGATTAAGGGTTATGCCATGCATGCTTTTGTGTGATTCTTGATGTTTAATGATAGATTACGAGTCATTGTTGATAGATAAACAAGTTCTGTAAAGAGATTTTGGTTGAAAATGTCAAATAAGGATTTATTCATAAAATATGAAAATTATGTGGTGAATTGTGTGAAAAAATGAAATGTATAGGCTACTATGAACATAGATGAAATTCGACTAGCATGGGCGTGGATAAAATTGCATGAATTTGCATTTTATGAGCTAGGGACTAAATTATAAAGAAGTTAAAATATTAGGGGTAAAATGTAAATTTGCAAAAATATGTATTTTGGTCTGAATTGAATTGAATGAATACTAAATAGACTGAATTTGATTATTTAGATCAAGTTAAGCCTCGTACGAATCTAGATCGAGGGAAAGATAAAGTTTTAGACTAGTCAATCCTATTTCGTCGTTTTTGTGGTCAAGGTAAGTTCGTATGTTAATAAGCATTAAAGTAATTGTGTTTTAAATACTTTATTATCACATTGTTGATGAATACAACTTCATGAAAATATTCGACGAAGATTTGGCGACGTATGAAATCCCGGTTGAACCTTAGGAATAGATAGGATACAAATGACATGTCATTAGGGATTACTGTGTTTTGGATGCTAGAGCCATACGTTCTACCGGTGGTTGAGTTTTTCGGCATGTGTTGCGGTTACTCATCAGCTTGTATGACCAACACCGTATAGCTACGTCTTGACCGTCAGCTTGTGTGAGCAGACCCAGTGATAGCTCGAGAGTGAGCATTTATACGAGATATGAGATGGAGATGGTTTCGACCATGTCTTGGCACTTAGTGTGCGAGATTCTCGAGTATCCGATAGTATTCCAAATGGTTTAATAAGTGTATTAATGGTATGAAAGAATAAGAGGTTGATACGTATCATTACAGGTATGTATGTGAATCATATAAGCATTAGATCTATGAAATTTGGGAATCTTATGTTTAACCTTATGAATGAATATGTGTTAGGTTTGTGGATTAAATTGGGTTGCATTATGCCACGTTTAATTACTTAAATTATGATTAAATGGTAATATGTACTTTTAGCCATAGAGCTTACTAAGCTTAATAGCTTACTTTGTTTACTTTTCCATCTTTTATAGTGATTTCGAAGCTTGCTTGGATTGGAATTTTACGGAGATCTCATCACACTATCGAGCTATTGTTTTGGCATTTTTGAACTGTGTGTATTTTGGTTATATGGCATGTATAGGTCTTTTGGCTAATGTAGCGTATATGTCTTGATGAATTTTGGCCATTTGAATTGGCTTGTAAGTAACCACATATTTTCAAATGTATATATGTGTATATATGGTCTTGTGAATTGTGGTGCATAGTTGTTACAAGAATGCCTTTCTTGTGAAATTGAGTTTTGGTACCAAATGGTTGGAATTGACATGAAACTTCATGCTAAATTCTAGGCACAATGTCTCATGTATGCATTTGACCATTTAGGTAGCTTTTAGAGGTGATATTTGCATGTTTATAAAGGCTAATTTTGATGCTTAACAGTCTTCAGTTAATGGTAATGATGTTGCATGTTTCAAACTTGAATTTTTGGTTAGTTTGAATACCTATTGATGATATGGTTATACGCAATTTGGTATGTTTAGGTTGGTACCACATTGGGTGAGGAATATGGCTTTGAAAATGGCCTATTTTTGTCCACATGGGAAGAGACACGGGCATATGTCTCAGCCGTGTGTGACACACGGTCAGGTGACACAGCCGTGTGCCCCCTGATACTTATTTAGATACCTAGTCAGTACCTTCACATGGGCGTGTGACTTGACCATATGGCACAAGTCAGTATACCCTCCAGTTTTCACACAGCCTAGTACACGGCCTGGCACACGGGCGTGTGAGGCCATTTCAAAGGGTACACGAGCTAGTCACACGAGCGTGTGGTTGGCCATGTGACCCAAGTCAAAAAGTTACACGGGTTGGGACTTGGCCATGTGATTCCATTTCGAATGTCCACATGCCCTGTGATACGGGCGTGTCTTTTGGTCGTGTGAGACACACGGCCTGGCCACACAAGTGTGTGTCCCCTACACTTTTAAAATTGTTTATGTTTTTCTAAAAATTTATTAAGTATTCGATTTAGTCCCGAACCACTTCTAATGCTTATTTTTAGCTTTGAGGGCTCCTGTTAGGGACTATATGATTGAATTTGAATGACTTTTATTTGGATTTGAGAAATGAATATGAAATGTATGATTGTTTAAGAGATAAGTTCGGTAATGCTCCGTAACCCTATTCCGGCGATGGATACGAGTTAGGGGTGTTACATTTATTGGTATCAAAGCTACGGTTTAGTCGATTCTCAAAAAAACGTAGCGTGTGTGAGTCTAGCTATACATGCCATATTTAACCTGTAATAGTGTGATATCTCCTGACAGTTTTAAATTATGTCTTTATATAGTAATAGATTCCAATAAAGCAGTTTTTGATGATGTACAAAGTAATGTGCTAGCCTCCGTTCACAGAGCAGTGCCATCTGAATCGAGACCCATATCTGAGGGTCATGGAGGAGAGGCCAAGGAAGCCTTCTTCCAAATGATGAATGAATGGTTCACTGAGTTTTTCCAAATGAATTCGGCTGCCTAGAAACCTCTACCCCCACCTATTCCCCAATCAGTTCTCGTAGTTCCTCAAGGTTTGGAACCTTTACGTATGAGTAAGTTGCCTGTTGATAAAATTTGAAAGTACGGGGCTGAAGAGTTTAGAGCTACAGTTGACGATGATCCTGAGAGAGCCCAATTTTGGCTTGAGAATACAATTTGAGTTTTTGATGAACTGTCTTGTACGCCAGCTGAATGTGTTAAATGTGTTGTATCACTTTTGAGAGATACTGCATACCAGTGGTGGAGTATATTAATATCTGTGGTGCTAAGAGAATGGGTCACGTGGGAATTCTTCTAGACTGAGTTCAGAAAGAAATATATAAGTTAGCGGTTTCTTGATCAAAAGCGCAAAGAATTTCTAAAATTGAAATAGGGTCATATGACCGTAACCGAATATGAAAAAGAATTCATGACACTGAGTAAGTACGCTCAAGAGTGCGTCTCCACCAAAAAAATTACGTGTAAACGGTTCAAAGACAGGTTTAATGAAGACATTAAGCTTCTAATCGAGATTCTTGAACTAAAAGAATTTGTTGTGTTAGTCGATAGAGCTTGCAAAGTCGAGAAGCTTAGCAAAGAAAAGAGAAGAGCCAATTCTGAGGCTAGAGATTTGAGAAAGAGGTCAATGGGTAAACCCTATCATTCCTCTTCAAATAAATCAAGGGATTCTTATAATTGTTTGAATGCTTCAGTGGGGTATACCAATAGAGATCGTGGAAAGCAACACACGAGTCCAAAAGTTCAAGCCACTTCAGTATCGACTGTTCGTAGTGTCAAAACCAACAAACCTGAGTGTCAACAGTGTGGAAGATGACATTTTGGTGATTGTTGGATGAATAATAAAGACTGTTTCAGATGTGGCTCACAAGATCATTTTATTCGTGATTGTCCTGAGCTACCCAAGAAAGACAAATTTCTAAATACAAGGCTGAGTAATATAGCTGCCAGAGGGAGACCACCTCGAAATATTAGAAAGGTGACTAGTAGCAAAGGTGTAACAAAGGATTCTGCTGTGAGATCAGAGGCTCGAGTGCAAGCCAGGGCCTACACTATTCGCGCTCGCGAAGATGCATCGGCACCAGATGTTATCACCGGTACATTTTCTCTTTATGACACTGATGTAACTGCTTTGATTAATCCTGGATCGACCCAGTCATATATATGTACGAATTTAGTGTATAGTAAAAATTTATCTGTTGAGTCCACTGAATCTGTGATTAGCGTATCGAGCCCCTTAAGACAGTATGTCTTAGTTGATGAAGTTTGCAAGAATTGTCCTTTGATGACTCGAGGTTACTGTTTTTCTACCGATTTGATGTTTTTACCGTTTGTTGAATTCGATGTAATTTTGGGTATAGATTGCTTGACTCTGTATGATATTGTTGTAAACTGTAGACGAAAGACTATTGAATTGAAATGCCAAAATAGTGAAATTCTTTGTATTGAATCTGATGATTCGAGTGAGTTGTCCGTTGTGATATCGACGATGCTAGTACAAAAATATGTGAGGAAAGGTTGCAATGCTTATCTTGCTTATGTACTTGATACAAAAGTGTCTAAATCGAAGATTGAATCAGTGCCAGTGGTTTGTGAATATCCAGATGTGTTTCTATAGGAATTACCTAGGTTACCACCGATCAGAGAGGTTGAATTTGCTATTGAGTTAGTACAGGGAACATCATCGATATCGATAGCTTTGTACAGAATAGCTCCAAAAGAATTGAAAGAATTGAAAGCTCAGTTGCAAGAGTTAACAGATAGAGGTTTTGCATGACCTAGTTTTTCGGCCTGGGGTGCACCAGTTCTGTTCATAAAGAAGAAATATGGATCAATGAGATTGTGTATCGATTATTGACAGCTAAACAAAGTTACGATTAAGAATAAGTATCCTTTACCAAGAATTGATGATTTGTTTGATCAGTTGAAAAGAGCAACAGTATTTTCAAAGATTGATTTGCGATCTGGCTATTATCAGTTGCGAGTTAAAGATTTTGATGTGCCAAAGATTACATTCAGGACTAGGTACGGACATTATGAATTTCTTGATATGCTATTCGGATTAACTAACGCTCCTGCAATATTCATGGATTTGATGAATCGAATCTTTAAACCGCATTTGGATAGATTTGTTGTAATATTCATTGATGATATTATGATCTATTCTCGAGACGAATCTGAGCATGCCGAGTATTTGAGAATTATATTGTAGAATTTGTGGAAAAAATAATTATTTGCTAAATTTAACAAATGCGAATTTTGGCTCTGGGAAGTTGGATTTTGGGGACACATAGTATCGGCAGATGGCATCTAAGTTGATCCAAGTAAAATTTTAGCAGTTGTTGATTGGAAACCACCAAGAAACGTATCCGAGGTCAGAAGTTTTCTGGGATTAGCTGGCTATTATTGGCATTTTGTGAAAGGATTCTCAATGATTTCTGCATTGATAACTCGTTTATTGCAAAAAGATGTGAAGTTTGAGTGGTTTGAGAAATGTCAACAGAGATCAGTTGAAAGCACTGTTAACCGAAGTACCAGTTTGATTTTAGCCTGAGTCAGCTAAAGAGTTTGTGATTTTTAGTGATGCGTCATTAACAGTTTGGGATGTGTTTTAGTGCAAGAAGGCAAAGTGATATCTTATGCTTCCAGACAGTTAAAACTGCATGAAAAGAATCATCTGACACACGACTTAGAGTTAGCCGCTATTGTTTTTGCATTGAAAATTTGGCAACAATATTTGTTCGGTGAAAAATGCCACATACTTACTGACCACAAGAGCTTGAAGTATTTGATGTCTCAGAAAGATTTGAATTTACGACAACGAAGATGACTTGAATTATTGAAAGACCATGAGTTAGTGATTGATTATCATTCGGGGCAAGCAAATGTAGTCGCGGATGCTCTGAGTAGAAAATATTTGTTCGTTTTGAGAGCAATGAATACATGATTGACATTATCTGATGATGGTTCAATTTTAGCTGAGTTAAAAGCTAAAAGTGTTTCTACAGAAATTTTGTGAAGCTCAGAAATGTGACAATGGATTGCAAACTCAAAGAGTACAGTGCGAGTTGACTACAAATTCAGAGTATCAGACTGGATCCGATGATTGTTTTCTATTCTGAGGTAGAGTTTGTGTGCCAAGGAATTCTGAGCTTATTTGGAAAATTTTACACAAAGCACACAGTGGTTGCTTGTCTATTCATCCGAAAAGTACTAAGATGTACAGTGATCTGAAACAGATATACTGGTGATCGGGCATGAAGTGTGACATTTTAGAATTTGTGTCGAGATGCTTGGTTTTTCAACATGTTAAAGCCGAACATCAAGTACCTTCAGGACTACTACAGCCAATAATGATACCTGAGTGGAAGTGTGATAGAATAACGATGGATTTCGTATCAGGATTACCCCTATCTCCGAAAAAGAAAGATGCTATCTAGGTTATTGTTGATCGTTTGACGAAACCTGCTCATTTCATTCTGGTACATACAGATGTTTCACTTGATAAATTAGACGAATTGTACATTTCAGAGATTGTCTAATTGCACGGAGTGACAGTTTCTAATATTTCTGATAGGGATCTGCAGTTTCAGTCAAGATTTTGGAAGAAATTGCAAGAGGCTTTGGGTACACGGTTGCATTTTACTACTACTTTTCTTCCTCAAACTGATGGTCAATCCAGAAGAGTGATTCAGATTCTCGAAGATATGCTTCGTTGCTGTATTTTAAAGTTTGAAGGCAACTGGGAAACATATTTACCATTGGTTGAATTTGGGTATAATAATAGCTATCAGTCGAGCAAAAAGATGGCACATATTAAGCTTTACTTGGTCGTAAATGTCAAAATTTGTTTTACTCGACCGACCTTAGAGGGAAAAAGATTCACGGGGTTGATTTAATCAAAGAGACCGAAGAGAAAGTGAAAATAATTCACAACAGTTTGAAAACAGCTTTAAATCGATAGAAATCATATGCGAATTTAAAATGTAAAGATATTGACTTTCAAATCGGTAATAGAGTGTTTCTAAAAGTATCACCGTGGAAAAATATTCTTCAACTTGGTCGCAAAGGAAAACTGAGTCCGCGATTTCTTGGACCGTACGAGATTATCGAGAGAATTAGGCTAGTAGCTTATCTACTTGAGTTATCGTCAGAGCTGGAAAAGATTCATAACGTGTTTCAAGTGTCGATGTTACGACGGTACCGATAGGACCTATCGCACATAATTTCTCCGGCAGAGATTGAAATTCAGCCCGATATGTCTTATAGCGAAGAACCGATCAGAATTTTTGCCTGAGAGATTAAAGAGTTAAGAAAAAAAGCATAGCTCTGGTGAAGGTTCTTTGGCAACGTCACGATATTGAAGAGGCTACGTTGGAACCCAAGAAAGCTATCAGAAAACAGTACCCTAATCTATTTTCTGGTAAGATTTTCGGGGACGAAAATTCCTAAAGGGGGAGAGTTATAACAGCCGATTTTCAGTGAAATCGGAACAGTGGTTTTGGTACCATAAATCCAATGTAAAAATATTTATTTTATTTTTATTTTCAGGTCTATACCATGTTAATAGAGTCATATGAAAATTTTGTTAAGAAATTTAATCGTTTGCATGCTCAATTTGATAAAAAGGATTAAATCGCATAAAGTAAAAAATTGGAGTTCTATAAGCTAAAGGGATTTAATAGCTATGAAATTAAATGATTGAAGGGTTTATGTTGTAATTAAACAATTAAAATGTTGAGCGGTGGTCGTGATTTTTTGTGATAAGTTTTATAAATTTATAATTAATCGTTCTTGAAACTAACTATTATCACGATGTAGGCAAATGTACCTATCAAACAGTATTATAGCTTTAGCAAGACAGAATTGTCGAACCCAAAGGAACTAAAAGTACTAGTAATGACTATATTTTATTATCTAGCCTAAGAATAATGAGGTTTGTTTTAATTAACTAATTACTAAGCTAAGAAATCACAGAAACTAGAATTGGGAAATTACTTTTGCAAAAACGATTGATTTAAGACAATACCTAAGGAAAAATCCACCTAGATTTCACTTGTTATTTTGGCTCCGAATCGGATGATTTATTCATTTAACTTGCTCTATAGAAATCCTTAAGTTATGTTATTATCCCTATTCAAGACTAATAACGTCTAACCCTAGATTGAATAATTGAAATCTCTTTCTAATTAACACCATAGGGTTGCACTAACTCGATCTATGGATCCCCTTATTAGGTTTCACCCTAATCTGGCAAAATCTTGTCACCCTATCTCTAGGCGCGCAATCAACTCCGCTTAATTATGACAAAGTCACTCTTAGACAGGGACTATTTATCCTCCAACTAAGAGCATTAACTTGAATCGATATCCTGAAATACCAAAACAAGAATTAAGCACACATAATTAAGAACAAGTCAAATATTTATCATACAATTCAGAAAATAATAACAAAATTTGTCTTAGGTTTCATTCCCTTTAGGTATTTAGGGGATTTTGTTCGTAACTAAATAGGAAAACATCTTAGAAGAATAAAGAATACAAAACATAAAGAAAACCCAAAACTCCTAAAGGGAAATTGAGGAGAGATCTTCAGTCTTAATGATGAATCTAGCTTCTGAGATGGATCAATCAGCTTTCTTAGAGTAATTCCTTATTCCCTATTCTCCGTCTCCCCTTTAGTCCTCCTCTAGGGTGTTTAAATAGGCTTTAGAATGCCTAAAAGCCCTCCAAATCGCCATTTTCCGAATAGAACTTAACTAGGGCTTGACAGGGACACGCCCATGTGCGATTACTTTAGGCCGTGGTCGAGGCTGAGAGATCAACACAGTCGTGTTGAGGTTGTTTTAGGCCGTGGTCGAGCCTGTTAGAATGGCACGGGCATGTGTTTTGCCCGTGTGAGGAAGTTTAGGCCGTGTTGTTTTCCCATGTCAACCCATTTTCTCTGTTTTTGGCCCGTTTCTTGTTCTTTTCGCTCTCCTATGCTCACCTAAGTATAAAACATGAAATTAAAGGACTAGGAGCACCAAATTCACCAAATCTAAGGATAATTCATTCATTAATGTGTTAAGAATGGGATAAAAATATGTATAAATTACGGTTTATCAAATACCCCCACACTTAAGCGTTTGCTTGACTTCAAGCAAAATCCTCAATTCACAATTAAGACTTCTTTTTTCTCAACTTATAATTCCTATCAATAATATCTCAAACTAATCCATAAGTAATCATTCATTGAGAATTCAACTAAAAGAACATTAAAGTTTCAAACATTCTAAGTTGAGCATTTAATCATGAAAAATATAGGCATCTCCCCTTATCTACGTAGTTACCATCGATTCGAAATCTCACAGAGTTTAACACCCTTACTAAAGATTCACTCAAATCACTCGAAGTGTTTAAGGACAATGAAATTAGCACTCATCAGTCAATATGAAAAGTTATTACCATAGGCTTGCATGAAAATCAAATCTCCACCACTATAAATTGATATGATACATCAATCAAAAGGTCTTTAGAGGGTTGTAACGAGGCTTGGTTAGGGGGTGTGGTTACAAGCTGAAATAAAAGGTTAGAATCGAGATTGAATTGAAAAATTACTTAACTAGAAAAAAATATTTAATCATCACTTGCGTACAATAGAGCTTCTTCTCCGAATATGGAATTTAAATACTTAAGCTCAAAAACAAAAGATTGCTACTACTAATATGTATACATATTTTTTTTTTAAGAACAAGTCAAATAACATAGACTAACTACTAAGAACAAGACATAGCTAAGCAATTTATTCAAATCAAATCTCGAAAAAAATAGGGATCAAATTAATTGAGGGGATTTCAACAATAATGGGTTAAGGGTTAATATTAAGGGTAATACAAGGAATGGCTTGTTAAGCTCAAAGGGGTTTACTAAGGGCTAATCATGGAGGTAGGCTTTTCATGGCATGAGTGGGTTAATCCTAAGTGTCTCTATCATCTTGACATATCAAATCAAATGGTGTGGTCTTGACATACATAATCAAGCAAGTTCTAGAATAACAATTCGATATTGACACACTCGGAACAATAATAAAAAGTGAGCATGAAAGAATTAATAAATGCTCTTGAAGGCTCAAGATCTCACAAAAACTTATGGCTTTTTGATGTTTACACTTGTGGATTTCAATTCAAGATAATACCTAAACTTGGGGAAATACTTAAAATTTTAAATTCTTAAAAAAAAACAACTTATCATGCTTAATTCTCTAATGTCTTAAGGTTTAAATAATCAATGCATGAATACCTATGTTTTAATTCAAAATATATCAATAAAAATCACAAATCAATCAAAATTTATCCTAAACATGATATGAGAGATTTACAAGAGAACAAGGCAATATTCAGGGATTTTTCTGATAATGAAATGAATACCCCCACACTTAAGATGTACATTGCCCTCAATGTACAAAGATGAAGTTAGTGGCAATTATAGATATAATATCATAAGATAAGGAAAGAAATGAAACTTCCTGGGTGTTAAATGAATAAACTCCCTAGTTTGGAGTTATGTAGAGTGGAGGAGGATACTTCGATCGTGGTAGAGGTTAGGTTCCACAAGTGCTGCGGCAAAAGAATATTATATCTTGTGATCGAGTAGGGTATGGCAGTCGTGGAGAACCTTTTCCAGTGGAGTTTGAAGTTCTTAAATGATTGTGAGCTATGTAGCTCTTTATAACTATAATAAAATTAGGAACTTTTTAGAGGATAAAAGGAAGAAAAATTACTCATAAAGAATTAACTGAGATTAAAATTTGTTTATAAAACATAAATATAAAGTAGTAGCGAAAATGAAATAACATTAAAAGTTAAAAGTGAAATTGATAAAAACATAAAACAAAAATAAAAATAAAGATAAAAATAAAAATAAAAATAAAGATAAGATAAAATTAAATATCATCATCGCTGGATGGTTCGCGAGGTAGTGGTGGCGATGAGATATGGAAATGCTGACAAATCTACTGTAGAGTAACATCAATGTTATCAAATCGTTCAAAACACTGCTGCTCGAATTGAGTGAGGCGCTCAGAGATGTCAGCATATGAAGTCTCCGCATGAACTGGATGATGGGAATGTGGCGGCTGAGACGGTGGGCCCTTGTGCTATGGAGGGACATCATTAGTAATGTCCTCAGGAGCCTCCTCCTTGGTTGATTAGGCGAGATGATATTAAGGAGGGTAGGTTCCTCGGTGCTTTTCGATCATCCTCATGCTTAGCATGCTCGAGACGCCTTGTGGAAACATCTGGCCAATGAGGGTCAAGGATGATTCTTGTGTTACGGTATCGAGGAGCCCAAAGTGTCGAGCCAATCTAGTCACGTAGGGGCTAATGGAGATGACCCCCTTCCGATGTCACTCCGTCTGATGCCGAATGGCAAGGGCGATAAAGTAGGTGAAGTCAAAGACGTGCCCGTGCGACATACACCAAAATTAGTAGACGTCGTGAGTGTTTACGACGCCGGTGCTCTCTCTCCTCCCTGTCAGAGTGTGAGCTAAGATAGAGTATAAGTACCTTAAGGAAGGAAGGAGAGCTGAAGCTTTGGAGCAACTGGGGTCGAAGGTGGCCGAACGTGGTACTAGCGCATCCCAACACCATGAAAGAGAACGATGGATGTGGCGGTTGAGAGCATGTAGGTCATTCTCCTCCTTGAACTCCTCTGTATATAAGCCCAGTACAGTACCAAATTCTGGGACGCTTAGCTGGCGGACTAATCTACCTCGGCGAAACTGGACCGTACCGGGATCATCGCAGTTCGTCATTACGGTCTGAAGATGGAACGTTGAGCATAGTTTCATCTTCGATGATCCCAAAGAAAAGCTCTCAAGGGTCGGTGGTTAGGAGGGCCCGAATCGCATCAGCCAACTAGATTGTTCTACTACAGCCCAGTCGATGCAGCGGCCTGTAATTAAAGGCCGGGCCCAGAGTATTTGGAGAAGTTATTCTTTGGGCCCAATGGGGAACTGCAGGAAGGGGTGACGAATTTTCGCGGTAGGACTCGAGGAAGATGATGCTCCTTTCCTTTTCTTCGAAGCGGGAACGGCAGCTTTCTTTCCTTGTGAAGACAACATGGTATACCTGCAACCAAAACCATTATTCTTTCCTTGTGAAGACGACATGGTATACTTGCAAGCAAAACCATTATTCTATTTTGATGATTGGACTAGGTAAAATTTAAACAATTTCAAAAAGAGAAAATTCATAAATTAGGACTACTTCTTTCAGCCACAACTACCAAAACAATCAATTTTATGACATACTTTTTGCAGCATTGGCATAGTAGTAGCATGAATAAAAAATGGCAAAGAACTTTATGGAAACGTAAAAAGCATGAATGAATTACGATGCATGGGTTAAAACGGAAAAGAACAATGAGTAAGTGAGAACTACGAATTTTAACTTAGAATAGGTAATAGAGCTTGAGAAATCATGGAATAAGTGAAAACTTCAACATGAAATAAATGATAACTACCCCAGACATGGGATTTGACTGATAGAAAAATAAAAGTAATATGAACAATGTAGTTTGTTATGATAAATAGTATTAGAAATAAGTAAAATAAAAGGGAAAAGAGTAAACAAACGCTAGAAAGAGGAGAATAGGCGTTAAAAATGGAGTTGGAAGTGGCGCACGGGCGTGGCAGGGAGGTCGTGTGGACTTGCAGTGGCTAGGGATAGGGATTTTGGGTGAAAAAGACAATAAATAATGCAGGGTATTTATAGATTTTGGGGCACACGGCCAGGGGACACGCTCGTGTGCCCCAATTTTAGCCCGTATGTTTCGGGTTTTTCCTATTTTGGTGCGTCTGAAATTCGACCCACACCTGTGTATCTTGGGCGTATTGGTGCACACGGCCTTATCGCACGACCGTGTCTAGCTTCGTTCGCTTCTCTCACGCCCGTGTATGTCGTGTTAATTCAACAGGTTTGACCACGGGTGCTAGACACGGGCGTGTCACACACCCATGCTATTTTGGCAGGATCGACCACGATTTCATGACACGGGCGTGTCTCATGCCCGTGTTAGTTTGGCAGGATCGCCTACGGCCATGTCGCACGGTCGTGGCAATTTATCGCAACCCGTGTTGGGAAAAATCTTTACCCTGTTTCCACACAGACCTGAGCACGCCCGTGTGCTTGGCCGTGTGCTTGGCCGTGTGAGTGTGGTAAACCTATATTCAAGAGCTCCATTAGAAAGTTAAGTGTTAAACACTAGAATTTAAAGGAGTTAATACTATTAGTACTCAGGTTGCCTCCCGAGAAGCGCTTATTTATAGCCTAAGCTCAACTTACCTCTCCATTGAATGGTCATGGTGGTTCGAGAAGATTATATTCCTCATGCCTGCTATCAATCTCATCAAAATAAGGTTTTAGGCGGGTATTGTTTACCTTAAAAGTGTCGAAATTGGGATGACTTACCTCGACTGTGCCGAATGGGAAAATGCCAAGTATCGTAAGCGGGATTTCTTCATTCGGTTGGGTAGTGACAATGTGAGGATCCGTGGCATCTAATGAAACTTTATCTCCAACCTTAAGTTGATTTGGTGAGGTATTGAGCTCGTTCTCGCATAGTTTTGGTTTATCGTATGTTCTCAGTTTATGTGTCCGCCATTCATCTAGCTCCTCGATTTGTAGCCTTCATTCTTCATGAATAGGTCCTCTATTGTTGCTTGAACATGGCTCATTACGTCCTTCGAACTCATTTCCTGCAAAATAGGTTGCACCATATTGTCAAATTTAGTAGAATGGTTTATACAATCACCTTCAATTTTCGATGTGTTGCCAGAATTGTGAGCTTGAAGGGTGATTGTTTCGTCTCCTACACGAAGTGTGACTTCACCTGTGCCAACATCAATAATCATTTTAACAGTTGCTAAAAAGGGCCTTCCTAAAATCAAAAGAGTGTTGTTATCCTCCTCTATGTCTAGAACAACGAAGTCAACGGGAAATATAAATTTATCGATTTTAACTAGCACATCTTCAATAATACCCCTAGGAAATCTTATAGTTTTATCTGCTAACTGAATGCTCATCCTAGTATGTTTGGGTTTCCCAAGACCTAGTTGCTTAAACATTTTGTAAGGCATAACGTTAATGCTAGCCCCTAAATCAGCTAATGCATTATTAACATCTAAACTACCAATTAAGCAAGGAATTTTAAAACTCCATTGATCTTTTAATTTGTTGGGTAGCTTATTCTATAGAATAGCTGAGCAAATTGCGTTTAGCTCCACATGCGACGTCTCATCCAACTTTCGCTTATTTGCTAAAAGCTCCTTTAAAAAATTCATTACGTTCGGCATCTGCGATAGAGCTTCAATAAGCGGTAAGTTAATATGTAATTTTTTTTAAGAGTTGGAATTTACCAAATTGTTCATCTGAGCGGTCTTTCCTTGTCGCTTTGGGATACGGCACGCGAGGTTTATATTCTACACTTATCGTTTTGTTTTCATTGTGACCTATCTCATCTTTACCTCTGCTCACCACAGTTTCTTGCCTCGGTTCTAGCTCGGGCTCAACGAATCCTTCTTCACCTTGAACATTAATCGTGTTGAGCTGTTCCCTCGGGTTAGGTTCAGTGTTACTTGGCAAGCTACCTTGTGGTCGTTCAAAAATTAGTTTGGACAACTGGCCCATCTGAGTTTCGAGCCCTTGGATCGACACTTCTTGATTTTTAAATGTCGTCTCAGTATTCTGGAAGTGAGTTTCTGACACTGTGATAAATTTTGATAGCATCTCTTCAAGGTTCGGTTTCTTTTCCTGTTGATAAGGTGGCTGTTGAAAGCCTGAGGGTGGTGGTGGTCTCTGATTTCCTTGACCTCCCCATGAGAAGTTTGGGTGATTCCTCCAACCTGCGTTATAAGTATTGCTATAAGGATTATTTTAAGATTGAGGATTATTACCCATGTAATTTAATTAATCGCTCTCCATGTTATGGCCATAGGGTTGATATTCTGAATTGCTTGATCCCCCTCCGCTTGCTTTAAATTGCATTATTGGATGAACCTGCGTAGAACCAAGTAAACCATCAATCTTTTTACTTAGAAGTTCCACCTGATTTGACAACATAGTAACCGAATCGGCGTTATAAACGCCTACTATTTTGGTTGGCTTAGTCCTCATGACTTGCCACTGATAGCTATTCAGTGACATTTCCTCAATAAATTCGTAAGCCTCTTTAGGTGTTTTGTTGTTGATGGCTCCACCAGCGGCTGCGTCAATCATCTGTCTTGTCGAAGGATTCACACCATTGTAGAACGTTTGAACTTGCAGCCATCGAGGTAACCCATGGTGAGGGCACCTTCGCAGTAGGTCCTTGTATCTCTTCCATGCATCGTAAAGTGTTTCTAAATCCATCTACACAAAAGAAGAGATATCATTTCATAATTTAGCCGTTTTAGCCGGCGGAAAATACTTTAATAAAAAATTTTCGGTCATTTGTTCCCAAGTAGTGATTGACCCTCGTGGTAATGCGTTCAACCACTGTTTAGCTTTGTTCCTTAATGAAAAAGGGAATAACTGATGACGAATGGCATCATCAGAAACGCCATTAATTTTAAAAGTGTCACAGAATTCCAGAAAATTTGCCAAGTGAGTGTTGGGATCCTCATCCTGCAAACTATCAAACTGAACAAATTGTTGTATCATTTGAATCATGTTAGGTTTCAGTTTAAAATTATTTGCAGCAATGGCAGGCCTAAAAGTACTTGACTCAGTTCCTGTTAAATTAGGTTTAGCATAATCATACATAGTACGAGAAGCAGGATCCTGATTTGCTAGATCAATGGGTATCGCAGGAGGTAGCTGATTTTCCTGATTTTCAGCCATCTTCTCGGTTGTAGTTGAGATATCGTCCTCTTGCTCTTCCTCTGTGTATCTTAGGCTTCACCTTATTTCTCGTCGGTTTCTACGAGCGATGCGATCGATTTCTTCGTCAAAAAGTAATGGTCCCGACGGGTTTCTTCTAGTCATAAACTATAAGAACCTTCCAGAAAAAGAAAAAGGAATTTAGTAAATAAAAACAAAAAAAATAAATTGCAATAAAATTAAATGGCTAAAGTAATAAAAATTGAGTGTTCCTAATATTTTAGTTCCTCGGCAACGGCGCCAAAAACTTGATCGTGATTTTTCGTGATAAGTTTTATAAATTTATAATTAATCGTCCTTGAAACTAACTATTATCACGATGTAGGCAAGTGTACCTATCGAACAATAGTATAGCTTTAGCAAGACCAGATTGTCGAACCCAAAGGAACTAAAAATACTAGTAATGACTGTCTTTTTATTATCTAGCCTAAGAATAATGAGGTTTGTTTTAATTAACTAATTACTAAGCTAAGAAATCATAGAAAATAGAATTGGGAAATTACTTTTGGAGAAACAATTGATTTAAGACAATACCTAAGGAAAAATCCACCTAGACTTCACTTGTTATTTTGGCTCCGAATCAGACAATTTATTCATTTAACTTGTTCCGTAGAAATCCCTAAGTTATGTTATTATCCCTATTCAAGACTAATAACGTCTAACCATAGATTGAATAATTGAAATCTCTTTCTAATTAACACCCTAGGGTTGCACTAACTCGATCTATGGATCCCCTTATTAAGTTTCACCCTAATCTGGCAAAATCTTGTCACACTATCTCTAGGCGCACAATCAACTCCGCTTAATTATGACAAAGTCACTCTTAGACAGGGACTATTCATCCTCCAACTAAGAGCATTAACTTGAATCGACATCCTGAAATACCAAAACAAGAATTAAGAACACATAACTAAGAACAAGCCAAATATTTATCATACAATTCAAAAAATAATAACAAGATTTGTCTTAGGTTTCATTCCCTTTAGGTATTTAGGGGATTTTGTTCATAACTAAATAGGAAAACATCTCAGAAGAATAAAGAATACAAAACATAAAGAAAACCCAAAACGCCTAAAGGGAAATTGAGGAGAGATCTTTAGTCTTGATGATGAATACGGCTTCTGAGATGGATCAATCGGCTTTCTTGGAGTAATTCCTTGCTCCCTATTCTCCGTCTCCCCTTTAGTCCTCCTCTAGGGTGTTTAATAGGCTTTCGAATACCTAAAATCCCTCTAAATCGCCCTTTTTCGAATAGAACTTAACTAGGGCTCGGCAGGGACACGCCCGTGTGACACGCCCATGTACGATTATTTCAGGCCGTGGTCGAGGCTGAGAGATCAACACGCCCGTGTTGAGGTTGGCAGGGGCGTATGTTCTGCCTATATGAGGAAGTTCAGGCCGTGTTGCTTTCCCATGTCAGCCCATTTTCTCTGTTTTTGGCCCGTTTCTTGTTCTTTTCACTCTCCTATGCTCACCTAAGTATAAAACATGAAATTAAAGGATTAGGAGCACCAAATGCACCAAATCTAAAGATACTTCATTCATAAATGTGTTAAGCATGGGATAAAAATATGTATAAATTACGATTTATCAAGTGGTCAAATATGGACATAGTTTAAGTAATTTTTAAAGCTATAAACTAAGGTTAAATTAGTAAATTGATTAATAAATCTAAATAAAACTAAATGAAAAATGGTATCATCTACCTAAATGAAACACACTACCAAAATATTGAAAGAAGGAAGCCATTTTTTGGGTTGAAGTTCGGCTAAGCTTAGTTTGGTGCATGGTGAGTATTTTTCTACCCGTTTTTGAGGTCGTTTATTGTTAAAGATTTAGGGTTATGCCATGAATGCTTTTGTGTGATTCTTGATGTTTAATGATAGATTATGAGTCCTTGTTGATAGATAAACAAGTTTTGTAAAGAGATTTTGGTTGAAAATGTCAAATAAGGATTTATTTATAAAATATGAAAATTATGTGGTGAATTGTGTGAAATAATGAAATGTATGGGCTACTATAAACATAGATGAAATTTGGCTAGCATGGGTGTGGATTAAATTGCATGAATTTGCATTTTATGAGGTAGGGACTAAATTGTAAAGAAGTTAAAATATCATGGGTAAAAGTGTAAATTTGGAAAATTATGTATTTTGGGTTGAATTGAATTGAATGAATACCAAATGGATTGAATTTGATTATTTAGATCAAGTTAAGCCTCATACGGATCTAGATATAGGGAAAGATAAAGTTTTGGACTAGTCGATTCTATTTCGTCATTTTTGTGATCAAGATAAGTTTGTATGTTAATAAGCATTAAAGTAATTGTGTTTTAAATACTTTATTATCGTATTATTGATGAATACAACTTCACAGAAATATTCGATGAAGATTTAGCGACGTATGAAATCCCAGTTGAACCTTAGGAATAGATAGGATAAAAATGACATGTCATTAGGGATTACCGTGTTTTGGGTGCTGGCCCCGTACGTTTTACCAGTGGTTGAGTTTTCTTGCATGTGTTGCAGTTACTCATCAGCTTGTGTGAGCAGCACCATGCAGTTACGTCTTAACCGTCAGCTTGTGTGAATAGACCTAGTGATAGCTTGGGAGTGAGCATTTATACGAGATATGAGATAGAGATGGTTTCGACCATGTATTGGCACTTAGTGTGTGAGATTCCCGAGTATCCGATAGTTTTTCAAATGGTTCAACGGGTATATTGATGGTATGAAAGAATAAGAGGTTGATACGTATCATTTCAGGTATGTATGTGAATCATATAAGCGTAGATCTATGAAATTTAGGAATCTTATGTTCAACCTTATGGATGAATATGTGTTAGGTTTTTGGATTACATTGGATTGCATTATGCCATGTTTAACTACTTAAATTATTATTAAATGGTAAGTTTTACTTTTAGCCATACGAGCTTACTAAGCTTAATAGCTTACTTTGTTTACTTTTCCATGTTTTATAGTGATTTCGAAGCTTGCTCGGATTGGAATTTTTTGAAAATCTCATCACACTATCTACCTGTCATTTTAATACTTTTGAACTTTGTGTATTTTGGTTATATGGCATATATAGGTCTTTTGGCTAATGTACCGTATATGTCTTGATGAATTTTGGCCATTTGAATTGGCTTGTAAGTAACCATATATTTTGAAATGTATATATATGTATATATGGTCTTGTGAATTGTAGTGTATAGTTGTTATAAGAATGTCTTTCTTGTGAAATTGAGTTTTGGTACCAAATGGTTGTAATTAAGATGAAACTTCATGCTAAATTCTAGGCACAATGTCTCATGTATGCATTTGACCATTTAGATAGCTTTTGAAGGTGATATTTGCATGTTTATAAAGACCAATTATGATTCCTTCTAGTCTTAAGTTAATGGTAATGATGTTGCATGTTTCAAACTTGAATTTTTGGTTAGTTTGAATGTCTATTGATGATATGTTTATATGCAATTTGGTATGTTTAGGTTGGTACCACATTGGGTAAGGAATATGGCTTGAAAAATGGCCTATTTTTGTCCACACGGGCAGAGATACGGACATGTGTCTCAACTGTGTATGACACATGGTCAAGTGACACGGCCGTGTGTCCCCTGATACTTATTTAGAAACCAATTCAATAGCTTCACAAGGCCTAGCACAGGAGCATATGACTTGACCATGCGGTACAAGTCAATATACCCTCCAGCTTTTACATGACCTCGTACACGGCCTATCACACAGGTGTGTGAGGCCATTTTGAAGGGTACACGGGGTCAGACACAGGTTGGGATACAGCCATGTGATCCCATTCAAATGTCCACACGACCTGTGATATGGGTATGTCTTTTGTCACATGACCTGGCCACACGGGCGTGGGTCCCCTGCACTTTGAATATTTTTTATGTTTTTTATAAAAATTTATTAAGTATTCAATTTAGTCCCAAACCACTTCTAATGCTTGTTTTTAGCCTCGAGCACTCGTGTTAAGGACTATATGATTGAATTTGAATGACTTTTTTTTGGAGTTGAGAAATGAATATGAAATGTATGATTGTTTAAGAGATAAGTTCGGTAATGCTCCATAACCTTATTCCCACGACGGATATGGGTGAGGGGTGTTACATGTTATCTATATCTATGTATAGGGTGGGATATGTATATGTGGAGGAAGTGTTCTGTGAGGCGACATTTCGCCAATATTCTGGTAGCATGGTTGCGATTTATTCTGATAAGTGTCGTACGGACACTATATGGTCTGTAGGGATGGGTGGGTGTTTTATACCCGACATGATGTGTTAGGATGGTCGAAGTTGGTGTGTAGAGGATGGGAGTAGGACTTTGCATATTTACATGATTCTGTTAAGGACTTAGGTCCGTATCTGTTCTGTTATGTGAGAAATCTGATTTTACATGTATGTATGTATGTATGTTTTCGTTGAGTTACACACTGAGTTTTTGAAAACTCACATCTGTTTGTCTATTCAGATCAGGTAATCCTCGGGCATAGGCAGGTCAGTGCGACGGAGGCTCAACGGTGACAACTAGTCCATGAACTATTTTACTTAATAATTTATTTAATTTTCTGATTCTTCTTAAGAGTTTTGTAAATATGGAACTCTCTGGACTTTTTGTTTTTTTTTTGGTTTTATTTTTTGGATTTGATTAAGATTCATATGATGCTCAACAAAACAACGATTTTAAGCAAACAAAAGTTTTGAAAATACAAACTCGATTTTCAAGATACGACGACTTTTAAAACTTCCACTGCAAATTATATTTTCTAAATGAGCAAACTATCAATGGTTTCATTATTAAATATAATAGTAATACATTTCATAAAATGCACACTCTCTTTTAGTAATAAATTTTACGAGGATTTTAAACATGATAAGATTGAATCCGTGACCTTACTTCGTAACATTCCCAGATTCGGCCATAACGTCTAGGCTGGGTTTGGAGTGTTACAAGTGTGTTGGGATTGTTCACAACATTCCCTTAGTCGGATGCAACTATCGGCTCAGAGAGGGAATCGGAGACTAGTTTGTGCAACTAGGTGTCGTGAGGATCAAGATGCATCTGGCAGTAATACGGTTACATCTGGAAACTGTACCCTACATTGATTGAGTGTTTGATCATTATTAGAGTTTCTGAGGCTTTGGGATCGTATCGTTAGTGGAAAATTTTCTAGGTTTGTATTGAAATTAGAGTTGTGCAGCGTTAGTGTGGTGATCAATTTGGAACGAGAAATTTCAGATCTTGTGTGATACGATTCGCCTCGGGGTGAGTCGAGTCGTATGCGAGTCGCTCGCATCATTGTGGTTAAGTGAATGGTTGACGACGGGAATTTCAAGGACAAAATTCTTTTAAGGAAAGAGGAGTTGTCACATCCCGAAAATCGATTTAAAAGAAATTGGGTTAGTGAAATCAATAGTGGTCACGTCCTGATTTTTAGTTAAGATTGTCAAATTTTGTCAAGTGAATTAATTTAGTTTAGTGGTTAGGTGTTGTGCTTGGGTGTGAGAGCTTCTAAGTTCAAATCTTTTGTCTTGCATTTTTTTTTATTTTGTTCTAAATCTTTATCTTTGAACATCTGATTTATATATTATTTTCGTTCAACTAATGATAGAATGAGCCTGCTGATTCAGTGGTAAGGTGTTAGCTTACCCGAAGGTCTTGTGTCCTTCTAATAAATAACATAGCATCACCAAAAATCTTACAAAAAAATTTGCCAACACTTACCTGTAAAAAGACTGCGAAAGATAAATATTCAACAACAAAACAAACCAAATAATCACAGAAGAAAAGGGAACACAACTGAGGCACAACGACAAAGAAAAATGAAGCAATTTGACAGAACCGCAAAGCAAAATGGTAAAAAGGAGTAGTGGGGGAAAAACAAAAAAAACAAAAGAAAAAAGACATGAGAAGGCGGAGAGTGAAAAATTAGATGAAAAAAGGAAAGTGGGAAAGATATTTGGGATGATTTTTCCTATTTTCAAAAACTACCCACAACCCCACCACTTCCACTAAAATCTGATAACTAACCACTTATCAAATTCTCTAAAATTCAAAACTAAAATAATTTTTCCACTTTGCACACACAAGGTTTCGAACACAAAACCTCTAAGTAAGCCAACACCTTACCACTAAACCAACAAACTCATGTTTTATCAATTGAATGAAAATAGTATATAAATCAAATGTTCAAAGATAAAGATTTAGGCAAAAATAACAAAAAATTGATGATAGAAGATTTGGACTCAAAACCTCTCACACCTAAGCACAACACCTAACCACTGAACCAAATTAATTCACTTGACAAAATTTTCACAATCTTAACTAAAAATCAGGAAGTGACCACCCTTGATTTCACTAACACAATTATTTTATAAACCGGTTTTCAATATGTGACAGAGAAAGAATTAAAGAAATTATCTTTAAAGAAGAATATGTTGATATTTCTCAACACATTCTTTTAATTTCTATTGATAAAGATCATGAACAATTTGTTATACCTGATATTATTCAAGTAGCAACTTTGAATCAGGACAATGTCGTTGAACCTCTCGGTCAAGTAACAAATTCTACAACATCAAGAACTAATGTCATTAAATAAGTCTACTAGAGAAAGATTTATAATGGCTTTAATGGCATATTTTGACCTTAAGCTACATTAGATGGATGTCAAGATTGTGTTTCTCAATGGTAATATTGATGAGACGATTGATATGGCATAACCAGAAAACTTGGTGTTCTGTAATGCAAAGTCAATGGTTTTCAAATTAAATAAATCCACCTATAGACTTAAATAGACCTCTCGTCATTGGAATTAAAATATTTACCAAATTATTATTTTATTCGGTTTCGAGATGGCTTTGGTTAATGATTGTATATATCACAAGTTTAGTGGAGTAAGCATAGTCTCGATCAATGCATAAGATTCCCTAAATTTTAACACTGGGAAGTCTAATGCATGTTCAGGTTTATATTTGTTTTCATAATGCATATATTGTTGAGATGTTGTGTCGATATTTGACCAATTCAGGTATGGATCATTAGAAAGCAACCAAATTATTTATACATGTTTTTTTTGTTATAGACACATTTTTTGTTATTTTAGTTTACAATTTTTATGGTTATTTTCTCTAGAAATAAGGTTTATCTGGTTCATTCACACTCTAATTTTGGTAAGGTTTGATCTTATTAAGGTTTAAGAAGGACCAGTTGGAAATAGACAACTTTAGATCACATTGCATGTAATTTCCATACTGCACATCCATACTTGATCTATGTGATTTCGTTGTGCAAATATACGTGATCAGGGATGGACTTTGTTACGATATATGTAACGAAAGTCGTCTTGGTTCTATGTTTACATTATTAATGGATAAAATTATTCGGAATACCTTTTGGATATGATAGTAAATTCTTGAGCTCATAAGGTTATATAATGACATGTCATTATAGAGTAATTAGTATATATATGTGGTCCAAGTGGGAGATTGTTGGAAAAATATGGACATCATATATAATAAAAATAATTACATGTTATTATTTACTATCATAGAAGGTCAACCCAAATTAAAAGTGATCTAATTTGGTTAAGTCTTATTGGGCTTCAATTATTTAATAAAGCATGGGTCAAATATGTGTAGGTACTCTAGTGACTAATTTCTAATTTATGATGGACTGATTAGAAATTAAGGTTAATTTGAAAAGGTTATGTATTAGGGTTATGGTCCCAAATTACACATACATAATTTTTCTGACATCCCGTCTTCAAAAAAGAGAGACACACCTTCTCTAAATTACTTGTGTGTTAATTTCAAAGATCAAAACCAAAATAAATGGATATTTCAAGATATCTATGGATTCATGTGTGTTTTCGCGTCTAGTTTTATTTTTTATTTGCTCTTGATTATCTAGCATGACAGATCCTAGTTTTTGATTCTAAGTTTCATATCAGAATTTTTCGATTCTAACACATCATTGTCAATTATTTGTTTGGCATAATAGTCTAGTATAAGATACAAATTTATGAAAATGTGTTACATTGTATGGGATTTGGAAAGAGAATGTAACATTAAAAGAGGAGAACAAAAGTTTGTAAAATAAAATTATTTGTAGCGTGAAGAATAATGAGTCCTAAAGTTCAATTTCCTATACAAGAAATATAGATGATTTGCATGATGAGGTTGTCAATTTAGAAGATGAGCATTTATTGATATAAGGAAGATTGAAGAATGTATTGATTTTTGCACAATCGGAAGCAAGAGCAAGAAAATATTTACAAATATGTTTTAGTGTCTTCATTGTTCATGGTGATATGTTTTGCATTATTGGTTCAATTGAAGAAATGATCAATCTGGTTCTTCCATGAAACTATTATGTTCTGTGTATTTATTGGTTCAATTGAAGAAATAATGAAACATCCCCAAAATTTTCGGAGTACGGGACAGTGAAAAATAAATGCTAAACCATTCAAAATTTGAGAAAGCTAAAAAATAAGAATTATCAATGTTATGAGACATTAAAGATAAGTATTGAAGGTGACAGGAAAAATATGCATAATAAGAGAAATACATACGGATATTGACTAAATTGTAAGAGAGTGAAAAGTATTGGGGCTAAAGTGATAAATTTTAAAGTTAAAATGATTAAATGGAATTGAAGGGAAAAGAATGAGGGACTAGAGAAGGAAATTTACCAAAAGAAAATATGAATCATCCATGGAATTTTAGAAAAGTGAAGGGGTAAAAATGATAATTATTGGAGAAGATAATTAAAGATTAAAATTGGTGGCAAAACATGATTGGAGGGACAAAGTGTAATAATTAATTTAAAAGCTATTTTGATTAGATTTTTATATAGAAAAGTTCAGAGAAATTGAGAGAAATGAAGGGGAAAGGGCTATAAATCAACCATCACCCCATGGTTCACACATTACCCTCCATGGTTATTAACGTAAGTTTTGTTTTTCTTTCAATTTAATTCTTTTTACCATTTCTTAGCCAATTGAGCTCTAACCTTCAAATTTTTTCTATAAGTAGAAGATGAAATTAATAGAAAAGAGTAGTAGTTATATCAATTCCATAAGGTAAGCATCCATGGCTGTCTTAGAGGAGAGAGAAAATAAGGGATTGTAAAGAATACAAGCAATTGAGCTAAGTACTTCAATATTTCTATTTTATTTAATTTAAATCAAGTATAGAGTATACTAAATTGATAAAATTAATTGTCAATGTGTAAATAATATGTATGAATTTAAATTAGTACGATGAAGTAGTAGGAAAATGATTAAATTGTAAAGTGTACATAAGTTTGTGTGAAAAAATAGTATTATGTTAGAAAGTTTAAAATGAAATGTTGAGTGTTAGTGAATTAGTTACAAAATGATTTTATAGTGAAATTATATCAGATGATGAATTCTCATGATGCTAAGGATTAAATTGTAAAAGTTGTGAAATTTATAATTGAAATAAGATAAGTTATTTTAAAGTTATATGTTGATGATAAGTGAGATATAAATATTAAATTGGATGATAATTAAAATTATAATGGTTATGTGTGACAAAATGAAATTAATGCAAAGATTCTTAAAAAAGTAAATATTAGCACCAAACAATTTTGGATAGAAGCAATGGTTTCACTTTAAAAATTCACCAAAAATTGTAGAGTTCGAATTAGAGGTTAAATCAAATATGAAATTAAATAGTATTGAGCCTAGTTTCACATATAATAATTTATTTGGCACAAGGTTAGAATGATTTCAAGTTTTCCTATTCTAATTTTGAAAAATCATTATAAATTGTACAAAAATGTTTAGGAGATTAAATTTTTATGGATAAAAGCTTAATGAGTCTATTTTCAAAAGAAACAAGCAGTATCTTAATATGAGACTTGTACTGAAAGATAATAGATTTTTAGTGAAGAATGGTTAGTGCTATCTAGCAGCAGAACAGGTGAAGATTTAAAGAATAAACTGTGTCAATTGAATTAAATAAAAATTCCAAAAATTTTATGGTAGAAACTTCATCGAGTCTAGTTTTAAGAACAAAAGACGGAACTTAATTTTCGAATCATGTAGATTGAGATATAAATATTTTAGTGACTGCCACTCAATAGACAACTTTCATAACAGTTTGTGTGAGATTAGAAAAACCTTAATTAATATCATACCTAGACATGGTATGTTAAGAGTCAAATATTTATATAAATATATAAATAAACTTTAAGCTTGTACTAAGTTTGTGCTCTTTCGTTATAGTTATAGTTAATGGATGTTCCTAGACTAATTTTGGTGATTAAATGTCAGTTTGGCCGATTTGGTATGCTCAATTAGAAATGGACCTATAAGGTTCTCTTTCACGAGTTTCAATTGTTTGAGTTATAATTTATTATGCATGATAAATAGTGTTAGTTACTCATTTAACTTTGTTAGGTTATTAAAATGTTGGAATGTTTAGTTACGATATATCAAGAATAAAAATGATTATTTTGTATATTTTTAGGTAATGATTTTGAGACATGTTAAACATGTTTTGAGATATGAGATTTATTATCTTGCGATAATAAATATCGAAGTTAAGGATTCAAAATAAGAGAGGCAAGTCTCCAAAAATAAGAATTATTGTCTCAAGACATATACCTTATTATTATGAGACACCATATTTCAAAGAAGAAACAAAAAAGAAAGCGTGTCTCAAGACACACTCTTCAATTTTGATAGTTTGAATTTAGATTTGAATATTGACTTTGCACTTGATCCTATACAGCCTTAGGTCACTACATGTGGGCCTAGCTAATCATGATTAAATGCATAATAGTATATAAAATATGAAATCAAGTCATGTTTAAATCAAGGTAGTTTGAATTACTCCAACAACGTAATGTGATATCTCGTACTTGAATTCAGTAATCAAATTAGATGTGGAGTGTTACAAAAAACAATCCTTAACTAAGCTTGATTTTAACTTCATTTTTTGTTTACTTACCTTGTACTAAATTATTTTCTATCAATAATTAAGTCTAAAAACACATTATCAAAGCGCTCTCTCTCTAAACTTTATAAGCATCCAACAATATCCATTTAAACATTTTCCTTTCAATATCTATGTTCAAGTCTCTCATTTAAAGCCATTAATATAACTAAATTCAAGCAAGAATTTCTTATCTTTTGTGGAGGAGCTCACGGCATTGAGAAGACGCATAGAGAATTTTCCTTTTTCCTTTCTTTCTTTCATAAACCGTTTGGGAAAGAGCTTAGTGGAGAAACTTGTTCTTTCCTCTTTCATAAATTTCTATTAGAATAAAGGCTTATATTTTATACACATCCATATCTAAGGTTTAAACTTAACATAAGAAAAATTAATGGAGACCTATGGTTTATAACAACACCATCCACTAACTTAAATTAAGTAATGGCCAAATTACATTCAAGGTCTTCATTTAATCCCTTCTCAAATTCCTTAAATTTTGCTACCTTCACACTTAAATCCTTTTGCAATAATTACTAACTTTACTAGTAATTTAGTTAATGATTCTCCTCTCTATTTTCATATTTATCTCGTAAACTCTTTAATTTAATTTACGGAATGACTCAATTAAAAAAATTCAACTCAAAACCGAAAATTTTCAACCCCGACAAAAAGCAAAACATTACAATCGAGTACAAAAGCCTTTACAAAAGTCATAGAGCATAAAAGATTTGACTTAAGAATGCTATCCAAGAACCAAGATCAAACAACACTTCTGAATTAATTGGAACCTGCACATAGAAGAAATATTTGCCATCAAGCTTAATGATGCTTTAAAAGTTTCCAATAATAACTTATATATTCCATTAGTCAAAAACATATTAGTCAATAACATGAACTTAACGTTAAAGCATCATAACATTTCATCAATATCCATCATTTCATTATTAAGCAAATCTCATCAATATCATGAAGTCAACGCTCATTTGCAATATCATATTCCATTTCATATTTAAGTAACATTTACAACATTAAACATCATTAGAGCATAGTCTCTATTAACCAAACATGAAAACTTTGTTTAGATACAAGGATAAATCTAGACACACCATATAGAATAACAAAATTTCGTGAGTTCCAACCAAACACATTACAAAAATATGCGAAGCAAAACTCGAAACACACCAAAATATACATTAGTCTCGATCAATATATTCTCCAAACATACTAACTGTACACAAGATTAAAAAGTTTAATATCTTATGGCATGTTAACTATATCTGAACACATTTCAAAATTGTTTAATAAAATTGTCTAAACAATTAAAACATATTTAATAATTTCATTAAGCATCTTAACCAATTCTATTCAACCAAAAATCATCTTAATCATATAGTTTATTCAACAACCTAAGCATTCAACTTAAGATAATACAAAGTAAAATAAAAAATTAAAGAGTGCAAATCGAAACTGTCACGCTTCTCCTACTTTCTCATTCCCAACCTCCTTTGCTTCAATTCATACCAAAACAATAAAAATAAGTTGGTAAAACATTAATCAACAATTAAAACACTAAAGTTCTTAAGATGATGCAATTCGAAAAACCGAGAGGCTCATGTCGCTTCCAAAAATCTCATAAGAGAACTATTTCATACTTAACCTAACCTTGCTAAAATTTATTTCTATTGGTTTAACTATAATCCAAAGACCAAAACTCACCTAGAAATTATCAAGAACCTAACTCTTCTCATTTTCTCTCTGTAGAACTCATTAATGGTAACTCACTAAAGCTTGACTAGAACTCTAATTAAATTTGAAATTCTTTGTTCTAATAACATTCGCAACTCAAAAACACTTAGAATTTAATTTGAAAACTAAACAAAAACACAAAATCAAAGTTTTCTCTCTCTAGCTTAAAACTAACCTAACTGACAAGGAAAAGAGAACATGCTTGATTTTCTTGAAAAAATATTGATTCCTAGTAGTTTAAATTATCTTCAGAACCTCAAAACATTAAATCTCAAATAAATTTTCATCAAGAATCATTAAATTCCCAAAATCTCTCCAGATTGATGTGGAAGTAATTTTTGAAAGGAGAAATGTTGAATCAAGCTTAAAACATTTGACTAAATGAAAGAAATTATCAAAATATTGCTTACCTTGTTGGAATTGAAAGAATGAAATCAAGAATTGAAGTTGAAATTGAGAGAAATTTTGAGTAGAAAATTTTAAGTATCGTGAAAATGATTTTGGAGAAATTGTTCCCTCCTCAATTTTCAAACCTATGGTCTAATTGCTAAGATAACTTTGGCTTAATAACCTTTTAAACCCCTCATATGAACTAAATCTAATTTCTCACTATTTAGATATTGACCTTACTAATTTTACCACTTTTACAAATTAGCCTATATCTCAAATATCTAATTATTCTATACTAACTAATTAATGCAATTCAATAATACAAACACTCTATCTAATAAACAACACCTATTTGTATATGGGAAGCAGAACTTGATATTAGCTTTTCTTTTCTTTTTCTGATCCATTCAACTATGAGAAAGAGAAAGTGATGTAAAAAAAAATTTGAAAACTTTCATCCAAATAATGTATTTTAAAATATACATTTCAAAATATAAATAATTTATGTGTGTGTGTGTTTGTGTGTGTGTTTTTTTGTAATTTAATTCATGCAATTAAAAAGTTTCAAACAACCGAAGAAAATAATACAAATAAATATACCTGGATTAAGAATAGTAGCCTTATTAGAGTAGATGGATGAAAGAAGGTAGCACCAATAGATTGAATGCATTCCCATTAGCATTTGACTTTACTCCAAATTCCCGAACCACGAGACTTGGTATAATCTCTCATACAATCCAATGGTGCACCCATTACCCCTTGGCTCATGCAGCTCATCACCATTACTACACAACTCTATCATCATCTTCATCCCTTCGCTTGCCATATCTTCATTTATTAGTCTTTTTTGTATTCATCTTCAAGCCATTACCTCTGTTGTTCCAATTAAAAATTTTCAAGCTTATTTTAAAGGAAAACTTAAAAGCATGATATTGTTATCAAGATCTTTTTTGCTTGTCTTTAAAATTTGTCTTTAAAATTAATGAATTTGTCTAAATTTAATATGGTGGTTTTTATTTTGCGACCATATTTGACCATTTTTAAAATTTGTCTTTAAAATTAATGAATTTGTCTAAATTTGATATGGTGGTTTTTATTTTGCGACCATATTTGACCATTTTTAAGATCAATAAAATATTTTTTGTTAGCAAAAAATGAGTAAATTTGCCGACTAAATACTAGATCAGTTGGCATTAATATTGTTGCCTATATAAAAGTATATGGGTTCGAGCGCAAACACATTTATCCTCCTATTGATCCTCCAAACTATAGGTAGTTTTAGATATTTATATCAAACAGTAGTAAACATGGTTTTAATGTTGCTCTCTAAGACTCCAGTCAAATATGAATATGATTTGCCATAAAAAAACTATACTAAATATTATCATTAGTTACAAGTTACAACCCAAAAGCTATATTACTCGGACATAAACGTGAATGTCCAAATACGACTGCGTCTAACATTGATATTTTCACTTTCTAAGCTTTTCCATGTACAGGTACACGTTGAACACAAGTTTAGTATGCAAACATTTCAAGAAAAAATTTTAAGGAAAAAAAAATCCAAGCAACATAGTTGAGACCGGCTTTTGTTTCATATTTAACAATCCCATGTCCCTTCATTCCAACCTGAACCTTCTACTTCGTTACTTAATCCAGTCTCAGAACATGATTCTTCAAACTCATGGTTCACCCTTTCTGGTGGGGGGCAGCCCTGATATGAGTTATTTTCATGACAATGCCACAACAGTTTTTCCCAGTAACGATCCTGCAGATTTCAACATTAACATATCAATTTCTGAAATGTTTAACTGCTCAATGATGATCTCCGTAAAAACCTGAACTCGAATTAGGGCATATATGCATTTATACCTTACAAACGATGTGTGGATTTCCCACAATGATGAGCAATGATTTGGCCCGGGTAATCGCAACGTTAAACCTTTTTGGATTGCTCAGAAATCCCAGACAGTAAGTTCTGTCGAACTCATTGTGTTTGACTGTTGATCTTACCGTAGACACAACAATGACTTCCCTTTCTTGGCCCTGAAATTGTTCAACACTACCAACTTTTACATCTAGCAAGTCCCAGGTTTCGAGCACTTTCTTGATCTTGAGAACCTGCTGGCGATATGGTGTTATTATTCCAATATCTGACTCGTTTAGATCGGAGCTTCCTCTTAACTTATTGATGATGTCAACAACTTTGCTTACTTCAATTCTGTTAAACCATGACGGATTATTGCCTTCTCTCTCGTCACATCCCTGGATACCGAAGAATAGGACCGGAAATTCTTTATTTGGAAAGAAATCCAAATTTGAAATTATTGAGAAAGAATTATCATCTTTACATGCAATCAACTGGCCTTTGTAGAAAAGCCTTGAAGGGAGATCGAGAATTGCCGGATGACAACGGTAATTCCTAACCAACTTTGTTACAAAATTAGCATCTTCGTTGCAGTATGATTCACACTCGAAAAGCCTTTCAAGATAAGATTTTCCCAATCCAAGAGACTCCGCTTCTTTTGAAAATACAACTGGACCAAGCTGCTTTGGGTCTCCAGCAAGGACCACAACTGTTTCCTTTCGGCAAAAGTTAGCTATAGGAACCATGCTTTCTGGTTCCGAGGCTTGGCCAGCCTCGTCAAGGAAAATGTGGGAGAAATGGCCACGATTCACACCTTCTGCATAAAGTAGAGTTGAACTCATATAAGTTGATATGATAATTCTATAGCGGTTGAGAGCTTCCAAAGGAGGACATTTGAAAACAGACAGCTCGAAGTAGGAAAAGCCAATATGATCACGTGGAACATCCTCGTAGGGACGACTAGTAGCGTTTAGCCTAAATATTTCGCTCTCTTTAACTTTCACATTCTCATTACTGATAAGTCTCTCTAATATATGATCCGCAGCACTATTTGAAGCCGCACATACTAGAATCCGACCATTTTTTCTTGTCATATATATCTGTAGAATTGATTCCACCAAAGTCATGGTTTTACCGGTGCCAGGAGGGCCATAAATCACATAGGGAGGAGCTCCCTTGCAAGCAAGTATCATCTCGACCGAATGCATCTGTTCCACATTCAGTGTGCCGGTACAAGGCACAATCGGAGAATTTTTAACCAATGTCCGTTTGGTTGATTCTGACGGAAACAGAAGATTGTCTTGTAAAGTCTGTGCAGCTTCAATAGCTTGATACAACCTCCTCATATTCACCCGGTTATATGTGAAGTGAACATTGTATAAGTTTCCGTCCTGGTGAAGGGTGTGAAATTGGCTTGCAAATTTCAAGAGTACTTCATCAGCCTCAACACGATAGATGTAGCCCTGAAACATCCCAAAAAGCAATCCGCAAAAGTTCAGATCAAAGAAAGCAATAACGACAATAGTGAATACCCCCAGAACTTATCTGGTTGACTTGGCTATTACAGTTCTCAAAGAAAACATCCAGGACAATCAATTATATTCTCAAATATGGTTATTTGTTTAGCATCCCAAACAGGTTTCAGCACACATCACCAATCAAAGTTCTCTCGAAAGAAAGAGCATACCTGATATACTAGAGAATCTGAACCATTGGAGGCAATCTTTGCAAAAATATGATCACCATGTACAAGTGACGGCCTCCTCTCAGCTAATCCAGGGACCTCAAGAGCTACGAATTGCGGTCCTTTCCTCCTCATCATGACACATTCCATGTTATGAGACCTCATTTCTTCCTGAAATGAAACGAATGGAGTTGTAAACAAACATAACAAGGACCATATAAATATTAACATCTTTACACATCAACCATTAATAGCTACCTCTAAATGCAGCTCTTCCATTACAAGCAATGTACTGAAGAAACCAGCATAGTTCTCCTTCGTCAAACCTTCTGCAAGAATATCAGGCACATGCTTATTCTCTAATGACTCTCTGATATTTTTCGGGATTGGATATTCATCAAGCTTAGAGTTGCATCCACGGGTTTTTGGCTTAGCTGGGCGAGAGGAAACGACATACTCATCAACAGCAAAGTGATTTCTTCTTCTTGGAGCTCTCCTGTAAGGCTTAGTAGAAGCAAGAGATTGGGAGACATTATCTTCAGCCAATAGAAACACTACTCGTTCAATCCTATTATCATCTACATCAAAGTGTACTACAGTTGTGTGCAAACCCATGTCTTTCGGTTTGCAAGACAGCCAAATGGTAAGAGTTTCCCGGGATTGAAGTACTCGATCCTCAAGAGAGAATCCTTCTAAGAATCCTTGGCTTTGTCCTGACTTTGAATCAGCTGAAGGTGGCTCCATGAGAGACAAAGTAAACGAATCTGCCGGATTTGAGCAGAAAATCCTCACTCCCCAAAGTTCTACAGGCTCGTCAATAGTGTTCTCTAACGTAATTGGCCACTTTGAAGTTTGGCCAACAAGAATGGATTGAGGCTTCCCTTGAGAGAAAGGAAATGGAACTGAGATAATAACCGGCCCCTCTTCATTTATGTCATAACTTTGCACGGACTTATCATCAGCAAAGTCAATAAACCCGATCTCACCTTTATCACTTATGACCGAGCATTCATCACCCCAACCATCGTTCCAACCCGAACTCATTGTTAATGGATATTGATGCTATCAAAGATCCAGAGAAGTATCAAACCTTAAAGAATTGTAAACCCCATTAACAATCAAAATATCCAAGACTACAACGTACATTTTCCACTTAACCATAACCGGGTCGAAGTACCCTAGACAACAAAGATCATTGTCTATCGCGATGTAAGACTACCAACATTACTTTATATTACAAACATTAATCTGCAATCGCTTTTAAAGTTTACAAAATTCGGCCAATGAAACATGATATATTGTGAGCAATTGAAAAGATTTATACTTCCAAGAAACAACTATATATATACATATATATAATCCGATATCTAAACTTGATTTAACCAGCATTTGTAGTAATTCCTAATGGGTTGACATAGTATTGTAGATTGTTAATCTAATTCAAGTAGGGTGTTTAGCATTTGCACAGCTTTCATGCATCATAAACAATGATCAAACAAGTTCAATGGTATACATATTATTCCAAGTTTCAACACAGTATGGTTCATCAGTGATAAACGAGATTCTAAGATGAGAAAATAGAGACAGTCACCCCAAGCAGGAAAAAAATGTTTTAAACAAAATAAAAAAAAAAGGATAAATTCTATTTCTTTTTCTTTTTAAAAAAAAAAAGACAAAAGATCTATTTTTGACGAAACAAAATGGATTAAAATATAAGAAGAAGAGAATTAAACATGAAGTAATTCATATATAAAATAAAACGAAACGAAATGACAATTAAACATGAAAGAATTCATTTAAAAAATAAGACAAAACGAATTGACAAGTAGTAGAGTACCCACCTTTGATTAAAAACACAGCAAAGTTGGAATAAGAAGTGAAGAAATTCGGGGACTTTATTTGATAAAACAAAGAAAGAAAGAAAACCCACTTTACTGAGGAACACTTAAAACTAAGAGTTAGAGTGAGAAATTTGCTGTTTTGAAGATTTCGAGTAGGAAAGTGAAAATTGATGAGAAAATCTGGAAAAGGGTTAGCCTTGCGGAGTTGAAGATCACTAAATTGATTATTTAAAGAAAAAGAAAACTGTTGCCTTCCCAATTGCTACTTAGAAATGAAGTTATTCTAAAAAATAAAAGGAAAAGAAAACAGTTGTTATTATTATTAATTATAATTTTTTTATTCACCTTAAAACTATACTCTAGGTGCTAATGAACCAAGTAAATTCGAGTTTGGATTAGGTCCATGTAAAGTATTTAAGTTAATTTTTTAAGTTTAAATCTGACTTAACTTAGAAAATAAGTTTTTTTTTTATCGACCAACTCAATTAAAAAATAAATAAATTCAGCCCAACTCATTTTACCTAATATTAATTTTTTTTAAAAACATTTTTTTTAAAAATATAATATACTAATAAAAGTTTTCTAACACATTAAAATACATTAAAAAGTATTTATATAAAAAAAACACTATCATAAATATAATAAATGTTTTATTGTATTAAATATATTTTTTATATTTTTATATTTTGGGTTGGTTATTTAGTTAGGTAAATTTTTTTAGGTTTTGGGTAATGGATTTAATTGTTATTGGATTAGTAATTTAATTCAAATATAAATATATATAATTATTATTTAACATATAAAATTAACATAATATTTTTTATAACATAATATACTCAGGCAGAGCTAAACTCGGGCCAAAAAGATCTTGCCCAAAGCCTGGCTCGTATAAAAAATGAACCTTAAATTTTACTCAAACTCATTTTTCGAATTTCGTATTTTTATCCAAATCCTCTTATTTTTCAGGTGAATCTTTGAATCTAAATGGATGGCCCTTGAGTAAACTATTTGTAACTAGTAAGGTTTGCCTTATTAGTCTCGTAAGAAATGGGACCTAGTGAATTGTGAAATCTGATGATATTAAGACACGTCAGATTCATAGCGAGTACGGTGGAAATGATTGATGACGTGGTATGACATGAGTGAACTCTTCATCTTTGAGTCAACACAGGAAGAACCAACATTTTTCTCTTTGTCAGCAAAATTACCCATATATGCTGAAAAAAATCATTTAAGAAACCATGCGAAATTTCTAAAAATTTACTGATTTACATTGTTTTTGGAGAGAGAAAGGAAAATGAGTCTTACAGAGTGCATTTCCGTTGATCTTTCAGATTTGAATAATCATATGCTTCTAGAAGAAATCGAAGAATTTCTTAGGAATCCTACAATATCCATTCGTTCTTTTTTCTTTAACAAATGGTCAGAACTTCATCTGGGTTCGAATCCTACTGAGAGGTCCACTAGAGATCAGAAATTGTTGAAGAAAGAACAAGATGTTTCTTTTGTCCCTTCTAGGCGATCGAAAAATAAAGAAATAGTTAATATATTCAAGAAAATTACGTATTTACAAAATACCGTCTCAACTTATCCTATTTCATTAGATCCGGGATGTGATATGGTTCCGAAGGATGAACCGGGCAGTTCCAATAAGATTTCATTCTTGAACAAAAATTTATTTTTTTTATTTATTTCATCTATTCCATGACCAGAACAAGGGGATACACATTACAACACAATTTTGAATCAGAAGAGAGATTTCAAGAAATGACAGATATATTCACTCCATCAATAATCGAGTTGGATTTGGTGTATTACAAGGGATTTGCCTTTTCTATTGATTCCTACGGATTGGACCAAAAATAATTATTGAATGAGGTATTCAACTCCAGTGATGAATCGAAAAAGAAATCTTTATACATCCTATTTTTATGAAGAAAATGAATCTTTTTATCGAAGAATCAGAAAAAATGGGTCCGAATCTCCTACAGGAATGATTTGGAAGATTCAAAACCAAAAATAGTGGTATTTGCTAGCAAAAACATAATGGAGGTAGTCAATCAATGGGGCAAGCAAATCATTTATGATGAAAAGGATGAGCTTCAAAAGAATGATTTAGCGTTTTTGCAGAGTGGAACAATGAAATACTAGGCGATATAGATCTTCCAAAGAACAGGGCTTTTTTCGAATAAGTCAATTCATTTGGGATCTTGCGGATCCACTCTTTTTCCTATTCAAAGATCAGCCCTTTGTCTTTGTGTTTTCACACCGAAAATTCTTTGCAAATGAAGAGATGTCAAAAGGGCTTCTTACTTCCCAAACAGATCTTCCTACATTTATATATAAG
Source organism: Gossypium anomalum (assembly GCA_025698475.1). NCBI lineage: Eukaryota > Viridiplantae > Streptophyta > Magnoliopsida > Malvales > Malvaceae > Gossypium > Gossypium anomalum. The sequence goes on from CM046966.1 coordinate 85,614,873, forward strand.
CGTTGGTTTATTAAGAATTCGCAAGAAAACCACTTTGAATTATGATTCATCGCCAGAGATGGCTTAGAACCAATAGTTCATTATCTAATGGATTTTTCCATTCCTAAGAGCAGCATGTTTACTGGTTTCACCATAACGGCTTGCTCGAAATCATAATAACCCATATTTTAGTCAATCATCAAGATCGAAGGTGAAGGGGTCAATTCAATGTAAAATGTCAAATTTGTTAGGAAGCATTTAATTTTTATTGATAAATAAAAACTCATTGAAATAGCAATTTGAAGGTTCAAAAGGAATCTTTAGTATTTATTGTATCATTTTATTTATTTATTTATCATTTCTATTTAATTATGCTGTCAATAGAGATTTTTTAGTTTGTGTTTTCCTAAAAGAGAACTCATTTATTGTAACTAAACTAACTAGTTGTAACTTCAATTCATAGATAAAATTCAAAAAAACATTCTTTATTATTTTCATTTTTTAATGATTCATTTCTCATTCTTTTGTATAATTTTTATGAATCTATAAAAAAATGCTTACTAATTAAATGAATAAATGAATGAAAAAATTATTATTTTCAGATATCACAATTTCAACACCACATCCAACGATTTCAAAAGATTTATGATAAACATGTCAAATTGCATATTTTTTGTGCTTAATTTGGTTTATTGATGAATTGAACCCCGCTAATTAAGTGTTTTTATGATTTAATTCTTGTCAGGGATGCGATTGATTAAAAGCAAGCTGAAAAGGGGCCAAATTAGAAGAAAAATCGTTGAGTTGGGGCCAAAGCGAAGAGATGGAGCAAGCCAAGGACTAGTCATAAATTTGACTTTGTGAAAAGCCAAAAATAGAAAATTCTATTTTAAGTTTATTTTAATTTTATTTATTTTTAATTATTATTATTTTAGATTTTATATTAATTTTCTTAAGCTATTTTTAGTAAACCCTATCTATATAAATAGGGGGTTTTAGTTCTTAGGAAATCATCCATTATTCACTTGTCTTTACATTCCTATTTCACTTGGGAATTCCATTATCCACCTTGTTTTTCTTTTTCTTAATTCAATTGAGCATTAGATTATTTTGTCTTCTTTTTACAAAATTTGTCTAATTCTCTTTGCAAATACTTTTCCTTTCCAATTTCCATCACCTTTCACATAAATCCATCATCATCACTTTCAAGCATGATTAAATTCATGCCACACTAAAACCCCTTTCGACTTTAAGCGGTGTTAACCCCAGTCAAAAACTCGTGAGTTATGAACCCGAGCCGTTTAACTCCCAATTTTCGGTATTTATTATTTCTCCGGATCAAGAGTATGACTTCGTCAACTCACAAAGTCGAGACAACACTAAGTCAAAAAAAGACGTCGTTTGAGTTAGTGTGGCTAGACGTACAGTTGGAATTCCGAAAGGATCGATTGTCTAATTGGTTTTCCGTGAACACATTGGCGTGCCAAGTGGGAATTTCTTTGTTTGGTTCCGTCAAGGGAAGTAGTAACCGGATTTAAATGTCCCAACGTTTGAGGGCATTGGTTCGAGCTAGGCTCTTCTAAAACGCAAAGCTGCCGGAGTTCTAAATCACGAACGTTTCGTTGGTTGTTCGATCGGTAAGGGTTAGTTATAGGACGTTCCATAACTAATTTACACAAGGAAGAGTTGGTGTCCGAAGCGTCCTTGGTAGCTATAACTAGCTTATCGGAAAAGAGGAGTTCATTTAATTTCGAGGATCGAGTCAAAGACGGAAAAACTCGTGCTTGAAGCTGAGCTAAGTTTAATTGGTTTTCCTTTAAATTATTTCGTTATTTATTTTTATTTCATCTTTACATTTTGCTTTTTACGTTTTTTTTGTGTTTATTTCAGGTTTCATATTTTATATCCCCAAACGTCATGGCACGACAAGCGCCAGACACTAATCAGTCAAGAAACAAACAATTTTTCGTAATTCCAGTCTACGTCAGGATCGACCCTACTCCTATATAACGCTTTTAATTTGCAAAATAGGTGTAGGTTTATATTGGTGGAATCGACAGCCATCAATTTTGGCGCCGTTGCCGGGGACTGGCAACACTTACAATTGTTTAAATCGTCTTCATGACCAGATCTTCATCGGGAGATCTCGAATACGACCCAGAGATCGAGAAATCGGCCGCGAGCACGCAGCGAAAGAGACGAAGCTCTTAAAGCGTGCAAGTAAAGCGAGAATTGAGCTAGGACAAGGGATCCCCAGAGTCCGACGTCGAAAAGTTAAGCGGCAGTAATTCGTGAGGCAATTCGACGTGGGAAGCAAGTCGAAGAGGTTGAACCTGAGACCGAACCACTCTTTGAAACAAAAGGCAACCTCGGCGAATTAGAAAGGATGGCAAATCGAACCATTCGTCAACTAGCCGCTGCTCCTAATGAGCAAACACCGTTATGCATCAACTATCCAGCCGGAGGAACTCCTTTCGAATTGAAGTCGGGCTTGATTCACCTTTTGCCCACTTTTCGAGGCTTGAAGAATGAAAATCCGCACACTCACTTGAGAGAATTCCATATGGTCTGCTCAAGCATGAAACCCCAGGGAGTACCCGAAGATGAAATCAAACTTCGGGCCTTTCCTTTTTCTTTAGTTGATACAAAGAAAAGAATGGTTATTTTACTTTACCCCGGTTCTATCACAACATGGGATGACTTATCTCGTGTATTTCTTGACAGGTTCTTCCCAGCGTCACGAGCAGCTGAGCTTAGGAGGGACATAGTGGGAATTCGCCAAATGGAGAGTGAATCACTCTACGACTATTGGGAGCGGTACAAGAAACTGTGTGCAAGTTGTCCTCAACATGGGTTGACCGAGCAATCACTTCTTCAATATTTCTACGAGGGTTTGCTCCCTATGGAAATGAAGATGATTGACGCTGCTAGTGGAGGGGCGCTTGTCAATATGACCCCTCAAAGGGCAAGAGAACTAATATCCACCATGGCGGCAAATTCTCGTGCAGATCGTAGAATTCGAAGCCGACAAGGCGGGTTAATGGGGTAAACGTTTCATCTTTAGAAGATAAATTGGATAAGCTTACGAATGTTGTTCAATCTTTGCTTACGAAAAAGAAGGGTCGACCCAACTATGTGGAAATTTGTACTACTGTTTGAACATCAAGCGGATTTGTGCCCAATCCTTAATGATGATCCAACGGCACATGTTGATTTGTGGGAGGTTTCCGGACCTTCACAACGACGCTATGATCCTTTCTCCAACACCTACAATCCCGGGTGGAAGGATCATCCCAACACAGATTACTGGAGCTAATCCCCGATATAATCCACCATACCAACCGAGACCTCCGCAACCACAACAACAACACAAGCCGAGCACATCTTTAGAAGCTGTTGTGGAAAGACTTGCCGCCGATGCTGCAAAATATCAACAGAGGACTGACGCATCAATACAAGAGTTAACTAATCAAGTTAGTAAACTCTCGATGGCAGTTAATCGCTTGGAGTCTCAAGGTAAATTACCTTCCCAGACAGAGCCGAACCCTCGACAAAATGCCAGTGCAATCACTCTTCGTAGCGGAAAAGTTCTGGAAACAGTACCAACTAAAAGTTATGGGCGAGAAAAGGAACAGGAAAAGCGATTTCGATCCAACAACCGGGCAGAGAAAAATACAGAGACCAGTTGTAATACCACCTTCTTTTCCAGGGCGGCTTGCAAGGGATAAAAAAGAGAAGGAGGAGAAAGAAATCCTCGAGATATTTAGGAAGGTGGAGGTAAATATTCCTTTACTCGACGCTATCAAACAAATCCCTCGTTATGCAAAATTCCTTAAGGAGTTATGTACTAGCAAAAGGAGGTTAATAGGTAACGAAAGAGTAAATGTAGGAGAAAATGTCTCCGCAGTACTACAAAAGAAAGTTCCGCCCAAATACAAGGATCAATGTATGTTTGCTATTTCCTGTGAGATAGGTAATATAGGCATTAAGAAAGCCATGTGTGATTTAGGGGCTTCCATTAATGTTATGCCTTATTCTATTTATAAGCTGATTAACGCGGGACCTTTAAAAGAGACAGGAGTGATAATCCAGTTGGCGGACAGGTCAGTCGTCTATCCCGAAGGGCTGCTTGAAGACGTCCTTGTTAAATTTAATAAATTAGTTTTCCCTGCAGATTTCTACATTATTAATATGGAAGATGATAATTCAACTAATTCGTCTGACATTTTGCTTGAAAGGCCGTTCCTAAGTACAGCAAGCGCAAAGATAGATGTTCGAAGTGGGACACTAACCATGGAGTTTGATGGCGAAATTGTGAAATTTAATGTCTACGAGGCGATGGGCCATCCTAACTCACTATTAAATATTTCTAGCATCGATATTTTAGATTGTTTAACTCAATCTTATTCCGAATATCATGACTTTGATGAGTTGGAAAGCGTCTTTGCGAAACATAAACATGGATGCTTTACATCACCTCGAGGAATTCACAGTTATTGAAGATCCGTTGCAAGAAATTGTCAATCATTTGGAAATGCAACCTTCGCTGACAAACCAAGGTAACCAATTCGAACTAGTACCTTCCCAAACTAAAATGTTACCTTTAGTTTTGCAGCCACCGACTTTGGAGCTTAAACCATTACCGGACCACCTTAAGTACGTCTTTTTGGGAGAGAAAGACACCTTACCGGTGATAGTGTCAAACAAGTTAACCAAAGACGAGGAGGAAAGTCTAGTTCGAGTTCTGAGAGATTATAAGGAAGCCATTGGTTGGACGATAGCTGACATAAAAGGGCTAAGTCCATCCACTTGTATGCACAAAATTTCCATTGAAGGCAACACGAAACCAAAGAGAGATGCTCAAAGGCGCCTTAATCCACCCATGATGGAGGTAGTAAAGAAAGAAATCCAGAAATTGTTAGATCTTTGGAATGATATACCCGATCTCCGAGCGGTGATTGGGTTAGCCTGGTTCATGTCGTGCCCAGAGAAGACTGGCGTGGCGATGGTGAAAAATCCGTCGAGAAAGTGGTCCCTCACACGAGTCCGAGAATGGATGGAGGGTTTGCATCGATTATAGAAAATTGAATGCGACCACCCGAAAAGACCATTTTCCACTTCCCTTCATCGATCAAATGCTCGAGCGATTAGCGAGTAAGACCCATTATTGTTGTCTCGATGGGTACTCGTGGATTTTTCCGATTCCAAAGTGGCTCGGAGGATCAAGACAAAACGACTTTCACGTGTCCTTCGGAACATTTGCGTATAGAGCGGATGCCGTTTGGACTCGCAATGCTCCGCCACTTTCCAAAGATGCATGGTAAGCATATTCTCCGATTACGTTGAGAAAATCATCGAAGTCTTTATGGATGACTTTACGGTTTACGGTAACTCTTTTAAAGAATGTCTCGATAATCTTGCTAAGATATTACGAAGATGCCTAGAATTTAATCTTGTTTTAAATTATGAAAAATGCCATTTCATGGTTGACAAAGGATTAATTTTGGGTCATATAGTTTCCTCGAAAGGAATCGAGGTCGATAAGGCAAAAACGGATATTATTAACTCATTACCTTACCCCTCATCAGTGAGGGAAATTCGTTCGTTTCTTGGCCATGCAGATTTTTCTGAGACGATTCATGAAAGACTTCTCGAAAATCGCGACCACTTTGCAATGTTGCAAAAGGATAAAGAATTTGAGTTTGACCGGACTTGTAAAGACGCATTTGATGTGTCAGGCAGAATTGGTTTGCGCTCCCATAGTGCTGCCACCAAATTGGAACCTTCCGTTCGAAATCATGTGTGATGCGAGCGACCAAAGTGTGGGAGCTGTTCTTGGCCAAAGAATAGGGAAAGAACCTCATGTTATCTACTATGCTTCGAAGATGTTGGATGCTGCCCAAAGCAATTACACAACAACCGAAAAAGAATTATTAGCTGTTGTGTTTGCTTTAGATAAATTTAGATCTTACCTATTGGGAACTAAGGTAATTATCTTTTCTGACCATGCAGCTTTGAAATATTTAATAGGGAAGAAGGAGGCAAAACCTCGACTGATCAGGTGGATTCTACTCCTACAAGAGTTTGATTTTGAAATTCGGGATAAAAAGGGATGCGAAAACCTAGTAGCTGACCACCTGAGTCGATTACCGATTCTAGTAGATGACACACCATTGAAGGATAACTTTCCAGATGAAAACCTGTTTTCAGCAAGTGCAGTGCATCCTTGGTATGCAGACATAGTAAATTACCTCGTCACAGGTACTATTCCTTCAGATTTGCCAAGGTCTAAAAAAGATAAGATAAGAAAGGATGCACGATATTACATTTGGGACGATCCTTACCTCTGGAAGCATTGCTCGGATCAGGTAATACGACGTTGTATAGCAGAAACAGAGGTACAGTCTATCTTAAATTTTTGTCATTCTTATGCATGCGGAGGGCACTTTGGACCTAAACATACATTGCACACAAAATTCTCGAATGTGGATTATTTTGGCCAAACATATTTCGTGATGCCTTTTATTTCTGCAAAACTTGTGAAAAATGCCAAAGAGTTGGCAACCTTAGTCGTCGAAATGAGATGCCTCTTACTCCTATTCATATTTGTGAAATTTTTGATGTGTGGGGCATCGACTTTATGGGTCCCTTCGTTTCTTCTTTTGGTAATTTTTATATACTCTTAGCTGTTGATTATGTCTCTAAATGGATAGAGGCAAAGGCCACTAGCAATGATAATGCTAAGACCGTGGTTGACTTTCTTAAAAGTTCTATCTTTTCGTGTATGGCACTCCACGAGCATTAATCGATGTGATGAGGAACACATTTTTGCAATAAACTCGTAAGTGCATTAATGGAGAAATATGGGGTGACTCAACGAATTGCCACCGCTTACCATCCACAAACAAACGGGCAAGCCGAGGTATCCAATCGAGAGGTCAAGTCTATTTACGAGAAGACGGTCAAACCTAGCGGGAAGGATTGGAGTTTGAGATTGAACGACGCACTTTGGGCCTATAGGATGACCTTACAAGGGACCGATAGGCATGTCACCCTACCGCCTCGTTTTTGGAAAACCGTGCCATCTTCCGGTCGAGTTAGAGCATAAGACTTTTTGGGCGATTAAGCAATGCAATATGGAAATGGAGTCTCATGGAAAATCTCGAAAGTTAGACATCCAGAACTTGAGGAAATCGAAAGCGATGCATATGAAAATGCTCGAGTTTATAAAGAAAAGACGAAGGCGTTTCATGACAAGTTCATCACTAGAAGCGATTCTCAATAGGACAAAAAGTTCTCCTATACGACTCTACCTTAAAAATCTTCATTTGGTAAGCTTCGATCCAAATGGATAGGACCATTTATTATTACTAATTTATTTTCGAATGGTGCGATTGGAAATTGAAGTGAAGAGACACGAAAGTGCTTTAAAGTAAATGGTCAACGACTAAAACCCTTTTTCGAGAATTTTCAAACACACACAGTTGAGGAGATTGTTCTCGATGAGCCAAAAGTTTGAATAACAGGTCGTCGAGCTAACGACGTTAAACAAAAGCGCTTTTTGGGAGGCAACCCAAATTTATTTTCATTTGTTTTCATTTATTTTTAGTTTAAATATATTAGGATGTAAATAAATTATTTCCTATTTAACTTAGTCAATTTGATGCTTTCAGGAACAATATGGGGTCATTAATTTTCAAGAAGACGAGTACTGATGGAGGCGTGGGCACGACTTGCAAAAAAAATAATAATAATAATATCATCATCCACTAAAATTCCTACCCAAACCCATTTACCCACATATACCAAAACCTAAAATCAAACCCAATACCCAATTCCTAACCCATTTACCCACAAGCTAAAATAACCCAAACCCAAATACCAAACTACCCATTTCCTTTAAACCCACATAAATTTAAACCCAATACCCAAAGTTGGCCCAACCTACATCTAACCCAATTACCATACCCAATATCCCAAAATAAAAAATTAAACAAAAATAAAAAATAAAAACACCCCCCATCTTCTCCATCCTCTTCATCTTTTCTTCTCCAAAACAAAACCTAGGCCTAACACCAAGCCATGCCGCCGCCGTCTCCCCAATCGTCGGTCTCCGCCGTCGTGTCCCCGTAGCCGACCCCTCACACCGCGCCACCGTCGACCTCGTTCCTAGCCACCGTCGACCACGCACCCACGCCACCTCCACTTTCTTTTCTTTTCCTCTCCAACTTACCCATGCCGTCCGACGCCTGAGCCACCGTCGAACCATAGCCGAACAAGTCCCCAACGACCACTATCATCGCCGACCAGAACCCCCACCGCCGTCCCCACCGCCGTGCGCCGCCGCACCCTTCTTAAACGTGACGACCAAGACCATGGTTCGCACTCGTAACCAAACAGTAGACAACATTCCAGTTTCACTCAACCGAAATCGGCACCGATCCTCCGCGCCTCGTTGTTGAATTAATCGACGGCGACGACCCTCCCCACCTCCTCCGAGACGAACGGCCGGCGACCAAGAACCCGCCGACGACCTAGTCTAACCCCGGCCGACACAAGCACTTCGGGCGGTCCAGAGGAAGTCGAGACTTCTAACGTCCATGTCGAGCCTACTCCCACAGTCGTTGAACAAGTCTCTCAACGCCAAACCCAAAGTCACAGACGATCAACACGTGAGCCATCGACACCCCCGCACAGCAGCACTGACGCTACCGAACGAAATACCCCACCCGACTCGCCTAACGAGCACGTTCGACCACCCCGAGCAAGTCAACAAAACAGACGAAGTCGAGCAAATGTTATTCCTACCACTAGTCGTTTGCGAGGATTTCTAGAGTTTTCGACATCGGAACAGCAAACACGATACAACGCCATTCGACAACGCTCGCTTCCGGTCTGTAAGAAAGTCGATTTCCCTACGCTTGAACTTCTAGATATTCATGATGCAGTGCTCCATTATTTTGATGCTATTGGTTGGACTTTATTTGCTAATATTACTTGTGATGCATATTATGAATTAGTTTATGAGTTTTATACCACATTTAGCTTCAATATAAATGCATTGCAAACTGTTGAAACACAAAATATAGTGTGCTTTCGTTTGCTTGGAAAAGACTTTCGGATGTCTGTTTCAGAATTTAACATTGCCATGGGTTTCATCGACCCTACTGACATTCAATCCGATGCCTATCATTCTGCTCTTTTAGATGTTCCCAATGACTTTGATGCTCAGCATGTTTATCACGTTTTAACTAATTCTGACCAACTTTATAATCCGAAGACCACAAAAGATTTATGGGTGCATGAGCCTGCTTTAAAATACATCCACCGATTTTTAGCATTTTGTTTTTGGGTAGAAATGACTCTCGCCTACTTTGACTAAAATCGAATTGTTCTTTTTGTGGTGCATGCATTCGGGTTTTAAAGTTAATTTAGGGTATTGGTTTGCACGAAATTTTCATCTTTGTTTTGAGTTACAATCGCCCACTTATACTTGGATCATTTATTTCAAATTTAGCTTCTCGACTTTTTGAGTCTGAACTTGATTTCACAACCTTCACATGTGCATATCGTATGGACCACCTAGATAAACATTGTTTGGATTCTATGGGATTGCTTGCCGGCACCCCTACTTCGTGTTATTTTGTTCCTCCAGGTACACGGGCTGCTCGAGAAAATAGAGTTTTTCGCAAACATCCACACACTAATACGAGAGAGCAAGAGGAACACCCTTTGACTGTGGAGGCCCGTTTAAGTCGAATCGAAGCTAAGCTTGAAACAATGGAAACTCAAGTCGCCACCATCCTCAATATCCTACAAAGTCGAAACTCTCAAGACCAATGATGACATTCAAAATACACGGGGAGTATTCTGAACCTTTTTTTTAATTTATTATTAGCTGCTGACTTTATTTCACATGCTTGAGGACAAGCATAGTTTAAGTGGGGGGGTTGGATTGATATGTTAATTTTTGCTACATGTCTTTCTCTTTTGCATGTGTTCAATCTTACGATGAATTCTTTTGACAATTTATTCAACATTTGAGCCTTAAAACCTCATACTTAGTCGATTTAAGCAATTGGGCAAATTTCGAATTAAATGTTTAAGTATATAGATTGGTCGACATTTGAGTTTTAATTGGTATATGTAGCTAGAATTTTTTCGCATGAATTGATTGATTGAATAAAATATGTTTGCTTGTGCATAAATAAAATAATAAAGGTTCAGGCTATGAATGAAGTTTCGAAAACGTGACCGAATTGAGTAATCGGGGCAGGGTGCTTGGGTTGTCATCTTGTCTCGCGTAAAAAGGTTCGAGTGACAAGTCGATAACTTACAAACATTCCGCTAGCTGAACACCCCATAAAAAAAAAAGAGGAAAAAAATAATATTAATAAATAAAGACTGTTTGAACTGAGTAACCGGGATAGGGTGCTTGGGTTGTCATCCTAGTTCGCGTAAAAAGGTTTGATCTTGTCTATTAATTTTCTGATGCATAGTTAATCAATAATGCCATGCAAATTATGGGATTCAATCTCAATTTAGCAAAATTGTTTAGTTGACATATTTCAATTTTAATGATACTTGTTGATTAAAATGTATATTTTGAACATTTATTTCTTTTTGCCTATATTGTTTGCATTGATTGAGGATATGGAAAAAGGCTCGATTTTTAATAAATTGTGGAATCAATTCTAATGTTTGGAAGAACAACATGCTTGAGGGCAAGCATGAGCTAAGTAGGGGGGATCTGATAAACATGTCAAATTGCATATTTTTTGTGCTTAATTTGGTTTATTGATGAATTGAACCCCGCTAATTAAGTGTTTTTATGATTTAATTCTTGTCGAGGATGCGATTGATTAAAAGCAAGTGAAAAGGGCCAAATTAGAGAGAAAATCGTTGAGTTGGGGCCAAAGCGAAGAGATGGAGCAAGCCAAGGACTAGTCATAAATTTGACTTTGTGAAAAGCCAAAAATAGAAAATTCTATTTTAAGTTTATTTTAATTTTATTTATTTTTAATTATTATTATTTTAGATTTTATATTAATTTTCTTAAGCTATTTTTAGTAAACCCTATCTATATAAATAGGGGGTTTTAGTTCTTAGGAAATCATCCATTATTCACTTGTCTTTACATTCCTATTTCACTTGGGAATTCCATTATCCACCTTGTTTTTCTTTTTCTTAATTCAATTGAGCATTAGATTATTTTGTCTTCTTTTTACAAAATTTGTCTAATTCTCTTTGCAAATACTTTTCCTTTCCAATTTCCATCACCTTTCACATAAATCCATCATCATCACTTTCAAGCATGATTAAATTCATGCCACACTAAAACCCCTTTTGACTTTAAGCGGTGTTAACCCAGTCAAAAACTCGTGAAGGTGAACCCGAGCCGTTTAACTCCCAATTTTGGTATTATTTATTATTTCCGGATCAAGAGTATGACTTCGTCAACTCACAAAGTCGAGACAACACTAAGTCAAAAAAAGACGTCGTTTGAGTTAGTGTGGCTAGACGTACAGTTGGAATTCCGAAAGGATCGATTGTCTAATTGGTTTTCCGTGAACACATTGGCGTGCCAAGTGGGGACTGCTGTTTGGTTCCGTCAAGGGAAGTAGTAACCGGATTTAAATGTCCCAACGTTTGAGGGCATTGGTTCGAGCTAGGCTCTTCTAAAACGCAAAGCTGCCGGAGTTCTAAATCACGAACGTTTCGTTGGTTGTTCGATCGGTAAGGGTTAGTTATAGGACGTTCCATAACTAATTTACACAAGGAAGAGTTGGTGTCCGAGGCATCTTTGGTAGCTATAACTAGCTTATCGGAAAAGAGGAGTTCATTTAATTTCGAGGATCGAGTCAAAGACGGAAAAACTCATGCTTGAAGCTGAGGTAAGTTTAATTGGTTTTCCTTTAAATTATTTCGTTATTTATTTTTATTTCATCTTTACATTTTGCTTTTTACGTTTTTTTTGTGTTTATTTCAGGTTTCATATTTTATATCCCCCCAAACGTCGCGGGCACGACGAACCGCGCGGACACTACTGTCTGGTCAAGAAACAAACAATTTTTCAGTAATTCCAGTCTCTGTGGGATCGACCCTACTCCCTATACTGCTTTTAATTTGCAAAATAGGTGTAGGTTTATATTGGTGGAATCGACAGCCATCAATTTATGTAATTTGTATAGCTTTGTATTAATCGTTAGCATTTTGCGTTTGTTTTAAGACAAAAATAAAGAATCCTATTGATTGCAGCTCTCCAGACCTCCGAGAAAAGCATGAAAAAAAAATGCTTGAATGGTACGATTCCTACGTCACCCTAGAATGAAAGGGGTGATCTCATAGTTCTTGGTCTATGAACATACTTTTTCTTCTCTTTCCTAAAAACGCATCCTCCGTTGAGCGTTTTCTTTGGTAGATCAATGAAAACGTACCCCGTAGGACGCATTTTCTGACCAACGGTAACTTCCCAACGGGCAGAAGTCCAATGGCTATTTTTTTTTCCTATATAAACCCTACAATTCTCATTTTATTCGGTTCAACTCTCAACACTCAAGTCTCAAGTCTCAACTCTCAGCTTATTGTTCAATTTCTTATTCCCAATTGTCAGTTCTTGATTTTTTATTCTAAATTCTCAATTCCCAATTTTTTTAAAAAAAATTTGTCTAACTCCTTTGGTTTTATTTTATTCAATTTTCGATGGCATATAAGCTTATTCGTTTGGATGAGAAGCACATCTCCGACGTTCAATTACAAATGGTAAGAAAATATTATTTAATTATTTAATTTTATTCTTCTAATTATTATGATTTTAAGAAATATTATTAATTTTTTATGTGTATATACTCAGGCCGAAGATAGAATTTTGGATACGTACATAAACAACTTAAACGTTGGTGCACCGGCGGTCATTTATTGACACTTGCAAGATGCAGGCTTTTTATACGTGGCTCGCATGCTCGGGGGGACTAAATTGGATCCCCCACTAATCAGTACTTTGGTCGAGAGATAGAGACCAGATTCCATCTCCCCTGCAACGAGTGTACAATTACACTCAAGGACGTTAGTTTACAATTCAATCTACCGGTCGATGGGGATGTCATTATGGGGTCGATTGTTAGTGTCAATTGGAGTGCAACACGCGAGCAACTGCTAGGGAAGGTGTCGAGCAGGTTTAGGGGTAGTCGGATCGATATGAGATGGTTGGAAGACAACTTCCAAACTATTGATACTACAACGAGCCACATTGAAAATGAGCAATTCGTGCACACATTCATCTTAAGGTTGATTGGGGATCTGCTAATGCCAAATAAATCTCACAATATGGTACACTTAAGTTGGCTACTACTAATAACTAACTTGAGAGAAGCGGGATAACTTAGCTAGGAATCGACAGTGTTGGCGACATTGTATCGATAAATGTTTTTTGCGACTATACTAAAAAAAAGCTAAAATAAACGGTTGCATGCTCCTTTTTCAATTGTGGGCGTGGTATCGACTACCATTTCTACACCCCGAGTGCTAGTCCCTTACGAATTCTCACTCGTAACATGGTAAAATTCATTTGATAATATTGTTACCGTACCAGAATTTTCATTGTTGTGATTTTGAAATAACATATTTTTTGTACAGGTGGAACAACCCCGCCACACACAATTGTATACCGACCGAGCTTGAGGACATCTGACTAGCTTTAGACCAACAAACAGATGAGGATGTTAGTTTATTAATTTCAAAGTTATTGATTTTTTATTCCAACATTTTAAATTAAATATTCGACACTTGCTTAAAATTTATAAATTTATATTGCACTTTGTATAAATGCCATACGCGGATCTGAGGATTCAAGAATACATCTCAGATGAATTTTTGGACAACCACAGAATCTAGTACATGAAAGTGTCATTGATCGTGTTTGCAATGGTCGAGATGCATGAATCTGACCGAGTGATGCTGTAGTTCGGGTGTATGCAGCATATTCCATCGCAACCTCAAGGGCTCGATGACCTGCATAAGATCGACATGCGTGGGAGACTTGACGAAGATTGGGCAACATTCCATAAGAAGTATATCAAGAATTGGCAGCACAAGTACAATTACTTGCCAATGCGTGAACCATTAAACCATGTCTCATTCCCTATATAAATGCACTAAACCTAAACCTACTTACCCATATCTCTAAATTGTTTTTTTCTTTCTTCTGCATCTTGAAATTTTCGAGTTTGAAGATTTATTTCCCTCGCTTTGAGAGAGACATAGTCTTAGTTTTGATTTATGTTTGGGTTCACAGTGATGTCATGTAGCTGAGTGACCTACAAATTTCACCTGCCGTGTAAGCATCAAGCCATCACCCAAGCAGCCGGAATCACATTGCAACTCGAGGCCCAAGTTCATAATGATATACTGTCTCAGGTTGAAGTCTAATTAAGGCTTTAAATTTACAAAGGTTATGTTGTGAAGGGACATAGCATAACTTTGGCCCTAGTTAGTGGTGGTTATATGGGCACGAAAATGGTTTTTTTCATCGTCAAAGGTGGAAGCTATTCACCACAGAAACATTAGTACGAGGAAGACAAATGCAGTGGCGTTTTAGTATAATCGAGTAATTCAATGGACATGGATAAAATGAATTACTTGATTGTACTAAAACACAACTGCGTTTGTCTTCGTCGTATTTATGTTTCTGTGGTGAATAGCATCCTCCCTTAATGATGAAAAACTCACTGTCGTGCTCGCATCATCACTGCCAACTGGGGCCCCATTTATGCTATATCCCTTAATAGCATAACCTTTGTAAAATTGAAGCCCTAGTTACACTTCAACCGGAGACCGTATAACCATCGCCAACCGGGACCTTAAGTTGCAACAAAATCCAGCTTCTTAGTTGATGCCTCCATGCTCACATGCCAGATGAAATTCATAAGTCACCTAGCTCCATTGCACTATCGTAAATTCAAACATACCTTAAAACTATACCAATGTTTATCTTGAACACGGGAAAAGATAAATTTACAAACTTTTAATTTCAAACCGCAAGGAAAAAAATAATTTTTAACAAAGTGAAAAATCGTCCTATGGGGTGCGTTTCTGCTAATCTGCCAGAGAAAACGCTCAACGTAGGACGCGTTTTTAGGAAATAGAAGAAAATGCGTCCTACGTAGAGCGTTTTCTCTGGCAAATCAACAAAAACGTGCCTCGTAAGATACGTTTTCATTTCTCTTCAAAAACAACATAGATCGGTAAATTTTAAAAAATTTAGCATAATTTCTTAGATGATTTTTTTTTCAACATATATAGGTAATTTTGTCGTCTTTGTCCTATGGTTTTTCTTATTCCAAAGCTAAAATTCCTTTCTAGTGTTTCTAGAATATCAAATATATATTTGAATTTTGAAATAAGGAATAATATTTAGTATATTGTCTCTACTAGTAAAGTTTTTAGACCTTAATAAGGTGTGGATTAAGGATTGATAAATATTTACAAGGATATATTAAAATATTAAAAAATACATGTCAATTTTTTAAAATTACTTGTGAAATAAAAAAAAAGTATATTATCTATATATCAAATACTAACTTTGAAATAATTGATTGAAATAATTGATTCAGGTTATTCAACTTTCGTGTCATTATTTGGTTTGTCAAGTTAAGTAAATTTACAATAACTTGAGTACCCAATTGATGCAAATTCTCTTTAGGTTGTTATCAATTTCAAAATTAAATAAATTGATTTCTCCCAAAATCAAAACGACCTTTAAATTTTCAAAATACTTTACAAAAAAAAAATGTTAAAAATAAAAATTCCAAAACAATTCTAAAAATTTGTATATAGTAAGTTAAATAAAAAAAATTTAAAAATAAAATGATAAATTTAAGGTCTTAAATAAATAAATTATTAAATCGAGTTTTTTGATACTAAATTATCTTGTCTTTCTCTTATTTTGCTTTGAAAGAATTTTTATATACATATGGTCTATAATTAATGTATTCTAGCTGCTTCTTTTTTATTATCATCAATAAGATTTTAGTTTAACTCGAACAAATTATTTGACTTGACTCAATTCAAATTTAATTTTACATGACTCAATTCAACACATTGTATTAAGATGAAAAAATAAGACTCCTCAAATCAACTAACTTAAATTTTTTCTGTCGATCAAAGAATTCTTCTAGCCTACTTTTGAAAATGATGCTTAAAGGAGAAAAACTCAATTTGACTAAAAAAATTGAATTTCGAGTTAAACTGATTCCAGTTTTTCAAGTTCGAATTAAAATGAATTTTTACAACTCAAATAAACCAAATAAAAAAAAATGTTGTAAGTACGTCTTAAGTCTATGTCAATTTTAAAAATGAGTAAATTGATCTTTCTAAGAAAATACATAATAGTTCAAAACAATTTTCAAAAATTCAAAAAATCCAAGATTTTATAAATAAAAATAAAAATGCTATAAAAATGTTGAATTTTAAAAAATTATTTTTTCAAAAATAATAAATTCAATGCCTTAAACAAGTAAATTAATAAATTAAATTTATCAAAGTGAAGTATCTTAGTTTTCTCTTATTTTACTTTAAAAGAATTTTCAAATATATATTATCTCAAATTTATGTTTTCAATCTTGGAGTTTAATCATATTATTTATAATATTTTAATTTCATCTATTTAATTGTTTTTTTATTTAATTCAAACAAAGTTATTCGACTTTACTCGACTTGAATTTTATTTTATTCTAACTTAAATTTACAATTTAATCGAACACTCATCCTACCTTTATTCTCTACATTGATATCTAATTTTTTTATCTCATTTTAGTAAATAAATTTTCTATCGATTAATTATGGCCCAAAAGTTAACGATAATAAACGAAACAAATAGCACACAAAGTCAATAAAAACACACCACATGTCATTCCTTATACATGTTATTTGAATACATAACATTTTTCTAAAATTTAAAATTCAAAAAATATATTTTATAAAAAAAATATAGAAATTCAAAAAAATTCTTTAAAATTTTTTTTATAATATATAGGATATAAAATAAAAATATTTATATAAATATAAAAATTTAAAGAAAAGGAAAATTAATAAAAACAAAATTTAAAAATTTAAATGTATAACTTAAATATATATATAATCTAAACAAATTCTAAAATATATAAATAAATTCTAAAATTTTTAAAATATATATATTAAAAACTTTACAAATTTTATAATATTAAAAAAATAGTTAAGCTTTTAGAAAATTACAAAAAGACAAAAATTTTAAAAATATATATTTTTCAATAACAAAAATATATAAATTTTAGAAAAGTTTTAAAATTAAAAAATATTTTTTTCAAGAAAATAGAAAAAGAAATAAAGATACTTATAATTTCTAAAAGATTCAAAAAATATATATTTTTTAAAAAAATTAATCTGTCAACACCGATAAATGATCAATGGCTAATCAACAATAAATCCATAATCAATGTTTGTGTCATGACACTTTCTCATTGATTGGATGTCATCTATTGTTTTAGATGATGTTTACTTTTAAAATGAAATCTATAATAGAGAAATGGAGAAATGGTTTAAGTACCAAGATGAGAAAAAAAAATTAAGTGCCAAAGCCTAAAAAAATATCATTCAAGGGCTAAATCTTGACCCAAATCATAAGAATATTAAGTTTGGAAAATAAGAATAAAAATGTTAGATTAGAAAAATAAGTTCTAGCAAAATAAATATTAGACTCAGTTTAAAATGAGATAGGATCTAATTTTAATATTTAAAATCTGAGCCCAACTCTAACCGTTTTTTAATTTTTAATTTTTTAATAAATTTATTATGTATTATGTAATTTATAACATATAAAAAATAGGTATATATATACTAAAATATAAATATTAAAAAAAATAAGTCCAAACAAATAGGTTTAGTCCACAAGCCACTCACAAAAACCCTAGCATCCTTAGCCGCCACCGTTATCGGCCAAGTTGATCAGCGAATTGCCTGTTGAGGTCAAGTCATCGTGAAGCCCAAAAAGAATATTTGATCCTATCCTACAAAAAGGAGAAAAATCACTTTGAACTAAGAAAGAAAATGTTAAAAGAAAAAAAGACAAGTCGGAATTAATAAAAGAAGTTGGAGTAGCTCCGATGGTTGGCTGGCCGATCCCAACGGGCAAAGGAGAGGTACCAATAAGGATAACCACATACTAGAAAATTGGGCTCACCTAACGACTAGATACCAAGACCGGAGAAGCTTCAAGTTTGGGGCTTGGTTGGAGATTTTGAAGTAGCGGGTTTTGTTTCTGTTAAGAGATAGTTTCCGGAAAACAAGAAAACCAAGAAGAACATAGAGACAAAGGAGAAGATAGTAGAGAAAGAGGAGAAATTTCTACTGATTCAATCAATAGCGAAAAAACAAGCCTTCCTTTCTTTCCTCGATTATGTTATATTTTAAAAGAAGAATTGCCACGTGGACAAGAAAGCAAAACACTGCGTTTAACAAAGACGAATCAAAATGATCCATTTCATTAAAACCCCCTCCCAAAACGTTGCGTTGAACATTAAACATAAACATAACAGAATAAAAAAAATTTTAAACTTATTAAAGGGCAATTTACTAATAAAAGTACTTTTTTCATTATTTACGGAAATAGTCCATGTCGAAACCATTCTTTATTTTGAAAAACGGAGGTCAACTTTGAAATGAGGTATGGAGTCGCCACCATTGTTTAGGTGTGATCGGGACACCTTGTGATCGATCATTTTAATAAAATATTTTGGTTTATTAAAACAACGTTTTTTTTGTATACAAAAAACTAGAAAATGAATTCGGGAGTCGGTTGCGCGCGAGGAAAGATTAGCACCCTTGCAACGCCCAAAATTGGTACAGTATTGATCAATTAACGTCCTAATGTTGAAGATTTGGAAAAAAAAATTTAAAATACAATTCCTTTGAAAACATTTAGATATCTTGAACTGGATATTGAGATTCTCTCACTCAGAGGGAATGAAATATCATACCCAGCACGATAGGACACAACATTTCGAACCCTCGATACAAGATCATCTCATGATTTCCAAAATACATGCATTTGAAATTTAAAAAGGATATTTGGCTATTTGGCCAAACGGTAAATCGAAACTCAGCACGATTGGTTACGATTTATCAAATTTTAAAATACGAAATATTGCCTCATTTTAATTTAAGAAAACATGGATGAAATTTCAAAAGGATATTCTATATTTTAGTTGAATGAAAAATCGAAACCTAGCACGATTGGACACGATCTCTCAAACTCCCAAACACGAAATATTGCCTCGTTTTAATTTAAGAAATCATGGACGAAATTTCACAAGGATATTCCATATTTTAGTTGAATGAAAAAAAGTCGAAACCCAGCACGATTGGGCACGATCTCTCAAACTTCCAAACACGGAACATTTCCTTATGTTGAAGGGGATTTTTTAAAAATGAGGATGATTATAAAAGCAATCTAAAGTATATAAAATAATTTTACAAAAAAATTAGTATCCATTCAAGGTAAAATAATATATAAAACTCTTTAAAAATAATATATAAACAATCCAAAATATATAATGTGTAAAAAAAGTTTGAAATGCATAATATATGAAAATATTAAAGTAAATAATGTATAAAAATTTAAAATGAGCGTTATATAAAAAGTTAAAATAGATAATAACAAAAAAGTAAAATAAATAAATAAATAAATAGAATGTTAATAACAAGAGTGAAAAACATATATAAGAAAAATAATAATGAAAATAATAATAGTATATAAATAGAAATAAAAATATAATAAATAGAAATATAATAATAGTAGAAATATAAATAGATAAATAATAATAGTTTTAGAATAACAAAATAAATATAAATAGAAACATAAAAATAATAGCAATAATATATTAAATTAGTTAATTTGATAATAAAATAGCGAAAATAGAAAAGGATTAAATCGAATATTAAAGCAAAATTTTGGGGCAAATCAAAATATATAAAAAAATGGACCAATTTGAACGTGCGAATAACAAGGAGGGACCAAAAGGGAAATAATCTCCACCCTCCAAAACACACAGCTTCAAGGAAGACCAAAATGTAGTCAAAACAAATTTTAGGGCTAAAATTAAGAATAATAAAAACTTAATTGCAAAACAAATAAAAAACAGAAGGGCTAAAAACAATTGGACGAATTTGAAAAAAACAAAGCAATTGAAATGAAATGGACAAAATTCCCACGTAATTGAAAGAGAAAAGAAAATAATTCAATTCCAATGGAAATAGGAAAAGAGAGAATAATCAAATTCCAAATTGAAGTAGGAATACCAAAAGTCCTCGATCCCTTTCAAAGAACAAAATACCCCTATTTATATACACGAGGTTTACTAAAAATAGTCTAACTAATTTAATAATAAAATAAAATAAAATAAAATAAAAATAATATCTTTCTATTTTTAGCCTTTTACCAAGTCAACAAAATTTGATAACCCCTTGGCTTTCTCCATCTTTTTTATTTGGCCACAATTTAATGATTGTCTTTCAATTTGGCCCTTTTTGGCTTGTTTTCGACCGATTGCATTATTTGGCTTCGGTTATTATTTTTTTGGGCCCAGGCCAAAATTGGCCTACTACAGTCCAACTTTTTTATTATTTACGGGAAAGGACCATTTTCCCTGAAAGCGTGTCTAAGTCAACGCGAAGTCAGTATCCATGTGGCAAAACGCGCCCCTGGGGGAGCGTTTTGTCTACGTCAGCACAAAGCACGCCCTCAAGGAATCCCACATTGTTTAGGAACAAGATGCAAACCTATTCATGAGTTTATATATACACATATCTCATATCCCACATTGCTTAAAAAAACAAGAGAAATGAGACTTTGAGTCTATATAAAGATTTGCTTTGTAAGTATTGTTTCCATATTAATTGGTGACACCTTAAAAAAAGTGGTGTTATCACTTTAAGCCTTTTTTAAGGTTTATTTTTGTAAAATTTTAAAAAATTTGGTCTATTTTTATAATATTTAAAAAATGACCTTTTTTGAAAATTTAAACAAGGGCTAAAACGCTCCTCCAGGGGTGTGTTTTGCCATGAGGATACTGACTTTGCGCTGACGTGGACATGCTTTCGGGGAAAATGGTCATTTTCCGTAAATAATAAAAAGTCAGACCATTTCCGTAAATAACGAAAAAAAGGCTTTTATTAGTAAATTTCCCCTTATTAAAACACCCTTAACAATACTCCCCTCATCAAAAATCCTTGACCTCAATAATCAAAGGACATATAGTGCTACTTAAGGTCAGACAAGATTTCCCATGTTGCATCCTCTGGAAAGGAATTAGCCCACTCGATCAAAACCTCAGTCACTGCTTGGTTTCCCTTCCTAGTAGTTCAACAATCTAAAATTCACAATGGCTCCTTCAACAGAATTCCTTCAGGTCCAGTAGGTGGTAAAGTGGCAGCGATAGACTGATGACCCACATGATGTTTGAGTTGAGAAACATGAAAAATAGGGTGGACCTTCGAACCCGCAGGCAGTTGCAAGGTCCACCTTAGCCTTAATAAAAAACGACCTAAAAAATCTAGGAGAAAACTTTTGATTTTTTATTTTCCTCAAAAAGTGTTGCCTATAGGGTTGAAGCTTTAAATATACCTAATCACCCACTAGGAAACTTCTTTCACTTCTTTTCTTATCGGCATAATGCTTCATATAGTCTTGAGCATGCTAAAGATGGTACATGAGTAATTGTCGAGCAGCTTCTCGTAGTTATTAGCTATAATCCACACTGTCAACTTTAGAAGAGTCAGCTAAGTAAAAAAGGTGTTGAAGAGGTGGCTGACCATACAAAGCTTCATAAGGAGTGGTTTGAATGGCAGAGTGGAAAGTTGAGTTGTACCACCATTCTGCCAACGATAGCCAAAGAACCCAATCCCCAGGTCTTTCACCAATCATGCAACGTAGATATCCCTCTAAACAATAGTTGATTACTTCTACTTGGCCATCACTTTCTGGATGGTAGTTGTTTACAACTTAATTTTGGTCCCTAACCTGTGAAATATTTATTACCAGAATGAACTAATAAATACCCGATCCCTTTCAGATACTATAACATCAAGCAAACCATACAGTTTGTAAACATTGTCTAAGAATGTTGTGGCCACTGAAGCAACTGTGTAGGGGTGAGCCAATGCTATAAAATGACCATACTTAGTCAGTCGATCGATAACCACTAAAATCGTATCATTTCCTTTTGAAGAAGAGAGGCCCTCAATAAAATCTATAGTGATTTCAGACAAAGCCCTCGATAGAATAGGTAAAGGTTAGAGAAGCCCAGGCTGAGCAGCAGTGTCGTGTTTACAGTGTTGGCACACAATGCATTCCTTGATCCATTTCTTGATATCAATAGTTCCCTTCTAATAAAGCACACTAGTCATTCTATGCCTAGTTACGGGAGTACTCGAATTTCCTTCAGCAACCCCTTCATGGAAGTAAGTAAATAACTCCCTTCTTAGTGCCAAATTCGAACCAACTACAAGTTTTCCTTTCCTTTTCAAAAAACTGACCATCCCATGTATATTTTGATGAGAGGAAGATTGGAGTTGCAAAGAATCACAAAGTTTCTTAAGCCTTAAATCTTGTTTCCATAATTGTTGTACTCTTCCCAATAATTTAGAAATAATAAAGTACTCCCCATTTGCCAATACCATCCTTCCTCAATGATCTGTTGTTTGGACAACCTATCAGCCACCATGTTGGTTCTTCCCTTTCTATAAATCACCTGAAAATCATAGCCTAACATTTTTTCTACCCATCTTTGTTGGAAAGGTGTAATGCCCTGCTGATCTGAAAGAAATTTCATACTTTGGTGATCAGTTCTGATGTAAAAGTAGCATGCCGCCTGGTATGGATGCCATTTTTTAACAGCCAATAGAGCAGCTAACATTTCTTTTTCATATATCAAAATAGATTAATGCTTGATGCCCAAAGCCTTACTAAAGTAGGCAATTGGATGTCCTTTCTGCCGCAAGACTGCCCTAACACTAGTACTACTAGCATCCGTGTCGATGCAAAATTCCTCATTGAAATCTGGCAAGGCAAGGACAGGTGCTGAACTCAGGGCACTTTTTAATGCTAAAAAGACTTTGTTAGCTTGAGGTGACCAACTCCAATTTCCTTCTAACAACCTGTTTTTAGTCAAATCGAAACAATGATTTTGGGACCACAAATTCAAGGTCAAAAGATTTATTTTATTATTATTTTAATGTTTATAGCACAATAGAATGATTGTGTGAAAATTTCGTTAAGAAATTTTATCATTTGAATGCTCAATTTGATAAAAATGACTAAATCGTGTAAAGTACAAAAATGGTGTTCTAATAGCTATGGAATATTAAAATGAATGTCCTTATGTGGTAATTAGCCCATTTGTGAGATAATGGATGATATTGGTTTGGCATTTTGGAAATTATGGATTAGTAATAAGGTTAATTAAGTAATTTAATAAGTAAATGATAATTAAATAAAACAAAAACATTTTTATTTGTATTCATCTTCTTCAAAAGACATATCAAAACCGATTCTCTTGGGAAAAATAGGGCTAGGGTTCGACAATCTTATTTCCTTCAATTAGGTATGTATTTTTAATCTATTTTTGATGATTTTTATGTTTTTGAGATCGTTACAGCTTAATCTAGGTAGCCCAGGGGTTATTTTGCAAAATTTTTAAAGGTTTAGGGTTTTTTCATTGATGAATCTATGTGTATTTTGATGTTTTATGATATGAAATGCATGCTTGTTGTTAGATAAACAACATTTGTAAAGTGATTTTTGATAAAATTTTCATTTAGGGATTAAATTGAGAAATGTTAAAATTTTTTGGTTAAATTGTGAAATAAATGAAAAATATGAGCTACTAGGGACTTAACTGAAATTCGGCTAGCATGAGTATAGGTTGAATTGCATGAATTTGTGTTTTTATGAGCTAAGGACTAAATTATAAAAATGTTGAAATATTAGGGGAAAAAGTGTAAAGTTGTCTTAATGTGTATTTTGGACTAAATTGAATAGAGTGATAATTAAATAAGTTAATTTTGATTACATTTAGATCAAGAAAAGTGAAATTCAAATTTAGATCGGGGGAAAAATAATATTTTGGACTAGTTGATTCGTTCCGTCGTTTTAGCGATCAAGGTAAGTTTGTATGTTAATAAGCACTATTATAATTGTGTTTTAAATGCTTTAATATTGAATATATTGTGTATACGACATTGCTTATATATTCGATGATGATTCGGCAACGAGAAATCTCGGTTGAACCGTAGGAATAGATTAGGATACAAATGACATGTCATTAGGGATTATGTGATTGAGTGCTGGTCCGTACATCCTATCGGTGGCTGAGTTATCCGGCATGTGTTGCGGATTCTCATCAGCTTGTGTGAGCAGCACCGTGTAGCTTCGTCAGGGCCATCAGCTTATGTGAGCAAACCTGTTGTTAGCTCGAGAGTGAGCATTATATGTGATACGATATTGAGATAGCTTTGGCTATGTATATGGCACTTAGGGTGTGGCACTTAGGGTGTGAGATTTCTCGAGTATCTGATAGTATTCCAAATGGTTCAATGGGTATATCTAAGATATGAAATGGTGAGAAATAGATACGTATCAGTATAGGTATGTACGAAAACTATACGAGTATTGAAACTATGAAATTTAAGAGATCTTGATTTATTATGTGATTGAATACATGTTAACATTGTGACTAAATGTTTTATAGCATGTTATGTACATATCCTTGAATGGTAATTGAATGGTGAGCTTTGCTTATTATTTCATACGAGCTTACTAAGCTTTATAGCTTACGTTGTTTATTTTTTCGTGCTTTATAGTGAAATCAAAGCTAGCTCAAATCCGGGAAATCGTCGGAGACCTCATCACACTATCAAGCTATCACTTTGGTACTTTTGAATCTATGTTTTTGGTTATATGGCATGTATAGGAACTTTGGTCATTTTGGTATATATGTTGGTAATGAATTTTGACTATTTTGAATTGGCTTGTAAATTTTGACTATTTGATTTGGCTTATTTTGCTTGATTTGGTTGTGCATATATATATGTAAATGACCTTTATTATGCATATGGTATTTATAATATAAATGTTTGTGGTGAATGGTATTTTGTGAAATGGTAATTTGTGTATCATATGTTTGATAAAAATGAAATTGATATGCTTGTGGTTTTAAGTACAATGATGCTTAATTGAAAGTGACCATTATGGTGATTATGAATGTGAATTTCGTATGAAAGTGTTTGAATTGTTTTGACACATGAGTGTCTTATGCTTGATGGTATGGATTTAGCATGAATTTGGCTTGGATATGCTTGATTTGAATGCCTATTTATGTTATGTTTGGTGCCATTTGGTTTGGTGTAGGTGTATAAAATTTTGGGTGACAAGATGGCTTGGTAAATAGCCTATTTTTGTCCACACGGGCAGAGACACACGCGTGTGTCTCAGCCGTATATGACACACGGTTAGGTTTCACGGCCCCCTGGTGTTGATTTAGAATCAAGTTAGAATGCTTCACACGGCCCAGTACACAGGCGTGTGACTTGGTCGTGTGACATAAGTCAGTATACCCTACAGGTTTGGCACGGCCTAGCACACGGCTTGGCACACGGACGTGTGTAGCCATTTCGATGGGCACACAGGTTGGTTACACAGGAGTGTGGTTGGCCGTGTGACCCAAGTCAAAGAGTTACACGGGGTCGGACATGGGTTGGGACACGGTCATGTGATCCCATTTCGAATGTCCATACGGCCTGTGACGCGGGCGTGTCTCACGGCCTGACCACACGGGTGCGTGTCCCCTATATTTTGAAAAATTTTCTAAGTTTTTTAAAAATTTTCTAAGATATCGGTTTAGTTTCGAACCATTTCTAAAGCATGTTTTGGGCCTCGTAGGCTCGTATTAGGGACTTGATGAATGATTGTGAATGACTTGTATTTAAGTTTGATAATTGTATGAAAAATGTATTGTAACACCCCAAACTCGGCCTAGAATTAGGCCCGAATCTGACGTGTCACATTGAAGTGTTTTTCGAAAACCATGTTTTCATTGAAAACCCTTCTTTTTTGAAAACTTAAGTAAAATCCCAGTTACGTTAGTTTATTTTATAAAGCGGTACATTGAAAAGTTATTAATTCTATTCCCAAAATTTCTTTTAAGTTGTGGAAGCTAATTTTAAAAGTAACTAATTTATGAAAACGTGATATTAAAAACTAAGTTGCGAAACCATTTCGAGAATGTTGCGGAAACGTAGTGTTGTTTAAAAACAATTATAAATCGAAGTAAATAAAACCCAAAGTTGAAATCTAGAAACTTTAAGAGGCCTTATTACAAAAGTTGAAAACCCAAAACAGAATCTAAAACATAAATAAAGTCCAAAGGCAGTCGTGTGGCCATCTCCGAGTCCATCGCAACACCGATCCTCCTAATGCTGGGGATTACCTACACAGTTAATAAATGGGGTGAGTTTATGAAAACTCAGTGTGTAATCCCCTTACTAGAGTAATGATCGATTATCACAAATAGAAGCTTGATGCGGGCGCAGAGCCTTTACTTGAGAATGATGATCGTCTCGTTTAGAGCATACGTGGGCCAAAGCCCATTACAATATCATTTGGGTCACAGCCCATAACAAAATCAATTGGGCCTAGCCTAAACCAATAACAGAATCAATGGGCCTAAGTCCAAAACAGTGACAGATCTCATAAATAGATATGCAACAGTATGAGGATGCATCCCACCCCGATCCAGCCAACACACCACTCGTACCAACCCTACACTTACGTGGGGATAAAATCAACTCACCCAGCTAGCACACCAATGTTAGCACCGGTTGCGGTACTAACCAAAATCGTAGCAAAGCTGCTAGTATATATGCGGCTGTAAGCCTTTAGTAACAGTATTATAATTGGCACAAAGCCATTGGTAATTGTATTATGTTTGGCACATAGCCATCAGCGACGATAATATAATCGACACACAGCCTTGGGTAAATATAATCGACATAAAGTCATCAATAAGTATGTTAGGCATATAGCCACGGGTAAATACGTTTGGCACGAAGCCATAGTCAAGATGGCACAGAGCCATTTTTAGGTTGGCACAGAGCCATAATCAGATTACGCGGCATTAAGCCGCCCATCGGTCCACAGTCGTCTTGTGCAACCCGTGCGACCTTGACAGATCAATACTGGATCCACAGTTGTCTCGTGGGACCTGTGCGATCCTATCAGAACTTCCTCCTATCAATGTCCCAACCCCATGCAATATGTCGTGTATGTCATGCTCAATCATCACACGTGTATGCAAAATGACCATGCTTAGTAACAATCATTTAAACATATATTGAAAGCATATCAGTCGTACAACCACCGTTAAATTAGTTAAAACACAGTCATATGATTACAGTCAAATTGGTCAAATTTATAGTCTAAGTCGGTCATTTACCCACAAGGGTAAAATAGTCATTTTACCCTACAGGGGTATTTCTGTAATTTTACACTATACAGGTATTTCGGTAATTTTACAAACCGAGGATATTTTGGTAATTTCACAAATCAAGGGTCTTAATGACCCAATCGAGGGTCTATTGTCACCTCGAGCGATTTAAGTAACCTAAATAGACATAACGGTACAAGTGGGCCTAAGGCCCACTACTCGGCCCAAGTGGGCCCACACGCTCGTGTGACCCATTTAGCCCAAATTTTGATACGGTTATGTGTACACCATAGCCCAGTTCATTAATAGTCACTTATCGCAGATTTTATCTGTGTGGGCCCACGAGCCTATTGGGCACACACGGCCCATTTCGGCCCATCGAGGCCCAAAACAACCTAAGTCATGTGAGCGACATGACAAGTCTATCTGCTTTCCGCTTAACAACAAAATTTACCTACGCGAGCCCACGGGCCCATTGGGCCCATACGGCACATTTAACCCAGAATTATTCACGGCATTACGAACGACGTAGCCCAGTCCAAAACTTACCACATAACATATATTTTATCTATGTGGGCCCATAAGCCCATTGGGCCCATACGGCCCAGTCTGACCCAACGTGGCCCAAACGGCTTATGCTATGTACGCGACATGACAAGCCCAACCATATTCCACCCAGTAGTTGATTTGACACAAGTGGGCCCACTGGCCCATTGGGCCTATTCAGCCCATTTTGTGGCTCAAGTGGCCCACTACGGCCTAAGCCCATGAATTCGCTCATGGTGGCCTTCCTCGTCATATGCTCACGTTGTGTGAGCTCGATTCACCACACACACGATCGCATGCTCGTGTGGCATCATACGCCATATTTTCGGCTTTTCAGCATTTTGCCGATCTACAGTCATAGCAGAGTAAACAACACACACATTTTCAGCTTTTCAGCCGATTATCAAAACAAGGCATATGGTTACATACATATTTATGGCCTTTATGCCTATTACCGCTTACAGAGTACGAATACACACCTGTTTGTGATAAGTGAGCAAATCCCACAACGCTAAACCTAGATTCAATCATAACCCCACGTTAGTCCTTTAATCGTTAAAATTAACACCCTTACATAACACTTGATTCCAAAATGGTACTAACTGCTACCTTAAATAGCAACCGATTCCTCTCTTTAACCATCGATCAAAGCCGCTTTCCAAAACTTGACAAAATCTGTATAGCATTACCACCTTGTTAACTAAGATCGTGAATGACTAAGATTAGAAACAAAAAACAACAACTTACCACTACTTAGGAGTATTCGGCCTCCTAAGGCACACTCTAGGATTTGAGTCCCACGAAAAACAATCACACTCCTACCGAAAATGGTGGATGAAGATAGTGTTAAGGAGGAAACTTATATCGACAAAGAGAGAAAGAGGGAGAAGAGTAGCTGTGAACCCAAACAAAATCAATTACCTTACTCAAGTGTAGAAGGATTCGGCTCTAAACAGAAAGACAATCGACTAGCCAAGAAAAACCGAATGAGTGGCGAGGGAAGGAGGCAAGTGCTATTTAGCTAAACCGCAAAGAAAGAAAACGCAATTGAGAGAAGGAAGAAAAGAGGAGAAGTTACCAAAAGTTATTCAGTCACGCAAAACAAATGAGAGAGGGAGAGGGTGGAGAAGTTCGGTTCAGAAATGAAAGAAAAGAATAGCCATAAACATGTAAGAACAACTCCTATATTCGGCCTTTCAATTCTATATTAAAATGGCAAAGAGGTAGAAAGGTTGTACGAACGGTAAAATTCTAGAATATGCACAGCAATACAGAGAAAAGAGAAAAAAAACTGAAAACAAAGAAAACTGGAAATGGCAAAAAGAATTCGACACTCTGGGAAAAAAAAAAGGTCCTATGACCGAATTTGCATAATGAGGAGTTCAAATTTCGACGACCAACCCTTCCCATTTCAAATTCCCTAATTTTCTCCTTGAATTAAGCCACCAACCGAGTTTGAATTACAAACAAGCTCATGACCAAGTCATCCATAGAGTCTCAGTCCAACTCCACTCATGACCAAGTCATCCATAGAGTCTCAGTCCAACTTCACCTCCTTCCATGGCCATCAGTAAAAATAATCTCTATTTGCACAAGCAGGGATTCAAACCTCAGACCACTAGCTCACTTGTAACGCCACTTCCACTAGACCACATTGCTCCTTGTGATATAAATTCATCAAAAATATTCTTAAAGCCTACCCACTAACATCAAGGCTCCTTTAAGAGAAAAACATAAATTTTCGCTAAAGCCTAGGTTTGAACCCAGGACTTCTCCAACACTCTAAACACTCCTAATTACTTAACCACTGCAGCAGACAATCAATTGTGATATTTCTTCCACATATAAACTTTTATGTGCAGTCTCCTAGGGGCTTCCATGCACAAGGTCCAATACTTCTAGGCCTAGAAATTCGGGGCGTTACATGTATGTTCGATTGTATAATAAGTCTGGTAATGCTCCGTAACCCTATTTCGGTGACGGATATGGGTGAGGGGTGTTACATTCCTTTCCTCAACAAATTAGTCAGGGGTTTGCCATTAATCCATTGTAACACCCCTAACCCCTCTCCATCGTCAGATTAGGGTCACGGGCATTACTATCACTTCAAACAATTAATCGATCATAATTACACATATACATACTATCCATTAACAATATAATATACAGGGGCAAGTCACAATCAATTAAATTATATAATACTAGAATATTATACAACCGAAAATGATGATTCATGCTATGTAATGTTAAACTTGGTCTTCCACCGTCTACACTCTTATCACTATTTATACATTGCTAACTTAGTCTTCTACTGTCTACACTCTTATCACTATTTATCCCTTCTTGAATGTTAGAATTCGGATATATACAAGACTATTCCAATTATTAGTATCAGAATATTGGTTCATACTTAGTCTACGATTATCTTTTTAAAATATCTTTGATGATGTTAGTGGAATGCACTTAATTTAGGTTTTACAGCCCCTATTACGAGTCTACAAGACCCTAAAAATAGTTTAAAAATAGGCAGGGACTAGTTTGAAACAATTGTAGAAGTTTAGGAATTAATTACAAAAATTTTGATTTTAAAGGTCACACAACTGTGTGGCCAGGCCGTGTGCCTCACACGCATGTATGGCCATGTGTGACCAGGCCGTGTGCCTCACACAACTGAGACACACACCCATGTCTTAGGCCTTGTAACTCTTTGACTTGAGTCACACGCCTATGTGTGCTTCTCGTGTGTGACACATAGAGGTGTGCAAAATTCGGGTAAAATCGAAAAAATTCGGTTAACCGACCGAATTCGGTTAATCGGTCAGTTAATCGAATTAATTCGGTCGGGAGTCAGTTAATAATTTTTTGAGTTTTCGGTTAACGGTTAATTAGGTTCGAAACCGGTGGGTTAACCAAATTTTTTCGATTTAACCGAAAAAATTAATAAATAAAATTATAATATATATAAATAGCCCATTATTCACTTAAACCCAATCCAACATAAACCCAAATACCCAATCTAATATATATTAACCTAAGTACCCAACCCAATCATAAAAGTTACAAATAATTTAATAAATAAAAATAAAAATCTAAAAATAAAAATAAAAATAAAAAACATATAATTTTATACAAATAATTCAGTTAATTCGGTTAATTAGGTTAATTTGGGTAATTCGGGTAATTCAATTAATTCGGTTAATTTTATACTTATTTTAACCAAAAATTAAAAAAGCATATAATTTTCGGTTAATTCGGTCGGTTAACAGAATTAACCGAAAAAATTTCAGTTCGGTTAATTTTTTTGAAAAAATTTCGGTTCCGTTAACGGTTAAAAATTTTGAAGGGTTAATTAATTCGGTTAATGTTATTTTGGGTCGGTTAACCGACTGAACACCCTTAATGACACACGTCCGTATGGCACTTTGTTTCTTTCTTTATTTTCTTGTCTTTAATTTGCATGCAATTGTTTCATCTTTCTTTCCACTTTCTTTCTATTTATTTATTATGTTTTCATTTTATTATCTTTATTATTATTATCATTATTATTAAAGTTAATTTAATATATAACATATACATATGCAAATTCATTAAACCATAACCGGCCACCTCCCATCATTTTAATAAATAGTAAATTTGCTATTTTAGTCCCTTCTATTTCTTTCAATCTATAATTCAACTTGTAACCCTTATGCGATTTAATCCATGTACCTTAATAACTCCTAATTTCACGAAATTTACTAATCCAAAAATTAATTAGCTACTAAGTTAGCCTTGTAAATATTTTTATTAGATATTTATGAGTCTGTTTTACAAAAATGGAGTCCTAAAAATATGTTTTCCGACACCCTGGCTATCGGGTTGTTACATCTATACCCCTTGATAAATCTTCTATAGTATCCAGACAGACCCAGAAACCCTCTAAATTCCTTTAGAGATTAAGGAATCTTCCAGGCCATGATACTATCAATCTTGGACCTATCTATACTGACTCTTCCATGTGAAATTACATGTCCTAAATAATAAATTTCCCCAGCACCAAAATGGAATTTGCTCTTTTTAGCATATAGTTGATGAGCTCTTAAAATGGTAAACACCTCCCACAACTGGTCAGTGTGATCCTGCTAAGACACTAAGTAAACAAGTATGTCATTAAAAAAAAAAACTAACACAAACTTCCTCAACAATGGCTTGAAAATAGAATTCATAAGGGCCTAAAAAGTGGATGAGGCATTAGTGAGCCCAAAGGGCATCATAAGGAGCTCGTAGTAACCTTCATGTGTCCTAAAGGCAGTCTTGTAAATATCAAGTTCCCACATCCTGATCTAATGGTAACCTGACTGTAGATTCAACTTAGAAAACACCACTGCCTTCCCCCATTCATCTAACAACTCTTCAATAATTCGAATTGGGAATCTATCTTTGATGGCTAAATGGTTCAAGTGCCTATAGCCTACACATAACCTCCATGTACCATCTTTCTTTTTCACTATAACTATGGGAGAAGAAAAAGAACTATTGTTAACCCTAATTTCCCCACCTTGCAACATCTCTTGTACTATCGATATGATATCGATATGATCTTAACTTTACCACAACAGTTTCATCTTTTAAGGGAATTTTATGATATTACAATCTAGGTGGAGGTAACCCTTTAGGTTCCTTAAAGATTTCAAAGAAATTTTCCAATAAGTGTCATAAATTCTCTAGAGTGGATGTTTTCATGGCTCGCGGAACAGCCTGTGTTGGAGCAGACACCATAATAGCATAAGAACCTAGAAGACTCCCTGCCAAAGAGAAACATTTAGCACTTTGAGACCCTTCTACCAACTGAACATTACCAGGTTGAATACCCTTCAAGACACAAACCTGTCCTTCATACACAAACTTCATGGTTAAGGAACTAAACTGCCAACTAATGGTCCCTAAGGACAATAACCATTGCACTCCTAAAACCAAGTCACATTCCTTAAAGGGCAAAACATAAAAGTCAGTGTAAAAGTAAGTAGACTCCACCTTCCATTAGACAGCTCAACAAATGCCACCAATTACTAAGATAGCTCCATTGGCCACAGTAACCTTCAATTTGTTCATGGGACTCACTGATAGTGCTAACTGCTTGATAAAGGTGTGCATGGGCCGGGCCGGGCCCATAAAAAAATTTTGGCCCGCTTTCATGGCTCGCCCAGGCCTACCAAAATATGGGCCTAGAAATTTGTCCAAGCCTTTGGGGAAAAAATGGTAGGCTGAGTACTGCTGCACGCACTACCACATTAATTTTTTTCTTTTTTTATTAAATAAAAAACTTTAAAATATAATAAATCAAATACATTTAAAAACATAAAAACAAATATTAAAATAAATAAATAAATAAATAATGAGACTAAAATAATTCTTAAAATAATATATAAATTAAAAATATAATAAAAAGTAATTAAATTAAAATTGAAAATTTGAAACAAATTAGAACTAAATTAAAACCCAAATTATATTAAAAACAAAAGTTTTACAATATCAAAATAACATTAAAAACAACAAAAAGAGTAAAGTAAAAATACTAAAGTTACTTAAAATTAAAAAATAAAAAAAATTAATATTAAAATCGGACCAGGCCCGGGCCAAAAAATCTTACCCGAGGCCCGGCCCGTTTTCTAAACGGGCCTCGTTTTTTATCCAAGCCCATTTTTTGAACCTATATTTTTACCCAAACCCTCCCATTTTTCGGGCGGGCCGCCCGGGCCATGCACACCTCTACTGCTTGACTAACTTAGCACAAAATCAATTAGGAGAATGACTCTGGTATGGCCAATGTTGGCTGCCACTCTCATTGTGTGAATGTCCTGAGATCCTTGGATAGCATGCAAAGATAAAACTGTACCAGGAGTAGACTCCTCCCCTAAATTCATATCTTCCAACTGCTCACTACATTCTTGAAACTCATTAGTATCACCTTCTGTACCCGGTTCCAACAATATTTGGTATAACTTGGACTTCATGCACTATTTGGTATAACTTGGACTTCATGCACTTGTGACCAACCCCATATTTGGCCCCACACCAATAGCAAAGCCATTTCTTTCTTTTGTCCTCAAATTTCAGCAGAAGATAAGGACTTAGGTATTCCTCGAGTCCGTCCTAAAACACCAACTTGTGCAGACCCCACATTTGATGGTTGAGAGTAACCAAACCCCTTCTAAACATTAGAATTCAAAACAAATAGAGGTGTAGTTTTGAGTTGAGCACCCCATCCAATCAACAACCCTCGATCGTATGAGCTATTAAGGATGGCTTCCACCTATCTAGTAGTGAGAAACCCTTCCATCAAGGTGGTAGGTTTAAAAAGCTCCAGGTGTTGCCCCACCTCTGCCTTTAAACTTTATTTTATGATTATGGAACGGTAATTTTTTTTTAAATAATAAATATTTCTAAAATATATAATTAATTTTTTAAGTAATAAAACAATCAACAATTCTTATATAGTATGTTTGAAAAACAAATTTTTACATATTATGTTTTCATAAGGTAGTTTCACTATTTTAAATATAAAACATTTATTTTTACATCATAACACAATTAAAATTAACATAAATTAAATAAAAAATAGAATTCAATTCAAGTAATAACATTTTTTTAAATTTCTGAACTAAACGGCTCAAATACCATTGACTCGATTCTTCTTCAATTTCTTGGTTTTATTTGCTCAACTCTACTTGTGATGGATAATTTTAAAAGACAAATTAAGAATAGATTAAATGAAAGGTTTAGGGATAAATCCCAAAACTATACATAAACTATGGTTTAATATGCAATTGTATATATGAAAATTTAATTTGATCCAATTCTTGTAAATTATTAAAAAAATATTGATATAACATCATTTTATGTTTATATGTTGCATACATAAACAATTATATTTATCCAATATAAAAATAAATTAATGTATTTATTTATTTAAATGTATATGATTAAATTAAAATTAAAGTTTTAAGTATACATTTGAACCACAATTAGAATTTCACGTATATAATTGTACTAAATTATAGTTCATGTATACAATTACGCATCAAATCAAAGTTTATGTATAATTTTAAATTTTACCCCCTTGACCTAGACTTGACAATTAAGTTTATTTTGGTACTTGTATATTTTTTGTCCCCTTTAATAATTGAACTTGACAATTAGGTGTATTTTAATCCTTGAACTTGAAAGATATAAAATTTTAATGACATAATACTTTAAATTATGCCACATCATTAAATCTGGACTGAATCTAAATTCATAGTCAAAATAGACCTACTTGTAAAGTTAGATACTAAAGTAGACCCCAACAAAATATAAGTATCAAAACGAAACTAACTGACAAAGCGAAACTTCGTATGAAAGAAGATAAACAAATTGTGCTACTTGAAGGGAACATCACTGGCACTGGAAAAACATACCGTGGTTGAGGACATAAACTCTCTTGCGCACTGCGTCCAGGTTATGAGCTACTCACAGCAACACAGGTCGCTGGGCTATTGCAGCCTCCAAGTTTAGGCTTATATTTAGTTTCCCTTAAGTCTACTTGCAATGATGTTATTTCTTTATAAAACTAGCTTGATCAGGTAACAATAAAATAAAATAAAATAAATATATTAATATTTCAAAAACAGTGAAACAAACAACCCAACCGAGCATGAATAAGCAAACAAAAAATTCAAATTTCAATCCGGCCAAGCCTATGGACACATTTGAACACCTGTCCCTGTGCAAAATCTTTCTACGAAGGCAAAGTTATCCAACTGAGAACATTAACTTCCAAGCGATTCGTAGAATAATGTCATCAGCAACTGCATGGAGATGCTTTATACCAGTTCATTGAGGATTTGTGCAAAGCTAAG
This sequence comes from Gossypium anomalum, assembly GCA_025698475.1. NCBI lineage: Eukaryota > Viridiplantae > Streptophyta > Magnoliopsida > Malvales > Malvaceae > Gossypium > Gossypium anomalum. Next base: position 85,650,787 of record CM046966.1, read on the forward strand.
CCCAAGATTAGTGTGTGGTTCACTTCTCATCCATTTTCTCTTTGAATCTACGGATCCTTGCCACAGCACCTTCTCATAACAAAAAGAATCAGAAAGTACACATGTTAATAAGATTTAAGAACAAGTTGTGAGAATTTATACAAAGTATTCCAGAATCTGGATGGTGAGTGTTGCATTCAAATATGATGCACATATGAGTTCGGCTAGGATAAAAAATAAGTGTATCTCAGGGAAGGTTTGAGTATAGTCCTGGTGGAGGATAAAATGATAGTCGGATTCGTAGATACAGCAATATGGAGACTTAATGGAGAATACTAACTTCAGAAGATGGAGGACAAGACAAATATGGTACAGGTTAGGGTAGAATCCATCGAAAAAGACATTGCTCAGGCTGATCTTACTATATATATGATCATAAGTTGAGCATAAGGAAGAATATGATTAATATGATGCTGAAACTTCCTACTCCGTTGTTGCTATAGTCAGCTAGGCCTTATATCATTGTTGAGTAAGAAGAAAGCTAGACAAATTTCAGACTTAAAGCCTGATCTCTGGTAGGAAAGAACACTTAACAATGTCTGCTTTGAAAGAATTTGTGAACATGAGCCTCTTGACTGGAAGAGAAGAAAGGCTGCGGAGGAGAAGACAACTTAACTGGGAAAAGGCAAATTTACATATCTAGAGAGCAAAAGTGAACATCCAAAAGGTTTTAGAAATTCATCTTCCGATGAAATATAGTGTGCTTGAAAACAGCTAGGTAAGGTTCAAAATAGCAGCAGAAAATATACATAAATTATATAATTCTAATTTAAGTGACTATTCTGACAAACCCTGATTATAAAAGCCTAGAGATTAAAATTTTATAGCCCAAAAGAGAAAGAAATAGTGTGCCAAAGTACCTTTTGTATCTCTTCTTGGAACCACATGGACAAGGAGCACTACGGCTCATTTCTCCACTCTTTGCCATGTTAAACTTGGCAAGATCCAATGGTGTTGAACCCATTAGCTTTTGCACCTGCAAAAGAGAAAAAAATAAAACGAATGACATTTCCAATGGAGAAAGAGAGAGATGCATAAACTAATACTTGTCATTGATGTTTTAAACTGTGGGAGAAACATTCATCCGAACTCAAATGTGAATTTCAGCAACTGAAGATGAATAAAGGCAGACATCTCAGTCTTTTAAGCAATCTGGCATTGAACCAAAAAAGAATAATGCAGATCAGCAGACCAAACATCCTTAAAAACATAAGTGTATGAAGACAGATTTAATGCTTCAACCATCTGTAACTCTATGTTAGTTCGACTCTTTCTTTTCCTTTATGCATCCATGTTTGATGCAAGTCTGGGACCAGAACGAATATAGGGATATAATCCTCTAAAAATCCTCCAAATAAATGAAAAAACTTGGACAAAAAATGAACATAACACACCCGTGTCAAACATATAAATCAGACACTCAAACCATAGTCTGAATAACAAGATGTACAATCATCATTTTGATTCAGATAATATGCATAACCGACTTCCCTACCCTCTTAGACAAATATCTTACTTATCTTTCAAATAGCTCATCCTACATTCAACATCATATTCACCGAGCAGCAGCCAAAAGACAAAGATATATTAACTTAGAGAATTTAAGATCAGACAAATTGAGCGACAAGCATAAAGACACTAGCTCATACATTTTAATCATCCGACAAATGATCAGCAAAAACATAACTGAAAAAAACCAGTGGTGAACCTACCTCAGCAAAGTTCTTTGGCATCGGTTTGCCTTCCTCTTTCAGCTTAACCATCTTCTTATGAACTTCTTTAGCCCAAGTGAACTTCGCAAGAGCATTCTCAACATCTAATAAGGTACAATCACACTGTTTTGCAGCTTCTTTCTTTTGACTCAGTTGGAGATTCTAAAAAAAAAAAGAAGTCAAAATCTAAATCCACAATCAGCGAATTCACCCGCAGGGCTCCAACCATAAACGTAAATAAAATCAGCATCAATAACAACCAACAAATTCGCCACTCAACTGAGAACACATTTAACATAATATAATAAAGCAAAAAAAAAGAAGAAAAGTCATAAAAATAAATTTGAGAGGAAAACTAGAAAACAACCTCGCCGGTCGGATCACAACCTCCAAGATACCTAACGATGGCTAATTTTTTCTCAAAAACATCCTCAAACGTAGCCTCGCTGGTTCTACCAACTATGTATTGCTTAAATTTCCCTACATTTCTAGCATTCTTCAGTTCATCGGCAAATCCTAAAGTAATAACAGTAAGTAGTATTAGCAAATTAATTTTAAAATTTCAAAAACAAAAATGTGAATTAATAGTAGTAAAAAAAAAAAAAAAACGGAACTACAACTAAATGAAACCCAGGTAAATTAGCTAAAGTGAAAGTGATGGTCAGGAGATGACTCACGGAGGAGAGTGAAGGATTCGGCACTGGTTACATGATCATCTGGAGAGGTCTTCTTGCCGGTGAAGACCTCTTTGATCGAGTCCATCCATGAGGAGTGGACAGGTGACGTGGTGAAGATCGGACGGTGCTGTGATAAAATCAAGTGACGTTCGGGGTAACTGTATCCAGAAGAAATGAAGTTTCTCTTGGAAATGCTGTTTACGAATCTAGAAGAAAGCATTGTTTCTGGAAAAAAATGGGAAGTTCTGCCAAGTTTCCCAGGTTTATCAATGAAATTGACGATATAGATGCTCTTGATCCTTTATTTTAACTCTTAGTCGCTAAAACACTGCGTTCTGAGTAAAATAAATTTTGGATTACTTTAGTAGAGTTAGAAATTTAATTCTTTTAGGTTTAATATATAAAAAAACCCTGTAAAATAATTTAATAATTAATTGAGCCCTCAATCGAAAATAACACTCAGTTAAGCCCTTAATCGAATATAAGATATCAATTACGACTCAAAAAATCAATTTCTGTGTAATCCCCTGACTTCCATTAATTTCGTCACATGACATGTTAGAATTATGCCATGTAACGAAATCGAGTAATTTCTCTGTTTAAAAAATCATGAAAAATCTTTAAAAAAATTCCAAATTTTTTGAATTTTGAAAATTTTAAAAATAAATAGAATTTTCAGAATTTTAAAATTATTAAATATTTTGAAAAAACTGAAAAATATAATTTTAAAAAAGACTTAAGGTTGTGAAAAGCCATCAATTTTTTTCAAAAAAAGCAATTAAGCCATTATTTTTCTTTTTCACTCAATTAGATATTTGAACTTTCAAAATGCTTTAAAAGGCCCTCAAATTTTTTCAAATCAAAATGCATAAAAAAAAGAATCTTTTATCGTTAACTTTAACAGTTGACCGTTAAAATTAAACGTCCCTAATTTTTTTCAATTAAAACCATCACGTGTTACAACCACGATGTCACATGCGGTTAAAAATAAAAATCAATAAAAATTATTAAATTTTAATAAAAAATAAAAAAATTAAAATTTTGAAAAAATTATAAAAATCGTAATTTTTTTTATAAAAATCATAAAATACATCAAAAAAGTCCTTTAACCATTAACTTTAATTATTGACCGTTGAAGTTAATAACCCCTAATTTTTTTCAATTAAAGCATCACGTGTCGCAACATAGCGTGACATGTGGTGAAAAATGATAAAAAATAAAAATCAATAAAAGTTATAGAAAGATTATAAAATGTTTGTTTTAGTACAATATTTTTTTTAAAGGATAAAATAAAAATTTTAACTTCAAAATTTATTTTTATTTAATATAATATACATTTAAAATTTTATTTTATTAAAACTATTTATAAATTTTTATAAATATAAGAATATCTATATTGGATTTTTTTTATATTATTTATTATTAATATAATTATTTTTTTATAATTATTTTTTTATTTGTAAAATTTATTTTTTTCTAAATCAATTATTTATCCTAGCAAAGCAATTACAATTCTTACCTTTAGAGTTGATGAATTCTATAATATTAACATTTTAAAAATCTCAAAAAATTTAAGATTTTTCGTCCAAATGTCATGGATAGCGCGAATGAGCCTATAATTGATGTACACATTTTAGACCTTTCATGTTTCCTTTGAGTTATTTGGCTTGACAAAACTGACTTATCATTTGGAAGAAACTTAAGGCTCATCTATTTGGATCCTAGTTAAAATGTATACTCTGGTCATTTACATTTTTGCTAGGAAAATTATTGTAAATACTAAAAATAAAAATATATATAATTTAAATCTTTCAGAACTCTCATTTTATAAATAAAAACTAATCTTATTTATTGATATAACTCAATCTATATCGCTGGATTTGGGATAATCACTTCATTCTCGAGTTAAAAAAATATATTTGATAGTATTTACCTTTTTAAGGCCGTACAATTTGCCAAACTAAAATTCTAACCCATGAGACAAGTTAGAACCAAATTGTGAATGATGCTTCGATCATCCGATTCGTTTGATAACTTTCTCTCAACCATTTTGCGCAATCAATTTAGAACCAAGCCTAGTCGCTAAGGATTCACTCTTCAGCCACTAGAATTGAGCTAGCATTCTCTAGTGCATTGGTCTCTCCTATTACACGTCCCAAGTGATCTCGTACAATGGTACCCAAACCTTCCTTTAAATTGATTTGATAAAAGCCCCTCGGCCCATGTTGCCAGATTCCTTGCTTTCCTAATCTCCCAACAAATCAATCCTCCCAGACTTTGTTTTTAAATTCATAATCAGGATATGCAAAAATGGAGAGTGGATCTGACAATATTGACCAAATTTGGGTAAAAGGAGAACGTATTATTGACAAAAATGACAAGAAATGGAGTCTTCATTTGTTTTTAAACAGTTATATTGGAATGAATAAACAAACTGATGAAATTGTTCAAATAATTTTTACCATAGGGAACTATGAATCAATACACACAGCAAATTGCTTAGCAACAAATGTTCAAATTCCAACTAGCCAACCTACCACATCAATTGACAGCCATTGAAGTGCAAGAAAGCTTTAGTTTTCGAACTGCTCTATTCAGCTTGAATAACTACATTAATGTTACTGCACAAACAGATCATCTATTCAAACAAAAATCTCTTAGAGATTAAAGCCCCCTTCACTTTCATATCCATTGATCAATGGTACAACAGCCTTAACCTTCCAAGAGAATCGTGGAATTGATCAATGAGCCCGTATGCATCATCTGTATCTTCACTTCTGGCTTCTTGAATTGCAAATAACAAATCCTAGAAATAATATCGGACCATTTAAGCTTTAGACCGCCTAAACTCGAACCAAATCTCATAGTGATTAAAGAGTAAACTGTCATGTGTATGCTTCCCAAGATACTCAAGCCCTAGACTCCCAAGCCTTTTTGTGCATTCATCCCCTCCCAATCGTGAGCAAAATTTTATGTTATGCGAAACAAATATGCGCCCATCGTAAGGCTTCAACCTACTCACTAACCTCTCAAGTCCAACCCACACAAGCTTATCCGGCATATGAAGAAAAACAGCACTAGCATATATCAAATCATACATAACATCGGATCCAAACTTTGCAAAATCCATATCCTCCCCACGAACAATTAAAGGTCGCTTATGTAAAAGCCCTTGTGAAGGAAGCTCATACCTAAATGCAGCCATTAAGGAAAGCTCGTCCCTTTCAAGACAATGGAAATGCTTTGGTTTAAGATACCGGATAAAATGCAATCCCACACGAAGTGTTCCACAGCCGATCTCGAGTACACGGGAATTAGCCGTTAGACGGCTAGATTCAGCAAGGAACTCAAAGACATCCCGACCTCCAGCCCATGGCTCCCCATAATTACTATGGTGCTCCTCAACAAGAAGCTCACCCGGGCATGGAAGAGCAGTGTGGTTGTTAGCCTCAGATCCTTCATAGTGTGAAATACCCTTAAAGCTGAACATTGCAGAAAATTTGATCACTAATTTGAAAAAACACACACACGCACACAGACACTAAAAACCAAATATAGTAATTGTTCGATTAATAGAATAAAATCATGCAATTTTTATTCACAAAATGCTAAACTAAATTTTGAACTGCTTTCGACTCCCAAAAGCAAACATTTGAGTAACAATACCTTTGTAAACAAAACAAGAACCAGAACTTAATTGCTGTAAAAATGTCGATTTTCTCATTTCTCTAATTGTTATTCATTTTGCAATCTAAACAAATAAAAATTAATTGAACTTTATTTGAAGTAAATTTATATTCACTACTGTTTCAATTAATATCCTTTGTTAATCCAACCATTTTATCTATTTCAGCTTATTTTGAGAGAAAAAAACATAACAGACACAGCAACTGAAAATCGGAAGCTTGAAAAGAAAATGAATCAGTTCGAGATTTACTTGTTGAGATCTTCCAATTGCTGAGCCCGAGTGCGAGGATTGATCCCTTTACGGAGCACATTATCTTGCATATGTAACCCATTAGCTCGGATCTGATCTTTCACCCACTCTATATCATCTCTGCTCACTGAAATTCTCCGATCCACAACTTCCTCCACCACTTTACCACCGGTTACGACAGCGGCGGTGGTGGTAAAGGTAGAATCGGGTGTCGAGGGAGGGCAAGTGCAAGGAGAAGAAGAGAGGGAAGATAAGAGGAAAAATAAGAAGATAGCGGCGGCGGAGACAGAGAGAACTAGAACTGGAATTGTTATCACTACTCCTTTTTGCGACGATGACGCCATTTGTGATTTCTCCTCCACTGAGAGTTTCTGGAGATTGGAGATTTTTTTCCCCTTAATTTATTTGTTTAAAGTGGAAGACGGTTGTTGTCGAGGTCGAAGACAGTGTCGTTTTGATGGTGAAGTTAAATCGACGTCGTTTTCCCAACTCCTTTACTTTCCTTTTATTCTTCTGATAATAATCCTATGGCTTAATTCACGATTTGGCCCATGAAGTATATTTATTTTTCCATTTTGGTATCTAAATTTTTTATCTCAATTTGATACCTAAAATATCAATCATTTCTCAATTTGGTACCTAAAACATGCGTCCGTTATATATTTGAGTCCATTTTTTATAAACATTAAAAAAAAATTGATAGTTAATCACAAAACACCATGTGATGGCTTGTAAAAAAAAACTTATTTTATTAAATGTATATACACATTAAAAATATGAAAAATGAAAATAAATATATAAAAATTCAGAAAATTATATATAAAAATAAAATTTACAAAAAATACGATAATTGAAAAAATTAGTTGAAATTAATAATATTATTACAAAAAAATTATAAAATTATAAAAATATTTTTAAAAAAAAGTTTAAAGATTTTTTTTTATAAAATTCTAAAAAGTATTTAAATTTCTAAGGGGTTTTTTTTCAATTACTTGAAATTTAAATTTTTTAAATTTTTATATATTATTTTGACTTTTTAAAATTTATAATTATATATTTTAGAACTTAATAAAAAATTTAAATATTTTTTAAAATTTTATATATATTATATATATATTTTTACATTTTTAATCAATATAATATATAATTTTAAAATTAAAAAAAAAGACATGTGGCATATTCTAATAGCACCAAGTGGTCGATCAACGCCTGATCAACAGTTGGTCAACATTGATCAACGATCGGTCAAAGCCAATAATTTTTTTAATATGTAAATATTTAATATTTAAATTTTCTATTTTAATTTAAATTTAATAATTTTATTTAAATAAATCTAATTGCTATGTGGCATTTTTTTATTGGTAAAAAAAAGCCACGTGGAACTTTTCCATTGGCCAAAGTGGCATTATAGATTTTTTTTAATAACCGTTACAAAATGGACCAAAAATAGAGGAAATTAATACTTCAAGTACCAAATTGAGACACAAAAAAATTGAAGTATCAAAGTAGAAAAATAGGTATACTACAAGTGCCGAATAGTGAAATAAGCCTAATCCTATATTCGATGAAGTAATTGTTATAAGAAAATTTGTTGTCGGGGTTGTGCAAAGATTCGATGTTCCTAATTCCTTATATAAGGATGCGGGAGACTTCACAATTTAACCCATTCAAATTACAATATTCTCCTCGTCATAGTCACTTTTTTACAAATATTTACTAGTTACGGTCTAATTTTGGTTTTAGTTCCTCTATTATGTTAAAATTTCAAATTCAATGCTTCTACTTTATTTAACATGATTTGGTCTTTTGTTTTTATAATGCTATTAATAAGTCAAAATTGATAATGTGATTAGTTATTGTTGTTAAAATGATAGTTTTTTTATTAGAGTTAATAGTTTGGACTTATTAAATAAATTATAAACTTTTAATTATTAAACAATTAGGTTAAAGAATGAGTGCTCCAGTCGGTGATATTGAAGAGTCTTGATCACTTGAAGATTGGAATACTTAAAAAAGTGAGGTTTCAAGAGGAATCTGGAGAGTTAGTTTCGGACATGGCAGTGGATCTTGATCAGACTCAGGCTCCGTCTTTGATCCCGTCCTGGAAGGATAAACTTTTGGGTGTTGATTCATCCAGTCCTAGTAAGATAAGTGGTGGTTCTACTGGTGAAAGTGAAGGGGATTTTGAACTTTTGGAAGATGATGTGAGAAGATATTTTGTTAATGACATCCCATCCATAGACTTTTCAAATCATATTAAACAAATCCTCATTAAAGATATGGAAAAGACGGTTGTCCTGAAACTTTTGGGGCATAGCATTGGTTATGTTGCACTTTTCAATTGGGTTAATAGTCTTTGGAAACTAGAAAAACCTTTGCAATTAATGGATATAGACAATGGTTATTTTTTTGGCTAGGATTCAATGTAGTGAAGACTACGTTAGGGTTTTAACTAAGGGACCTTGGATTATCTATGGTTAGTATCTGACCGTGCAACCCTGGACTACAGATTTCTGTCCTAGTCAACCGTACCCAAGTTTGGTGATGGTTTGGATCAGGCTATTAGGCCTCCCAAGTTTCATGTACAAGAAACAAATTTTCGAAGTTATTGAGAGTCTAATTAGTTTGGTGGTTAAACTAGATCTGTAAATAGACAGTGGAAACATGGGCCGCTTTACCTGTATGGTTGTTTTCCTTAACCATGATAAGCCTTTGGTTTCACAGGTCATGGTGGATGGAGCTGTGCAACATGTGGAATATGAAGCACTCCCAACCATTTGTTTCTCTTGTGGCCGGTATGGCCATTTGAAGGAAATGTTTACCTTTGGGGTTGTTGATCGGAACCAAGAGAGTGAAAGGATACTAGAAGCCAGTAACTCTGGTGAAAAAGGTGCCGGAAGTGTAGGCGTAAGGGAAACACATTTGTGCCGTGGATGATGGTGGAGAGAAAATCCCGCCATGGTCAGAGAGATGCAAAGGCAAAGGATCAATTGAAAACAACGAAATAATCGTGGGGTTCAAGGTTCTCAAAGTTAATCGTGGAAAAAGAAAGGGAATTGAAGAAGAGTGAAACTGGTGGGGGTTATTGGTTGCAACGGTTGTGGAAGATGGAAATGGGGTGTAATGACCCGAACTTTGCGGTTATCGAAAAAGTGTAATTTCGGGTCTTCATTTCTGAAAAATGCGTAAATATTTATTAAAAATATTTACGAAGTTAAGTGAGTGGTTAATTAAAGTTTAATGAAGTGAATTTAGCTTAATTAAGAATAAATGGATAAAAGGATTAAATTGAATGAAGTGTGAAAGTTTAATTATAGAATAAATAAAATTGAAGGGGGATTAAATAAGTAAATAAACCAAAGTGAGTGCCAAGTGTGTGATAAAAATAAAATAAATGTGTGATAAATAATGTACATACATTTGTAATACATGTATGTATTTACTTATTATTTAAGTAAAGTTTAATGTTGTTATTATTATTATTATTATTATTATTATTATTATTATTATTAAAATGATATTATATAATAAATAAATTAGTATAAAGACAAATGTATAGTAAATAAAATATACAAGTGTATGGATAAAATACATACATTTGTAATATAAGTATTTAATTATTAATGGATATTTATTAATTATAAAAGATATTTATTAATTAAATAATTATATTATAAGATATTTGAATAATAAATAGATTAAAGAAAGACAAGTGTGATAATATATATGTATACAAATGTAAAATAGATATTGGATATTAAATAGATATTTTATTATAGTTATTATTGTTCTATTATATATATATATATATAAAACGAAAGTAAAGGAAATAAAGAGAAAGAAACAGAATGTGGAATGAAAAGCAGGGGAAGGAAAGAAAGAAAGAAGAAAAGAAAGGAAAAAGGAAAAATAGGGATTTTAAAGTTTGGAAGTTTAATAGGTAAGTCAATTTAGCCATTTTTACTTAATTTTAATGTTTTGACTTAATTTTAATGTTTTAGAAGCTTTGGAACAAGATTTTGATAAAATTAAGTTGATATTTTGAAAGTTATTAGATTTCTAGATAATGTTCATGTTGAGTAAAATGATGAAATAAGGGTTAAATTGATAGAAATTCAAGTTAGAACTGAAATAAGGATTGAATTGTAAATTAATTCATAAGTTTTATGTTGAAGGGCTAATTTGAGGAAATTTTGAAAATAGTGAAATAAGTTGAAAATTTAGTAGTTAAATTTGAGTTTGGATGGAACTTGAATAGAAATAGAGTATGAATTAAGTTAGTAAAGTGAATGAATTACTTAGGACCTAATTGAAAATAAGGTGTAAATTGAATAGAAATTCAATTATTTGTTATAATGAGTGCTGAAAATTAATGGTATAATTATTTTAATTTCCGTAGCTAAAGTTGTCTCGGGAAATCTCGGCTAAGCAAGGAAATGACAAAGTCAACGGGAGTTAGTTCGGAAATTACGGTTTGTATTTCTATAATCCGAACTTAATACTTAAATTGTTGGATTTATTATTTAATATATATATGTAGTAGGTGTTTTGAGATGATTATCTGAATTGGATTGAATATTGATTATATTGAATTGATTTATGAATATATGTGAATGTTTAAATTGAAATGAATATTGATGTGAAAATTGAATAATAAATATTTGTTGTATTGGAAAATATATGTAGTTGGAAGTGTGATGAAATTGAAATAAAAATGTGATTATTGTGAAATTGAATATTTATTAGTGAAAAGTGAATGGAATTATATTGAATTGAAAATATATAGTTAATTAATTAAAGTATGAATTAACTGAAAACTGAAAAGTGAATTAAATACCCTATTAACTAGTCGGGCTAGTCGGATATAGTTGGCATGCCATAGGATATGGAAGAGTACGAGTTTTGCCGGCTTACTGATCAGACACTTATGTGCCGACTACTGTTACTGTTACTATTACTGTTACCGATTTGACACTTTGTGTGTCGGATATTGTTACCGTACTGTTACTGTTCTGGATTCGTTCCGAAGAGGTACTTCGTACCTTACTGTTACTGTTACTATTCCGGATTTGTTCCGATGAGGTACTCTGTGTACCGTACTGCTACTATTACTGTTACTATTCCGGCTTCAGCCGATGAGGCACTATGTGCCGTACTGGTGTGTTGGTTGGATTCGTGTATCCATCTAGGTCCGAGTCATGTTAATAGGGGTAAATAAAGGAACTAGAAAGATCATCATTCTTGAATAATTTAATTATTCTTTGTATATCGATTTTCTTGAATAATTGGTATTCTTTGGATAACCAGATCAACCGATTGATACTGAATAACTGATTATTATTGAATAATTGATTGTTATCAAATAACTAAATGTTACTGAATAAATAATTGTTCTGATTGACTGATTGTTAATAAGTATTACTGATTGATTAATTGCTATTGAAAAATAATATATGATTTTGAATTTAAAGTAGACCAAAACATTGGTTGGAAAGTGAATGTTTGAATACTCATTGAGTTTGAATAGTTCAATATATATAAATTAATATGTTTTATAATTGTTGAAGTGTTCAGATTATAGAAATACCACTGAGTGTATACTCAGCGTACGGTTTGTTTCCGTGCGCAGGTTAAGTTAAGGCTAGACCGTTGAATCAGCATCCCAGGCAGATAACGAATTCGATGAGGTAAAGTATGTTGAGTATTGGTAATGGCATGTCCTAGAATGTTTTATGAGAGTCATCTAGGTTGTGAAAGTATTGATGAAATAAGTAAATTATGGTTGGCAATGGTATATAGTATGAAGTTGAAATAATTGATAAAGTAAGTGATATACTTAAAAAGATTCATTGGATAGGTTATAAAATTTTTTAGATTGGTAAGATTTGGGTATATTTAAGTGTATTTGGATTATTTGAATGTTGGCAAATTGTATTGGTTGAAGTTTTAATTTGCAGGGTTAGAAACATTTATTTTAATAAATGACTATAATTGAACTATACAGACCGGTAATGCCCTGTAATCCTATTCCGGGAACGGATAAGGGTTAGAGGGTGTTACATGGGGATTTGATGGATATGAGGGCTAGGGTTAAAGATAATATGGATGAGACTTTAGGGGCTGGCTCAAGTGTAGGCCGTTTCTTTGCCTTGGGCCGTGAAACTCAAATGTGGCCTACTAAACTTTTTGAAGCAAACCATGCTAGAGATGCAGTCTTGGGCTAAGGGGTTTCAGGAAAATAAATAGGGTGTAACACCCTTTTCTCGTATTCAACGCCGGAATAGGGTACAAGGCATTATCGAACTTATCACACGAACAAACATACGATTTCGGGTTATAAATTTGTGCTCAAATTAAAACCATTCATATTCAATCACAACATCCCTATTACGAGCCTACGAGGCCCATAACATGCATTGGAGGTGGTTCGGGACTAAACTGACTTTAGAAATTTTTACAAAACTTAGAAAATTTTTGCCCTAAACAAGGGTCACACGCCCGTGTGGATATGGGACACGCTCGTGTGGGCAGGCTATGTGATCACACACGCCCGTGTCCCGACCCCGTGTAACTTTCTGACTTGTATCTCATGAACAAATTGAGATCACACGACCAAGTCACACGCCTATGTGCTAGGCCGTGTGGAAAATACATTTTCATAAAATAGGTGCAGACTTCATACGGCCAAGGCACACGCCCATGTTTGAGGCCGTGGTGTCCATACGGCTGAGACACATGCCCGTGTCTCTGCCCGTGTGTTCAGTCTCAGCATTCTGTTTCTCAAAACTAAGGTGCAAGGGACACACGGCCTAAACACAAACCCGTGGGGCAAGCCGTGTGTTGTACACGGCCTAGACACATACCAGTGTGTCTACTCGTGTGGACAAAAATAAGGTTATTTACCAAGCCAGTTTGCCACTCCTTTAATGCGCACACCTACACAACATAACATAGCACCAATCCAAGCATATACATACATCCAACCATCCACAACCAAGACATCAACACATTATTCATGAAAGGCATCATTACATGAATATACTTATAACTAATATTGGCTCATTTCCAATGGCCTTATACAAAATGAACTTCTAACAAGTATAAGCCAACACATTTGGCCAAATCAATTATAATACATAACAAAATTACCAAGTCCCCTATACATGCCATAACTTAAAATGTTGATTTCATTAATACCAAAATAATTGTTGATAGTGTGAATGGATCTCCGACGGTCTCAGAACCCAAGCTAGCCTGGTGACACTATAAGACAAGGGAAAGAAAGATGAGTAAGCTATATAGCTTAGTAAGTTCATATGCAAATAATAAGCATCTTAACCACACCTTTATCATGCAATTTAAATAATATGGGATAACATAAATGTTATTAAAATCTCATAGTCATAACTTGCTCAATCACAACCTTACCAAGAGTTCATCACCTATCGAGTTTATTACTTATGAGTTTTATGTACATGCATGTACTAACTCGTAACATAACCAGATCCTTTCACATCTTTGACATTCCCGTTGAACACTTGGAATATTATCGGATACTTGGAAAATCTTGCACATAAGTGACAGATATGTAGCCAAAGCTACCTCATATCTCATAACACATATAGGCTCACCCTCGAGCTATTCACGGGCCTGCTCACACAAGCTGTTAGTCAGGACGTAGCTACACAGTGCTACTCACACAAGCTGTCAGTTATCCGCAACATATGCCGAAATACCCAACCCCTGGTAGGAAGTACAAGACCAGCACCCGGATCACATAAACACATATATACATGGGCTCCTAGTGACATGTCACTCGCATTCTATTCTATTCCTACTGTTCAACCTGGATTTCTCGCTTGTTGAAACTTTGTCGAATGCGTCCAAAGAGTCAATCACACAATTCATGCAATATTAAAGCATCTAAAACATAAATATAACATTGCATTATTCACATACGAACTTACCTCGGTATAAAAATAGTAGAATTGGACCAAATCGTCAAACACTTTATTTTTTCCCTAATCTAGGTTCGAACCTCATTTTTATTAATCTATAATAACAAATTTAACTCATTTAATACTCACATTATTCAATTTAGCCCAAAAATATATAATGGCAAAATTATATTTTTGCCCCTAATGTTTCACATTTTTCCAATTTATTCCCTAGGCTCGTAAAATGAAATGTATTCAACTTCTTCAACACCCAAGCCTAGCCGAACCATTTTCATACTCATACCAGCCCATATTTTCCACTTAATCACACTTTTACTACTCATTTTATAACTTTTACAAATAAGTCCTTTTTGGCATTTTTACCAAAAATCACTTAGCAAAAGTTGTTTATCTTACAACTGACATACATTTTCTACCATTAGACATCAAAATACATGCATATCTAACATGGGTAAAATTTTATACTTTAATTTATTTCAAATTAGTCCTTGAAATAGCTAAATTAGGTTACAAGGATCTCAAAAACATAAAAATCATTAAAAATGGGACAAGAACAGACTTACGATCGAGCTTGAAAGCTTGGAAAACCCTAGCTATGCCTTATCTTGTAATTTTCGGCCATAGGAGCATGAAATTGAGAAGATGACATCTTTTATGTGTTTAATTTTGTCTTTATTACCCAAATGACCAGAATGCCCTTAATGCCAAACTTTGAAAATTTACCCTACCATGTCTATTTTTGTCCAAATTAAAGTAAAATGGTCTAATTACCATTTAAGGACCTCCAATTTAAAATTTTTAGAACATACATTTTACACCTATTACAATTTAGTCCTCTTAGTCAAATTGGACACCTTATCGATAAAATTTCTTAACGAAATTTTCACACAATTATTCAATCATACTGTAGACCTTAAAAAAATTAAAATAAATATTTCTACTTCAGATCCGTGGTCCCAAAACACTATTCTAATTTGACCCTAAAACGGGCTGTTACATGGGCAAAAGGCCTATCTAGGAGCTTGGAGTTATTTCAAATTGTGATATTGGTTTAACGTTTATTTTGCCCTTTACTATTATTAATTCTTTTTCCAAATTTGTAGGTTCTTCACATGTTGTTTCACATGGTAGAGTTTTGGGTGCTGGGTCCAGTTCCCCGAATAAAGCTATTCGAACAGTGGGCCAGAAATTATCAGATGTAAATGAAGGGGTTTTAAAAAACTTGGGCTCTAAGAGTAGCAATCAAATTGTGGAACCAGAGATTAATGAGGAAAATGGTCAACTTTTTTTCTAACTTTTGCCCTATTGATAATGATAATATTATCTCCTCTTCCTTTAGTACAGGTACACTTATGTCGGATAAAGTGGTACTTAAGCCAGATAGAGAAATTGATAGTGCTAAAACACGAACTAACCCAACTTTTGAGGGGTCTGTTGGAGAGGACGTCCAGTTGACTGTCGGCATCCTAGACTCAGGTAAGCATTCTGCTGTGGTTTTTTAGGAGGGTGCTGATAAAAAATTGACTGATTCTAATGGCAGGCGTAACAATGTTTCTAAAGGTGGGGGTGTGACAGCCCTAATTTGACCCTAGTCGAAAAGTGGTTTCGGGACCACAAAACCGGGTCACAAAAATAATGAAATGTTATATTCTATGCTTATTATATGTAGAAGTGCATGTGTGAAAATTTCATACTTTGATTTTGTCATTTGTATGTGAAATTATTAAATAGGACTTATGTGAGAAATTTTGAAAATGTGATAGGTTAATTTGTAGTGGCCAAGTATATTATGGTTTAGAATAGGTGGATTTGCATGTCAAATTTCCCACTTTAATTTTTAGTGGCCGGCCATGATGATGTTGATAAACAATATATGTATTTTAAATTAGCATTATAAAATTTTAAAGGCTTTATATTATATAATAAAGATAAATAAAATAACAAAATAATGAAAAGACAAAAAAAAGGCTTGTTCATCTTTGTTCTTCATAGCCGAAATTAAAGAAAACAAAAAAGAGAAGTGAAGCTCTTGAATATTCGGTCATTTGGGGAGATAAATTCAAGGTAAGTTCATGGTAGTTTGGTTGAAAATTCATGTTTTTGAGTTTCTCTCTTGGTTCCACTTTAAACCCATGAATTGATTTGTTAAATATTGGTTAATTGTGCATTCGGTCATGATAGGAAATTGCAAAAAAAAAAATTGTATTTGATGATAGAAATTGATGAATGAAAGTTTGATGGACTATAATGTTAAAATTCATGTGATTGTAAGTTTATAAGTTTAAATTTTGAAATTTGAATTATGTGTGGCTCAATTGCTTGGAACGGGCATTCGGCTATAGTATGAAATGCAAAGAAAATTTTGGTGTTGGATGTTTTAAATGATTTAGATAGTTATAAATTAAGTTTGAGGCTTGCTACTTATGTATAGATGGTCTATTTAGATAACTTGGCTTGGAAGTTGAGCAAATTATGTTTTTGAGAACTTTGTGAAGTATATTAGGCCAAATGTATATGTATGAGAGTTTTAATAGGAATTTTGTGTATTATGAAAGATGATGTATATATTTAATCATAGGATGGTCTTGGTAACCTCGAGAAAGAATACATGAAAATTAAATAGGTTGCTCTAATGATCGAATATGCTAAAAGCTAATACATAGATTAGTTGATAAATATGTGTTAAAGAAATGTGAACAAATATCTACTTGATTGGTATTCGGCTATGGTTAATTGTATAATTAATTGACCGATTGTGGAGTAGTGAATCTATTTAAATTGTGAGTACATGAATTGATTTTTAAGGTGGCCAAAATTGTTTAAATGAAATATTTGTAAAGATGCATAGTGCCGAATGTGTTCATGAATGAATGAGTTATGTGGGTTGTTTAAATGAAAGAAATGGATAAGTTAAGGTATAATTGAGTGTTTGAATGTGAATTACAAAGTACATGAAATTGAAATGAAATGGTGATAGACTTAAGTGGACAAATGATGCGAATGAATTAGCTTTTGAAATGTATATGTTTGTCGTACATATGTGTTTGATTGAGAAGTTAAATTTGTTGATTTTAGCTCAAGAGCATAGAAGGGCAAATTTGGATAAGGGAAAAGCTAAAAATGGCTGAATATAGATCCACATTGTTGAAAATATTCGAGGTAAGTTTTGAGTAATCAAACATAGTTTATAATCGAATGTAATATGAAATAAAAATGTATAATAGGATAATTATGACATGATGATAAGGTGTGTGATATGTGCATTTATTCGAATGAAGGAAATAAATTATTAGTGTGTTTGTGCTATGTGAAATCAAGTAACATATGATTTAATATGCATGAAACTTGGTGAATTGATTATCGTATGATGTATTCGGGCCTCGAGCCTAGCAGAGCTATAATACTGGTGAAATAATATCGGGCCTTGAGCCCAGCAAGCTTTAATCTTTGGTGAAATAATATCGGGCCGAGCCTGTGAGCGAACTACGGTGAATGAATTCGGACTTAAAGTCTAGCGAGCTTCGTCTTGATGATAGTCGGGTTTAAAACCTAGCAGGATAATTTTGGTGATTTGATAATGATCTAAGACTATGATACTTCGTGATTGAGCGACAATTGAATACATTCATTACATTAAGTTGCCTAGGTACGTATCATGTACTTATATGTGAGTTTGACTTAAAATGAACCATAAGTGTATACTGTAATGCATATGTGAATAAGAGTTATGACTATATATATGATCATGATACATCCGATCAAGATGTGAAATTATGTGATGGTATTTGATTTACCTATGTTATATGAGTTCAGATTCTAGTAAAATAAAAATGCTAAATGTACAATATGTGCTAGTGTATATTCGTCCAAATGGCAATATACTTAGAAAATGTTATTTGATAAATTGAATGATCGATTTATAATTAAGTATATTTGTTTGCATTGCTTAAAACTTACTAAGCTTATAAAAGCTTACTCCGTTTGTTATGTTTCTCTGTTTTATAGATCGTTGACTCCAGCCACTTGCTCAGGGATCGTCAGCAACTCGTCACACTATCTATCGTTTTGGTACTATTATGTTTTGGATCTAGTATGGCATGTATAGAATAGACTTAAGTGAATGATATTTTGAGATATTGTTGTATATAAGCCATGTGAATATGGTAACTTTTGAATGTCGGTATAAGTCTGAATTTGGATCTTTCATTTTGTTTGGCTATGCTTATAATTGCTAGTGAACTTATGTAAATGTGAATGTACAAATGTAGTGTTTTGGATTGGTAACTCTTCATAACTGTAACGGCCTAATTTTCAGTGGTGTCAGAAATAGTGATTTGAGATCACTAAATCTGACAAGTAAGATTGAACAAGGTGGTAATTTAATATTTATGAGTCAAGTAAGAATTTGGAAGAATTTTTGAATTGGTGAGTTTGGTGAATTAAAAGAATTTATTAGGTTAAACGGGTCAAAACTGAGGTATCGAGACCTCAAATTTGAAATCCGAGCTATAAATATTTTTATAAATACTTATGGAGTGTCATTTAGCTAGTATTAAAGTTTGGTTGAGAAATTTTAACGTATGGGTAGTCAATTAAATAAAAAGGACTAAATTGTAATAAAAATAAAATTTGCTAGAAGAATTAAATAGCTCAAGTGTTAAAAGAAAGAGGATTTAAAGAGCAATTAAGCCTAAAAGCGAGTAGGCTGGACGGCAAAGGCAAGAAGTCAGCAGAAAAATAAGGGAAATAAGGGCAAAATTGGAAATTTTACAATTTTAACATATAAAAATAAGGACAAAATTGAAAGGTCTAGACATCTCTTCATATTTTCTCAGCCAAAACGCCATAGAAGGTCTGGAGAAATCTGGTTTTTCATATTTTTACATCAAGTGAGTTTAATTCTTGCTTTTTCTTGATAATTTTTATGTTTTTATGACTTTTACAATTAGGTCCACTTATATAATTCATTAGTTTTTGATTTTATGGGTGAAATTGGAAGTTACTCTGGATGGATAAGGGAAGTTTGTGATGAATTATTATGTTATTTAAGTTCTAATTTCATATTAAAGTGGTTTTATTTAGTGATTTTGATAGAAAATGGTATTTAGGACCTAATTGTGAAAAAGTTGTGAATTGAAGGTTGGTGTTGAAATTCAGAATATTAAAGGTTTTGAAATAGTTTATAATGATAAAATAAAGTGTTAATTGAGAAAAATTAGTTCAATTGATGGGTGAATTGAATGAGGACTAAATTGTAAAAATTGAAAATTTTGGGGTAAAAGTGCAATTTCAAAAGTTGAACAGCATAAATTGTGAAGTGAAATAGAAATCAAATTGATGCTAATGAATGGAAATATTTATATTATAGATCAACAATCCAAAGAAGAGCGAGGAAAAAGAAAAGTTGCGGAATAGTCCCTAAATTTCAATATCTTCTACAAATTAGCAAGGTAAGTTCATATGGTTGAATTTAGATGTTTATTTGTGAATGATTGAAGTATATAATGTGTTATTATATATGAATTTGTTGTGGAATTGTGTAAATTTTGTTAATGAAAGAATAAATATGGAAATGCAAATTAGGAAAAGCCTTGAGGATTGAGATGCGTTCAGTATCGTGACGGTGATGAATTGATGGATAAGACCATGGTTGATCCATGGCAAGGTTGTGAAAGCGTAGGTATGGTATCATCCATCTTGAGTTGAGAAATGTAGGTATGGTATTAACCATCTTGAGTTTTGAAACGTAGGTATGGTATTATCCATCTTGAGTTAAGAAAGCGTAGGTATGGCATTTCCCATACCGAGTTGTAAAATGTAGGTATGGTATTTCAATAAGGAAAGCCATACTGAGTTGTGAATCGTGGCATTGAACAACGACGTACTCAATTTCGTAAGCCGTTTCTGATTTGATAATAAGAAATACAAGAGAAGTGAACCAAATGAAAGAAATTGAGTAGTTATTCTTTGTTGAGCTCAACTATGTGAATTATTATAATGATAATTGTGAATGGCAGGAAAATTTAGTAAATGTTTTGGTATTGTTTGGAAACATTATGTTTGGTAATCATTACTTTTAAACCTATGAACTTACTAAGCTTCCATAAGCTTACTTGTGTGTGTTTGATATTTTTATGTAGATTGAATTAAAGTGAAGTTGGTAGATCGGATCAACACAACAAGGCACACTATCCAGATCAATTCGGTAGCTTTTGTTTTATGTTTAAAGATTTATATGGCATGTATAGAGTTTGAATGAATTAAAGTAAAGATGTTATAAACTAATTAACAATATTTTGTACTAAAACAGTTTTTAGTTAGTAGCAGTAGTTTGACTTTGAAAATTCACCATAAATTATGAAAATCTAATTAGGGGTTTAATAAAATATGAAATTAAAGCTTATTGAGTCTAGTTTCTTATAAAAGAAATTATGTAAGCAATGGAATTGTAAATCATGAGATACAATAACTTCTGTGAGATAAGGTCAGAGTGATTTCAAGCTCCCTTGTTCTAATTTGTAAAAATCATTAAAAATTGTACAAAAATAGTTAGGAGTCATACTATACATGTATGGATTCCTTATTGAATCTATTTTTAAGAGAAACAAACTGCATAGTTATTTAAATTTTGTACAGGGAGAAATTTGGTTCGTAGTACACAGGGGTCAGAGTAGTCGAACTCTGAAACAGGGGAGATTTTAACTAATAAAATGTACTAATTGGCCCAACCAAAAATTCTAGGAAAAAATTAGTAAGTAGATATATGAGTCTAGATTCAGGGAAAATTTACATATTTGGATTTCGAGTTTCGTAACTTGAGATATGATTTTTTTAGCGACTGTGATGCAGTTGGACAGCTTATCTGGAAAAGGTAATATAAATTGTCTGAATTTGTTTATGTGCTCAAATAAGTTTAGTAATGCCTCGTGCTCGACTTCGGCGATGGTCTCGGGTAAGGGGCATTACATTTATTGGTATCAGAGCTTTGGTTTAGTCGATTCTCGGAACGAATGTGATGTGTAAAGTATTTAGAAATACATGCCATATAAATCTGTGATAGTGTGATTTGAATGATCCGATCTAACTACTAATTTTTGTTATAGATTGTAAAGATGTCATGCGGACAGAGGATGCTAGTCAAGAAGAGGAAGTTAATAGTAGAATACTGGACTCTTGAGCGAGGAACAAGTGGTAATGTTCCAATTTCTTTGATGAGAGAGGAAGAACTTAAAAATATGATTTACGGGTTAATGAATCGGTGGTATCGTGAAACAATACAAGGAAGAAGTCGGGCACAACAACCTCCTCCTCCCCCCCTCTTGTACCACCACAGTGAAGTTACAACCCCATTTGCTCCTCCTTTAATAGATGAATCTAGCAAAAGAACACCGATTGAAAAACTCGGAAAGTTTGGAGTGAAGAATTTGAGAGGAGATCGGACGATGATCCGATTAAAGCGAGTATTGGTTAAAGAGTTTAGAGAGAGTTTTTAAGCAGATGATGTGTTCTCAGGAGGACTATTTGAGGTGTGCGATTTCGCTATATAAAAGAAGAAAGCGTATAATTGGTGGGAAACCATTGAGGCGATGGTACTGAGATAAACTTACAGGAATTCTTCCAAAGCGAATTTAAAAAGAAGTATGTGGGAAAGAGATATTTAGATAAGAAGAAGAGAGAATTTCTTGATCTTCGGTAAGGGAATAAAACAGTGGCTGAATATGAAAGAGAATTTGTGTATCTCAGTAGATATGCTCGGGATGTTGTACCGACAGAGGAAGAAATGTGCATTAGATTTGAAGAAGGGCTTAATGATGAAATTAGAATGATGATTGGAGGCACAGAGATTCGAGAATTTGTGGTTACATCGATCGAGCTCAAAAGATGGAAGAAGTGTATATATGAGAAAGATGCAAAGAGAAAGAAGTGGTAAAGAGGTATACAAAAGAAGTTTCTCTAGACCAACTTCAACTTTTCCAGCTAAAAAGTTCAGAGATGATTCTAGTCGACCTGTTACAATTCCGGAACGATCGAATAAAAGTAAAACAACTCAACAAGATGTTGGAGTAACTAAGAAACCAGCAACTAGTGTGAGTAGTGTGCAAAATATTCCAAGACCTAGATGCAAAAATTGTGGTAGATTTCATATTGGTGAATGTTGGGGAAGAGCTGGAGCTTGCTATAAATGTGGTGGAACCGACCATTTTATTGGGGATCATCCTCAATTGTTAAAAGAAGATAGAGAAGAAGGGGAAGCAAGCAAATACTCTTGAGAAAAGTAAGCGTTCGGGTCAAAGCGGTCTTTGTTGGATTTGTTCGTTCGAGGAACGAGAATCTTGCATCCCAATCGAAACAAGAGTACTGCGCGTACATATGCTATTCGGGCAAGGAAGAAGCTTACGCTCGGATGTGATAGCTGGTAATTTCTATCTTTTGATGATTACGTGTATGCTTTAATTGATCCTGGATCTACACATTCATATATTTGCCTTTGCATTAGTGTCGAAAAAAGAAAATTTATTGAGTCCATCGACCTTGATTTGCAAGTCACTAATCCACTAGGACAAAGTGTGTTGGTTAATTTAATATGTCGGAATTGTCCACTTTGAAAATACAAGGTGTGAATTCTCTGTTGATTTAATGTTGTTACCTTTCAGAAAATTTGATGTTATTCTTGGAATGGATTGGTTGATTAAACACGATGCCATAGTGAATTGTAGAGAAAAGCGGATTGATTTAAAATGTCGGAGCGAGGAAATAGTTTTGGTGAGTTTGGGGATAAAAAGAATGATGTTAGAATTATTTTGACCTTTGCGCTCGAAAATTGATTCGGAAGGGTAATGAAGCATTTTTAGCTTATATTCTTGATACTCGGGGTTCTAAATTGAAGATAGAACAATTGCGATTGTTAATGAGTTTCTTGATGTGTTTCTGAGGAGTTACAGTTTACCCCGGATCGTGAGGTTGAATTCGTAATTGATGTAATTTTGGGTACAACTCAGATATCAATAACACCATATAGAATGGCACCTTTGAGTTAAAAGAGTTGAAGACACGATTGCAAGAGTTATTGGATAAAGGGTTCATCGGACCGAGTACATCACCTTGGGGCGCTTTGTCTTATTTGTGAAAAAGAAAGATGGCTCGTTGCGATTGTGTATTGATTACGCACGGTTGAACAAGGTAACAATTAAAAATAAATATCCATTACCTCGTATCGATGATTTGTTTGATCAAGCGAAAGGTCTTTGCGGTGTTCTCAAAGATAGACCTTAGATCCAGGTATTATCGGTTGAAGGTTAAAGAGTGTGATGTGCCAAAGCGCTCGCCGAACTCGGTATGGTCACTACGAATTTTTGGTAATGCCCTTCGGTTTAACAAATGCCCCTGCTGCATTTATGGATTTAATGAATCGAATTTTTCAGTCTTATTTGGATAGATTTGTGGTGGTATTTATTGATGACATATTAGTCTATTCAAAAACAGAATCCGAACATGCACAGCACTTGAGAATTGTACTACAGACTTTGAGAGAAAAGCAGTTATATGCAAAATTTAGTAAATGTGAGTTTTGGCTTTATGAAGTTGGATTTCTGGGTCATATTGTATCGGTGAAGGAATTCGTGTGGATCCAAGTAAAGTTTCAGTGATGGTGAATTGGAAAACAGAAGAATATAAGCTGAAATCTGAAGTTTTTAGGATTAGCGAGGATACTATCGCCGTTTTGTAAAGAATTTTTCCATGATTGCTTCACCAATGACTCGTTTATTACGAGAAGAATGTTGAGTTTGTGTGGTCTCGATGAATGTCGTGAGCTTTGATCGATTAAAGAAAATGTTATGAAGCTCAGTCTTGACTCAACCGAATCAGGTATACCATATGTTGTGTCTGATGATGCATCTTTAAATGGTTTGGGTTGTGTGTTAATGCAGTCGGGAAAGGTGGTGGCTTATGCTTCACGGCAGTTAAAACCACATGAAAGGAATTACCCTACACATGATCTTGAGTTAGCTGCAATTGTTTTTGCTTTAAAAATTTGGAGACACTATTTATATGGTGAGAAGTGTTATATTTATACGGATCACAAAAGTTTGAAATACTTAATGACTCAGAAGGAACTGAACTTAAGACAGAGACGGTGGTTAGAGTTGTTAAAAGACTATGATTTGGTTATTGACTATCATCCAGGGAAAGCTAATGTAGTTGCTGATGCACTTAGTCGAAAGTCATCCTTGTTTGCACTTCGGGCAATGAATGCTCATTTGACTCTTAACAAAGAAGGTGTTGTATTAGTAGAATTAAAAGTAAAACCAATGTTCCTTCAACAAATTCAGAAGCTGCAGAATGAAGATCCAAAATTGGTGCTAAAACGGCAAATGGTTCGGGATAATTTAGATTCAGAGTTCAATATTGATGATAAAGGTATGTTGCGTTATCATAATAGGATTTGTGTTCCAAATAATTCTGATTTAAAGAATGATATTCTTTCTGAAGCACATAATAGTATGTATTCTATTCATCCGGGTAGTACAAAAATGTATGGTGATCTGAAAAAGACATATTGGTGGCCTGGTATGAAAAGAGAAATTTTAGAATTTATTGCAAAATGTTTGATTTGCCAGCAAGTTAAAGCAGAGCATCAAGTGCCAACGGGTTTATTACAACCCATTATGATTCCCAAATGGAAGTGGGAGCATATTACAATGGATTTTGTGTCAGGATTGCCTGTGACTCCAAGAAAGAAAGATTCGATATGGGTGATTGTTGATAGATTGACAAAGTCAGCACACTTTATTCCAGTCAGAACAGATTTCTCACTTAAGAAGTTAGCAGAATTGTATGTGTCAGAGATTGTGAGACTACATGGAGTTCAGTATCTATCATTTTGGGCCAAGGATCGAGGTTTACTTCAAGATTTTGGAATAAATTGCAAGAAGCTTTAGGCACAGATTGAATTTTAGTACAACATTTCATCCTCAAGCAGATAGACGATCAGAGCGAGTGATTCAAATTTTAGAAGATATGTTAAGATGTTGTATACTCGAGTTTGGTGTGATTGGGAAAGGTATTTACTGTTGGTGAGTTTGCTTACAACAATAGCTATCAGTCTAGTATAAAAATGGCACCATTTGAGGCTCTTTATGGTAGAAAATGCAAGACTCCATTGTGTTGGTGCGAATTGAGTGAATCAAAAGTAGTTGGGGTTGATTTGATTCGAGAAACCAGAAGAAAGTCCGGATTATTCGAGATAATCTAAAAGGCGCTTGAGATCGTCGAGAAGTCATATGCGGATTTAAAGCGAAGAGACATAGAATATGCGATGGGTGATCGAGTATTTTTAAAAGTTTCACCGTGGAAAAAGGTGTTACGGTTTGGTAAAAAGGAAAATTAAGTCCAGAGATTCATAGGGCCATATGAAATTGTGGAAAGGGTTGGTCCTGTAGCTTATCGGTTGGCTTTACCTCCGGAACTTGAGAAGATTCACAATGTATTTCATGTGTCTATGCTAAGGCGGTATAGGTCAGATCCTTCACACGTAATTCCTCATACTGAAATTGAGCTTCAACCAGATATGACTTATTTAGAAGAACCAGTGAAGATTTTGGCTCGTTAAGTTAAAGAATTGCGGAACAAAAGAGTACCATTGGTTAAAGTATTATGGCATCGACATGGTATGGAGGAGGCAACCTGGGAAACAGAGGAGTCAATGAGATCACAGTATCCAAATCTATTTTCAGGTAACAAATTTCGAGGACGAAATTTTTAAAGGGGAGGAGAGTTGTAACGACCTAATTTTTAGTGGTGTCAGAAATAGTGATTTGAGATCACTAAATCTGACAAGTAAGATTGAACAAGGTGGTAATTTAATATTTATGAGTCAAGTAAGAATTTGGAAGAATTTTTGAATTGGTGAGTTTGGTGAATTAAAAGAATTTATTAGGTTAAAGCGGGTCAAAGCGAGGTATCGAGACCTCAAATTTGAAAACCGAGCTATAAATATTTTTATAAATACTTATGGAGTGTCATTTAGCTAGTATTAAAGTTTGGTTGAGAAATTTTAACGTATGGGTAGTCAATTAAATAAAAAGGACTAAATTGTAATAAAAATAAAATTTGCTAGAAGAATTAAATAGCTCAAGTGTTAAAAGAAAGAGGATTTAAAGAGCAATTAAGCCTAAAAGCGAGTAGGCTGGACGGCAAAGGCAAGAAGTCAGCAGAAAAATAAGGAAATAAGGGCAAAATTGGAAATTTTACAATTTTAACATATAAAAATAAGGACAAAATTGAAAGGTCTAGACATCTCTTCATATTTTCTCAGCCAAAACGCCATAGAAGGTCTGGAGAAAGCTGGTTTTTCATATTTTTACATCAAGTGAGTTTAATTCTTGCTTTTTCTTGATAATTTTTATGTTTTTATGACTTTTACAATTAGGTCCACTTATATAATTCATTAGTTTTTGATTTTATGGGTGAAATTGGAAGTTACTCTGGATGGATAAGGAATTTTGTGATGAATTATTATGTTATTTAAGTTCTAATTTCATATTAAAGTGGTTTTATTTAGTGATTTTGATAGAAAATGGTATTTAGGACCTAATTGTGAAAAAGTTGTGAATTGAAGGTTGGTGTTGAAATTCAGAATATTAAAGGTTTTGAAATAGTTTATAATGATAAAATAAAGTGTTAATTGAGAAAAATTAGTTCAATTGATGGGTGAATTGAGCAAGGACTAAATTGTAAAAATTGAAAATTTTGGGGTAAAAGTGCAATTTCGAAAGTTGAACAGCATAAATTGTGAAGTGAAATAGAAATCAAATTGATGCTAATGAATGGAAATATTTATATTATAGATCAACAATCCAAAGAAGAGCGAGGAAAAGAAAAAGTTGCGGAATAGTCCCTAAATTTCAATATCTTCTACAAATTAGCCGGGTAAGTTCATATGGTTGAATTTAGATGTTTATTTGTGAATGATTGAAGTATATAATGTGTTATTATATATGAATTTGTTGTGGAATTGTGTAAATTTTGTTAATGAAAGAATAAATGTGGAAATGCAAATTAGGAAAAGCGCAGGATTGATACGTTCGTATCGTGTGGTGATGAATTGATGGATAAGACCATGGTTGATCCATGGCAAGGTGTGAAAACGTAGGTATGGTATCATCCATACTGAGTTGAGAAATGTAGGTATGGTATTAACCATACTGAGTTTTGAAACGTAGGTATGGTATTATCCATACTGAGTTAAGAAACGTAGGTATGGCATTTCCCATACCGAGTTGTAAAATGTAGGTATGGTATTTCAATAAGGAAAGCCATACTGAGTTGTGAATCGTGGCATTGAACAGCACGCGTACTCAATTTCGTAAGCCGTTTTCTGATTTGATAATAAGAAATACAAGAGAAGTGAACCAAATGAAAGAAATTGAGTAGTTGTTACTGTTGAGCTCAACTATGTGAATTATTATAACAGTAATTGTGAATGGCAGGAAACTTTAGTAAATGTTTTGGTATTGTTTGGAAACATTATTTTTGGTAATCATTACTTTTAAACCTATGAACTTACTAAGCTTCCATAAGCTTACTTGTGTGTGTTTGATATTTTTATGTAGATTGAATTAAAGTGAAGTTGGTAGATCGGATCAACACAACAAGGCACACTATCCAGATCAATTCCGGTAGCTTTTGTTTTATGTTTAAAGATTTATATGGCATGTATAGAGTTTGAATGAATTAAAGTAAAGATGTTATAAACTAATTAACAATATTTTGTACTAAAACAGTTTTTAGTTAGTAGCAGTAGTTTGACTTTGAAAACTCACCATAAATTATGAAAATCTAATTAGGGGTTTAATAAAATATGAAATTAAAGCTTATTGAGTCTAGTTTCTTATAAAAGAAATTATGTAAGCAATGGAATTGTAAATCATGAGATACAATAACTTCTGTGAGATAAGGTCAGAGTGATTTCAAGCTCCCCTCTTCTGATTTGTAAAAATCATTAAAAATTGTAAAAAAATAGTTAGGAGTCATACTATACATTTATGGATTCCTTATTGAATCTATTTTTAAGAGAAAGAAACTTCATAGTTATTTGAATTTTGTACAGGGAAAAATTTGGTTCGTAGTACACAGGGGTCAGAGTAGTCGAACTCTGAAACAGGGGAGACTTTAACTAATAAACTGTACTAATTGGCCCAATCAAAAATTCTAGGAAAAAATTAGTAAGTAGATATATGAGTCTAGATTCAGGGAAAATTTACGGATTTGGATTTCGAGTTTTGTAACTCGAGATATGATTTTTTTAGCGACTGTGATGCAGTTGGACAGCTTATCTGGAAAAGGTAATATAAATTGTCTGAATTTGTTTATGTGCTCAAATAAGTTTAGTAATGCCTCGTGCTCGACTCCGGCGACGGTCTCGGGTAAGGGGGCGTTACAATAACCCACTCCGGCGATGGATACGGGTTATAGGGGTGTTACAGGGGGTCACTCTTCTATCAAGGATAAGAAATTAATGGGTAATTTTAATGTGTCCCAAGGGAGTGGGAAAATGAATAATGTCTTAAAAGGAAGGGGAAGTCAGTTTAAATCTTTCGGCAACTCTTGAGTCCTCTTAACTGAGTCCATGGAGGCAGTGGTTGATTTATTGTCTTCTCACGTGGCTAGTGACACTGGTAAAGAAGCACAAGTAATTACACTTCTAAATTGGGATAGGGTTCTTCTCAATGGTAATAAAGATGTTTCTTTTTATTATTTTAATTTTTTTAATCATGAATTTTCTGATATTTTCATGGAATTATCAGGGATGTGCTATTGTTAAATTTTCAAGAGCTTTTTGGGAATATAATATTCATTATAAGCTATACATTGTTAGCTTAATTGAACCGAGAGTAAGTGGGGTCAAAACAGACAATATTATTACTAAACTAGGATTTCAGTGCTCCCATCGAGTTGAAGCGGTCGGTTATTCAGGGGGCATCTGGCTAGGCTAGAAAGATTCTATTCATCTTGAGGTGGTTCATAGTCATTCACAGTTTATTTTAGTTCGTATTTGGTCTGCACCCTCTACTGTTCCAGTTTTTGTCTCTTTCGTTTATGGTAGTCCTTATTGGAAAAAGCGAAAAGATCTCTAGAAGGATTTGAGTATGATAATTTCATTGGGACCTATTCCATGGGATGCTATTAAAGATTTTACTGTCATCTTATCTCCTAATGATAAAATCGAGGGTATGTCTAGAGGTAGACGTTGTCCTCAATTCGATGATTTTGTGGATATGGCTGAGCTTCATGATTTAGGTTTCAGGGGTCCTCTTTTTACTTGGCACAGATGAGGGGTATTTGAGAGATTAGATCGTGCGTTGGGCAATGTCCACTGGGTTTAAAATTTTCCTAATAGCGTGGTTACTCATATTTCGAAGATTAAGTCGGATCACAAGCCCCTTCCGCTGTTTTTCAATCCTGAGTTAAAATTGCCTAGAGGAAGACCATTTAGGTTTTTGGCAGGGTGGGTTGAACATCCAGATCTTAAGTATTTTGTGGGTGCTAACTGGAACTTTAAAGGGAATATGGTTGATGCTTCAACTGAGTTTACTTTTGATCTTAAGGTTTGGAACAAATCAGTTTATGGTCATATCATATCTCATAAGAAAATTTTAATCTCCACGTTAGCAGATATTCTTCGGCGTATGAATTTTAGTGGCTCAAATCATTTAGCTAAAATCAAAATAGAGGTGCAATTAGAGCTAGAAAACGTTCTTCATCATGAAGAACTCCTTTTTGAAGTAAAAATCAAAATGCGATTAGCTTAAGCTGGGTGACCGCAATACTAAATTTTATCATGCGTGGACTCTGCAAAGAATGAAGTCTAGTCGCATAACTATTATTTGTGACTCTGGTGGTGATTGGATTTATGACCCGAATATCATAGAATCAAAGGCAAATGTTTTCTTTCTTAATTTTTATGGGGAGGATCCTTGGCCTATGGGAAAGTTACCAGCTAGTAGATACCCTTGGTTAGACTCTGTTGATGTTAATTTTTTGAGGAAGTTAGTATCGAATGATGAAATCAAGACTTCTCTATTTGACATGGCTCCTCTTAAGGCTCTGGGTAGTGATGGTTTTCATGCCCTTTTTATTTTTAGAAGTATTGGGACACAGTTGGGGGCACTGTTTACTTTTGGGTAAAAGCAGTCTTTAATGGGAGGAACATTACTTCTGATTTGAATAACACTTTGGTGATCCTCATTCCCAAAGTTTCTAACCCGGTAAATTTCGCTCATTTCGCTCTATAAGTTTGTGTTTTGTCCTCTAGAAATTGATTATGAAAGTTATTGCTAACCGTTTCAAAAGTGTTTTCCCTAAAATTATTGCACATGAACAGACGAGATTTGTTATTGGACAGAATATCACCTATAATTATGTGAAAATAAAATAAAATAAAGAACACACAAATTTTACGTGGAAACCCTTTCGGGAAATAACCACGGGCAGAGGAGAAGAAAATTCACTATGTCGAATTCGAATCAATTACAAGAGGAATAGACTATGTCTATTTATAGGCTTGTAAAGCCATATTCTAATAAGTCTGAAACACCTTATTCTAATTAATATCAAATAGATGGAATTTAATAAGGTTTAAAAAACCTTATTCTAAAATAAAATAAAAGAAGTGTAATTCTATATGGATTCTTCTTTTATTTTATTTTACCACTGTATTTTATTTAAATAAGGATTTGAGTCACTTAATTCTAACAATCTCCACCTTGACATGAATTCTCAATGAACAAGTTCTTCATCGCGAACTCTCAACGAACAAGTTCTTCACCTCTTCCATAAAACCCCTTAAGGGTTTAACTTCAACAATGAATACCAACCAAGTCTAAGCAATGCTCAAACTTGGTTATAGGAAGTGACTTAGTCATCATATCTGCAGGATTTTCATGAGTACTAATTTTGCTCACAACAATATCACCACGAGCAATAATATCACGAACAAAATGATACCGAATATCAATGTCTTTTGTTCTCTCATGAAACACTTGATCTTTTGTAAAAAAGATGACACTCTGACTGTCACAAAATACTGTGCTGATTTGAAGGTCTTCATTGAGTTCACTAAAGAGTCCCTTCAACCAAATAGCTTCTTTACAAGCCTCGATGTCGCCATGTACTCGGCTTCAGTGGTAGACAAAGCGACTGTAGTTTGCAAAGTGGCTTTCCAACTTATTGCACAACCTTCAATTGTAAAGACATAACCTGTGAGAGATCTTCTTCTATCAAGGTGTCCAGCAAAATCAGTATCAACATACCCAATAACTCTATCTTCAGTTCTTCCAAACTGTAAGCAAACATCAGTAGTACCTCGTAAATATCTTAAAATCCACTGAACTGCTTTCTAGTGTTCTTTATCGGGATTCGCCATATATTTGCTAACTGTACTGACTGCATATGATAAATCTGGACGTGAACAAACTATAGCATACATGAGAGATCCCACTGCACTAGAGTATGGAACATGTGACATGTACTCAATCTCATTATCTGATTGTGGAGACAAAGCCGATGAAAGTCTGAAATGGGCTGCTAAATGAGTACTAATAGGCTTATCACTCTGTATATTGAACCTGCAAAGAACTTTCTCAATGTACCCCTTCTGACTTAGGTACAATTTACTTACTTTTCTATCTCTGAGAATCTCCATAACAAGTATCTTCTTTGCTGGTCCCAAATCTTTCATCTCAAATTCTTCACTTAGTTGGGCTTTGACCTTTCTTATCTCTCCTTTATCTTTTACTGCTATCAACATGTCATCAACGTAAAGAAGTAGATACACAAAAGAACCATCACTGTTTTTCTTAAAGTAAACACAACTGTCAAAACTACTTCTTTTGAAATCATGAAAAGTCATAAAGGAATCAAACCTCTTGTACCACTGTCTTGGTGACTGTTTCAAACCGTAAAGGGACTTTTTCAGCAAGCAAACATAGTCTTCTTTTTTTGAGATTGTAAAATCCTCTGGTTGTTGCATGTAAATATCCTCCTCAAGTTTTCCATGCAAAAATGCAGTTTTTACATCTAACTGCTCAAGCTCCAAATCATGCACGGCCACAATACCAAGCAAAGCTCGAATCGAACTATGCTTCACAACTGGGGAGAACACATCTATGAAGTCCACTCCTGGAATTTGACTGTAACCCTTTGCAACAAGCCTTACTTTATATCTGGGTTCTTCAACTCTTGGAGTCCCTTCTTTCTTTTTAAACACCTATTTACAACGAACAATCTTCTTACCTTTAGGAAGTTTTACAATATCCCATGTTTTGTTTTTGTGGAGTGATTCCATCTCTTCTTACATAGCAAACATCTATTTTTCTGAGTCTTCACAGCTAATCGCCTTAGAATAATTAGATGGCTCTTGATTCCATCTATATCTTCAGCCACATTTAAAGCATAAGCAACTAGATCAGCCTCGGTATACTTCTTTAGAGGTTTAATTTCTCTTCTAGTTCTGTTTTTGGTGATAGAGTATTGCGGTGAAGAAGCAACTCTATTCTCAATTTTTGTACTGGCTTGAGGAGTCGACTCTGTACTAATCTGATGCTCCACCTGCTTTTGATTTTCTTTATTGGAAGAGTCTTTAAAAGATAAGTTAGGTAGCATAGCAGTTTCATCAAAAACAATATCTCTGCTAATCACAACTTTTCTATTTTCAGGACACCATAACTTATACCCTTTTACGCCAGCTTTATAACCAAGAAAAACACATTTAATGGATCTCAGTTCCAATTTTCCATTATCAACATGAGCATAAGCAGGACACCCAAAGATCTTTAAATCAGAATAATTAGCATGATTACCAGACCATACCTCTTGTGGAGTCTTTTTCTCAATGGTAACGGATGGAGAGCAGTTGATCAAAAAACATGCGATGTCGTCATACGCCCAAAACGACTTCGGTAAGTTGGCATTTGACAATATACATCGAACCTTCTCCATGATCATTTTGTTCATTCGTTCTGCAAAGCCGTTTTGCTGTGGAGTATGACGAACTGTCAAGTGTCTCACGATCCCTTCTGACTTGCACAATCTATTAAACTCATCAGAACAGAACTTTAAGCCATTGTCTGTGCGGAGGTATTTTATTTGTTTTCTCGTCTGTTTTTCAATCATAATTTTTCAAGACTTAAATATGAAAAGCACATCACTTTTCTGCTTCAGAAAGAAAGCCCAAACTTTTCTGGAAAAATCATCAATAAATGTTAGCATATAATTAGCTCCACCTCTCGAAGGCACTCTGGATGGCCCCCACAGATCAGAATGAATATACTCCAATATTCCCTTCGTGTTATGGATTCCTCTTGTGAATCGAACTCTCTTTTGCTTTCCAAAAACACAGTGCTCACAGAAATTTAGTTTGCAAATTCCTTGCCCATCAAGAAGTCCTCTTTTGCTCAATTTTATCATCCATTCTCACTCATATACCCTAGGCGCATATGCCAAAATTTAGTAATATCATCATCTGACAAGGAAGAGGAAGTGACAGCTGCATCCCCAGTAACAGTAGAACCCTGCAAAACATATAACTTGGCAGTCTTTCTTTGCCCTTTCATCACAACAAGGGAACCTTTAGAAATCTTTAAAACCCCACTTTCAGTTGTGTATCTGTACCCTTTTGAATCAAGAGTACTCAACGAAATTAAATTTCTCTTCAATTCTGGAACATGTCGCACATCACTAAGTGTTCTGACAACTCCATCAAACATCTTAACTTTAATTGTTCCAACACCTGCGATTTTACACGAAGTATTATTTCCTATCAAAACAACACATTCTGACACTATTTCGTAAGTTGTAAACCAATCCCGATTAGGACTCATGTGAAAGGTGCAGCCTGAATCAAGTATCCACTCTTCACTTACTTTAGAATCATTGACAGAAGCGACTAGAAGTTCACCATCATTTGTAGTCTTCTACAACATCGACTTCACGAGAATTTTACGGTTGTTTTCCCTTTTGATTCGCAGCCTCCCTTTTAATCTTGTTCTGTAGCTTATAGCACTCAAATTTAATGTGCCCTTTCTTCTTGCAGAAGTTACAAATTTTACCTCTGTTTGAAGACTCCGATCTACTCTTAGATTTACCGCGAGGATTCTGTTCCCGTGTCTTTCCACGATCATTATTAGCATTCCGATCTTGTCTCCCACGAGCAATAAGACTCTCTCCCTGAGAGTCGAGTTTAACCACAAGATGCTTCATCTTATCATACAGGGTCAAAGAATTATAAACCTCATCAACTGTGAGTGACTCACGGCTATATAAAATCGTGTCTCTAAAGGTTGAATAAAACGGGGGCAACAAACAAAGTAGAATCAATCCTAGATCATGGCCTTCAAGTTTGAGAGAATTTCTTTAAACACTGTTAAGTGTTCATGTACAGACGCACCTTCCTCCAAACGATGAGCATAAAGACGCTGCTTCATATGCAACTTGCTTATTAGAGTTTTCGACATACATATTTGTTCGAGCCTCTTCCATAATGCAGCGGCGGTCTTCTCTTTCATCACATCCTGTAAAATTTTGTTCGACAAATGTAGATGTAATTGTGTTAACGCCTTTCGATCCTTACGCTTCTTCTCTTTATCTGTTAATGTCGAAGGCATCTTATCTATCCCTAGCAGGGCATCCTCCAGATCCATCTGCGCAAGAACTGCTTGCATCTTAATCTGTCACAACGCAAATCTGGTGCTGCGATCTAACGGCGAAATTTCATATTTCAAAGACGCCATTACCATGATAGAGATGAACAACCCGAAAGCTCGGATACCAATTTGTGAAAATAAAATAAAATAAAATAAAGAACACACAAATTTTACGTGGAAACCCTTTCGGGAAATAACCACGGGCAGAGGAGAAGAAAATTCACTATGTCGAATTCGAATCAATTACAAGAAGAATAGACTATGTCTATTTATAGGCTTGTAAAGCCATATTCTAGTAAGACTGAAACACCTTATTCTAATCAATATCAAATAGATGGAATTTAATAAGGTTTAAAAAACCTTATTCTAAAATAAAATAAAAGAAGTGTAATTCTATATGAATTCTTCTTTTGTTTTATTTTACCATTGTATTTTATTTAAATAAGGATTCGAGTCACTTAATTCTAACAATATAATAATTGCGCAATAGGTGATTCATTTCATGAGGAGTAATAGTAAGAGAAAGTGGATGGCGATCAAGATTGACTTGGAGAAGGCTTATGATTGAGTTAGATGGGATTTTATTAGGGTACCTCTACAGGCAGCAGGTATTCCTGATTACTATGGAAATTTGATTATGTCAACTATTTCTAGCTCCACGATGCAGGTTCTGTGGAATGGAGCCCCTTTGTCTAAGTTCAGGCTTGCCAGAGGTATTTGTCATGGTTGCCCACTCTCTCTTTATCTTTTCATGCTTTGTATGGAATGGCTCAGTCACTCCTTTAAGTCAGCAATTTCTAATAATTTGTAGAATCCCATTCATTTTTCAGGATCGGGGCTGGCTCTATCCCATCTCTTCTTTGCTGATGACTTGGTCATCTTTAGTAAAATTGATTTGGAGCATGGCAGGTTACTTAAGAAGTTGCTGGGGGATTTCTGTGAAATTTTTGGTCACAAGTTTAATGCCTACAAAACTAATATTCTTTTCTCTAGAGGGGTGGAGGATTCTATGACAGATGTGATTAGCAATACGTTTGGGTTCTAAAAAGTGCAACACCAGTGTCATTGCCCTGGAGTGCCTTTCTTTCATAAGAGAGTCACAGATAGTATTATGCATTTTGTGGTTGAAAATATGCGTCAGAAACTTCAGAGTTAGGATGTTAGACAACTTTCCACGGCTAGTCAGGTTACATTAGCACAGTCAATTCTTTTGTCCATTCCTAGTTACTTCGTGCAGTCTATGCTAGTACCTAGATCTATTTGTGATGAAATTGAAAGTTTGGTTAAAAAGTTTATTTGGAGCTCCTCTGATGGTAAAAGGAAGATGTCTTTAATTGAGTGGGATTCCATCTGCCAAACCAAAGAACACAGTGTTCAATGCTTAAAAGACTATCCCAATAGCGAAACAGACATTGGAGTACATTGATAAAATCAAAAAGCAATTAGTCTTCCTCAAAAGAGCATGAAGAGGTTCGCTAAGAAGGAACTAAAGTAGAAACCAGTGAGACAAGGAAGAAGGATGTTCAATGTTATGAATGCAAGGGGTTTGATTACTTACAATCAGAATGTTCTAATACTAAGAAAAAAAGAGAAGTTACTTTTAGCAAGAAAGTTCTAATGCAGATGAAGATGTGAGCAACTATGTTACTTTTACTACCACTATTCCAAACCATGGTCCAACAAATTCTAAAGAAGATTCGTATAATAATGATGTTCCTTTTAAATATTTGGAAAATGCTTTCAGCCATATGTTAAAGAAAATGAAGATATTGTGCTAATTGAATGATTCATTGAGGAATGAAATTATTGGTCTTAAAGGAGAAAAAGGAAAAACTTTGAAATTATGGTCCAAGAAAAAGATGATACTTTAAAATTAACCAAAACTGAGCTAGATGATGCAAAGGTTGTCTTGAAGAATTTTGGAGGCCAAAGTGAGAAGCTTGATGAAATTTTGGCTTCAAGGAGAATTGAACCAAGCCACAGAGGACTTGGTACATCAATAAAGGTAAGAAACTTATCGCTCCTCCAATTTTTGTTAAAGCTAAATATGTGAGTTCTTGTTTCCGTCATGAGGTAGAGAACAAAAACTTTAGAAAGATGCTATTATTGTGGGAAAGATGAACATATTAGACCCCACTGTTATAGAATGATGCGAGACTAAAAGAAGTTCAACTCTACTACGAAACCTGTTAGAACAATTAATGGAACAAGAAAACCATAACATAGGCAAATTTGGGTAAGAAAGAATCGAAAACATTTGAGTAATAATATTTGATTGATGCTCGCATAAAACATGATGTTGTAACTCTTGATGACCACGTTAAAGATTTATCGAGGATTGGAGAAACGTTATCTAGGTTTCGTGGAAAAGATAACATTTGATCTTATTCATCTAAACAACATGATGGAAGTCGATAAGGGATGAATAGAGTAAGAGGGAATAACGATGCTATTTTAGTGATTTTGTCTACTTTGATTTCACTTATAGTTGCACTTTTGGCATCTTTGCTAAAAACTAGGAGGATATGATAGCCAAAAATAGAATTAAGCATTTCCTTAATACAAAAAATGGCAGCTAAATGTTGCTATTTGAACAGTTTCTTTGTAGTTGTCTGTGTGTTATTTTGGATGAATAATAATACTTATGAAAAGAATTTATGTTTTTCAACTTTGCCAATTTATTTAGATTATCAACTATGTATTTAAAATACATAATTTAGTTTACAATAAAAATAAAACATGCGGTTTGAAAATTTATTAATAATAACATATAGAATATATACGGTATTAAAATGAAAAAATTAGATTAAATTATAAGTAAAATAAAATTTAAACACATAAATGCATCATATTAAGAATATTAAATGTATTACAATTATTTATCATAGTGTTATCATCAATCTTGAGTTCGTGTCGAGTTGACTTATGACACCAACTCAATCAAGAATATTATCAAAAGTAGGAATTCTGTCACATACGTACTTAAAACACAGATGTTAGTTTAAAAACTATATACAATAAATAATGAAATGTATGGTTTAAAACTAATTAATAATAACACAAGAAATATGCACATTATTAAAATGAAAAAAATAGCTTAAATTGAAATTTAAACGCATAAATACATCATATTAAAAATAGTAAATACGCTACAATTGTTTATCATAGTATTGTTACTAATCTTGAATTAGTGTTGAGTTGACTTATGGCACCAACTCAATCAACAACAATATCAAAATATATACAATTTATGGAGGTAATAAACTATGCAAAATACAATTTAAATGTAAATATTATGTTAAGATAAATTTTTGATTTAGTGGTAAAGTTAATGTTTTATTGATGTAAATAGCACAAGTTTAAATTTAACCACATATAAATTATTTATTTATTTTCTAAAAAATAGAAAGATTAAAATATTCTCGGATAATATAATTTATTTTAATTACAAAATGACATTTTTTAATTTCCCCAATCAAGTTGGTGTTCGTTTGACTCGTGACAGCAACTCAGTTAGGGGCTTAAATAATAGTATGTATAGGTAATAAAATTGAAATGTACAAAATATTATAAGATAAAACATTGGTTGAGAGGTAATATTAAAGTTTTATCCATGCAAATATCATAGGTTCAAATCTTACCATGTATAGATTATTTATTTTTTTTTAAAATAAAAAGATTAAAGTACATTCGAATAATATAAATTGTTTTTTTAAGTAAAATAGAGTTTTGACTTAATGGTAAAATTAATATTTTATTCATGTAAATAGCATGAATTCAAATCTCACTGCATGTAACTTTTTTATTAGATTTAAAAAAATAAAAAAGACTAAAATACCCATAAATAATATAATTTATTTTAATTATGAAAAGATATTTTCTTACTTTTTCTAAATGAGTTTGTGCTCGGCCGACTCGTAACATCAACTAAAACAATGACTTAAATTTATGTTTTTATTATATTTAAATATATTTGTAATTTTAATTAATATTTAATATTTGATTTGTAGTTAAATAAGCTACTTACCTTTAAATTAAAACTTTAACATAAATCAATATTTCATTCGAACAAAAGGTCTATTTAAATCTCATTTGGTATAAACAGAAATTTTGACTTAAATCTCGACCACCTATTTTCCTTATCCAATTTAATTTTGATTTAGGTAAATTATGTGTGATTACTGATGTTAATTTTACATGTAATAATCATTACAATAAAAATAAATATTTTTTATTTTATAAATATAGGTATTTTTTTCAGTAAAAGCTAATAACTCTAAATACGAATTATAAAATGGGTGTGAAAAATATTTTTAAAAAAGCAGTGATATGGGTAGACCTCCCATGTATTGAATCGTTGTTTAGTTTTTAATGAATGTTCTTTTATGAAGAAAAAAAAGAAAGGGAGTAAAAGGGATATTTTAATAGTTTAGCCAAAAAATTATCTATAATAATAAGTTGATTTTTTTTCTTTGAAAGTGTTATTAGTATATTTAAAGTACAAAGAAATATATATTTAAAAATCACAAGTATCGAATTATTATAGCATGGATTGTCCAAAGAATCACAAAATAGATACAAACCATTATAACACATATAGATTAATAATCGGTATAATTCATACTAAAGCTAATTGTTAGGGAAGCTGTTGTTACTCGTTCCATATCCTGTTATAACGAAATTGCTTCTCTACTTAGGCCTTAAATATGTTTCATTTGTGTTGAGTTCGATCCACATGAATCAGGAATATTTGACAAAACTAGAAGTATGGATCAACTAGAGTGCTAAGATTGTCAATCAAATTGCTTGAGGTGATTGGGTAAGCACGAAAGCCTTATTATTAAAATGGTATTTTTTAGAGATAAATATCATATTTATTTAGGAGATTTTTGGAGCAGTTGGAATACTGGTATGTGAAAACTTTTATGTGATAAATATTCGGGATAATTAATGGATAACTTTAGCATTTAAATAATAGTTTAAAGCCTATTAAAACATCGTTGATTGAACATTTGAAGAAGCCTATAAATATGTTGTTTTATGGCGCACATCAAGAGCAATTTTTTAAGTGTCTTTGTCGACAACTTTATAGTGTTCTTGTGGTTATTTTGCAACACTTTTTTAGATTTTTTTTGAAGAAGTTTATTGATTGTATTGTGAAATATTTGGGTGAGTAATTTGTGACAATTAGGGTCGATATTGGAGCTGCAATTACTTTTTTGTGTAAGGATAGATTAGGCTTGAGCTAATAGATGATCCAGACGATTATTGAATAAAATCATTCACCGGGCGAGGCTTCGCAAACGTAGGACCATTGTGTTTGAACTGCATTAGCAAAGATCGATTGTATTGATTCTTTTCTACTCTTATTTTTTGTCTATTTTCATTTTAACTATCATTACAATGAATGTTTAGCAAAGTTGATTTATCATATCTGCAAACTAATTATTTTTCAATTGGTATTAGAGCATACTTGAAAAATTATTTAAATGTGATCTTTTGTTTGGTTTATGACCATGGAATCTATGAAGGAATGTAGTTCGATTACTCGATCCCTATTGTTACTTAGTTCAGCAAACTATGCTTATTAGAAGGTTCGTATAAGGGCTTTCATTATGTCTGTCAACCAAGCAGCTTGGGAAGCTATTGAAGATTGGTGGACTTGATCCACTATAACTATTGTTGATGGCATCACACGCCCTAAAGAAAGAAACAAATACACTAATGCAAAAATAAAAGATTCTCATGGAAATTCACAAGCCCTAAATGTCATTTTCAGTAGAGTTGACTTGGAGCAACTTAAAGTCATTTTTGTATGTGAATTTGCTAAGGAGGCATGGACAATCTTAAAAAACTAACATGGAGAAAATGATGTTGTACGCATGTCAAAACTTCAAATTTTAACAACTAGGTTTGAAAATTTGAAAATGTTTAAAAATAAAACTATCTCTAAGTTTTATGCAAGATTATGAGAGAATTCTAATCAGGCTTTTTATCTTGGTGAGCATTTTTTTAATGATAAATTGGTACGCAAAGTATTGAGGTCTTTTTTGGAATGGTTCATAGTTAAAGTCACAACAATAGAGAAGCCAAAGATATTACCACTCTCAAGCTAGATGAGTTAATAGGCTCACTCTAAACCTTTGAGTTGATTATAGAGGAAGCAAAACATGACAAAAATGAATTTTCCAAATAACAGTGTTCAATGTTTAAAAGACTATCCCAATAGCGAAACAGACATTGGAGGACATTGATAAAATCAAAAAACAATT
Organism: Gossypium anomalum; assembly: GCA_025698475.1. Taxonomy (NCBI): domain Eukaryota; kingdom Viridiplantae; phylum Streptophyta; class Magnoliopsida; order Malvales; family Malvaceae; genus Gossypium; species Gossypium anomalum. Next base: position 85,692,084 of record CM046966.1, read on the forward strand.
AATCTTACTCAAAAGAGCATGAAGATGTTCGCTAAGAAGGGAACTAAAGTAGATACTAGCGAGACAAGGAAGAAGGATGTTCAATGTTATGAATGCAAGGGATTTGATTACTTACAATCTAAATGTGCTAATACTAAGAAAAAAAAAGTTACTTTTAGGATTAAAGTTCTAATGCAGATGAAGATGTGAGCAACTATGTTGCTTTTACTACTACTATTCCAAACCATGGTCCAACAAATTCTAAAGAAGATTCGTATAATAATGATGTTCCTTTTAAATATTTGGAAAATGCTTATAGCCATATCTTAAAGAAAATAAAGATATTGTGCTAATTGAATGATTCGCTGAGGGATGAAATTATTGGTCTTAAAGGAGAAAAGGAAAAACTTGAAATTATGGTCCAAGAAAAAAATGATGCTTTAAAATTAACCAAGACTGAGCTAGATGATGTAAAGGTTTTCTTGAAGAATTTTGGAGGCCAAAGTGAGAAGCTTGATTAAATTTTGGTTTCAAGGAGAATTGAACCAAGCCACAGAGGACTTGGTACATCAATAAAGGTAAGAAACTTATCACTCCTCCAATTTTTGTTAAAGCTAAAGATATGAGTTCTTGTTATCGTCATGAGGTAGAGAATAAAAACTTCAGAAAGATTGTATGATATTATTGTGGGAAAGATGAACATATTAGACCCCACTGTTATAGAATGATGTGAGAGTAAAAGAAGTTCAACTCTACTACAAAACCTGTTAGAACAATTAATGGAACAAGAAAACCACAACATAGACAAATTTGGGTAAGAAAGAATCGAAAACATTTGAGTAATAAAGATTAGTATTTGATTGATGCTCACATGAAACATGATGTTGTAACTCTTGATGGTTACGTTAAAGATTTATTGAGGATTGGAGACACGTTATCTAGGTTTCGTGGAAAAGATGACATTTAATCTTATTCATCTAAACAACATGATGGAAGTCGATAGGGGACGAATAGAGTAAGGGGGAATAACGATGCTATTTTAGTGATTTTGTCTACTTTGATTTCACTTATGGTTGCACTTTTGGCATCTTTGCTAAAAAACTAGAAGGATATGGTAACATCAAATGAAATGTTCTTGGATATGCCTGCTACATTTTGCTTTAACAAAAAGAGAAATGATGATTTTTTTACTACATATTTATGACTTTGGTGTATACTTAATTAATTATGTGATGATCAAGCATATTGATAGGGTGAGTGTACGATCAAGCATGGTTCTACCCCTTAAGGGGGGACATTCTAACTCCCTTAGTATGTGACTTGTTTGGATTGTGGGCTAAGCATTTGATGTAGGATTTTGTTAAGAATACCAATGGAGATATTGTTAGGAAAGTTGTTTGTTCCATATCTTGTTATAATGAAACTGTTTCTCTACTTGGGTCATGAATAGATTTCATTTGTGTTAAGTTCGATCTACTTGAATGTGACATATTTGACAAAACTAGAAGCCTGGATCAATTAGGATGCTAAGACTCTCAACCATATTGCTTGAGGTGATTGAATAACCATGAAAGTCTTATTATTAAACTACTATTTTTTAAAGATTAATATCAGATTTATTCAAGAGAGTTTTAGAGCAATTGAAAGACTGATATATGAAAATTTTTATGTGATAAATACTCAAGATAATTAATGAGATAACTTTAGCTTTTAAATAAGAGTTTAAAACCTATCAAAACACTGTTGATTGACAAATTGAAGAGGCCTATTGTTTTGTGTCACACATCAAAGGCAATTTTTGGAGTGTCTTTGTCGACGTCTTTGTTGTGGTCTTTTGGTTATTTTGCAACACTTTTTTATGTATGATATGGAGAGGTTTCTTAATTGTATGTGAGATATTTGAGTCAGAAATTTGTGCCCACTGGAGTCGGTATTAGAGCTACAATTTTTTTGATAGAATATTAGAGCTACAATTACTTATTTGTGTAAGGGTAGATAACTTAAGCCAATAGGTTGTCCGAACGATTGAACTGGGCAAGGCTCCGCAAACATAAGACCGTTATCAATTGTGTTAATTCTTTTCTGCTCTTTCTTTTACATTATTTGTTTTGTTCTAACTATCATTACAACCAATATTGAGTAAAGTTAATTATCTGTAGGCTATTTAACTAAACCAAGGTGACATTGGAAAAAAAATTAATTTTTAAAATCCAAGGAAGTGCAATATATATATATATATATATATAGAGAGAGAGAGAGAGAGAGATGTGTTCATGGGCCGGGCCGGGTCAGGCTCAACTAAAAAATCATGCCCATTTATTGGCCTGGGCCGGGCCTAAAATTTTACCCAAGCTCGACCCAGATAAAAATACTAAAACCCAGGCCCGGCCCGGCCTGCCCGTATAAATTTTTATATTATTTTTAAATATATATAATACATCAAAAATACTAAAACCATCAAAATAAATATTTCCCAATAAATTGAAAATAAATTTTAAAAAATATGTAGACTTAAATAGCACTAAGATAGATGCAACTTAACAAGCAAATGCCTTTAACAATAAAATAAGTTTTATACAATATCTAAACAATAACAACAAAATAATAGCAATATAATAGTAAAATGATAGCAAAATAGGGAGAAAATAACAAGAAAATAACATTCAAAAATAAAAAAAATACAGATTTTTTTTGTCCTTTAGTGAATTCGGGCTGTGCCGGGCCGAGCCCGGGCTAAAAATACCTTACCTGAGGCTTGGCCATTTTTTAAACGGGCCTTATTTTTTTGTCCAAGCCCATTTTTCGGGCCTATATTTTTGCCCAAACCCTCCCACATTTCGGACGGGCCTTCGAACCGAGCCGAGTAACCCAGCCTATGAACACCTCTCTCTCTCTCTATATATATATATGAGAGAGAAAACGTGAAAGAAAACTGAAACCATATGGTTCAAAAATATCATTAGTGGAGTTGAGTGAACAGTGGCGTGCTCCGAAATGTGGGACTTGAGCAATGATTATGATTTCAGGAGGACCTCTTTCATTCGGAACTTAAATATATTATATATACACACATATTAGCATATCATTTGTCTGCTCATATAAAAATATCATCCTTCAAACATATAACAAAATTTAAGTGCGCATTCGAGTAACATAGTGCGAGTGAGACTGCTTAGGCACATGGCTCAATAATTTTCCTCTCTAAACCTGTCGGTGACTGCTGGAAGCAACTCTTTTTGGAGGGGAACAGTAAGTAAATGAAGTGTTTTCCATTGCAGATGCAGATATGGATTAAAATAAAGCTGACAATAAGGCAGGAATCAAGGCTAGCTTTTCTTGTATAAAACATCATTAGTGTTTACAATAATAATGTTAATGAATTGTTTAACACTAAAGCCCAAAACCTAAAACAAACCATTTCAATATGGGGATCTTGTAAATAAAATACTTTATTAAGTTACAGATCCCTCTCACAACCGTGCAAACCACCCTCAATAAAAATATATATGATGGCACACCTCACCAAACAAAAATGACTTATATGTTACTAAGATTCTTCATTTTCCTTATAGTACTCGTGCCCGATATATATCCAAACACGGACACTTACCGAGTCCAAGTAACATAGGAAAACACTAAGGAAAAATGAAAAAATAGGATCCAACACACTTCAGTTTTAACTCTTAATTGTTAGACAAAATCAGACATCCTTCTTCTATGATGACCAAGTTTAACTCTCAAGTTTGGATCAGATGATGTGACCACCTTGCTTCTTGACAAGGAAGTTGTCTTCAAGGAAGATGAGTCATTACACTTTGGGCTCTCTATGGCTGGACCATTTGTGTCTTTGAACCGGGAATTCTTCACCGAGTGTCGCAAAAGTGATCCAAAGCGGTTGTCTGAAAAGCTGAGGGACTGGAAACCTGAGAGCTGCGTTGAACTCCTGGCTCTTGGTCTAAAGGTTCTTGCCCTTGTAATGATATCTTTTTCGGCTGCGCTTTGCCTTTCTCGACTAGCCACGGTAGAGGACATGAACCGAGGGAGAGACCGATGAATGCTTTGTTGAATTGGTTTCTGAGTTACTCTAGGTGTTTCTATGGCATGAGTTTTCGCATCTTCTTCATGGTTTTCAGGATTCTTTTCCGCACTCTCATCAGGTACCCCATAAGCAGTTGAGTAAAGTTTTTGGTTTTCACTTAATAAGAACTCGGCCTTACTTATTTGATTTGCAAGTTTATGACATTCTTCTTCAACTTCTCTCATGTTCTCTTCAAGCTCAGATATCCGTTTTTCTCTTAGCTTCTTCAAGTCCTACATGATCATACATATATATCAGTAACAATCAAATGAATGTACTATTAGAGAAACTATTTGCAAATCCAATTACGGTACCTCAGGTAGTCCTCTGCTAGAGTCCACTGCTTTTGCCCTCTTTGCAAAGCTCAAAGAACAGATGGTTTCCTCGAGATCTTCTTGACACGGGCTTATGTGAACGAGCATCAAAACTTTCGAACCGACACCTAAACAAAACGGGCTTACAAGTTACAAAAGGTTTTCAACATAACATCACAATATAAAACCTCTGTCCTATGCCAATGCAATGTGTCTAAAACATTGGGAATGAAGGCAATGCACGTGATAATTTACCTAAGGAATCTTTGAGGATTTGAGTTAACTTGCTATTTCTGCAACAAAAAGAAATAAAAAAGCATTAGGAATGAAGGAATATTTCAATATTTTAAGGCATTTAAGTAGTTCTTACAGACATTCCAAGCCTTTTTAATATAAAGGTACAAACATGACCATATTTGAAACCGAGAACTTGCCTGTATGGCACATGGCCCTTTTTCCTTCTTAGAGCAGCAATAACATCGCCTAAAGCAGAAAGGGAAAGATTTATAGCCCTTCCTTCATCAAGGGTTTGTCCAGTTGCTCCGGTTTTGAGTAACCGTTCACTCCCTCCAAGATCAACCATCCATAATTTGCTTATTTTCGGTTTAGCTTCCGGAGTATCCCCACGTCGAGAAATGACGATTCTTGTTAAGCTAGATACATACCAAACTAAAACGGATATATTAATTGTTAAACCAAATTAACCATCGAAGAAAATTAAACATTGAACTCAACTAAGAACCCACCAGTGTGACCTGCTGGACGCCTCGTTCACGTTTGTCCATGATGTCGATCGAGCCCGCCTACCCTTCATGTACCACCATCTGGATTTTGCAAAATCTGGTATTTCAACCTGTGTCAGACCCTCAATTTCTACTGACCCCTTTGGATCTGTTTGAATGTTTAGATTACTGTAGTGAAGTTAGCCAAATCATAGTAAGCTGTCTAACCAACGGCCTGGAAATTTTGATTTGCTATCTATAGTTAGGATGTTTAGAGAAAAAAGATGATTACCATCTCGACACGGTCTCATTTGCTCGTAATGCCAGCTTTGAAGCTAGTAGATCTCTCAGATTGCCCATGTAAACCTCCAACATGCTCATTGAAAAAGTATAAGAAAATGACTTGTCCGAAGACACTTGCTGGAAAAGCTGTTTTAAAGCTCGAGGAACGATTCCCGGCTGGACCGTCGTGCCATCCTAAACAGTCATCCCAATCCCTCATCAGATTAATCCTCATAAATGCAAGAATGACACAAGCAAAATTCTCAACTACAGACCATTGTAAATGTCTTCCCAGTACCGGTTTGACCATAGGCAAGAATGGATACATTGTGCCCATCAAGTGCAGATCTGAGGATTGGTTCAACATCAACAAACACATCTTCTACAAGAATTTCAAGCAAGATCAATTGATTAACTCTCTTAATTATGTTACCGAATTTGGGGGAAAACCGAGTAAAATTTGAAGCTAACCTTGATTAGCTTCTTGATGGAAAATCTTATCGAATCCGAACTCTTTTCGACTTCCACTTGATGTGACAATAACCCGATCAAGTTCGCTTGAAATAGGTTCCGGGGTTCGTCTCTTGTCTGTGGAAAGGAATGGCCTAACTCGACAAAACACTCTAATGGTGCCTGCAAATTGACACCAATCGTTAAAACCAAACAGAATAAACACACAAGCTCATGTTCTTAACACAACAAGAAGACGATAATTTACCTTTGATGTCTATTATCTTATTCAACGTTTCCCTCCTTTTCTCATCTATTGACCTTAGGATTAACCTCAATTCAGCAATTTCTCCTAAAAAAAAAATTTAAAACAAGCATATGTTAATGAAATCAATAGAATAACCTCAATCCTTAATATGAAAAAGCTCAAAATTTTACCTTGTAATTTGTGTATAGACTGCTCAAGCTGGCTCTTTTCATGCTCAGGAACCACATTGACATCACAGAAAATGGTGGACAGTGATGGGGAATCAGGCAAATCTGGTGGTGGGGGCAATCCATTAAGGGAATCAGGATTTGATCCTACTGGAGATGATGTCGAACACTCTTTAACTTCATTTGAAGGCAAAGTGATTTCCTCTGTTTCACTACTAATCAACATTTTTCTTTTACCAAACAATCCAACCCCCTTTTGCAGTTATAAACCCACACTTTTTTTTGCCTTCAGAACACAGCAAGAACCAAATAGATTTTCTGGAAATGAATGATAATAAAAACTATAAAAAAGTAAAAGTAAATACTCAAAGGTTCTACTTTTCTATTTAAGAAACGTCTTAAGTTGGCAAAAGTACAAAAAAGTAATAGAGAAACAGCTTAGATTTTCAATGCCTCAAAAAAAGAAGGAGAAACAACTCAAACCAGCTAAAGATCTATATTTAGGTTGTAGAAGAAATTAAAATTTTAAAAAGAAACCCAGAATCTTTTTTGTCTAAAAACAACCCTAAAAAAGCTAAGTTTGGACTATGGCACAAAATCTGATAAACCCAAAGATTAATAAAGCTTGTAATAATCAAAAGAGAACAACTTTATAGATATCTTACTGTGTTAAATAAAACCCAAAAACAGAGAAGAAAAAAAATGTTGCCCGTAGTAATTATGAAGGCTTGGACTTTCATGCAAGAGAAAGATGAGCTTAAAGTCAACAGTGGGAGAGCTGGAATTTTCAAACACAAAGGGAAAATTTTGAGAAATCACAGAAAAAGGAAAAAGGAAATTTTGGTTTTACCATCAGTTATTATAAATGATTGAATAGTGAATAAATCTTTGGAGTCTGATTGTTTAAGTGAAGCTTTTTTAAGCTTGTTTATTGGAAAAAGAACATGTTAAAATATATATAATGTAAGAATAAGTATTGGTTGGTCCAGATCTAAAGATCAAAACTGTAATTTTATTTATCTAGTTATTGTCATTTCAGGGAGAAGCGTGAGGAGCGGAGGGGCAAAATTGGAATAATATGTAATACTGAACTGAAAGTGAAGGAACTTGGATTGGATCCCTCCACGGTCAGAGTATGAAGTAAAAAAATTTAATTATTTTGGATTTTTTTTCTTTAAAAATTATATTTTAATGATTCAATCATTATATTTTATATTTTTTTATATAGATCATGCATGTCAAATTTGACGTAAATTTAAAATTTTTAATTATATGATTTATGTAAAAAACTTTTAAGCGTTCTATATTTACTAATATATATAATATTTTAGATCAATATAATAAAAATATTAGGTCGTTCAACGGTCGAAATATTAAAATATTAATGGTACAAAAATATACAAAAGAGTGAAAAATCATTTTAGTTCTACCTCGGTGTAAATAGATTTTCCCTTAAAAATATTATATAAATATATAATAATTTAGAAGCTATAAGTGTAATGTAAATATGATACAAATGAATATCGTCGTACTAAACTATTAATTATTAAATTATAGCATATTTGCGGTGTGGGTGTAAAAAATATATTTATAAAAATGTGTCTTAAAATTAAACGAGACTTTAGATTATGTTATATATATATATATATATCATCATTAGTCATACCTGATTAACTTGTGACACTAATTTCATGATATAAATGTTAACACAAACATTAATCATATTAAGCAAAGATGGTATAAAACTAATCCACTATGTGTACATGTTTTTCATCTCTATTTTTGTGACTTCAAATTCTTATTTTTATGATAAAAGCACTTACATTAATTTAAATATGGAAAAATAGTTCAAATTATAAAATCATCAACCTTGACTATATCCATCTTCTAACTCAATCCATATAAAATTATTTTGAATTTTATATAAGCAATTCAAAATTCAACATAACCTTTTTGGGTAAAATATATAAAACATTTTGAATTGAAGTCTGTTACGACGCAATGAACATTTTTATAATACATATATATATTTTTATAATACGAACTACTGGAACAAGACACAAACATGTCTGTAACTGTCATTATGTCTTACAACGTGGCCAAAATTTGATTGGACAAAGGTTAAAGATGGGAAGGTCTTTTTTTGGTTACAAAAAGATTGGTTGGGGAAGTTCTGTAATGCGAGAGATTGAACAATTATTTTTTCTGACGTTTTATACAGAGATCCTAAAAACTTGCCGTTAACGGTAAAGATGTAATAATGGCGGAGTACTACTTTTGGGATTGTTGAAATCATAAAATAAAATTTTCAAATAATGTTTTTTTATTTTTTAATTAATTTGAAAACATTAATGATAGTTTTATCAATATACTATTATAATAAATGAAACAACTAATAATTTTGTTTATTATTTTCAGTAAGTTTAATGAAAATATGTTTCCATCAATAGCTAAATAAAATAAATAAGATAATATTTTTGTATGAATTAATCTTCTAATTTACTTTTCTTCTCAAAATTCATTCATAAAAATAGTGAATCATTAAGACTTTTATTATTTCATCATTATCAAAATCACTTGCCTTACCAACTCTTTGAAATGCAATCATATGGTCAATTCATGTTTAACAAACATCAACACAATTTTATTATTATTACTATTCTTATTTTGCAAATTAAATACTATAACTTTATTTTTAGAGGTGAGTGTTGGATCGAATCTAGTTAAATTGAGTGAAAATTTTTTGAGTTAATCGAGTTTACGAGTCTTATTTTATTATCCCAACTTGATTTGTAATTTTTTTTGAATTGAGTCAAATGAAATAAAATTCGAGTCGAGTCGAATCAAATCGAACGAAATTTAATACCATAGAGTTTGATTTCAGATTAACTATTCTAAAAATAATATTATTTTAATGTTTAATATTAAATTTAATTTAATACTTATCTTAATAGTATTTTATTAATTTAATATTAAAATTGCATTCAAGAGAAAGTTGTAGAGAGAAAATTATCTGAAGAGATTATTTCAAAAAAATTTCTAGAGATATTTTTCTGATTTATAACTTGACTTAAAAGTTTAGAGAAATTACGAAATTACTCCAATGGTAATTTTTGTGAATTTTTTTTTTGATTCAAAATGAGTCAGACGTGAACTTGAGGATAATGGAGAAGACTACTCGGTCGAAGCGCTCATCCTAGACAAATAGAAAAGGTACAATTTTGATTAAGTGTTTCTCACTTTAGATATCACAACCAAGATCTTATTTTGGAAAAAAAAATTAAAACTTTATTTCCCTAAATTTATTTCCTGCTGCGTTTTTTAAACCCCTTTTATCCAACATTTAATACCTCTATTAGCATTTTGCTGCTCTTTGGTGTTTTTTGGGGAACCCGAGTATTCGAGTCATATTACTAAAGTTTGCTATGAAAATATGTATCTACTGTTAAAATGATGATGCATAACTATTTAAATATTTGTATTCAAGAATGATCATGTAAATATGTTCCATTAAGCTAAAAAAGAGATGGAGGTTCGAGATGAGCTGGAAAACGTGCTGGAACATGAAGATTTGCTTTGGTGGCAAAAAGCTCGTTGTGACTGGCTTCAATTGGGGGATCGCAACACAAAGTTTTATCATAGTCGTATGATCAGGAGAAGGAAATTCAATCGTATTACTACTTTACGTCTTGATAGTGGGGATTGGTGTTTCGACCAAGCTATTTTACAATCGAAGGCGGTAGACTTTTTTGAACGGCTTTATGGTGAGGCCTTTTCCATCTTGAGTAGTAGTTCTAATTTTGATTTTCCTAGACTTACTTCTACGGAGATTAGGTTTTTGGAGGAGACAGTCTCAAATGAGGAAATTAAAAAAGCGTTATTTGACATGGCGCCTTTGAAAGCGCCTGGTAATGATGGTTTTCATGCACATTTCTTCCAAAGTCAGTGGGATACCCTTGGGGAAGATGTGTGTCAGTGGGTTAAAGGTGTCTTTGCTGGGCATCCTATCAAGCAGGAGTTAAATAACACTTTGCTTGTTCTAATTCCCAAAAAAGAAAGCCCAGAAGATTTCAACTAGTTTCGGCCCATCAGTTTGTGCTCTATCCTTTATAAGTTGGTGATGAAAGTGATTGCTAACCGCTTTAAGGTGATTTTTCCTAAACTAATCTCTCAAGAACGAGCTAGTTTTATAGCGGCCAAGAAGTCATCCATTCTATGCGTTGTAAGCAGATGGGGAAAAATTGGATGGCTAATAAGTTGGACTTGGAGAAAGCTTACGACAGAGTGAGTTGGGATCATATTTATGATGCTTTGACTGCAGTAGGGTTCCTACCTTTTTACAAAGAGTTATTATGTCAGCCATAACATCCTCTTCTATGCAAATTCTTTGGAATGGAGTGCCTACTCGGAAGTTCAAACTGGTTAAAGGAATTCGTCAAGGATGTCCTTTATCACCTTATCTATTTGTCCTTTGTATAAGGGATTGGGTCATAGCATTCGTGCTAATAGGGATAATGGCAAATGGGAATCAATTCAGTTATCTCGCTCGGGTCCAGAAATCTCACATTTATTTTGTGCTGATGACTTGGTGATCTTTTACGAAGTGCAACTGGAGCAAGCTAGACTATTGGATTCTATTCTTAAGTAATTTTGTGCAAATTCGGGGCATAGAATAAGTGCTAAGAAGAAAAATATCTATTTTCCCAAGGCTACTGAAGGTGGTGTCCATAACCAAATTTTTCAAATGTTCGGATTTCCGGAAGTTCAAAATCTTGGCACTTATTTAGGAGTCCCTCTCCTTCATGGGAGGATTACTAACAGTACGTTGAACTTTATTGTGGAGAAGGTTAGGCAAAAACTGCAGAATTGGGATGTGAGGAAGTTATCTATCGCAAGGAGGATTACTTTGGCTCAGTCAGTACTCTTATCCATCCCTAATTATTTTATGCAACTCTTGATGATTCCGAAAGGCGTTTTATCTGATATTAAAAAGTTGGTTAGACAATTTATTTGGGGGAGCACAGAAGGCCACACTCAAATGTCCTTAGTAGGGTGGGATTCTATCTGTCAGCCACGGGCTCGGGGTGGCCTAGGCTTTTGATATTTGAGTGATCAGAACACTTCTTTTCTTATAAAGATTGGGTTTAGTCTTTTTTCCAACAATAATACACTCTGGGTGCGTGTTCTTCGTTCTAAGTATGGATAGAAATATCATCTTCAAGACTCTATTAGCAGGAATCAATGCTCACACTTATGAAGGTCTCTTTCTAAAATATGGCCTACACTCCGGGAGAATCTAATTTGGTCTATTGGAGATGGTGCTTACGCTTGTTGTTGGAAAGATCCCTGGATTCCAAGTATGGGTTCTTTAATCTCAAAAATTCCATCTTTTTCTAACCTTGTCTTGGATTGTTGTGTTAAGGAGTTTGTCAATCCAAATGGAAGTTGGAATTTGGATCTATTCTGTGTCTGGTTATTGGAGGACGTGATTTGTAGGATTATCAGTATCCCTCCTTCTCACCCAGACTCAGGTCAGGATAGGGTGATATGGACTCGGTCTTCTTCCGGAACTTTTTCTGTTCGTAGTGCTTATTGGACTTTAAAAGAAGACACTTGGAATTCTAGTGATGAGTATTGGAAACTTATTTGGAAGCATTCGGGACCATAGAGAGTAAAAGTCTTTCTCTGGTTGGCTTTCAAGAATAGACTCCTTACCAATGTAGAGCGTGTAAGAAGAGGAATGGGACACAGTAGTTCTTGTTCCTTGTGTGCCTACGAGTTTGAGGACTTGGCTCATGTTCTTCATGACTGTCCTTCTACGAAGGATGTGTGGTCGCTTGTGCTTCCACAACATCTTAAACAAAGGATCTTCTCTACCTCTTTTTCAAATTGGCTTTTACTTAACCTTCGTTTTCATGAAAGAATGAAAGACAGTGATCTTATTTGGTCATCTTTATTTGGACTATTTGCTTGGGCATATGGAAGAATAGAAAACTTTTTATTTTTCAGAATATCTCCTGGATAGCTACTGAAGTGATCAAGGTCTGTAACACCCCTAACCCGTATCTGTTATCGAATTAGGGTTATGAAGCATTACTATATAAAACACAGTTCAGCACAATCATTCCTCACCTTTCATACACCATGAATTAATAAACATTTAAAACTTATCAAATTCAAATATCCACAATTCACTTATTATAAATTCGAATACATAAGTCATAATTCCAATTCAGATTTAAACATACCTTATTGAACATATATCACAAATAAACACATTTCAAAAATTTCAACTAATTCAGTACAAACATATATCAAAACCCAACTAATTATGTTTCATTATTACTAAATTCAAACCAAACTTGTATATATCAAAGACATGTTCACATATTTAATACTTCCAATATTTAGTTCCCTATATCCATCATATTAATGCCATTTTCATAATTAACCAAAACAATCATAAAACATATTCATTACTTACCACTTAGTAACCAAACCTGTTAAGTTAATATACCATCATCCATCACTCTAATTATACCACATTTCATATTTCCAAAATGAGCTAACTATTAAAACGACTACCAAAACCAAACTCATTAAACATTTTAATTAAGAACATGTAAAACCAAACTTAAGCATAATAAGCAAGCCATTTTCGCATGGCTTTAAATACATACTCATTCAAAATAATTAACTCCAAAACTAGCCTATACATGCCACATAACCGAGTCTTAAAACATTATTTACTGAAATGATAACCAGATAGTGTGATGTCGTCTCCATTGACTTCTAACCCGAGCAAATCTCTGAAAATCTATAAACATAGGAAAAAGAAAACACAGAGTAAGTTTTTAAGCTTAGTAAGCTCGTATCTTAATAAACTTAACATAACAAATACTTTCATTATAATGTCGTAAACATAATATGCTATCTCACACAACCTTTCTAAATTTGATAACATGTACTCATATCAAATTATTATCATTCAATATTATACTTACTCACTTAACCAACTTTAACTTTCAAAAACTTATTCAATTAAATTTTCATACATCAACCCTTTCACACTTTCATATAGCCAAATGAACACATTATGGGAAATAACACATTTAATTATATATCTTTCTCATATGAATCTCGTATGATCATTTATAATCAAATTCACTTTTCATTCATATAGCATTTGACAAATTTCACATTTGCACCTTTACAAATCACATCTTATTCATTCCTTTATGTTTCATTGGCACATAATCATATTTCATTTCCACATACATCACAATACATTCTTTGCACATATACTTACCTTATTTTCAAATAGGTAATCAATTATCATATACCTGATTGTTTTAGCTCATTTAACGTATTCAACTACCATATCAGCAATAAATTTTTTAGGCATAAACTTATAATAATTCACCGGCATAAAGCCTGCTAGGATTAAGCCTGTATCTCACACTGGCACAAGGCCTGCTAGACTCAAAGTCTGATTTTCTATACCGGCAATAAGCCTGCTAGGCATAAGCCCAATTTAATTCATCAGCACAAGGCTTGCTAGGCTCAAAGCCCGAATATCACAATTATAAAGTCGTCTCATAAACAATTCACATAATATAGCATGTATACCTGTTCACTTTGCTCGATTTAATCATTAAATCACAATTTATAATTGCCCTTTGAATCATTCAATATTTTGCACACTAAGTGTCATTCTTAAAATCTCGCACACTAAATGCCATTCTCAATATTTCGTACATTGAGTGCCATATTTGATTGCCCCGTACACTAAATGCCACATTTAGTCGATATGTTGTCAGACATTAAAATATTCGTGTATATACAATATTAAAGCATTAGCAGCATAAATTTAACAATGCTTATTGCATACGAACTTACCTGGCTAAATTGTAGAGATACCAAAGTTTAAGGGCATTTTGGTAATTTTCCCATTTTCTTCGATTTTTCACCCGATCTTGATCAATTTAACATGCAATGGCCGAATACTTTGAAGCTTCAATGGCTTCTTTTTCTTTTAACTTTCGGCAATAGATGATGAGAATGAAGCCAAATTTTTATTTTGTTTTATTTATTAAAACACTTATTAGCTATTTTACAATATTAACCTTCAAAAACATTTAAAACTACTCCAACTACCCTTCCACTATCATCCATTAACACAAAAATGGTCTAATATCTTTATAAGGACTTTCACTTTAATAAACCATAGCTATTAGACACCTTAACTAATAGCACACAAGTTTTAAACTTTATGCGATTTAGTCCTTTTTGCTTAATTTACTATCGAAACGATAAAATTTTTCAACGAAACTTTAATACCATCTTATTGCCACTCCGTAAATATTTATAAAAACATTTATGACTCAGTTTATAGAAATGAGGTTTCGATACCTCATTTTCTAAACCCACTTAACCTTAGGGTCATACCACTTGAACTTAATAAATCGCTTATAAAACAAAAATCACAATATCAAAAACATTTTTAAAATTACAATTAACTCATAAATATTAAATATAATATTTACAAACCTACTCGTCGGATTTGGTGGCCCCGAAACCACTATTCCGATTACCTCTAAAAACGGGCTATTACAAGGTCTCTAGCTACTGGGCTCGCTAATATGAATCAAATATTTGCGACAGCAAAAGGAATGGTCCCATTTCGAATTCAGTTAACAACTCAGATGATACTTGGATCTTTTTATCCACTGATGAGGCTGTGGACAGAAGTCCAGGATACGCTGCTATCGGGGGTGGTCAGAGGTCAAGACGGAAATTGGATAGTGGGATATACTCGCATCTTAGGAGTCTGCTCTCCATTTGAGGCTAAAGTTTGGAGCATTCTAGATGGGTTCTTATTTTGCTTAGCAAAGGCTACAGACAAGTTATTATTCAAACCGATAATCTTGAAGTTGTCCAAAATTTGAGGGATTTGAGTTTAGAAGATTCCGGGATTGCCGTACTCAGAAGGACTCATCGCATCATGAAGGCGGAAGGAAATTGGAAGATTAAGCACATTCCAAGATCTCAAAACTTGGCTACAGATCATCTAGCTAAACTCATCTTGAGTTGGAAAACAAGCCTTCAAATCCTTAAGGAGGCTCAAGAGGAATTAAGTGTTTTGTTACAAGAAGAAAAAGACAATGGGTGGTTTATGTAGTTGATGTATTTGATTTTTCTCACAAAAAAAAATTAATTTTTATCTCTATTTCTTCTAGTACCATTTTTTAATGTGAGAGGTATTAGTACATTATATGTTGCGAATTACAAGAGATTTTTTTAATAATTTACTACTGCGATTAAGAATGAAGGAAATTGTATTAAATTATATTTTTTAATAGTTTTAAAGATATATGTTGTGATTTTGTAATTTATTTAAAAAAAAAAGTAAATTTGGACATCTAATTATTTCCATACTTATAAAGAAGGGAAAAAGATAATTTGAATTTAAGGGTTTATGAAAATTAATTTAGTCAAATTTTTTACATGGGAAACAATTTTATTTAAAGATGAAAAATAATTAACCAAATTGATTTAAAGAGTTTGATTAATTTTTTTCTTCAATAACTACTATTTTAGTAAAAAATTATGATGATTTCATTATATTTGTAAAAATTAAAAGCTAAAAAATATGATTGTTTATAATATATATGAAAGGTGACACATAAGAATAATTAATTTGAACAAAATCTAGCATGGATTATTGTCATATAAAATTAATTTAATTTCTAATTTGAATTTTGTTTTCCTATAATCAATGTTTATGTCAAATATAGTAGGGATTATTGTCATATTAAACCCTTGATATATGGATGGTTATTCAATGTAATGTTGGGGTCTAGAATTTTTTTAAAAAAAATTATGCTTTGTGTAAAAAAATTAGTACTTTTAAAGTTGATATATCAATTAAAATTTTCCCTTTTTATTAGACAGTATCATAATTTCATTTTTCAACATAATATTAAATTTTTAAAAAATTTAAAAAATTCGAATCAAATTTAATGTATTAATAAACCTAAAAGAAAATAAGTCTTAATAATAATAATAATAATAATAAAGGTTCTAACTGATATCACCTAGAATATCACATATTGGTCTGCTACCCTAGCACGTTACTGTTTGCCGCCTTTGGCATGAGTTTTAGGTTTTCTTGTTTTTCTAGTTTTGTTTTGATTCATTACTGTAGCCGGCATCTCTCAGGTTTTTTATCCACAAACTTTGAACAGTAGTGATTGCAGTCTGGCCTTCATACCTGCAGTCATGGAAACATAATTAGCACAATTATCGTTAAATTAAGAGGAAGAAGAAGTCTTACAGATTCAAGTAGATCTGAGACCGAAAAGTGAAGGGGGAGAATTTCTGCTGGTGGGATGTTATTTAACAGTAAGTATAATTCATTATCCAGCCATGAAGAGTACGATAGCAAATCTATGGCATCCTGTTCGTGGAATTCAGATAAGAGATCTGGGGAATAAAGGGTACCTTTTCAAGTTTTTTCATCGTATGGATATGGAGAGGGTCTTGAAAGGTTTACCATGGACTTTGAATAATCATTTGCTAATACTTCATAAATTGGAAAGAAGAGAGGACCCACTAAAAGTACCATTGATTTTTACCCCTTTTCTGGGTACAAATTCATGACGTCCCAATAGGGTTGTTTTCTAAAAATTTAGCAATTCAATTGGGCAATTTCATAGGAGTTTTTCTGGAATATGATGGTTCAAACCTGGGGAAAGAAAATCGCAACTATATGAGGGTAAGGGTACAAATTGATATCAGGAAGCCTTTGAAAAGAAAGAAGTAAGTTATGTGCTGGGGGGTATGTTCATATGTTAAATTTAAGTATGAACATTTGTCGCTTTTCTATTTCTATTACGAACGATTGGAACACAGTGACACTTTTTGTGAATCAAAGATGATGCTAGGAGTGGATGTTGCTGAAATGGGGTGGGATTTATCACTACGAGCACAGTTTCAAAAAGCCCAGTCAATAACTAGTATATGGTTACGAGAAGAAGGTAATGGAAAATAGGAAGGAAATTGAAAAGATAATCGGACCGTGGGATTTAGATTATGGAATAGAGACATGAATGAAGGAAGAAGGAAAATCGTTGATCCAATGCTGGGGTTCAATTTAGAAGGGGGAACATCTATAGATCAAAGAAGGGATAAATTCGGGTCCAATGAAATACAAACGGCCATGGAGCATTATTTGGAAGACGATATATTAGTAGGTGAGGAAGGGAAAAAATGAAACAGGGGAGAGATAGAAGATTCAACAGGAAGAAGAGAGTGGTAACATGATGATAAGGGGTAGAAGAGTGGGGGAGTTTAATCTTTTAACATCGGTGGCTGCCAAGAGGCAAGCCGACCGGGGGCAATGAAAATCATAAGTTGGAATGTCCGTGGTTTGGGGAGATCACGGACGATTAAAAGACTTCGGCATTTGCTAAAGACATATAATCCCCAAATTATCCTCTTTATGGAGACAAAGCTTAATAGGTAACAAATGGAGCGAGTTCGTAGAAGTTTAGGCTTTGCTAATGGCATTGAAGTTGATGCAGAAGAGACGAAATGAGGGTTGTGTCTAGCATGGAGGACTGATGTTAACATAATGCTTCATAATTTCTCCAAGAGACACATTGACGGGATAGTTGAAGAATATGAAAAAGGAATTAAATGGAGATTTACAGGTTTCTATGGATCCCCATATGCACATGATAGAAATGACTCATGGGCTGTTTTGAAAAACTTAGCCACTGACGTCAATATCCCTTGGTTTGCTTGTGGAGACTTTAATGAGATTATGTATGGTTCTAAAAAAAAAGGAGGGCAGCCTAGAGATGAAAGAAAAATGGAAATCTTCCGAAGAACATTAGAGGAATGTCAATTGAATAATGTGGGCTTTTATGGCAACTGGTTCACTTGGGAGAGAGGTAATTTACCGGAGACGAACATACAAGAAAGATTAGATAGATGAGTGGCCAACATAGAATAGATCAATTTATTCCCGGAGGTGAGAGTTCAACATTTAGTGCATTCATTTTCAGATCATTTTCCTCTTTTTATTAATACAAGAATATGTGAAGAATGATCGAGGAATAATAACTTCAAATTCAAAGCTTGGTGGCTATTAGAGGAGTCTTTCATTAATGAAGTAAAGTGCTTGTAGGAGAAATCTTCAGGAGGGCTGTTACAAAAGCTGGAAAACTTAAAAAAAATGATTGAAGCAGTGGGCTAGACAAATTCAACTGAACAGGAAAAGGAAAAAACAAATTTTAACAGAAAGATTAGCGAAGTTAACTGAAGCTGAGAGAGATGATATGAATTTAGCAGACTTGATTGATATGAAAATTAATTTGAACTTCGAGATTGAGAAAGACAAATTTTATTGGGAGTAGAGGGCTAGAATTAATTGGCTAAAATTTGGAGATAAAAATACATATTTTTTTCAGTCAAGCATCGCAAAGACGGAAGACAAATTTCATTCACAAGTTGCAAAACGAGGATGGAAGAGAAATGGTGGCTTTACAGGAAATAGAGGGTGCTGCACGAGCATATTTTCAAAGGTTGTTTTCAACAGAAGGTGGAGGGAACTATGATCATTTGCTATCAGGTATTAAACATTGTGTCAACATGAAGGACAATCAAAAACTTACAGTACCTTACACTAGAAATGAAGTCACAGAAGTGGTGTTCGATATGGGGCCTACGAAAGCACCAGGGGAAGACGGACTTCCAGCTATATTCTATTAAAAATGTTGGAATATCGTGGGAGAAGAAGTAACCTCTTTTTACTTGCGATTACTGAACGGGGATATGGAGGTAAGTTTAATCAACTCTACAAATATAGTACTGGTTCCAAAAGTCACCAGCCCTTCTATTATGACACAGTTTCGGCCAATCAGTCTATGCAACGTGCTTTATAAAATTTTAGCTAAGGTGATAGTAAATTGTTTTCGAGGAGTTATAGGTAAATGTATTGATGATGTGCAAAGTGCTTTCGTGCCAGGTCGATCAATTTCAGATAATGTGTTACTAGCCTATGAAATTTTGCATATGTTGAAACAGAAGAGATTGGGAAAGAAAGGGTATATGATATTTAAACTTGACATGAGTAAAACATATGATAGGGTTGAGTGGAATTTTTTAAAGGAGATAATGTTACGGATGGGGTTCAATCAAAAATGGGTAAATGCTCTTATGAAATGTTGAGACAGTTTCCTATTCAGTGGTCATAAATGGCCATGTAGGGGAGAAGTTTCTACCAAAAAGAGGACTTAGACAAGGCGATCCATTAAGTCCATTCTTATTCTCCTTTGTGGTGAGGGATTGTCGAGTTTATTGAGACTAGCAATGAATGGAAGACTTCTTAACGGTGTCAAAGTTAGTAGAAGAGGACCACAAGTATCCCATCTATTGTTCGCTGATGACTGCATACTATTTGGAGAAGCAACAAGTAGAGGTGTAATATTAGTCAAAGAAATTCTCCGAGAGTTCAAAAATTGCTCGGGACAATGTGTTAATTTCGACAAATCAACAGTATTTTTTAGCACAAACACATCGGAGGAAGACATGAGACTTGTTGTCAATATATTGAGGGTCTGGAGTTCGAACGAACCAGAACGCTATCTAGGGCTACTGAATATGGTGGGTCGAAGGAAGAAAGAATCTTTTCAAAATCTAAAGGATCGTCTCAAAAAACGTATCGATAATTGGAGTAACAGGTATCTATCTCAGGGTGGAAAAGAAGTATTCATTAAAGTCGCTCTTCAAGCTATCCCAACTTACATAATGGCTTTTTTTTATTACCTAAAGTCCTATGTAATGAATTAGACAGCATTGTTGCAAAATTCTGGTGGTAGAAGGGACACGAAAAGAGGGGAATTCATTGGCGCATATGGAAAAACCTTTGTTTTTTAAAAGAAAATAGTGGTTTAGGTTTTAGAAACTTTGGTCAATTTAATATTGCGTTATTAGCCAAATAGGGTTAGCGCCTTATTAATTACCCAAATTCCTTATTAGCCAGAGTTTTAAAAGCTAAATATTACCCGCAATCAAGTTTCCTACAAGCAGAGTTGGGAAGCTTACCCTCATTTACCTGGAAGAGCATTTGGGCAGCGAGGGGACTTCTTCAAAAAGGGTTGTACTGGAGAGTGGGCAACGGTGAAAAAATTTCGATCTGGGAAGATAGCTAGATACAGGGGATTGATAAAGTTGAAGGAACCAGCTGATCCAACAATGGAGGTTTACAGTTAGTGTCAAATCTTATTGATGATACAAACAGAAAATGGAAGATGGAGTTGATAAATAGTACCTTTCAAGCAAACACAGCTCAGAAAATTCTGCAAATTCCTTTAGCAGAGTCTAATCATGAAGATACTCAAGCTTGGAAAGGGGAATTATCTGGCGAATTTTCGGTGCGCAGTGCCTATAAACTATTACAAGATGCTACTCTGGATCCTAGTAATTATTTATTACATGCCGAAACTAAAAAAATTTACAGGAAATTATGGAATTTACAACTATCCTCCAAAATTTCAATTACTATATGGAGAATTTCCTGGGAATTTATTCCCAACCTTGTTAATCTTAAACACAGGAGAGTCATTGCAGATGATAGATGCCTCCGTTGTCATGCTTGGGCAGAAGATAGCCTCCATATTTTTCGTCAATGTCCTACAACAATAGAAGTTTTGCAACTTTTAAACTTATCCTGGATCATGGAGAACACAAACCAAAGTCTATGGGAGTGACTAACCTGGGTTTTCGAAAGAGGCACTGAAGCTCAACGCCGACTTTTCTATTATGCTTTATGGTTAATATGGTTTTCCAGGAATCAGATCATGCATGAAAGGAAAAATACAACAGGAAGGGAATTAGCACAAAACATAAGGAGGCATATGGCAGAATATGAAGGAGCGAAAGTATTACAGTTTCCAGGCAACATAAATAGATATTACAGAAGCAAGGAGGACATACCGAGGGTTACAATACAGTTTGATGCAGCGTTTGATAGTAGAAATTATAAATCGGCCACAGGTCTGGTGGTATGGGGCCTGAGGGGAGAACTTTTGGTTTCAAAGACGATTATTCATAACATCATTCCCTCTCCATTTGCAGCAGAAGCATATGTATGTTTAGAAGGCACAAAGTTAGGGATCTTGATGGGAGTTCGTTCAATTAAAATAACAGGGGATTCCAAAACAACAATTAGAAAATGTCAGATGACTACAACAGATAAGTCTGTCATTGGAGCCATTATCAAAGACATCTAGAACAAGAAAACTTGCTTTCAAGAGATCATCTTTCAGCATATTCAAAGATCAAAAAATTCGCAAGCACATAGGCTAGCAAAAGAAGCACTAGACAGAGGAGGGAACTCATACCTGATAGGAGAAGAACGCCACACAATAGAATCGGAGAGAATATGGCCAAGAAACCCAAACTGAGGAAATGTTTGAGAGAAATGATTTCAAGAGAAGATCACAAGAAAATTAAACCCTTGGACATTGAAATGACAACTCAGGAGCTTTAATGGTATCCAGTGTTTTGAAATGATCGGGGTAGATATTAGGTTTCTTTTTCTGCCGTTTCATTTATTGCATTTAGTTACCATTAAGTTTTTAGTTTCAATAGCTAGTTAAGAGGCTTCCACCATTACTCGTGTAGTGAGGCCAGTTTGTTTCTGTTTGGTTTTTTTGGATGTAAGTGGCCTGGATCAATAGACATGTTGGGCCCTTAGTTATTATCTTATTTTTTTTCAATTAATAAAATTACCCGGTCTTTTATCAAAAAAAAAATTAATGTATTAATCTTACATATATTTAAAGTATTACCCCTGCAACTTTTTTTTTCAAATTTGTTGGTATATTAAAAGTATTACTTATATTAAAATCAAATTTACTACAGTAATATCTAATATATTTAAATTATTAAACTTGCAAATTTTTAATAATTTAGATTTTTTTTCCTATAATCATTTTTTATATCAAATATAGTCTAATATTTTTATTATACAAAACGAGTGGAGTATTTTAATTTCTAATCTAATCAATCTTAAGATGTAATTGATAAAATACTTTTCCAAATTTTTTATTCAAAAATTAGTATATTATTTTCTAGTTATGAATAAGAAAAAAAAAATATTCTAAATTTGACGGTATATATTAATAAGTATTATAAAATAAATAGACAGGGATTAAAGAATAAAGAAAATAGGAGAGTAAAAGAGAGTGTATTTTATTGATCAATACAAGTAATTTATAATGTTTCTCCAAAGTCTATATTTATAGGTATAAGAAGTATAAATGAAATAGAGATCAACTTCTAATGACTATTAGAATTTAAAGTATATCAAAACTTATCTAGATCTTCATGGACATCCACTTAATAAGATATTCATAACACTCGTCATTGGATGTCCATTAGTAAATAATGTGTCTCGTTAAAACCTTACTAAGACAAAAACTTTATAGGAAAAAAATTCCTAGTGAAGGAAAAAAAAGTACACATTTGTAATACGCATAATATGCCACCTCGTTAAAAACCATACTAGGAAAATCTAATGGGACAAAACCTCGGTTAAGGGAAAAGGAGTACAATGCGTATTTACTTCTCCTCATGAAAACATCACATACTTTCTCATATTCTACGTATTCAATCTTGAATACGAGTTTTTCATATTACTATGAATTTTTAATTAACTGGGCACCAATTAAGTAATTGAACCCATTTTAAAATGTCAAACGGTGATGGAATGACATTAAAGTCTACTAACTTATTAATGGTAATTAATTTTTACTTATTTAAAGGTTAATTAAATAGTTATGATTAATTATGTTTTAATTAAAAGTATACAAACTAAAAGTTAATGATGTCACCTTTATTTTTCTTCATCTTTTTCTCTATTGCCGAAATTTGAAGAAAGAAAAGGGTTTGAAACATTCCAACTTTAGTCCTTCCATTGCTAAAAATGACACAGGATCGTCGAAAGAGAAAAGAAAGGCGAGAGTCGACGACGACTGACGCTAGCTTTCAATTTGTATTTCTATGATTCAAAACCTATTTAATTACAGTATTTACATGTCATTTCACATCATACGTGTTGAAGTAAGTAATTGATGACTATTGGAACTGATTTGGTGTGTTTAAGATTAATTTCTGAGACAGAGACTAAATTGAATAAAGTACAAAATTTAGAATTTACTTGATATTTGATAATTGGAATGGAGTTGTGTTGAACTATGTTATATAAGTTATTGAATTGTGATGTGTTGGTTAATAGAGTTATAAACAAAAGAATTGTCCAATGAATGTGAAGAATGTTATATATGCAAAATGTATTGAAAAACAAGCTTAAAAAAGGCAATTGCGACTAAGAAAAACTGTAAGACTCAGAATTACTTATAATGCTATGTATGAATTTGATAAAATGTATATCATATGAGTTTAGAGTATTTATTCATTGTGTGCATTTGCATAATCCTATTATAATTGTCTTGAATTATAGATTTACCACTGAGCGTATTGCTCAGCTTGTGGTTTGTTTTTCCTATGCACAAGTATAATAGATTTTTAATAGTTCAAGAAAAGTTCTAGCATCCAAAAATTGATCCCCGAATCAACAAAGTTTGTATGCTTTTTGTTGTATCTAGAGAGGCATGTACCTAGATGAGTCAAATTTTGGTTTGCTTTTAAGTTCATATGACATTTGGAGTTGGTATTTTAATATGTATATTTGATCAAATGGCTATAATGTTGTATGAATCCTTGCTTATATGCTCTTATGTATGAATGGATGCATTGTTGATAGCCTATTAGGGATATGGTATTAATGTGTAAAACTAGCATGAAATGCATAATTAGATAGCTTGAATAATGCTTAGGAACAATATGATTAAGACATTAAAGTGCATATTTGAAGTAGAGAATGGTATATATATATATATATATGGATTGCATATAAATTACTAAGATATGATACATATACATGAAATTGCTATACGATTGAGTGTGATGAATGAATGCATGTTTTATATCTTTTGCGACATAATTGATTAGTGCCTTGTTGGTAAGATAATAAGTTATAAATGTGGTATTTGGATGACAAAATTTTCTTGATGAATTGATTTGGTAGATGGTGATATGGAATGGTTAAAGGGAATGATTAATAGATTGAGTTTTATTAAATTGAATCAGCTTGATTTGGTGCCAAAGTGTGGCATGTTGGAATGAGTAGTTAGAATTGGTTAATTGTCATGTTTTAACATGTATATTGGTATGTTTATGCAAGTTTGAGTGTAGTTTTAAGCACCATTTGGATAATAAAGTTGTTTTAGTATGAAAAAGGTACCAACATGTGATTTTTTACCATTTTGGCTAAGAAGCATTGGCACTTAGTGTCTTTTTTCAAAATTTTCAAATACCGAACCTCAAAATGTTATTGATACAAAGGTAAGGTATTGATACCTTGAAGGAAGTATACTTTATGTTTGATATCGATACCTTTGGTTTTAAATCAATTTTTTTGAAACATAGAAGGTTAGATTGGTATCGATAGTTATATGGGGTATCGATACCTGATCTAAAAACTTTGAAAACTTTGCATTTTTGTCCTAACTCATGCTTGGGTCAACAAAAGAGCTTTCGTAAGCTCAATTAAAGCTCAGATTTAATTATGTATCATAATATCTAGGTGTTTATGACATGATTGAATATTGAATGATTTATTTATAATGTACTTCATTTGAAATTTAAAAAAATATTGCAAAAAAGGTTCCTATTTGATATTGGATTGACTTTAAAGCATTCATATGCTTGTACAAGACCTGGGAAAGAATGTTCATGATACTTAATGTTGTATTATTGTTGATGCATGATTGATGGTGTGAGAGACTTAAGTTTTTCAAAAAATTTCACATTCTGGCACTTAACACCCTATTATTATGAAATTATGCGGACTCTTTTTTTTGTAACCATATTTTTTTTTATACAATGCTTAGAACTTCCAATAATTTATCCCAACATTTAAATAGGATGATAAATGCATCTCAGCATGCTCAAACCCACATTCTCCTACACTAGCAACAATGTCAATGCCAACAGAACTAAACCTCGATCGACAATCATACTTTTTTTTATTTGATCCTTTATAACGTGGGTACAATACATGATAAGATGATTTTCACCTTTTGAATTATATAAATAAGCTATTTTTGTCTTTGATATATTTATTTTTTATGTGATTACTATATTAAATAAGCTATTTTTTTCTTTGATATATTTATTTTTTAGGTGATTACTATATTTAATTTCACTTTTAAGTTTATTTTTATTTTATTGTAGTTCCATTTTAAAATATCACATGACTTATAAATTTTAACTCTATTTAGTTTAATTTTGTTTTTAAGTCCTACACATTTTTTATTTCTTCAATTTTATCTCCAATTTGAAGTCTTAAATTATTTGATTTAATACCTAAGTTCAGTTTTTATTTTTATAATTAGGTCCTTGTGGTTTAGGTCTTAATTTTTACAAGTTCCGTATTTTAATTTATTTATGTATTTTACAAACTAAACTATTTTTCATATAATTATTATTTATTAATATTTTATGTTTTTTTAAATAATTCACATACAGCACATATATCATAAAAACTAGACATAATGAAAAATTTAGCCCTCAGTTTTTCCATCTTTGTCAATTTAACTTTTATTCTTTTTTTGAGCTAAATTTGATCATTAACCTTTCAAAAAAAGTCAAATCATTTTTTTAACGGAAATACTGACTAAAACATTAATTTTTTAACAATGTTAGCATGGTAACCCATGTGACAGTTCACATATACTTAATGTTGACATAACACTATTTATCTTATATTCTAGATTAATAAATTATTTTAAAATATTCAAAAAATACAAAAAAATCATAAAAATTAGCATGAAGTACATGTTATTTCCATGTTACCTATCATATTTAAAATTTTAACATTTTAGTTAGTATTTTCATTAAAAAACAATAATTTGACTCTTTTGGCAAGGTCGATGGTCAAGTTCGACACTTCTTAAAAAGTTTAAGGCCCAATTTAGATTAAAAAAAAAAGCATAAGGGTCAAATTGACAAAAGATGTAAATGATAAGAGTTAAATTTGTCATTATACCTAAAAACTATAACGTATTGATTCATTTATATTAAATTATAAAGAAATTTGAACCAATGCTAAAATAAATTATTTCAACAATGATTATTTAATTTTAAACATATTATTTTTCAAACATTACAATTTTTAAATATATTTTAAATAAACAATTTAATATATTTTAACAAATAAATATAATAAACTCGTGCATCACACGGGTATGCAAACTAGTATTATGTATAATATATAGGGCAAACTACACCAAAGGTCACCCTAAAAAAGCGCCATTCCTATTTTGATAACTCTAACTCTCTTTTTTTGTCAATTTAGTCACTACCGTTAGAAAAATTGACCAAAATGGTCACTCAACCATTAAAACCTTAATGAATTGCTAATTGGACCTACAAAAGGAAAAAGAATTCTTTAGTCCCTTTAAAAATTACAAATTTTTAGTTAAAATCTTTGCTATACCCACGAAGTTTTTAATTTTTTATGCTTAGGCAAAGAAAAATATAGCGATTTACCGTACTCCACCCTCTATGACATTGCCACCGTCTCTGCTCCGTTGTCTTTCACCTGAACAAGAAAACTTTGTCATGGTTTTCGCCCTAAAAAATGTTATTCAATACCTTCCTTTTCCTCCATTGTTGATGTCACTGCTGACTTTGGTTGGAAAATAAATAAATGAGAAAACATGGATAATTATGGTGCATTTGAAAAACTAGTGCAACTAAACTATTTATATGGAAAATAAATAAATGGGTAAACATGGGTAATTAAGAAATTTACCTTATTGTCAAGATCAAAGGAGGAAACGAAAGAGATAGTGGAGGAAAACGGTGGAGTAAGCATATTAGAGGCTAGACCTAGCATTTTTATGTTATTTAATGAGTTTTTTTTATAAAGATTTAAGAGATTAGCTTATTTTTTTGTAATTTTTAAAGGGACTAAGAGAATATTTTTTTCCTTTTCTGCAAGTCCAGTCAACAATCTGTTAATGTTTATCAACTGGGTGACCATTTTGGTTAATTTTTCTAACGGCGGTGACTAAATTGACAAAAAAAATTTACAGTGACCAAAATAAGAACAACACTATTTTAGGGTGACCTCTAGTGTAGTTTACCTTAATATATATAACATATAAATGAATATTTGTAAAAAAGAAAAAAAGAAAAATACAAGTTTACAACTATAGAAATAAAAATGTGGTAATCAAATAAAAACAAAATAAATATATATTTAAATTTTTTAAAGATTTAGGATGCGGTTGGACACTATAGAGTAATAAGGTGAAAGTAGTAATTACACCCTCTTGTAATTACTAGGGTAGTAATTATGCCCTCTTATAATTATAGAAATTCTAATTTCCTAGACTCGTTTGATTGATACAATGTAATTACCTTATAATTTCCTATGTTGTTGGGTATAAATTTAAGGTTATACATTAGTCTAAGAAAGTATTCAATAATACAATTACTAATAAAATTAATAAGAAAAAAAAACATTCAATGCATTTTTATCTAATTACTGTAGCATCAATATTTGTTGGGTTATTCTCTAAGCATATATTTTTTTGTTATCATTGATTAGTTATTGATCAATTTTAAATAATTAATAATAAATATTATGTAATTTAGTTAAATTTATTATAAATAATTTATACTATATACTATGTAATTTAGTTAATTATTTAGTAGGTCAAAATGTATAGGAAATTATCTTTTGTCAATAAAATTTTCAAATTATGTAAATAAGATCAGTAAAATAACATATATTATATTTGAAAAATATAATATATATTCTAAAATTAAAATACTATTATTATTGTATAAAAATAAATTTTAAAACTTGTTTAAAAAAAATAACTTTTAAAACTTAAATCATGTATGGGTATATTTGGAAAGTCATTGAGTAATGGGATTCTAGTGTAATTGTTTGTAATTACTCATGTAATTACTGTAATTTCACCCTCCTCTTAATAATTGGAAATGGTAATTGGGTGCACCGATTACACTCAATTTAGTGGGACTCACTAATTATAATGGTTTTCCAAACATGACATAATGTGTAATTACAAGTGGTTACAATCAAATTCAGTTACCAAGTGACTTTCCAAACGTGGCTTTAACTTTTTTTAAATAAAGAATAGGAAGTACCAATTGTTTATACGTCAAATCTAATATATATACATATATCATTGCATTTACTCCATAATCAAATAAAAAGGTTGAATTTTATACTTTGCGAAAGTTGTGGATTTAATTTTTATATGTAACATCCCCAATATCTTTTGAGTTGGGAACAATGTTAAATCAAGAGTAATTGTAACAGTCCGGTTTTGACCTTAGTCGGAATAGTAGTTTCGGGACCCCAAATCCAAGTCAGAGAAATGTTTTAATATTATTTTTCGTTTTTATGATGAGTGAATTAGCATGTGTGAAAGTTTCATCTGAAAATTTAATCGTTTGTGTGCTTAATTTGATAAAAGGACCTAATCGCGTAAAATGTAAAAGTTTCTTGCTACTTGTTAAAAGTGTCTATTTGACTTGGATTTGTAAATGAGAGGTCCTTATGTGGCTATTTGACCATTGGAAGTTTGAATGGACATTAATAACCATCCATTATGTGATTTTATAATGGTTTAACAAAGGTTGTAATGGTAAAATGTTTAATAAGTTAATATATGTTATAATAAAACTTGAAAATAGGCATTATATGTTTGTTTGTGTCGAAAATTGAAGAACAAAAGAAAAGAAAAAGAGTTCTAGGGTTCGGCTAGTTTAAAACTTAATTGAGCATGTTTTTGTTTCGGTTTTTGATAATTTTTACGTTTTTGTGATCGTTGCTTAGTATACTATCAAGCCCATATCTCAATTTCTAATTTTGTTGATGATTTTGATGAAACTATGAGTTTTGTGATGTTAGTTGATGAATTGTGAAAGATATGTTTTGGATTAACATATGTTGTCTTTGAATTTTTGATGAAATTGAGTAATTTGGGCTAAATTGTAAAAATATTATTTTGAGGGACTAAAATGTAATATAAATGAAATGTATGGACTTTTATGAGAACTATGAAAATTTGGCTAAGCTTGTGTACAAGCAAATTTTGTGTATTTTGTGATTTTTTAAATTAGGGACTAAAGTGTAAAATGTGAAAATGTGAGGAATAGTTTGAAAAATGCCCTAAATATGTCTATGGATTCTTTTGAATGATTTAGTGAATAAAAGGGTTAATTTTGAATACATATAGATCAAGAAAAGAGGAATTCAGACTTAGACTGAGGGAAGTCGAAGATTATAGAGTAAACAATCCGAGTCGACAATTCCGAGTACGAGGTATGTTCATACGTAAAACATGATGTTACAATTATTTTATATTACATAAATTGTAATATATTTGATTATGGATGAATACGATGATAAATCAACTATATCTGGCACTAAGTGTGCGATTCAAACTAGCTTCGGCTACATGAGGCACTAAGTGTGCGATACCGATATAGCTTCGGTTAATTGAGATGGCACTAAGTGTGCAAAACTATTATAGCTTCGCCTAACCTTTAAAATACTAAGTGTGTAGATGTTCAAAGCATGAATAATCTTCGGAGAGTCTTAAAATATCTATTCAAGAGGTGAGAATGAAAATGAATGAATACGTGAAGGTTCAGGTACGTATGATACCTATGTGGTAGATGGTATTATGTACATAGAGTTCAGTGAATTGATATAAACATATGGATGGTGTTGGTATAGAATGGATAGATGAATTGAGAATTTATAAATACTTATGTGTTGATGTTTTATATTTTATATACTATTGATGATTTTTGGTATGAGCTTACTAAGCTTTTGAAAGCTTAGTTTGTGTGTGTTTGCATTGTTTTTTTTATAGATATCGAAGCTACAGTGAGCTCGAGGATCGTCAAGGATCGTCACCACACTATCGAACCTTATTTGGTACTTTTGAAAATGTATATTTTAAAGTATGGCATGTATAGGCTAGAAATTGTGGGATTATGTTTTGTGATATATATATTTAGCCATGTGATATGGCTAGTTTGTGTTTGAACTTGTAGTTTGATAATGGCTTATGGTATGTGATGCTAATGTGCAATTATGGTATGTTTTTGGTTGGCTAAAGGAAATGGTCAATGTTGGTAAGTTTTGGTAAGTTTTAGCATAAGATGGAATGATGTATGAAAAGAAATGCTTTGGTATGCTTTTGACATACGTTTGGGCATAGATTAGTAAGGCTTATGAGCATGGATTTGGGTGGCAAATTGGCTATTCAAATGGCCTATTTTTGTCCACACGGGTAGAGATACGGGCGTGTGTCTCAGTCGTATGCGACACACGGTCACGTACACAGTCGTGTGTCCCCTGGGGTACCCTATGAATTAAAGGCAGTATACCCTCCAGTTTCGACACGACCTAGACACACAGGCGTGTCTATTGGTCGTGTGTGGCACACGAGCATGTGGCTGGCCGTGTGGCCAAGTCAGTAGCCTCCCTAATTTTCACACGGCCTAGCACAAGGGCGTGTCTTGTGACCGTGTGGACAAGTCAGTATGTATGCCTTGTTTCGCCATGGCTTAGACACATGGGCGTGTGACCTTTTAAAAGTTGAATTTTTTTTTAAGTTCTGAAAAGTTCACATGTTATCGATTTAGTCCTAGATGCATGGTTTAGACTTTGTATGCTCGGTTTAAGTTCGTATTGAACTTGAATGACTGGTATTTATTAAAATGAGATGATAATTGATATTTGAATGTTTTGATCTGAGTTACGAGTTCGGTAATGCCTCTTAACCTATTCCGGCAACGATTACAGGTTAGGGGTGTTACAGTAAATATGTTAGAATTTGTGAAGGTTATAAAATAGAAATTGTCAGTGTTAGTAGAGTGAGAAGATAGATACCAAAGGTAATTGAAAAGGCGTTTGTATTGTGAGAAATAAATCTAGGGTATTGACTAAATTGTATGAAAGTGGAAAGTATTGAAGAAAAGGTGAGAAATTTAAGAAATGAAATTATTAGATTGAATTGAAAGAAAAACGTGGGGAGACTAGATGTGAAATTTTACCAAAAGAGAGTATGACTTATGAATGGAATTGTAGAGTGATGGACTAAATGATCAATTTATAATTTAGATAATTATGACATGTTAATGATTAAAGATTAAATCGGTGTAAAATTATAATTTGTGGTAATATTTTAATATTTATTATTTTTAATTTTTAAATTAATAATATTTTTTAGAATTATGTAGAAAAGATGATGACATTCAAGCATTCATCTTTTCTCTTTTACATGCCACTTACTCCATGAACAAATCAAATTTTAGATTTTATTCATTTTAGTCCTTTTTCATCATTTCTAAGCTTTCCAAACTTAATTCCTCCAATTTTCTCCATGAATATTTGATGAAATCAATAGAGAAGCCCAGTAGCTATCTTAGTTTCGTGAGAAGTGCATCCATAGTTGTCTTGGAGGAGAGAGAAAATAAGAATTAAGGTTTAATTATAATAGATTAAGGTAAGTGTGATATGTTTTCCATGGATTTCAGGTTAGTTTTATTTAAAGAACATAGATATGTTATTTGATAATAATTTTGATAAACAAATTTTGTATGCTTTGATATGGAAATGAAGAAAAAGTGAAGTGATCAACAAGTTGGAGACAAAGGCAAATGGATAACCAAAGAGTAGAAGAAGAAGAAGAAAGTTTTTTTAAAACCTTGGTTGTAAGTATATCCAGAATTTTACTTCGATTAAATAGTTTTAATTAGTATATTTAATTAGATGCATTAATAGTTTACATGTTTTTAATTATTAACTATTGGGTTATGCATAAATAAGTAATTAATTAAGAATGATGGAATTAATGATTTAATTCCATTTACTAAGTAAATTGAAATGAAAGAATAACGAGAAAATGACTAAATTGCAAAATGTGCAAAAATGTTATGTGAACTATAACAGTACTCTGATAGTGAAAATGAAATATTATAACATAGTGTGTTATATATGTCAAAGAAATATTATTCTAGTGTATTGATGTAACGATCCAAAATTTATG
The DNA here is from genome assembly GCA_025698475.1 of Gossypium anomalum. Taxonomy (NCBI): domain Eukaryota; kingdom Viridiplantae; phylum Streptophyta; class Magnoliopsida; order Malvales; family Malvaceae; genus Gossypium; species Gossypium anomalum. Next base: position 85,724,584 of record CM046966.1, read on the forward strand.
GTTATCGAAAAGTGTATTTTTTGGGTCTCCGTTTTTGTATAACGAATTCGTAAATCTTTATTAAAAATATTTACAAAGTTAGTTGTGTGGTTAATTAGGTTTTGGTTAGGTGAATTTGTCTAAATTAAGAGTAAATAGTTATAAGGACTAGATTGCAAATAGAATAAAAGTTGAATTATAGAATAGAGAAAATTTAAAGGACTAAATAAGTAATAAAACCAAATCTTGACAAGTGTATGGTGTTATTAGTCACATGTGTAATACTAATATACATATAATTGTAATTGTTATGTAGTTACTTATTATTTAAGTAATTATTATAATATAATATAATAATGTAATAATAAAATAAACATAAAGAAAATAAAAGAAATGAAAATAACACCGAATTGGGACAAAACAGAGAGGAAAAATAAGGAAAGAAAAAGAAAGGAAGGAAAATTAGGGTTTTAAGATTCAAAGTTTAATTGGTAAGTCAATTTAGCCACTTTTCTTGTAATTTTGATGTTTTTAGAATCCTAGAACAAAATATTACTTGATTTATGTTGAAATTTTAGAAGTTAGTGGATTTTTAGAAGTTATTCATGCTGAATAAATTGAAGTGTTAGGGGTTAAATTGATAGAATTTCAAGTTAGAAGTGAAAAAGGGATTGAATTGTAGAATAAATTATATGTAACACCCCTGACTCGTACCCGTCGCCGGAGGGTTAAGGAGTATTACCATACAAGCACTGTAACACCCAAATGACCCAGTACACGTACCTAATATATATATTCAAACTCTAAAATCCATAATAGAAATGTATGTTACTCGTTTATAACAATTTATGAAAATGATTTTTATGATACGTTTGTAATTAACCAGACCACTTATAATGCTATCTCTAACTAAACTATGACTAGATACAATAGCTAATTCCAGGAGTTGAAATCATAAATCATGAACCATTCATTAATAGCAGATAACCTCATAACCAAAAAGAATTAAGCCATATTCACATGGCTGAAATTTACATATAAAAGTTTGAACAAAATACATATTAACCTATACATGCCGTAATGTTCATTTAAGTTCAACTAAGAAGAGGATACCAAAACGTTGCGGGTTGGTGTGATGACTTCGATGATGGTCTCGAGCATACAAAACGGATCAAAGGAATCTAAATAGAAGGCAAGAAAACACACCAAATGAGTAATCAACTCAGTAAGTCATAAGCAATATAATTTATACCATTAATATAAGTTTATGAGACAATAATGTAAGATCAACTATTCCTGCAATACCGAACTATGTCATAATTGCTTAGATTATCGGTCACAAGCCAAATTCTACTATTCAATCAAAAATTTAAACAACCAAATTAGCACACATAGTGCTAACCAAATTCGCACACATAGTGCCATACTAAACCGCACACATAGTGCCAAGAAATCCCCCTCATGTATCACCATTCAAATCCACTTTTGAGTGCTATTCAATCCCGCACACATAGTGCCAATTTTTACTCATTATAAGATGGCTATTTTTTTAATCCAAATAGCATATATGGCCACAGTAATAAATACACCTAATACTCCAAAAGAATACTAACAAAAGAAATTCTTTCATGATTCACTAGTATTATTTATGTACTAACTAATCAACTTTACAAATGCTTAAGGACTTACCTTAAGTCGGATGAAAAGATTCCAAACGGCTACTCGATACACTTTGTTTTGCCCTTGCTTGATTCTCCTCCTTCGGGTTCTTGAGCTTAAATAAATAAATTAACTAGGTTAATTGCCTTGCTAGTTATTTATATCCCATAACATTAATAGTTTCATATCAAAAGAATCATACGGAAACATTTGATTTTTATTCACCTTATGCTTTTACTAACTTTAAGCCATTCAGCTATTGATCACCTAAGATCCAATTACTATAATTAACCCAATAAATATTTCAATAAAACACACATAAATATTATATACACGGCAACCACCCTTGTTAATTACTCATATATATTTTAATAATTTTCGTTTCATCTTACAACCATTCTTGTTCAAAACATTAGAACCTTAACTAATACTTATAAATTGTCTCAAGGCCGAATGCATTCTTACTTCCAAAGTAACATAGTCTATGATATATTTTATTTCAAGGTACATATTCATAAATCAAATTTAACCATATAAACCAATATCACCCACTTGGTCAATTATAGAGAATTAAAGTTAATATCACAATGTGTACCCTATATGGCCAATTATACATAATAAAATTTAACATCATCTATATATTTACTCATATGGCCGAATATACATACTCCCATATAATATCATTTTCATTTCATTTAACACTTAATTTCCGCCACATAAACACTTGGCCGAATAATTCTAAATTGGCAAAACTCTACATTTGTTCATACCATCTTTTAAATTCACATATATCTATTTAGGTAGCTCATATTTTCACCTTTCTAATATTTCTATCCAAAACATCAAAACACTATCCTTTTAGCATTTATCCAATAAAACCGTATGCACAATTTGTCACCAAAACTAAAGAAAAATCAACATATGGGTTACAATAAGAGCTTGACTACTAACTAGATTCTCATAAAAATCAATAGAAATAACATGAACTCCTACCTTATTTAACCTCCAAGATAGCCGAATGCCCTAGACAAATTCCTTCCTCTTTCCCTTTTGTTTCGGCTTTGCAAGAAGATAAAGAAGATGAACACACTCTTACCTTTATTTCTTATTTTATTCATCTTTTTCTTATAAATTTATTATATCATTTGCCAATTAAAATTGTTTTTAATTTGACTTAGTGGACTAGCATCATTTCATGGCCGGCCACTACATGCTTTAAGGGTAAATTGACATGCAAACCCAAGCTTTCTCACCTCATTGTTTTTGGATCCTTACAAATTACCTACCATCTTTTCTAAATTTTTCAACTAAGTCATTTCAAGAAAAATTTACATTCCTAAGACTAAATTGAAACTTTTAATTTTTCATACATACACTATCACACATAAATATATGCAATTAAAATTAAAATAAATTTTTGTGACTCAGTTTTGTGGTCCCGAAACCACATTCCGACTAGGGTCTAATTAGGGTTGTCACAATTCTCCCGTACATAAGGAATTTTCGTCCCCGAAAATCTTACCAGCAAATAAGTTAGGATATCGATCTTTCAAAGTATCTTCGAGTTCCCAAGTGGCTTCTTCGACCCCGTGTTTAACCGACAGTACTTTTACTAATGAGATTTTCTTATTTCGCAGTTCTTTTACTTCTCGTGCCAAAATACGAATTCGTTCTTCTTCGTAACTCAAATCAGGTTGAATTTCAACCTCTGATAGATTAATTATGTGCGATGGATCAGATCTATAACGTCGAAGCATCGAGACATGAAAAACGTTGTGAATCTTCTCAAGTTCAAGGGGCAAAATCAATCTGTATGCGACTGGCCCAATTCGTTCAGATATCTCGTACGGCCCGATGAACCTCGGACTCAATTTACCTTTACGACCAAATCTGAGTACTTTTTTCCAAGGTGCAACTTTAAGAAACACCTTGTCTCCGACCTGATATTCAATGTCCTTTCGCTTCAAATCCGCGTACGACTTCTGACGATCTGAAGCTGCTTTCAGACTTTCACTGATTACTTTTACTCTTTGCTCAGCATCCTTAATCAAATCAACCCCGAAGATTTTACTCTCACTAAGCTCGGTCCAAAATAATGGTGTACGGTATTTACGACCATACAAAGCTTCATAAGGTGCCATCTTAATGCTTGATTGAAAACCATTGTTGTAAGCGAATTCAACCAAAGGCAAATACCTTTCCCAAGAACCACAAAACTCTAGGATACAACATCTCAACATGTCCTCGAGTAGTTGAATTATCCGCTCGGATTGACCATCAGTCTGGGGATGAAAAGCGGTGCTAAAATGCAATTTGGTACCCAATGCCTCTTGCAATTTCTTCCAAAATCGTGATGTGAATCTCGGGTCTCTATCAGACACAATTGAATAGGCACTCCATGTAATCGAACAATTTGTGAGACATATAATTCTGCCAATTTATCGAGTGAGAAACTCTTACAGATAGGAATAAAATGAGCGGACTTAGTCAATCTATCAACAATAACCCAGATTGAGTCTTTCTTACTCTGCATCAACGGCAACCCAGATACGAAATCCATCGTGACTCGATCCCACTTCCATTCGGGTACCATGATCGGTTGAAGTAATCCCGAAGGCACTTGATGTTCCGCTTTCACTTGTTGACATATCAAACACTTCGAAACAAAGTTAGAAATGTCCCGTTTCATTTCAGGCCACCAAAATTGACGTTTTAGATCATTGTACATTTTCGTACTACCCAGGTGAACTGACATTCGACTACTATGAGCTTCGCTCAAAATCATCGAAATAAGTTTCGGATTTCTTGGAACACATAATCGATTCTGAAATGTCAAGCAATCATTATCGTCAATCTGAAACTCAGATTCCACATTTGAAACACATTCAGCTCGTTTAGCAACCAATACATCGTCGACTTTCTGGGATTCAAGTATTTGATGAATTAATAATGGTTTGGCCTTTAATTCTGCTACTAACACATTATCGGATGAAACGGACAAGTGAACATTCATCGCTCTCAAAGCAAACAGCGATTTACGGCTTAAAGCATCGGCAACTACGTTAGCCTTTCCCGGGTGATAATCAATGACGAGCTCATAATCTTTCAACAACTCAAGCCAACGTCTTTGTCGCAGATTCAAATCTCTTTGAGTCATCAAATATTTGAGGCTTTTGTGGTCCGAATAAACATGGCACCTTTCACCAAATAAGTAGTGTCTCCATATTTTTAAAGCAAAAACAATGGCCGCTAATTCAAAATCCTGGGTCGGATAGTTTTTCTCGTGCGGCTTTAATTGCCTCACTGCGTAAGCCACCACTCGACCTTCTTGCGTCAATACACAACCCAGTCCAAGTAAGGATGCATCACTGTAAATAATGAATTCTTTACCAGATTCTGGCTGTACTAGCACTGGAGCTTCGGTTAAACAGGTTTTCAATCGGTCGAAACTTTTCTGACATTTTTCTGACCATTCAAACTTAACATCTTTTTGAAGTAGTTTCGTCATCGGTGTGGCTATCATCGAGAAACCCTTTACAAACCGTCTGTAGTAACCGGCAAGTCCCAAAAAGCTCCTACCTTCAGTAACATTCCTCGGAGGCTTCCAATCCATTATGGCCGAAATTTTGCTAGGATCAACTCGAATACCCGATGAGGATACCACATGTCCCAAAAAGCTAACTTCTCTCAACCAGAACTCACATTTACTAAACTTCGCGTATAACTGTTTGTCTCGTAAAATCTGTAATACCAATTTCAGGTGTTCGGCATGTTCAGATATATCGCGCGAATAAATTAATATGTCATCTATAAACACCACTACAAACCGATCCAAATACTGTCTAAATATTTGGTTCATCAAGTCCATAAATACTGCAGGGGCATTAGTGAGCCCAAACGGCATCACTAAGAATTCGTAGTGACCATATCTCGTTCTGAAAGCAGTTTTAGGTATATCTAAGTTTCGAACTCGTAACTGATAATAACTCGATCTCAAATCTATCTTTGAGAACACTGAGGCTCCCTTCAGCTGAATAAACAAGTTATCAATACGCGGTAACGGATATTTATTCTTTATTGTCACTTTATTCAATTGACGATAATTGATGCACATCCTCATGGTTCCATCTTTCTTTTTCACGAATAATACTCGTGCACCCCAAGGTGAGAAACTCGATCGAGCAAAGCCTCTATCTGTCAACTCTTGCAACTGAGTTTTCAATTCCTTCAATTCTGTTGGTGCCATACGATACGGAGCTATTGAAATTGGTATGGTACCAGGTGCAAGTTCGATGCTGAATTCTACTTCTCGAACGGGTGGTAATCCCGGTAACTCCTCAGGAAAAACATCTGGATACTCACAAACCATTGGTACCGTTTCAAGTTTCTTTTCCGACTCTTTGCGATCAAGTACATACACAAGATATGCTTCACTCCCCTTTTTCATATATCTCTGAGCAATCAACAAGGATATTATTGCTGGTATTCTGTTCAAGTCAGTAGACTCAACTCAGACTATCACATTGTTTGCACACCTCAAATCAATGGTCTTTCTTTTGCAATTTACAACTGCATCATGCACGATCAACCAATCCATACCGAGAATAACATCAAATTCATCAAACGGTAAAAGCATCAAATCGGCCGGAAAACAGGAATCTTGGATTATTAAGGGGCATTTCTTACACACTTTGTCAACGAGTACATATCGACCCAAGAGATTCGACACTCGAATTACGAACTCAGTAGACTCAACAGGTAGAGTCTTACTGGATGCTAAAGTCTCATATACATATGAATGAGTAGAACTAGGGTCAATCAATGCAATCACATTAGTATCAAAGAGAGTGAAAGTACCAGTGATGACATCAGGGGAAGATGCCTCCTCTCGTGCACGGATGGCATAAGCTCTGGCAGGAGCACGAGTCTCAGATCGAACAGCCATATCAGAAGTCCCTCTCTGACTACCACTTCTAGCTCCTGTATTTCTCGGTGATCTACCTCTAGTCGTTGCGCTACTCGATCTCGTACCTTGTACCTTATCCTTTTCATCCGGTTCCGTGCAATCTCGAATAAAATGATCCCGGGATCCACATCTATAACAAGCTCTGTTAATAGACTTACCCCAACATTCACCTACATATCGTCTTCCACATTGTAGACATTCAGGTTTTTCTTGTCGATTGTTACCAACACTAGCAACCGAAGTAGCTCGAGAGTCCGTTGGCGGTCGCTCCCTAATAGAAATTCCTGCGGTAGTCTTTGATTTATTAGTATCGTTTTTGAATTTCTTTCCAGCCGAGAAAGAAGTTTTACTGCCGATCTTTTACGAAAGTCTCTAGCTTCAGATTCAGCTTTCTTTTTCTCCTTTCCAAGCTCTTCAGCCTTGCAAGCCCGTTCAACTAATGTTACAAATTCTTTTATTTCTAAAATACCCACCAGTAGTTTTAAATCTTCATTCAATCCCTCTTCGAATCTTTTACACATGGCGACTTCATCAGCTACACACTCCCGAGCATATCAACTGAGTCTTACAAACTCACGTTCGTATTCAGATACTGTCAAACGACCTTGCTTAAGCTCTAAAAATTCCTTACGCTTTTGATCCATGAATCGTTGACTAATATACTTCTTACGAAATTCTGCCTGAAAGAAATCCCAAGTAACTCGTTCCTTCAGAACAATAGAAGTCAGGGTTCTCCACCAATAGTAGGCTGAGTCCCTTAATAAGGATATGGCACACTTTAGACACTCATCAGGTGTACAAGACAGCTCTTCAAAAACACGGATGGTGTTATCAAGCCAAAACTCGGCCCTTTCAGCATCATCAGTAGCTATGGCTCAGAATTCCTCGGCCCCGCGCTTCCTCATCAAATCCACAAGAGGTTTACTCGGCCTCAAAGGGTCAATATTTGCTGGTATTATGGCACCTGAGGCTGATTATTTAAATTTGGAAATAGTTGAGCAGCCGGGTTAGTTCGGGCATATTGCGCGACCCACTCATTCATCATGGTAAAGAAGGCTTGTTTGGCCCCATTGTCTTGATTATTCGCAGATGATTGAGGTTCAACAGGTGGTGTCCCTTGTGCAGGAGCAGTTGCTACACTCTCAACATCATCCGCTAAAGCCCTCTCTAAATTGGGTTCCATTTACTAATCAGAACAATAATTTCAACCGTCAGAAGTCATCACACCATCATATAATAACATTATGGCATGTATAGCTAGACTCATACTTGCTACGGTAGTCCTAGAACCGACTAAACCGTAACTCTGATACCAATAAAATGTAACACCCCTGACCCGTACCCGTCGCCGGAGGGTTAAGGAGTATTACCATACAAGCACTGTAACACCCAAATGACCCAGTACACGTACCTAATATATATATTCAAACTCTAAAATCCATAATAGAAATGTATGTTACTCGTTTATAACAATTTATGAAAATGATTTTTATGATACCACTTATAATGCTATCTCTAACTAAACTATGACTAGATACAATAGCTAATTCCAGGAGGTGAAATCATAAATCATGAACCATTCATTAATAGCAGATAACCTCATAACCAAAAAGAATTAAGCCATATTCACATGGCTGAAATTTACATATAAAAGTTTGAACAAAATACATATTAACCTATACATGCCGTAATGTTCATTTAAGTTCAACTAAGAAGAGGATACCAAAACGTTGCGGGTTGGTGTGATGACTTCGATGATGGTCTCGAGCATACAAAACGGATCAAAGGAATCTAAATAGAAGGCAAGAAAACACACCAAATGAGTAATCAACTCGATGAAGTCATAAGCAATATAATTCATACCATTAATATAAGTTTATGAGACAATAATGTAAGATCAACTATTCCTGCAATACCGAACTATGTCATAATTACTTAGATTATCGGTCACAAGCCAAATTCTACTATTCAATCAAAAATTTAAACAACCAAATTAGCACACATAGTGCTAACAAAATTCGCACACATAGTGCCATACTAAACACATACATAGTGCCTAGAAATCTCCCTCATGTATCACCATTCAAATCCGCACACCCAGTGCTATTCAATCCCACACACATAGTGCCAATTTTTACTCATTATAAGATGGCTATTTTCTTAATCCGAATAGCATATATGGCCACAGTAATAAATACACCTAATACTCCAAAAGAACACTAACAAAAGAAATTCTTTCATGATTCACTAGTATTATTTATGTACTAACTAATCAACTTTACAAATGCTTAAGGACTTACCTTAAGTCGGATGAAACGGTTCCAAACGGCTACTCGATACACTTTGTTTTGCCCTTGCTTGATTCTCCTCCTTTGGGTTCTTGAGCTTAAATAAATAAATTAACTAGTTTAATTACCTTGCTAGTTATTTATATCCCATAACATTAATAGTTTCATATCAAAAGAATCATACGGCAACATTTGATTTTTATTCACCTTATGCTTTTACTAACTTTAAGCCATTCAGCTATTGATCACCTAAGATCCAATTACTATAATTAACCCAATAAATATTTCAATAAAACACACATAAATATTATATACACGGCAACCACCCTTGTTAATTACTCATATATATTTTAATAATTTTCGTTTCATCTTACAACCATTCTTGTTCAAAACATTAGAACCTTAACTAATACTTATAAATTGTCTCAAGGCCGAATGCATTCTTACTTCCAAAGTAACATAGTCTATGATATATTTTATTTCAAGGTACATATTCATAAATCAAATTTAACCATATAAACCAATATCACCCACTTGATCAATTATAGAGAATTAAAGTTAATATCACAATGTGTACCCTATATGGCCAATTATACATAATAAAATTTAACATCATCTATATATTTACTCATATGGCTGAATATACATACTCCCATATAATATCATTTTCATTTCATTTAACACTTAATTTCCACTACATAAACACTTGGCCGAATAATTCTAAATTAGCAAAACTCCACATTTGTTCATACCATCTTTTAAATTCACATATATCTATTTAGGTAGCTCATATTTTCACCTTTCTAATATTTCTATCCAAAACATCAAAACACTATCCTTTTAGCATTTATCCAATAAAACCGTATGCACAATTTGTCACCAAAACTAAAGAAAAATCAACATATGGGTTACAATAAGAGCTTGACTACTAACTAGATTCTCATAAAAATCAATAGAAATAACGTGAACTCCTACCTTATTTAACCTCCAAGATAGCCGAATGCCCTAGACAAATTCGTTCCTCTTTCCCTTTTGTTTCGGCTTTGCAAGAAGATAAAGAAGATGAACACACTCTTCCCTTTATTTCTTATTTTATTCATCTTTTTCTTATAAATTTATTATATCATTTGCCAATTAAAATTGTTTTTAATTTGACTTAGTGGACTAGCATCATTTCATGGCCGGCCACTACATGCTTTAAGGGTAAATTGACATGCAAACCCAAGCTTTCTCACCTCATTGTTTTTGGATCCTTACAAATTACCTACCATCTTTTCTAAATTTTTCAACTAAGTCCTTTCAAGAAAAATTTACATTCCTAAGACTAAATTGAAACTTTTAATTTTTCATACATGCACTATCACACATAAATATATGCAATTAAAATTAAAATGAATTTTTGTAACTCAGTTTTGTGGTCCCGAAACCACATTCTGACTAGGGTCTAATTAGGGTTGTCACATTATAAGTTTTGAGCAATAAGGACTAAATTGTAAAATTTTAAAATTAGGGTTTTATGGTGAAATTAGAGATTTGAAATTAGTTTAAAGTAGAAATTGAATAAGATATGGAAATAGTTTTGGGAAGAAATAGAGTTAGTTTTGGTTAGGGACTAAATTAGAATTTATGCAAAAGTTGAATATAAACTGAAATATTCAATATGAAATTGTGTGTATTTATGATTTTTAAATTGTTTTAATTTTCGTAGCTAACGTGCCGAAGACCTCAGCTAAGAAAGGAAAAGAAAAAGTTGACGAAGAGTGACTCGGGAAATTATGGTTTGTATTTCTATAATCCGAACTTAATAATTAATTGTTGAATTTATTACCTGATGTGTATGGTAAGTGGATTGAGGTGAGTAATTAATATTGAGATATTGAATTGAATTGAATTGATTTATGAGCATATGTGATTATTTGAATTAGAATGAATATTGTTTGGAATTGAAGAGTGATTTGAAGCCCTATTAACTGTATCGGGCTGAGTCGGTTATAGTTGGCATGCCATAGGATTGGAAGAGTTTAGGGATACTTCGACCACGAGTCGACGAGACACTGGGTGTCAAAATTATTGCTTCATATAAATTCGATGAGGTGCTAGATACCAATTTACTTCGGCAAGGCTGATGAGACACTGGGTGTCAACTTATTTCTTCGAATTATCCGATGAGGCACTAGGTGCCATATTGGTGTGTTTTGGTTGGATTCGTGTATCTGTCTGAGTCCAAGTTGTGTTAATAGGGGTAAATAAATGAATTGACAGTATGAATGATATTGGATGATTTTGAATATGAATTAGATTAGAATATTAAATTGAAATGTATGAACCGTGGGTTCATGAAATGGTTATTGATATAGTGAGATAGTGTGTGAATCAAAGTAGGGAAAAGCTATTGATGAGAAATGAAGGTGTAGTGCATGAATTGATTTATTGAAAGATTAATGTTTTTGTGTATGATTTAATGTGTATGTTTTATTATGTTATTTTAAAAGTATTCGGATTATAGAAATACCACTGAGTTCATACTCAACATACGTTTTGTTTTCCGTGCGCAGGTTAGGTTGAAGTCAAATTGTCGATTCAGCATTCAAAGCCGATCCCGAACTCAAAAACGTGGTGAAGTATATTTCTTTTTGGTAATGGCATGTACTTAGGATGTTTTATGTTGGTCATTTTGGGAAATGATTGTAAATGATATTATAAATTGATTTTGGTTGATATATATATATATATATATATATATATATATATATATATATATATATATATGAACATTTGTATTATGTTAAAGTTATAAAATGGTATGTTTGGGTTAATGAATGAATGAATATAACATAGGCAAATTTTAGTTAAATTTGGCATGATTTTAGAATTGGTCTCTTATAGTAAATGATGGATTGTTCTGTAATATATTTGAAGTGTTTATAAGGTATATTGGTTAATTCATTAGATTGATTATTTTGACATGTTTTAGATGTATATAATTGTATTTTGGATTGGTTGAATGATAGATTTTTGAATTTCTTGTTGTTTAAGATTACAGGGTTGGTAAACTTGATGTTTAAGGCTCATTTTGAGTCTGCACGGCCTGGCACACGGGCGTGTGACTAGATCGTATGATACACACGGCTATCACATGGGCCTGTGGTTTGGCCGTATGTCTCCTGCAATTTACATATTTTCAAAACATAATGCTTAGGTCACACGGGCAGAGACACGGGCGTGTATCTCAGCCATGTGAGGAACACGGCTTAGCACACGGGCATGTGCCCTGGCCGTGTGACAACAGCACCTAATTTTTGAAAAATAAATTGGTCACACAGCCTAACACACGGGCGTGTGACTTGGTCGTGTGATATAGTCAGAAAGTTACACAGGTTTGGATAGGGCTTGACATAGGGTCACACGGACGTGTCCTTTGGCCACACGGGCGTGTGTGCCCTGTACCTAGGAAAATTTTTGAAATTTCGCAAAAAATTCTCAGAGAACCCGAATTAGTCTCGATTTGTTTTTAATTCATATTTAAGGTCTCGAAGGCCTATAAAATGGACAATATGATTAATTTATGATATGTATACTTATTGAATTGTTTAATATTGTAATCGTTCTGAAAAGTCCGGTAATACTCTGTAACCCTATTCCAGCGACGGATAAGAATTAGGGGGTGTTACATTTAGTGATGTCAAAGCTTTGCAAGTTGCTAATTCTCGAACTAAATCGAGCTCGAAATTGAGTGTAAAGGTACATACCATAATTGAGTCGGGATTTGGATGCTGATATATAGTGTTTGTTTTTGTTTTATAGTTGAACATGTCGGATGATTATAGTGATGATATTGATCAAGAAATGTATACTAGAGATAAAGAGTCTTGTGAATTAGATGAAATTGAATCAGCAGCACCGAGCGTAAACCTAGTAGGTAATCAACCACCTAATGTTGAACGGGGTAAAGTTAGAGAGAGAGATGACTCACAGTTACTTAGGGTTATAGCTGATGCCCTTCAACGAGTAGCAGGAACAATATCTGCTACGACATCTACTCCTACTACCCGACGAGCCCCGGTTAAAGAACTGCGTAAGTATGGTGCAACTGAATTTCTGGGTTTAAAGGAGGGTTAATCCTTTTACAGTTGAAAATTAGATGGAATCTACAAAAAGAATTCTGCACCAACTCGAATGTACTCCCCCCAAAAGTTTATTGTGTGCTGTATCTTTATTACAAGGGGAAGCTTATGTATGGTAGGAGTCAGTAACCCGACATGTACCTGCAGAACAGGTAAACTGGGATTTCTTTCAAAGAGAATTTCAGAAGAAGTATGTGGGTGAGTTATACATTGTTGACAGAAAACAAGAGTTCTTGATGTTAAAACAAGGTGAGATGTCAGTAGTTGACTATGAACGGGAATTCTCGCAACTCAGTAGATATGTAGCTAAATTTGTGCCAACCGAAGCTGATAGTTGTAAGCAATTTTTGTGGGGTCAACATGATGAATTAAGGGTACAACTGGTATCTCACAGAATCATTGAATTTGTAGATTTGGTTGAGAGAGCAAAGATGGTTGAACAAGTACTAGGTCTTGATAAAAAGCCTGAAAATACTCGTCTGATTGGGAAACGTTCTGGAGCTAGTAGTTCAAACCTGCAACCCAAAAGATCAAAAGAATCTCGTGGTAGTTGGAGGTCAAGTTTCAAATCAGACAGAGGTGATAAAAACCGTGGAAGATAGATAACAGTTTTTACTGGTAGTGTACGAGGTCCATCTCAGGATATTGAAATTTCGGATCGTGAACATTGTGAGAAAAAGTATCGAGGTGAATGTTGGAGATTGACTCTAGTAGAGGTGTGCATGGGCCGGGCTACCTGGCCCGGCTCGAAGGCCCGCCCGAAAAATGGGAGGGTTCGGGTAAAAATATAGGCCCAAAATATGGGTTTGGGCCAAAAAATGAGGCTTGTTTAGAAAATGGGCCGGGCTCGGGTAAAACTTTTTTGGCCCAGCCCGAATTATATACTAAATATATATATTTTTTATTTTTAATCATATTTATATTTTATTTTTATTTTTAATATAATCACTTTTTATTATATTTTCAATTTGTTATTTATAGTGATGCTTCTTTGAATGGTCTTGGGTGTGTTTTGATGCAAGATGGAAAATTAATTGCCTATGCATGTCGGTAATTAAAACCACATGAACGCAATTACCCGATGCATGATCTGGAACTGGCTGCTGTGATTTTTGCTTTAAAGATTTGGAGACACTACTTGTATGGTGAGAAATGTTATATTTATACCGATCATAAAAGTCTCAAGTATCTATTATCTCAAAAAGAGTTAAATTTGAGACAATGTCGGTGGATAGAACTTTTAAAAGATTATGATTGTGTTATTGATTATCACCTAGGAAAGACAAATGTTGTAGCTGATGCATTGAGTATAAAAGTAGCGATTGAATTACAAGCAATGTTTGCACAGCTCAGTATCAGTGATGATGGAAGTCTGTTGGTCGAATTAAGAATTAAACCAGTGATGTTTGACCAAATCAAATCAACACAGCTAGAAGATAACAAGATAATAAAGAAGAAAAAAATGGTTTAGAATGGCATGATAGAGAATTTCATCATTGATGAGCATGGTTGTTTGAGATTTCATAATCGGATTTGTGTTCTAGATGTTTCTGAACTAAAAGAGTTGATACTTCAAGAAGCTCATGACAGTCATTTTGCTTTGCACCCTAGAGGAACAAAAATGTATCGAAATCTGCGAGAATCATATTGGTGGCAGGGAATGAAAGAAATATAGTTAAATATGTGGCTAAATGCTTGACTTGTCAACGAGTTAAGGCAGAGCATCAGTTCCTACTGGATTACTTCAGCCTATATATACAATGGATTTTGTAACAGGGTTACCGATGTCAGCAAGTAAGAAAAATGTGATTTCAGTGATTATTGATTAGCTTACAAAATCGGCTCATTTTATAGCAATTAGAACTAATTGGTCACTTCAAAAACTTGCTGAAGTTTATATTCGAGAAATTTTGAGATTGTATGGTATTCCTGTATCGATAATTTTTTATCGGGATTCGCAATTTACATCGAGATTTTAGAGATAGTTGCATAAATTACTTGGTACTCAACTCAACTTTAGAACAGCTTTTCATCCACAGTCTGATGGACAATCTGAGCGAGTTATTCAGATTTTGGAAGATATGTTCCGTGCTTGTGTTATTGATTTTGAATTAGGTTGGGAACGTTATTTACCTTTGGCCGAATTTGTATATAGTAATAGTTTCCAATCACGTATTCAAATGGCTCTGTATGAGGCTTTATATGGTCGTAGGTATCGATCACCTATATGTTGGATGGAACTGAATGAAAGAAAAATAATTGGGCCAGAGTTAATTCAAGAAACGAAGGACACTGTTAAAAAGATTCAAGATAGATTAAAGGCAGCTTTATACAGATAGAAATCATATGCAGATTTGAAACGTCAGGATATTGAGTACTCTGTTGGCAATAAGGTATTTATCAAAGTTTCGCCTTGGAAGAATTGAGTCCTCATTTTATTGGGCCATATGAGATTATAGAAAGAGTTGGGCCAGTTGCCTACCATTTGGCCTTACCTCCGGAGTTACAGAATGATGTTATAAATTGATTTTGGTTGGATATATATATGAACATATGTGTTATGTTAAGGTTATAAAATGGTATGTTTGGGTTAATGAATGAATGAATATAACATAGGCAAATTTTGGTTAAATTTGGCATGATTTTAGAATTGGTCTCTTATAGTAAATGATGGATTGTTTTGTAATATATTTGAAATGTTTATAAGGTATATTGGTTAATTCATTAGATTGATTATTTTGACATGTTTTAGATGTATATAATTGTATTTTGGATTGGCTGAACGATAGATTTTTGAGTTGCTTATTGTTCAAGATTGCAGGGTTGGTAAACTTGATGTTTAAGGCTCATTTTGAGTCCGCACGTGTAACGCCCCCACGCCCGAAACCGTCACCGGAGTCAAGCTTGAGGTGTTACTAAACTTATCTTATCTTTTAAACAACTCTAAATCACTTATTTTAATTTTCGGAATAAACTGTTTTTCTGCGTCATAGCTGCTTAAAAATTCATTTCTCGAGTTTAAAAACTCAAAATTAAGATCCGTAAATTTTTCCTAAAACTAGACTCATATATCTATCTACTAATTTTTTTCTAGAATTTTTTACTTAGCCAATTAGTACAGTTTATTAGTTAAAGTTACCCCTGTTTCAGAATTCGACTGCACTGACCTCTACTTACTACGAACCACTTTTCTCCCTATACAAAATTAATATAACTATACCGTTTGTTTCTATTAAAACTAGATTTAATAAGGATTCTAACCACATAAATTACACCACCTAATTATTTTTTTACAATTTATGGTTAATTTCCAAAGTTGAAACAGAGGATCTATATTTTTCTCTGACCCTGTTTCACTAAAACTCAGATATCTCATAAAATATAATACCGTTACCTGTTTTGCCTATTCCATAAGAAAATAGACATAATAAGCTTTAATTTCATATATTATTCACCATCAAACCATGTCTCTACGATTTTTAGTGATTTTTCAAAATCCCGTCATTTCTGTTATTTGAATCTGTTTTTAGGTTACTTTCACATTTTTCATAATTTTCATTTAATAGTTACCACTTATTCATACATACAATTAAACATGTATATCATCAGCCATTCTATTAGCTAATCACTAGCAAGTATTTACACATCATTCATTGATCATATCATATCAAAAGAAACCAAGTTCCTATACATGCCATACACAAAACTAAACGTCTAACTATACCAATGTGATTCCTTCGATAGTGTGATCGGGTCTCCGAAGTTTCCTTCGATCCCCGAGTGGCTTGATAAAAACTATAAGAAAAAGAAAATAAAGAGAGTAAGCACTAGGCTTAGTAAGCTTACAAGCAAATAAATTACAACATTCAGCATAATGAATGATTATACATAATGTCACCTAGCCTCATAAACTTTCTTTACTTCTCATTTTCTACCTTCTTCTTTACTCACTTACCTTTTTTCCTTACCTGACCTTTCACTATTCGTAAATATAATCTACCTTCCCTTTTGCTGATAATTCACTGTAATTTAACATGTACAATGACCCATTGAACCACTCGGAATACTAAGGATCTTTGGGGTCGTTCTGTCTATCAATATCCTGCCAATGCCATGTCTTCGACATGGACTTACATGAATTATTCCTGTCTCCAATGCCATATATATATATCTAATATGGGCTTACATGGCTCATTCCTGTCTCCAAAGCCATATATCTGATATGGACTTACATGGCTCATTTACATCAGTCTGTCTGTCAACCCCAATATCCTAATATTCCTAAGGTTCAAACGGGGCTTCCTAATGCTTTTTCTCTGTCACTTCGCCTTTAATTCGACTTTAAATATTCTCATAAAATAAGTATATAAATGCTGGAAATTGACAATAATAATGTAAAATAAAAGAATATTGCATTTATTTACTGTAAACTTACCTCGATACAAAATGTGACTAAACTTTACAATTTAATCCTTTACTTTTCTTTTTCCTGATCTACTCCCGAATTTCGCTCTTCTTGATCTATAATAGCAAATTTAACTTATTTAATATCAAAATTTATCAAAACAGTCCTTTACTCAGACTTTGGAAAAATTACATTTTTGCCCCTAAACTTTTGCATATTTACACTTTTGCCCCAAAGCTCGTAAATTAAACTTCAGCCTATTTTCTTATGTTTTATGACATGCTGGTCATTTTCCCTTCTATGGCAGCATCAAATTCATACTCTAACATGCACTTATGACTATTAGGTATTTTTACAGATTAAGTCCTTTTACTCATTTTGCTTAAAACCAAGAGTAGTACAAGTTGTCTAACATAATTTAAAACCTCATATTCTATCATAAAACACCAAAATACACAAATTTCACCTATGGGTATTTTTCCAAATATGAACCCTAACTTAAATTATTGCTAGCATAAGCTTTATCGAGCTCTCAGGGACTCAAAAGCGTAAAGAACATTAAAAGCGGGGCTTGGAATCACTTACCGTGGAGCTTGAAAGCTTGAAACAAACCCTAGCTATGGAGAACCCTTGAAATTTCGTCCTCATGAAGAAGATGGACAAAAATTGGCTTTTAATTTTGTTTTTAATTCATTTTACCCCTAAATGACCAAAATGCCCTTACTACTAAACTTTCAAAAATTCCTTCCATGTCCTAATTTTGTCCATGAACTTAAAATTCGTCAAATTACCCTTTAAGGACCTCTAATTAATAATCTAATTAAATTTTATGCAAAATACTTCTAGAACACAAGTTTTACAATTTATTCAATTTAGTCCCTAATTTCAAATTAAGCACTTTATGCATAGAATTCCTTCACGAACTTTTCACACAATCATGCAAACATATCATAGACCTCAAAATAATAATAAAATAAATTTTTCTACCTCGGATTTGTGGTTTCGCAACCTTTATTCCGTTTAGGCCCTATTTCGGGATGTTACATTTTCTCCCCCTTTAGGGATTTTCGTCCTGAAAATCTTACCTGTGAAAAGATTTGGGTCTGTTGTTTCGCATAGCCTCTTGGGTTCCCATGTAGCCTCGTCTACCCCATGTCTATTCCATAGTACTTTCACAAGTGCAATACTTTTGTTCCTTAATTAATTTACCTCTCGAGCTAGAATCTTTACTAGGTTCTTCACAGTAAGTCATGTCAATTTGAATTTCAACCTCACATGCGAGAAATCACATGTGACGGATCTGAGCGATAACGACGTAGCATAGACACATGAAATACATTATGAATCTTCTCTAACTCAATTGGCAAAGCTAACCGATATGCTAATGGTCCGACTCTCTCAATCACTTCAAGCGGTCCAATAAAGCGTGGACTTAGTTTGCCTTTCTTGCCAAATCGAGAACTTTCTTCCACGGGGATAGTTTCAAAAAACTTTGTCACCAACTTGATACTCAATCTCTTTTCTCTTCAAATCTGCATCGACTTTTGTGCATGCAGAAGGTTGCTTTTAAGCAATCTCGATGATTTTTACTTTCTCTTACATTTCCTTAACTAGATCAACTCCAGTAAATCTGATTTTCCTTAAGCTCTATCCAATACAAAGGTGTGCGACATTTACGTCCATACAAAACTTCATAAGGTGCCATCTTCAAACTCATTGATAACTATTATTATAGGAAAACTCTACTAATGGTAAATATTTTTCCCAAGCGCCTTAAAATTCCAATACATGACATCTAAGCATATCTTCAAGTACTGAATAACTCTCTCTCTGTGACCGTCGGTTTGAGGATGGAAAAGTGTACTAAAACTCAATTTCGTACCTAAAGCCTCTTGTAACTTCTTCGAACAGTGAAATAAATCTTGGATCTCATGCGAAATGATCGATAATGGCACTCCATGTAGTCTAACTATCTACGAAATGTATAACTCGGCCAACTTGTCAAGTGAGTAATCCATACGGATTGGGATAAAATGAGCGAGACTTAGTTAGCTTATCAATCACAACCCATATTGCATCTTTCTTTTTCAGTGTTAGCGGCAACCTGTCACAAAATCCATAGTAACTCTGTCCCATTTTCATTCGGAACTATACGAGTTGCAATAATCACGAGGTACTGATGTTGGCCTTTACTGTTGACAAATCAAGCATCTAGAAACAAACTACGAAAATGTCTCTTTTCATTCCTACCCACCAATACAATTTCTTCAAATCATTATACATTTTTGTCTTTGCTGGATGAATAGATAAAGAAGCGCTATGTGCTTCTGTAAAATCTTTCGAATAGGCTCATCATTCTTTGGTACACAAATTCTGTCTCTAAACATCAAACAACCATCAGAACCAATCCAGAAATCTGATTCTATGCTTGACTCGCATTGAACTCTTTTAGCTTGTAACTCATTATCATTTTTCTGAGCTTCACAAATCTCTTCAAAAATCTTTGGTTTAGCTCTAAATTCAGCTAAAATAGAACCATCATTTGACATGGCTAAATTAGTATTCAAAGCTCGCATAAAGTAAATAAAAGTTTCTGCTTAGGCGTCAACAACTACATTTGCCTTACCTAGGTGATAATCAATCACTAACTCGTAATCTTTAAGCAATTCCAACCATCTTCTTTGCCTCAAATTCAAATCTTTTTGAGTCATCAAGTATTTCAAGCTTTTATGATCGGTAAATATTGGCACCTTTCACCATACAAATGATGTCTCCAAATTTTCAACGCAAAAATAATGGCGACTAACTCTAAATCATGTGTCGGATAGTTCTTCTCATGTGGCTTTTTTTTATGTCTAGAGGCATAAGCAATTACCTTCCTTTCTGCATAAGTACACAACCAAGTCCATTCATGGGCGCATCTTTGTAAATCACAAACTCCTTACGGTTTTGGTTGTACTAAAGCAGGAGCTTTAGTCAATAATGCTTTTAACTTGTCAAAACTCTGTTGACACTTCTCGAGTCCATTCAAACTTGATATCCTTTCGCAGCAATCTTGTCGTGGGGTAGCTATCATGGAAAATCCTCTACAAATCGCCTATAATATCAAAGCAAGACCAAGAAAACTTCTAACTTCTAATACATTTCTAGGAGGCTTCCAATCAACAATGGTGAAATCTTGCTAGGATCAACCTTAATACCTTCACTGAAACAATATGTCCAAGAAAAACCAACTCTCGTAACGAGAACTCACTTTTGCTAAACTTGGCATACAAGCGATTATCTCTCGAGAATCTGTAAAAGCTTTCTCAAATGCTCTGCATGCTCGGTCTCATCATGAGAATAAATCAAGATATCATCAATGAACACAACTACAAACTTATCCAAGTGCGGTGCGAAAATTCGGTTCATTAAGTCCATGAAAATGGCGGGGAGCATTAGTCAAGCCAAATGGCATCACAAGGAACTCATAATGACCATACCTAGTCCGAAAGCGAGTCTTGGGACATCGACTCTTTAACTCATGGCCCAGCGAGTATCCGGATCTCAAACCTATCTTGGAAAACACAGTAGCTCCCTTCAATTGATCAAACAGATCATCAATTCTAGGCAATGGATACTTGTTCTTTACTGTTACCTTGTTAAGTTGCTGATAATTTATGCACAATCTCATCGATCCGTCATATTACCTTATTTCAATTCCAGAATTCCTTTCTCTTACGGTCAATAAACCACGAGTGATGTACTTTTACGAAATTCCTCCTGAAAGAAATCCCAAGTGATCCTCTCCTTTGGTACAACTGATACAAGTGTCTTCCACCAGTAGTAGGCTGAGTCTCTAAGAAGTGATACTACACATTTCATACATTCCTCGGGTGTACAAGATAATTCATCAAAGACTACGATAGTATTTTCTAACTAAAATCTGCTCTTTCTGCATCATCATCTTTTGTTGCTCGGAACTCTTACGCCCCTTGTTTCCCGATTCTATCAAGCTGGTGGCTTTTCTCTTATCATTGTACTGTGATTGGGAAGCTTGAGCTACATGGGTAGCTTTGAGAGTCATGAGGGGTGGAGGTCTAACTCTGGGATTAAATGCTGAGCGAACTCGGCAAACCAAATATTCAAAGCTTGGAAGAGAGCTTCTCGAGTCACTCCCCACGATTAAGCTATTCATGGCCTATTCTCGGATGGCGCTACCCCTTCCGCGGGAGCAGGCGCATTACTTTCTACATCATCATCACCAGCTCATTTCGGGATCCATTACAATAAAACAAAATATTTAAAAATCGTCGTGAGTCGTCACACTATCAAAATACAGGTATGGCATGTATAGCTAGACATTTACTCACACTAACTGTTCCGAGAACCGACTAAACCTGCTCTGATACCAATAAATGTAACGCCCCCACGCCCAAAACCGTCACCGGAGTCAAGCTTGAGGTGTTACTAAACTTATCTTATCTTTTAAACAACTCTAAATCACTTATTTTAATTTTCGGAATAAACTGTTTTTCTGCGTCATAGCTGCTTAAAAATTCATTTCTCGAGTTTAAAAACTCAAAATTAAGATCCGTAAATTTTTCCTAAAACTAGACTCATATATCTATCTACTAATTTTTTTCTAGAATTTTTTACTTAGCCAATTAGTACAGTTTATTAGTTAAAGTTACCCCTGTTTTAGAATTCGACTGCACTGACCTCTACTTACTACGAACCACTTTTCTCCCTATACAAAATTAATATAACTATACCGTTTGTTTCTATTAAAACTAGATTCAATAAGGATTCTAACCACATAAATTAAACCACCTAATTATTTTTTTACAATTTATGGTTAATTTCCAAAGTTGAAACAGGGGATCTATATTTTTCTCTGACCCTGTTTCACTAAAACTCAGATATCTCATAAAATATAATACCGTTACCTGTTTTGCCTATTCCATAAGAAAATAGACATAATAAGATTTAATTTCATATATTATTCACCATCAAACCATGTCTCTACGATTTTTAGTGATTTTTCAAAATCCCGTCATTTCTGTTATTTGAATCTGTTTTTAGGTTACTTTCACATTTTTCATAATTTTCATTTAATAGTTACCACTTATTCATACATACAATTAAACATGTATATCATCAGCCATTCTATTAGCTAATCACTAGCAAGTATTTACACATCATTCATTGATCATATCATATCAAAAGAAACCAAGTTCCTATACATGCCATACACAAAACTAAACGTCTAACTATACCAATGTGATTCCTTCGATAGTGTGATCGGGTCTCCGAAGTTTCCTTCGATCCCCGAGTGGCTTGATAAAAACTATAAGAAAAAGAAAATAAAGAGAGTAAGCACTAGGCTTAGTAAGCTTACAAGCAAATAAATTACAACATTCACATAATGAATGATTATACATAATGTCACCTAGCCTCATAAACTTTCTTTACTTCTCATTTTCTACCTTATTCTTTACTCACTTACCTTTTTTTCTTACCTGACCTTTCACTATTCGTAAATATAATCTACCTTCCCTTTTGCTGATAATTCACTGTAATTTAACATGTACAATGACCCATTGAACCACTCGGAATACTAAGGATCTTTGGGGGTCGTTCTGTCTATCAATATCACCGCCAATGCCATGTCTTCGACATGGACTTACATGAATTATTCTGTCTCCAATGCCATATATATATATCTAATATGGGCTTACATGGCTCATTCCTGTCTCCAAAGCCATATATCTGATATGGACTTACATGGCTCATTTTCATCGATCTGTCTGTCAACCCCAATATCCTAATATTCCTAAGGTTCAAACAGGGCTTCCTAATGCTTTTTCTCTGTCACTTCGCCTTTAATTCGACTTTAAATATTCTCATAAAATAAGTATATAAATGCTGAAATTGACAATAATAATGTAAAATAAAAGAATATTGCATTTATTTCTGTAAACTTACCTCGATACAAAATGTGACTAAACTTTACAATTTAATCCTTTACTTTTTCTTTTCCCGATCTACTCCCGAATTTCGCTCTTCTTGATCTATAATAGCAAATTTAACTTATTTAATATCAAAATTTATCAAAACAGTCCTTTACTCAGACTTTGGAAAAATTACATTTTGCCCCTAAACTTTTGCATATTTACACTTTTGCCCCAAAGCTAAGTAAATTAAACTTCAGCCTATTTTCTTATGTTTTATGACATGCTGGTCATTTTTCCCTTCTATGGCAGCATCAAATTCATACTCTAACATGCACTTATGACTATTAGGTATTTTTACCTAGATTAAGTCCTTTTACTCATTTTTGCTTAAAACCGAGTAGTACAAGTTGTCTAACATAATTTAAAACCTCATATTCTATCATAAAACACCAAAATACACAAATTTCACCTATGGGTATTTTTCCAAATATGAACCCTAACTTAAATTATTGCTAGCATAAGCTTTTATCGACTCTAGGGACTCAAAAGCGTCTGAGAACATTAAAAGCGGGGCTTGGAATCACTTACCGTGGAGCTTGAAAGCTTGAAACAAACCCTAGCTATGGAGAACCCTTGAAATTTCGTCCTCATGAAGAAGATGGACAAAAATTGGCTTTTAATTTTGTTTTTAATTCATTTTACCCCTAAATGACCAAAATGCCCTTACTACTAAACTTTCAAAAATTCCTTCCATGTCCTAATTTTGTCCATGAACTTAAAATTCGTCAAATTACCCTTTAAGGACCTCTAATTAATAATCTAATTAAATTTTATGCAAAATACTTCTAGAACACAAGTTTTACAATTTATTCAATTTAGTCCCTAATTTCAAATTAAGCACTTTATGCATAGAATTCCTTCACGAACTTTTCACACAATAATGCAAACATATCATAGACCTCAAAATAATAATAAAATAAATTTTTCTACCTCAGATTTGTGGTTTCGCAACCACTGTTCCGTTTAGGCCCTATTTCGGGATGTTACAGCACGGCCTGGCACACGGGCGTGTGACTAGACCGTGTGATACACACGACTATCACATGGGCCTGTGGTTTGGCCGTGTGTCCCCTGCAATTTACATATTTTCAAAACAGAATGCTTAGGTATTACCACACGGGCAGAGACACGGGCGTGTATCTCAACCGTGTGAGGAACACTGCTTAGCACACGGACATGTGCCTTGGCCGTGTGAAAACTGCACCTAATTTTTGAAAAATAAATTGGTCACACGGCCTAACACACAGGCGTGTGACTTGGCCGTGTGATGTACTCAGAAAGTTACACGGGTTTGGACACGGCTTGAAGCACAAGCATGTCATAGGGTCGCACAGGCATGTCCCTTGGCCACACAGGCATGTGTGCCCTGTACCTAGGAAAAAATTTTAAATTTCGCAAAAAATTCTTAGAGAACCCGAATTAGTCCTAATTTGTTTTTAATTCGTATTTAGGGTCTCGAAGGCCTATAAAATGGACAATATGATTAATTTATTATGTGTATACTTATTGAATTGTTTAATATTGTAATCGTTTTGAAAAAATTGGTAATACTCTGTAACCCTGTTTCGGCTACAAATAAGGGTTAGAGGGTGTTACAATTGAATTTTTATGATGATCATTAAATTGTAAAGAATTCAAAAGTATGTAAATTGTGTTCTAAAATGTAAAATTAAGTTGATTATGTTATATTTACCCATGTAGACAATATATGAATTAATAGGATTTATATGGCACGCCATTAGAAAGTATTGAGCGCACTCTTCGTTCTGTTATTGAACTTTGGTGCCACTTTGCTATTATTAAGCACTTTGCTATTATTTTGTTCTGATTTTGCACTTCGGTGCAACTCTGTTTTGTTATTGCACTTTTATACATCTCTATATTATTTCTGTATATCCTACGTGTTCTATTATGTCTACATTGGGTCTCTGTTAAATATTAAAAGATAAATTAAAGCGATAATCAATATGACAAGATCTTGAGTTATTGAGGAAATGATAATGAATGGAATTATAATGATTAAGTTATAGTATGCAAGTTTTAATGCTATTATGTTTTGAATGTGTTGAATATAATGTTATTGTACTTTCTTACATCTATTTAATTAAAAAGGTAAGTTTAACTCTAGTTGTACTTACTAAGTTTTCACAAGCTTATCGCTTTATTTTTAATGCGTAGGTAAAGACGTGGAGTGAGGATTTGTCGAGGATCAAACTCTTTACATCTCATCACATCTCAAGCGCTTGGAGAAAGTATGAAATCTCTTTTATTTTGATCTAAGTAAATGACATGTACATAGGTGAAACACTAGATTAAGTAAGTGAATGCCTAGATGTTGTAATACTTGAGTTAATTGTGTTTTGGATGAAGTATATATGGTATTATATAGTTCATGAGTTTTGGTTAATATTTGGACTAATTGAGAACTGTTGAGGTTTGTTTTTTGCCCCCCTAATTTGGGAGTGGTTCTTCCTTTTTTATAAGACACAGTT
This sequence comes from Gossypium anomalum, assembly GCA_025698475.1. Classification (NCBI taxonomy): domain Eukaryota; kingdom Viridiplantae; phylum Streptophyta; class Magnoliopsida; order Malvales; family Malvaceae; genus Gossypium; species Gossypium anomalum. The sequence goes on from CM046966.1 coordinate 85,750,493, forward strand.
CCCTTAATGTGACATGCTAGAGAGGTATCTAGTTACCATGCATATAACTCAGGACGACACATACCCTCTTTAGGTTCGACACATATCCTATATGTGTCATTTTGATAGGATTCACACCCAAATATCATCATACGTGCTCGTGTGTCCCTCGTGAGGTGTGTTCACATGTCTTTCTTGCGAGGGACTAATGTTTCGCCTCACGAGGTGCTGATGTTACACCTTGAAAGATTGCCATGTTGGTGTCTACCTCGCAATATTACAGGGGTAATTGGGTCAGATTCCTTGTCACAAGGCCAAGTCCAAGTTGTAATGTACTTTATATGTAATGCCTCCTAACCCTATACTGTCGCCGGAATAGGGTTACAAAACATTACCAGTCAGTACAATACAATACAAACATTAATTAAAAATAAATTTTCACACTCATCATAATTTTAAGATGTCGTCCCTTTAATGGGCCCTTGCGGTCCAATATATACAGTAAAATCAATTTGGGACTAATTTAGAATCACTACAATTTTTTTTATTTATAAAATTCAAAAATTTCTTCTTTATAAACAGTACCATACGCCCGTGTGGCTTAGGGAACACGCCCGTGTGCCCCTTTCGACATGCCCGTGTGGGTACACCGTGTCACTCACATCCTGGACACGCCCGTGTCCTCTACCAGTGTAACTCTCTGACTTCCTACTTAAGAGCAACTAATTTCACACGGCCAAGGCACATACCCGTGGTGCATGGCAGTGTCCCTCACACGGCTGAGACACACGGCCGTGTCTCCTGCTCGTGTGGCAAGACCTGAGCATTTTGTTTTGAATGTTTTAAGATGCAGGGGACACATGACCTAACGACATGCCCGTGCGTAAGCTGTGTGTCTCACACGGTATGGCCATACGCCCGTGCTGCCATGCCCTGTGGACTTAAAATGAGTCTCTTGTTACAAGTTTACCATCCCTGCAAAACTTAAGCTTTAAGCTAACGATTTTATCAACTTTTAGCACGAGTAAACATACTTAATACCCATCCAATTTTAGCAATAAAACATACAACCAATGTACCCTCAGTGGTACCACAATTTATATCAATTAAACATTATCATACTAACCTAATTAATTTTCCTAGATTTAGTCACCAAAACTTACATGTTTCATACATAATTCAACATTTTTATATCTTTCATTACCATTTACAAACATTAGCTTAATAACCTAGGTACATGCCATTATCAACAATTAACATGTGTTACCTTATTGAGTTCGGGATCGGCCTGGGATGCTGATTCAACGATCTAGCTTTAACTTAACCTGCACACGGAAACAAACCGTACGCTGAGTATGAACTCAGTGGTATTTCTATAAACTGAACACTTAACAACGTAACATACACTTAATATCATATAGTAATCATAAATATTCAATTATTCCTTTCATGGATAAATTCTTTATTACTTATTCAATCTTTATCATTTATTAACCCGATTAGCTTTTCAAAATTAATTCACTAATCATCTGAACAATAATATTTTCCATTCATATGTCTCACTAATACTTCAGTTTACTATTCAATAATAGTAAATAATATTCCACTATCATATTTCATTCAGTAATCTATAATAAACTAGGCTCAATATCAATCAATTTATCAGTATCATTCAATAGCATTCAATTATTCAGTAACTTTTAATTATTCAATAACAACCATTTATTTAGTAACAATTATTTATTCAGTAACAGTCAATTATTCAATCGCGGTTAATATTTTCAATATCTATCAATCGGTATATCATTAACATTCAGTAACAGTCAAATATTCAGTAATAATTAATTAAACAGTAACAGTCGGTCTTCAGTACTTTTATTCACCCCTATTAACATGACTCGGACCTGGACGGATACACGGATCCAACCCACACACCGGGGATAATATACAGTGTTTCATAGGTCGAAGCCGGAATACACCTTATCGGTAACAGTAACAGTAACAGTAACGGTACACAGAGTACCTCATCGGAACAAATCCGGAACAGTAACAATAATGATCAGTGCGGAGTACCTCTTGAACGAATCCAAAGCGAGAATGAAGGCGACACTTATAATGTCTCATTGACACAAAGTCGGAATATCCCTGAACACTTCCAATCCTATGGCATGCCAACTATATCTAACTAGCCCAATACTGTTAATAGGGTTTTCGGTTCACTTTAAAATAACAATCATTTTCCCATTTCAAATCAGTAAATATTTCAATTCATTTCTTAATAATCATATATAATTCATGAATTTTTATTGAATTCAATACCATAATAATAATACTTACCATTCATATTAAATAATAAATTCAACAAATAATTATTAAGTTCGGATTATAGAAATACAAACCGTAATTTTCGAGCTATTCCTCGTCGACTTTGTCTTTTCCTCGCTTAGCCGAGATTTTCCGGCATAACGCTAGCTATTAAACTTCCAAGTTTCAAACCTTTAATTTTCTTTTTTCTTCTTTCTTTTCTCTTTTTCTTTCTTTCCTTCCCCTGCTCTCTGTTTCGTTCTTCATTCTGTTTCTTTTTATTTCTTTTACTTTTGTTATATATATATATATATATATATATATATATATATATATAAAATATAATATAACAATAATAACTATAATAAAATATCTATTTAATATCCGATATCTATTTTACATTTGTATACATATATATTATTACACTTGTCTTTCTTTAACCTATTTATTATATAAATATATTTTACTTAATAATAATATATAATTTAATAATATACTTATATAATAAGTAAATATACATGTATTTTACAAATGTATGTATATTAGTATCACACATGTCACCATATGCACCATACATTTGTCTTACTTTTATTTATTTATCATATAATATCAATTTAATAATAATAAATACATTAATATTTACTTAAATAATAAGCAAATACATACATGTATTACAAACGTATGTATAATATTTATTACACATGTATTTTATTTTTGCCATACACTTGGCACTCACTTTGGCTTATTTACTTATTTAGTCTTTTCAATTTTCTTTATTCTATAATTAAACTTTCACACTTCATTCAATTTAATCCTTTAATCTAATTATCCTTAATTTAAGCTAATTTACTTCATTAAATTTTAATTAACCACTTACTTAACTTCGTAAATATTTTTAATAAATATTTACGAATCCATTTTTTAGAAACAAAGACCCGAAAATGCACTTTTTTTCGATAACTGTAAAATTCGGGTCATTACATTATAAGAGGAACCAATTTGGTGTGGTTTAGAAATGTTTAAAAGCAAAAATTTCAGGTCCCCACCTAGGTCTCCGGACATGCGAAATATGTCTCAAGACATAAATAACTTTGAAGCTAAAAATCTACAATAACTTAGTCATGTATTGAGAAAAAAGCTCATTTGTCTTGAGACCTATACTCACGTGTCTTGAGACAGAAAAACTTTGAAGCTAAATTTCTATAGTTTCGAAGCAATGTCTCAAGCTAAATTTTTTTATTTGAATTAAATGAGCCCCGAAACAAACTTTATTTAAAATTAATCCTTATTAATAGTCTAATTATGTTCTCAAAAGTGAAATGAGACCTTGAATTCATTAATAAAAGTCCGAACTACAAATATTTGATAATGTAAAAGAGTGTTCCGTGATTAATGTAACGTTTGTTGCTCGAGTTTACTTGGGTAAATGGTGTTATATTATACTTTAATTTGATCAATTTTAATCATGTACTTTTTGAATTGGTCACTTTTAGTCCCTATACTTTTTGAAATTTAAAATTTTTATCCTGACCAAAATAGTAGCAGTTAAATATGTTTGGTTAAATTCAATTACTAGTATTGTACGATGTGTATAATTATAAATTTGGTCCATATTCTACAATTGGATCATTCTAAGTCCCTATACTTTTCAAATTATGAAATTTCAGTCTTGCCATAAATAATAATCATTAATCTATCAATTAGATTTTTAGTGAGTAATATCTTTGGTGCATCATATTTTAGAAATAATAGAAAGATTGAGTGACCATTTTAGACGGTAATAATTAAATTAATAATTTTTTTAAAAATGACTAAAATAATAATGATGCTATTTTAAGATAACCTTCGGTTTAAAAAAATCATTTCCAAAGTCTTCACATTATAGTCCCCAACCTATTATTCAAACGACGTCGTGGTACCGGTTTGTTTTACAAGACCGATGTCTCCCAAATTCTCCTACTCCCCATGTCTCGACTTTCCGGTTTTCACTTTCCTGTCCATCTATTTCCTGAAAAGAGTTTTTTTATATGTTTGTTTGTTTATTTTATTATTAATGACCGTTTCTTCCCCCAGATATCTATATCTTCATTTTCTTCCCTCTTTTCAATATCGAAGAAAATACAAATTAAAACAAAAATTTGGATCAAATTTCTAGGGTTTGATTTCACCGTTCTCTACAACAAATCATTTCCATCACTGTTCCTTCTTTTTTTGGTCACAACTGCCCCGGTAAGTTCAAAGCCATTCTCCATTTCATTTCTCCTTTTTTTTTTCTTTAATATCTCTGTGATCGTCGTCTTCTACCTTTCGGCGATCATATGTTTTGATTTATTGTGTCTTTATTTAGTGGACTTCAAGAGTTGGTCTATATTTTTGCGGCAAATGTGTTTGAACATATATTAACTCTTTGTTTTTTTATAAGATTAATTTACTAGTTTTGTAGTTTTGGAGAATTACGATTTGCATTTTCGATTTCATCAATATTTTAGATATTATGTGTTTAATTAAGATGAAAAAGAAATCTAATTTAATTGCAATGTTGCTATTGTAGTCATTGTTGAAGGCCACTATCTTTTTATTGATTTTATTTGAGTGGGAGTTTGGCTTTAATGATAGTTTTGTTCGTTGATTGTATCTGTTTTCCGTAGGATTATGTACAAGGATTTCTTTTTATATATGTATATTTAAAATTCTAATTATCTGCTCAAAGTAGATAGGTCTGGTCCATTTTGGCTCTGATGCATACTAGTAGTTCTTTCCTTTTTTAAGTGATATTTGCAGAATGCAGGTTATTTTAACTTAATATGCTGCGGTTGTATTTAAGTGTATAGAAGCACTGAGGTATAGGGGTGGTAAAGCTTTTAATTTTCATTTAACTGGTTATTTAGGGGTCACTGCAATGCACCGAGTGGGCAGTGCGGGGAACAATACCAATTCTAACCGCCCACGGAAAGAAAAAAGGTTGACATATGTACTGAATGATACCGCTGACACAAAGGTGAAGTGGCTTATGTTCTTTTAATTCTTTTTTTACTTTCTTGTTTTCCTCTTTCAAGTGAACAAGACATCTTCCTTGATATATATTTGTCAGTCTTGTGGAATTTGCATGTTCAGATTTCATTAGGATTGAAATTTGCATATCCGTATTTTTCATTGTAATGCCACATTTTAGATTGTTGTTGTTTCTGCATCTTTGGTTTATTTTTTAACTAAAATAAAAATTCTAGAAGCTTGTTTTTGTTTTTATATGTATTCTTATATGGGGGCACTCCAATTGGTGAATGACTCACATAATAACGATTTGAGCATATTTTCATTTTTGGTTGTATCCTTTTGTAGATTTGTAACACCATGCTACATGTTATATATATTACTTCATTAGGTTCAGTGAGAATGATTGTTATATATTTGCTAAATTGATAAACTTGGCATATTTGAAATCTATCTTGGTTGGCAATTCTTAACTTCCTTCTCCAAGATAATGTTGTGCCAGTTTCATTATTTAACACCTTTTATCCTTAGGACTTATGGTATACTTAACTTAAATGAAAATGATGGCTTGTGTTAATTCATTGTATTGTTCACTCATCCTTCATTTATTTAGGACCATGTTCCCAATCAAATTGGATAATTCTGCTAATCCTTTGCTTTGTATTATAAAAATTGTCACTATCTTATATTCTGGTTGAGCCTTTTATAACTTAATTTTGAGTATAGACACTAGGCATTGATGTTTCTCTACTTTGATATGTTGTTTTGCAGCATTGTGCAGGCATAAATTGTTTGGCTGTGCTAAAGTCATCAGCCTTGGATGGGTGCGACTATCTTTTCACTGGTAGCCGTGATGGCACACTTAAGAGATGGGCACTTGGTGAAAATGCTGCCACATGCTCTGCTACATTTGAGTCTCATGTTGATTGGGTACCTTCTTACTATCCATGATATTACTTTCACAACGAGCATGACCTTCATACTTTAGCCTATATCTTTTGTTGTTATTTTGTGGCTTGGAGGGTGTGGAATTTTAATTTATTTTCTGATTTGGTCCACTAGAATGACATATCCCTGATGTGATATCAAATATGAATCATTGTAGTAACCAACCAAGCAACCGGCTCTCAAAAAGCAAATCTAGAGCAAGAATTGTCCTTTGCACTTCATTTATATCAATATTTAGTTTGAATGCTTAAAGCCTATTATCTGTTCTTTTTCCCAGTTTGTGGAATTCACCATCAAAATATCTTACACATATAATATATGATATATCTGTAACTATTTAAGTTATGATTGAGAATAGGTGATTTTCTTGTTGTGCAGGTAAATGATACTGTTATTGCTGGTGATAGTACACTTGTTTCATGCTCGTCAGACACTACATTGAAGGTCTTTTTGTTAATTAATGTGTTATTAGTGTCTTATTGTCTATGTCGGTTAAGTGTTGACATGTGCTTGTTCTTTGAGAAATACTAGACGTGGAATTGCTTGTCTGAAGGAACTTGCACCAGGACTTTCCGTCAACACTCTGACTATGTTACATGTCTAACCGCAGCTGAAAAAAATGTAATTTCTGTGTCAAAAATTTCAGTTGATTTAATTAGCTTCATGTGTGAAATGTTCCTGCTGTGCTAGGTTGCAATTTAAGTTTCATGCTTAGTTTGGTAGCATATGCGTCCTATAAGGTATGGTGGTTATTAATATTGAGGTCACTTTCTAATTCAATTTTAGTGTTGTGCATTTTAGACCAATGTGGTTGCCTCTGGGGGTCTTGGAGGGGAGGTTTTTGTGTGGGATATTGAAGCTGCAGTAACTCCAGTCTCTAAATCCAGTGATGTAGTGGAAGATGATTGTTCCAACAGTATGAATGGTTCGGCAAATTTATTACCGATATCAAGTCCGAGAACAATTAGCTCAAGTAACAGCATTAGGACGCACACAACTCAGTGTCATGGATATGTTCCCATTGCTGTCAAAGGTCACAAAGAATCGGTCTATGCATTGGCAATGAATGATAGTGGTTCCCTTCTTGTCTCTGGTGGAACTGAGAAGGTAGTTTTTGCTTCTTAGTTTATTCAAATTTTCTGATAATAAGTTTTTCTTTTCCCCCACAACATCTTCCTATAGATGATCTTATCATTACCTCTGTTGGTCATCTAATCTTTTAACAATTTCAGTAGCTATTTATATTTCCTGCCTCATTTCCATATAGGTTGTGCGAGTTTGGGATCCAAGAACTGGTTCGAAGAATATGAAATTAAGAGGGCATGCAGATAACATTAGGGCTTTGCTTCTGGATTCTACTGGCAGGCTAGTACAATGAGTTCTGCTCTGTAGTCTTTATTCTAAGTGAAAATTAGTATTATCCTGATGTTAGTTGTAGGTGTTACTGTTATGGAGCTTTATATGCATTATAAGATGCATATTTTTTACCTGATTTTTTTCTCTTGCAACTGCTGCACTCTTCTGTGTCAGTGAGATAAATAGGTTGGTTAATTGTTGATGAGTTCTTCCCTTGATTGACTGCTACTGAATTCTTTTTCTTTTTCCACTGCTTATTTTATGAGTGAAGTTTTCACAGTCACTGTTTTCTTTCAGATATTGTTTGTCAGGGTCCTCGGATTCTATGATCAGGTACATAATCTGTGCATAGGTTTCGCGGTTGTATTACCAGATGCAATTTTCAGCTGTAAAGAATCTAAGATCTTTCCTTTAAATGGTCTTAATTTTATTTTGCAGGCTGTGGGACCTTGGTCAACAACGTTGTGTGCATTCATATGCTGTGCACACAGATTCTGTTTGGGCACTTGCAAGCACCCCAACATTTAGTCATGTTTATAGTGGTGGTAGAGATCTTTCTGTAAGTACACACCATACCAAATCATTTTAACCAGCATCTTTATCAATTTTTCCAAATGTTTTGATGTAGAATTGAGCTAGAAATTTATTGCTGATCTAGGACAATTAAATATAGGAAATTACAAGAGTAACTAGGTAGTTTAATTTTTGTATGGGTTGGGCTTGGATGTGATTAATGAAGGATTTTGAAAGTAATCCTGGGCTGTGCTGATACCTTAACAGTACTCGTGAATGGTAATCTAAGGTTACAGGTTTAATTTGATAATGAATTTATGCAAGTGAGGTCGAGGTTTGTTGGAAGGGTTTAAGGTTGATTTGAAATTGAAGCCATTGCCAGAGATTAGAGATTAAGGAAGAAGAATAGGTGATCTAGGCTTCATACCTATAATTCCTTAAACTTTGCAACTGGAGAAGGGTTGGGATAACAGTTGCTGAAGTTTTTTGTAAATCTGTTGTCTAACTGAAATAGGTCTTGCTCATTTTCTGAGTTCTGGTCCCACAAAGTTATCAGATCCAAAAGTAGGAAACTTCCTAAAATGACTTGATTCAATCCATTAATAATGAATAGAAACCTATAAACATACAACAAACTTGAGTAAATATGATTCCTAGTGTCAAATTCCTCAATTTTCAGTAGATTTTGAAACAAGCATTATATGTTTGGCATATTAAAATGAAGGAAAATGAGAATGAATTAAAACCCTGCAACTTCAATTCAATTAAACTTATTAATGTGAAGGCTTGATTATTTCTATTGTAGAGTAAATAAATTTCTGAATGTTTCTAACATCAAATAATGTCCATATCTCCAATTTTTCTCAGCACGTAATCTTGACAATTCTTAACATATTTGTCTGTTGCTTGCTTCTGATATCCCCTTCCTATCTGATAGAAAAGGATCCCATGATCCTGAACTGATCTTACCTGGGATCTCAAATCCCAAGTTTGTCTATGAAGAGCAGATCTAATTGTATTAGTGTCTATAATTGATTTCTTCTGTGTAATACTAATCGATAGGGCCTCATTGGTAAGTGCTTTTAACTCTCAGCTTGTGTTAACTTTTTCTGCACGCATCAGTTATATCTGACAGACTTGACAACAAGAGAGAGTCTTTTGCTTTGCACCAAGGAGCAACCAATTTTGCAGTTGGCATTGCATGATGATAGTATATGGGTTGCAACTACAGATTCTTCAGTTTGTAGGTGGCCTGCTGAGGGACGGACTCCTCAGAATGTCTTCCAAAGAGGTGGTTCATTTTTGGCTGGAAACTTGTCTTTTTCGAGGGCAAGAGTTTCATTAGAAGGGTCTACCCCAGTAAGTATCGTTAATATATATATATTTATTCATGTATGTACAGTTTTTGCTTACAGAAAATCACCTGATAGATCCTTGTTTTCTCTTTATTAATTTGCATCTTGTATTATTAATACATAAAATCTGCACTGTAACACTTATTTTCTTCATATACTTGAAATGTTCTGAATTTGGTGCTACTCATCAGGTTGTTAATAATTTCTTTCATTGTTCCTTGCTCATCCAACCCCAAGAAAAATGAAATATTACATTTCTTTTTATTTATGATACACACTTTGTTATGGATATCTCTTTGAAGTTTGGCTGTGTCTGGAAATTGTTTATCTTCTATACCCTTCTCTTCACTGATGTGCTGTTGTTGTCTGTTATTAATAGGCCCCTGTTTATAAAGAACCAATCTTTACCATTCCTGGAACTCCAGCAATTGTTCAGCATGAAATTTTAAATAACAGAAGGCATGTATTGACAAAGGTAAAATTGGTTGACTTTTATTGGAAGATTTTATTTTGGGATATTGCTTTTCAAGTGTATGGTTTTTATGATTCTTTAACAGGATGCTGCTGGTTCAGTAAAGCTCTGGGAGATAACCAGGGGTGTTGTGATTGAGGATTATGGACAGGTGAACAAGATTCTCTCACACCATTTTTCTTTTTTCCCCCCTTGAGTAGAAGTGGTTTGCACTTTGCTTTTCATGTATTGGTTAACAAATAGACACACTTGTATATTCAGGGTTATGTTTTTGCTGTATCTATTTATCCATTCTCAAATTTCAATGTCCAGGTTTCATTTGACGAGAAAAAGGAACAGCTTTTTGAGATGGTGCGACAACTATTTATTTGAAATTATGTAAGTTCGAATATAATATATCTTGTTTATGAAATTTACTTTGGATCTTTGCTTAAAACCATTCTAGGTAAGCATTCCTGCATGGTTCACTGCGGATACCCGGCTTGGATGCTTGTCTGTTCATTTAGACACGCCCCAATGCTTTACTGCAGAGATGTATTCTGTAGATCTGAACATAACTGGCAAGCCTGAGGATGATAAGGTAATACAACTTTCTTTTTATTGTGGGCATCTTAAGATATGATTTCTATGAAAATTCTTTAAGGATTCTTTGTTATTATCATATGCATCCGGTTATGACTTGCCTTTGGCAGGTTAATCTAGCTCGTGAAACCCTTAAAGGTCTTTTGGTTCATTGGTTCGCCAAAAGAAGGCAAAGACATGGCTCCCAGGCTTCTGCTAATGGAGATGTTGTATCAGGAAAAGATTTGACCGCCAGAAGTTCTGCTCATTCAAGGATTGAGGTAGATGGAAATGCTGAAAATGACTCATTGGTCTATCCTCCTTTCGAGTTTTCTACTGTTTCCCCTCCCTCAATTATTACCGAGGGTTCCCAAGGAGGTCCTTGGAGAAAGAAAATTACTGAATTGGATGCAACCGAGGATGAGAAGGACTTCCCTTCGTGGGTTTTGGATTGTGTATTAAATAATCGGCTACCACCTAGAGAAAACACCAAGTAACTTCTGTGACCTCATTAAGCTTTCCTTCAACTTAGTTAACTTTAGGAAACAAATTTGCATGGAACTTTTCATATTTGAAAGTGCTTATTGATGAACCCCTTTGTCAATACGCTTACTACAAGGGTATGAACGTAATGAACTGCTGTTTAAGTAGAGTAGTTTGCCGTGCCTTTTATTTTGTTGTGCCTTCAGTCCTTAATTCTTTGATATTCATTTCTTGTGAGTATCTGTATTTTTCTTTATTTAGAAAAAGACGTACTTCCTTTATGCTGCTTCACTACAGTCAGAACCATGGATAATCATTTATTCTACTTGTCTGGTGTTAATTAGAGTCATTTCATCATTTTTTCCATCTCCTATGATGAAGTTTTTATATTTCTTTTTTGCAGGTGCAGCTTCTATCTTCATCCGTGTGAAGGTTCAGCTGTTCAGATACTGACACAAGGAAAGTTAAGTGCTCCTCGCATATTGAGAATGCATAAGGTATACATTATAGTACTTGCAAAAGGCAACTTCTTTTGCATGACATTTATTTGTACAGGCATATGTTTTTAGTATACATATATAGAACACTTAGGTTTATAGTCTAGCATCTATTTCACAATTTATAGCATGAACTGCTTGAGGGGTAAAGAAGCAAAGTTAGGTTACTGAAAATGTATTTCAAGATACATATGCATTGACAGAACCTTTAACTTTGTTGTTGCAAAACAAAATAGGAACAAATTGGAACAAATAATCTTTTGAATTAGCTTTTTTTTAAAGTGCCATGCTATTGCTACCTATATTAGAGGGAGATGCCTTTGTGGTTTGTTTGACTTCTTTTCTTCTCAGGTTACTAATTCTGGCATGAGATGCTCGTGGGTGGCATATTTAAAGATGATTTATGTAGTATCTTTTTCAAGGACACTAACCTTGATATTAATGGGAAGCTGGTTATAATTTTTTTTGTTGATAAATATTTTATTGGTTTTCTTTAAATAAGTACATTTGCTCCGTTGTTCTGTATCTAGGTTGTTAATTATGTCATAGAAAAGCTGGTGCTTGACAAACCAATTGATAGTTTAAATACCGATGGGACATATGCTGCTGGACTTGGTGGACAATCGCAACATTCAGCAGGTGGAGAGGGATCTCTTCGGTCTGGATTGAAGCCTTGGCAAATGCTTCGGCCTTCTATTGAGATTTTATGCAATAATCAGGCAAGTCAATCCTATGTTAAATGTTATTATGAGATTGGTTAAGGGCCTAAGATCTCTTTGTCGAAGCTGTGATTTTTTCATTGTTTTATGGTACTAATATAAATCTTACTATAATATACATAGCAAAATAGTTTTATACCAAAGTGTACAGTTCAAGTTCAATCATTATATGCTGGTCATTTGTACTGCTAATAAATCTAACTTTGCAGTTTTAGACCAAGTGGTTTAGTTCTTGTTCAATCATACTATAATACCTGTCATTTAATGTGCTGCTATTCTTCCAGGTACTGTCTCCGGAGATGAGCTTAGCCACTGTGCGGGCTTACATATGGAAGAGACCTGAGGACTTGGTACTTAATTATAGAATGATTCAAGGCAAGTGATTATTGTTGACTTCGGGGGCCAGGTGAGTGACAACTTATTCATGTTTTAAGTTATCTGCATTTTCTTTTAAAAGAATAACACATATGTGAAGTTATTCAGTGGTGGATCTTGACATTTAGTCTTAAGGGGCCAATTACAAGATTAAATTGCTCAAAAAAAATTCATTCCCATGAAAAATGTAAATTCATGAGCTCATATATATGTGTGTGTATAATATTATAATATATACTATTTTTGCTATCTTCATTTAATAATTTCTTTCAAGTTTCTTTTAGCTAAGATGTATCAAATTTGAACAGATTAGTATATATGTTTATATCATAGAAATTAAAGAGATTATCCATTGGAGATTTAAAACTATACAAAGGTAGGGGATTACCATATAAAACATAAAAGAATCGAAAAACTAGTATGTATATGTTCTAGTAAAAGCTACGAATTTGGAGATGAAAATAAAAGTTAACAAATATTGGGGCGACAAAGAATATGTGACTTTCAATACCCTTAGTTAAAAGTCTTGTAAACAAATAATCGTATTTAGAAGGGTTAGTTGAAGTTCACATTATTGTAAGTTTGTAACTTATAAACTAATTAATTAATTTGTAAAGTTTAAGAATAATGATGGTAAGTAAAATGGAAAAATAAAAAATAAAAATGCAATTTTAACCTTTTTTTTCCCAATCTATAGTAGTTCACTACATCTAAACATATCTTTGAGGGGACCAATTTATCTTTATTTAGTATTCAAATACATATCAATATATATTGTAGAGAACTTCAAAAAAATTTGGCAACGAGGTTTTTGCCTCTGAAGTTATTCTTTGGGGAATATATTTTCTTGTGATGAAAGTAGGGAACTTGTATTCCCTTGGATTTGTTCTGTTCCTGAAAGAAAAAGGGAGGTTGGTTTATCTGTTGGAGAGGATACATCTGATTATTTTAATTCTTCCCTCAATATTTCTGCCAATTTAGCATTGAATCAGACAGTCAGCTTTTACTTCAAACATATTCGAGTTTTTTTTTTAAATAGTTTGAACTGCATCCTCTTATATTGTTGGGCTTGCAGGATGGTCCTCCAATGAAAATCTCATGCTTTTTGCCAAGTGTTAGGACATATTTTTCTGAGGTTGCCTATCATGATCAGAAGTGTCTGTGGATGTGGATCCTTGTATATTTGGATAGACGACTGGTTTTCAAACCGGGGGCATTCTCTACTCTGTCGAGAGGATGGTGGTTAATGTTAGACGTGCATGCATTTGCCATACATCAGATAAAAGCTGTAGGACGGACATGCAAGTGGCGGAGCAGTTTGCAACTCCGAGTGACAATCAGCCAGAAGAACACCGGGTAATTTCTTGGACAAAAAGAAAAGGTATATGATGTCGAAAGCTGTGTATATTTAAATTGTGGGGGTACAAGACATAGTCATAGAACTGTTGTCATGAAGTTGAATATTTTTGTTTATTATTTCCTGGAAATAAAACAATCAATTTTGCATTGAATAAGTGCTAGAATATCTAGAAAATTTCCTGTCAATGATTTGTTGTGCATGTTGTTGTAGTTTCCCGAGGCAAGAAATGAAATGCTAAGGAATTCATGTAATTTGATTTTGCCGAAGTGGTTTAAGGAGTTGTGTTGTTATTTTGTCATAAATTGAATGGTGGAAGGCAGATGTAATAGGTGAGTTAGTTCATTCACCTGTGTAAGCAGTAGAAATATCGGAATCTCCTAAGGTCAAATTTGTTTATTATCAGCATTAAATTCAAATGTCACTCTTTGTTGGATATTCAAAGCCGCTTAATATTCTGAATTCAATAAATAAATAATATACAAAATAATAATAAAATGCATGAGTTGAAACTAATTAATAATAATACATTAAATTTGTACGATACTAAAATAAAAAATAGATTAATTTTTTTAAGTAAAACGATATTTAAACACATGAATATCTCATATTAAGATTACTAGATAAACACAATTATTTATCATGGTGTTGTCATCAATCCTAAGTTGATGTCAAGTTAATTTGCGGTATTATTTTAATCAACAACATTATTAATATAGAAATCTTATCACATGTATATACGTGTGGAAATCACAAATCTAAAACACAAATGTGTTTAAAAATATCATGGTTTCAAACTAATTAATAATAACATATGAATATATATGTCATTAAAATTAAAAAGCTAGATTAAATTGTTTATGATGGTATTGACGCCGACTCAATCAAATACATTATTAATAATATATATGTCACTGTTTCATACAATCCTTTCTCCAGTTGAGAATGATGTAGATAATAAAGTGTACATAATAAAATTAAAATGTATAAAAATATTAAAATAAAACTTTAGTTGAGTGGTAAATTAAACATTTAACTAATGTAATTAGTGTGGGTTTTAATCTCAATATTTGCATATTTTTATTAGTTTTTTAAAATGAAAAGATTAAAACACCCTCGAATAATATTACTTATTTTAATTATGGAAGAGAATTCTCGTAATTTCCTAATCGAATTG
This sequence comes from Gossypium anomalum, assembly GCA_025698475.1. Lineage (NCBI taxonomy): Eukaryota > Viridiplantae > Streptophyta > Magnoliopsida > Malvales > Malvaceae > Gossypium > Gossypium anomalum. The sequence continues at coordinate 85,765,580 of CM046966.1, forward strand.
GTATCCAATTGATTCATGATACCAATTCAGTCAAGAGTTTAAATAATAATATAAATAATGAGATTTTTTTTTTTTTTTTTTTTTTGCTTCCAAATTAAAATTAATTTTTATAAGCCTAGTAGATGTTGTCAAAAGTATAAGGAAGAAGTGATTAACATCTTTTGTTAACAGCTACATTAGGTTTATATGTCGATTTTTTTAATTGGCTTTTTAAGTTTTTTTTTAATTAGGAAAATAGGACGTTTTTAAAGAGAGTTGGACGCGCTTTCCTCTAACAGTCGTTTTCCCCAACGACCTTTTAAATATTGGCAACGGTAAAATTATTTAGAAGGGCCAATGGTAATATTTTTTTCCCATAAATATCAGGTCATTTTTCATTATTTTCACTCAAATTCAACTCTCTTATTCTCTCTAAACCCTCAATTCTTTTAGTTCTCTCAAAATTCTCAATTTTTATTTGAAATTTTCCTATACACTCTATTTAAAAATACTATAGTTTTATTTAATTATTTCATATACTCATTTCGATTAAATTTTCATGAAAGGTAAGCTCTCTGATTCATTTCGACGACAAGTATATTTCCGCCGCTCAAGCGACAATGGTCAGACAAAATTTTAAATTTTGTTATTTTCAATTAAGTTAAATTTAAAGTTTTTTTAATTTTTAAAATATTTTAAAATATTTTATTTTGTTGATATAAATAGGCAAATAATTGTGTTCTGGACCGGTTCATACATAACTTGTAAAAGTGTCCAGACACCGAAATTTGTGGTTACTTGCAAGACGTGGGATTCTTGCATGCCTCTCGTATGTTTAGGGGCTGCAAACTCAATCTTACACTCATCAGCGCGTTGGTGGAAAGATGGAGGCCTAAGACACACTTTCCATCTTCCTTGCGGCAAGTGTACAATCACACTCGAGACGTAGCTTTACAACTTGGTTTATCGGTGGATGGGCTAGTCGTTACGAGGTCAGCGATTGTTCACAGTAAAGACAACCTTTGCGAGAAATTTTTGGGGAATGTGCCGAACAAGTTTCAAGGTGGCTGGAGAGATATGAAGTGGTTGGAAACCAATTTCAAAGATCTTCCTTCAAACGCGTCCGATGTCGTCAAAGAACAAAACGCCCGGACATTTATCCTAAGGTTAACCGGGGGCATGCTAATGCCCGATAAATCTCAAAATTTGGTACACATAAGGTTGCTACTACACCTAGTCGAGTTTAAAGAATGCAGACAACTAAGTTAGGGATCAGTCGTGTTGGCCACGTTGTATTGGGAGTTTTGTCAGGCAATAGAATTGGATAATATATCAATTGGTGGTTGTCTGCTCTTGCTACAGTTATGGGCGTGGTGGCGGCTACCATTTCTACGTCCCCAAGTGAATGGGTTTATATGTTCCTATTGGTGACAAGGTAAAAATCATTTGATAATAATATGTTATTAATATAGTAAATGTTGTTTATTTATTATATGTTTAAATTAACATATCGCTTCAATAGGTGGAACCAAGGGACGAGTTACATGGGACTACCGAAGCAGCTCGAAGATATTCGGCTGCTATTACATCAACGCTCAAAAGTCGAGGTAAGTTACTAATTTTTTTCAAACCTATAATAATTACGCAAGGATTTGTAATTTAAAATTATATACATAACAGAATTTACAATTATACATTGCAGTTTGAATGGATGTCATATGTCGATTCGGATATCTTAGAATACGTTCCACTAAAATTTTTGGTCATTCGGAGTATGTGGGACACAAAGGTGCTATTGATAGTGTATGCCACTGTAATATCCCTAACCCGAATCTGTCGCCGGAACAGGGTTACAGAGTATTATCAGAATTTAAAGATCAAATAACAGACATTTCATATCATTTAGCACACATATCAGAAACTAATCCAAATATATCATACTGTCCCTTATGTGAGCCCTCGAGGCCCAAAATACATGTTAGAAATAAGCCGGGACTAAACCCAGGTACTTAGAGAATTTTTTTAGATAAAATTATTCAAAGGTGCAGGGGACATATGCCCGTGTGGCCAGACCGTGTGTCTCACATGGTCAAGAGACACGCCCGTGTCTCAGGCTGTGTAGACATTTGAAATAGGGACACATGGCCGTGTCCCAGCTCGTGCCCAAACTTATGAGCTCTCTGACTTGGGTTACACGGTCAAGCCACACGCCAATGTGCTAGGTCATGTGAGCATACTGACTTGCATTAATAAGATGCAGAGGTCACACGGCCAAGCCACACGCCCGTGTGCTAGGTTGTGTGAGCATTTTGTTTTGCACTAATTAAAAGATACAGGGGACACACACCCGTGTCTCTGCCCGTGATGACGAAAATGGGTCATTTTCCAAGCCACATTTCTCACCCACCTTGTCATCAACCTAACTCAACATTTGTACCCAACAACAAGTCATAACAAGGCATTCAAATCAAGGCAAAATCAATACTTAAACATGACATATTACCACATATATCCAATTATCCAAACTTACCAAATTAACCAAATTCACATATATGCATATTTTATCAAATGTACTAATTCAAACCAACCTTCAATATACCTAATATTTATCCATCATTCAACCATTACAAACACACATCAAAATATATATCCAATACAAGTCATTCAAATGTCTAGTTCCAACAAAACATTTATATGCCAACATTGGCCAAATTAACCTATACATGCCATTATAACCAAAATTGATTTACTATATATACCGAAATGGGCCGATAGATAGTGTGAAGTTGGTTCGACCAGCTTCCAACCAAAATGAGCTTCTGAATTACTATAAAACAGGGAAAATAAAACAAAGTAAGCATTTAATACTTAGTAAGTTCGTATAACATGGAATCTAACTTACCATTATTTCATATATAAGGTAAGCATACAAGAAATATCCAAATCAACTTGGTCAAAAGCCTAAACACATATCCTCATCATGCTAGCCATGTAAACACATATAATAGCCCATAAATATGGATAAATATAGTTACCAAACAATTTCCATACATATATCATCCATCTCATATTTCAATATATCATGCAATATCATTTCCATGTATATACTAATAACAGTTCATATCGGATTCACATTTTCTTATAACAGAAAATTTCCTGTTGAACTGTTTAAAATATCGTTGGATACACGAGTAGTACACATGAAGTGTACAAATCTGTAAACCATCAATTCATATATAGGTATGCCTATACGAGCATGTAATCGGGAAGCTCTTCCGAGCCATGTAATGGGAAGCTCATGTGAGCTGTATAACAGGAATCACTTGCGAGCCAAGTATCAGAAAGCTCATACGAGCCATAAACGGGAAGCTTAAGAGAGCTATTAATCTAAAAGCTCATGAAAGCCAAATATTGGGAAGCTCATGGGAGCCACATAACGAGATGCTCATAAGAGCTAAATAACGGGACGCTCTGGCGAGCTGTGGTGTGTTCGCAACACATGTAGGACAACAACCAATCGGGAACCCTTAATGACATGTCATTTGTATCCATCAAATTTCTAAGGTTCAAACGGGATCCTGCACTTGTCGGATATGTGATCAATAATATACATGGCATTTTATACAAATCACACACACAACAATATTCAACTCAAATCATACAAATATATAATTTAGTTACACGAATTTACCTCGATAATTATACGTAGATTTGTAAGCTACTAATCTGATACTTTTCTTTTTCTCGATCCAATTTCGTACTAGGTCTACCTGGATCTATACGAATAAATTTAGCTCAATTTAATACAATTCAGTCCAATACACATCTTTGGCAAAATTACTAATTTGCCCTTATACTTTTAATAAATTACGATTTCTCCCTAGGCTCGAAAAATAAAATTCATACAATTTAATCATTATTACAAGCCTAACCAATTTTTATATATAACAATAGCATCCCATGTATTTCATAAAATTCATACTTTCTGCATGAATTTTCCATCTTTTCAATTTAGTCCCTAAATCATAATTTCATCAAAATTTTCTTTACAAAAGTTGTTTATCTATCAACAACCTTTCATTTTCTACCATAAAATTTCATAATCCAACTATACTCATCCATGGAAAAACCCTAGTACTTTAATAGTTTTGCAAATTAATCCCCAAGATAGCTAGATTAAGCTATTACGATCTCGAAAACATAAAAATCATTAAAAACGGGACAAGAACGCATACCTAATTAAGCCAAATAAGTTTGCTAGAACTCAACTTTTATGGCTAGGGTTTCCATGTTTTTATTTTAGGAAAGATGATGAAAATGATATTAATTTAATTATTTATTTCATTTATCATCATTATTTTATCATCTTTCCAAAATTAACCTTAAAAATTTACTAAATTCCAATGATGAATAATCATCATTATCTACTAACTCCTCTAAATCGTTTATTTGCCATTTAAGGACCTCCAATTTTAAATTTCATAGATGTTTGATACCTTTAGCTACTAGAATTCAACTTTTACACTTTATGCAATTTGGTCTTTTTCATCAAATTAGACATGTAATCAGTAAAATTTCTTAACGATATTTTTATACGATATTTCTATCATAATGTAGACCATAAAATAATATTAAAATAAATTTTAATATTAAAATAAATTTTCTTTGGACCTCAGATTTGTGGTCTCGAAACCACTATTTCGATTTCACTGAAAACGGGCTGTTCAGCGACGGTGGAGATACATGAATTGGACCGAGTGATGCGGCAGTTCAAGTGAAGGTAAAAAATTTTTGCCGCCACCGTAAGACATGGAAGCATTACACAAGCTGGATCTACGAGGGAAGACCGATGAAAATTGGCGAGATTACCACAAGTAGTACATCGACATTTGGGATCATAGGATGGAATTCTTACCAATCTGCAAACCTTTTTTCTCATCGGACACGGCGACCTGTTTAGAGTGCATGCCCTAGTTTAGAGCCTCTGGCAAGCTATATTTGCTATCGATAGAGGCAAAAAGTAGGCAACTTCGTCAAAAGAAGCCACGACAACTGCCTCAACAACGTATGTCTAGAGGAGGTACCGTGACGGGTTCGTCCCCGACTCCAACCCAACAAGCGCCATAATGTCTACACCATATCTCGGTCAATTCACTCTACTTATTCCTATTCATTTCACTAACCACGTATTTTTTTCACAAGTACCACACTGTACACCACCGCACCACCCTGCATCTACACATCCTGCATGTACGTTTTTCGGGGCACCTCTTTCTTCAGTATTTTATGCCCCCATACCGACGTTGATGCAGACATAAATACTGATACATATAACGACGCATGTACCGATACCGTTGTCGACACCAATGCCGCCATCAACACCGACATATCCGAGTTTTGTGACATTATATGGTTATTCCCTTATAGTGTCACAAACACCAACTGCGTCGCTATTTTATCGAGGTGGGTCATCGATACAACCACCTTCTCATGGAGTGGAGGAGACACAATAGAAGGCTAAAACGACACTGCACTTAAGCATCAAAGAAGACAATAAAGACGAAGTTGAAGCCGAGTGTGGAGATGAAGATGTAGAAGACAGTGGAGATGAAGATGAGTACGACGGTAGAGGTGAAGATAAAGAAGATGATCATGATGATCACGATCAAGAGGAGGAGCCGGCACCACTAGTTGTATGTAGAAACCCTATGCGCACCCATCAACCATTGCCCTATGGCACACATTCGACCTAACAATGTCGATGATGTATTTTCCATTTGCTTATTGTGATGTAAATATAAATGACATCAATAAAAAATGATCAAATTTTTTTTATATTTTTTGTCACAAATCATATTTGTGTTTGTTAAATTCTAATGTAAATTATACATAATTTTCCATATATAATATTTTATATGAAATATGTAACCTTGAATAAGTATATTTATCGAACGAATGATTAGTAAAGGTACAAATACTAACTCGTAAAAAGGGTACAAGTTTAATCGCTAGAGATATTGTAATTGGTACTTGAAGTAGCATTTAAAGTAGCAATGTTTTCACTATATAAATGTTAGTAGACGGTGGAAAATACAATTGAAATGTAAAAAAAAATAAAAAAATAGATGTCAGATATCTACATTGCAAGCTCGAAATTCTTCCCTGATCAAACCCTAAACTTTCCTCTTGATTCTAGTCTGTAGCTCACGCAATTGAATGTTACGGTTAAAAGCCAATTCCATTGACTGGGCTTCAGCAAATAAGACCCCAACTTTCGTATTACAGATTTGACCGTCGTAGTAAATAACGGATTTCACTAGTAGACTCATTTCAATTTTAAATGAATTAGATATTTAAAACAAAAAAAAATCTTCAAATGGTTATCCAAAGAAATGTAGACAACAATCGCAGTGAAACTCTTCAATGTTATTTGTTGTGTGTCTAAGTTTTGAATATATCAGTACTTTAATAGCAAAATAGAACAATGAGAGAGGAAATGTGTGCTTCAAAATGCGTTTCAAAAGATGCACTTTCATCTAATAATAATAATGAAATGTTTATTGGTGCTCAAAAACGTATTTTACGGATCAAATAATTTCATTAGATGCATCCTTGAAAGGGTATTCGGTGCCTTAAAACGTGCTTCAAATTTTACTCAGGATCAGGGTACTTTTTTTGGAAGACTTTAGTGGAAATGGTAAGAAAGCTCATCCAGCTGGGTGAGCTTTCCTGTTGACATGGCAAGAAAGCACGCTTAGTTGGACGTGCTTTCTTAGTATTTCAACTAAAGTTTGCCAAAAAAAGTACCCTGATCCTGGGAATCCTGGGTAAAATCTAAAGCACGTTTTGAAGATATTTGATGAAAACTGTAACAGCCCATTTATCAGTGGTGTTAGAAATAATGGTTTTGGGGCCACCAAATCTAACGAGTAAGTTCGTAAATATTATTATTTAATATTTACGAGACAAGTGTGATTTTTAAAAAGGTTTTTGATTTGATAATTTATGTTATATAAGTGATTTATTAAGTTTAAGTGGTTTTAGAAAATGAAGAATCGGGGCCTTATTTTTATAAACTGAGCCGTAAATTTTTTTATAAATATTTACGAAGTGTTATTAAGGTGGTATTAAAGTTCTGTTAAAAAAATTTAACGTTTCGATAGTTAATTAATTAAAAAGGACCAAACTAAAAAAAGTGCATTCTCGGGACTCCGTTCCCGTAAATCGGACTCTTTAATATTTTTAATAAATATTTATGAAGCTAGTTGTATAGTTAATTAGGTTCCGGTTAAGTGAATTTCCTTAAATTAAAAGTAATTAGGTATAAGGACTAAATTTCATATAGGGTGAAAGTTGAATTATAGATTAAAGAAAAATTAAAGAGACTAAAGAAGCAATTATGCCATTGGCATTAATTGAGGCGGCATAAGTAAGATAGTTGTGTATTTATTATATATATTATAAAATAAAAACCTTAAGTATTAAGTATATATATTATATTATATAATAATAAATTAAAGTATAATAAAAAAGTAAAAGAAATAGAAAAAGAAAAGAAACAAAGTGAAACAGAACAGAAAGAAAAAAAGAAAGAAAGAAGGAGAAAGGAGAGAGCTAGAGTTTCAATTGTTCAAAGCTCAATTGGTTAGTCAATTTAGTCCATTTTCTTGTAATTTTTATGTTTTTGAAATTCCGATATTAAATATTACCCGACCCATGTCAAAATTTTAGACATCATTGAGTTTTTAGGTGTTGTTAATGTTGAATAATTTTAGTATTAGGAACTAAATTGATAGATTTTCAAGTTAGAAATGAAAAAGGATTGAATTGTAGAATAAATTGTAAATTTTGAGTAATAGGGACTAAATTGTAAAAATTTTAAAATTTAGGGACTTAATTAAAATTAGAGAGTTAAATCTAGTTTAAAGTGGAAATTGAATAAAAATATAGAATTGATTGTGAAGAAATAAAATTAATCTCGGTTTAGGGACTAAATTGAAATTTAAACAAATGTTAAGTAAAAAGCTAAAATATTCAATATGAAATTTAAATTTTATTGTATCGATAAATTTTAATTGTTTTAATTTCTTAGCTAACGTCGTACCGAAACCCTCGACTAAAAAGGGGAAAGATAAAGTCGACGAGGAATAGCTCGAAATTTCTTATTTGTATTTCTATAATCCGAAGCTAGTTATTAATTGTTGTAATTTTTATTTAATGTATATGGTAAGTGTTGAGGTGAGTAATTGATATTTTGATAATTGATTGAATGAATTGAATTAGTAGATATATATTGAATGGATTGATTTTTGGATTGAAATGAATATATATGTAATTATGTGATTATATGAAAAATAAGTATTGGATATTGATTATATTTGAAAAGTGAAATTAAACCCTATTAACTGCATCGGGCTGAGTCAGATATAGATGGCATGCCATAGGATTGGAAGAGTTCAAGGATTTCTTCGACTTCGAGTCGATGAGACACTGTGTGTTAATTTACTTCTTCGGATTAATTCAATGAGGCACTGGGTGCCAATTTACTTTGGTTTAGCCGATGAGACACTGCGTGTCAAATTATTACTTCAAATTATCCGATGAGGCACTAGGTGCCAAACTGGTGTGTTTTGGTTGAATCCGTGTATCCGTCCGAGTCTAAGTCGTGTTAATAGGGGTAAATGAATAATAAATTTTATGATTGATATTGAAATAGTATGGTATGAGAAATGGAAGTGAAATAGTGAATGGAAAATAGAATGTGACATATGTTGCAAATATATGGAATATGTGAATTATATACTCATAAAATGAATATAGAATGGATAATGCAATTGTATAATGAAATGTGAAATAAATTGTGAAAAGCTATTTATATAACAAGTATGAGAATTGAAATATTTGTGAAACAAATGAAATATGATATGGTTGTTGAAATAATTAAATATTAATATGTGTTTATATTTCAATAGCATATTTTAAATTTCTTGTCTTTAAATATTTGAATTACAGAAATACCACTAAGTTTTTACTCAGCGTACGGTTTTGTTTCACGTGCCCAGGTTAGGTACTTAACTTTTGATCATCGATTTAGCATCCAACAACGATCCCGAACTCAAATGTGGTGATGTTTATCCTTTGTTTCGACATGTACCTAGGGTGTCTAAATAATAGTTATTTTTGATTTGATTGTAAATGAGGTTTTAAGTTTAATTTTGGTTGGTTTTATACATATAAATATGTGTTTGTTTTTGAAGCCATATTATGGCATGGTAAATTGAACTAAATCTAGATAGGTGCATGTGAATTTTATTTTATATTTAAGTGCTCATGAACAAGGCAAATTAATTTGGATTTGGTATGTTTATAATTTAGATTAAAATGATGCTTTAATGACTTGTTTTAATGATATGAAATGTTTAAAATTTCTGTCTGTTTGATCTGTAAACTCCTGTAATGCTCCGTAACCCGGTTCTGGTGAGAGATACGGGTTGGGGGTGTTACAGTTAGTGGTATCAGAGCTTTAGAGGTTTAGTCAATTCTCAGACTAAATCGAGCTCGGAATTGAGTCTAGAGGTACATGCCATAATTGAGTCGAATTGAGTAAGGATTTGGATGCTGATATATTTGTTTTTGTTTTATAGTTGAAAATGTCGAATGACTATAATGATTATGTTGATGATAAATGTTATGTTATACATGTGTGTATATGAGAGTCAAATTTTAAGGTTTTATGACCTTTACCCCCACCTGTACAGTCTTATACAACGGAATTTACAAGATTTATATACATTAAGCTTACAAGTGTGAAACTGAAGAGTTCAATAGCTAAATGAATAATAATGCGGCAAGAGCTGAGGATGGGTTAGCAAGTAAAGAGAGTTCTAGAAGAGATATCATATTTTTCTGAATATTATTTAGGACACGCAATGTCACCATTAAGGAAGAAGTTATTCAAGATTAATCGACTTATTCAAGTATGGTATTTAAAGAACGGGTTAACCGAAATTTTTTTTGAATTGATTTCTTTAGTGATTGGGATAATGTGGGATCATTAATGATTGTAGTACTTAGTGGGATAGTGTTGAAATTGCAAAGATATCTGAATGCAGCTGTTATAGTTGAGTATATTATAGTGACCTCTTCTAGGTATTCTATATGTTCATTTATTCTCAAAGGTATATGTAATAATTCATCTTCAGAGGTGATTCTTATCATAAGATAACATTAGCTAATCATAATGTTAGACGAAATTATTATTAGTTTGGTTGATTCATGATCGATATTACTCTATCTTTCTTTGGTTTTTTAATTCATTATGTTAGATAGAAGACTTGATCATAAGACTCATATGAAGCTATTTTCTACTTTTACTGGTTGATGTTCTGAATTACATATATGCAATTTACATTATCTCTATCACAACTGTTTCTAGTGCGTATGAGCGATATTCTTCTTCTGGACTTTCTCTAAGATATCATCGATCTCTTTATCATTCAATGTGGTTTTTATTCTCAAAAATTCAGTATAGCTTCACATCTTGGATTTCATTATCTCGGTTTTCTTATCATTCTTATTGTTTAATTTATCAAACATGATTCATCTGTAAAAGATATTCATTGGCCAGAGGTAATTACATTTATTACTGTTATAAATCCTGGTTCGATCATGGGAGCTCGGTGATATGAATGTCAGATTTTAGAATTTGTATTACTGCAGTGGTTGTTATTGGGACTTCTTTCAGTTTTCCTCTTCTATTTTGGTGTGCACTATTAATGTTGAGGTATTGTTCTATCTATAAAGTTGAAACGTCGGTCCTATTATAGCACTATGGTTTTTAATCTATTTGATGGTTGTGGCTCCGGTATAGTTCAAAGCTTCGATGTTAATAATTGAAATAGCTTTATTATATATATTCTCTTTCTAGCTTTCGTAAAAGGGTTGACATCAGCAAAAGAGTAGGCGCTGGAATATTGAGCTCAAACTTGTATATTGGTTTTCATTCCTCAGGTAATCTTGATTAATGTCAACAAGTTAAAACAGGATCTTATGCTTCGTTTAAGTTAATGCAGTTTTTAAGGATCTTTGATTAGTATTATGAGGGAATTGTGATAGATTGTATGTCTGGGTTGTCTTGACAACAAGAAAAAGGGATTATTCTAAAATGTTATTATCTGATAGATAAAATTGACTCAGTTTTTTTAATCAAAGTGGGTTATTCATTGAAAAGTTAATTGAGTTATACGTATTTGAGTCTATCCTCAGGTCCGGGAATAAATTTTGTGCATTCATAGGTAAACAGACGGACAGTCAGAACGAGAAATTCAAATTCTAGAAGACTTGATACAGAAATATATCTATCAGGTCAGTTCTAATAGGGAAATGTTATTATGGGTTAAAGTCGTCTTGATTGTTGCAGTTATCGCACTTGTGTAAAATTATATTGCTTGACGCTTTACTGGAAAAAGGGGAACAAATATCAGTTGAAAGTTACAGATACGACCACGTCAGAAGCATCAATCAGAGTTTGATAATCCGGGTTTCTATGTTATGTTTCGACAGACGATTACTACGAATTTCCTGATAGTTATACTACTAATGATAAAGTGATGATATGAGAACATCAGAGCTACTCTGTTAAGTTCAGGTATAGTATTAAGTTCTAAAATGAATTCTGATATGAGTTCAAAAATTATATGAGCTATGATTGATTTTTATAGAATTTGATTGAAAAAGTGGAAGAAAGACTTGATTTTTATAGAATTTGATTGAAAAAGTGGAAGAAAGACTTGATTTAATAGCTTGTACTAGGTGAGAAATTTTGAGGACGAAAGTTTTGTAAAGGGGAAGAGTTGTAATAGCCCGTTTTTCAGTGGTATCAGAAGCAGTAGTTTCGGGGCCACCAAATCCGACAAGTAAGTTTATAAATATTATTGTTTCATATTTACGAGACAAGTGTGATTTTAAAAAAGGTTTTTTATTTGATAATTTATGTTATATAAGTGATTTGTTAAGTTCAAGTGGTTTTAGAAAATGGGGTATCGGGGCCTTATTTTTATAAACCGAGCCGTAAATATTTTTATAAATATTTACATAGTGTCATTAAGGTGGTATTAAAGTTTCGTTAAAAATTTTAATGTTTCGATAGTTAATTCATTAAAAAGGACCAAATTAAAAAAAATGCATTCCCGGGACTCCGTTCCTATAAATCGGACTCAAAATATTTACAAAGCTAGTTGTGTAGTTAATTAGGTTTTGGTTAAGTGAATTTCCTTAAATTAAAAGTAATTAGGTATAAGGACTAAATTGCCTATAGGGTGAAAGTTGAATTATAGATTAAAGAAAAATTAAAGGGACTAAAGAAGCAATTATGTCATTGGAATTAATTGAGGCGGCATGAGTAAGATATTTGTGAATTTATTTTATATATTATAAAATAAAAACCTTAAGTATTAAGTATATGTATTATATTATATAATAATAAATTAATGTATAATAAAACAAAATAAAATAAAAAGAAACAAAGTGAAACGAAACAAAAAGAAAAAAAGAAAGAAAGAAATAGAAAGGAGAAAGCTAGGGTTTCAATTGTTCAAAGCTCAATTGGTTAGTCAATTTAGTCCCTTTTCTTGTAATTTTTATGTTTTTGAAATTCTGGTATTAAATACTACCCGACCCATGTCAAAATTTTAGAAATCATTGAGTTTTTAGGTGTTGTTAATATTGAATAATTTTAGTATTAGGGACAAAATTGATAGATTTTAAAGTTAGAAATGAAAAAGGATTGAATTGTAGAATAAATTGTAAATTTTGAGTAATAGGGACTAAATTATAAAAATTTTGAAATTTATGGATTTAAGTGAAATTAGAGAGTTAAATCTAGTTTAAAGTGGAAATTGAATAAAAATATAGAATTGATTGTGAAGAAATAAATTTAGTCTCGGTTTAGGAACTAAATTGGAATTTAGACAAATGTTGAGTAAAAAGTTGAAATATTCAATATGAAATTTAAATTGTATTGTATTGATAAATTTAAATTGTTTTAATTCCGTAGCTAACGTCATACCGGAACCTCGACTAAAAAGGGAAAAGATAAAGTCGACAAGGAATAGCTTGAAATTTCTGGTTTGTATTTAATCCGAAGCTAGTTATTAATTGTTGTAATTTTTATTTAATGTATATGGTAAGTGTTGAGGTGAGTAATTGATATTTTGATAATTGATTGAATGAATTGAATTAGTAGATATATATATATATTGAATGGATTGATTTTTTGAATTGAAATGAATATATGTGTAATTATGTGATTATATGAAAAATCAGTATTGGATATTGATTATATTTGAAAAGTGAAATTAAACCCTATTAACTGTATCGGGCTGAGTCGGATATAGATGGCATGCCATAGGATTGGAAGAGTTCAAGGATTTCTTCGACTTAAAGTCGATGAGACATTGGGTGTTAATTTACTATTTCGGATTAATTCGATGAGGCACTGGGTGCCAATTTACTTCAATTTAGCGGATGAGACACTGGGTGTCAAATTATTACTTTGAATTATCCGATCAGGCACTAGGTGCCAAACTGGTGTGTTTTGGTTGGATCCGTGTATTCGTCCGAGTCCGAGTCGTGTTAATAAGGGTAAATGAATAATAAATTTTATGATTGATAATGAAATAGTATGGTACGAGAAATGGAAGTGAAATAATGTGAAATATGCTGCAAATATATGGAATATATGAGTTATATACTCATGAAATGAATATGGAATGGATAATGCAATTGTATAATGAAATGTGAAATAAATTGTGAAAAGCTATTTATATAGCAAGTATGAGAATTGAGATATCTGTGAAACAAATAAAATATGATATGGTTGTTGAAATAATTAAATATTAATATGTGTTTATATTTCAATAGCATATTTTAAATTTCTTATCTTTAGATATTCGGATTACAGAAATACCACTGAGTTTTTGCTCAGCATACGGTTTTGTTTCCGTGCGCAGGTTAGGTACTTAACTTTTGATCGCCGATTCAGCATCCAACAACAATCCTGAACTCAAATGTGATGATGTTTATCCTTTGCGTCGACATGTACCTAGGGTGTCTAAATAATAGTTATTTTGTGGTTTGATTGAAAATGAGGTTATAAGTTTAATTTTGGTTGGTTTTATACATATAAATATGTGTTTGTTTTTGAAGCCATATTATGGCATGGTAAATTGAACTAAATCTAGATAGGTGCATCTGAATTTTATTTTATGTTTAAGTGCTCATGAACTAGGCAAATTAATTTGGATTTGGTATGTTTATAATTTGGATTAAAATGATGCTTTGATGATATGAAATGTTTGAAATTTCTGTTTGTTTGATCTATAAACTCCTGTAATACTCTGTAACCTGATTCCGGCGAGAGATACGGGTTGGGGGTGTTATAAAATCGCTGATCCTGGCGATGCGTTTTCGACCAGAGGAATTTTTCCTTTGCAATCTTAACCCTCCCCCACGCCTATAAAAGGGGGCTCCCCCTCCATACTTTATCATCCCTAAACCCATCATCTCTTTCAGGCTCTATCCCTCTAATTTACAATATTTTTCTCTCTCGGTTTTCTTCCTTGCGTCAGTGTTAAAAAATTTTGTCGCTAATAAAATTTTCGATTTGAGGTATTCTTCTGTAGTCAGTGATGCGATATCACTCCGAGATGCACATATTTCATATATTTTGTTGAGATGAGACCATTACCTAAGAAACCTATCCTTTGGAAGTCGGTTTCCAGGGTGATTTTGCTTTATACGGTCACGGGTGGAAGTCTACGTAGAGGTTTCGGTTGATAGTCGTTATAAGGTCATGGATCGGAGCATAACAAGGGATCCAGTTGATGGTCGTTCTGCGGGCATGAGCTCAAACTTTCCAGATACCCGGTGTAGTTGCCTTATAAATATCATACAGAAGTTTAAGGGAATAATCATAGGGAAAAACTATGGGGCTTCCCGCTATAATCAACGTAACTTTTTCTTTATTTCCACGCAATTGATATCTATAACCTTCCTTGTTATCCAAAAGTCATCACTACCATGGACATAGAAGGACTTTCAGGCGAACAGCGGCTGTTGTGGTGTAGTAAAATTAATGCTCCTTTCGGGGTGACAACGGTTGTCGTTATTAAACAACCCATTAATAACTACAATCGTTGTCGCGCTGACCCGAGTTTGACCTCTGCTGTGCCAGAACATCCACTTTCCACCTGAGAGCCCTCTTATGTACACCTATCAGCCTTCAGATAAGAATGAAAGGTTAAAAATACCGGTTGCTTGAAAATAGAGAAAAAATTATATTGATTACACCAAAAAGGCCTTCTTTTTTCCCTATGATTATAGCCTTAATCTTATGTATGGTATATATAAGGCATCATTTGCGAGTATCCAAAAAGCTTAAACTTGTAACCGCATAACTACCGTCAACTGGCCCTTAGTTATACTCAAACCCGTGACTGCATCACAACTACCGACTGGGACCTCCACTTAGACTTCGACCCTTAACTGTATCAAACACTGCCACCCCGAAACCTGGCTTCCATTGTAACGTCCCTTAACCCTATACCGTCGTCGAAACAGGGTTACGAAACATTACCAGTCAGTACAGTCCAATTTCAGTCATTAATTAAAATAAATATTCATACTCATCCTAGTTTTAAGATGTCGTCCCTTTAATGGGCCCTCGCGGTCCAATATGGACAGTAAATTCAATTTGGAACTAATTTAGAATCAATACGAATTTTTTTTTTTATATTTCAAAATTCATACTATATACCGTTGTCAACCATAATTTACTTATTTCATCAATACTTTTACAACTTAAATGACTCCCATTAAACATCCTAGGTACATGCCATTATCAATACTCAACATACTTTACCTCAATGAATTCGGGATCGGTCTGGAATGCTGATTCAACAGTCTAGCCTTAACTTAACCTGCGCACGGAAGCAAACCGTATGCTAAGTATACACTCAGTGGTATTTCTATAATCCGAACACTTGATAATATAACAATTAAACTTAAAATCACAATAACAAATATAACTATTCATTTATTTATTTTATAGATAAGTTTCATTTACTTACCATAAAAATTCTATACAAGCCATATAACAAACACAACAACATATTTGCTCAATTCTTTTCATTTGCTTACCGTATAAATTCTTTACAATATATTCACAATTCATTTGTATTCACACTTTACTTCTTAACAATATACTATTTTAATTCATTCTAACATCAATCATCACCCATTTGAACTTCACTCATTTCATGAACCTTTTGGTTCATGTTTTCAATCTCATATCTCAATTTCAATTCTCAATTTAATTTCTCATTTCATTCCAATAGCTCAATCAATCAAATTCACTCGATTTATCTTTTCACTTATTTACCCCTATTAACAAGACTCGGACTCTGATAGATACGTGGATTCCTCCCAAACACACCGGAATATTCAACCCAAACACACCAGAATATCCAACCCAAACACACCCGGAATATTATAAATCCTCCATAACACACCAGTATATCATATCCTCCCAAACACACCAATAAGGCATTAAATGCCTCTTCGGATAAACCGAAATATATGATAATAGAAACATCTTCTCGGCCGAACTAAAAATCTCCTCATCACATCATAAATCCAATGGCATGCCATTTGTATCCAATCTGGTCCGATACTGTTAATAGGGTATTTGATTCACTTTCTCAATTTAATAAATCTTTCATCAATATACCATTCTAATAATCACATATATTCACACATTTTCATAATTTCATACATTTTCATTCAATTCAACAAATATATTTCAATTATTCACATTAATTCATAATTCAATACAATTCAATTCACTTTTCAATATCAAATATTCAACACAAATCTCATATATTCATATCAATTCCCTCATATTCCAATCAATATAATTTTTCAATATAACATTCATTCAATATTCAAATTTTTACATAAATCATATATATAATATATATTTCAATCAATATAAATTCAATCAAAATGATTTCAATCAATATAAATTTGATAAATTCATCACATACCAAAATCAATCCATTTCAATTGTAAAACATCATAATTCTAACACTAACAATTGTCATATGTATATAAATATATCAAATAATGACTGAGTTCGGATTATAGAAATACAAACCGTAATTTTCGAGCTAACTCCCGTTGATTTTGTCTTGTCCTTCCTTAGCCGAGATTTTCGGTACCACATTGACTACGAAATTAATACAATTCATAATCATTAATACATTACTAATTTATATCTTGAGTTACAGAATTCTAAATTAAGATCCATTAATTTTTCCTGAAACTAGACTCACAAATCTTCTTACCATAAAATTTTTAGAATTTTTGGTTTAGCCATTAAGTACAGTTTATTCTTTAAATTCACCCCTATTCTGCTATCTGACAGTTTTGACCCTTCTTCACTAAAAATTAATTATCTCACAGTACAGAATTCGGATAATATTCCCGTTGATTTCTCCTAAAAATAGACTCATTAGAGATTCTAAACATATAACTTTAACCCTCTAATTATTTTTCTCCAATTTTTTGTGATTTTCCAAAGTCAAAACAAGGAAACCCGAATTCATTCTGACCTTGTCTCACACAATTCATTACATCTCATAATTTACAATTCAATTACTTAAATCGTTTCTTTTATAAGAAACTAGACTCAATAAAATTTAATTATATATTTTATTCATCCTCTAATTCAATTTCTACAATTTTTGGTGATTTTTCAAACTTAGACTACTGCTGCTGTCCAAAATAGTCTTAGTGCTAAATGTTGATTTTCTACTTTTAATTTTAATTTAATCCTAACTAAATTCACTTACTTTTCTATCTTAATTCATACTTTATTTCTACTCAATTTTTAACCAAACTTAGACATAATTATCTATTTTTCATCATAAAACCATAATTTCAAAATTCTTTCAATTTAGTCCTTAAAGCATAAAACTTATGAATCACTTTACAATTCAATCCTTATTTCATTTCTAACTTGAATTTCTATCAATTTAGCCCTTAATTCATCATTTTACTCAACATGAACAATATTTAGAAATCTAATAACTTTCAAAATATCAACTTAATTTCATCAAAACTTTGTTCTAAAGCTTTTAAAACATCAAAATTAAGTAAAAAGGGCTAAATTGACATACCTATTAAAGTTTAAAGCTTCAAAACCTTGATTTTCTCTTTTCTCCCTTTCTTTCTTTCTTTCCTTTCTTTCTCCCCTGTTCTTCTCTGTTTCGTTTGCTTTGTTTTTCTTTTTCATTTCTTTTATTTCATTTATTTCTTTTATTTCATTTCTTTATTTTATTATTAAACTATTATAATATTTATTATTTATACATGTGTATATTTATTAATACACATGTATTAATTTATCACCTTACACTTGTCATAACTTTTATTTATTTAATTAATTAATATAAAATAATATTAATATAATATACTTTAATTATTATTATTTTACTTATATAATAAGTAAATACACATGTATAATACATGTGTACCATTTATATTTGTACACATTTAACTTATTTTAACCATACATTTGTCACCCCTTTTTGGCTTATTTCCTATTTAGTCCCTTCAGTTTTCTTTATTCTATAATTAAACTTTCACACTTAATTCAATTTAATCATTTCCACTAATTACTCTTAACTAAGCTAAATTTACTTAATTAAAGTCTAATTAACCATTCAATTGACTTCGTAAATATTTTTAATAAATATTTACAAATCTATTTTTTTTAGAAATGGAGACCCGAAAATTCACTTTCCCAATAACCGTAAAATTTGGGTCATTACAATTCTCCCCCCTTTAATAAATTTCGTCCTCGAAATTTACCTGAAAAGAGATAGGGGTATAAAAGTCTCACTGTTTCTTTCGGTTCCCATATTGCTTCATCAGTATTGTAACTTCACATTGCAATCTAGTATCTCAATCGGTTCTTCTTCTTCGTACAATGAATCAATTTAAATTTCAATATCCCTTGTCAAGCTAACATATAAGAGATTTGACCTACATTTTCTGAGCATCACAAATTTTGTGTAGCTTTAGAGGTGAAACCAATCAATTCATTACCGACTAACTTTTTCTATAATTTCAGGTACCCAAGCAGAACGAGAATCCAACCTCTCTTTTTCAATCTCTTCCACTCTTATTCAATTTCACAAATCAAACAGCCTTGTATTTTTATTTTCTCACCATATTCAATCGAATCTTTGTGAAGTTTTACATTTCAATCATATAGAGCTTCATGCAGTGCGGTAAACTATTATTACATACCTCAAACTTCTTATATTTATTCTAGAGTCAGAATATAAACCATGTCTTTCAATAAGAAATAATAAAAATTACCATACCATGAATCTGACGATCTCAAAAACCCATATTTCAGATAGTTATTAAGTAAGAAATTTATTCATACAGAACAAAATATGCAGACTTCACCATACCTTTAATGATAATTCAAATATCATCTTTCTTTTCATGAGATAGAGATGATTTCAATCCAAACCCATATAAATTCTATTCCATTTCCATTCTATTATCATTATTAGTTTATATGATTCAAGGTATCTCAGATTCGATATAAACATTTATATACAAGTTCAAACTACCGCTTTTCATTCCAAGTCATCACCACATCCGCTTGAATCACAAGTACAACTTATTTCTTCCAAAATGCATAGACATGTTACTACTATAAATTTCATACAAAAATCTTTCGTATAAGTTTCGAATTCTTTTAGTATGACTTCTATCTCTACATAACAGGCAATCATTAGATTCAATGCGAAATATTTAATCAAAGGTCATTTGTATACTATACCCATTTAACCGATAACTCGTTATCACATTTTTGAGCTTTTGGACACTGTTGTAAACAAGTCGGTTTAACTTTTATCTCAACTACACTTGAGCCATCATCAAGTAATAACAAATCGGATGTCCATAGCTTATAACACAAAGCGAGAACTTTCAATTCTAAATATACATACCTTCATTTACCTTTTGGATGATAATCAATTATCATTTCTTGATCTTTTAATGCAAGAACAATAACTATCATTTCTAAATCAAGTATCAAATAATTCTTCTCATGTAATTCTAACTTTCCAAAATATAATTTATTAGTTTTCTTTCTTGCATCAAAACATCGCTATCCTCAGTAAATCACAAGTTTCTTATTTGGATTTCAAACTAAACGAGAACAAATGCTTGATTAATCGAGCTTTCAACTAATCGAACCTTGCTAACGTCTATCGGATCATTCCAATTCCACATCTTTCTCGTAATAACTAACTAGTTTTAGAAAACCTCTCGATTTCAAATATATTTTTCACTATCATTTGATCACAAAATCTATAGCATATTCAACTTCTTCAATCAATGATGAGTTCGAGCAATCGCTCGGAAACACATCGAATTCTCTCACACTATTGTCTTTGATTTAAACCTTAACTTGAATACTTTAATATTCAATACATAAGCAAGGTAAATACCATGACCCCTTTCGGCATATATCTCGTGGCGGCATGTTCAATATCACAATAGACATTTAGTTCAATCTTCTCCGATTCAACAAAACATTTCATCATCTTGATCTTGCAACATATTATACTTTCGCTTATAATTTATCACAAACATCGTGCAAAATTAACCATTCCATTCTCGTAATCACATCGAACAATAATAATATCAAATCGATCGTAAAACAAGTACCTTAGTATCATTATCGGATAGTTTATACTGATTCTATTAATCAATAAAACATCGACTGGAAATTTGATACTTCAACCAAAAATTCAATGAACTCAACAGCAAATCTTTAATGGATCTTTGTAATGACATCCGACAGAGAAATATCTTCTTTTATACGATTAATATATGCCGTGGTGATGTTCATACTCGCATTTTTCGGTGAAGTCCTTTATCACACTTCGACTATCACCCATATTTCCGAGTTACTGAGTAATCGCCTCGATAAATGTGTTACTCGGTCTTGAATTCTGAATAATATCTTTTCAACTTTCCTCGAGCAATCACTAAAATAATAATAAGAAGAATCATGTCTAACACATATTCCATTCATTATTCTATATTATCCAGCTTCTGTCTTCATTTAAACCATCTTCAAACGATTTGTATCATACGGTTTCTATCGGAATACACCCTCTGCTATACTTATTCAATCAAACAAATTCCCTTCATACGATTCACGATCATATGATCTGTTTAAGCTTCAAGAATTGCAGTACATTTCGATAAGAAATCTCCAACTGATGTATATATCTTTCAGAACTCATCTCAGAAAATTTCCAAATAACCCTTTCTGAATCACAACAGAAATCAATATTTTCCACCGCGGGCAAGCTAAATCTTTTTAATAGAAATATCATACCTTTCTAACATTTAATCGATGAACAGAATAATTCATTTACAATCCCGATAATATTCTCTAACTAGATTTCAGTTCTTTCAAAATCATTTTCAGCTTTAATTCTCAATTCATCCACACTATATTTACGAAGTATTAGCAAATGTATAACTTACCCGTTTAGACAAACTCCGTACCTTGAAGCACTTTGGGAACCGATTGAGAAACAGGAGGGTAGATGTAAATAGTGAGATACAATTTCTTTTATTCATCATGCGGCATTAGTTATAATTCTAAACAGTTATATATTATCTATTTCTCTATTATTTCATCAGTCAACATTCAATAATTAATTACTTATTGAGTTAATACTCAATATTACCGATTCAGTTTTCATTTAATTCAACAAACTATTCATCTCGAGTATATAATTCGTAATCAATGCCATCGATATGTTCATCTAACATTTCAACTATAAAACAGTACCAAACAAATATATCAGCATCCGATCCCGACTCAATTTCGACTCAATCATGGCATGTACTTCTAGAATCTTTTCAGTACTTGACTTAATCCTAGAATCGGCTAAACCTGGTTAGCTCTGATACCACTAAATGTAACGTCCCTTAACCCTATACCTCGTCGTTTAAACAGTGGTTACTGAAACATTACCGATCGATACCCAATTTCGGTCATTAATTAAAATAAATATTCATACTCATCCTAGTTTTAAGATGTCGTCCCTTTAATGGGCCCTCGCGATCCAATATGGACAGTAAATTCAATTTGGAACTAATTTAGAATCAATACGAATTTTTTTTTTATATTTCAAAATTCATACTATATACCGTTGTCAACCATAATTTACTTATTTCATCAATACTTTTACAACTTAAATGACTCCCACTAAACATCCTAGGTACATGCCATTATCAATACTCAACATACTTTACCTCATTGAATTCGGGATCGGTCTGGAATGCTGATTCAACAGTCTAGCCTTAACTTAACCTGCGCACGGAAGCAAACCGTACGTTGAGTATACACTCAGTGGTATTTCTATAATCCGAACACTTGATAATATAACAATTAAACTTAAAATCACAATAACAAATATAACTATTCATTTATTTATTTTATAGATAAGTTTCATTTACTTACCATAAAAATTCTATACAAGCCATATAACAAACACAACAACATATTTGCTCAATTCTTTTCATTTGCTTACCGTATAAATTCTTTACAATATATTCACAATTCATTTGTATTCACACTTTACTTCTTAACAATATACTATTTTAATTCATTCTAACATCAATCATCACCCATTTGAACTTCACTCATTTCATGAACCTTTTGGTTCATGTTTTCAATCTCATATCTCAATTTCAATTCTCAATTTAATTTCTCATTTCATTCCAATAGCTCAATCAATCAAATTCACTCGATTTATCTTTTCACTTATTTACCCCTATTAACAAGACTCAGACTCTGATAGATACGTGGATTCCTCCCAAACACACCGGAATATTCAACCCAAACACACCGAATATCCAACCCAAACACACCGGAATATTATAAATCCTCCATAACACACCGAAGTATATCATATCCTCCCAAACACACCAATAAGGCATTAAATGCCTCTTCGGATAAACCGAAGTATATAATAATAGAAACATCTTCTCGGCCGAACTAAAAATCTCCTCATCACATCATAAATCCAATGGCATGCCATTTGTATCCAATCTGGTCCGATACTGTTAATAGGGTATTTGATTCACTTTCTCAATTTAATAAATCTTTCATCAATATACCATTCTAATAATCACATATATTCACACATTTTCATAATTTCATACATTTTCATTCAATTCAACAAATATATTTCAATTATTCACATTAATTCATAATTCAATACAACTCAATTCACTTTTCAATATCAAATATTCAATTATCACAAATCTCATATATTCATATCAATTCCCTCATATTCCAATCAATATAATTTTTCAATATAACATTCATTCAATATTCAAATTTTTACATAAATCATATATATAATATATATTTCAATCAATATAAATTCAATCAAAATGATTTCAATCAATATAAATTTGATAAATTCATCACATACCAAAATCAATCCATTTCAATTGTAAAACATCATAATTCTAACACTAACAATTGTCATATGTATATAAATATAACAAATAATGACTGAGTTCGGATTATAGAAATACAAACCGTAATTTTCGAGCTAACTCCCGTTGACTTTGTCTTGTCCTTCCTTAGCCGAGATTTTCGGTACCACATTGACTACGAAATTAATACAATTCATAATCATTAATACATTACTAATTTATATCTTGAGTTACAGAATTCTAAATTAAGATCCATTAATTTTTCCTGAAACTAGACTCACAACTCTTCTTACCATAAAATTTTTAGAATTTTTGGTTTAGCCATTAAGTACAGTTTATTCTTTAAATTCACCCCTATTCTGCTGTCTGACAGTTTTGACCCTTCTTCACTAAAAATTAATTATCTCACAGTACAGAATTCGGATAATATTCCCGTTGATTTCTCCTAAAAATAGACTCATTAGAGATTCTAAAAATATAAATTTAACCCTCTAATTATTTTTCTCCAATTTTTTGTGATTTTTCAAAGTCAGAACAAGGGAACCCGAATTCATTCTAACCTTGTCTCACACAATTCATTACATCTCATAATTTACAATTCAATTACTTAAATCGTTTCTTTTATAAGAAACTAGACTCAATAAGATTTAATTATATATTTTATTCATCCTCTAATTCAATTTCTACAATTTTTGGTGATTTTTCAAACTTAAACTACTGCTGCTGTCTAAAATAGTCTTAGTGCTAAATGTTGATTTTCTACTTTTAATTTTAATTTAATCCTAACTAAATTCACTTACTTTTCTATCTTAATTCATACTTTATTTCTACTCAATTTTTAACCAAACTTAGACATAATTATCTATTTTTCATCATAAAACCATAATTTCAAAATTCTTTCAATTTAGTCCTTAAAGCATAAAACTTATGAATCACTTTACAATTCAATCCTTATTTCATTTCTAACTTGAATTTCTATCAATTTAGCCCTTAATTCATCATTTTACTCAACATGAACAATATTTAGAAATCTAATAACTTTCAAAATATCAACTTAATTTCATCAAAACTTTGTTCTAAAGCTTTTAAAACATCAAAATTAAGTAAAAAGGGCTAAATTGACATACCTATTAAAGTTTAAAGCTTCAAAACCTTGATTTTCTCTTTTCTTCCTTTCTTTCTTTCTTTCCTTTCTTTCTCCCCTGTTCTTCTCTGTTTCGTTTGCTTTGTTTTTCTTTTTCATTTCTTTTATTTCATTTTTTTCATTTTTTTCATTTCTTTATTTTATTATTAAACTATTATAATATTTATTATTTATACATGTGTATATTTATTAATACACATGTATTAATTTATCACCTTACACTTGTCATAACTTTTATTTATTTAATTAATTAATATAAAATAATATTAATATAATATACTTTAATTATTATTATTTTACTTATATAATAAGTAAATACACATGTATAATACATGTGTACCATTTATATTTGTACACATTTAACTTATTTTAACCATACATTTGTCACCCCTTTTTGCCTATTTCCTATTTAGTCCCTTCAGGTTTTCTTTATTCTATAATTAAACTTTCACACTTAATTCAATTTAATCATTTCCACTAATTACTCTTAATTAAGCTAAATTTACTTAATTAAAGTCTAATTAACCATTCAATTGACTTCGTAAATATTTTTAATAAATATTTACAAATCTATTTTTTTTAGAAATGGAGACCCGAAAATTCACTTTCCCAATAACCGTAAAATTTGGGTCATTACATCCATAGTATGGGCTTCTGCAATAATGGTCCTATCTCGACATGAAATATGAAATGTATATGTCCTGATACGCATTACTGCATCCTCGACCCCTCAAACCTACCAATAAATTTTCACGGTTTCAATCCTAAAATCGTAAATCCTAATTCTTAAAAAAACCTAACCTTAAATTTTTTTTTTTTTTAAAAAAAGTCAAGGAGAGAGTGTGAAAGTGTGCCCAGCTGGACACGCTTTTATATTCTCTCCAAAAATGATATATTTTTCTGATTTTTTTTTAAAAAGGCCTAAAAGGCTAATTAAAAAATAAAATATAAGTCTAATTAATTAGAATTTAAATTTTATTGTTGTAATTCTTCCTCTCTCAATTTGTAAAAATATTATAAAATAAAAAGTCAATAGCCTTTTTTACATTAGGAAAAGGAAAAAATATTTAGAACTTTCTTTCCAAAATTTAATTATTTTTCTTTGAAAGCAAAGATTTAAGCTAATTACCCATTTCATAATAAATAAATAAAATTAATGACACATATAATAAAATTACTTATGGGCAATCAACTTACTAATAAAAAATATGAATTTTTTAAAAGTATATTTATTTAATTAAATTTATAAAAGATTATATATGTTTAAAAATTGTTGCATTCAAAATTTATTTATTTTGTAATTTCAAAATTTTTTAAGATGATATATTTATAATTTATTCTATATTTATTTTTGAATCAACTTTTAATATATATATGATCCATTCACAAGATTTTGATATTTCTTAAATTTTATTTAATTTATTTTTTTATATATAAGACTTGCATTTTTTTTAAATAATTTATTTAAAATAATTGGGTTACATATCTACAGCATTCTACAAAGTTAAATCCCAGCCATATCCAATTTCAAGAAACATAGTACCTAATCCATTTCATGTCCCAGAAAAAGGTATATTTATATTTTTTTATCTATTATTTCTGCTTTTCGATATATATTTTTGAATACATGTTTTTATTGTTGTTGGTTTTATCTTTTGTTTAATTATGAATGTTTTGCAAGGGATACCTCTGATTTATCTATAATTTGCAGTAGAAAATTAATCAAAATAATGTGTTGGTACGAAGAAGAGATTGTAGAAGTTCATGATAATTTATTCGATAGGTGGAGAGTCGTAGGTAGATTAGGATGATCAAATATGAGGGTTGAGAGAGGATTGGAGAGGAAGAAAAAAAAAAGAGTCAAGAGTTTTAGAGGAAAAAGTGTCTTAGCCTCTTTTCCTCAGCCAATAAGCCTTTAAAGGGTTGTTTCTTATAGTTCTCAAGGTGTCACATCACCCGTATACTAATTTCGAACTCTTAGGATTTTAGCTGGCCTACTAATGCCTTGATGTACGTATAGGATATCATGACTAGAGAGCAAATATGTGTGGCATGTGAATGGAAAACCTCCTATCCATGTCAAACATATGGTCTCATTTGTTCTAGCTTATGAGGTATTATGCTTACATGGCCTTAGGATTATAAGTGCCCTAGCTTGCAAGGTGTTTTCCTTACTCATAGGTGTTGACTAATGGGATTTTGGGCTTGTGAGGTATAACAGTTGTCCTCCTAGCAGAGGGGGAAGTTATAAAGTGAACTTCCCCGAGACCTTAGGTTTCTGCAATTTTTCATTTGGGATGGTTAAGATATGTTTAAATGTAGCAAGGTAACTTGTGTTGTTGCGAGGCACTTGATACTATAAGGTGTTTATTCCTTAAGTGATGTAGGCGTTTGAACTTCGAAAATTTTTTTAGAGATATTTTAGGAGTTTTGAAATTAAAAAATAATTGAAATTTTGAAATAAATGTTAACATAACTAATGTGAGAGGAGGTTTTTATTGGGTAATGAGCCACATGTCACTCTTTGAAATATTATGATGTATAATCTGATCTAGGGTTTATACAAGCTTACGAAAGCTCTTTTGATAACTCGAGACCATTTGAGTACTAAAATGCAATGTTTCACAATATTCTGGACTAGAGCCGCGACTTTCAGAGTACAATGTCGCGACCTCCAAAATGGTAGGCAGGCATATAAACTTAAAGACTAAACTATAAAGTTTCGAAACTTCACCAAGTGGGCATTGTGACCTTGGGATTCAATGTCGCAACATTAAAGGCTTGTGTCGCGGCATCCATAAGGTGGTGTCACGACCATGAGGATAGTCTACGATAAGTCCATTTCATTTTTCAACTAATGTCATGACACCCATGAGATGGTGTCATGACTCTATAAGTAGTATACAACAATTTCAATCCTTTTTTGATTCATCTCAACATATCACATAGTATACAACCTTTGTGACTTGAAATAACATTCATCATTACGGATTTTTATACTAATTTCATCACAACATCATATCATACCAATCCAAACCAAATTAAACTTATCACATTTATACAATCAATGCTCAAAAGTCACAAAACACACATAATCATAATCTAGCTTATTCAAGCCATTCATATTCCGTAACATACCAAGTTACCGTATTTCCAAGTTCAAACATATAAGGTTCGTGTAAATTTAAAATCAAGGATTCCAAAGACATTTATATGATCAATTTAGGCTTATACTAGATCATATTTCGAGCTTATCAAACAAATATAACCTTAGCTAATCACACAACATTGGCAATCACAGTTGAGGATGACCATTCACATGCCAAAAGACCTTATATACATGCCACAAAATTAGGACTCAAAATGAACATAATTCTACCGTCTCAATGATAGTATGTGATTTATACTAATACGGCTTGATGAGTTCCGCAAGTTGGAGATCTACAAGTAGGGAAACAACGATCATAAGCATTTAAATGCTTAGTAAGTTCAAATGAAAAATTGCAACACTTACCTTGCTCATAGATGAGCATGCTAACTACCATAATTTTGGCACACATTTGGCAAAAACTTGACACGTAATGTGCAATAGCTCGATTTTTAGTGGTGTCAGAAAAGACGATTTTGGAATCTCATTTTTGTAAACTGTCTGTAAATATTAAATACAAATATTTATGGAGTTGGTATAAAAGTATATTGATGTTTGGTCCTTCAGTTTTGTCAATAAAATAGTCAATTTTGGTGTAGGGACTAAGTTATAAAGTCCAATCGCTATAGAGTTTTAATTGTCAAAAGGCTTGATCTAAAGGGCCAAAATGGTTATTAGACCATTTTTGGATAGGAGAAAGTTGATGATGATGGTGAAACCCACTAAGATTAACTAATGTTAGATTAAGCTAATTAAAATATGTCAAGATAATTAAAATAAATTAATTAATCAATAAACCTACTATCAAAGTTAAATTAAAGAATGAAAAAGTTATCTTTTTCATCTATTCTCTATTTTCGTATAAAAAAAAAGAAGAAAGCCTAGGAAATTTCTAAAACATTTTGCCTTTAATTGGTAAAAAATTTCAAGTCATTTTCATATAATTTTTATACTTTTGAGGTCATGGGAGCTTGAATTAGCTAACTCATGTACCAATTTGTAAAATTGTTAAAGTTTTTGAAAGCTTTCATTGTTGATCTCTTGAAGAATTTGGTGTGAATTTGATAGATTTTAAGCTTAGATTATGAAAAGGACTCGATTGTAACATTTAATTGTTAGTTTTGTACATAGGGACTAAAGTGAATAAAATGTAAAAATATTGTGGAATTTTAGCATAAATAGAAATTATACGGTCCGTAATGAATGTATGTGAAGTTAGATTTTAAACTGAGACTAAAAAATTGAAAGATATGGCTATTTCGAATTCAGGGGCTAAATTGAATAAAATGTAAATTTTTAGGGGTATCAAAAAATGAGATTACATAGGTTCATTCATGTCATGGCATAATATGAAAATTATTGGTATTGATGGATTGTATAACATAATTGTTTAGATCAAGAAATTGATCAAAGCGAAGATAATTGAGGAAAAGCTAAAATTGTTTATTACTCCCTAAAGAATCAACTTGTTTGGCGTTTTGATCAAGTAAATTCATATGGTACTTATTTACTTAGGTTTTTATGTATTTGATTTGTATATGTATGTTTGATTTTGGATTAATTAACTGTGAATTGGTAGGAAAGGCTAGAATTGGATTAAATTGAAATGTGATGTTTAAATGTATAAAAGATGCATGTGTGAACTTAGTAAATGTTAGGGTACAATTGGAATGCCAATAGGGTCTTGTGTGCGCTTGTACGGGATTTATTATAGATGTTATCAAGGTCTAACATTTTTTATGGATTCTCAAGTGTTATGTGACACGGGTTTAACTTGGACAAGTAATTTGATATGTCATTATAAAGGTTTAGCCCGGTAACCTAAAATATATATATTCAGTTCGGATGAGCAATTGGTCTAATGTAGATACCTTTGTATCCGAGTCCATTTACTAGGTTCACTAGGTGAAACAGTTTATCTGAAATGAGAAATTGAAACAGGATAAAATGAACTTCATGTTAAAATGGAAAAATATTGATTGAATTGAGCATGAAAAATGGATTGGAGTAATGTCT
This sequence comes from Gossypium anomalum, assembly GCA_025698475.1. Taxonomy (NCBI): domain Eukaryota; kingdom Viridiplantae; phylum Streptophyta; class Magnoliopsida; order Malvales; family Malvaceae; genus Gossypium; species Gossypium anomalum. The sequence goes on from CM046966.1 coordinate 85,795,480, forward strand.
TTGACATGTATGTGATTGTATTATCCTTTTATTGAATGATTTTTTGAGATTGGATATCTAAAGTGATATGAATTGGCATGTTAAATAATTGCAGCATCATATGGTTTTGATTATAAGTTAATGCTCACATTGCTGATGTTTTGATTTGTCATGTCTAACCAAGTTATGCCAAGTTAAGGTAACTTGTAATGTCTAGATAAAAGATAAGGTAAGTCTTGTACTATACATAAGAACTTACAAAGCATTTTATATGTTTATGTTGTTTATTTTCCCTCCTTATAGATCATCACCTTACAGAACTCATCAAGTTGGATCGTCTCGAAACTCACACTATCACCGAATAGATAGTTATACTATCATCTTGAGTCTAGGGTTGTGGCATGTATATAAATATCTTAGTATAATCCTTAATGTATATAAGTATCTTGATGAGTTGAAAATTGTGATGAATGTGGTATATGATGATTTTGAATGTTGGTCATGGCATGTAATAAGTTGATGCATGATTTGGCAATGTTTGATGCTTTTGGAAAGGAGAAATATGAATCCATCTAAACCTGGTATGTTATAATTGGAAGAATGTGGTAAGTAAAATAGTTAAGTTAGTGCCTAGTTGAAAATGGTAGGTTTGATTGTCACGCTTGAGATATGTGTCGGTGTATGGTTGATTTTGTTCATTTTAAGGTAAGGTGAAGTAGGTATTAAGATTGTATGGCATGTTTTAGTATGTTTTGACATAGGTTCATTTGGCATTTGATTGAATATATTGAAATGGATAGTTTTGCAATAGGTTGAACTCATATTGAATTGGTTTTTATTAGAAATGGCTAAATGACTTTTTTGGTATGAAGTGTTATGAGTTTGGGATGTTTTTAGGTGTACTAAGTTAAAAAAAAAAATTTGTAGGTTGTTTGGCTCACTTTGAATTGGGACTCAAAAAGGCATTTTTTTATACCAAAAATAAGGTTCACGTCACGAGCACAATTGTACAACATCATAATGTGGTGCCAACAGTGAGAAACAACCGACGTTGATATGCTCAAAGTCACGACATAACTCACTATGTTGGCGACGTCATGACTTGGAGGATGTGAGGTTGCAACATCAACCCTGAATTTTCAAAACCTTACAATCTGTTCTAATACAAGTTGGGTTAACAAAAGCTTTTGTAAGCTCGTATAATACCCGAAAATGCTTGTTTAACATAATTTGAACGTGATTGACACTTAATTACATGTACGAATGTTTAAATACTGTCTAATTAACTATTGTTGCTCCAGCAACGAATGTAGCATCTTGTAGTTCCGATCCGATAATCGGCTCAGGCAAGGGATGTTACATAATGGCACAACTAGTTGCATAACAACATAGGTATCCAAATAGGTTAGGCATTATAACATATCCAGAACATCATCAAATCATACCAATTAATGCAAAATCATAACGATTTCATATACTATTATCAATTTAGAAGTTTATATAATTTCAAATGAATTATATATCATATTAGTTCATCAAGTTCAATTCATTTCATTTTCCAATTTCCAGATTCAATTTCAATGTTTCACCCAATGGAACCCTAGTAAAGCGGACTCGGATACACGGTTGAATTACACCACATCAGGATAGCCCGTATGAGCTTAAACTACACCACACCACACTAAGGCATTGAAGTGCAAAGCCGATAGACATCAAATGTTTAAAAATTTTCAATTACATCCCTCCACCACACCAAAATCTCTGTAGAGACAAAGAATACCCGATGATCCGCAATAAATGTTGGATCTCGATACCCCATACAAGTGCACATATGACCATATTGCATGCCAATCGTATCTTAATCTTTTACTAAGTTCGCATAGGCATCAATATTCATATTTGCATTATCATACCCTACAATTATTCATATCTTCATATTCATACCTTATATTCATTCACATACATATTATACCTTGTAATTTTTCATGTTTGCATTTTCATACCTTGTAAATTGTACTATCACATAGCAATCACTTATCTCATTTCATTTCAAATTCTATTTCATTTTAATAGTCATATATGCCAATGTCTATTAACATATCAAATTATATTCAAGCATAATTACAATGAAATTAAAAAAAAAAAAAGCATACGTATAACACAAGGAAAGGTAGTAAGTTTCAAATGAACTTACCTTTTCAAAACACAAAACGAGTAGATTCTTCAGAGACTATTTCACAATATTTTGTTTTCCTCTGTTGGCTCCACTTTGGTCCAATTCTTGATCTAGATGAATGGTCGAATGCTAGGAAGGTTTTGAAGCTTTCTTCAATCTTTTTCTATGATGGACAGTAAATAAGGAGAAGGATGATGGCATTTTTCCACTAACTCTCTATTTATACTATGATTAATCTTAATTAACTTAATCTTTGATTTTTTTATTTTAATTATCATTAATCAAGTTAGTGGTAAACAACATCATCATCCACTATCCTATGATTCAAAATGGTTTAATAACCATTTTATCCCCTTTGGATAATTGCTACATAGGTCCTTAAACCTTTTCTTAATTAAAATTCAATAGCGATTGGACTTTTACAATTTAATCATTGAGCTTTGGTTAACTATTTTATCGATGAAATTACTCGACCATTCTTCAATGTATTTTTATATATATTAACTCTGTAAATATTCCTGTTTAATATTTACGAACTCAATTTACGAAAATGGAGTCCCAAAACTACGTTTTTCGATACCACTGAAAATCAGGTTGTTACACATCTTCTTGAGCAACCTACCCCACAACCCTGATGGAAGCCCTAGTTTCTTTTTCCCATTATATGTCTTTGAAGTGGGATTCTACTTGCCTCTACACCTTTTTTTTTAAGGGGTTTCAATGATAAGTAGGCTTGCATAGAATAGGATCGTAAATTTGTCTAAGTTACTGATTTGACTTAGTGCTCTAGATGATTGAAAAGAAACTTGGATTTTGACACAACCTGAAACGCAAACAAATCCAAGTCAGATTTATGAATGAAAAAACACAACAATTAAAATAAATAATTAAGATGAAAAAAATGAACAGTTAAATAAATCAAAGATTTGTACAATTAAACAAGAATAAGATAGGATAAAGAAGATAAATGAAAAAGGTGGCATGTGGCGTGTAGAAGTCCTAAGGAGCCTTAGAAACCAGATGAATCTACAACCCCCTTCAAATGACTCTAATTTCTCCTTTAAGAAAGAAAACTTGGCAAGAAAAAGCTTGAAGATGATCCAACAATTTGAAAAGATTGTTAAAACTCTTCTAAGAGAAAACTTAAGAGAAAATCTTTAAAAAAAACTCAAAAAGAATTTTATTACCTCAAAGTGAATAATAAATGAAATAATTCAGTTGTGTACAATAAAGAGGCATTTATATAGGCTAGCTAAGTACATCTAAATAAAACTCTCAAGTATACTAAAGCTCTAGTTAATCTAAATAATAAGTAGTTTTAAACTAAACTTTCTTATTAACATAAAACTCCTAAATAACTTTAAATACTTAAAAATTAACCAAAATTCAGAATAAATAAATAATAAAATAATAAAACTTAATGAATACAATATTGTGCTCATACATAGTAAAATTTAAGCCTGAAACTCAAACCTAATATGATTTAAACTCGAATAAAAAGCCTGAAACTCCTAATTTTCGTAATAATCTCGTCCAGAAATTTTACTCATGCAGTCTTCACTAAAACGGTCATAACTTGAGCTCCTAAACTCGAAATTGAGAGATTCAAAGTGCGTTTTGAAGCTAAGAGATAGCTATTCAAACTCTATGTAGACATCTAAGCCCATAAATTCCTGGATTTCATCCAAAAATTCGTCGCGAGTTGACTTAGCTTTTTAGCTTGAAAATTGGCAGTTGCTTCGATCTAAAATCATCCACTTTATATGATCACCTATACGGATCTACAAGATATATAGACTTTAATTTCATACATCCGTTCGGTATCGATCTACTTGCTATAATTTATTTAACCGTATACCTTGTTTACGTATGCATAAGAGGGGCTTTTTCATTTATATTCAGTTCGGGGAAGCCGAATAAATAGGTATCCATGACATCTAAGTCTTGAAAAAGATAGATAAGATTTGGTCTTGGCCTCGTCGACTTGGATAAGGAAAAAATTGCCTGGATTCGCTATTGACTTGTTAAATTCTTTGCCTAAAGATTTAATTTATTGTATGACTTTTTATTTTTTTGTGAATTACAATAACAGGGTAAAGCTCGAACAACAAATATGATTAGCGCGACTCGAACCAATAATACACTTAGGGCGATGAACACCCTTGACTATCAGGCCATCACATGAGGTTCTATATGATTTATTTAATTTGACTATGTTTTGTATGATCAATTATAAATTTATTTTTATTCTGAGTTGAAATATATATCATGCAATACAATTAAATTGGATCTTTTTATTTCTAACTCCTTCAAGATTTTAATTATTCAATAGTTGGTCCCTCTCGTTAGCTTTAATTGGGTGAATCAAAGATTAATAATTTATTTTCACTTTCAATAATTTTTTAATAATATTATTTTGATTAGATATTTTATTAAGTTGTTAAATCACAATTTTTTTATCTCCTTTGAAATTTTAATTATATGCAAGTTAACCCACGTTTTCACGATGTAAGTTGATTATATTTTCATCATTTATTTACAAATAAAATTTAATAAATTTGATTTTCAATTTTATTGAAACATATATATTTGAAGAAATTATGTTATTAATATACTAAAACTTCCATAAGTTTGAAAATGTATTTTAAAAATGTAAAACTTATTTAAATATATTATTAAAGCAATATAGTCATTAAAAATTGAATTAAAACATAATATTTTTTTATTAAAACCATTATTTAATTCAAAATAATAAAGACAATTAAAATCATTACTTAAAAATTAAATTACACCATAATAAATTTAATAAATTAAAAACACTTTGATATAAATAGTTTAAACAACATATTAAAAAATAAAAATTTGAAGCTAATAATATATTTAATATTTTTTTATTAAATATAAGAGATAAAAGATGGGCATAACCGGATTTAAGCTCATATCAAATAGATATATGACAAAAACTTTAATTACCATTCCACGCAAATAGTATATATATCTATTTTAATTTTTAATCATATTATTTGTAAAATGTTAAATTTTTTAATAAAAAAATTAAAACAATTTCATTAATATTTACAATTAATTCCTGCATTATATATATAAACTAATTATTATATATTTTTATTAGGGGTTCTAAATTTTGAACACAATATCTAAACTAAACATATATTTAAGCAACACAAATTATTTCACACTCCAAATTTTTCCCGAAACTACATCAATTAATTATTACATTCAATATTTATGTGATATATATTAATTGGATAAATGTTTCAATTGATTTGTGAACTAAAATCATTGTTGTCTAAGTAAGGCATTTTTGCACAAACGCTGGGACAATGTCTTTCCATTAGATTACTGTTTCGATTGCTGCCGTCCCTATCTTAAGCTTACAGTATATAATTGGGACCCAAACAAAAACAACACAGTGGCCCACTACCCAAAATTCCTTACTCTTTTCAAACAAGTATCATGGTTGCTGTTTTACTGTTTTAAAAAATTAAATTAGTCATTTTTATTAAAATTTTTATTGTTAAAATTTGACATAATTGTCAAAATAATCAGATAATTACACGTGGCATGCTAGTTGTTAGGGGCGAAACCAGAAAATTTTTTTAGAAGGGCGAAATTAAATTGTAATTTTTACTGTAGAAAAAATGCAATTCCACCATTTTAGTAGACTACATCTTTATAATTTTTAAAGGATTAAATCAAAATTTTATACTTTTAGAGAGCCAAAATATAATTTTACCTTTATTAATTTAAATTTTTAAAAACTTTAAAGGGTCATATAAAAAAAACATTTTAAAGGGGATAGGCCCTTACTGGCCCCTAGTTTTGCCACTGTTACATATACTTCATTTTGACGTACAAGAATTAATTTTTAATAGTAGAAATGGATAAAATTTTCCTTAAAATGATCAATTTATTCTTTAATCTAATGTATAGGAATTAACTTTTTTATTTTTAAATAAAATAAGCAAAATATAATCCTCCTTTTAGTATACCAAGATTGAGCTTACACCCAACTCTCCCATAGCTTTATTAATTGAAGTAGAGTAGACCAGCCCACTGAAAGCTGAAGTTTCCATCCTTTTTCTAAGTTTTACCATTCGCACAACAATATTACAACCTATCTCACCTAACAAATCTTTCTTTGTTGGTTGGAGTGTTAGTAAAATCTCAATATCCCTTAAATAATATTTAGGTTTGAATTATGTGGACAGAGAAAAAAACGTTTCGAGAGATTTACATTTTATTTAATGATTTAATTCTTCTCAACTTTAAATTTAATCGGAACTTAATAATTTTTAGAGATTTAATCTTTTTCGATTTTAAATTTAACCGGAACTTAATATAATTATTGGATACAAATAAAATAAATTTTTTTTTACAAACTTTTACGTGATATAATGCTCAAATTATGATTTTGGTCTATATATTAGAATATATAGACTAAATATATATTATACTTATAATGGTCAGCCTAGTACATCAATTAACAATTTAAAAGAGTAAATGGTTAAAACTTTAGGTTGTTGTTCAAAATTCGAATCCTAAATTATTATATTAGATGAAATATGCTTTAAGATTTTTTTTCCTTTTTCTTATCACGGATTTGAGTTGTTAGAATGGTGGAAGATGAGATTCATTATCATGTCGTGGTTTTCCATGTTTTTCTTCGGAGTTAGTATCCTTTTCTCTGATAAAGAATCACATCCATCTTTAATCTCTTTTATTAGGATCTTTTTCTCTGATAAATTGAACCGAATCAAAATTATAGGTAAAAAATTGCACAAAATTCTAATTCACATATAACATTACATATTAAATCAAAGTTTATGTGCAAATTTGACATTTATTCTTAAATTTTAATAAACTTAATTTACAATCCTAATTACTTAAATTTTCACGTTTAATAAATATAAAAATAATGGTATTCTTTTGGTTTTAATCTTTTTACTATATTAAAATTTGAGATTTAATTCCTCTATTTTATTTAGACATAATTTAGTTTTTTTACTTTTATAATTTTTTAATAGGTGATGGGCGTCGAATCCACCAAATATAATTCCTACAAAATGACTCTAATTAGTAGTAAGAGTGGTAGTAGGGTCGAGTCCACAAGGATTGGATGCTATAATCAACTTTCGCGTTTGACTTATGAACAGAGTGTCGTGTCAAGGGTCGTGGCTAGAGTCGTGCCCACGACTCAAAACGTACCACCTGAAAAATAAGCAAATAAATAAGTAAAGCGGGGATTTTGAAATTGATTAGAAACTTAATAATTAAAACTGCTAAGATAAATAATTAAATAAATCAAAAATTAAATTGTGATTTGCAATCAAATATGATAAGCCCTAGCCTTAGACTCGGTAAATTCCGTGTTGAGAATCGATCCTCGAAAATTAATCTTCTCCTCCAATCGATAAGCTGGTTATAGCAGTTAAGAACGTCCTAACCACCAATTCTTCCTCTAGTAGCTGGTTTCGATACGACCTACAAACTAACCCTTACCGATAGTCCAACCGAGATACACGTGTTCCCAATTCAAGATTTCAGTAGCCTTGCGTTCTGAAGAACCCAACTCGAATTAACGGCCTCAACCACGTGGGTCGTTTAAACCCGATCACATCTTCCTCGATTTGTTCTCGGAGATCCAAATACAGCACGGCCGATTCGTTTCTCCAACTGTCGGAAAATACGACTCTAACCCAATGAGCTCTTTTTGGCTTGAAATCGAATTATCCTTAAGGGATGAGTTGTCAATCCCGATACTTAGGAAAAAGTTGAATACCGGTTGGAAGGATTTCAGGCGTGAGTACGAATCTCACAATTCTCGACCGGAAAGAACACCGGCCTAAAGCTAAGATAAAATTTAGTAAAGCATGAAATTGTTCATGCTTTGTGAACTTGGAAAGAAGATTGATGATTATGGTGAAGAAATGAATGGAGGGGACTTGAAGAGCAATTGACCCAATTATGGAAAAGAAACAAAAATTGGAGACAAAGCTACAAAATGCAACGTCAAATTGAAATTGAAAAAGGAAATACAAGAGAGAGAGTAATTCTATTCCAAGTAGAAGTAGGAATACAAATTAAAGGATGATTTTCTAAGAACTAAAAGCCCCTATTTATATACATGGGGTAACTAAAAATAGTCTAATCCTAAATTTATAAAATAAAATAAAAATAAATAATAAAACAAAATAATATCTTCTATTTTTAGCCTTTTACAAAGTCAAATTTGATGTTAAATCCTTGGCCTTCCCATCTTTATGGTTTGGCCCCAACTCAACGATTTGTCTTTCAATTTGGCTCCTTTTTGCTCATTTTTGACCAATTGCATCCCTGACAAGATTAAATCATAAAAATACCAATTAAGCAGGGATTAATCCAGAAATAAACCAAATTAAACACAAAAATTATGTAAATTAATGTGTTTATCAATAGGTCTAAATTGATAAACATTTTAAATTGTTTCTATTAAAGTGATAATGTGAATTTTTACCGCAAGAAAGTCATCCAAATTATTTTAACTATAACAAAGTTATTAATTGAAAAATCTGCATCATCATTTTATTGATGGTATCAATATTATCCATTTGAGCCTATAACAGAGTTATTATTTTTTTGAGTTAAAAGGCTGCCACATATTGTTATGCTATTTGACGTTAATTTAATGTTAATGTATTTTAACAATGTTAGTTAGGTACCTGAAAAAATAACAAGTTAGCTTATAATTTTCAAGTTTAAGTACCAATTAAATCTAAAAAAAATTAAGTACTAAATAGATATAAATTGTCAAATTCAAGTACTTTCATATATATTAACCCTTTTTAATTTTTACTAAAAATATTTGTTTCATATTCAAATAACCAACAATCTCTCGACATAATAACAAAAATATTTATATTGTGATATGAGAGTTTTGCTTTGATCACTACCAACACCATCCTTATCCAAAATATAAAAAGAAAAAACCCTTCAAATCAGTTATGAATTATGATCATTATATATATAATCACACAAATGTAAGTGGTTGCTTCAATGGTAGACTATAGACAGCGTACTCCCACTGCCCATAGCCATTGCCAAGTGGCCACAACAAAGGCAGCCAGCACCCTGCATTTTTTCCACCTTTGCCTTTCACAAAGTTTACGGCCCCTTAAATTTTAAAAATTATTATTATTTGAACAATCTCATTATAGGCACTGATCATATCTGTTTTTTTTTGACACAAAGTTTAGAATTACTCATAGTCCCTCTTTAACTCATAAGTAAGAAGATAATGCGCTTTAATGTCCTCGAACTCACATCCTCATATATTGATAATAATATTCATGTCAATTGAGCTAAGATTCAATCAATAAAAATTTTAAAAATTTTTTTTAAAAATTAAAAATCATTAAAATTATTAAAAATATAAAAATATATATTATATTTTAAAATATTAACTAAATGCTGACATCTCTATATGTAGCAACTCAAATTTATGCAACATCAACAAAGTTAACCAATATTAAATTTTTCATCAATTTTAGTGTGATTTGATAAAAAATAAAAGCTCAAAATTAAAAAAAATTAAAAAATTAAAAAATATTTTTATTAAATTGGATGGCAAAATAAATCATTATACCTTTTTCTCTTCTTTTATATATATATATTTGCAATTATGTAACACTTTCTTTATTTTAATTTCTCCAAATTCAAAATTTTCTTATCTTAGTTAGATTTCAACCAACATGTACAATCAGAATATATTATCAAAATAAATATTTAAAAACTATTTAAAAATATAAATATTTTTTATTGAACTCAATTATCTAAATTTCAAAAGATTCAATTATTTATTCTTTTAATAAACTTACAAAATACGAAAAATTAATTACTAGTTTCGTTTTAATAAATATATTAAAAAATTAAAAGACAAGCATTTGGACATGGTGACTGACATTGGTGTAGAGAGATAGCAACTCTATGCCCACTATAACCCCCAACCAAACCCGCCATCTTTTTAACTCTAAGTAATTATGAAAATTTAACCAACAGCTGCCAAATCCAATGTAATAATCAATAGTTAAATTGTTGTTTGTCAGAAAAGATTATTGGACCCAAAACCGCAGTCATTTCGCTATTTGTCTCTCCTGCAAGAAATTCTAGAATTATAGTATATGTTTTGAAAGACCCTTAACTTTGTGGTATTTCTTTGGCACAAAAGTGTGATGGTTTGGACCAAGCAGAATTATTGCTAGTTGGGAATAAAGGGTCTAAATGCCGTGTTTTTGGTGCTTGAAAATGGGTATTAACGATTTACAATAGTTGTATGAGTAGGAGTAGGAATGATGGGCAATTGTGTTTTACCCCCTTTTCTGTCTTCTGTTTTTAGCTTTTTGGTTTTTTTTCTTTGTCCCCTTTAATGTTTTAATAGTGTGTAATAACAACTTCATTTCGTTTTCTATTTGTCATCGAGAGTGCAATTGCAGGGATTGATGGTGTTTGGATGGGACATGCTCTTGGAAAGTAAGTTGTGTATTCACTTCCTAATTTTTATGTAGATAAGTCACAATTCCATTACTTAATACTAAATGCTAATACGTTTCGTGCGAATAATTAGAAAATCACAAAAAGTTTAATTTTTAGAAAAGATTAGAGAGGTTATAAACGTTCCCACTTAAAATTTAATTTCTTAAGCAGAATCTTCATATAATGTATTTTAATATCACAAAATAAAAACAATAAATAACACCAGAAATTTAATATGGTTCGACAAATAACGTCTACTTAATCAGACATTATTAAATATATTTCTATGCAAAAATTAGAAATAAGAAGAGGAAATTTATCTTACGAAAAAAATAATAAGTTTTGAGATAATTTAGAGGTGAATAACTCATTTAGTACAAGAATTCTACAATCTTACATTTTTTAGACGTAGAATTATGTTATTTCAACATAAGCTTCACTTTAAAAGGAGTAAGTGGAAATAAGTGACAAAACTCTATGTCAGACTTGTAATATGCGATTACAAAATTAATGACAATTTTGGAATATATTAAAATAGAGGGAGAAAAAGTGAAATTAAATCAAATTTCATAATGTGTAGAATTTTAAGTTGCTAAATCATATAGTTATTTTTTTATCAACATTGAGGGTTTTACGAATAATAAGTGCATAATTTGCAAGAAGAATTTCTTTTTGTCATCATCGCCAAAGCCAGAGAGAAATCTAAATTTCAAGTTTTCAACAGGAAAAAGAAGAAGAAAAAAGGCTGTCATTTTTTACATTTTGAATGCAGTCAAAAGCCAAAACTCCAATTTTTCTTTTGAAGTGTTGAAAGAAAATGGGAGAAATGCTACTGCTAACTTTACTAGTGGCATTTTCTCACTGAAACCCATTATTTTTTTTCCATCAATTTCCCTAGAGTTTTTTAAGTACTCAACAATAAAGAAATTCCCAGAAAGTCTACATACCCAGAAGGTCAGTTAGCCTCTTGTTTGTTTTGGTTTATACCCAGATCGATTTAGGTTCAACTTTTTTTTTTTATCTGTTTACTTGGAACTTGTTTTATATAGGAATTGGGTGTTTGGATCATGTGATCGAAACTTTAGTTTCTGTTTGGTTGATTAGAAAGTGAAAGAACAGAAAGAAAATGTAAGGTCTTTTTCGAGTTTGAGGTTATTGATCATTTGAACAATTGTGAAGAAAGCACCTCTTGGAATAGTTAGATTGAGATTTTCATTTTGTGATGAGTCTTATGTAATTGTATGGACTCTGTTTGAGATTAATGATGTGAGTTTTGATTTAAATGTCTTGCAATTTAGCTGTTCCGATTATCTGTTAGTCTAATGTTGCACTTTTGAGAATTTGGTGAAATCTTGCACTACCTGATGATTTTGATAATTGAATATTAACCTTCCTTATGTATTTTGCAAATGTATTAGTATGGAAGTGAAGTTAAATTGTATATTTTTCGTTTTAATTTCAATCGTTAACAAATATGTGTTATGTTTGTAGATATGTACAAGAACCAACTGCAAGAGTTGGCTCAAAGAAGTTGCTTTAATCTGCCGTCTTATTCATGCATCCGAGAAGGACCTGATCATGCTCCTCGGTTTAAAGCTACTGTCAATTTTAATGGAGAGACTTTCGAAAGCCCTACATTTTGCTCTACTTTGAGACAAGCCGAACATGCTGCAGCTGAAGTAGCTCTAAATACGCTTGCCAACAGAGGCCCTTCCAAAGCATTGGCTGCTAGAATTTTGGTAAGCATTCAACTTAAATTTTATCTACTATCGAGCTAGACTTACTTAGATGCCATTTTCCTACTCAAATTTGCATTAGGCAACCAATTGTTTTGCATCAGTCTTTGAGCTGGACTTTGCAGTTATTGATTATTCATTTCGGGAAAAAAAAGAAGCTAAACTCTTTAGAGTTTATCTCTACTGCACAGGATGAAACTGGTGTCTATAAGAATTTGCTTCAAGAGACTGCTCATAGAGCTGGTTTAAATCTTCCAGTCTACACAACTATTCGATCTGGACCAGGCCACGTTCCTACCTTTTCATGCATGGTTGAGCTCGGAGGGATGAGCTTTACTGGGGAACCGGCTAGGACGAAGAAACAAGCGCAGAAGAATGCGGCAATGTCTGCATGGTCTGCCTTGAGAAAGTGTATGATACCTTTCCTTTTTATTAAAAGGCTCCTACTTCATTTAGAATCAAACAATTGCATTGTTTATTCCTTCCCTCGGGAGGCTTTTGGGGTTAGACAATGAAGAAAACATACGAACTTAGCTAGGCAAACAATGTATATTTCTTTGCATTCACCCACATTGAAAAAGGTTTCAATCAAAGGTTAAAGAAAGATCATTTTAATATTAGTTGTTATTTGAAAAGCTTTCTTATTTATTTTCTATGGTTTGAAGTTTTTCTTGGTCACTTAATCTAGTATCGTGGTTGCAGTGTCTAGGTATGGTTCATCTTCATCTTCACCACCTTCCTTGGAGTCTCAAGGAAGAGAAGAACAAGTGCAAGCTGTCATTGCTCGTTTTCTTTCATCATTACAACCATCAGAATCAAAGCAGTGTTTGCAATATGATTGCCAGTATGGAAAGTCTAGATCAATTCCTGTATGTATAGACCTAACCCAATCAACCCCGAACCTATACCCAATGCAGGGTCAAAGTTGGCCTTACCCTTTCTCTCCTGAAATATCTGTTCCTATATACCAAATATGGCAGCAAGAACATTTAATGCAGCTGCAAAACCACCTGTTTACATTCCCCGTTCCTCCGGTTCCTCTGCCAAGACCTCAGATTCTTCCATATATGCAGTCAATTTTACAACCAGGTCGTCACCCGCCCTTTCAAGTTCGAGACCAAGAATCTAATGTTACTACAACCAGACTAGCAATTGCTACCTCATGCCCTCCTCTTTACCTCTCTAATCCCTCCACTTCTCAACCATTGATGGGTAGATCTACTGTGACCATTCAAGAGATACACGAGGAGATAAAAGAAGCATCATCCAAATACACTCCCTCTGATGTCGTTCCCAGTCAATTTAATGTTGAAACGTCTGTTGAAGAAACGAAACAGGATGTTTGCAAGCAGAAGTATGTTAAGTTGGAAAGCAAAGTCGAAAACGATCATAGGAAATCAGGTGCTGGTTCCCAACATGCTGTTGAATCTAATCTTAGACCACACTATTCTTCAAGTGCAAGTTACTATAGAAATTCTGGACTGCCATCCTCCGAAGCAGTGCCTATGCTGATCAGAACAATGAGCCCTGTTTCTTCCACGACACTGAACACTCAAAAGCCGACATTAACTCAAGTGCCTGTCCCGCCAAGAATGAGAACAGGAGCTCCACCATTTTCAACCAGACCCAGGTTCGAAAGAATGAACCTTGGCGGTATGCATCCCACTTCCATGGCACCACCAGTTAGAATAAGATCAGTTGTACCAGTGTGCTCGGCTCCACCACTGCGAAAAACACCAAGTTTCAACCAGGACAAAGACAAGAAAGATAATGTTTCAGAGGATGTTTCAACTGCAACTTCGGAACTCAATAAGCTTAGCATGTAGAGGGAGAGCTATTTCATCTTTTCTTGAAGTAGTTAGAATAAATAAAATAGTTGCTTGGTAAAATCTGTATAAAACTGAAAATTCATATTTTTAATTTAAGATTGGCTCTAATTACTATAATAATTATTATGATAGTGAGGGTTAAAATGTAAATTTGTCACTACACTACCAAATTGGCCGCTATACTTTATTTTGATTAATATTTGCCATTATATTTTAAAAATATAATTAAATTTGCCACACGATTTTTATGTGATTAAATTTTATTATTAAACTTGAATTTTATTGAATTTTACCACTAATTTTGATTTTTTTAATATTGCTATTGATGATTTGAAAGTAGATTTTTTTTTAAAAAAAATATTTATTTCAAATATTTTATTTTAATAATTAACAAATTAATTTATAAAATATTGAAAGATAATAAATTAACATAGAATTTTTATTTAATAAAAGAAAGACTTGTAAAATAAAAAATAAAAAAGATTAAGTTTATTTTTTATAGGTAAATGTTTTTATTAATGCTTGATGCTATATTAATTTATTTATTTTTAAGTATTAAATTATAATCTTAATTTTTATTAAAATTTTCATCTAATTATAACTAAATTAAAATTGAATAGTAAAATTCAATAAAAAATCAAATTTTAGTAACAAATTAAATAAAACAAAAGTGAAGTGGTAAAATTCAAAATAAAATTAAAATATAGTGGTAATTTTATCTTTTGTTATAAAATAAATACACTGTGAAAATAAAGAAGAAAGAATATCAGAGAGCATATTTTATTGATTTTCCAGAGTTTCTATTTATAGGCATAAGAAGTATAAATGAAGTAGAGATTTTCTTCTAATCACTATTAAAATTTAAAGTTGATCAAAACTTATCTTAATCTTGATGGACATCTACTTAATAAGATATTTATAACATCTTTTAATTTAAAAATATAACCATAAATATCAATAAAAAAATATAATGACAAATTTCAACTTTAACATAAAGTGTAATACACATTAACCCTAATAATAATCATCATCTTCTTTCTGCTCCCAAAAAGACTTATCTGGTTATGCATGATGTATCGTAAAAATAATGTTTTCTCATCCTAAAAATCTCATGCATGCATATATTTGGTTAGATTTAATTTAACAATTTGGTTATGGATTTGTATTATATTTATGTTACATTTATATTATACTAATATTTAAGATATTATATATAGATGTGTTCATGAGTTAGGTCGGGCCGAGTTTGGGCAGGATCTAAGTATGATATTAACATACTTTAGGTTTATTTAAGCCTGGTCTGACCTAAAATCTGAGCCTAAAATTTTGCCCAAATCCGCCCATATTTGCAAAAGAGTAACCCACGCTCATTTTAGGTTCATCCATTTTATTTTTTAATTTAATTTAATTTATTTTAATATTTAATAATTTTATACATTTTTATTGAAATTTTATATATAATCATCTTAGCATTATTTTAATATTTACATTAGAGTAGTATTATATATTTAGTATATGTTTATTTTTTTAATGTGATCTAAATTACATAATATATAAAAATAACATACTATAAAGTATTATAAACTTAAAAAGATCAGGCCAGACCGAGCTAAGCTTGGGCCTTGAATGTTCAAGCTTGAGCCCATATTTTAAATGGGTCTAATTTTCTTGCTTAATCCCATTTTTCGGGTCTAATATTTTTGCCCAAACTCTTTCGAATTTCAGACAGACCTTCGAGCCCAGGCAGATAACCCAACCCATAAACAAGTCTAATTATATATTATAATTTAATTTTACAAAATAAAATTTCAATTAAATTATTGTCATGAATCAATCATTGAAAATATCCAAAGTTCATTTTTTTTAATAAAAATACCTAAATATACCATAATCTTTAAAGCCTCAATTTTATTGTTTATTTTTTTATATAATTTTACTTCACATATTATAGATCTAGTTGGGTTTAAGCTTTTTAACTAATTTTATTTTATTTAGGCCACAAGATATTTTTGATATACTTTATATTATTTGCTACATGAGTTAGATTTTTTTAAATATGATATTTGTGTTTTTTTTTTAATTTGATATTTATATATGATAAAAATTATATATTTTTTGGTATTTAAAGGTAAAAGGTGTTAATCCTTTAGTGTTTAATTTGGATTTTATGATTGATTTGATAAAAGTTAATTGCTAATATTATTAGGTTTGAATTTTTCTTGATTTTTTAATATAATAAATTTAATATTAATTATGAATTTGTTTAATTTTACATTTAATTTGTCAAATGCATTTCGATCGATGTGATTTAATTTAAGTTTTATTAGTTAATTATGAATTTCTATCAAATTAGCTTTAAAACCCGAGTTAAACACTAAAAAAATTAACAAAGATACATTCAAATACCAAAATGTATGACTTTTGTCAAAATACAAGTACTAGATTGAATAAAAAAACAACACAGGTACCATGTTAGAAAAAAGTGTCAAACTCGCGTAACAAATTATTTGTTAAGGCCCTATTTGATACAATGTTGAAAAAAATCAATCAATTGAAAATTAATATTTTCAACAACTTAATTTTTTGAACACTTTCACTAACCCGCAATGAAAGCTGTTAGATTTAATTTTTTTCTACAAAAAGTTGTGAAAAATGACAAGTAGATAAGGACTACTTATCATTTAATAGAGAATAAATTCAATTGTTTCTTATTTTATTATATTTCATTTAAGATTATCTTATCATTTATCAAAAATCTAATTATTTTCCATATTTAATTTTTAATTAATATACCAAATAAAATTTAGAACTTAAATTTAGTATTTAATTTTAATTAATATATCAAACAAAATTTATAACTTAAATTCGACATATAAGCCCCTATTTGATATTTTCAACAATTTAAATTTTTAAACATGTCATGAAAATTATGAGATAGAATTTTTTTCTATAATTAATAGAGAAAATTAATATTTTCATTAATTTATTTTTTATACATGTTGATAATCCAAAATAAAAACAATCTAATAGAATTTTTTTTATAAAAAAAAGTGAAAAATAATGAGTAGATAAGAACTACTAACACTTGGGAGAATATTTTAAATTTATTTATTTAAAAATTGAGCTTTGTTTAAATTAAGGTGAAATGTTCAAAAATTAATGATAAAATGTATACTTTTATTTTTTATAATTTAAATTATATATTTATCAAATAATCTAATTATATGGCATAATTAATTTTAAGTAATATATCGAACAATTTTATAATTTAAATTCAAAACTTAAATTTTCAATACTTAATTTTTTAAATTATTAAACATTATAATTTTTTAACCATGTTTGATAACTCACAATGAAGTGATAAATAGATAGGACATATTTATTATTTAATAGAGAATAAATTCAATTATTTACATTTTATTATATTTTATTTAATATTATATTATTTTATAAAAAATTTAATTATATTCAATATTTAATTTTAAATAATATACTAAATAAATTTTATAACTTAAATTAATACTTGAATGTCCTACATCATCAAACATCAAAAATTGCAAAACAAAAAGTAAATGAAAGAGAAAAAAAGAAATTGTTCTGAAAAAAAAAAAAAGAGAACCCTACTGCAGAAATCGTAATATACGGCAATATAAGTGGTAACTTAAAACCCTAAACCCTTCTTTCTCTCTCTCTCTCAATAACGCAGCAGTCCAAAAATACTTAGGTAAAAGAAACTTAGGGTTTTCTTGAGTTAGTTCCTATTTTCCTCGCTGTTCATCTGCTTGTTCCTGTGATTTTGCTTTGCAATTCTTTTTCTTGGTGGTAGGTTTTGTTTACTGTAACTTCAACTCTAATGGGATCATTTAGAAGCGCCTAAATGTTGTTTTTTTAGCACTTTTTTTTTTTTAATTCGGAAAAAGAAGAAAGATTGCTTTTTGATCATGTTTGGGGCCTTTTAAGTTTAGTGGGTTTGAAGTTTTATTTTTTGTTAACCGTAAGTTCACTGTGATGATTTTAGGTCTGTTTTTTGGGGGAAAGGTTGAGAAATGCTTGTGTTGTTCGAGACTCCCGCGGGCTTTGCCCTTTTCAAAGTATTGGATGAAGGGAAGCTAAACAAAGTTGAGGTATTTTGATCTTTAAATTTTTGAGCATTATGTTGAAATATTTTTTCTAGAATTTAGTTTTGAGCTGTGAAAAAGTTCTGGATTGAATGAAATTAATGGCTTTGCAGTTTAGTTTAGAGAACTTTTCAATTTGGAGTTTAAATTGAAATTGAAATTTTTGTTGTTGTAGGACTTGTCGAAAGAATTCTTGGCTGCAGATTCAGCAAGAAAGGTTATTATATATGGTTTAGAGCAAGTTTTTACTGTAGATCTTCTTTACCTAGGTACTGACTGATAATTTTTATGACGTTATTAGGTTGTCTCGTTGCAAGCCTTTTCCAAGTTCGAAAACACAGCAGAAGCATTGGAAGCAGCAACGAAACTACTTGAAAGCACGCCCAGCAAAGGTTTGCGCAAGTTCTTGCGTGCTCATTGTGATGGTGAAACACTAGGAGTGGCTGATTCAAAACTTGGAAATGCAATTAAGGAAAAACTGGTCTGTTAATACTCTTCAGATCATGTGGGGATTTTCTGCTGTTCCATTCAGTTGAATCTTATTTTAAGTGGAACTACTTTTATGCAGAAAATTGATTGTGTTCACAATAATGCTGTTATGGAGCTGCTTAGAGGGGTGAGAACTCAATTGACAGAACTCATCTCTGGTCTAGGTGCACAAGATTTGGCTCCTATGAGTCTTGGTTTGTCTCATAGTCTCTCTAGATACAAGCTGAAGTTCAGCGCCGATAAGGTACTTCTATGTTATGATAATTTCTTGCAAACTTGATCAAACATTATCTATTTCCTTTTTGAATGGGAGGGTTTGTGTCAAAAAATTACCAATGGTAGAAATATGTAATTAAGCTTGTATAAGATTTGGAATATCAGAGGAGGGATAACTTTAGTGAGATAAAAATTCATTTTACAGTGTACTAGGTCGTAGCATTTATTTGATTTAACTCTAATGACCTACTGATTACTGAATGAAAGCACTAAAAAATGTAAAATGAGTTAACTGTTTTCATAGAGCTAATCCTTTAATGCTGATTGAGAACTTCCATTAAAAAAGGATGTCCTATTTATGTAAAAGTTAATCTCTGCTAAACTAGTTGCATCTCTCTTATTTGGTTGGTGTTATCTGGGAGAGGCATTAATATGGATAGGTGGTATGCCAATATAAGGTGGAATTTGTGTGCTGTCAGATATCTGTTCTGTTTTAAGGAACTTCCATAACATTATGAGATGTAGTTCTTTGGATCTATCATGACAGTATACCTGTATCATTTTAGGTTGATACTATGATCGTTCAAGCGATTGGGTTGCTTGATGATCTTGATAAAGAGCTCAACACGTATGCAATGAGGATTCGTGAATGGTATGGTTGGCATTTTCCAGAGCTTACTAAGATTATACAAGACAATATACAATATGCCAAGGCAGTGAAGCTAATGGGTGACCGTGCTAATGCTGCAAAGCTTGACTTCTCAGAGGTAAGACTTTCAATTTATTAATCAGAAAGCTAATCTCCTGAGCTTTATTATCAACTGTTCCAATACATTAATATGAAGCTTATAATTGGCTTGCAAAATATTGTACATAAAGCACTTGAAAGTAACTGTTTCCTTATTCTTTTTCTTTCCTTGAATTATGATAGATATTACCGGAAGAGGTTGAAACTGAAGTGAAGGAGGCAGCAGTTATATCCATGGGAACTGAAATTAATGACCTTGATCTTATTAATATCAAAGAACTATGTGATCAGGTTCTAAATCTTGCTGAATACAGAGCACAACTGTATGATTATTTGAAGAGCAGGATGAACACTGTTGCACCAAACTTGACTGCTCTTGTCGGTGAACTTGTTGGTGCTCGCCTTATTGCTCACGGTGGCAGTTTGTTGAATCTTGCAAAGCAACCTGGAAGTACTGTTCAGATTCTTGGTGCTGAAAAGGCTCTCTTCAGAGCTCTTAAGACTAAACATTCTACTCCGAAATATGGGCTTATCTACCATGCATCCTTGGTTGGTCAGGCAGCACCTAAGCACAAGGGGAAGATTTCCAGGTCACTTGCTGCGAAGGCTGCACTGGCAATTCGATGTGATGCTCTTGGAGATGACCAAGATAATTCCATGGGACTTGAGAACCGGGCCAAGGTAAACTATAAACTTGTGTTTGGCTTATTTTTCCCCTCATCCCTTCCAATAAATAAATGCCTTACATGCTGTACTTTTTAGCTTGAAGCAAGATTAAGGGCACTTGAAGGCAAAGAATTGGGACGTTCTGCTGGTTCAGCTAAAGGCAAGCCGAAGATAGAAGTCTATGACAAGGATCGGAAGAAGGGGGCTGGGTTGATAACTCCTGCTAAGGTCTGTGCATCTGAATTCATCAGTTATTACGTTTAGTGTTTTTAGTCCTTTAAGTGGTTAGTGATACATTTTTTTCTATACAGACCTACAACCCTGCAGCAGATTCACTTATTGGGCAAATAACAAACTCCACTGCTCTCGAGGAGCAAGACACGGTCCCAAAGAAGAAGAAAAAGGCTGAGGCCAAACCTGCTCTGGCAGAGGAAGCAGTGGATGTGCCTGCCCATGAAGAGAAGAAAGAGAAGAAGAAAAAGCAAAAGAAAGCTGATCAGGAGGCAGTTTTACCAACAAATGAAAATGAACCCAAAGAAGAGCCTGCGCCAAAGGAAAAGGAAAAGAAGAAAAAAAAGAAACGTCAGGCTGAGGATGATGGGGAGAATGTTGAAGTAGAAGAAAAGAAAAAGAAGAAGAGAAAGCATGCAGAAGAAGAAGAACCTGAAGTGCAGACCAAGAAAGAGAAAAAGAAGAAGAAGAAGAAAAGTGAGGATTGAGGTGGTGAAAATCAATAAAGTTTGTGGTGATTGGCTGCCTAACAAGTTTTGGGTAATATAGGGTTTTAGACACTTGTGCTTGTAAAATGCGGTGTTTTTTGAGATGTTATCTTGTAGTCTTCATTAAACCTAATTTAGATGTATTTTCAGCTTCTTTATGGATACAATTGCAAGGAAATCTCAACTTTTCTTTTTAATTTAAGTTCATTTTCTTATGGAAATGGTAACCAATCCAGTTACTCTTCAAGCACTTACTCTACTTTTACTTCTAGTTAGCAACTAGTTATGAAGTATATTATTATTCAATGGGAATACCAGCGTGTTGAATGACTTTTCCCAAAGTTTAACAACACTTGAAACTTAGTAGTTGTGGGAGCTGTGCTGAGACTGATACATGGATGCTAAGCATTGGATCTTGTTTGATAATTTTCATATCTTGTGATAAGATTTAGCATAATTCGCTTTGTTGTTACATGTGAGACAATAATGATTGTAATGCCTGTTACTCTCCTCTTGATGTCTTAATTATACTCTTTTTTTAACTTTTTCACATAATATCAGGGGGATTGAAGTCAATGCTTGGGATTCTGTCCCTAGCAAACAAATATCCAAAATTTGTCTCAGGGATCAGTTAGATGGTGCTTTGCCTCATTGCCCATCGTTGCTGCTTGATGAATCATCCAAGCTAGTTTTAGCCTGGAAGCAGTATTTGTTTCCGAAGCAGAAAATGCCAATAGCTACGATACCCAAAGTCAAGAACGAGTTTCAAATACAGATATATAAATATATATTGTATTCCGCACTAATATTTCAAGAAACATAAATAGTCCGTATCTGAGACAAAGCATGCAATTCCTATTTACATTTGCTCATTTGGTACCACGCAAAGCATCAATGGTTTACCAGGCAGCATGAAAGCTGAAGGGATAATTCTGTGGGACATCAGGAAAAAAACAAACATGTTTTTTGAAATTATAGCTTTCTGCTTTTCAGGTTATTATGCGAGGAAACATCTTTAGTATGTACTAGAAGTTATGATCATTTGAAGCTTTTGAACATGGTTAAAGAGTGTTGAAGAACAACTGAGAGATTCTAACGTGTCTGTTTAAGATGAAATCTAATGGACAGAGGATATGGATTGGTACTTAAAAGTGATGCTCCTTGTACTCTTCATTCTTCTTAAAATATTCTTTAGTTAAGATATAGATACGATGATATATGACCTTCAAAAATCCTCCAACAATGGTTTGCATTTAATGGCAAACTTATAATTGTAATAACCCTTGGGCAGATTGTGTTGTTTCCTGCTTATCTCCATGAAAAAAAAACAAAAAGCTTGTATAAATGGCGGGGGAAGTAGGTGAGGAACCTCCTTTTAATGGATACTGAGAGTGACGTTGAAATACCTATGCTACGATGTTTTAACTTGAATGCAAAATAGGCCGGTCCCTTAAATCGGGCTGATTTCATCTGCATCAGGTTGGGTCTGGGGATGATTCTTTTAGTTACAATCATACTATTTTTCGTAAATTATAAAAATAAATATTAATAGGAAAATTATATTTTAAATAATGAAATAAATTTTAAAATAATATTTTCAAAATAATGAAAGAATTTAGATTATTAAATTGGGTAAGGGGTGCCAAAAAGCTGAGTCTCTATTTCGCTCAAAATTATACATATATATATCCCACATTAATTATATTAATAAATTAATATTAAAATAATAATATATTAATTTGTTACTAACTTTTATATGATAACATAAATAATTAACTATTAATTTATTGAATATAATTAAATAAATAAATTATATATAAATTTTACTTCTCTTATTAATTATTATATCATAATAAAAAAAGTAATCTAATGTATTATTTCATTTCAAATAAATATAATAAAATATTATTGATGTAGGAAACAATAATTATAATTATTTATCTTAGTTGTGTTTTAAATGTAATATAACACAATTTTTATTATATTTTCTATTATCAATGTTGCTGCTATTCTCACTTAATTAAGCTTAGGATCGATATTAAATCTCACTTAATTAACGTTATGAAAGAATCAATTTATTTCGAAAGTTTTAGGATTATAAATATATTCATAAGTACATATATATATATATATGTTCAAGTAATTATAACATAGAATCAAACTAGTATAAAACATAATAGACAAAGAATCAAACCAAACTGAAAAGAATTAGATAGAATTTATATAAGATATACGCACATGATAAAACTAGAGACCCACGTATCACAAGTGCATATGGTATTATTTAGTGGGTTTTGTTTTCATCACCGAAAAATGTTCAGTTTTCATTGTTATTTGATGTGTATAATTTTTATTATTTTATGTCGATTCTTTGATATTTAATAATACTTTTATTATTTGAAGGTAATAATATTTTTCCTTGTGAAGTTGAATGCAGGAACAAAAGTGATAGTATAATTAATTGCATTAAAAATTAAGTAATTTGAAAAACAAAAATCTTTGTTGATGATGAAGATGATAGATTGAAAACATTAAAATATTTTTGTAATATTATTAGTATTTTTAAAATTTATTTTTACTGGAAGTTAAAAATTTTATTTTTATTTAATATATTACATATTTTATTTAAATTAATTTTAAAACTTTTTTTAACTTAATTATGGTTTTTATTGATATTTTTTTTAGGTTTGATTAGATGGTAATGTTTTGACAATAAATTTGAAAGTTAATAGTTTTTACCAGCTATCTAATATCGTTGTAATTAGAGTTGAGGTGCTCATGGGTTGGGTTAGGTTGGGCTTAATCAAATTTTAAGTTCGTTTGTTATGTCCGAATTCGGAAAATGGGTCTAACATTTTGCTCAAGCCCAACTCGGATAAAAATGTTAAAACTCAAGTCCGACTCGTATTAGTTTTTATATTATTTTTAAAATATATATAATACATAAAAAATACTAAAAACATTAAAATAAATGTTTCTCAACAAATTGAAAATAAATTTTAAAAAAATATGTATACTTAAATAATACTAAGATATGTGCAATTTAACAAGCAAAATACCTTTAAAATAGTAACAAAATTAACAATAAAACAAGAGTTATACAATAACAACAAAATAGTAGCAATATAATAGTAAAATGCTAGCAAAATAACAGTAAAAAAAGCAAAAAAAAATTGTAGTTTTTATTTTACATATTCGGGCCAGGCCCAAGCCAAAAAAGCCTTACCCGAGGCTTGACCAGTTTTCTAAACGGGTCTTATTTTTTGTCAAATCCCATTTTTGAGGCTTATATTTTTACTTAAACCCTCTCACTTTTCGTACGGCCCTTTGGGTTGGGCTAGGTGGCCCAGCCCGCGAGTAAGTCTAAATTAGAGGTGTTCATAGGATGGATGAGCCGTCATGCTTTAAGTTAAGCTTGCATTTATATTTTTTAACTTCGCTCAATCCAATCCGCTTTATTGTTTAGAAATAATAAAAATATAAAAATATTTTTATATTAATATTTATATAATTCAATTTAAATAAACAATATTTTTTTGTTCTTTAAATAATATAACGAAACAATTAAATGAGGTAAACTCGAACTAAAAATAAATTTATAACTGGTTTTGGACCCACCTTATAAACCCTTCTACTCATAAATTATATCCTTAGATATTATAATTTTATTAAATATTTAAAATCTATAAATTTATCTTAATATAGCATAGGAGCTAGTTATTATCCAAAGCTATAAGTGACCACACTTAAAAATCATTTTATCATTTAAGTTTATATTTTAAAATTATATTATTTGTGTATAAAATAAGAAATAAAAAGAGAGATTAATAGCATCAAGTTAAAATTTGACTTCCCACTTGCATAAAGCACTTTTTAGCTTTGTAATTATCTTCCTTCTTTAGAAGATGGAGGAAAATAAAGTAAAAGTGTAATTACGATTTTTATTTAAATCCAACCCTTCTTTATATTACATAATTATATATATATATATATATATATATATATATATATATATATCTACTTACAACAAAAAGTAATATATACAAAAGAAAAAGAGTTTTGTCTTCTTTCCCTCCTCTTCTACTTCTTCCTTCATTTATTTCCCTTTTTTAATGAAAAGGATGATTTCACATAAAATTTTTTAAATTTTTCTATAAAATTTAGGACTTGCCTTAAAAGAATAGGTCACTGCTTCGTATATATGTATATATATATATATATATTGCTTGTAAAATAAATAAAAATAATAAATGTTGGGGATCGATTTTTATAAACAATAAAAGAAAAAAAAAAGAGAGAAAATGAAGAATACAAATTTTATATGAAAAACTCCTCCGAAGAGGACAAAAATCACAAGCAAAAGAAGCTTCGACTTTTCACTAAATGAGTAAACAAACGAGAATACAATATGGAGAAAATAAACTTACATATACTAAAAGTACAAACCCAAACCTTGAAAACAAAACCCCAGCTCTCATACAGTTCTTTCTCAAAGGGGGTATAAAATTCTCTCTATATTTAGCACGAAAAATCAAGGCACTTTTAAATAGACTAAGTTTAAAGGGTTAAAATGACTAAAATATCACTGAAGTAATTAGAGTTCGACCGGAAGAAGTCCTGCTTGGCTGTCAAAACACAACTGTATTACTTGAGGAGTATGTCATATCATCATGACGTCCCATGCATGCTTGTCACGACGTTGCCCTCTCCGTCAATTGGAGAACTCGTCACGATGTCCTGACTCGTAACGTCATGCCTATTTCACTTATCTTTCTTAAATGCCTAACTGTCCGATAAATGCTAGACACTCCCCGAAATAAAGAATAGGTGTTGGAGAATTTGCTAGTACTTTTATTTCATATATTTTGATTAAAAAAAAGAAAAAAAATAAAGTAGTAATATTAGGAATTAAAAATAGAAGCTTTATTGAGTACATGAATTATACTAGGATCTTTCTCTCTTTTAAAAGCAACCTTGGTGGATTATCTTTTTCTAGATGTTAATAGCTTTAATACATAAAATATTATATATATTTATATATTGCACCTTAGCATTGGAAATGTGAGACAAAATAGAGGACGAAATTGACAAGAAAGAAAGTAAGAAAAAAAAAAAAAAAGGACATTTGTTCTAAGGTTGGATTATTCCATTCGGTTAGATAGATTCAACATACGGTTTGAATTATTATTTAATAATAAAAAATTCGAATTTGGGTAATAAATTTGAAAAAAATGTTACAAATAAAACATACTTCTCTGAATTTTTAATTTTTAAAAATATTTATAGTAAACACATATTCAAATATAAATACAACCAAACCAAAATTAAAATATATAATCTTAATCAAGTCTTAACGGATAAAAACTCTAAAATTTAAATGATTAGGTTAAAATTTTTAAATAAATAGAAAAAGCATAAGGATTAAATTTTAAATTTTATCAAATCAAGGGGATTGAGAACATATTTTAACGTAAATAAATTTAACCAAGACTTGAAGGATAAAAAAAAGAAAAGAAAACAGAAAATTACTTGGGTGAAACTCAAACATTGACAGCAAATCCAACCCAACACAATAATAAACAACTTTCATTTGATGTCAAGTAACCAAACCACTAAATATGTCTTGTCTCCCTTTTAAAAATAATAGCTGATTTCACCTTACCTCCTTTTTCAACTTATCCTCCCTTATTTAATGCAATTCCAATTAAAATACTCACCAATTTTGTCCCAAATACTTCAACTATACTCTACTCTCTTTTTTTTTTTTTTTTTTATCATTAATAAAATACCAACCTTATTTACTCAACCATAAATAATTACCCACACCATTATTATTTTTAAATCAATTATTAAATTTTTTTATTTTTAAAATTTAATATATATTGGTAACTTATACTTAATTGGCATTCAATTTACCATTGAGTCTTAACTCGATTGGCATGAGTATTATTATCAATGCATGAGGACATGAGTTTAAGTGCGCTGAAATACATTATCCTCCTATTTATAAATTAAAAAAAGACTATGCTTAATTTTAAATATTATTTCAAAAAGAACAGATATTTAATAATTTTTTTTCTGTTAATTTTTTTTTTTGAAATTTCACTTTTATTATAATAAAAAATTTAATTAATTAAATTTAACCAGAAAATAAAATATAATTGAAGGGAAAGAAGAGCAAAAAACAATAATTAGATCTACGCTTACACTCATTTTTTGTTTATTTGATATAAAATAAAGGAAAAGGGGGAAAAGTCCAAAACAGCAGAAAACGAAAAAAACCATTTTACCAATAGAAAACATGAAAGAAATGAAAGAAATCTCTGTTCTGTTTCAGATTCAACCAAAGTAAGTATCAATTTTTCTTCTCTCCTTGCATAACAACACCAAGAAATAACCTTCTTCTGACTCTCCCACTTTCTCTCTTTGTTGCACTTTCAGATCATTTTCGATTTGACTTCCATAACTTTCTTCTTTAAAACCTCTTAAATTTCCACCCTTTTTACTCATCCCCAAGGTTTTTTCTTTTTCATTTTTAGCTGAATCTTGAACTTCCCAAATCTAGCAGTCAAACGGTAGGGTTTTATTATTATTATTATTATTTTTGCTCAGTTGAATTCTAGCTGATATTAATAGTTTAGATTGTTAGTTTTATTTGGGTTTTATTTTAATTTTTCTTTTTTGCAGATTTATCAGCTTGATCACTCTTTTTTGATGTTGTTTGATTTATGGGTGGTTAATTGTTCATTTAGAGGAAGACCCAG
Source organism: Gossypium anomalum (assembly GCA_025698475.1). NCBI lineage: Eukaryota > Viridiplantae > Streptophyta > Magnoliopsida > Malvales > Malvaceae > Gossypium > Gossypium anomalum. The sequence goes on from CM046966.1 coordinate 85,823,449, forward strand.
ATTGGAATATGTTGGGAAATGAGGTTTAGATTTAAGAAATGGGGTGTGTTTTCGGAAGAGAGGTATCTTCTGGGATTGTTTCAGAGTCTAGAGCGAGTAGGAATGCTAGCTTTGAATCCAATAGGAAAGTAGAGCATGTTACGGTTGCGAAGACTGATGCTAGTGTTGTAGGGGTTGAAAATGAGGGTACCCAAAAGGAGGAAAAATCTGATGGGGAAAGGAAACAAAAGGGGGAAAGAAGAAGGTCAAAGCCAAACCCCAGGTTGAGTAACCTACCCAAGCATTCGCGTGGAGAGCAGGTGGCAGCTGGATGGCCTTCATGGCTGTCGGATGCCTGTGGCGAGGCACTTAATGGGTGGATTCCACGGAAGGCTGATACATTTGAGAAGATTGATAAGGTAGCCAGTTTTTTTTTTTTTGGTTCAATATTTTGTGTTTATTTATCCTTGTTTAGTAATGATGTTGCAAAATTCAGTTTGTTTTGAAATAATAGTGAATATAACTTGTTCTATTTTATATTTGTAGTTTTGTTCTTTGTTTAATCTATGATATATTGAAACTTTTACCTTTTGTTACATCATCTCAAATGCAGTTTAATTGTCGGTCTTGTTCTTCATTATTGGATACTTTTGAAGTTGGTATGTTGATTTGGATACTTACCATTCCTTGTTGATGGTAGATTGGCTCAGGAACATATAGCAATGTGTACAAAGCTAAAGATATGGTAACAGGAAAAATTGTTGCTCTAAAGAAGGTCCGGTTTGATAATCTTGAACCTGAGAGTGTAAAATTCATGGCTAGAGAGATTCTCATATTGCGGAGGTTGGATCATCCCAATGTTGTAAAATTGGAAGGTTTAGTTACTTCGAGGATGTCTTGTAGTTTGTATTTGGTATTCCAGTACATGGAGCATGATTTGGCTGGGCTTGCGGCAAGCCCAGTAGTAAAGTTTTCAGAACCACAGGTAAGCTCCAACTTGTGATTTATTATAGTAAAATCCATGGTTTACATGCTTGGTTAGGTAGGTAGTGACTCAAGAAATATGGTTATAATGTATGTTATAGGTTAAATGCTACATGCATCAACTACTCTCTGGTCTTGAGCACTGTCACAACCGCGGAGTGCTTCATCGTGATATTAAGGGCTCAAATCTTCTTATTGATGATGGGGGAGTACTCAAGATTGCTGATTTTGGGTTAGCGACATTCTTTGACCCAAACCGCAAGCATCCAATGACTAGTCGGGTGGTTACTCTTTGGTATCGAGCCCCTGAGCTTCTTCTTGGAGCTACAGATTATGGTGTTGGTGTGGACCTCTGGAGTGCTGGATGCATTTTAGCTGAGCTCTTGGCTGGCAAGCCCATTATGCCTGGTCGAACAGAGGTATATTCTGCTTAATTTGCTGTTTATTCAGTTTAACATTCTTTAGATTATGTCCACATGACTGCAAGATTAGAGAGGGAGGATGTTTGGGCATCACTTACTTTTTGAAAATTGCTACTTTATTGCAACCAAGAAATTACAGTATCAAATGTTGAACGTGAATAGGTGATTCGACTAGGTGATTCGACATAGTTGTACTACCACTTATTATTACTAACTATATGCATATTATTTATGCTTGATTAGGTAGAGCAACTACATAAAATATACAAGCTATGCGGTTCACCATCAGATGAATACTGGAAAAAATCGAAGTTGCCAAATGCAACCTTATTTAAGCCTCGAGAGCCATATAAAAGATGCATAAAAGAGACATTTAAAGATTTTCCAGCATCGTCGCTGCCCCTCATTGACACTCTTCTTGCAATTGATCCAGCGGAACGTCTGACTGCCACTTCTGCACTGCAAAGTGAAGTGAGTTGTTTGATTTCTGTGAACACTCTGGTTCTACCTTCTGTTGGTATCTTTTAACTTTTATATCTAAATATTGGTTTGTTATGAAGATAACCATTTCTAGAAGTGTTCCTTTTTCTTTAACACCATTTTATTGTTCTTGTGCAGTTCTTTATGACAGAACCTTATGCTTGTGAACCTTCCAGCCTCCCAAAGTACCCACCCAGCAAAGAGATGGATGCAAAACGACGAGACGATGAAGCTCGAAGGTCAATTCTTTTGCTTTTGCATTCTGTTGACTTGAATCATTGGCTCTTCTACAAAACTGTGCTGGCTGATTAATGTTGTTTGTTTCAATTTGATGGATTTATGGTATATTCACTTCTATGCATAAGAATGATATGGACCCTTAAGCACCTTCCCTTTTGGAAACCCCTTACCCATATACTTTCAGAAATGTAGAGAGGCGTACAAACTAATGTGGTTTGCTTGAAAAGATATTCAGGTTTTATGGATGTTGTTTGCTTATTCTGAAACGTGTTAAAGATTCTTCCCCACATGTAGATGGTCAAGCTTGTTAGAACCCTAGGAATTCCTAAATTTTCTGGTAGGGGTAGATACTCTAGTGTTGTTAACCATGTGCAATAATATTTGAATTGTTCAATGTGGAGCTACTGCCATGGGTTCAAAGTTGAGTCATCATTCTGCATTTTTCATTGGTTCCATTTGAGTTTGACTACACTCTAAATGTGCATTTGAAAGCACCATGGCATGTGCCTGTCCATTATATTTCCACTAATTTTTTATGAACCCTTTCTCTTTCTGGTGTAACTGTGCAGACTCAGAGCTGCTAATAAAGCTCAGGGTGATGGTGTACGAAAGACAAGGACACGTGATCGTGCAAGGGCAATTCCTGCTCCAGAAGCCAATGCTGAGCTTCAGTCTAATCTTGATGTATGTGTGATAATTTACTTTTGTCAGCAACAACTATCGTATTGGCTTTGATGCATTTGGTTGCATATCTACATTGGGAAAAAAAAATCCCTAAAGATAGATGACTAGGATTTGATAGCAGAAGTTGTTGCAGGTTCTATTGGTAGATAGGAAGTTAAATACACAATGAATGAACAATTACTCATGGAGATTTGGCATTGCAAGTTTGTATTTCATTATTTGTAGCTATGCTGCTCGGACTCCTCTTTTTTCTTGAAGTACCCATGTTTGCTACCTGTATTCAGTTCATAACTGAATATGGGTTTGCGGATATGACCCTCCAATTACAAAAACTGAGAAAATTTTGAACATATCTGTGAAGGACACATGCTTGTGCTTGGCACTCACACTAGAGTTCGAGTAACATAGTTTCCTAGTAAGATCTTGTCCCATTTCAATTGGGCTTAAATTTTAGTCTAATATATTAATGCTGCTATGTCTAGTTGCTTGACCCTTTTGTAACATCTACTTCAGAGTATTTGCAAATATTAATTCATATAGTAAGATGTCTACTCCAAGAGGTTCTAGGTTTAGCAGCAGTTGGCATTTGGTTCCCTTTCTAAGTCTTATGGTATCTTTAACTAATTTGAGGTTTCCTTGTGAAGCAGAGAAGGCGCTTAATAACCCATGCGAATGCAAAGAGCAAAAGCGAAAAGTTTCCTCCACCACACCAGGATGGAGCACTCGGCTTTCCTTTAGGAGCATCACAGCACATTGATCCTTCGTTTGTTCCTCCAGATGTCCCCTTCAGCTCTACATCATTTACTTATTCAAAAGAGCCGATTCAAACTTGGTCTGGTCCATTGGTAGACTCTACTAGCATGGGTGCTCCAAGGCGAAAAAAGCATGTTGCAGGCGATTCACACGAACCACCTAAACCTCCCACAGGATCCCAAAAGGACAAAAGTGGTAAAGGGAAGAAAAGGATACTTTAAACTCTCAGTGCATACGTAAGAAAGTGATTTATGAAAGCGGTTGAATGCATTTGCTGATATCGTTTTCAGGAGTCATACACTGCTACTTAATGCAAGTATATTTAATAGGTTCTTGTTTGTTTTTTGTCATAGAAGCATGTATTGTTTTGTTAAAGGGTTGAAATCAATTTTTCTATATATTTTTTTGTTACCTTTACTTTTTTATTCTTTTTAGCCCCCAAAGAATCTCTCTAATTTGTTGGACCCTTGAGTATAAGTTTCCACTGTTATGTATATCTTTATTTCTCAGTTCTTAAGAGTTGTGTTTCAAACTGTACACTGTTTAGATTAATGGAGAGCGGAGAACATAAGAAGGAAAGAAAAAAAAACCCTCTAATAAATGCTTCCAAGTCCATTTCTTCTTTAGCTGATATTTATGTTTAAAGTTAATTGTTCCCTTTTAGTATATTGGTGTTTATTTCATCCCATAGGTGATTGTTGTCATGTTCATTCAAACCAGTGAAGAATGATGTTACATTCATTTTGTTGGCGCAAAAAGATTTTTTGAGATTTCCTTCATGTTTTTTACTGATATTTTTTCAATGCTTACTACTCATGTCATTGGTGAATGAATGCTTTAGAATTGCAGATACATATTTGCCCGTGTGACATCCACAACCTTTCCCCACCCAAACCATATTTATTGGCAATGGGCACTACCAGCCATTCTATGTGGGTTTGGTTAAATGGACAGATAGGTCATGTCTGGTACGCTTCATATAAAGGAGGGATGCTATAGATTATTCATTTTACCATGTGTTAGTATATAAGTGTTATGTATTAATGTATCATTCTACTTTTAATATTTTTTTTCCTACTTTTATCATACAAAAAATAAGGGGAATTATGTCAAATTTATTATTCATATGACCGAGTCTTAGATCAAAATTTCATATAAATTGCAAAAAGAAGTTATACGATATAAAAAAATTTATTTCAAAAAAATATTTTTTGCTTGGAAATATATATTTTAGTCAAAATAGATAAGCAATAGGAGATCTTGATGCTCCAATATGGTGAAAGTAGCCCCAATATTAGTAGATTTTTTAAAATAAAAGAAAGCAATATGAAAAACATCAATCTATTGAAAGCAATTTCGAAAATCATATTTAAAATTAAAAGAAAAAAAAAAACAAGACAAAAGACAAAAGTTATAAACTTTAAAAAACTTGTTATAAATTACAAAGCTAAGCTAACTATACAAATAAAACAAGAACAGTGAACTCAGAAACTAAAGTTATATAATCAAACTAATAATTTGAAAAAAAAAAAAAACAAATACCTCGTCTCAACAATTTTTAGATTGAAGAAAGCGAAGGCAATCTCTAGGTGTTCTTTTTTGGATTTTTTTGCCAAATTAATACTAAAAACAGAAACACCAAAATAGTATAGAAAAAATACTATGTACCAAAATGATACACTTGGGTGGTGCCGCCTATGTCAAAGGGGTGACCACCCCAAAATCCGACAAAAAATTTAAAAAACAAAAACAAAAAAACTGTTAAAAAAAATATTTTCTCTATTATATTTTTTTCTCTTCTCTTTCTTCTACCATCTTTCTCTCTATTCTCTTTTTCTCTTTTTCTTTTTCTTTCTTCTTTCTTCCCTCACCAGTGCCCCCCTCTCCTTTTTCCTTCTCCTTCTCTTTTTCTTTCTTTTTCTCTTCTTCTCCTTGCTTCTTGCTTCACCTGAGCTGCTGCTGCTTCTCACCAATGCCCCCCTCCACTTCTTCTTCTCCTTGTCCTCCTGTGCATCCTTGGTGGCGCCTGTGGCACCTCCACCTTCAGTGCCGCCTCTACCAGAGGCACCACCCTTGATGTACCATTTTGGTACATAGTATTTTCCCCATATTATTTTCGTATTTTTCTTCTTTTTTTTGTACTATTTTAACAAAAAACCCTTTTTTTTTTATTCAAACCACTTCTAATAAGCAGTAACGGAATACTCAACTTTACTAGAGTTTGTTACAACGTAAAATAGAATAGAACTCATACACTCATGAAAAATTAAAAAGCAATACGGAATTAAAATTTTTAAAAAAAAATCACATGGCATTATTATAGAATGAGCTTGGGAATAGAGCTGATCATAGGTTAGTTCAAAGGTCCGTACGAAAAGTGTAAAGATTTGGATAAAAATATAAATTCAAAATATAAATTTGAATAAACAAATAAAATCTAATTTTTAAATGGACTGGACTTTGTATAAGTTTTTTTGGCCAAACTTGACCCAACCCGAGTTTGTAAAAAAAAATTATTTCTATTTTGTCACTATTTTATTATTGCTTTGATGTTATTTCGTTATTATATTATTACTATTTTATTGATATTCTTTAGATATTATTTAATGAATGTTTATTGTTAGTTTTACTATTATTTTAAAAGTATTTACTTGTTAAATTATACATATTTGTCTTATAAGTGTAAACCTTTTTTAAAATTTATTTTCAATTTGTGTATAAACATTTATTGTAATATTTTAAGTGTACTTGATATATTATATTTTTTAAAATATATTTTTATATAAAAATCATAATATAAAAAAATTTAATATGAGTGGACTAGATCAAGTTTAAATTTTAGCAATTTTTATTTAGATCAAACTTGAACAAAATTTTTAAGCCTATTTTTCAACCCATGATCTGAAATGTTGATGAGTTTGGATGTTTATTTAGTGAACCCCCCAACAATTCTTTTTAACTAAAACAAAACATGTGTTGATATTTCCCAACCACTGGATGAATTCAATCCTATCCTTATTCATCATATACTCGTGCTAAATGATCAACCCAAGCTGAGCACAAATTTTCCATACCAGGATGACCTTCACCTTTGGCAATATCAACATTCTCCCCACTGCTATCTTCTCCAGTCTTAGGAACAAAAACACAACTTCATATTCTCCGCATTTTCCCCTCATTCTCATCCACTTCTCTACCGCTCCGTCTTGGACCGTAAATGAATTAAATTAAAATTTGGGTGCAAATCGTTTTGATAGAAATAAATAGTTACCTGATGGGGAGGAGCGTAGTCGTGCTGGTACTCGATCTCGTTGCTTAGGATTCTGATGATGTTGGCTGTGAAAGGCGATTTGTGGGTTTGGGGGTTAAATTGGAGTAGTGAAGATGCAGATGCGATTCGTGATTGGCTGCCATTAGTTAGGGTTTTCGAAGCAGCAGAGACAAATGCTCTCTTAGCTGTTCGAATAAGCGAGCTACTTTTATTTTGACTGTTGGGACTTTGTTGGTGACTTCAGTTTCCCGAATCAATGAAATGGGGTTTTAGCTTTTAAGATTAGGGTTTAAAAGTTTAAACGAATAAGGAAAAGCAAAGTTAAATTTTGGGGAAAAATAGCAGTAATAAATGGAGAACAAATTTATTATATGTTGAATTTCTTTGTAATCTTCACCAAATTCCAAACCCTTAAATTTGAACCTCTGAGTTGAAACACCGAATTCAGTGCACACCTGAGGTGGAAATGATGAACACCCTACCCATGGGATTATTCCTATAAACAACTTTATTATCAGGTATCCTAAAACTTTTTTCAAATATAAAATAAGGATTGACTTTAGCAGCACAAAAATTCTTATGACTCCATCAAACAACTCCAGCAGGTGCTCATTATTTTAGTGTGCTAGGCTTCAACTCTCCTAGTGTTTGCTGGTTTTTTAATGAATAATTCAAGGCCCATTTATGTCAAAAATGCCAACCAATATTTTTTTTTTTTTTTTTTTTGGTTACACAAGCTGTTCTGATAGATTATGGAACAATAGAAACTCCAATAGTTAGCACATTTGGCGAAATTTTGAAATGAAATTGGTATTGATAGAAATAGAAGATACCCGGAATTGGATGAGATAGATCAGCGCCACAGCGGGACGGAAACGGTTGAAGGCTGGAGCGGAGAAGGAGACGACAGGGGATGCAGCACCTTGACCGAAATGACGATAGTGTTTTGATGGAAGAACAAGTGGGACGACGCAACGGTGATGGGTGCCGGCGACAGAGAAAAAGGGAGACAGATTGGCCGCCGGAGTAGAGACGGCTGTCTAACAGACAATGGCGCTAGACAGGTAGAGGTGGTACCGGTGGCGACACTCAAGGTTTTTTTGTGAAAATAGGAACTGATTTGGGATTTTGGAATAAGGGTAAAGAGTATGATGGTTTTACAAATTTCACACGCATAGATGTTTGCGGGAAGTCATTCTACGAATGGATTAAAATTTTGGTTAAAATCAAATTGATTGATTAAATTAATTTAATTTAATTAATCAATTAATTGTCGGTTAACAGTTTTTTAATATTTTAATTACCGGTTAATTTAGTTAAAAATAAAAAATTTAATTTAAAATTTTTGTTAATTTTTAAGACATATGAATATTATCGAAGTGATTTTTTATGAGTTTTATACTTATTTTAATCAAAAGATAAAAATATATAAATTTCGATTATTCGATTGAACTAATCAAAATATTTCATTTTCATTAATTTTTCTAAAAAAATTAATTCAATTAATAATTATATAATTCGATTTATAATAATTTGATTGGATTAATGTCTAATGCTACATCCGTATCAGGTGTCAGTAAAAATACAATTCACATCCTTGACAAGAGTGGGTTGTGTTGCATCAATTAGTCAAAGCTTAGACTGTAATTTTTTAAAGTAAATCGTCATTTTTTACCCTCTCGAGACTTGAGTCTAGTGTGGATAATACATGCCCATTTACTTTATGGTTACCTAATAATGTGTCAAAATTGGTCAAATGAGGAAAATCGATTGCTCTTCTTAGGAAACAAGATCAAATGCCAAGAAACAAGTTTTAAGTTTTCGAGAAAGTTAGGTCTAAGAATGGCAGTTGGAGAAATATGGCACACATAATCTGATTTGGTAGATACATCCTTGTTAAGGCTAACTAACTATAAAAACCCCTACTACCCACAATCACTGCCAACAATTCGTGACACCAGTTTCAAGCTTTCTTATTACCTTCCCTCCATTCTTCTGTAAGTTCATTAGTTGCTGCTTGGGAGAAAATGGGACCAGGTGGGCCAGGAGGGCCACCGGGGCCAGGTGGACCAGGAGGGCCAGGAGGGCCTCCAGGGCCAGGAGGGCCAGGAGGACCAGGATGGGGCGGTCCTCCACCCGGACCAGGAGGGCCACCGGGGTGGGGCGGTCCTCCACCCGGACCAGGAGGGCCACCGGGATGGGGGGGTCCTCCACCCGGACCAGGGGGACCACCGGGGTGGGGCGGCCCTCCGGTCGGACCAGGGTTTTTTGGTGGCTTCTGTGATGTAATTGGTGCTTGGTAAGTTACTTAGGGCTTTGTATCTGAATTATGAATGAAAATTGTTTCAAGTCGTTTAACTGGTATTTTGGTTAGTTGTTCTGAGTGTCAGAAAGCTCATATTTTACTACATTGTTGTAAAGCTTTCTAATTTGAGATGAGTGTTGGATATGAATATGAAAATGAATATACTGTGGTTTTTTTTTTTTTTTTTTGGAAATCGTATCCACATATTTTTGGTATTTATATCCAAATAAGAAGATTAGTTGGGCATGGAGCATGTGTTTGAATGCTGAAAGGTTTTGTGTTTATTTTTGCAGTGTCAACTTCCTGTGCTGCTGCTGGCTGTTTCGAGATTGTTTTGGTGGTCCAATGGGTCCTCCAGGGCCACCTGGACCTCCACCACCATAGTTACATGCTTTCTTGCTCCTTCATAAATAGACCTTCTATCTGGGTTTAAACTTAGCTATCTAATTACAATATTTATGTAAGAATTGTTTGCTTTTAGTAGTAGAAATTAATATGAATGAAATCTGTTGAGTGCTTATTTTTCTGTCTCCTCTTTAGAAAGATTCATCGATAAATATATAAGGCACGGTCTATTAATGTGATGTGTTAAAGATAAGTAGATTACATGGTAAGTGTTCTAGCAAAAGGCTTACCAAACTATGAGTGAGCTATTGGGGAGCTAGCCAGCTTCGTCAACTAGGACGAGTGGCGAGCACACGTGTAGGGCGAACATGACTTTTGTACCGTGTTGTGTATTATTTGTATAATAAAATCATTCTCAATAAATTGATCTTTAAACCTTGATGTTCTTGCATGAATTTGATTTTTTATCACATCAGTGAAAAATGTTGTATTTAATGGCTGAACTATAAACTGTGTTAATATTCATTCCTAATAAACAAAACTTAGATGAAAAATAATTGCAATATGTTGGAACCTTGATTATAAGTTATGTATATTTTTATTTCTCAGTTGTTAAAGCTCTGTGTTTCAAACTGTACACTGTTTAGTATAATGGAGACTAGATAACATATGAATGTGGGGGAAACAAATGCAAAAATTTCAGATACACATTTTTAACCTTTTTCCTACCCAAAACTATTTTTATTTGCAGTGAACACCAGGCTACTTCATATTCTCAGGGGTGTTTGTTAGGTAGTCGAGTTTTACTGGAAAAATATTCGAATTTGATTATATCGGCCTGAGTTTAAGCAATAAAACCCGAATTCAAGTATCATAATACTTAATTTGGACGGTTTACAAGTTCAATTAGACTTTTTATTTTAATATTTTTTTATTATGAACAAGCTCGAGTTTGAATATGAACAACTTTAACTGAGCTCGAGTATGAAAATTGATAAACAAGCTCAAGTTTAAATATTGAATCCCAAATTTTGAGTTGAGCTTGAGTTTGAGCTTGATACTATTTAAGTTTGGTTTGACTCAGTTACGCCTCCTCTATTCGAACATCATTGTTGATGAAATTGATTTAACCAATCATGTGAATTGACTAATGTAATTGGACTAATAAACATTTAAATATACTATGTATCTGATTCGATTATATCGATATATATTTACATAACAAACTAGATAAAAGTTGATAATTTCTTATATGCTCTATTAAAAGCTAAAAAGCTAAATATGTAAGAACAAATGTGGCAAATAAACATTATTTTAAAGTAAGAAAGAAAAAAAAAAACATGTTGAATAATGAAAACAAAAAAAAAAAGTAATTTTAATTAATTTTATCTCTAATAGAATAAAATTCTTTAATCATGATCTCGAAGAAGTCTTCTATTTCTAGATGTGTTAGTATCATCCAAACTATTAGAGTTATTATTTTTGTATATTAAATTTGATTCAAAATCAATTTAATCATGAATTAGATTCATATCTACATTATCTCTTTTCGGTTTAATAGGATCTTGATAGAATTTAATGAAATGTTTAGTATATATCAAATATGTAACCAATGATATTTTATACCATATTAATCACACAAGTTATTTACATTTGTTTAAGGATTCTTTTGAGGACTCTGTTTTTCTTCACTTTTTCACTTTCTGATAGTGAGAAGGGTTATTATGCTACCTATCACGTTCACATCTACAATTACGTCTTTCAAAATTAATATGTATTCTTCCATTTGTTTTTCATTAATAGTTTGTTATGTTGTTCAACCACAAATCGATGTGATATTAATTTAGAATTTTCACAATACTATTGTTGTAGGATCACATTTGAAGTATAATATTCTCCCTGTTTTAATTGAAAACTTATCTTAAACACCCCTAGAGGTGTGCATGGCCGAGCCCAGACAAAATTTTAGGCCCGAGCCGGACCCGAAATATGGGCCTAAAAATTTATCCAAGCCCGGCCCGACCCATATTAAATTTTTTTAACTTATTTCATTAAATAAAAAATTTTAAAATATAATAAATCATCAAATACATTTAAAACAAATATTAAAACAAGAAACAAATAAAAAATGATATTAAAACAATTCTTAACACAATATACAAATTGAAAATATAGTAAAAAGTGATTATATTAAAATTAAAATTAAAATGTAAATATGATTAAATATATATATATATATAGATAGTATATAATTCAGGCCAGGCTGGGCCCGGGCCCGTTTTCTAAATGAGCCTCGTTTTTTTGTCAAAACTCAGATTTCGGGCCTACATTTTTACCCGAACCCTCTCATTTTTCGGGCGGATCTTCGGGCTGGGCCGAGTAGCCCGGCCCATGCACACCTCTAAATACCGCTAAATTTTACTCATTGACAATTTTAAAATCTTGCAAACTTAGATGCATCCAATTATAATGAACTTTAGATAGAATTATTGTCTTTTGCGACGATATTTATTATCACATCTATATTTTTTATAGAATGTTTAGAACTAATCTATAACTCTTCCCAAACTTTTAAATAAGAGGATAATGTACTTGATTACACTCAAATCCACGTCCTCTTGCACTAACAATAATAGCAATATCAATTGACTTAAAACTCAATCCACTTAAAAATAAAAATATTTTTACTAATTGCCTTTTAAATTATACAAATTAAGATGAAGCAATTAAACGTAGAGGAAGAATGCGTGCGTACATTACTATTACTACTTTAGTGGTAGATTCGGTAAATCTAAACGACATGGCTTTGCTTTTGTCTTTCAAAGGGGATGCAAAAACATCAATCAGAGGCTACCGACACTGCTTAAGTGATACCTATAAATTAAAAAAAAAAAACTATTTTATATTAAAAAATATTTTTATAAAAATATAAATGGCAAAAATTCTTTTATATAGATTATTAGTAATGTGTACTATTAATTTGCTGTATCAATTCGATTAATCATTTTATATATAATATACATATATTTAATTAGTATATTTTTGTTTCATATCTATACAACCATATATGAAAAGAAACACGTGGCATGCCCAGTAATCTAAAAATATTAAAGATTGGTGGGTGGCTTCCTATTTATTTTAGATTTGCGTCTGTTTTTTACACATCATATTCATAAGGGTTAATGGCACCATTGACCCCCGTACTTTGGGGTTTGTTCTAATGTGGCCCTTATACTTTCAAAATATCCAATTAACCCTCTGTACTTTACTTCCGTTAGCTAAAGCTGTTGACTTGAAGGTTGACTGTTAGAGGCCCTTATGAGCAATTAAATCATTTTTCATTTAGAAAATTAAAATAAATGAAGGGGCCAACGATTCCAAATTTAAATAAAAACATAAGATTTTTTATAACAAAAAAAATACTTTCCTTGTAGGTTACTTTTTTTTTTTTCATTTTGTTTTTTTCTTCTCTTTCTCTCTTCTCTTCTAGCCGCGGTTATCATTGTGTCCAATCATCGATCCGTCAGATTAAAAAGGAGAGAAGAGAATAAATCTGAGCATAGTACAAGTATCAAATTATATAAAAAAAATTAAATTTGAGCATAGTATAAGTACCAAAATTGAAATTTGACCGGTGTTATATAAGTACCAAAACTAATTGTTAATATTATCAAAACGATAAAAAAATTAGAATTAAAAAAAATTATGATGTCAATGTTTCATATTTTCAATCCCAAATAATCCCATTCCCCTCTCCCAATTATCAAAAAATAATTCATATTTTGCCTTAAAAATTATTTCAAAAATATTTCAAGCAATTAGATTTTCTTGGAGGAAAATTTCAAATTTATTTGAATAATAATTTTAAAATAATACTTTAATTAAAGAATTACATTATGATAGCAAAGAGCAACATGTTTACCTTATTACAAAAATTGAATATAATAGCTAGGATCTGTGTGTTCAAGATTAAATTAAACTAAAAATTAATATTACTAAAATGTAAATCAATTATTAACAATGAGGACTAAACAAGAATTATACCAGTTCAACAAACAGAAATAAAAGAACCGACTGAGGTACTAGAGTAACCATTTTAAGAAAAGGAAGGGAGTTAAGATGAAGTATTGCCTATTTATATGTTTACTCACCATACATAAACATTATTTTGATTTTAGGGTTTAATACCTCCTAATTTCAATTATTAACTTCCTCTAACAATCTCGTTATAAATTCTGATCATATTTGCTCTTTTTAACATAATGCCTGAACTATCCATAGCCTCTCCCCAACAGGGGCACTGGCAAGACCTCAACTCTACTAAAATAGAATTTTTAAAATTTTAAATATTAAAGATAAAATTACACTTTGACCCCTCTTAAAAATTTAAAAAAAAATTAATATTTCAGCCCCAACTAAAATTTTTTTCTAGCTTCACCCCTTGCTCCTTAATCCATGGATAGGAAGATAATATGTTTCAACGCACTCAAATCATGTTCTCCTACATTGATAACAATGTTCATACCGATTGAACTAAAACCGAATCCAGGAAGCATATACTAAATTGAAGGTGTGTCCGTTAAGAAATCTCAAGGCATAGATGGTGCCAAAACAGGAGAAAGTATGAGGAAAACCGATTGCGAGACATTATAACTTTTATAAAAAACACCTTTGTGACTATCAACCAGCTTTCGAGAATGGTAGGTTTAATAAGAATGGTAGTTGCAGAATTAAATTAAGTTAAAAAAAATGTGACTCATAGACAGATGGATCCTTCTCGTTTAAGTAAACCAAATTCATTCCTATAAAGCCACCTTCCATGAAGTTTCAAGCTTTTCTTATCAGGTTTCCCTCCATTGTCAAGTGTAAGTTCACCAGTTGTTGCTAGGGAGAAATCAAAATGGGGCCAGGTGGACCAGGAGGACCTCCGGGATGGGGCGGTCCTCCTCCCGGACCGGGTTTTTCCGGTGGTATTTGTGACTTCATTGGTTCTTGGTAAGTTCATTAGGGGTTTGAAAGATTATATTTTTGTATTTATATCCAAATATGAAGGAAGCATAAGAAATTGTGTATATTTTTGCAGTTTGAGCTTTCTGTGTTGCTGCTGGCTGCTTGGAGACTGTTTTGGTGGTCCAATGGGTCCACCAGGGCCACCTGGACCACCTGGATTTGGACCTCCACCACCATAGTTATATGCTGTCTACCATCTTCATATTCCAACACAAAAATTGGAGGCTTTTCTAGCATCTATCTGGGTTTCAACTTAGCTATCTAAAATACATATTTATGTAATAATTGTTTGCATTTTTAGTAGAATTTATGTTTATTGAAATTGATCTCAATAAATTGATCTTTCAATCTTTTTTCTTTGCTAATATCAACGTAATTTTATTTTATCATTTAGTCTCATGTACTGTTAGTTTAATAATAAAATGATACATCATTATTGGTATAAAATAAAATAAAATAAAAAATATTAAATGACTTGAAAATAAATACAATTAATTTTATTTAAACATAATTAAATATTAATTATAATTATTTTGACTCTCTTTCAAATGTCGAGTTTCAAGTTTTAAGTTTTGAATTTTGAATTTTGAATTTTGGGTTTTGTGTCTTGAATTTGATATTTTGTATCTATTTAAGTTTAATACATATAAATTAATATTTATTTTTTAAAAATAAATTTATTTATATTAATGTTTAAATCCTTCAATTGTTTTCGTTTACATCGGTGACGATGTATTATTTTATTATTAATTGATGGTACAAGAGATTTATATACCGACAGTGCACCAAATACTCTCCCCTTAAAATAATTAAAATCAATGCATTATTTTATAATTGATGAATTTTTTATATGTTGATATATGAAAAATTGAAATAAAAAAGGGGAAAATAATTCATATTCTAATATATCCACAATGATGGTGGTCCTTGTAACTTTGAAATTTCCTTATGAATATTCTTGACATGGTGCTTTATAAAACATAGAAGAAAAATCAAAATATTTCTTTTCAATTAAGAAAATGGGGGAAAAGAATTACATATAAGCATTATTCATATATGATATGATATGTTGTCTTTTTGTTTACATGTATATTATTATATAAAAGAAAATTATATGAAAATTTTATTAGCCATTATCTTACATGCATGTTACATTTATATTATTATATAAAAGAAAATTATATGAAAATTTTAAAATTTGAGTTCTAAAATATTTATTTTTTAAAATTATATTTAAAGTGGGTTTCGTTTTTTAAATTAAATTTTAAATATAATATTTTTATTAGTTGTTAGAGTTTGTGTGAATCGAATCTCGTTACTTGAAGAAATAATTATAGTGGCAAAATAAGGGGGTCTGTGGCAATTTTTATACGGACCATGTCGCACAAGTAGAATCCGTATAGAACTATACTTCTTCTATTTGACATTGATTAGAATAGGATTTTTCAACCTTCCTCTTGTATCATTCAATTTTCAATATTAGTGAATTTTTCTTCCTCCGCCTTTGGTTTTTTTTTCGAAAGGGTTTCCACGTGTAAAATTTGTGTATTTTAAATTTGTGATCATTCTATTGTCATTATCGACGTCTATTTTAACATTAATAATAATATTTTAAATAATAAACAACTCTAAACATCATGCATTAAATTATAATTAAAATTAAAAACTAAAATCTTAACACAAATCACAAAATAATATAATTGCATGTAACAATCAGATATAATATCATCGACTTTTGAAGTCTAATAGTTAAAGTTGAAAATAACTTATCAAACTCTAAAATGACATCAACTTATAAAAGAAAATATAATTATTTTTTAAAAAAACTTTTATGTAAAATATTATCCATAAAAGAATTTTGCTATACCAAAAATTGTGTACCTATACCTCTCCCAACAATAATTAGAAACATCCTGTTTTAATTTTTTTTTCTTTTGAAAAATGTAAATTTTCCGGTGTTAGAAACTACATAATTATATATATGGGAAACACGAATGGGTTATTTGCAACATAAATCTCTTAGTGTTTTTAATTTATTTTATAAAGGGCGAAACATTTTTCTAATTTTCTCATTTAGTCCCTATAATTTAAAATATTATTTAATTTTAGAAATATGTTAATATTATTAACTCCCTATAATTTTTATATTGCTTTGGAAAAGGAATTTATCTTATTTAATTTCTATTTTTGAATAATTAATTTTCACTTTTAATTTTTAATATCGTACTTTTATGAAATTATATAATTATTTTAATCTTTATGATTTAAAAAAAAATGCATACTAATGAATAGAAATATTTTTTATAAATATAATAAATTATATTTATTTAAATATTAATAAAATAAGTGTTTTGCATATACATTATTTGAAAAAAAACTTATAAAAAACAACAATGGTTGCCTGAATTATTTTAACATTGTAGTGTCTAAATTTTATATTTTTGTATATTATTTGGTTGAAATTAAATAATTTTCTAATATAGAATTTACTATTAATTTTTTCTTCAACTTTAAATAAATAAATTTATTTATTTTGTAACTTGTACTTATTATTAGTACAAACAAGCATTTAATTATATTTAAATTTTAGTGTTTTCAGAAATTTTACATGAAAATTAAAGAATATTAATTTTTTTACAGTACTTTCTTAATTTTTATTGTATCATAGTTTTGTCCCTCAATAAATCATTTTATTTAATATAAAATATTAATAAAAATGGAATATATTTTAATTAACACATAATCATCTCGGGTAAAATAATTTTTAATACCATTCAAAATTTAATATTTTCCGCGTAAAATTTTCGCATATAATATATTCGCAATATTACAAATATATTATATTCCAAATAATTTGTATAAATAGAAAAAGCTCCTGTTTCACACGGGTAAAAAATTAGTTATTTTATATTTAACTTTACACATTCTTTTCATGTCCTTTTTATGTTTTAATTACTAAAAAATAATATTAAATAGTTTCCGTAATAAAACTACTAGCCAACCAACAAAAAGTAATTTAAAGAACATAAATTCTTAGTACGAAATAAATCGATAAAAAAAAACAAATAAATCAAGTAGAAAAATATAGCTAGCAAATATAAATATAAAACTATATTAAGTCATACAGAGGTGAATTTAACAAATTTTTGGGGAAATCAGAAATAAATTATAAACTTTTAGGAGGTTAAAATATAATTTTATCATATATCAACTTATAATTTCATTAATTTTAAAGGGATTAAATAAAATTCTTTTTCATTTTTGAAAACACCAAAGTATAATTTTACCGTCCAAACTTCTATATTTAAATTTTTAAAGGGACTAAAATGGTGGACGGAAGTGTTTCTTTGTTTTGAGAACTTTGACTCAATTGTTATCTATTTTACATACTTTTTTTTTTGTTTATTTTTACTAAATAGAACCAATTAAATTTTATTTATTTGCTAAAGTAATTAGTAAAGTAAAGTAAAAAAAGTAGTTTTACTTTTAATTTTTATAATAAATTTATTTTCAATAAGTGTATTTTTTGCAATTAAAATCCACATTAAATTAAAATAATTATTTTATTATATTCTAGATATTATGGCCAGTATCATGTTAAATTTGTGCTAACATACACGTTACGTCAAAATTTTGGAGGATTTTTATTAACATCGCTATCAATTTTACCAACTTGTTTCTATTTTATTAACACGTCACTGTCTGAGGTATGGCGATATCCTCTTTTGGGTATCGTGTTACTAACATCGTGATGGGGGACAAATTTGGACAAAAATGGTAGTCTTTGTTCACCCGATCCACCAATCACCCAAGGCCCATGTAGGGGCAATTTTGGCAATAGAAATTCATCAGCATTCAACCTAAAACAACCAATTTTGGCTGAGGAGGAGAGAGACACACATTAGCTTAGTTTTAGCCTTAGTTTTCTCTAGGTTTTCTCTTAGTTTTTTTGTAACTTTTCTGGGGTTTTCATTTTCTTTTCTTCTTTCTTAGTTTTAGAGTTTATTTTTCTGCATTTACTTCTTATTCTTGATGTTCTTAGTGTTAGTTATCAGTGTAGCTTAAGTTTATTTACACTTTCAGTCCTTATACCTTGGCTGTAAGATATTTCTAGCTTTAGTTTAATATATTTCAGTTTCTTTTACTTTCAATCAGCTAAAGTTTGTTCCTTTTATATTTATTGTTTTAGATTTTCTTGTTGAATGTCTTTAGTTTCATGTTCTTTAAGTTTTCTTGCATAAAAATCCAAACTTTTATATTTTTTTGTAAGTTTTACTTTAACGACTTCCTTACTTTTCATTTCCATGTTCATTCTCTTTATTTTTAGCATGAGTAGCTAAACCTAAAAAGGGGGTTGGTTGATGGAGATGTGGGTAAGTTGATTTTTAGATAAAGGACTAAATCGTAATAAATTGGATTAAATCGAATAGATTTAAAAAATTAGGAAGTGACGCCCCTAAGGGAATATCTAGGCAAGTGAGAGTGAGGGGTAATCTTTTTGTGCATCCATTCATTAGTCCAGGATTAACCGGTGAGATCGAGAGATAAATCAAATTAATTCGTCTAGGTTGATAAAATTAAGATCGAAAGATAAAATTGAGCCACTTAGTAATTTAAACGATTTAAGTCCCTCGTTTGAGGATCGACGAACCACATCGGAATCAACCAATCACCTTTATTCATTTACTAGTTAATTTCTTAGTTTTGTACTCTTTGCAATTTAGTCCCTAGATTAACATATTTAATTTTCTTACAAAATTTTCTTGTTATGATTTGCCATACCAGAAAATCATATCAGTAGCCACTTAGACTCTATAGTTTATGCTATCCATCACTCAATCACCATCTCTTTTGGGTTTGATCCTTGGAATACTCAGGTGTTTCATTGTAATATTACAAATATTACAATCGACCAGTATGCTTACAGTAAAATTGCGCTTTAAAATTATTTTATAACAATAGTTTTTTTATGCACACGTGCAAACGCAGACACCTATCCTTTATTACATTCACTTGGGCACATTTAGCACATATAATCATTTCTTTATAATTTAGTCCATATCTCACTTTTTTATACCAAATCGTAAACAATTCAAATCATATTCACACAACACAAATTTATAATTTAAATATATATATATATATATTATAATTACATATAACCATATCATATGAACTTACCTGGCAAAAACAACAAAAAAAGATGTTGAGGACTAATTCGTAATTTTGCTATTTTCTTGACTATCCTTTAGTTGGTTCAAATATTGATCTATATGATAATTCATTTTAGTTTATCAATTCTAAATACCTTATATCATCCTATTATATGTATATGACATTTCAATTTTATTTTTTGAAAGTTCCCTAAATTTTCGCATTTAATTTAATTTAGTCCCTAGAATTGAAATTGCCATAACTTTTAAATTTGATCCTAGATTTTGAAATCTATCTCAATTACATCCTTATTTAACCCCCTATTATCTATAATTACATAAAATTAACATAAACTTTAAAATTTATGCACTTTAGTCCCTATGTTCAAAAACTAACAATTAAACTTTACAAACTAATCATTTTTCATACCTAGGCTTAAAATCTAACAAATTAACACTAATTTCATCAAGCATTCAACAATGGCAGCTTTTAAAAACTTTAAAATTTTTACAAATTAGTACATGAGTTAGCTAAATCAAGCTCTCACAACATCAAAAACATAAAAATTACAAGAAAATGACTAAATTGAACATACCATGGAAGTGCCGAAAGTATTTGAGCTTCAAAAATGGCTTCCTAGGTTTCCTTTTGTACTTTCATGGAGAAGAAAGAAAAATGTAAAGATGATCACTTTCTTTTTTTATGTTAATTAATCTTTATAATATATATATATTATTTTTATTATAATTTTAATATTATCTGAACAAAACATCCTACCAACCATCCAATATCATTCTAAAATGGCTTATTTTCCATTTTAGGCCTTGATTTAATTGCTATATAATTCCTTAAGTCTTTGGCCAATTATAAATCTATAGTTATGAACTTTTACAATATAGTCCTTGTACAAATTGGCCTTGATTTAATTAACTACCAAATCGGCTAAACGAAGGGACCAAACTTTAATACTAACCTTGTCGAACATTGGGAATGGGGTTTCAAAATCATCGTTTTTGACACTACTGAAAAATGGGCTATTATAGGATCAGTGAGGGAGCACACACTATCCAAAGACAATTGTAATGCCCTAAATAATTTAATTTTGTTTCTGTGAAACTTGATGTAAATGTGTATTTGCTTTAATGGCTAAGTGTTCTGGGTGTGTGTGTGAGATTGTGGGTTCAAGTCCATTTTTAGAATTTTTGTTATTTTTTTATTCAAGACTTATCCCTGGTGGGTAGGCTTATATAAAATTATTTGTAAAGCTTTATCAGAATGAGCTTGTTGATTTGAGTGGTAATGAGTTAGTGTGTTGGAGGTCTTGTGTTCAAATTCCTACGTAAGCGTGGGTGATAATTTTTGTTTCGGTTGTTTGTTAGAGGTTCGGTGGAGTTAGGAGTTTGAAGTAGTTAGATGTGGTTAGTGGGGAGGATATTGTGGGATGTGGTTGTTGTGGGGAGTTGGGATATTAATCAAATAGGTTATTATTATTATTTTAGTTTGTTTTTTATTTTTATTTTTCTCACTCTTCTCAAAATTTGACGTCATTTTCTGCTTCTTCTTCATTTTTTTCTGTCGTTTTCACCTTTTTGCCCCTCATCTATTTCCTTGTTTCTTTTTCTTCCGTTCCCTTCAATTTTGTTCACTTTTCCTGTTTTTCGCGTGGTTTTGGTAAGCTTTTCAATTTTTTCGTTGTAGTAGCGTAAAGTTGATTGTAGAGAATCTGATTTCTGCGGACTATTGTGTAGGAGAAGGCGGTAAAGCGGTGATTTTTGCTTCAACAGTTTAGTTTGTTGCGTGTGGTCTTTTTACATTGGTAAGTTTATGAGCGTTGCTCGGTTTAGTTTTGTGAAATCGTAAATTGGTTGCTAATAGGTCATTGGAATGCTATCTTTATGTTCTGGTGGGCTCGGGAGTGCTGTAGCATCAAAACCGTACCAGGTATGTACTCCTAACACGAAAAATTGAGTTTTGACGAAAGCCAAAAATAGGTCTATCGACGCCACACGGGCGTGTGGCTGGCCGTGTGCTAGACAAGGCCGTGTATTTGATGAAGGTGTGGCCGTGCGCAGGACACAGGCGTGTGGGTGTGAGCCACACGAGCTAAGCCAGATTAGGCGTGTGGGCCCGCACGAGCGTGTAGGTTTGGGCCAGGCCGTGTGAGCCACACAGGCAAGGCCAATCTGGGTGTGTGGGCTTAGAATTCTGGTCGTTTTGATCGACTGTGGACCTACCGTAGGGTCGGTAAGGGTTAACCAAACCCTAATTCATGATATCTGATATTTTGATAGTCTGATTTGAGTAGGACACTGATAAGTATGTATGACTGTTTTGTTTGAGTATATATATGTTATCTATATACGAGCATGTTAATTCTATTAATTCTGTATTCTGTATCTGTGTTTGGGTTGAGGTTTGTATATGTGGAGGAAGTGATCTATACGACGACCTTTCGCCTATATTCTGGTAGCTTGACTGCATATTTTCTGTTATGTGTCGCATCGATACTATATGGTGTGTAGGGATGGGTGGGTGTTTCTAACCCCACATGGTGTGATGGGATGGGCGGAGATGATGTGTAGAGGATGGGGGTAGGATTCTGTATATCTGTTTTGTTTATTTGATTATGATATCTGTATCTGTATGGACTTAGGTCCGAATCTATATCTGACTGTAAATGGAATATTGTATATGTTGCATGACTATTTCTGTTGGGTTACACACTGCGTATTTGTAAAATCATCTCTGTTTGTCTGTTCTATTCAGGTAATCCATGACATAGGCGTGTCGGTGCGACGGGGGCTTAGCGGTGGCCACTTGATGGGAAACTATTTTTCGTTATTATTTTTTTATGGTTTTTACTGGAATTCTTGGCTTTCGTGGGAGTTTTGTAATTTTTGGACTCTTCGGACTTTTTGGACTGTTTGGTTTAAATTTTTGTTTTGGTTGCGTTATGATTTCTAAAACTACGACGACTCGACAAAATGCCGATTTTATATGAATAAATGTTAATTTTGAAAATACGAGCATGGTTTTGATTTAATCGATCTTTTTCAAACTTTTGCTGCGAAATGTTTTGGTTAACCTTAAAGGATAACATGTAACTGTTTCAGGAATAAATATATAATTGAATACGTTTTTAACTTGGATGTTTTATCGAAGTATCATCGGATTCAAAACCCTTCTTCGTAACACTCCCGGATTTGGCCATAACGTTTAGGCCGAGTTTGAGGTGTTACAACAGTAGTTGTATATTCATTTTAAGTCTAGACTATGTGACATGTATATAAGGTTTTTTAGTATGCTATGTTCATTTTGAAGTGAATGACATTATGTGCTTGTGGTGATGGTTAATGTTGGATGTACCATTTGGTATATATATTATTAGTACATATTTTGGTTAAATTTTATGATGTATGAATGATGAATTTACCATTGAATAGTTTGATATGTTAAGTTATCAATTAAGCTATTTGAATTGGTTAAGTTAGACAATCTTTTTGGAATGGTAAGATAAGTGATAATTATGTTAAGTAGTTTAGTATATATTTTAACTTATTCATGCTAATTTCTTGAATCGGTAGTTTCCAATTGGTAAGATAATTGTGTTTGAGTTGGAATTGAGGGCATTTTGGTAGGAATAGATGGAATGGGTATGTATATGGTTAAAACTTAACTAATTAGTTAGTAAGATATATATAATGGTTAATTAATTAGTTTTATATTTGAGATGGTTGTCAATTGGGTTGGTTTAATGACTTTATTTTTGTGAAGATTGGATGGAAACATGTTTGGAATGGTTTGGAAATACTTGAAACAAGTACCAAATGTGCATTTTGGCAAAAATAGGGGCAATGTTGCGATGAGAGGTCTTTAACATCGCAATGTCATTCAATAGCGAGTGACATCATGACGTATGTATACATGTTGTCGTGATGTGACTCACTGAGATGATGTCACCTCGACGAGGAAGCTTTGAGGTTGCGGTGTCGGCCCAAAACTTTTAAAACTTTACATATTAGTCCTAATTCATACTCGAGTTAGCAAAAGAGCTTTTGTAAGCTCATTTGAGACCAAAAAATGTTTACGTGCCATGCCGTGAACACATTTAATGCTGAATTACATGTTTAAATGGTCAGAAAGTATATGATTGCTTGTAGTTGCTCCGGCAATGACCATAGCATTCAATGACTCGAACTTGACGATCAGGTTAAGTAAGGGGTGTTATAATATTATTTAAATCGAGCTTAATAATTCAAGACTATCCATTTCCATTATTATCCTATGAAGACCAAGATTCCATTCTTGAGCTAGTCCATCAAAAACACCTTATGCAACAATGAAGGTTTAATCAGTTTAATCAAGATGGATGCAACAATGACACATCCTTTGAGCACATGGGTAACATCTTCTTCCTCTGTACCACAGATTGAACACCAACCATAGGAAATATTTTTCTATGTTGTGGTCCACAGGACATCCTCAATGTCGGTCTTTGAAGGAGTCATGATGATTGCAGTTTGAGTACTCACCTCATTAGGCAAGTAAATGCTATACCAATCCCAATCCAAGCACTTGACAAAGTAACCATATCCTTACCTGACATAAAGCCCCACACTTAAAAGGGTTAAACCCTGCCATACATCATAAAATACCCTACATTAGGTGTAGCGACGTAAAAATTTTAGCTTGGTCGCTAATTGTGGCGATTTAGTGAAAACTTAAAAACTGAAGTTTGATTTTAAAATAAAGAGGGAGTCGCCACCGATCCTTTTTCCTAGGTGTGATCGGACACCTATTAGATTTATTTTTTAAAACAAAAAAGAAGGCCGAGTTTAGGTCTACATCAGAAGCCGGAGAAAAGTTAGGGTTCGGGAGTCGGTTATGCGCAAGGAAGGTATTAGCACCCTCGCGACGCCCAAAATTAGTATCTCGTTAAACACGTGTTGTCTTGATTTTCAAAAATACGAGTTCAATTGAACATTTAATTGTGATCCGATTAAAAAATGAGAATTTTTAGTT
This sequence comes from Gossypium anomalum, assembly GCA_025698475.1. NCBI lineage: Eukaryota > Viridiplantae > Streptophyta > Magnoliopsida > Malvales > Malvaceae > Gossypium > Gossypium anomalum. The sequence goes on from CM046966.1 coordinate 85,848,098, forward strand.
TTTCGTTTTTTAGAAGGGTGTCCCGTTTTTAACACGAGCCGACGAATTTCACCCAACATAGCAATGAAATCGATGACTTGATATTAAATCGGTACATTGCCTTATATATTGAAATTAATTAGAAAATGAGAATAAGATTTTCGAACTAATGCAAAGAAAATTGATAAAAATAAATGACAGAGCTAGAAATATATTGAAGCGAATATAAGTGTGACAATAATATTACAAACAATAAAGATATATGTAATACTAGAATTAAATATGAAATGGAAACAATGAATGTATATACATAATAATGATATTAAGAGTACGTACATAATATATATATACATAAATAGTAATAGTATTAGAAATATACTATATTCGAAATATATACATGATATATATAAAAATATAATATTAAAAAGGTATATATGTACATCATATATAAAATTGCATATACAATATAATGTTAAGATATTTACATAATATATACATACATAATAATAATGTTGAAAATATTTATAATAAACATATACCTATATGTATTAAAGATATGTACATAAATAATAAAACATGTGCTAATATTCATAATAATAAGGACAAAATATATACGTGAGATAGTACAAAAATATATAAATATTATGGTATTTAAAGCATATACATGAAATAGTAAAAGAAATATGTAACAAATAACATAAAGATATATGTATGTAATAACATAAAAGATATACGAATAACATGATATTTACAAATATATACATAATATAATTATTTAAAAATAATATAAAGAAATATCTAAAAAAATAACACCATATACACAAAAATGTATATATACACGTATAGTGAAATATATGTACTAATATTAATAATAAATATAATAGGAGTAAAAATAAGTATAATAATATATACTCAATATGGTATTAAAAATATGTATATACATGTAGTAGTATTTAAGAATATATACATACGATGATATGGAAATATGTACATAGAATACTATATAAAAAATATAACTAATAATATTGAAAATATATGTACATGAGATAGAGTTAAAAATGTATACATAGTAATGTTTAAATATACGTAACATATATATATATATATATTAGAAGTAAAAAGCTGTCAATACACTACATAAACACTTATATATATACACATATAAATATTAAAGGAGAATTAATACTAATACTAATAATAGTAAAATACTAATAGTAATAATAATAATAATAATAATATTAATAGTGGTTAATATAATAATAGAATACGAAAGGTAAATATGATGTAATAAAATCAAAAAGGTAATAAATAATCTTTGATGAGTATATCGAAAATAATAAATATAATAGTAGATATAATGGCAAAAATATAATATAAACAATAATACTAGTATAATAACAATAATATAAAATAATAACAATAATAATAATAATAATAATAATAATATGATAAAGATAATATAAGTAAGTGCTAAAAATATCTATATATATAGTAGAAAAATAATAGCCAGTATAATAATATATACAATAATTACCAATATTTAGAATTAAATAAAGTAGCAAAAATAATATAAAACTCAAACAAAAAGGACTAAAATCGAAGTGAAAACGAAGTTTTGGGGCAATTTTAAAAAGAAATAAAGAAAAAGGATCTAAATGCAAAACATGCGTAACCGAGGAGGACCAAAACAGAAGTTACCCCTTCCCATCAAAACGCAGCGTATCAGCGGGGACTAAGTTGAAAACCGCGAAGAATTATGGGGCCAAATTAAAAAAAAACCTAAAGACTTAATTGTGAAATCTCAGAAAAGCGGAAGGGCTAAAAGCGCAATTAGCCCTTCCGTTTAAAAAAACACGCGGATCCTAGCGGTTCGGGTCGGGTCGGTCTGACTCGGGGCCAAAACGACGTCGTTTTTCATTAAAACAAGGGGGACCAAAACGCACCGTTTTGGTCCTTATAAAAGATAAAAAAAATTTTAGAAAAAATCATTTGAAAGGGGGGAAGAAAAAAAAAAGAGAGAAAATGGAGAGGGGAAGGGAATCCGGCCACCGATTCGATCACAAGACCGTCGCCGGCGTCGGCCACCGTGAAAAGGTAAAAAATCTCTTCTTTTTTATTTTTTTTATTTTTTATGTCTATATGTTATATATATATATATATATATATATATGAAACGAAAGATAAATAAAGTAACCAAGATTCGAAACGAAAATAAAAAAAAACTAAATGAGAAATCACCCCTGATTTGGCTTGGTACTTTTTTGTTCTTACTATTTTCATGTTAATCTATGTCTTTACTGAGTTTGTTGAGTAAAAATCTCTTTTTTATTGATGAAAAATGGCCGACCCCTTTACAAGGTTTTGAATCAGTTTTTGTTAATCTGATTTGGCTTGGTTTTGCAGATCAGTTGGTGGCCGGTGGAGGTGACTGGTGGAGCAGGTGGTGCCAGGGGATGGTGCTGGTCGACCTAGGTGCGGCGCACCTAAGTGTTAGGGGGCTAGGGTTTTTGATTTTAGGTTTTTTTTTAGTTTGTTTATTTTTTCTGATGTTGGGCTTGGTTGTTGGGCTCCGAGTATGGGTTTTGGGTTAATTTAGATGGGTAATTGGGCTGTAGGTATTTAATGGGTTGTTGGGTTATGGTTGTAAATGGGCTTAATTGGTTGTATTGGATGTAAACGGGCCCGGGCGATTTGGGCTTCTGCAGCTGCCCCTCTTTGCTCATTGTCATGCAACGGGAATAGAGCAAAGACTTTCAAGGAAGACTAAACTTGCCCGGTCCTGCTGGGTCTTGACTTGCTTTGGAGCTCCTCTTTTCCAAGTAGTCTCGTTCTAATCCACCATATCTTGTAGCTTTAGTTCAATCCACTGCAAATTTGGAGATATGCTTTGTAGCTTCAACCTATTCCAATGTAACTTCAAGGATGTGAGATTTGTGGCTTCGATCTGCTTCACTGTAACTTCAGAAAGATAAGATCCACAACTTCAATCTGGTCTTCTACTGCTTCAGTGAGATAAGGTTTGTAGTCTTCTCTTCTGTAACTTTAGAAAGGCAATATCTGATATCCTCGATCAGCTCCACTGCAACTTCAGGGGGGCAAGATCTGGTGTCTTCAATCAGCTCCAATCTTTATTCTTTACTCGGCATGTGATCCTGAGCTCAACTCATTTCTCGCAATATGAATTGACTCTTTAAAAACAGACATTAAAACAGAAATTGAGAATAGCTCAGCATATGGGCCAAGGCTCAACTCACCTCTCGCAATATAAGTTGGTTTTTTGAAACTTAATTTGAAAAGCAGATTTTGAAAATAACTCGACATGTAGCCCGAGGCTCAACTCACCTCTTGCAATATGAGTTGATTTTTGAAAAACATTGAAAAAAACAGAAATTAAAAATACCTCAGCGTGTCTTGAGGCTCAACTCACCTCTCGCAATATGAGTTGATTTTTGAAAAATATAAATTAAAAAACAGAAATTGAAAATACCTCAGCGTGTCCTGAGGCTCAACTCACCTTTCACAATATGAGTTGATTTTTTTTTCTGAAAAGCAGAAATTGAAAAGCAGAAATTGAAAATACCTTAGTGTGCCCTGAGGCTCAACTCATCACTCGCCATACGAGTTGATTTTTTTGAAAAGCAGGAATTGAAAAGCAAAAATTGAAAATACCTCAGCGTGCCCCGAGGCTCAACTCATCTCTCGCAATATGAGTTGAATTTTTTGAAAAGTAGGAATTGAAAGGCAGAAATTGAAAATACCTCAGCGTGCCCCGAGGCTCAACTCATCTCTCACAATATGAGTTGATTTTTTGAAAAATATAATTTGAAAAAACATAAATTGAAAATACCTCAGCGTGTCCTGAGGCTCAACTCACCTCTCACAATATGAGTTGATTTTTTTGAAAGACAGAAAAATACCTCAACGTGTCTTGAGGCTCAACTCACTTCTCGCAATATGAGTTGATTTTTTTTGAAGAAAAGCAGAAATTAAAAATATCTCATCGCCAAAATCTGTCATCTGGTGGAATTCAAGTGTCTTTTCCTTTGGTTCATCACATCCTCTCGCTCTACTAGAGTACCTGTATATGTCATGCATGTTGTTATCATGATATGCACGTGTTTGTCCTAAATGCCTTTATGTCTACATGATTATGCTATGAGCCTTGGGCATGTTTGTCGTATGTCCTTTTTCGTCATTATTTTCGTTATGATCTGCATTCATTACTTCGACTCTCGACTTTCTCTTTAGGCCCCGTGCCCGTCCTCAAACTTCACGAACAATCTGTGTTTCTCGGATATCACTCTTTTGCCCTTGGTTGAACTTTGTCTTTGCTTTGAGACTCTTGTATTTATCAAATTCTTATCCGTGTAATGCTTAACATTTCTTTTGTTTAGAGTATGTCATTTCACTATTTATCATGTAAATAAACCACATAATGAGATGCATGAAAATGATCAGGTAGGGACAAAAGGGATACCTCACATTCATTTATTTCAAAGGTAACAAACAAAGAAAATTAACCAAGAATAGTAAAGGTATCATAAAGAGGAAGGGGATCGCATTCAACGGATATAAATGCTCTAGATATTCAACACATGAACTCTTCCACGTTTCTCAATCAAGAATCTTTTCGAGCATGGCTTCTTACGTAGAAGATTTCAAGCTACTGAAAATGTTTCAAATACTATAGCCTTGCCATCTGACCCACCGTTCAAATCGCCTTGCTCTTTAACCCTAGGTTTACTTTATTAAAATGCCCTTTTGGGTTTTCATCCTAATCTTTTGTGTTAATCAAGATGCCCTTTTCGGGTTTTCACCTTGATCCTTTTTTTTAAGATGCCCTTTTCGGGTTTTCATCTTGATTTTATTTTTTCAAGCATAATATTTCTTCACAGCATCTGAGTTCACTGGATTCGGTAACTCATTCCCATCCATCTCGGTGAGAATCAAAGCTCCGCCTGAGAAAGTCTTCTTTAGGACGTATAGTCCTTCCTAATTTTGTGCCCATTTTCCTCGCAGGTCTTTTTGTATTGGGAGAATTTTTCTCAACACGAGTTCTCCTTCATGGAATTCTCTTGGTCGTACCTTCTTGTCATGGGCCACGATCATTCTCTTCTGGTACATCTGTCTGTGGCAAATTGCCTTTAGATCTTTTTCTTCGATGAGGTTTAACTGGTCATATCGAGCTCGAACCCATTCCGCTTCCTCTAATTTTGACTCCATTAAAACTCGTAAAGAAGGGATCTCGACTTCGATAGGTAACATAGCTTCCATTCCATAAATCAGAGAGAAGGGAGTTGCTCTTGTAGATGTCTGCACAGATGTGTGATATGCATACAGAGCGAACGATAGCTTCTCGTGCCAGTCTTTATAGGTCTCGGTCATTTTCCCAATGATCTTCTTAATGTTCTTGTTGGCCGCTTCAACCGCTCCATTTATTTTTGGGCGATAGGGTGATGAGTTATGATGCTTTATTTGAAATTGTTCACACACTTCCTTCATCATCTTGTTGTTCAGATTCATGGTGTTATCTGAAATGATTCTTTCAGGCAAACCATATCGACAAATGATTTCCTTTTTCAAAAACTTACAAACTGCAGTCTTTGTTACATTGGCAAACGAAGCGGCTTCTATCCATTTTGTAAAGTAATCAATGACCACAAAAATGAATCGGTGTCCATTAGAAGCTTTTGGGGAAATTGGCCCTATAACATCCATGCCCCACATAGAAAAGGGCCATGGAGAAGTCATGACATGTAGGGGCGAAGGGGCTACATGAATTTTATCACCATAAATTTGACATCTGTGGCATTTTCTGGTAAAACTAATGCAGTTACTTTCCATCGTCAACCAGTAATAACCGAGTCTCATAATTTTCCTGGACATAGTGAAACTATTGGCATGTGTCCCACAAATTCCTTCATGTACATCTTCAAGTATTTTTCTAGCTTCAACATCATCGACGCATCTCAAGAGCACTTGATCTTTTCCTCTTTTGTACAGGATGTCCCCATCATGAACAAATCCCGCTGCCATTCTTCTGATTGTTCTTTTGTCATTCTCATTTGCTTGTTCGGGATACCTTTGATTCTTGATGTATTCTAAGATATCATGGAACCATGGCTGTCCATCTGGCTCTTTCTCAATGCTGAAACAATGTGCAGGGATTTCATATATGCTCATTTGAAGAGGCATTATTTCTGTTTCTCTGTTTGCTTTGAACATTGAAGCTAAAGTGATTAGGGCATCAGCCAATTGGTTTTCTTCTCGTGGAAAGTAATTAAAAGTTATTTCTTTGAAATCTTTAATCAGACCTGCCACTAGATCGTTGTATTTGACTAATTTTGAATCTCTCACTTCTCAATCTCCACGGATTTGGTATATCACTAACGCTGAGTCCCCGTACACCTTTAAGATTTCGATGTTTCATTCAATAGCTGCGCGAAGTCCTATGATACAGGCCTCATATTCCGCTATGTTATTGGTACAGCAGAAATTTAGCCTGGCAGTGAACAAATAATTGTTTCCTTCTGGTGATACCAAGACTGCTCCAATCCCATGCCCCAATGCATTTGACGCACCATCAAAACTCATCTTCCATGCCTTCTCTTTGGAGGACTCATATTCTTTTCCCTTAATGCACATCAAGTCTTCATCGGGAAAATCAAATCTCAATAGCTCATACTCCTCTGTTGTTCGAGTTGCCAAGAAGTCAGCTATTGCGCTCCCTTTTATCAACTTTTGGCTCACATAGACGATTCTGGTAGTAAGATCTGCCATCGTGCCATTCTTCCTGAGAGTGCAGGTGATTCCATCATGTACTTTATTAGGTTCAGCTTTAAAATCAACCATGTCGTATGATACAACATATATTGCCTGAGTCTTCGAGCTACCCAAACCAGAGCACAACAGTATTTTTCTATAGATGAATACTTTGCCTTGTATTCAGTAAACTTTTTGCTGAGGTAGTCGGTCGTATTTTCTTTCTTTCCTGACTCGTCGTGTTGCCCCAGTACGTAACCCATTGAATTTTCGAACATAGTCAGATACAATATTAACGGTCTTCTTAGAGTTGGCGGTACTAGCACTGGGGGACTAGACAAATACTGTTTTACCTTGTCAAAAGCCACTTGGCACTCTTCGTTCCATTCTCCTGGATTATGTTTTCGAAGGAGTCGAAAAATTAGGTCACATTGGTTGGTAAGTTGAGCAATGAATCGAACTATGTAGTTCAACCTCCCTAAAAATCCTCTGACTTCTTTTTGCGTGCGTGGAGGTAGTAGTTCTTGTATGGCTTTTATCTTATCTGGATCAACTTCAATGCATCTCTCGCCGACGATGAAGCCTAGCAATTTTCCCGAGGTAACCCCAAACGTACATTTGGCTGGATTAAGCTTCAATTGGAACTTTCTCAGTCTTTTGAACAACTTCCTGAGGTTCCCAACATGCTCTTTTTCCCCCTTGGATTTGGCGATCATATCATCGACGTAGGCTTCTATTACTTTGTGCATCATGTCATGAAACAACATTACCATGGCCCTCTGATATGTTGCCCCAGCGTTCTTTAATCCAAACGGCATCACCTTATAATAGAATGTTCCCCACATTGTTATGAAAGTAGATTTCTCCATATCTTCAGGAGCCATCTTTATCTGATTATAACCCGAGAATCCATCCATGAATGAAAACAATGAATGTTTAGCTGTATTATCCACCAATGTATCGATGTGTGGCAAAGGAAAATTATCTTTAGGACTTGCTCGATTCAGATCACGATAATCCACACACATTCGTACCTTGCCGTCCTTCTTCGGCACTGGGACTATGTTAGCTACCCATTTTGGATATTTGGAGGCTTGTAGGAAGCCAGCATCAAATTACTTCTTGACTTCCTCTTTTATTTTCAACAACATCTCAGGTTTCATCCGTCTTAGCTTTTGTTGAATGGGTTTGCATTCTGGCTTTAATGGGAGCTTATGGACCACTACATCTTCCTCCAATCTTGGCATGTCCTGATATGACCATGCGAATACATCTTTGTACTCGCAGAGTAAAGCAATCTAATTATGCCTAGTGCCACCTAAAATAGAGGTCCCAATCTTAACTTCTTGCTTCCTTTCTTCAGTTTCCGAATTTATTATTTCAACAAATTCTTGATAAGGCAGAATCTATTTACCCTCTTCTTCCACCATTCTTAGCAAGTCAGGAGACGAGACATAGTCTTCAGCATTTTCTTCAGCTTCGAGTTCTCCTAAACAAACAGCCTTCTCAAAATAGATTTCAAGACTCGTAACGGGCTTGTTCATGCTGTCGATATCTGAGCACCTGAAAGTTGAATGGAAAAGAAAACTATAGAGGAGCATCAAAGTATTGGGACCAAAAAACATAATGGCATGATGTGAGACATATGCAATGACAGATTATATGAAGCGGGAAGAAAAAAGGTATGAAGTTAACAAGAAGACCATGACAAAATGCATCTCCACTGATGTTCATTTAAATGATAAAGAGCAAATCAGAAGCTCTTACAAAAGAATCCCTACCATTACTTAGGGACACACAAAAATAATTGTGTTAACATTGAGCATTACTCTGGAGAAGACTTAGAAACTACAAGGAGATCCACAGCATTCCAATTGTTCAAAACGAATCCAGGAGGACAAGGGCGTATCATTGAAATATCTTTACTTGCATCGTCTCCTTTGTCAATGACATTTATACTGACATTCTGAAGACCCCTTTCAATTAATAACAGCGTGCTTCAGGGATTATCCTGCCCGGGGTATATCATTACTGCAGATGTAAATGTTTTTGACAAAGGAGGATACGTTATGAGCTCTCATTCTAATTCTTGGCCTAAGGCTCTTGCAACCCTCATTTCTTGATCTTTCTGTAATTTTTTCCTTCTCTGTTGTATATCTGGCTGGAATCCTAAACCGTATCGAGCTTTATGGGGCACAGGTTTAAGAGCTCTAACTATCCCTTGATGATATCTTCCCAAACCTTTCCTCACTTGGGCTCCCTTTCCCACAGTCAGCTTGATTCCCATCTTGGTATTCTTTGACAACTTAGGCATGGGAATTTTATTTCCTTCAGCAACAACGGTAGCATTAATAAATTCAAGGGATCGGAAAGAACATTTTACTGCATCTTTGCTTACTTCGAGGTATAGTGCATCAGCAGAGATAGATGCGATAATGTCTTCTTCACCCGCAACGGTGACAAAATAGCCATACATGATAAACATTACTTTTTGATTGAGAGATGAAGGAACTGCCCCAGCAGAGTAAATCCAAGGCCTTTCTAAAAGGCAATTATATGAGGGCGTAATGTCCATGACTTGGAACTCGACATCATATATGTAGGAACCCACTTCCAAAGGGATCTCAATCTTTCCCATGACTTCACGCCTTGTCCCATCGAATGCCCTTACCATGGAATGACAGAGCCTTAAATAGGACAGATCCATCAGAATTCTGGAAAGCGTGGTCAAAGGCATGACGTTGAGTGTCGACCCATTATCGATGAGCACGTTCGGTATTATGTAGCCCTTGCAGCGAGTCGTAATATGCAGTGCTTTCACTGAGCCTCTACCGTTTGGTGGTATCTCATCGTCACTAAAAGAGATGAAATTGTTCGTGTTCAAATTATTCACCTACCTATCAAGCTTCTCACCAGATATGTTGTTGGCTACGTAAGCTTGATTTAACACTTTCAACAAAGCGTTCCTGTGTGCTCTGAATTTAATAATAAAGATAAAACTGAGATTTGTGCTGGTTTCTTATTCAATTGTTCCACCACATTGTATTCACTGTGCTTGATAAATTTCAAGAACTCCTGTGCTTTTTCCTCATCCACAGGCTTTTTAGTTTCTTGCTCGACTTCAGCCTCGTACATTGGTACCTTTCTTTTTTGTTTCAAATCACTATTCTTCTTCACTGGTTCGACCTCTTTCGAATAACATTTCCCACTACGGGTGAAATGACCCACTTCTCCAACACTTCCGGTTGCGGCTTCAGGCTTTTCACCTTCAGGTGTGACGATGTTGACATCGTACTTCCATGGTACTGTTTTATCGTCCTTATAAGGGAAAGGAGATGGTACTTCGATTATCACTTTTGGTTTCACCAGTTCTTTTTTCGCGTCGTAATAAATTATCAACGGTCGGTCGGCGCTATACGGGAATCCTGACGATTGATTGTCTGAGGTGCATATTTCTCCTCTATCGGCCTCTTCGTCTTTATAAAAGATCCCAATCTCCCTATTATCTATCATATTTTGCAGTAATCTCCTGAATTCTTCGCAGGACTGAATGTCGTGACCTTCAATATCATGGAATTCGCAAAAAATTTGACCCTTTGCATTTCTTCCTTCGAATACTCTGTTAAGATGACAGAGCAACCCCTTTTCAACTAATACCTCCTAGATTTTCTGCAGAGGTGTTCTTATTTCAGAAACTGATCTACTTTGTCGTTTGTCCTCCTCTCCCACTGCGCTCACATTTCTTTCGGTGTGGTTTGGGAATGGGTTCCTGGCTGTACCGCCAGTACCATCGAATCGCAGAATGCCCGCATCGATGAGTCCTTGAACTCTCATTTTAAAGGCAAGGTAATTTTTCGTAGAGTGCCCCTGGTTCCCGGCATGATATGCACAACTAACGTTTAGATCACACCATTTCGGGTATGGAGGCTTAAGAGGTGCCATGTAATGGGGAGATATTAATTGCTTCTCCAAGAGTTTTGGGTATAGTTCCCCATACGACACAGGAATAGGAGTAAATTACAGTTTCTCGGGATTGGACCTTACTGGTCTTGGTTCGTTTCTGGGTTGGCTTTGAACAGGTACAACGTTTTGTGGGAATGTGGCAACAGATCTTTAATTGTTCGTGGCATATACGGGGTAGGAAGGAGGTGGTGTTTGGTAGTAAGGGGTTTGAGGAGGGTAATAGAAATTCGGAGGTGATAATTTAGAGGTCGGGATTGGTTTAGATACAGATTAGGGGCATAACGGCTTCCCATTCCCACCATATGGGCTTCTGGCTCTTTCTTCCTCATGGGTACTGCCTTTTTGGAACTTTCTGAACCTTCCATCCTCCCACTTTTGATGGCATTCTCAATAAATTCTCTGGATATTACGATATCTGAAAAATCTTTCGTAGCACTTCCCACCAGCTTATCATAGAATGGTGCTCTCAAAGTATTAATGAAAAGAACCGTTATCTCAGTCTTAGTCAGTGGAGGCTCCACTTGGGCTGAGATATCTCTCCACCTTTGAGCGTACTGCCTGGAGGTCTCCGTTGGTTTCTTCTTCATCATTTGCAGAGTCATCCGGTCAGGTACCATATCGGATACATGTTTGTACTATTCACAGAACGCTGACGCTAAATCCTTCCATGATCGGATCCTTTCTCTATTGAGCTGATTATACCATCGAAGAGCTGATCCAACTAAGCTATCCTGAAAGTAGTGTATGAGTAGCTTATCTTTATTCACATAACCGGTCATCTTCCAGAAAAACATGATGAGATGCGCTTTTGGGCATCTTGTCCTATCGTACTTTTCAAAATCTGGTACTTTAAACTTTGGAGGCAAAACTAAATCGGGTACCAAACTGAGCTCTTTAGCGCTCAGTGAAGAGAAAACTTCAATGCCTTTTATCGCCTTGAGCCTTTCCTCTAAGCTCCTATATTTCTCCTTTGCATCGTGATCATCCAATTTCAACCTGGTTATCTCTGCTGGATCGTCCAAATCTGGAACGAGTGGATCAGCAGGACTAGCCCCCGGGTTTGATACAAATATTCTTTGCCCAAATGAGTAGGTGGCACTGGCCGTTGCTCTAGGACTGTGGGTTCCCCTTGGGTGTATCCTCTTTGTGTTGTGTGGGCGTGCGTCGGAGTGAATCCTGGGGGATAGAGCGGGTCTTGATTGTGATTAACTCTTGACCGAGGTTCCTTGACATCAGGGCTCTGCATGGGTCCCTTCCCTTTTACCATAGTCGACATCATTTCCATCATCTTGGCCATTTGATCCTTCTGCTCGAGCGATTCTTCTCAAGATTTCACCATTAAGTCTCTTTTCTCTTGCTACGACTTGGCTAACTGCTCTTGTAATTCCCTTTGTATTCTTTCCATCCTTTCAATCCTTTCATTGAATTATGCCTCCATTACTCTAGCTTGTCGGCGCGTTTTATACGAATGGCGTGATTCCAGATTTGAAGTATTACAACTGCGAATTATATGATTCTGACCTTAGCGAATGATTATGGGATATGCAATAAATGAATGAATGAATGCATAAATGTCAAATGAATGTTAGTCATGAATGAATATGTAAGAATTTAGTGTTGATTTCAAGATGGCCCTTATTTAGGCATTTCATTTATCAAAAGAGTCCATTACAAAACATTTTTCCATTTTCGATTTATCCATTACACAAACTTCCTAGCTATATCGTCATATTTCTTTACTCGTGCTAAGAATTCTGATATGTTTGATCTTTAACTTGGAGGGAACTGGCAAATGAGAATTTCAACTTCTTCCGATAATTGTACCACGTGCATGGCTACCTCACGAATTTCATGGATCAAATAGCTAAGTTGCATTTCTTTTTCTTGGAGGCTTTCTTCGTAAGTACGAATGTCTCTATCATACTGATTATTCTTTTCTTCCAAAGCTTCCAAGAGAGTATCTAGCTGTTGTTGACGATCTTGCAGCATGCCTTCTAAATCTCGTATCATCTCTTTTAGTTCTTGACGTTTAGATCGACTGGTCGTTACCTCGACAGACACAGCTTCATTTTTGGCATTTCTCTTCCTTAACTCTATAATAGTCCGCGCAGCCTTTTCTTCTTCTTTCTTCGCTTTCCCTTTCCAGAATTCCATCCATCCTTTGATGTTACTTAATTTTTCTTTCCATTCCGCTGATGACTTGCCCAACCCACTGTTCTTTATTGTGCTTCTTAACTTTTTATTTTCCAGATGGAGGTCTCTTAAGTCATTTCTTACGACTTCAGCTTCTTTTTGCACTTTCTCGGTTCTGGATCTTTCAATCTAAACTTCATCTTCAGTTGGTAGTTTTCCTCCTGAAGAGCACTAAGGTCTCGAGACATCCTGGCCTTTTCTCGTTCAAATTCTTGCCTTGCCATTTCTAGCTCAGATGGCACTTTTTCCGAGAAAGAATTCTAGACGGTGTAATTTGTCGACGATGTAATTTGTCGACGAAACGTGCTGACTATTCACTCGTTGCTTTCTCTATATGACATAATCTTGGGTGAGAGTGTCAGCGTACAGAGCTAATTTCATGAGATGAATTCTCTTCCAAGACTTCGCGGTATCTCGGACCCTCTTCATATATCCTTCACCCGCGAAAGCAAACTCAGACTGTGCTAATCCTCCGGTGGCGGGTATGAATTGTCGTGAAGAAAATTACCTTTGGACTATTAACGGAGCGTATCCAATTCCTCCCCATAACCCGAGTAGTGGCACCCAATCTTGATTTCCAACCTTGTATAATAGAACCGAATGGCGAATCCACGGTGCTCTCCAGGTTACATTTTCAGCTCGAAGGTTCTGAAAAACTGAAACCCAATGCTCCTCGGTGACATCCCTTGGCCATTCTCTCTCAAGATAGGCTTCTAATGAGGCGAAGGTTTTTGAAAACATGTGGTATGGTGTGCGCTCTACTTTCCAGAAATGGCTCAAAATCCAAACATTAAGCAATTGCGCACATCCGATAAAGCGTCATTCCCCTTTCCTCCTACAACTGCTTAGGGATCTGAAGGTCTCGGCCAAAATAGTTGGGATAGGGTTGATTCCTTGTTTTAACTTTTCAAAAAAGTCCATTACTGCAACCTCTATATGTCCCAGAACTTTTGGGAAGACGACCAATCCCTAAATGGCCAAGGCAAAAAGATCCACTCTCTTCAACATATCAAGATGGCTTAGAACCAAATCTCGCAAGGAAAACCACGAGATACAGATGACTTCATTCTTCTTCTTTATTTGTTTTTCAGCCCATTTATCGGTCATATCTGTCAATTTCACTATTTTTTTCTTGAAAGTCATCAGCTTAGGTTCTTTCACATATATCTTATAGGGCTGTACATTATCGACACGAAGTAAGGTAGCGTACTCTTCTATAGTCGGGGTCATGTCTTCCTGATTGAAAGTAAAACATTGGTAGGCCGGATCTCAAAATCTGATCATGGCTTGAATCAAACGCTCATCTATGTTGATAGTGATCAGGTGGGCTATATCTCCGTACCTCTCAGTGAAGATACCCCTAGTGTCTGAGTCCCACTGATTCCAAACCCGAACTAAATCTTCAAGGTTATTCTGGAAAACATTCACAGTTATGTGCTCGGGCAGATTGGCAATACATCCTTCCACTAGACTATCCCCTTTTTCTTTCTAAGTTTTTAGAGACCAGTCCCGAACCACGACATTTTTCTCGGTTACTTGAGTAATTGACTCCTCTATCAGAAACCCGTTTTTGGCAACCAATCTCTAATCAACACCTTCCTAATCAAGATGTCTATGATGCATGATGAAAAATAAAGATAAAGATAAACAAACTTGGTTAGTAACCATAACAAATATAAACTGAGAAACAAATTAAGCTACCCGATTCAATTCCTTTGCATAAACAGTGTAAATGTAAAGAAAATGAAAGGCAAGAGGCATTTTCCCCGTGTACTTATTTTGGTGACTATTAACGGACAGAGGTTCGGCATGGCTCTATTTGGGTGGCTCGTATGGTTCACTATATGCGGTTTCGGTTCTAGACAGGTACTCGAATTATTCGTACTATCGTCTATTAAGACTAGTACGAAGCCTCGGTCGTAGCCCATCACAGGCTCACGAGTTCAATTCGAGGGGTTACATTTACTTATGCTTATGCGGAGGGACTAGTTAACTCACGAAAGCATAAGTCATATGTAACCCGAAAGTATTCACTAGCCTGTGCGGAGGGACGAGTTAACTCACGTAGGCATAGCGTTTACTTTCACTTAAACGGACGGAGCCCGGGTAGAGAGCTCATGTTATGCAAAAATGCAAGTGCACAGGGTGTGGAGAGAAACTCACAAACCTTTACGTTTTATTTAAAAACTAAACTACAAAAACTAAAAAACTTAGAGCTGAAAATCAGTAAGATAAAACAAGTTAGAAGAATATTTACAACATGTTGCAAATGTATGATTTTTTTGAAAACACAATTTTGGGATCATGACTAAATATTAATTTGAATAAAGAAATTCAAAAATTTTGACAACACGTGTTTAATTCGACTCGACTCTCAAAAATGGGCCATCTCCCCAGTGGAGTTGTCAGCTGTAGCGACGTAAAAATTTTAGCTTGGTCGCTAATTGTGGCGATTTAGTGAAAACTTGAAAACTGAAGTTTGATTTTAAAATAAAGAGGGAGTCGCCACCGATCCTTTTTCCTAGGTGTAATCGGACACCTATTAGATTTATTTTTTAAAACAAAAAAGAAGGCCGAGTTTAGGTCTACATCAGAAGCAAGAGAAAAGTTAGGGTTCGGGAGTCGGTTACGCGCAAGGAAGGTATTAGCACCCTCGCGACGCCCAAAATTGGTATCTTGTTAAACACGTGTTGTATTGATTTTAAAAAATACGAGTTCAATTGAACATTTAATCGTGATCCGATTGAAAATTGAGAATTTTTAGTTTTCGATTTTTTAGAAGGGTGTCCCGTTTTTAACACGAGCCGACGAATTTCACCCAACATAGAGATGAAATCGATGACTTGATATTAAATCGGTACATTACCTTATATATTGAAATTAATTAGAAAACGAGAATAAGATTTTCGAACTAATGCAAAGCAAATTGATAAAAATAAATGTCAGAGCTAGAAATATACTGAAGCGAATATAAGTGTGACAATAATATTACAAACAATAAAGATATATGTAATACTAGAATTAAATATGAAATGGAAACAATGAATGTATATACATAATAATGATATTAAGAGTACGTACGTAATATATATACATAAATAGTAATAGTATTAGAAATATACTATATTCGAAATATATACATGATATATATAAAAATACAATATTAAAAAGGTATATATATATACATCATATATAAAATTGCATATACAATATAATGTTAAGATATTTACATAATATATACATACATAATAATAATGTTGAAAATATTTATAATAAACATATACCTATATGTATTAAAGATATGTACATAAATAATAAAACATGTGCTAATATTCCTAATAATAAGGACAAAATATATACGTGAGATAGTACAAAAATATATAAATATTATGGTATTTAAAGCATATACATGAAATAGTAAAAGAAATATGTAACAAATAACATAAAGATATATGTATGTAATAACATAAAAGATATACGAATAACATGATATTTACAAATATATACATAATATAATTATTTAAAAAATAATATAATGAAATATACGAAAATAACACCATATACACAAAAATGTATATATACACGTATAGTGAAATATATGTACTAATATTAATAATAAATATAATAGGAGTAAAAATAAGTATAATAATATATACTCAATATGGTATTAAAAATATGTATATACATGTAGTAGTATTTAAGAATATATACATACGATGATATGGAAATATGTACATAGAATACTATATAAAAAATATAACTAATAATATTGAAAATATATGTACATGAGATAGAGTTAAAAATGTATACATAGTAATGTTTAAATATACGTAATATATATATATATATATATATATATTAGAAGTAAAAAGCTGTCAATACACTACATAAACACTTATATATATACACATATAAATATTAAAGGAGAATTAATACTAATACTAATAATAGTAAAATACTAATAGTAATAATAATAATAATAATAATATTAATAGTGGTTAATATAATAATAGAATACGAAAGGTAAATATGATGTAATAAAATCAAAAAGGTAATAAATAATGCTGATGAGTATATCGAAAATAATAAATATAATAGTAGATATAATGGCAAAAATATAATATCAACAATAATACTAGTATAATAACAATAATATAAAATAATAATAATAATAATAATAATAATAATAATAATAATAATAATAATATGATAAAGATAATATAAGTAAGTGCTAAAAATATCTATATATATAGTGGAAAAATAATAGCCAGTATAATAATAATATATACAATAATTACCAATATTTAGAATTAAATAAAGTAGCAAAAATAATATAAAACTCAAACAAAAAGGACTAAAATCGAAGTGAAAACGAAGTTTTGGGGCGATTTTAAAAAGAAATAAAGAAGAAGGATCTAAATGCAAAACATGCGTAACCTAGGAGGACCAAAACAGAAATTACCGCTTCCCATCAAAACGCAGCGTATCAGCGGGGACTAAGTTGAAAACCGCAAAGAATTATGGGGCCAAATTAGAAAAAACCGTAAAGACTTAATTGTGAAATCTCAGAAAAGCGGAAGGGCTAAAAGCGCAATTAGCCCTTCCGTCTAAAAAAACACGCGGATCCTAGCGGGTGGGGCCGGGTCGGTCCGACCCGGGACCAAAACGACGTCGTTTTTCATTAAAACAGGGGAGGACCAAAACGCACCGTTTTGGTCCTTATAAAAGATAAAAAAATTTAAAAAAAAAATCATTTGAAAATGGGGAAGAAAAAAAAAGGAGGGAAAAGGGAGAAGGGAAGGGAATCCGGCCACGGGCCGGTCACCGGTCCGATTGCAGGACCATCGCCATCGCTGGCTGGCATGCACACACCGTGTACTGGTGGTATTTAAAAGGTAAAAATCTCTTCTTTTTTTATTTTTTTTATTTTTTATGTCTATGTTATATATACATATATATATGAAACAAAAGATAAATAAAGTAACCAAGATTCGAAACGAAAATAAAAAAACTAAAGGAGAAATCACCTCTGATTTGGCTTGGTACTTTTTTGTTCTTACTATTTTCGTGTTAATCTATGTCTTTGCTGAGTTTGTTGAGTAAAAATCTCTTTTTTATTGATGAAAAATGGCCGACCCCTTTACAAGGTTTTGAATCGATTTTTATAGCCTATACAATGCCCTAATCCTATTGTTTGCGTGATTGCTTGGTTTTGCAGATCAGTTGTTTATTTTTTCTGATGTTGGGCTTGGTTGTTGGGCTCCGAGTATGGGTTTTGGGTTAATTTAGATGGGTAATTGGGCTGTGGGTATTTAATGGGTTGTTGGGTTATGGTTGTAAATGGGATTAATTGGTTGTATTGGATGTAAACAGGCCCGGGCGATTTGGGCTTCTACATTAGGCACTCAATTATCTCTCTAAAATTGATATTGGTACCATAACCTCTTTGTGCATTTCCTTTCAAACATTACAAAGTCCTTTCCAAAGACGAGAACAATTGGAATTCCGTAGCTCATTAGGTAGAAGACCCTCCCATTTATAGTTGAATCTTAGAACTTTGGGCCATAGATGATCTTTGTCGAAACCATTTTTTAAGTTTTGAAAAAAGGATCGATTTTAAAAAACGAATTATGGAGTCTCCACCGACCTTTTTTTGAGATGGAATCGGATCACCTTGAGGTTGATCATTTTAATAAAATATTTGATTTATTAAAATAATAATTTTAGGTCTACGAAAATTGAGAAAAAGGGTTCGGGAGTCGGTTAAGCACGAAAAAGGGTTAGCACCCCCGTAACGCCCAAAATTGGTACCAATTGATTATTGAATGTCCTATCGTTGAAAATTTGGAAAAAAAATTAAAATACGATTCCTTTAAAAATGTATGAACAATTCGAATTGGATTTTAAGGTTCACTCGCTCCAAAGAAATAAAATACCACATCCAGCACGTTAGGACACGATACTTTAAGCCTCCAAAAACTGAGATCACCTCATAATTTCCAAAACACGCAACGAATTCTTAAAAGGGTACTCCGTTATTTGGCAAAACGAAAAAATCGAAACCCAACACGTTAGGGCACGATTTCCCGAATTTCCCAAACACGAAACATTGCCTTGTTTTGAAGAGTTTCCCAAATAAGCAATTATGACATCGGCTCAAAATATATTCGTTTGGTTTACTTTAGAGTAAAAAGCAATCGATATTGGGCGAAAATGCGAGAATTTAAAAAAAAAATCATGATGCAATAATAAGAAACTAAAACATAATTATAAGCATGAAACAATAATAAGTGGATACGAATCGAAAAGAAAAAATAACACGTGATATACAGAACTACATGAAAACTAGGAACCAATATAACGCAAAACAATTTAAAAACCATATGAACAATATACAAAGGGATAACATATATTAGAATTCAAAATAGCTTATATGTATAAAAAACGGATAATATATAAGTGATTATTAAAGTATATATTGAAATGAATAATATGTAACATAATTTCAAATGAAACAAATTGACTTAACAAATGACATACATATTTATATGAAAATAATAAATGAAAATAATGTATATACAAAGATACCAAAGTAATTAAAATAAATAAAATATACAATTTAAAACAGGATCCTCAAAAGAAAGCCAAATTATATATGAATAATTTTAAAGAAAATATATATAATAAATTTAGAAGAAAATATCTACATAAAAGGAAGTCAATAATGTACACTTAGAGTAAAAATAACTTTGTATAAGTTACGTATATACATGAAATAAAGAAAACTTAATATAAGTAAAGTATATAAATACAAAATAATATATGAAAGTATTTTGGAAGAAAAAAAAACAAATAAATATGCACATGAAAAAACAGTACATTCTTATTTTGTTAAAATAATATATACAAAAATATATATATCAATTTTGTTTAACAAAACTATATGTTAAAATAATATATTCTTATTTTTTAGAAAAATGAATAAAAAACTTAAGTGGAAGAAAAACAAAATTAGAGGGACAATTTATGAACAAAGCAAACCATTTAAGCAGAATTTTGGGCCAAAGTAAAACGCGCTCCAACATTTGGGGGCTAAAAATGCAAATAAACCAAACCCCAAAACAAACCTTTTCAGCACGGACTAAGATGAACACTCGCGCAAATTCCTGGGCCAATTTAAAAGAATTAAAGAAACCATGGGAAGGGCCCAATCGAACTCTAGTGCAAAAGGGAAGGATTGGCCGCGAAATTACCCATTTAAGGTAAAATGCGTGGACCCAGCCTGGCAATTGGGTCAACAGGCTTTGCCCCCCTCCCCTCCCAAAATGTTACTGCTTCTAACATTCAAGCATTTATTTTATTATTAAAAGTAAAAAACTTGTTTTAAAGCTAATCTTTTGCTAAAAACACTTTAACTTCTATTTCTTAAAAAAGCTTTATTATTCTCGCAACTCACGCTCCCCAGCCGAAAGGCCAAGCTTCAACCTCCCCAAAATTCGACCATGGCGAACAGAGTCGAGCTCTCCGACGACATGAGCATGATGCAACTCTGATAAGTCTCCCCCTTTCTCTTATATTATTGACACACAGTAGATAAAAATCAAAGAAAACAAAAAAAAGGAAATCGAAAGAAAAACGAGACTTTAAATCACCTTTAACAAGTATTGTTGCTATTGACTACTATATGTGTTTGATATTATCGTTATCACAAAATCTGTACTCTCTTTCTTCTCCCCCAAAAAAAGGTCCCTTTACAAACAAAAATCAAAGGCTTTATAGCCAAATACAAGCAGTTTTCTGGCCATTTTCTTGTTCAAGTTGTAGGACATGAAGACGTGGGGAAAAGCCGGACGTAGGCATGCAACACGCGAGTTGGGCGCGAACGTGGAATAGGCGCAAAGGCCGTGGGACATGCGGCGGCTGAGACTCTCAAGTAGCTTGGGGTTACCTTGTTTTCTGATTTGAGCCATTTGGGTTTGGGTTTGTAGTTGGGCCTAGGTTTAGTTTTTTTTGAATTGGGCCTGGTGTAACTAAATTTGGACTACTGTTTTTTGTTTTTCTGTATATGTATTGGCTCGGGTTAAAAATTGGGTCTACAATCTTTCTTTGAGAGTAAATGCAAACTTTTTTTTATTACTTTAATATGATTTTTTTTTTTTTACTTTTAATATGTGAATCAAATTAACAAACTATTACAATTATTTTCTATACTTTTTTGAATTATTAGGACTCTTTATCATTTTTAAATTTATATCAAATTAACTTATACTTTCTTATTTAATCTTTTATTAAGAAGATTGATATTTTATATTTTATATTTTAATTTATTTAATATATGTTTTTTAAGAAATATTATACTTGAAAAATTACTTAAGCAAATCATTTATTTTACTTTCTACATCTTAACCAAACCAATTATTTATTTTTTTACTTCTTTTATTAATTTTAACTATCTAAACAAGGAAAATATATTCCTCACCTTTTTCTAACCTTCCATTCCATTCCTTTTCTTTTATTATTAATTATTCAAACATAAGGTAAAAGTCTATCCAAGTATAATAAAAGTATGAAGTTTGCCTAGATAAAACGGTAAAGATCATAAGCTGCCTCCTCTTCCTCCTCCTCCTCCTTCTTCTTATCATTAGCCTTTTAAAAAAAAAAAAATCTATGTTTGGGTGTTGTTTGGAAGTTTTTGAAGCAAATCTCTTTGAAGTGAAAGGAATGGAAGGAGGTGAAGATTAGAAGGGAGAAAAGTAGGAAAAACCAAAAGATGCAGTTGGACCAGGATACCTAAGTTCCATGGACCTAGCTACCCTTTTATTTATTATACATATAGCCACAAGCAATGAAAATGGTTTGGGAATATATGCATGAAATGGACAGCCTTGACTCTCTATACTACTAGACTATGCAAAGGGATATTAATAATACTATTAAACAAAAGCTTTATTTATGTTGCTACCTTTCATGGAACTATTTTAGGAATTAATGTGAACTTAAGAGAAGAAGATGGCATGTATGGTGTTTGAGAAGGGTGACCTTTTTGTGGAACATTACACCCCCTTTCTCCTAGTTTATTTACTAAGAGAAGAAGATGGCATGGATGGTGTTTGGACACTTATCATTTCAACTTCCTTTCAAAATGTTGTTGCCATTGATCTAATATTCCCCCAATCTGCAACTATGCATGAAGACTACTCAATGGATCTACATATTTATATATAATCACCCTTTTATGATTTGGTTCTTCAATGTATGATTAATATTAGAGAAAGAGAGAACTCATGTAAAAGAAAATTCTAAAAACACTCACATATTCTTCTTCCATGTGTTGGACGATCATGCATATATTCACACAACAATTACTACCATTTCACCCATGCACTATGTTATTTAAACCTAAGGTAAATGTTAGACCAAAATATGTTACATTTTTTTTAAATATACTTTTAAATTATTATATCTCGTATTTGTTATATCATAACAACAAGGTTTTGATTGTCAAGCAATTAGTCCAATAATTAGTATGATGGAGACCACTTTACATCTTCCAATTTGGTACAATATGGAATCACTCTACATTCATCAGCCAATAAGTAGTAGCCTTGGGGACTAAGTATAAAGCGTAGGCATTAGTTCCCCAATAGGATCACCTTTCAATCATGACTTAATTGCTTTAAACATCCTCACACTTTAAAACGTTTTAATTGCATCAATCATATCTTTTCATTTTTGAAATTGTTGAAATTGTTGAAATTGTTCATTTAACTATGAAATGATACGTAAAATTTTATGTGACATAATTTAAAATAAAAAATTAAAAATAAAGTAAAATTAAAAAAAAAAAAGAGAGTGAAAGATGGTTTTTGTAAAAGTTTAGAAAACCTCAAAACTAAGAATTTTACAATATTCAATTTTCTTTAAAGTTTTTATTTTAAATTATGTTACATAAAATTTTGCGTGTCATTCAATGGTTAAATTAACGGTTTCAATAATAAAAAGATATTATTGATATAACATCGATAATAAATAATATAATTAGAACATTGTAAAGTTTGAAGATTAATTTAGAAAGAGGGTCATAGTTTGACGATATTTGACGCAATTAACTCTTCAATCATATATCCTTTACTTTCTCTTTTACTAAGAAGGCATCCTGGAACACAAGCACTGATGCTCTCATAATTGACCTTTTTCTTGCAAGAACCAAAGATGACCCGAATCCATCCCTAAGTCCAATCCGTCTCAGAGCGACCGAAACGGTATTTTTGTCGAAATATAAATGAGGATGGCGGCGCGATGCATTATCTCAAACTCATGAGCCAACCTCAAAGTTTTATGTTCAGCCCATGGAATCATATTCTTTGGCGACGAAAAATGTATCAGATGCAATGAAATTAATATCAATGCTTTCAACTGAAATGGGATAATCTTATCACAACCTATACATACACATACACTCATATATATAATATATTGTAATTGAAAGTAAAAGAACAAATGGTGAAAAGCTTTGAAAACTTTTAAACTGGTGTGTGTGTATAGGAGAAAAAATGGGGCGTAGATGATGATACGATGAGTTCGTTGTTGCTGTCAGCCAATGAAAGCTAAAAGAATAACGCAAAGGGACGATACTCAAGCTACATATCAAAATAAAACATAAGCAATCTCTAAACTAGGCAATATTCTTGTAAAGTGGTCTCAGTGTTTGTGAATTTATGAATGCTCCAACGCATCCAACTAAATTAAGCTAAAAGGGAGAGAGAACCCATTTTTTGTGGCTTTGGGTTGAGAAGAATAAATAAACCCCCCCCCCCAAAAAAAAAAAAAATTTTAAAAATAAAAAATAAAAATTCTTGACTTGAGAATATGACTCATTGGCTTTAGTTTGAGTTCAGATTCTTAGATTCCAATTCTTTGGGAATTTCTTTTCTAACTTTTTGTTTTTCCCCCACAAGGGAATAGCATTCCGTGGTCATTTCTCACTTTCCATTTCGGCCAATCATAATCGTGAATGTGTTCTCCTCATCACATTATGTTTATCGCGATTATAAATATAACGAATAGTGATAAATATTGATATTTTTTTATTATGATTGTTTTTTATCGTATCACATTTATCATAATTGTAAATATAATGAATAGTATCGAAACGAATTGCATTCAACATGTAACAAGTGATAAATATGATATTCTTAGCATGTGGTGGGGTGTTTTGCTCTTTTCACAGCTTTCATCTCCGGTGTTTGATAAAAGTAAAATTAGATTACCGCAGAGAATTAATAAAAAGGAACAATGTCTGTACAAGGAAGAATAAATATCAATGTTCCCCTCTTCTTAAAGTGAAAGAATATCATCCTTGGGGATATGGTAACAGTTTGCATGTAACAGCATGCAAAAGTTAACTATTCCTTTTGTACCGCTCAAGCACCTAAATTTTGGTTGGCAACATATTTATCGTAATCGTAAATGTAATAAATGAAATAATCGAAAGTAATTGAAATCATATTATTTTGATAACACAAGGAAAAGTAGAGAATTTTTTTTAATATACTAATGTTGGAAATGATCATGAAATAAAGTACTAGCAAGTAGGTTAAGGTATATGTACTTTTGAAACATGAAATTCAAAGTACCTGTTTTTTGTCTAAGCAAAATTACTTTTGTCTGTCAACATGATAGGGCTGATAAAATGGGAAAATTTATATATATATGTATATGTATATATATATACAGAACTCAAACAAGATTGTGGGAATTCTTTTTTGTTTTGTAATAATTATGGTGAAAACTGAAAACATGGTTAATTTCAAAACTAGAAAGTATTATTCATGTTTTATTCATGGATTAATTGTCATATTCATAGTCAATTAGTCATACCCACCAATGTTATCCTCTCGTATATGTATTACATGAATACTTTAAAAAAATAAAAGAATCTGAACATTTCTCGAAAAGTGAGCTCATTTATATCTGAAGCAATGCCTTATGTATTCCGGTCCACATGCCAGCAAACTATTTAGGGATTCTGCCTTTTTTTACTTTTGTGTAAAGGTATTGATAGTAGATTCTCCCAAACCGCATAATATGTATGTATGTATATATAGATAGATTTTTCCAAGACTAACGAGAAGACATTATACAAGGTATTGGAATTTTATTTATAATTGCTTTAAAACAAAAACTGTTAAGAGTTCTAATTTTGTTTCTACTTTGAAATTTCTCAGACACTCGTTTTAATGGCGCCATATCTGCATATATATATATATATATATATATATCAGAGATATATGTATCCCTCATATCATCAAGTTTTTACTTCTTGGTTCTTATGATTTTGGCACATATTTGGTCTTTGATAACTTAATATTACGAATTTATTCTGCAATAACTCTTTGATCATGAAGATATTATTCTTTTATATATATATTTATTTTAAATAGGTATATAGCATAATTCCTGGTTATTGCCAAAGACTGGATCGATCCCCCCATACTAGCTTTAACAGAATACAGCATAAGCATCATGAACTTGCAGTTGACACATTTGTTTTAGCTTTCCCAAGTGCAACTCACTCTAAACGGATGTCGGATACGAGCACTTGAAGAGGAAAAAAATGACGAGTTGATGGCCTGCATGATTATATAGTCCGTATTTCCATTTTTTTTTACGTGCTGGTTCATGCAGGAAGAGAGGAAAAAGGAAGAATTTGCATGGATTTATACATATATGTAAATATAAGGAGCCTTATCTAAGGGGTTAATTAAGATAAGAAAAGTGATGAAATAGAGAAAGAAGAGCGTATAGATTCATGCAAGAGAATCAGGGAAAGCACGGAACACACACAAAAGCACAAAGTCAAGGGGCAAGTTGTCATGTACAGGGCCATGGGCAAGTATGGAAGCAAGTACAATTTACCTGCTTTAATTAAGGTCTCAAGGTGCTTAGGATTCACCGTCAAGGGGCCGGCTGTCTTTTGCCTGTTCAAACACCGCAAAAGGTAATTTGAGTCCCTTTCATTCCTTCTAAACAATTAGAGACTGCGATTATCGAACACGGGTATGTATTGAATACGGATATTTAAGGAGTTTTAAAAGGGCTGAATAAGTACCAAACTTACTGAAGGAGACAAAAGGGAATGTATTCCATATTCCGTTCCTTGCCCCCAAACAATCTCTTCCAAAGAAGAGCATCTTTTATTTTCTTCCCCCATTTTTATTTATTTAATAATTATTTTCATTTCTTGTATGTATCTAATTCCAAAGTTTCTAGATGAACCAGTCAAAAAGAATCTTCTCTCTAAATTCTCTTAATAAAAACCAGTTAAAACTTTGTTTGTGTCTCGATCTGCAACCTTTAATATCAGATAACATTGAAACTAAAAACCTTATTTATATTCTCATTAGTTGCATTGTGTGCATACATTGACAACCTGAAAGCAAAAAAAAAAAGAAGAAAAATCGACAACAAGGTGAAGAACAAAGGTATAAGAGTTGAAGAATCTTCTTTGAAATTGAGACCATGGAAGAGCTCTCAAGCACAACATAGTGGATTCCCCTAATCCAACTCCCCAACTCTAATATCTGGGAATATGATTCTTTGCCTTTGCCTGTAGGGGCTAATACGTACATACATACATACATTCATACATATGTACATATACATATATATATATTATATTTGGTGGATCAATTCCTAGTGCAAGTCCTGAGGTGTTTTGAGAATTCAAATGGCTTGCACTGTCTTAGAATGGAAAGTAGACTTGACTTGGCCCACAGTTAACAAAGTAGAAGGGGCAATGTTGATTTTTCACTCACTGTGAATATTGGATTCGGTCAGGTTTTTCCATTACTTGTGTCCCAGATTCTATGCTTCTCTTATCTTGCTTTATAAAAAGCCCTGCTTGGGGGTTCATCTTTGGCTTGTAAGACTTGGTCATAAAACAAGTGATTAAATAAGAGCAGTCTGTGGAAAACTTGAAGAACAGAAGATCGAAGCGACTGGATCAGGTAAAAGAACGAAGCCGATACGTGTACCGAGCATGGTTATTTAGTTGTTTCTGGTTCAACAACAAGCCTTAACAACTTACATGTTTGAGTACTTTCTTTTGGAGACAGAAAAATGTACCAACATCAAGGGAAGAACATTCACCCTGAGAGGCATTTGTTCCTTCAAGGAGGGAATGGCCCTGGAGATTCTGGTCTTGTTCTTTCAACCGACGCCAAGCCAAGACTCAAGTGGACGCCCGATCTTCATGAGCGGTTCATCGAGGCTGTCAATCAGCTCGGAGGCGCCGACAGTGAGTACACAAAATCTGAACAAATCCCAGATTAAATCCATGCATAAACTGTCTTAGGCTAATACAAATGATTGCACCTTTTTCTTTTCCCTTGTTTTGCAGAGGCTACTCCTAAAACAGTAATGAAACTAATGGGGATTCCTGGCCTTACCTTATACCATCTCAAGAGTCATCTGCAGGTAATTTATCGACATCATCCAGTGAAACCTCGGGTTTCACGGTGCAGACGAGTTAGTTTATATTTTACAAGGGCTAATTAGATCTCTCCTTTTGGCTGCAGAAATACAGACTCAGTAAGAATCTCCATGGACAAGCTAATAATGGCAGCAACAAGATAGGTAAGATGACTGTGTTCCCCTTCATCTTATAAAATGGATATAGTAAACTTCAAATGCTAATTTTGAGTTTAGAGATTTTCATTTTTTATGATAATTAACAATTTAAACTTAATGGATATAGGAGCTGTTGCAATGGCAGGAGATAGAATGTCTGAAGCAACTGGAACTCACATTAATAACTTAAGTATTGGCCCTCAAACAAACAAGTAAGATGATTAATGATTAATAATCTTTTCACATATAGTTTTGCATTCAATCGTCTTTTTTTTTTTTATGTATTGACTTTGATGTTGATGAACTACAGAGGATTACAAATCGGCGAAGCGTTGCAAATGCAAATCGAAGTGCAAAGAAGGCTGCATGAACAGCTTGAGGTACATAACATTCCTTTTGGTAATGCTTTTTATTGTAGTTTAGTTAAGCCATGGTCTGATAAGTTCGATATCGAACCAGGTGCAGCGACATTTACAGCTTCGTATTGAGGCTCAAGGGAAATACTTACAGGCAGTGTTGGAGAAAGCTCAAGAGACACTTGGAAGACAAAATTTGGGTAACATGGGACTTGAAGCAGCCAAAGTTCAGCTATCTGAATTAGTGTCCAAAGTGTCCAACCAATGCCTGAACTCCGCGTTTTCGGATTTGAAAGACTTGCAAGGTTTATGTCCCCAGCAAGGACAAACACAAGCAACTCCACCTACTGATTGTTCAATGGATAGTTGCTTGACATCATGTGATGGATCTCAGAAAGAGCAAGAAATACACAACAATGGGATTTGTTTAAGAACTTACAACAGCACTTCATTCATGGAGCAAAGAGATCGTGTACCGGAAGATCGGTTGCTACCACAAACCGAGCTGAAACCGTTCACCGACATGAAACTAGGCAATGATGCAGAAAGAAGAATGTTCTTTGCTGATAGAAGTACCAGTGATTTATCCATGAGTGTAGGATTACAAGGAGAGAAAGGGCATGGCAGCTTCTCTGAAGGGAAATTTAATGGCAGAAATGAAGATCAAGAAGGTTTCAAGCTGCAAACAGTTAATAGACTACCTTATTTTGCAACAAAGCTGGATTTAAATGTCCATGAAGAAAACGATGCTGCTTCAAGCTGCAAACAGTTTGATTTGAATGGCCTCAGCTGGAACTGAAAAGGGATCCATCAATCGATCTTCGTAGGTAGATAAACCGAAAGTGACAGAAGTGCCATCGGAACCGGAGGCTCGGAGAAGAAAATGCTGTACTTTGTGATTCATCTATGATCAACTTGAAAAAAACCAAAACCCAATTCAATCTTTAATTGAATAAAAGTTTGCAGCAACTACATAAAACATATAGATATTAGCAACTAATCACTGTGTTTTTCATGTATTGGATCATGATGGGCTGATCTGATTAGAGCATTAGTGTTATTAAGTGCTCAAAGACTTTGCTTTTCGTTTGTACATCATAACTTTTTAATTTAACATGCTAATATATCTTATATAATTGATGAAATCAATATGTTATTTTTTTTTTTGAGATGATGAAATCAATATTTTTTATTCCAAAACTTTAATTTATTTCTCTAATAGCAATGTTTCTCTTATCTTAATAAGTGATTGAGGGTTCAATCGTAGCCAGTATCTATCCTTAATGAACCTATAAAAGACATAATATTAATTATTGGGTTCCTCCCGTAAATTCTTTAGAAAAAAATCCTTCATTAAATTTAAATGAGTAAAATATGTTTTCTCAAGGTTAATTATGAAATTAAAATAAATAGAAAATTAAAAAAAATCGCTAATTTATTTCCTTTTAATTATTGGTAAAAGTAAAGAAAAGTTAGAAGTGTTTGGGCTTTTTGTAATGAAACGGTTCGGCCCATCTTTAATTTACTCTTTCCTTTTATGTATTGAAACGATGCCGTGTGGGACTCCAATGTTCCCACTCCCGAATGCCGATATATATACCGTCTTCTTCTTCTTAATTGTTTTAGGATTTTATGTTTGGTGTTCTGTAAGTGAGAAACGCTCTTAAAACTCGCTGGGTAACGGAAATTCTCACTCGACGCGTAAAATCGAAAAATCAATCATTGCTAGGGTTTTTTCATTTCATCATTTTGAAATAAGTTCTCTGTAATTCGCCTTCGAAACATTCCGATTCTGGAATGGGAGCGAGTCGCAAGCTTCAAGGAGAAATCGATCGTGTTCTGAAGAAGGTCCAGGAAGGCGTTGATGTCTTCGATAGCATCTGGAACAAGGTTTCCGTTGAAGTTTCATGAATGCAAATATGCCTTTTCATTTTCATTTTCATTTTCATTTCCTTTTTTTTTTGTTTTACCTGTTCGGTTTGGTTTCCGAGGAAATGCTGGGAAGTAGACGCTTAAATGATAGTTCTAGTTTTAGTTCCTGTGAAATTGAAGCGAACATTGCTGTGACTATAGTCTCATTCCATTTTGAAGTGTTCTTGGACTATTTTAAATTTGGCTTATTGATTTTCTCGATTAATGATTAGATTGTTCTCCATTCCTTTTCTTAATTTAAAAAGGAAGAAAGGCGTGTCGAAGAATCGAATGATGTTTTTTTTTTTGTTCGACTCTTAGTTTATCTATAGTGAAAAATCGCATCTGTTGTGTTAGGTTTATGATACTGATAATGCGAATCAGAAGGAAAAGTTTGAGGCAGACTTGAAGAAGGAAATCAAGAAGCTGCAAAGGTATAGGGACCAGATCAAGACATGGATTCAGTCCAGTGAGATCAAGGATAAAAAAGTTCGTTACTTGTATCCCTTGTCTCTTTAAGCGATTGTTTTGAATCAGTATGTTTTCATCAAATAATTTTTGTTCTTGTACTTGTAATTGCATTTGTTAGTTGTTACTGTTTTCACACTGTGCTTATGTGGTGCTGTGAATCACCTTTACCTCTAGTGATGCTTAAGATTTTTATTATTACGATAATTGTTCTTATTGATTTGAAACTGAGGATTGTTCTTTTTTGCTTTTGACTTCTGTCAACATAGGTTAGTGCATCTTATGAGCAGGCCCTGGTGGATGCTCGGAAACAAATTGAACGTGAAATGGAAAGATTTAAGATATGTGAAAAAGAGACTAAGACAAAAGCATTCTCTAAAGAAGGCTTGGGTCAACAGCCTAAAACTGTAAGCACCATGCAATGCATAGCTCTTGATTTTTTTATTATCTATTACTGAATTATAAGAATAAGCCAGAGTTACCTTAATCACTTTACATGCTGTATTTTTCAAATTTGATCTATCGATCCCACTTGTTTGCGGTCCAATTCAATGAATCGAGCGTACAGAAGAGGGCTTCAACCAGAGAAGCCACTGAATAATAAATGTCACCAGAGAAGCCACTGAATAATAAATGTCTTCTTTCTTTATTTATTTTTTAAACGAAGTATTAAAATTTGTTGTGCTTCTATCAATTTATTTCCTTTAAAGATTGTCGATAAATGGTTTGTTTGTTGCGTTAAGCTATAATTATTATTATATTTCTCAAAAATATAAAATGTTTTTATAATTTTTTATCAATAAATTTATGAAAATTAATTGTATTTATTTATAAAATATGTTTTTATATTATTTTAATTAAGGTGAAATATATATTATAAAAACTTTTAATGTACTGATAAATTGTATTTCGGTCCTAATAAACGAACCAAAAAATCATATTTTGTTCCTACTAAACGAACCAAAGAAGACTACCCCTATTGAATTATGTTCCAAACAATTAGCGATTTGTGCTCCCGTTTTCATTACTCGTACCAGACCGATCTGTGTTTTAGGTAACAGAGGAATAACTAAGCCTTTTGTCTGTACATGGAGTCTGCTGTACGGGTTTATATTGTGCCATTGCACTCATAACAAAATGATTACCTGTTAGTGTTCTAAAATAGAAAACTAGTGGTTCATGCTGGGATAGAGTGGAGTACAGACCTCTAATTGGTGTAATTTTATACTTGACCTTGTTGTTGTTTGATATTCAACCATCTTAGTCAAAAATAGTTGTGGGCTTGTGTTGGTAGTAAAACATACAAGATTGAACCCCTTTTTCTTTTCCCTACGTATTCCTTACATCTTGGCTAGCTTTTTATATAATTCTTTACATCTTGAAACCTTCTCACTTGATGATATTAATATTGATTGGAAGCATGCAGTCTCGGTATTGTTCATTTTGTTTTACTAT
Organism: Gossypium anomalum; assembly: GCA_025698475.1. Taxonomy (NCBI): domain Eukaryota; kingdom Viridiplantae; phylum Streptophyta; class Magnoliopsida; order Malvales; family Malvaceae; genus Gossypium; species Gossypium anomalum. The sequence continues at coordinate 85,879,816 of CM046966.1, forward strand.
CCGTGATGCATCAATTTCATTGTAGGATCCAAAGGAGAAGGCTAAATCAGAGACAAGGGATTGGTTGAACAATGTGGTATGAAATCTAACCTTTCTGCCCCCTTTTCTTGCTTGTGTCTTAAATGCTGCAACTCATTGGTTTTACCCATAATATTTTTTTTCTGTTGTATTTTTTCAAAAAAAAAAAAAAAAAAATCATTTTAACTTCCACTAGCCTGGAACTTCTCTCTGTATATAATGTTGTTTTGGAGGCACTTAGGCTTAGTGAATCGAAACTAGCATGTAATGTGATGTTGTTTTGGAGGCACTTATGCTTAGTGAATCGAAACTAGCATGTAATGTGAACTCCTTCCCTGAGCAGGTTGGAGAGTTGGAATCCCAGATTGATAGTTTTGAAGCTGAGATTGAAGGGCTTTCTGTGAAGAAAGGGAAGACGAAACCACCTAGACTGGTAGAACTGAACGAGAAAATACATTTTGAGACTACATATGTTGTTTTGATGTAACTTTGTTTCCTTTTGTTGTTTTTGCCCTTCAGACACACTTGGAGACATCAATTACCCGACACAAAGCTCATATAATGAAGTTAGAATTGATTTTGAGATTATTGGATAATGATGAATTGAGTCCAGAGCAGGTCAATGATGTGAAAGACTTCTTGGACGATTATGTTGAACGTAATCAGGTTTTGTTCTATGATTTTTTTTTTCCTTTATTGCAATTTTGGGTGTTGAAAGGATCTTCCATTTAATTCTAAACCATTTGTTTTTATAAGAATAGCATCAGCAATATGATCTCTTTGGGTCATTTTCGTGGGTTTTGACAGTTAAATATGCATATCTTTCCTGATTATTGGTGTAGGAGGACTTTGATGAATTTAGTGATGTTGATGAGCTCTACAACTCTTTAGCTTTAGACAAGGTGGATGCTCTTGAAGATCTGGTTGCTATTGGTCCTCTTTCCAAGGTAAAGTCTTGTATTCTTTTTTCCCATTTTGGTTCTGCTTGAAGATTCTAGTACCATGCCTTGTAGAACCCAATTCAAATCAGTTTTCTCTTGTGAAATTGTGATTTACTGAGACATGTTGTTACTTGCTTATTAATTTTTTTAAAAGTTGTACTTGAACCATCTTTTAACTGACCCAAAAAAAGGCCTTTTTTATCTTGTGTTATGGTGTTCACTGATATCAATGTAACAAATGGGTTCTTAAGTGATATTTTAACAGAAAATTAATGAAATGGCTTCTTTCATGGAAAATAACTTGGAAAATGAAATTTTAATGTTTGGCAGGCTGCACCTATTCTTGGATTGAAGCCATCTTTGGCATCATCAACATCTCAAGTGCCGGTAGGTGTTCTGGTTTCTCCATCTGTTGGATATTTAATGATGTAGTCACATGTATAAAAGATGTTGGTTGACCTATATAAGTTACTCCGTCATTAGTTGTTGGCTTGATGCTCGCATTGATGTACAAGAAATGATCATGACTCAATGTAATCAGCAGGTTAGTTCCTCCCTGGAGCATGCAGAAGATACAGCTTCCCAGGATAGTAATTCTGATATAGCAAGGACTCCACCTTCGAAAAGTAGCGCAATTACTTCTGCTATAGCAACACCGAGTGGAAGCCATCCAATCCCTGCTCCACTGAATCTTTCACCTCATAGTTTGCCTGGTGCTTCAACGCCTCCAATTGTTCTTCCAGGTTCAAGTTCTGCTCGAAGTGTTTTGGAAAACACAGGCACCACCAATCCTTCATCTCCTGTAAATTTGCCAAATGCTACAAAAGAAGAAGATATCACAAGCTTCCCTGGCCGTAGGCCTTCTCCATCTCTTAGTGATACTGGTGTACGAGGCATTGCTAGAGGAGGCCTCTCAGGTCAGCCTTCATCTAGTATTCCCCTTGTTTCTGGAAGTATGGCTTCTGGCATTGGAGCCCTTGGTGTGGTCCCTTCAGTCTCTGACATGGCAAAAAGAACTATTTTGGGGACTGATGAAAGACCTGGGAACAGTAGCATGGTGCAATCTTTGGTATCCCCTCTCAGTAACAGAATGATGTTGCCTCAGACAGCCAAGGCTAATGATGGAAGTGCATCTGTTGATTCTAGTAATCCTAGTGAATCTGCTGGAATACCTGGCAGAGTTTTTTCCCCTTCTATGGTTTCTGGTATGCAGTGGAGGCCTGGAAGCTCCTTTCAGAATCAAAATGACCCGGTATGCTAGTCTGTCAGGTGACTGTACCTGTGCTCTACATTCTTCATGTTCGATATAGTTGCTAATGCATTTGTATGTTCAGGGGCAGTTTCGTGGAAGAACTGAGATAGCACCTGATATGCGGGAAAAATATTTGCAACGGCTCCAACAAGTGCAGCAACAAGGCCAAAGCAACCTGCTTGGTGTGCCTCCTCTCGCTGGAGGAAATCTTAAGCAGTTTTCTGCACAACAAGCCCCACTCATGCAGCAGGTTCTGTTTCTTAAGTGAATTCCTTTTCGTGAACCAAGTTGTTCAACTTATTACAAAGTTCAATGCAAATCTAGGTTTCTGTTGCTTGTTCATATTACACATGAATATCTATGCACTGCAAACTTGTGGGAACCTGGTTAGCTTTCTGTCATGAAAGCAAATAGTAAATAATCTTTTTATTATCTTATTTTGGCAGTTCAATTCTCAAAGCTCTTCACTCTCTATCCAATCGGGTCTAGGACTTGGTGGCCAAGCACCTGGTTTTAATAGTGTAACAGCTGCCAGCTTACAGCAGCAACAAAATCCCATCCAACAACAGTCCAGTCAGCAGGCATTGGCAACAAATGTTCCAAAGGATGGGGGTAACATTCAGTTTGCTTGATTTTCTTTTTGGACCTTATTCTTTCTGAAGCATGGGCTCTTTGAGGGATTTGTGAGGGATCTCATATCATCTAATTTTATGAGTGCATGCAATGAAGGAGGCTCATTAAAACTAAATCGTTGTATATAGAGTAGCAGGCGGCCCAATTATGTACTCCTTCTTGCTCCTGGTTTCTCTATTTCTTTCTTTTGAGCTTTTGCTATTGTATGTATGGTTTCACAGTAAATCCAGTTCTTTTCAGAAAACAATTTCCAAGGGAAGCTTTTTCAAGGAGAATAACTTTTGTTTTTCCTACAAGAAAATGTTTTATGGAGCAATGGGTGGAATAATTTTTTCCAACATATTTGAATAGAATAAGCTATCATTAGAATACTTGTTATCAGAGTGGCCATATATCTCATGTAGGAAAGTAGCAGATTGCTTTACTGTTGTATGCTGAGTGTTTCGTGTTCTTTTACCATGTCTTGACCAGAGCTTAGTATATATGCTGATATTGGGAATGCAAAAGTTGAGGAACAACAACCGCGCAATTTACCTGATGATTCAAGTTCTGAAGCTGTTCCAACTTCTGGGCTTGCCAAGAATCTCATGAACGAAGATGAGATGAAATCTCAGTATGCAATTGATTCTCCGGTATGTTGAATACCTCTTAAGGTTGTATGCTTTAGGCATTATAGCTGGTGTGGTACTGTTTGTGCGAGCATGTTCTATCTTCTGTTAGAATCATCAGTAACTTTGTCACTTAATTTGGTAATCCAGATGGTCCAGTTAGTTGATTGAGTATTTCCTCTATCATATGTCATTGTTTTGTAAAACTACATGTGCATGGGTTTGACTAGGTAGAGTAAAAGCGATGTTTGGCTGAATTTATGTAGTAGTAATAGTTTCATTTTCTTTTAGTTTTAAAAACTGTTTGTTTTCTAGATAGAGTGTGGATTTAGGTGAATGTTGGTTGCATAAATTGTTAGTTATGAAGATGACGTGAGTGGTCTGTGAATGGTTCTTCATTGCAGGCTGCTGTGTCAGGCTCCTTGACAGAACCTGCTCAAGTTATTAGGGATGTTGATCTTTCTCCTGGGCAACCCTTACAATCTAACCAGTCTTCTAGTGGTCTTGGCGTTATTGGCAGGAGAAGTGTTACTGATTTTGGTGCCATTGGTGACAACCTCAGTGGCTCAATGAATACTGGAGGAATGCATGATCAACTATACAATTTGCAGATGCTTGAGGCTGCATACTATAAAATTCCCCAACCTAAAGACTCAGAACGTGCTAGGAGCTACACTCCAGTATGGGATTTCCAATAATCATCTCTCTTTTTAAACTTTCCAAGAAACAACAAAAGTGTAGGTCCTTATATTTGTTATCTGTTTGTACTCTGCAGAAACACCCTGCTGCAACACCTGCTAGCTACCCTCAAGTTCAGGCACCGATTGTGAATAATCCTGCCTTCTGGGAACGCATAAGCTTAGATGGCTATGGCACTGGCACTGATACACTGTTCTTTGCATTTTATTATCAGCAGGTAAATAGGTTATTCTATCTCTTGCCCTGTGTGTGTGTTTTATTGCAATAGAACTTGGTGACAATTGAGCTCTCCGGCTTGTAAACTTTTGTGCAGAATACTTACCAACAATATCTGGCTGCAAAGGAACTGAAGAAGCAGTCTTGGAGATACCACAGAAAATACAACACATGGTTTCAGCGGCATGAGGAACCAAAAATCGCCACTGATGAATTTGAACAGGGAACCTATGTATACTTTGATTTTCACATAGCAAATGATGACCACCAACATGGATGGTAAGTTGTTGGCATGGAAGTATAGTCTTCTCATTTATTTCAAAAAGCGTCATATACCTGTGTTTTGTTGCTTGGATTCTTCATTTTATAGAATTATCCTTGTCCAGCGCTCATTTCTGAATACGGATATGGAGATATGACCTCCAAGGTTTCTCCAAGTATATGAAAAACTTAAAAGATCTTACTATAGTTGTGTCTGATGCATTCCCATACCTGATACACCCAAGTCCTAACGTAGTACCTGCCTGGCTGAAACACGTTTTCAGTTAAACTATCTGTTTTTATGCTAATGTTGCGTGATGCTGTTTTTCAGGTGTCAGAGAATTAAGACGGAGTTCACATTTGAGTATAACTATCTTGAAGATGAACTTATTTGCTGAAACGTAATGTAAGTTGTGTTTCTGTCACCTCCTGAAATTTCATTGCAACTTTTTGGAAAAGCCTCATGACGAAGATGAGATGAGATGTCAAGCTTTGATTAGACGGTTCATTTTCCAATTATGCCTTTTTTGTTGGATATTAGTTCTGTTGCAATTCATTACAACGAAAGATATTGGGAACATTGGTAGCAGTCTTTGTTAATCTATTGGCATCATTTGGGTTATATTGCATTTAAACAGAAAAAAAAAAAATGAAAGACATTTTATGGGGAACATTGGTATCAAATCTTTGGATTAGTGAAGAACTTTGGGACCAAATAGAATGTGTTTTAACTTTCGGTTTATATTTGATTCACTAGCTCAAGTGGGTACGGTATGTATGATGTTGATAAATTCTTGGAAAAAATATATATATAGAATATATATAGATGTTCAGGCATTGGAATACGAATGTAGATTTGATTTTTGTTCCTATTTGTTCAGGTTCAGTTTTAATTGAATCCGAAAGTTGTATTATTTGAATAGCCTAATATTATAAAAAAAGCCCCCTAAATAAAGACATCCTTATTCTTTGATTTATATTCAAGGATTAAAGAATTCCTTAATTCTTAGATATTTATTCAATAAAAGTAGATAAATATCTTGCAAGAAAGCTCTCTATATTCTTCAATGTATTTGACAAATGCTTGGTTTTAGGCTGTGTAATGTATGATGTTGAGATCCCATAGTAGTAGTTTCATTCTTATTTTGTTCACCTTTTAAACATTGGGGTAGTGGAATTTTTTTGGAAGTTAAAATTAAAAATAAAAGAGTAGGGGCTTAAGTGTATAGTATATACTTATATCCTTAAAAGATTTCAAATTGTTATAACGAGATTTCAACATGTAGACGTCATCCACCAACTCCTTGTTTCCTTTTTCAGGGTATTTTCTATCCTTTTCTTTTGAAAGTAATACTTTTTCCCAAAAATAATGCTTTTAATCAACTTATCAACGCTACTAAAACCTTATCCAAGTAATAAAACAAAGGTAAAGTGGTAGAAGGTTTGTTAGTGTTGCTATCATGCATGCTCATTTGGTCAATTGATTTTTGTTAACATTTAAATGAAGTTTTTCTTCACATTATTTGTTTATGATGTATGTTTTATGTTTAAAAACAGAAACAAGAAAGACAAAGTTGAGTCTCACACGTTTGAGCTTTATTCTAATTAAATTATTGATTCATTTTTCAAACAACGATAAGCCTCTTTCAATATTTAATGTGAGGAAATAATTTTTTTAGAAACTCAAATGCCGCTGAGATCTTCAATTGGTTTTAAAAATAAATAATACATAGATTAAGTATTTATTATGTCTTTTTAATAAGAGTAAAAACTTAAATATCATCGTCATAAATCATCAATTATGTGTATCAAACAATCATATAACTTGGTTTAATTATGCCCTCACTCCTCATATTCTTGGAACTTTTGCAATTTAGTCTTTGTTTCTATTTTCAAGAATTTAGTACTTCCACTTGTCTGATGAAAATAATTATTAGTCCAATTAATAATATTGTTAATAAATTTTCGTTGAATTTGAATATGTGACATTTTAATATTCGAAGTTTCTATCTAAAAAAATGAAAATCCAACTAATAATAAATTTAATACAAATCTGACAACAAGGCTATTAATCTATAAATTATATAAAATTAGCTCCTAAGGGAGCATTCGAAATCAATATCAAAACTTAGTAAGGGTATTTTAGGTTGTATAAAAAATCAATAGGGATAATTTAGACATTAAAATTTAATAAGAGTAATTTAGATATTTTCAAAAATACTAATTTATTTATTTATTTATAAATTTTAAATTATTCCTTATTTAATGTAAATTCATATTCTATACATATATTAAATTGAATAAAGGGACAAAATGAGTATATTAAATTTATTTTTATTAATATAACAGTAAGAGTAAATTATTTCTTCTCTTTATTTGTGATTTCATTTTAAAAAACCCTTAAATCCATAGATTTTTTTTTCGTCTTTTTACTAGATTCACATTTATCGATCCTAATATTTTTAAGCTTTGTTTTTGTTCATGCGTATGGCTTTAGTTTTTTTTTTTTTTTTTTTTTCTTTACTTATTCATTTTCAGTTTTTGAATTGTAGTAGAGATCAATTGAAGACAAATTGGACTTTTTTGAATGTGAATTTTGTTAATGAAGTATTTTTTTTTTCCTATATTAAGAAAATGAAGAAGATGGAGACTGTTTCGTTTTCTAGACAAATAAGCATTAATAGAATTTTTGAGGACTACAAAGACGAAGAAACGACAGTTTTTTGACACAAGCATCAACATTCACAATTTAACAGTTGAATCTTAAAATTATTGTTCTTCTCAAATTTTAATTTAATTTTTTATTGGTTAACTTTTCTTTTTTGATCAAATTAATGTTTCTAATTAACTTTATTATCTACAATATATACAATAAAACCAACTCGGAAGGAGAGTAAAAAAGATTATTCACTTTCATTTAAAAATGACAATAGGTATTTTAGTGGAATTTATGTGATAATACATATATTTACATAGTCACTATTTTTATCAAACCTTTAATCTATTTCTTAATTTGCTAGAGCTTATATCTAATAAAATTTATATCAACTTTAAATATCAATTTTGAGAATTCTAAAGTTTTTTTTTTTATCTATTTATTTACTTCTTCTTTTTTACCATTTATTTTATTTACCTTCTGTTACAATTTTAAATATTTAAAATAAAGAGACTAAATTCTTAAACTTGAAAGCAGAGGACCAAATTTCAAAAATTTAAAAAATATAGAGACTGGAGAGAAAATTAGAGCTATAACTTTTTATTGAACCAATTAAATTAACTTATGTTGTTAAATTTTCAACCATGATTATTCTTAAGAAATTATGGTGGGGTGGAGTTGTAATTTGTTGTTTAAGCAATCAATGTGAAAGCATTTGTTGTATTTATCTACAACCATCTGAATCATAATTAGGTTAAATTAATGAATAATTTGGAAATGAAAACTAGAAAGGTTGTGGACCATTAAAGTAATATAATCTAAGGAAATTTATTTCAACATGGAAAATGATGTGGATCCACATAATCAATACCTTCCAAAACTTATCAAAACCTTCTTTTTTTTTTTTTTTTTTTTAGATATGTTGTTTGGGTCTATCGAGTCTTAGCTTAATTAGCATGGATACTGTTGTCAATACAGGAGAACATGGGTTCGAATGCACTGAAGCGCATTATTCTCCTATTTATGGGTTGAGGAGGGATTATAGATAGTTTTAAGTATTGTGTTAAAAAGAGCAGATATTATCAAAACCTAAAAAAAAAAATTATGTTGGCCTTTTTTTGTTCCTTTCTTTTTACTCTTGTTCCTTAATATCATATAAGAAAAAAAGTGAGAATTATGATATTTGAAAGTTTGGATGAAATTGAAAAGCTCAACAAAGGTAGCCAGTAAAGAATAAGGGACCCCCACATCAAAATTGGGAATGAAAAGGTTGAGTGAGATGTAAAGAGGAGAGGATGACACTGATATGTGATGGATTTATGTATTTCTTTTTTTAATTTAAAAAAATTCATTTTTGGTAACGCGTACAAGTATATTCGTGTTTGCAAATATAATTAATATATGTTCGAAATAAGTATTATAAAGCACAATAAATAGGTAATCAAAATATTTCCAAACATAACCCATATATGATGAGATTTAAATAAAAATAAATGTGAAATAAATTCACTCATGATTCCTTTTATATCGTACACATACTATATCGAACTATCCAAATAAAAATCTACCACTTATTACCCTAAAAACTTCAACCCGAATAGATTATATGAATAAATAATTCTTGACCACTAAACTAAACCCAAAAATATAAATCCACACATAATTTCCACGATACGAAATTATAACCTACACGATTAAAGTTGTCAAAATCTTTAACTATAGTTAAAACTAAAACCTTATTGGGTTTTGGCCTCTGGCTAGGATTGAAAAGGAGAAGCAGCCCCAACCTTCTTTTTCTTTCATAAAGGAAAACAAATGGGGGCAGACAAGTCTCCCATCCCCTATGAATTTTTTCAAAAAAATAAAATTTATTAATAATTAACATAATTGTATCTTAGTTATATATTTTTTATGCTTATAATATTTTATATTTCGAAATTTTTATGTATTAACATATTTTTTTGTTATATAACTCAAAAACTATTCATAATTTTTTATTTTTGTGTATAGGTTTTGATCATATTTGTTCTTTTTGATACAATAACTAGAATTATTCATAGTTCTTCCCCAACTTATAAATAGAAGGATAATACGTTTCAGCGCACTCGAACTTATATCTTTTTATATTGACAATAATACCCATACCAATTGAGCTAAAACTCAATCGACTAATTTAATTAATTTTTATAGCATATAATGGTGTTTAATATTACCATATGTAATTTATATGTATATGGTTTTGGGGGGTAGAATGGGAAGTAGGTGTTAAAATGAGTGCAAAAATTGCTAAAGCCATTATCCAAAATTGAATAAATGCAACTGCCAATGAGTTGTGCCAACTAACTACCAAACATCTACCCTTTCAACCCTTAGCTCTTCATTTCATTTCAATCCCATCTCAAACTATTATTCTTTTATATTTATATATATTTAATAAAATTTAGTGAGTGTTAGCTTGATTGACATAAACATTATTGTCAATACAAAAGAGGATATAGGTTCGAGTGCCCTAAAGTGCATTATTCTCCTATTTATAGGTTGGAGAGGAGTTATACGTAGTTCTAGGCATTGTGTCAAAAAGAGCAGAAACGATCAAAACCTATAATGAGATTGTTAAAAAAAACTCGATAAAATTTTTTCAAGTAATTGGATTTGAACCTGTATTATTTACATCAATAAAATATTAACTTCACTATTAAACCAAAACTTTATTCCAACATGATATTTACATTTTAATTGTATTATGCATACTTTATTACTCATCAATTTTATATATATTGATAATATTGTTGATTGAGTTGGAGTCAAAACCATGATAGAAAAAATTGTAATGCATTTAGTATTTTTAACATGGTGTATTGACGTGTTTAAATTTTATTTTACTCACATTTAATCTATTGTATTTCATTTTAATATTGTACATATTTCATGTGTTATTATTAGTTAGTTTCAAATTTTACGTTTCATTATTTATTGTATGTTGTTTTTAAACTAACCTCTGTGTTTTAAATACGTAGTGTCCCCACACATAGAATTTCTAGTTTTTGTTATGTTTATGTTGATTTTTTAAAATTGTGACATTTTATTGTTTAAAAATTAATGATTTCATTATCATACATTGATAAAATATCTAGATTATATGCAAGTATTCTATCGAGTTGATGTTACCAACTCAGTTATGAAATTATAAAAATATTTATTTTTTAAAATTATAATTAATATTATTATATCACACTTCTATCTTTTTGTATTTTCATATCACCTTAAAAAACACAAGTACAAATTCAAAAATCAAACATGTGTTCAATAGTATTAAATTACAAGTTCATTACTACTCCGCTTATATTCATTATTAAATAAATCTTAAAATAAAAATTTTTTAACATACAATATTTTCTTTTACCCACATTGTAAACAGAGGAAAAGTTAAAAAAAAGTTTGGGATGTCAAAATTAAATTGTAGGCTTTTACGATAGTAAAAATATAATTTTACTATTTTAATAGTTTATATATTTATAATTTTTAAAAGATTAAATCAACTTTTTATCATTTTTAGAAGGACTAAAATGTAATTTTATCATTACTAATTTAAATTTTTATAAATTATAAAGAACCTAAATGAAAAAATTTCTATTTTGAGAGGCCAAGGTCCTAACTTCGCCACTGATTATCTAATTATATTTAAAACTTTTGCAACATTAATTAAATATTATTATAATATTAAATGTTTTATATGATTATTGAGAAATGATAAATATTATAAGTTATGGATGTGATATTTATGTGAATATAAAGTGTATGAAAAATGAAGCGATTTATATTATTTTAGTTTGCATTAATTATCACATTTCTTGCTTACTTTTATTGAGGCATTGGCACTAAATGTGGTTAATAAAAAAATAACAATAACCCTGAACTTGGAGGATTGGATCTTCATTTTTATATTATTTTTATTTATTTTTTTAGTTTTTGAAAATAATCTCAAAATTTTGTAGGTGACTTGAATGGATCCGATTTGGGTTAGGTTTGGACAATGATTTTAAAGTTCTGGATCAGTCAATTAAATTTGAATTCATTTTGAATTTTAATTAATTATAAAACATTAAAATGTTAACATTTAAAAATATAAAATATTTTTAAGAAGTAAAACAAACCAACAAACCAGATTGAGTTAGCCTAAAAACGAGCATTGACCTATGGTATTACTCAACTCGTGAACAATTCTACTCAAAATTCTTTTATTGAAATGATGAAATTATATTTTTACTATTGTAAAAATATATAATTTAATTCCACCTCAAAAAAAATTTTAACTTTATCCCTGACTATTGACTGACAAGGTTATCGATATGAGCCTTCCTTTGCTTTCATGTTGGTCAATAGAGGAGGGATCATTAAAATGGACTTCTCTTTTAGCTCGAGAATAGTATTTCTAGCTGCTTTGAGACGAATTCAAGCCTACGCTTCCTTGTAACTCTTTTTGTATCTATAAAAATTCTTATTTGATTGTGACAGGCTCGAGTGAAATTATATAAAAATTAAAGTTTAATTGAAATGACAAATTAAAGCTTTGAGAATTAATATCCTAAGTACGAGTCCAGATATTGTGAATTTATTTTTGATTTTATATAAAGATATGAAAAATCATAATAATATTTAATACCTTTTAAATAGATTATTATTATAACATTAAATAAATGTTTTTCCATTAAATATGTTATATTTCTAGAGTTTAAAATTTTCATCTTTAAAAATACATATAAATTATGAATAAATAATAAATAATAAAATTTTAAAAAATGGATTAAATTATTTTAATATTCATTTTATCTTTTAGAAAACCAAAAGAAAATCACAAATTACGAAAAAACTTCCCCATTATCTTTTCGCAATCTCGAAAAGAGACAACCTCTCTCCATCTTACTATGTGTGATGCAACTCTGTCGGTGACCGACCTTCTCATAAATCAAATTTTAAAAATTAAAACTTTATCTGCAAACCAAAATTTTAATCCCTATAAAAAGAAATACTTTTTCTAATATTTTATTATTTTTTACAAAATAGCATCTTTGGTTAAATTATCTTTAACTTCTTCTACTTTTCATTACGTTTCAAATTTAGTCCCTTTTCTTTTTTCATAAATTTTGTCCTTCTATTTCTGGTTAAAAATTATTTTATTAAATTTTTTGATATGATATTTTGAAATAAGATAATACTCGCTAACTATGTAACAAAAAATAATATTGTAATGAACCCGAATTTAATGAATCAAAGATTAAATAAATTAAAATAAATCTAAATGGACAAAATTTTAAATTTACAAAAAAATATAAGGACTTGAAATGTATTTTAACCGTAACTTTTTTGAAACTAAAAAACATGTGTAACCGGCTGGTTTGGGTACTATACATAGGAGGGTGTGCATAGTAAACGTGGGTTGTCAGTGGTCCACGTCATCAATCTAAACTTTAAGCAATTTATGTTAAACGTCACCGTTTTTGTCATGAATTGATATTTCCCCCTTTTTTTTTTTTTTTTTTTTTGTAAAACTTTTTCTTCTTCAAAATTTTCATCTTTTCTTGGAGAGCCCATTGACCACATTTAATAAAAAATTAATCTAACTCTAAAAATAAAACTAATCAAAACATTTTCCTTTTAAGGGATGTTTTTATAAGAAATTATCATCAAATTAGTAAAAATAATTATCAATTTAAAAAATTCAGTATCTCTTAAATAAAATTTCGAATTTAAATATTTTAAGATTAATTTTTAAAAAAAATTAATAATAGAATCAAATAACATATTAATTACAAATTATGTATTTTCTTTATTATTATAAAATATTCAATGAAGATGATAAAATTTTAAATTTATTATTCTTTGATTAATCTTTAATTTTAGATTTTTACTTTTAGGGTCTCTTTGACTGGCATTTACTTTCAGTTCGATACATTTTGTCTCGCAACAACAGGTAAACTATCACCTATAGTGAAATAAATCCAACAAAAAAAACAGAAAAAAGGTTAAAATTAATAAAAAAGGGTAAGAAAAGAGAGTTTTTGAATCTTTCACTATATATATATATACTAAGACAAGAAAGAAAAAAACAAAAGCAAAAGAAGTATTAAGATCTACATAAGAAAAGCAAGTTTAAACTCTTAATTTGATTGAAATTTCTTATAAATTAATAATATTGTACGAACAAAAAATAATAAATGAATAATTTTTATACAAATATTAATTAAAATTATTTATTATTATATTCCCTTTCTCTCTAGAGATTATCAACCCTGAGCCATTGAAACATTTTCAAAGCACAAGGTTCTTACTTATTAGCCGTTACAATTCCTACCAAAATCCAAAAAAATAAATTTAAAAAATCAAAAAATCATTTTTTTCAACATTCCCAATTTTCCATCACAAAAAAAGAAAAAACAACAACACTTAAATCCATAGATTTCTCTTTTTTTTGTGATTTGTTTTCATCAACTTGGTTACTATTGTTGATTAATAATTTTCCCTTTTCATGTTTTGATCTTGTTTGATTTGTCAACTTGAAAAAAATTCTCTATCAAACTATTGTTTTTGGTCTGCAAAAAGATTGATTCTTTTTTTCTAAAACATCACTCCAGTTCTTCCCTTCCCCTGTTTCTTCTCTGTTCTTCAAGCTCGGTTTCTGTTTCGATGTTTCTATCAAAACCCATCTCCTATTTTCTATAAAGTTTCAATCTTTTTGTTTCTATAAAGTTTATGTTGTAAAAAAGAAAGAAAAAAAATTGACGGTTTCTAGCAGAAAAATATACAAAAAAGAGAAGAAGAAGAAGAAGAAGAAGAAGAAGAAAACAGAATAAACTTTCTCATATTTTATATTCTTTTTTGCTTCTTTTTTCAGTTTTCTCTTAGCTTTCAGTTTCATTTATTAGATTCACTTTTTGCTTCTCGCTCTCCCTCTTTCTCTCTCCTATGGTCACAAGAATTTCTTTGATTTTCTTTTGATCCAGCAGATAAACAACCTTTTTCTTTTCTTTTTAACATTATTACATAACCCCATAGCCAAGACCTTGCTTCTTCTTTCTAAGCAAGCACCTTTAAGCCTTAACCGTCTTCCTCTTTTATTTGTTCCTTTCAAGATTTTTCATTAAAAAGGCTAAAGAGAAAGCATGGGAAATTCTTGTTTTTTAGGAATATTGGTAACAATATCCCTGTGTCTTCAGTTGTTTGGTGGTGGTGTTCATGGTCTTGGTGTGAATTGGGGTACCATGGCATCACATAAACTTCCCCCAAAAACAGTGGTTCAGATGTTAAAAGACAATGGAATAAAGAAAGTTAAGCTTTTTGATGCAGATTCAACTACTATGAATGCTCTTGCCGGAAGTGATATCGAAGTCATGGTTGCTATTCCTAATGATCAACTTCTTGCTATGAACAGCTATAAACGTGCTAAAGATTGGGTTAGGAGGAATGTCACAAGATATAATTTCGATGGAGGTGTTAACATTAAGTAAGTCCAATTTTTGACTTCTTTTATATTAATCATATATCTGTTGGTTGGTCTTTATTTACTGATTTATCTTTTTTAATGCTGTTGGGTTTTCTGAGGCAATTTCTAGGATTTATTTAAGCTGCTGATAAAATATTGTTGTGCTCTTTATTGAGGATTTTGATAAATTGGATGCTTGTTTTGGAAATTGTTAGAGTTTGGTATTATGGAATTTTAGTTCTTAATCTAAAGTCTTTGCATTTGAATGTTGAAGTATTTCTTTATATTTGAAAGAATCAATATATTATGCTTGAATTTGATACTTGGGGCTATAGAATTTTTTTACTGATGATTTCTTTGCCACAAGAGGGGAGTCGAGCCGGGTTGGACCCTAACAAGCTCTCCCCGAGCTGTTGTTTCTATCCACAATGCTCCAACTCGAGACCTTTTCGTTATTTTTATCCTTTTATTATTGAAATTCACAGCTTGTTTAGGTTGGAACCAAGATTGGGAAACTTAACTAGTTTTTGTTTGGTAGCAAGTAAGGATTAGTTTATCGGTTGACCTAATCATTGATCTTAAATTGGATTACAATTAGAACATCTTTATTTGGTATGCATTCAATGTTCTTGTTTGACTTACCTTCCCTTAGCTGGGAATGACTTTTTCTAGCACATTTATTTTCTTCTTTTAAATCAAATGTTGTCCACTTGAAAAATAAGCAAAAGGGGCAGATGATGTGAACTCTTGTTGGAAAAGTTTTCCAGGAATCTTATCACATAAATTTCAACTTGTTATCCCCTTTGGTACATATGCTAGACTGAGATGACTTTAGATTCCTTCAACATTTGCTGTTCCTTTTCACCTTTATTCTTAGCATCAAAGGACCATTTTAGGATCTGATACAATGTGCATTATTTCTCAATACATGCGTGGTTTAAGCTTTTATGAAGGTTTCCTTGAAGATTGTCTTTGGATGAAATAGTAACTAAACGAATGGATTGTTACGTTCATATTGTTCATTTGATTAACGTTTCGAAGATTCTAAGCGTGACTTCACACGAAGATGATTGAAAGATGCTAATGATTTTATGTTTTGTTAATGGTGAAGGAAAGAATATGCTTATCTTGCTATTAAATCAGTGGGATTTCTTAATGTCATCGAACAGGTATGTAGCTGTTGGCAACGAGCCGTTTCTCACAACTTACAACGGCTCGTTCATAAACATCACGTTCCCTGCGCTTGAAAATATTCAAAATGCACTTAACGAAGCTGGGGTTGGGGACTCGATAAAGGCAACCGTGCCTTCGAATGCAGATGTCTACAACTCACCAGAAAGCAACCCTGTTCCATCAGCTGGTCGGTTTCGGCCTGATATCAGTGGACTTATGACACAGATTGTTGAATTTCTAGCCAAGAACGGTGCACCTTTCACCATAAACATCTACCCTTTCCTCAGTCTCTATGGAAATGATGACTTCCCCTTTAACTATGCTTTCTTTGATGGAGGAAACCCGATTGTTGATAACGGGATTCAATATACTAATGTTTTCGATGCCAACTTTGACACATTGGTTTCATCTTTGAGAGCTATAGGGCATGGGGACATGACCATTATTGTTGGGGAGGTCGGTTGGCCCACAGACGGAGACAAGAATGCCAATATAGCTAATGCTCAGAGATTTTACAACGGGCTCATGCCTAGACTTGCAGGCAACGTCGGCACACCTTTGCGGCCAGGATATTTAGAAGTGTACTTATTTGGCCTTCTAGATGAAGATGTAAAGAGTGTTGCTCCGGGAAACTTTGAGCGGCATTGGGGAATCTATAGGTATGACGGGCAGCCTAAATTCCCACTCGATCTTTCAGGCCAGAATCAGAACCGGTTCCTCATCCCTGCTCAGAATGTCGAATATCTTCCTCAGAAATGGTGCATATTCAATCCAAATGCTAATGACCTGAGCAAACTTGCGGACAACATAAACTATGCCTGCACCTTCTCCGATTGCACAGCACTTGGCTACGGATCTTCATGTAACATCCTGGATGCGAATGGGAACGCATCCTACGCATTTAACATGTACTACCAGGTGCAAAACCAGAATGACATGGCCTGTAATTTTCAAGGTCTAGCCAAGGTTACAACACAGAATCCTTCACAAGGGACTTGCAATTTTATCATTCAAATTGCATCTTCTTCTTTTGCTATTGGTCCCTCACTGATAGGGATGACATTTTTTTCTGTAATAGCATCTGTATTACTATAAACTTGATTCTGTAGATAACTGGGATGTTACTCTCACTCTCTCTTTTTTCTTTTTCTTTTTCAATTCATTTTTGTATGTCATAGATTCTTGGGTTATTTTTTGAATCGATTGACTTCAAATAATAAATCCCTTGGATTTATTGGATTTTTACTAGAACTAAATCCCTTGCTTTACTAATTACTAGTCCTCAATGGTTGATTTCTCGTGAGAAATTAAAAGAAAAAACAAACATATCTATTCACTGCACATTCACATGCCATTCCATTATTAATTATGTTTAGAATCAAGCTAGATTCAATTCAAATTGGCACATGAATTCTTCACTATTAAGAGAAAATAAAATAGTGATTCAAACTAGTCTTAGTCGTTGTTGTGTATGTATATATATATATATATAAAGAATTTTTCTCACATGCTTTACATTTATATTGAAAATCCAAGTTTCATAAGCTTTATGAAAAGAGGATACACAGGAACGTGTTCGAATCTATTTGCAAGAGTTAATGTTTTGAAAATTCTTTTGCCTTCTAGGGATTTAAATCTTAATCTGCGCCTACCAAAGGTTGAGGCATTGGGTTTTGAGTATAAATTCGAGTTTTTATCACGTTTAATTTTGAATATTTAAGTCTTCAGTCCTACCATACACAATTATATATGTGTGGATTTTAATTTGCCTAGCTTACAACTTCCTTTTTCTTTTTCACCATTATTTTCATTTTATTATATTCAACAGCAAAGTTAAAAGATTACTTTTGGGGTGGTCAGGCACGGGCAAAATTAAAAAAAAAATTTAGGAGGTGAAATTAAATTGTAACATTTTTATTATTTTAATAGTTTATATTCTTATAATTTTTAAAGTATAAAATCTAAAATTTTTTAATCATTTTTTGGGGTTAAAATGCAATTTTACCATTACTAAAAGGGTCTAAATGATTTTTTTTTTTCATTTTAGAGGGACCGAAGCCTCTACCAGCTCTCTAACTTCATCACTGAGGTCAAAGTTGAATTATAAATTTTTAAAAGACTAAAATACAACTTTATCATTATACTAATTTAAAATATTTCAAAATTCTAAAGAATTTAAATGAAAATTTGAGTATTTTAGGATTTTCTTCCCACAGTCCAAGTTTTAGATAACCCTAAATGACAGACAAAATTTTCAAAATTATAAGGTTGAAGATGATTTATATTTTACATTAAAAAACACACACTAATAGTAGTAATTATTTAACATCTATACCTTTTACTCATTAAGGTAGCATGAATATATATAGGGCTGAAAATGAATATAGCTTTATCAACTGTTCAGTGTTTATCAAATTTAATAAATAAATATAAGTAAAATTTTAAGGTTCATTTATTAACTGAATTGAACACGAAAAAAGCTTATTTGATTTATTTATATTTATGAACAAATTTATTTATGTTCGTTTAAAGTTAATTTAGAACTCGTATATTATTCGATTATTATATATTAATAAAATTATTATTTATTTGCTTATTTTATTTTATTTATAATATAATTATTAAATAATTTTTACGTAAAATTAATTAGACACCATTATTTAGAAGATTCTAATAGAAAAGAAAATGATTAAAATTATTAAAAAAGAAGCAAAAATAAAATATAATTATCATCACTAACAATTTTCATTTAAAAAATAAATGTTCAACCAACGAGGCTATAGCTGAATGGTAATGTTAAGGTCTTGAGAAGTTTCAAATCTCAAGGTTGAGTCTCACCCTATGTAAATTATTTGTAGGTTCTCAGTCTATATTTATTTTGGTTCATGTTCCACCGTGTATCGACTTTTTATATTCATAATCTAAGTTTAAATATATTCTAGTTATCAATCTAATCATATTTTGTAACAATTAATTCTATTTATAACTGTATGTATAATTTCTAAAAAAAATTACATATGTTAATAGAAAAATAAACGGACATATAATTATATTAGAATATAATTTAATTTGATAATATTTAAATTATTTTATAACTAATTACATTTTGATTACTTTTAAATAAAAAAATAAATAATTAAAAAGGGTAAAATTCTCCTTTAATTAAAAATTATTTAACAAATAAAGTTTAAGTGGAAGTGGGTATTTTTCAAATTGAATTTTCTTTTCATATAAATTGGGCCCTGAATAATTATTTTTTAAATTCTCCTTGGAAATAAAAATTGACTTAACCCAGCTGCACTCATATAAAAGTTGATTTTTTTTTTGGACAAATAAACATTAACAATAAATCAGAAAGAGAGGTTCTCTCACAATCATGAACCCTAAAAAACCCCTACCAACACAACAAACCCATTTGTGCTTTCTCTCATTTGGATGTGAAATCTAATAATAATAAGAGGAAGAATTTGGATACCCACAACTTTGTTTTACTAAAATTCCTTTTCCCTATGCTTTTGGCATTTTGCATATTCTTTTCTTTCTTTCAACCCAAACCATCCTCAACCATGCATGTTTTCACCCACTATTCATGGGAATCTAATATCATTCCTCTTTTTGACTATTTTTTACTTTTCTAAATTTTATTTTATTTTTATTTTTTAAAAATTTAAATAAATTATATTTAAAATCACTCAATTATTTAATTATTTCTATTTTGGTCATTATTGATGCTAATATTATTACTGGTTTTTAATATTAAAATATTTTATTTGTATATATTATATAATTCATATCGTATAAAAATTATATTTATGATAATAAACATTTAAAAAAAATATATTAACTTTTCTGTGTATAAAAAAATAGGATGTATTAATATTATAAAAAAATTCGACCCGTAAATTCACAAATAATGAATATAAAAACTTCTTTTTTAAGTCATCAAAAATAAAAATTCAAATAATTGATGAATGAATTATTTAGGTACATGCATGAAGCTCCCCTCCATCAACAAGCATGTCTTTAGGCCTTCTTTAAATTATTTCCTTTTTCAAATTTATTTACAAAATTCTCTCCCTCTTTTTTTATTTTCTTTTTTTTGATATTGACAATTAACCCTCATCTACTTTTTTTATTTATAATTAACTCCCTTCCCTCATTTTCATGTATCAATGCATTATCATAAATGTCGGCAATCAATATATTGACGAAACGTTTTTGTGATAATTTTTTTTTTTTTATGAATATGTATCAGAAATTATTTTATGGACCTTTCTCGTTATATTATTTATGATATCTTTCTAATTATTTAATGATATTTCAGTAATTTTTTTCATATCATTGACACATAATTTTGATAATTTTTTCACCCTAAACCTTAAACATCGACCTTAAACCGAAACTTAAACTCAAATTTGAATTTGGGATTTGGAGTTTAAGTTTGAGTTTGGGGTTTGTGGTTTAGAATTTAGAGTCCGAAGTTTAAGATTTAAAGATCAGGGTTCAGAGCTCAAGGTTTGCGTTTAGGGTAAAAAATTACCAAAATTATGTGTAAATGACATGAGAAAAAATTGTTAAAATATAATTAAATAATTAAAAAGGGACCATAAATGATATGATGAGAAAAGTTCATAAAATAATTTATCGTATATATACATATTTATATGTACAATATATATTACAACAATTCAATCCAAAATCCAGGAGATTTAAATTGAAAAAAAATATATAAATTGGAAAGGACTTGAAATAGGAGATAAAAATAATAAATCATGTTGGTGATGAAAAGGATATGTATAATAATTTTTTTTTTTTTTTTGTGTATTAATGAGAAGGACAAAAGTGAAATATAAATATATAAAATGAGTGATATATAAAAAATAATAGGATTGGTGTAGTTTTCAAAAATGGGCACTACAGTGAAAGGGACCCATTCAAAGATGTTGAGTGGTATAACACATAACAAACAATCAACTAAATTCAAATGACTTGTCACTTCCATTATTCAATTTTAACTTCTTAGGCTTATAATTTCAAATAGAATATTTTTTTTAAAAAATTATTCTTAAGGAATTTTAAATATTTAAGAAAAAGGGGAAAAATAAGATTTGTCTCTTTACATCTGTAATCCAATGTTTAATTTGGTCATCTAACATATTATTCTTGCAAGATTTATAAGAAAGAAAATAGAATATCTCATTATTTTTTATTTTTTAAATTTATATTTTTTTTCCAAAATATTAATTTATAAATTAAGGTCAAATCTTTGCCAAATATGTTATGCTAGGAATAAATGTTTTCAACATTTTAGGTTTCAATAATGGAAAATCTTATAATATTATTATAATCTTATGTTAGAATAATTTTAAAATATTTATAGTGCGTTAATAACTATAAGTGATAGATAGTAAATTATTTCAAAGTTATAATTGAAGGACTAAAAGCGATCAATTATGTCTTTTAATTATTAAAAGTTATATCATTTTGTTATTAATAAAAAGTTATTTGCCAAGAGGAGTAGGAATTGTATGAAATTGTGATTACATATCATTCTTATCTCTTTTCAATAAGAGAATGACAAATCAGATTTTTCTTCTTAAAAAAAATTCAAACCTAACTAAAAATGGTAAAATCAGGAGTAAAAATCTAATTTGTCATTCTCCTATTGTAAAGGGATAAGGATGACGTGGAATCACAGTTTCATACAATTATTTCTCTTATTAAGAGATATGATTATTTAAATAGATAGTTATTGGATAGTTATGTCTGTACGAAGGGATGTAAGGATTTCTATAAATAGGAATCTTATTTCATTTGGAAGGCGCGACAAAACACAACAAAAGCTAGGTTAAATTTTGCTATTGGTCCATTTATTATGCATAAGTTATGAATTTAGTTCATGTACTTTAATTTGATAAAACTTAGTCCTTGTACTTTTCATATTGATCAATTTTAATCTCTATACGTTTTAAAATTTGAAATTTCAATCATGATCCAAATAGTAGTATTTTAATCTATGGTTAAATTTTATTATTATTAATCTTGTACTATGTGTAAAGTTGTAGATTTAACTCATATTATCCAATTGAATCATTCTTAGTTCCTATATTTTTTGAATTCCGAAGTTTCAGTATTGAAGCAAACGACAGTAGTTATATCAATTAATTGACTTTTTATTTTTGTGAATAATATATGGAAATAGCAAGTTGGCATAACATTACACATCGAGCAATATGTTTGGCACGTCAAATTTTGAAAATAACGAAACGAAACTTAATGTAAAGATTAAAATTTTAAAATTCGAAAAGTACAATTACTAAAAATAACCAAATGAAATTATACGGACTAAACCCACAACTTACATATAATAGAGGGATTAATAACACAGACTGCGTCTATAAAAAAATTATCATCGTTAATCCAATGATCATTAAAAACACTAATTGTGTTCCTTCTTCCAATCCGCCATCTAGTACCTTCAAGAAGCACTACTTTAACCTTATGAATACTCTTCCAAATGAAAGAGGGAGATGCACCCTCCGTCGAATCAAGAAAATCCTCAATTGGAAAATATTTAGTTTTGAAAATCCTGCATGAAAGAGACTCGGGCAAAGTAAGGAACTTCAAGCAACACCAAATTGAAATAATACAGACTGCGAATGCCCAATCCACCAAAATTCTTCATAACGCAAAGCTTATCCCAAGACACTCAGTGAACTCTCTCCAACCACCCCCAGAGCCCCACCAACAAGAGTTCATCATTTTTTGTAGATCACCACAAGAATTATAGGGAAGCAAAAACACTCATGCTATACATTGAATAGCCTAAACCACTATTTTAATCACCACTTTCTTCCTTTACCTTGAAAAGAACATATTATTTCAACTGAAGATACGCTTTGTCAAATGTTCCTATATAAATGTGACAATCTACTTTCTCCTTTTTTTTTTTTCAATAAATTAAAGATGATAGACCCAAGTAGTTCCCATGGTTAAGGAGTGTAATGACACCAAGTATAGTATAGTAGAAATAGTATGCCTTACCTGCTGTTTAGTATTGGAAGTAAACATGATGACAGATTTAGAGAAATTTATAGCTTACCACAAGCTTACAAATCTATAATATATTGGCACATTTATTGGCACATGATAAGTTTTCTTTTTCAAAATATTTTAATTTATTTTATTTCGAATTTTAAAATTTTTAATGTTTCATTTTTTGGTCCGCTTAAAAAAAATAAAAGACACTTTATTTAATATTTTATTTTGAACAATATTTTTTTTAAAACAGTTTCATTATAAATTTTAATTATATCTTTTTTTTTTCTACCGTGCTTAGAATTATTCATAGCCTCTTCTCAACCCATAAACCCATAAATAAGAGTATAATGCGCTTCAACGCACTTGAACCTATATCCTACTGTATTAATAACAATACCCATATCAATTGAGCTAAAACTCAATGGGCATTTTGACCAATATTTTTAAAGAATCCATCTTCACATTTACGAGTATATTTTGTTGAAATGATGCATTTGAAAATATTTGACTATATTTTAACTCGCAAATCGATTTAGCATCCGAGCTCAATCTTAAACAGTTATTATATTTAATTTCTATAATTAATATTATTATAATTTAAAATAAATAAATAAATAAATAATTTATTTTAAAACTTGTTATAACCCTGCTAATTCAGGGCGAAAAATCAATCATTTCCTAAATTCTTACCTTTCATGACTTCTAATATGCATAGATTTTTTAAAGAAAATTTTATCATAAAAATCTTATAAAAATTAATATTTTTATTCTACATAGTTTAGTGCTCAATAGATTAGTTTCATAGCAACTCAAACAAATAATAACAATCTATGAAAATTTCTAAATTTATGCTAGAAAAATTACGTTTATTATTTCGGGTTTTATCTTGTTCTTATAATTTACCAAAAAAAAATTACGTCACATAAGAATTTAAAATATTAATACTGGTAGGTACTGTAAGAAGTGAAAAGAATTAATTTAAGCTTCATGGCATTGAAATCTATATGTAAGAAATCTGGTTTGCTCTTTGTTCATTCGATGTTTAGATAGATGTTTAGATAGAAGGTTTTCAAATAGATGTTTAGACACACATTGGAACAAGCAGTAAGCAGATAAAGGAATTTGAGAAATAAACACTAGAGATTTGTTAACCTAGTTCAAATTCACCAATCTTACTTTACAGAGCATCCCTTAATGAATGATTTTATTCAACAATCGATCTATAACCTATTGACTAAAGCCCAATCTACCATTACACAAAGAAATAATTGCAATCCCAATCCCAATAGATAACCTCGACTTGTTTCAAATTGCTCACCCCAAAACCTCACAATACAACTAGTAAAACTCTCCCATAAAGCCTATGAAAAGAGTGCAAAATACAAGTAAAAAACAACAACAAAGATTCAAAGAAAATGCGGTACAAGCACTATTTATAGGCCAAATGAGGCAGCCTTCCAGATCACTTTTTGTAAAGATAAATACTTTGATTTGATGCATAATAATCATGGATAAAAATTTCCAAAAATTATCTCAAAATACAATTACTTTTTATAGAAATAAATACTTCAATTTGATGCATAATAGTTGTGGATAAAAATTTTAAAAAATTATCTCAAAATACAACCTTACTATCCAAGTAAATTCAAAAGATAAATCACCAAATAAATAGCTTAAAAGGATAAAGATAAGCCTTACGTGATAAGGTATGTTGATCTCCAACTTACTTAAGTAGCCATACTCGATCATCAATGGTTGAGATAAAAAGAAATATGTTTTGGAGTCCATTGGCTAATGGTAAAAACATATTTGTAGGCCTAAGTCGAAAGGCCAACATCTCTTAGTATTTAGGTTGTGCCAAAGGTCTGAGCAAGAGTTTAAACAGGCTATATTCAAATAGGTGTCTGAACAAGAGTTGAGTCATTAGTCGTGGATAGTCTTGGTCCTAACACTGTATATCCTATATAGAAAAGTGGTCAAATTTCCAGTTTAGTCGCTATGCTTTACTTAAATTTAAGATTAATAATGGTCAATTTTCAATTTTGGTCTCTATACTACACTTAAATTTAAATTTAATCTTTATACTTCAACTTTTTTATAGAATTTGATACCTCAACTTTTACAATGTCATTGATTAGCTAATATACTTTATTTTGGTTGAAATGTTGATGTAACTCTTAAGAGTTGTTAGAACTATTAAAATTATTTGTTAAATTCAATTCCATTGCAATGCCATTTTTTTGTTATATGGCTATTAAGCGAGTATTTTTTAATTTCAAAATGTCACACCAACGAATTTAGCAAAAGAATTGAATGGTGCTAACAATTGGATCTACATTTTAAAATTCAAAAAATAGAAGGATTGAATTCTTTAAAACGAAAGTACGAAATCTCAAATACAGAAAAAGTAGAAAGGTTTGGAGTGTATTTGAATACAGGGGCGAAGCCAGAACAAATTTTTAAGGGGGGCTGAATGAAATTTTAATTTTTTATAGTCTATATTTTTATAATTTTTAAAGGATTAAATTAAATTTTTATAATTTTAGGGGGAGCCAAAGTGCAATTTTACCTTTACTAATTTAAATTTTTAAAAGAGCCTAAATAGTATTTTTCCATTTAGGGGGTCGAAACCCCTGCCAATCCCCTAAATTTGCCTATGTTTGAAGATTCAGTTATTTATTATATAATTTAGCTTAAAAAATAATTAATAATTAATTCAATGTGAAGCATGGTAGGATCCCGCTAAGAATATGTAAGACTACATTTGAGCTTTGGGAATGTAATTTCATGGAATTTTTATGTATAATCATACTTTTTAATGACATTTTTATTTTTTTTAATAATTAGTCAAAATTAGCATAGATTATTTTCTTATAAAATCATAGTTTCAAATATTCAACAACCATAGTGGAGAAAATGGGGGCAAATATTTTTGAATGAATAATATATATACAAAAAGCAAAGTGTATTTAATAAATTCAAAAGTAATAGAGTAAACATGATATACCCCACTTTGAAAAGATTTTTAACACATGTTTAATATGTTTTTGTTTTATTCGCATATGAAACTTTAGGGTTTTTATATTAATAATATGAATTATAATAATTAGCTTTTTAGAGATTATTTATGAAAATAAATAGTTCTGAATAGTAAAAAATAGTGTCATTACATTGCCAGGCGACACCATCTTTAAAAGTACATTTATCGTTACTAAATAATTTCAACTGAAGGAAAATATTTTTTAAACTAGTGTCGCCATCCTATACGGCGAAATCGAAAATTTTAATTTCCCTCCTAATTTTTCCTTTTCGCTGTTCGTATATTCTCATATAAAAATATCGGTGTCGTCGTGTAGGGTGGCGACATTACTTTCTACCATTTTCCCTAGACCCTAAATGGAAGAAGGAAAATTCATTTCCCAAAAAATGGAGGGAAATTTTAGAAAAAAAAAGGGCATATATTTGCACAGCACAAAATTAAAAACATTTTTATAAGAAGGAAAGAAAAAAAAGAGACAAGGAATCTGGTTTCAAAAGAAAACTGTTTCCCATTCTCATGAGAATCCATTGGTAGTAATAAATAAATTAAAAAGGTTAAAAGGGATAATTATGAAATAAAATAAAAAGTCGAGCAGCATGCTGGAATCCATAATCTAATCTCATCTTATTATTTAATTTGTGTTATTCACAAATAGGTTCTATTTTGCCAAGATTTTTTAATTTAAATTTTGTAATAAATATTAGCATTTTAAATTTTTTAATAGATATTATGATACATTTAAATCTTAATATTATATTTTTTATTAATTTGATATTTATTTTTTTAAATTAAATTTAATTATTAATCTTTTTTTTTTAATTTCAAAATTGTGTCCTTGAAATTCAAAATTAGCTAAGAAGTGGGGTTTATATATATATATATATATATATAAAGCATTAAAGAAAATCCAAGAGTCCATTTTGATATTAAACGCATTTGGTCATGTTATTTTGATGAGCTAACCAACGTCATATAGTTTCCATGTTCTAAGGGTACTACACTTGTTTCACTAAACCTTACAACTTTGATTTACATTTTTTGGAGGTTTTATATATTTTTTATAAACCAAATTTCACATTATGCAAATGACTGAAGAAGCAGCATAGAGGGAATTTTTGTTTTCCTGTAAAATAATAATTTAAAAATTCTAAAAAATAAAATAGAGTTCATAAAAGTATATATAATATAATGATAGGCAGTAAACAAATAAGGGAATTACTACATTACTACTAGTGAAGAATTTCTTCAAATTTGATCCTATCTAGACTTTGATTTACATTGGGGGGAATAAAAGAGGAAAAGGGGAAGTGAGTCATCATATCATAACATCTCACTGCTCACTAGGAATTGAAGATAACAAAGACATCCTCATCTCCATCACTTTCTTGTGAGAATTGGAGTGCAAATAGCTCACAAAAGTAGGGCTTTTTGCTGGCCTGTACTCTGGCAGCAACCTCCCTGACTTGTACCTCACCCCACATGCATTGCATAGTGTCTTTGGACCCAATGGTCCTGCTCTCCACTGTGGTGTCCTTTGTGCTAAGCAATGGCTGCACCTCCTTGGCTGCTGCTGGTTCACCCCATTGTTGTTCCCATCTCCTATACTCTCTTTACTCACCACCGCCGCCGCCGCCTTCTCTTCCTCCATTCCCTCTTTCTTTGTTGATTCCTCAACCTCACTATACCCCACCATGCCACTGCTGCTGTCATCTTCCTTTTTGGGCATAATGAGTTCACTGTCAGCTAACCAACATGATTGTTGAAGCAAAAGAGGGTCAGAGTTTGGCAATCGGAGGCTTTGATACCAACTGCAAAATGGGTTGTTTTTTGTTTTGGATAATGTTGTGGAAACCCTCTTTCTTTTGCTCCTAGCCTTGCCTGGAACCACAATTTTCTGCAAGGAAGGTGGGGTGATTTGATGTGGTTTCTTTGCACAATTTGTAGGCTTTGTTGTTGTCGTTGTCGTTGCAGTTGTGGTAACATTTGGAGCTGCTGTGGCAGCAACTGGGATGCAGTTCCCAGTGCTTGATAAACAGTCTTCTACAAATATAGACAACCACTCCAAACTCACATCCACTTCCTGCAATTTGTACAAAAAATACCAAGTTAGAGACTTTAAAACTCAAGCAAAAAGACCCCAACTTTGAAACAAGAGGCATGCACAAAGAGAAAGGAACAGAGACTGACCGTATTTTGAGTAGGGAAAAGGTCATCAATAGAGGCACCCAGTTTAGAGCATGGTGATGAAAGGACTTGCTCTGGTTGATGATACTCACCCGAGACTGACACATTCCTGAGAAAATCCATAGCCAAAAAAACAAAACAAAATTTTTCTACTGTGTTGTTAAGCTTCAAGAAAAGAAAGTGAAAGGTAGGAACTTGAAGTGAAAACTGAAAACTGAAAATACCCTTCTAAGTACAGAGAAAATAAAACAAAGAGAAGAAGAAGATGAAGAAGAAATGTTGGTTTAGAGCATAAGGGTTATAGGAGTTGAAGTACGGGGTTTTGCTCTGCTGTATTCAATATTTGTGCCCCCTCTTTATGGCCTAGTTTTCTGTCGGCAGATAAAGCTAAAGAAAACAATCAAATTCAAAACTTATTGAATCACTAGGGAAAAGGGTGAAAAAAAATAAAGAAAAAGAAAATTGCCCATATCTCTTTCTCACTGCTTAAACTTATATACATATATATATATATATTATATAATAATATACAAGAATAAGACCAGTTTTTCTTTTATCTATCATATTATTCTTGGGGTTATTAAATTAACTAAGATGGGGGGACAAATTTTGAATTTTGTTCTCTTTATGGTTTTGAATTTGGGTTAGATGAGGCAATGGAGGGAGCCATGGAGGGAGGGGTTTGAGTGCAACTGTGGAGAAGGTTCAGTGGGGTCAGAAATCCAAGGCCTGCTTGGACTCTGAGGCCTGCTCTGGTTTTTGAAAAAAGACCCTAAAAGGCCAAAACTTTAAAAAGAAAGAAAAACAATGAAAAGAGGGGGCTAATGGGGATGGGACCAGGAAAGCCGAAGTACTATGAATTAACAGTGTCAAGCTTGCTACAGTATAACCTGCTAGGCTGATAGATTCTTAAGTGAAAGGTTAAACTTCCTTTTAAACCAGGCTTTTATCAGGTGATGTTGATCTTTGCAGAAGGCTGAGGGAGCCAATAGCATTTTCAGTGTCAACTTTGATTGATCTCTAGCCTTTTATGTTACACTATGATTGATCATTTTATCAAATGATCACATTTTTGTTAGGGTATTTGTGTATCAACATTTAGATAAGATATGAAATTAAAAATTCGAATCCAAATAACATAGATGATAACAAGGTATATAGTATCATGTCTTTAAAATCTAGCTGTTCCCTTCTAATGAATGTCCTCACATCCCAACAATAAGGCTGTCATTGTAAACCAGATTTCATGACTCTGCCCATAATAAATCTAATAAATAGGAAATAAAAACATGAACCACCAGTTAAAATGGTTGAAAATGACACTTCACTCTTTCGGGTTGGTTCATAACTCAAATGTGAACCCTTGGGATTAGGTTAAGTATGTATCAAGCAAAGCAAAGTTTCTAGGAATTAAAACATGGGATCCACAGAAACTTTATGCTTGGTGGTTCCTATTTAATATATATAAACAGATGAACGTTATTGCAAAGGAATAGTTTCTGATATTGGTCTGGTTCTTATTAGCAGAGTGCACTGCTAACTCTTTGAGATGTTGGTTCTACATAATCTTCTTCACTACCAGCATAATTACTTTGTGATGTATATACGCGTATATGAATAAATGTATGTAAATGATGGATGTAAAATTATACATAGATGGACCCCACATCATTGCATCAGCCATTATCTAACTTAATGTATGTCCCCATCAAATGGTGGATCAATTACACAGTCAATGAATAGTAATTCGGTTGAACCAAACATGCTGGCCACCTTTTGATGACCAAGCCATGTGAAAACACTAGGGGAATTATGAACATCCCACATTAACCCATCTCCTAATTTGTCTTGCCTTATTCTGGCCACATATAGATGTATCCATTTCTCTATTTCTGAATTCAGGATTTACTCCGATTTGTTCACTCAATTACCTTTAAAAAGTAATATCGAATAAATTTAGAGATCGAATATGAGTTATGCACTCCATAATTTTGAGTGGACTTGTGAGGGGGGGCTTCATTTTCTGTCTGGCAAAGGGACAGGGTCATCCCAACTGTTACCCTCAATGGATAGAAATAGGACAATGCAAACAATAATTGTAGGGGAAAAGTAAAGGGGTGAGAAAGTTTTGAATTGATAATAATAATGAGGCAAGGAGAGGGAAATTTTATATATATGTGCCTAAAGGATATGATTCTGTCCCGCCATATGCTCAAAAGTCCACAAGCATGACAACACCACCACCCCCTCATCCCTTTCTCCATTATAATGAAGGCTGAATATATACTCCTTGGGATGGATTCCATGTGAGCTTGCCTAATCTTCAACAATCACTAATTTTGGGTTTCTACATCATATTCTCTTTTATAAAGAAAATTGAAGATAGAAGAGGTTACAGATGTAAAAATTTGAATATCGAATTAATTGAATGTTGCATAAACTATCTAATATAAGCTCCTAACTATCCTGAAGGTAATAACCGTAGCTGAAAAACAGTTGGTCAAAAAGGGAATTAGGGTTTGTTGTATACTCCATATTTTGTTCATTGAGAAAAAAAGGGGAAAAGGTTGAGTTTGGTGTTACATTAATCACTGCAAACTCATGAAATGGACAGATAGAAAAAGCCATAAACTTAGTGACTAAATATATGGACAATATTTGAAGTGAAGAAAGTGGAAAAATTAAACCTTGATTAAAGGTTATAGATCAGAAATAATAAAGATAAGGCCATAGCAGTATGAAAGGGATTGGAATTCCTTAAATACATATAACATGATTGTACGATTGATTAAATTAAAAAAAAAAAAGATTCTTATTTTCTTGTTAGAACAAATGACGATGTTGGGTTCAAACTTTGAATCTTCCACGTGAAATCATTTAAATATTTTAAGCCAAGTGACCACAGATGTTGTTGAGCTTAAGCTGTATGCAAAATAAGGTCATAAGCATATAGGTGCCATCGTTTTTTGGCTTAAGAAATACAATTATCTTTCCCTAGCCTCTTTCCAAGGGAACCAAAAATGGAAAGTATGGACAATGCCGCTGCATGCAAATTATTATGCGCTTATATTACTTGGACTTGGGTATGAGTGTCAAATAAAAATATGTGCGAGACAAAAGTACTTCAAACAAAATGAAGGGTTGGGAACATCATAGGTTTACAGCTAGGTGTTTGCAAATCTCATCAATGACTAATTCTACAAGTCAAAGATCAAGAAGCACATTCACACGTGAAAAAGAAACAAAAGTACAAATAGTACAGAGCTTTCTCAGAATGATTGTCTGTAACATGATACAATGCTATAGTTAACTGGTTTTAGGGGATCAAGCGTTTGGCCTTAAAACATTGCCAAAGAAAATTCTAAATGAATGCATTCATTTTGTGAATTAGAAGTCGAAATATGATACAAGTTTTGAATGCAATTTAGAAGTGAGGACTTATCTGATATGTAGGAAAATATAAGAATGTACAAGAGGCTGCATAGATGGAGCCTAAGGCTCTATGGAAGAGGAGAGATACTGACGCCATTCTTCTGGTGTACCATTTCTCTTCCTCAACATCATTATTGCAGTGCTTGTTAGAGGTATCGCAAGTATGTCATAATTCTTAGGGGCCTGAAAAATCAAAGAACGGGAAGTATTTTAGTAAAGTGTTGCCATGCTAATAGTTTTTCAATAGTTAATACAGAAAAAAGCTTTAAGATTCCAGTTTTCTTGATCAGCTGTATGTCATCCCTTTGTTCATTCACACCTAGAAAAGAGAGAAAAGGTGCTGCAATCTGTGCATTATGGCCTTCTTTTAATTATTATTATTTGTCAAATGCTATCTATTGCTGAAAAAACCATTTTTCAGTAAGATTATAAGAAAATGAAGCTTTCATGGTTTAACTTTCAGGAGTGTAGGCGAAATACCTTGGGGACCTTAATCAGCTTCATATTTGCTTCCTCTAGAGTTTTTCGACCTTTCTTTGAATTGCACTCGGCACAAGCAGCGACCTATGCCAAGCACATGAAAGAAAAAACTATAAACACCTGTAAATCCATGGTGATTAGTATAAACTGTTGTTTGATCAGGTTTCCCATGGTTCCAAATAGTAAAACACAAATAATATCACCACTGTCAAATTAGACAGAAATGTTTGAAAGTAAAGACAATCTAACATAGCTCTTCATCAAGGTTTTCATAAAGCCACCTCTGATCAATATTTCAAAATCAGATATACTGCAAATTCATATTGGAAGCATATAAGAGCATAGAATATATATTTATCACTTTTTGACAAGCTCAAGTAACCATACGACTCATCTTTCAATTTCAATCATTTTCAGTATTTAACTTTTAAAAAAAAAAAAAAAAAGCTTCAAGAAAGATAAATAATAGATCTTCTAAGACCTCTAGCTATCTTCCAGAGATTCCCCAAGAAGCCTTGTCCTCACCCCTGCTTATATGTTCAATAAATAATTAGTAGGAAAGATGAAAACTTTGAAGCATGAATCAGCATTACTTATTGCCACATACAGGATAATTTTGCATAGCATTAACATGTTCCTGAGAAAAAAACATTTCTATAATTTTTTCTTTTATAATTACTTCTGCATAGTCCTCGATCATATGACAGAAGAAGACATTAACAGCAAGGTATTTAACTCCTATTCACTAATTACAAGCTCAAACAAGAACCATTGGAGTTAATCCACAACTATTGAGTCGTCTATCTGTTGAATTAGCCGTCTTACCAGATTTTCCCATTTCCATTCACCACCTCTTGCAACTGGAAGAACATGGTCTATGGTCAAGTTATCATGAGCAGAACAATACCTGTTGATAAAGAAAACATCCATTGAAAGAATATTTGAAGGCAACAGAAAATTTCTGTTCAACTGTATCAATGAGAGATTATTCTTAGATATGAGGGAACAAGAAGACTAGAGAATCAATTAGAGATTATAATAACAATAGCACATCATGAACGGAAAAAATGAGAACCAAAAAGTAGGAAACTAAGACTCGGATGACTGTCAATTACAAGTGCGTTCATTTCTATCTATGTTTTTTTCCATGTATTTGGAGGATGCAAAGATGACAAATGAATTATAACACGTGAAAAAGGGATGCTATATCTATTTGTAACTAAGATCAAGTCCAACATAGAGAGGTACATTCCCATATTTAAACTAAAAAATTGGTAAAAAGCCATTTTCTAAAGTTCTATGAAACAAATGAATCTTGTCAGTCCAACATTTTCTACCGCAAACTCATATACTTTAGCAACATAATTAGCACAGTTTAACATATATACATAAGAGTTAAGGTATGAGTAATGTTATTCAGCGGTTAATATCTATAAAATCTTTTGGTCTGTTTCTCATGCTCAGAGATTTAAAGGGTAAACTATGTCAGATAAAACAGGATACTATATCTATTTGTTGATATAGAAGGCTCACTGGCTTAGAGTATTATTTATGAGCACTTATGAATTATTGTAAGTGTGAAAGTAAACAACTTACTGACAAGTGAACTTGTCTCTAAATAGAATATTTTTGCGGCTTAGATTGATGTTGATTCTTTGTCTCTTAACAACTTGCAGAAGATGGGGAATCTGGGAGGGTAAAGAATAATGTCAATTCAAGTAGAGTACGTCACATGAAGATGAGGAACATTAAAAATAGGGACTAAAATGGCTTAAAGAGGTAAGTAATGAAAAAGTAACAGGGAAATTGACAAAAAGATGTTAGAGGTTAACAATTTATAATGAATGGTCCTTGGTTTCATACCCTTAAGACAGCTGGTATGTTGAAGGATCCACTTGGGGAGTTCACAGTCTGATCATAATACTCTAGAACATCAGCCTGGATAAATACAAGATAAAAGGAACTTAAATGTTGAAAAGAAGAATTCTCTAATACGCTACTCAGGTGTGTCATATACGGTTATGAGTTGACATGAGTATGTTCAACTTTGTCTAAGTTTTTCCATGTATTTGGAGGGTCCTTGGAGGATCATATTCATATATCTAAGTCCAAATATGTGTATGACACAAGTGCTTAAGGAAAAAATGAAGAACTAGAGCAACATAAATTCTCCATGCATGTTTCATTCATGAATGTGAGTATAAGTCTTGCAGCTGAACTGAGCAAACACATATATGAAGAGTCAAAGAAGTAGATGAAGAGGTAATGCTTCATATGTGTTCAAGAAAATTATTAAAAAAAAGGTAAAAATTACTTCATGTATTACATATGAATTGTCTATTGTAAAATTTGAGATTCTTGTTCATTTTGGTAACCTACCACCATATGCTATCATAAAACAAAAGGGTAATCAACATTGCCTAGCATTCCTCATTTTGGTTCATAATTTTTAAGAAAAAAATAAACAAGTGTAAAAGCAGAAAAACTAAAAGCCTCACATGGCTTCCACCTAAACATCTAAAATGAAAAGGTGAGCCACACTATCCAACCTTCTCCATGAACTCCAAACATATAGCACGCTTCCAGCAAACAACATTGATTGGCCTGTCGGGATGACAACGATCAGACCCATATCCAAAAAAAAATTGCAAGGAAACCAGTTCAAATCATTACAAAGGTAGAGAACTCATGTTGCAAATTGAACACAAGGAAAAATGCAGTCTCTTCAACAAATTAGTCTAAAGTCAAATCTCAAAGAACGAAAGCTAACAAGAAGAAAAGCTTTACAATGTTCCAAAACAAATACCCAAATGAAACAACAAAAGAAAGCATAAAAATAAAACAAGAAAAGATGGGTAATTGAAAAAGTGCTTTTTTTTCTTACCTGTAAGAGATATCCAAAACAAGACCTCTAAAACAAGACAACTCATCAGTCCCAAACTCACTATCATAATCCTCTTCATCATAAAGTCCTTCATCACTCACATTCAGGCTTGCCGTGGCATTAAATTTGCTGCCTCTCTTCAAAGAAGAAGAAAAGTAGCTTCTTCTAGTAGTAGAACCAAGGAATCTGAGCATGCCCTTATGAGCTTGAAGTGATTTTAGCCCACCAGAACCACCAAAAACATTGCTGACAAGCTTGTAATGAAAACGGTCCTTTGGTTCCACCCCATCACCATGAAAGAGCAGCTTCAAACGTCCTTGTGGGGTGAATTGAGCCATTAACTAAAACAAAGATTTTGCTTTGAGGTTTCAAAGAAGTGGGATTACAGTAGTTAATGTTGTCTTCTAAGGGGTTGTTTTAGTTTCAGCGTTGCACTTAGCAACCAAGGAAAGAGACAAAGAACAGTGTTTATATCTAATCTAAGAAAGAGGAAAGGCTTGAGTTTCACGGCAAAAACCGTTGCCACAAATATTTTGGCATGTGCTCCCGCTGCCCATGAGATCATATCTTATTCATAGTCGGGTAAATGACCAGTTTACCCACCTTCCTTCGTATAGTTAATTTTTATTTGGATATTTCACGTAATATTTTCTCCCGTTTAATCTCATCTGATATAAAACGGAATGATCAGAATTTTGGTTCTGAAACCACTTATAGCATGCAATCACATCATCATTCACTATAAGCGGAAGCAGAAAGGCCCATTCTCGAAGAAACTGACGATTTCTTTCCTTATCCTTTGGGTGCTTGACTATTAAACTTTTGATTTTTTTTTCAAGATAGACCCTTCCTTCATTTCATCTGATCTCAATTGGGAGGACTGACTCGTTGGTAACCTCTAGATACTTCAATGTCGGGACCAGAGTCAACCTATAAAATTCTTTTAGGGATCAAAATTAAATTATAATTTTTACAATGGTAAAAATGTAATTTTATTATTTGAATAATTTATATTTTTATAATTTTTAAAGAAATGTTGAGGAAAAATTATAGGCCTTGAGAGATGGGACTCTCTAAGTGACCTGAACATTACTCAACTCGGAATAAAAATAAATGCTACAAATGTGCAAATACCTTAACGCAACTTTGAAGAAGCAATTTTCAACATGATTTATCTATAGTTATATTTCAGTTAATGGTAACTGGTTCCTTTATTAGACCTAAGAAAATAGGTACGTGGATCATGGCACAAAAAACATCAATCAATAACATGACAAACTCAAAATGACAGACTGATCAAAACTAACAAAGAAAGCATCAACATGAACACCCTACCCGCGCCCCTCCCCCCAAAAATAAAATCGAGCCCTAACAAAAGCAACAAGGCAGTCCAACCGTAGATAGCAGCAGCAAAACCTCTTGGCAAGCAGAAAACAGTTGTACATATATTTCATAACCATTAATTATCATGTCAATAACAGGCTAAATATACTTCCATTTAGATGATAGTAAGTCCACGCAGAAGTGAGAGATATATTCCAAGTGAAAGGAAATGAAATATTTTTAACTTAAGAATCCCAAACGTTCAATATGTCAATCATGCTTCAGGATAAATGGCATGCACAGAAATTGTGGAAGATGATCTCATTTACAGTTTCCCTGCATTTTACAGCATCAATTTACAAATCCATATAAGCCATGACATCAACAGTTTGAGCAATAAAAAAGCACTATTAAGGGCCACAACTTTAATTAATTTATTATTACTTTTAATATAAAGCAAAATGTCTCCAACATATAATCTTCAAGTTGTTCCTTCCATTTTTTTTTTTCCAGTTTGTTCTTCCTTCCGAATTTACTAATTACAGCATATGCCTAGCATTTAAGCACCATACTGACTTTAAGGGAAAGGAAACCCCATATGACAACCACAGCCAAAAAGCCAGGTACCGATCCGATGTATCCGACTCCCCTCCTTTACTTTGCCAATCTCTATTCATTGTATATTCATACTTGAAATCCAACTCCTGAACATGGCAGAGAAAAACCTAATATCCACAAACGAGTCCAGGAAGGTTGTGTTTTGCCACCAAATTATATCTGAAAAGGCAGTTCCCATTCCAAGGTATTATTTGCCACCAAATTAAAAGATCAGACAGAGGCGAGATCCACAACATTCTTCTGGGATGAACAGGAAAATTAATATGAATCAATCACTTTAGTGAGAGGAGAGGGTGTAGTTTCTTACCATTGCTGGTTTTTCCTGAACTCTGTAAGTACAGGATATATGTTCTCAAAGGCTGTGTATGTCTCGTCTCTCACCTGAAACTCTCAAAGAAAGAAAATTAGTAACTCTATGATAAACAGCATGCATGAAGGTTGAACAGAAGCCCAAGATATCACACCTTAGCTCCAGTGATCACAATCTTCCCTGACACAAAAATAAGAAGCACAATCTTTGGTTGTTTCATACGATAGATCAGACCTGGAAAGAGTTCTGGTTCATACTGTATTAAAAGAACATGAAGATAAGTCCCAATCATTGATCATGACAAACAAGTCTTGACAAGCACTGTTTTAAATATCTAGAACTCGAACCAAGGAAAAAAAGGATCAAAGCATGACAAGCCTAAACTTATCTTTATGATCCCAAGGGTTGTTTACGACACAAATGAAACCTCTGCATCAACTTTATAGCATATAATGTTTCAAAATAACTTGACCAAAAATGTTGGCCACCATCCCTGAACTTAACAGATATGAGGGTAAGTGAACTCCAAGGGGCTCACAGAAAAGACTAACTTTATAAATGAACATACACAGAGAGAAAGGCACAGGAAGTCTTGCACTCATATCTCCCAAATGTCCACCTACAAAACATGCATATCAATGTTCTTATACACAAGGAAACAACCCAATGGACGATGCTGCCACTTACACTTGAAAAGGCACCATGGGAGTATGCAAGACCTTCAAGTCTGATGGGAAATTTGACATCACATGACCCAACAATGTTCTGAATTTTAAAGTCCTGCCAATCACAACAGAAACATGTAAAAAACCAACTGAGCAGCAAGGAAAAACATTATTGAAGGATGAGATTTTAGTCAATACGTGAGACTTTATGAGCATTGTTTGCATGGGAGGAATTTAAAAGAAATCAATCATTACAATACCTTAAACTTAGCAGGAAAACCAAGCTTTTGGATAATCCTGGCATACTGAAAGTAGAAAAAATTCTCCGTTAATGCCAATTTCATGATTTTATCTATCTAATGATAAGAATAACTATGACATAGCTAGCTGACCACTAACATAGTTCAAAAACAAAACTAGAACGCATCTCAAAGGAAAATACCTTCCTTGCAGCCAGTTTAGACTGCTGTTCACTTTTAGCACCAGTGCAGACCTGACAAATCAAGGAAAGTTGTTTAGTAAATCAACAATTGAACAATGTTAATAGACTAGCACTAGTTCTTTACAAAAATAATTTTGCCACTATAAACTTGCACGCAGTCAAATAACTGCATATGATTGTGATTTCCAATAAGAATTGAATTACCATCTTTCCAGAGGCAAAAATCAAAGCTGTAGTTTTTGGCTCCCTGATTCTCATAATGACAGCAGCAAAACGCTGTAGGTTATTTTTATAGAAAAGGTTAGCAATCAGACAACAGTAGCAGAATCAGAAGCTGCACAAACTAAAGTATATAATAACAAGTATTTAACCATCACTAGCATACCTTTGGATTGTATTCTGCATTTCGAGCTTGCAGTGCTATTTGCTTAAGATCCAACTTGCAATCTAAGTTTACAGTTGAGACAATGTTCCTAGAAACACAGTAATATTGGGATGTTAATTACAGTAAAACCCAAAAGTTCGTAGAAACATGAAGAAACTTCAGCCATGCCTCACTTCTAAAAGAAAATTTTTCCAAAGACC
This sequence comes from Gossypium anomalum, assembly GCA_025698475.1. Taxonomy (NCBI): domain Eukaryota; kingdom Viridiplantae; phylum Streptophyta; class Magnoliopsida; order Malvales; family Malvaceae; genus Gossypium; species Gossypium anomalum. The sequence continues at coordinate 85,918,757 of CM046966.1, forward strand.
ACCAGTTCCAATTTCCCGTTGGTATCAGTTAGTGAGACATTTGAGTTTAAAATAAGTCAAGCGCCTCAACTTATTTGGCTAGTTGATCGCTCTTAAGAACAAGACTTAAACAGTGATATGTAGCATACCTCAAATGGTACATTATTCGATAGCAGGCTAGTGGATCAAAATTATTCAATAATACTTTATATAATATATTTATTATTCGTCCTATCAAAATTACCCACCATCTAAATCTAAGAAACTCTAGTACCATACTGAGCACATAAAATGGAACACAAAAAAGTATTAATCCAAAGTTGACTTATTAAAACTCTCCACTATTTTGATACAAAAACAGACTCAAGTGCCCTTAGAATTTCCTACAAGCGTACTTAAGCCACATACTAACAGAACTCATTTCTCTAAAATTCTTTTCAACCTGCGCAAGCAAACACCACAAGCTCACATAGCATATCCCTAAATTCCCTCTTCCCCTTCCCACAAGTTAATCAAAACCCACCTGCCAAACTTCTCAACATCATCAAACGTAAAGCACTAATTTATGCATGGCAGATCCCTATGGGCAATTCTATAAGATAGGGATGTGTGGCAATTCCCTATCCAAAAAGACACCAAACTGGAATTGGAGAAAAATGCTGCAGTTTAGGCAAAAAGCTCAGCTTGTCATCAATCACGTGACCGGGGATCAGGTGTGGACTTTTCCAGGGGACAAGCATGAGGTCGCAACTGCATGGCTAGAAATACTGCCAAAGCAGAGCAATATCAAGTGGTCTCATCTCCAGGCCTGTTGTAATCTCCTGGGTGCCAGTAATAAGCAGGCTCCTAACGAGGGGCATACTAGCTCAACGGGACTGCCATGTTTTTCTGTGGTGCAGCTACTCAAATACTGTATGGTAGCAGATACTATTGTCCCAAAGCAGAGCTAACAACTATGGAGAAAATCAAGAAAACAATATCTATGAGGTTATGGGACCAAGAAACATGGCTGTTGACTCGGTAAATATAGATTCGTGTAAAATCCCACCAGGTTGGGATAACTGTGGTGCTAATTGCATCTTGACCTGTAGAGAATTGCTGCATTCTTTTAATAATAAAGCACATCTTATTCATGTGTATATATATACTCCCAAAACCAATTTTTTCAGTGATGTAGTTGACTACCAGTCCAATTACCGAAAGATCATACCTATCCACAAAACTCTGCTCAGCAAATTAACAAACATACCATTCAACCCAAAATTCTACAACCCATATGCCAAAATCACCTTTTCTTTTTCCTCATAAAAGTCCATCTCCAATAACACCTAAAACTAAAAGATCTCCCCATCGAAAAATCTTACGACCATAAACCAGTCAGAATCTAAGACAAGAGAGGCAAAATAGGGACTTACTGAAGAGTGGGAACAATACCAGATGGATGCTTGGAAAGATCCACTGGCTGGCTCCCTTCCAAGCCACCCTGTTCCGCCATTCTCTTCTTTGCTCACCAAAAATTCAAAAGAAAAATCCCCAATATTTTCCAAAAAATCGTATGGGTTTTCTTCTAAACACACAATACCAAAACAACCCAATCGAATTTGCCAAGTATGATCAACCCGTTGACCAAAAATTAGGTTTTCAAAACGCTAAATCTACAATTTAATCAAATTCAATCCGTTAACCAAAATTTATGTTTTTAAAAGGTATAGTCTACAATTTTCGGAGGAAATGGAAGAAAAATACACTAACAAAAGAAAGATCGAGTTTAATCAAATCTAAGCAAATTCAACACGTTTTCCAACGGAAAAAATTCGGGGATTTAAAAGGATATATTTATAACTAGTAAAATCGGAGGGAAAATGTTTGAAAACGAGAGCTTCTTTATATATATAAGAGAAAGGTGAAGATTTTGGTTTAAGATAAAGAGAGAAAAGAGATTGGATTAGAGAGGGTAGAGAGCGTCTCGTTTTGATGATGAGAAATTTGGGCGTCTGGCTTTTAAGACACAGAGAGATGCCGTGTTTCAATCGGGCTGGCCTTTTGTACTCTACCTCTTCCTATTTATAGACATTGACTTCATTGGCCGGTTAAAAAACGCTAGTTACCGGCTTTTGCCGGTTTTGTTGGAAAAAAAAATATCTGACCTCAGCTAATGTAATCTATGTAAAAAATGTGTTACGGGACCAATCTCATTAAACTAATCATGTTTTGTTCATTTAATTTTAATAAAATAATTATTAAATTATTTGAAAATTTTTATTTAATTCATTAAGTTATTAATTTTTTTAGTTTTTAAAGTTTGAGTCACGATCGATAGGTGAATCAATACCCATCAATAAGTAATACAACATACTTTAAGTACAAGTCGATTTGACAACCAATATCAAATATCAGATAAGAAAAGTATTTAGATTTTGGTTCCTAGATTTGTAATGTACAAAGTTGATTCATGAAAGAAAATCAAACTGTAAAAGAAAAGGGAAAGGAGAAGGAGAACTCTCAATTAGTGCAGACGGTGCGAACAAAGAATGCCATATATCAATGATTTTAACAACCTAGTGAATTAAATGAAAACTTTCAAATAGTTCAGTGACTATTTTATAAATTTTTGAAGTTGAGTGATCAAAATATAAATTTACTAATAATTTAGTAGCCTTGAGTGTAATTCACCCAATATGTTATCATTGAAAGTAGGGTGGCCAATTCTTTCTAAAGAAGTTTTTGAAGTATGTCTTTTCAAAAGCGATGACATTTAAACAGGTTGATATTATCTCCGAATTGAATTAGGAATCTGTCTCTCAACTCTGGCTAAAGTCTAAGTGCCTAAAGAGGCTACTCGATATGCAAATTCACAAACCGGTAGCAGCTCATTGTGAAAGATTATGCGTGATGCACAGTTACTTACCAAAAAAATGATAGTCATTTGTCACTAGTATAATTTGAATCCAAGCCTTTAAATGACATAAGTGAGTAACCACTCATGGTTCTTCCTAACGAGATACTCTCGCACTATAAATCCATATCTGAGTAAGCTATTTTTAAAATCCAAACTCTTATTAAAATCAAGAAATAAAACTCCGATTAAATCTAGAGACAATATTAACCCATTAAAATATATATCTTTCTGAATATGCAACACTTCAAAGCAAATTAATCCTTTTTTTCTTTTAGGGGTAATCTTTGCTATATTTCATTTTAGGTTAAACTATTAAAATAGTTATTTTTATTTACCTCAAGTTACATTTTAGTCACTTATATTTGAAATGTTACGTTTTAGTCACTTACATTAACATTTTGTAACATTTTAGTCACTAAGCAATTAATTTTCGTTAACGGTGTAACAGTAAACTGACATGGTACGTTAAATCATCATTTCAAATAAAAATTTTAGGTTAAATTATATAATTAGTCCCCATATTTTTTTGTTTTGAGCAATTTAATTTTTTTTATTTTATGCTCTTTTAACTTTTCTTTTTTTCCCATTCTCTTCTTCTTCTCCCTCTGTTTTCCTTCTTTCTCCATCTCTTTTAACAGCAATTAATACTTAGTGAATAAAATGTTACAATACAATAACGTAACATTTCAAATATAAGTGACCAAAATGTAACCTTAGACAAAAAAAAGTGACTATTTTAATAATTTACCGTCGATTTTAAAGTGAATAAAATCTACTTGCAGACAATAGCAAGATTAAACACTAAAAATAACCCTAAAAATATTAATTTATTGAGTTTTGAAATGATGTAAAAGAATAGCATTTTTGTCTGTCATTTAAAAAATAATAATTTATATTTTGTTTTATATTTTTTTTATCATTTTAAAACGAGATAAATCAACAATTTAATATTTAAATTTACTTTATTTAAAAATTGGATTATCTTTACATTAAAATATAAATAAATTGCAAACTAGTTATAATAGTGTGATTATTTCATTTTTCTTGACCTATTAACAGAAGGAACCATTAAGCAAGTAAACCAACAATATCCCAAAGGATGACACAATGTGCCACACAAAATCATCATATTCAGTATTGAACTGCATACTCTTGTTCTTTGAAAATTCGTGACATTTATATTTTTCAAACATAGCCGCCATTAACGCGAATGGTTTGTCCATTAACCCACTCACTAGCATCAGAGGCCAAGAACCCGACAACGGGTGCAACATCTTCGCTCTGACCAAGTCGATTATGTGGACATTCATCAATACATCTCTGCACCACTTCTTCACTTTTCCCAGCAAAGAACATCTCTGTCGCAATCGGCCCTGGTGCCACACAATTCGCAGTGATACCAGTTCCTTTGAGTTCCTTTGCTAGTACTTTTACCATTGCCTCTACAGCTGCCTTCGATGCTGCATACGGCCCGAATCCTGGCCTCAGTGCAGCAGCCATTGATGATGACAGCAGTATAATCCGACCTCCACCGCCACGCTTCAGCCTGTTTGCTGCTTCCTTGGCACACAAGAATGCCCCTCTTGTGTTTACACTGAAACACGTTTAGAACTAAATCAGGGTACTCAAGAAAACAACTCCAGTTTCGTTTTGGCCTCAAATACGAGCACGAATAAGAATCTCTGCATACGCAACTGCTTCAAATATATGTAGAATCTATCTAATTCAATCTTCCATGTTGCATATATTCCAATTTCCGAATGCAACCATATGACTTTTTCTTATAACACACAGAAAATCCATGGAGAATTAAAGAGAATATTGGGTACTTTTACAGTTTTTCATGAAAAATTTTATATAAACCATCTCTAACCAGTAGACTCTTTTCGGTAACTTTCATGGATGGTTCATTTACAAGTTACAACCATGGATTTGAATAACAATCATAACACAATGTCAACAACATTATTTTACAATTTTGACTCTCTTTACCATCAATATTTACCACAATTCATCGTGACAGCATTTAGAGAAAGGATTGTATGGAACAGGGATATCATCTCTTCCCAATAGTTTTATTTCACATCAGCAATTTCATCCTGAATTTCAGGATTTTCATTTAGATTTGATTTTTTTCAGGATGAAAATACTGAAATTCATGAAAATTGCATCCATAACTGAATCGCAAGTAACCCAAAAGGTGACTCAAAGGCTACTAAAAGCTACAATTTGCACCAAAGCAATATCACTTGTTCTTCATACCAAGAGCTTAATCCCCAAATTAACAGTGTGGAATATCTCTGGTAATTGCTAATGAACAACCCAAATTAGATATATTATAAACCCTAAAATTAAAACCAACCAGTTCATCTAAGCATTAAACAAGTCGAAGGATAAAAGATTTGTAACAATCCTACCCCTGCCACTTATTCAATTAAAAAAAAGACAAATTAAAATCCTCTAATTTTATAATCTGAATTATTATTTCAGCCTTGCCAGTCAAAAGAGATACTGTTTTCAACCCATAAAACTATTTGGTACTATAAAATAATCTGTCACAATTCTTCATACACACAATTCTTCATACATAATCAATAAAGATATTGTAATTTTTTTTTCAGTTAACTCCATCCATGATATTTAGTACAAGTGAAAGCAGTACCTGAAAATACGGTCAAAGTCCTCCAAGGCAGTATCAGCAATTTTAGGATACTTAGGATCCAAAACTCCAGCAGAGTTAACCAGGATGTGAATCGGTGATGCAAACGCCTGCTCGGCCGAATCAAACAGAAGTTTGACCTGGGCAGGGTCCGAAACATCGGCTTTGACAGTCACAGCTCGCGGGGAGTCACCAGGATACAGAGAATTGATCTGGGTCGCTACGAGATCGGCTTGGTCTGCACTGGAAGCGTAGTTAATAACGAGTTTAGCACCGAGTCCGGCCAGGTGAGTGGCTATAACTCGGCCAATACCACGAGATGAACCAGTTACTATAGCAACTCGGTCTTTGAGTGGGAGAGAGTTGGTACTGGTTGTAGAAGCCATGGACATGGAATCTAGACAGAAAATAGCACAGAAATTAATTATTTCTTATATTTCTATTCAAGATTTTTCGACACTATATATATATAGCTAACAGTGCAGGGATAATCCCATAATTTTTTTCAAATAATGTTTTAACACGCACTTCAACATGGGCTCTTTTTCATAATTTTTTCAATCAATCCATAATTATTTTTGTTAAAATCATTAAATCAAAGTCATTTAATTTGTCATAATGGTTGTCCACATTCTAGAATTCTGAGCCAGAGAAATGGATTTGAGAATTTCACTTGAAATTCTCTTCTTTATGTCTTTAGAATTGTGGTGTTTTAAAGTTTCTTTAGAATTTACTAAAAAAAAAAAGTTTTTTTAAATTTAAATATTATATTTTAATTATTTACGTTATCATTTTATTACAAAATAGTTACTCTCTACCATTAAGAACAAATAAAATAAAATAAAAAATTATGTTAGAGTTTGAGTTTTCGGATTTTTTAAATCCCTTTAATCCTCTAAACTCCCTAATATCTTCTTCTCACCATCAACTGGTGTTGGCAATCCCCTTTAAGCCTCCCCATTTAGCCGAATAAAATTTAGTTTAATAGAGAAAATTTTTAATCAAGTTGAATTATGTTTTTATTACTTTTGGCCTTAAAAATAAAGAGGGAAAATTGTTTTGAAGTCCTTCTCTTGTGACCGGTAAATTTTTCTTCGACCTACGGTGCCACATGGCAGACTATGATTAGGCCACATGTAAAAAAAAAAACCTCAGTAAATAACACAGTTAGAGGGAGGTGCCATATCCATAGATAGAAATTAAAGTCCAGGTACAACAATGGCAATTTCGTTAAAGTATAGGAGGATTTTTTGTCATTATACTAGATAGCAATCTATTTAGATTTAAGTTTTTTTTTAGAATCAAATTTAAGTAAGATTGAGCATCCAATTAAATTGAGTGAAAAGTTTTCGAGTTAGTTGAGTTGTCAAATTTTATTATATCATTCTAATTCGATTTAAATTTTTTTTTAAATTGAGTGAAATTATTTGAGTTAAATTAAATAATTTAAAATATCAATTTAAAATATTGTTACAATATAAATAATTTCAAGTTAGAGTATATAAATTTGAAACTATATATATATATGATAAACTTGAACCGATAAATTTATTGTCCTCAAATTTATTATTTTATATTTTTTTAAATTTATTTATTTTTATATATTCTTTAGAATTTTTTAGATTTTTATTGAATATTTATAATTATTAAATATATTTTCATGAAATTTTGAATTTTTTATAATTATAATTATTTTCTTAATTTTTATTGAAAGAGATTGTAGGACCCAAATTTTACCCGGGCCCAACAAGCAGAGCCCAAAATACCAAATAAATTAACAAACCAATTAACACTCCACTAAACTAACCACTAACTCTATTACCCCACTAAACCAACTACTAACTTCATCACCCCACTCGTCTGCAAAAAGAAAGAGGCACTCGGTTAGCAAGTTGTAAAATTTGGCTATAAAAGCCATTCAAAACCATTGTAATAGGGTTCTGTTTTTTGAGAAAAAAGGAGAGAGATTCGAATATAAGAAAAAGAGTGACTTTCAATATAAGAAATACACGAGATTAATCAAAAATCAAAGCAAAAAAGGTTTCTTTTGAGGCCCGGTCGTGCCGTGTACGGTGGCGCCGACCGCGGCGCGTGGAGGTCTGGTGACCGGAGCAAGGCCGGACCGATGATTTAGAAGGGAGGGAGAGAGTGTTATTTTTTTAATAATAATAATAATAATAATAATAATATTATTATTATTATTATTATTATTATTATTATTATTATTACTACTTTTACTAATATTCTATATACTATTACTGTTTTCTTTTTTATTATTATTAGTAGTAACGTAATAGTATTTTTATTATTTTATTATTATTTTTACTTTTTTATTACTATTATTATTAACCTACTATTATTATTTTTATTAATATATTATTATTTTCTTTTTTTATATTGTTATTATTATTAGCACGTATATTATTATTAATGTATCATTGTTATTTTCTATTTTATTATTACTTTTATTACTATTGTTTCTATTATTATTATTTTCATTACTCCATTATTATTTTTGTTATTTTCTATTATCATTAATATGTCGTTTGTTTATTATTTTTTTAACACTATTATCATCATTATATTTACCTTTTTTAATATTATTACCATTATATATTTTTTTATTACTATTATTTTTATTATCAGTCCTATTTTTAAACTATTTCATTCAATATTTTGTTATACATGTGTTTATTTGCCCGCTCCCGATTTAAATTAAATTTTCATTCGAATTTTCTTTGTTATTCCATTTTTTATCTCTCTATTATTTTGTTTATTATTATTTTTGTCTGGATTTTTCAAGTAAAGGCAATATTCGGTACTTGGAAATTCGAGAAATCGTGCCCTAACATACTGGGTTTTGGTTTTTCGTTTGATCTAAGTAACCGATTATCCTTTTAAATTAAAATACATGAGTTTTAAATAAAATAAAGGCAATATTCCGTATTTAGAAATTCGAGTAGTCGTGCCCTAACGTACTGAGTTTCGATTTTTCGTTTGATCTAAATATTCGAATATCCTTTTTAAAATTTAAATACATGAGTTTTAAATGAAATAGAAGGCAAGCTCATACTCGAGGGTCGAGGTGTTGTGTCCTAACGTACTGTATATAATATTTTACCTTGAGATGAAACGGTCCTTGACATGCGTTTTAATTCATCCAAATATTTTAAAAAAGCATTAACACTAAGAGGAATCGTATTTTAAACTCTTGTCAAATTTTTAATTTTCAACATTAAGACACTGAATAATCAATTAGGTACCAAATTTGGGCGTGACGAGGGTGATAACCCTTCCTCGCACGTAATCGACTCTCGAACCTGTTTTTCCAATTTTCGCAGACCAAAATCATTATTTTGATAAATCAATATGTTTATTGAAAAACGACCACGTTTTGAGGTGACCCGATCACACCTCATCAAAAAAGATCAGTAGCGACTCCAAACTTTCATTTTAAAAAGTCGATTCCCGTTCTTCAAAAAAATGATTTCGACAGAGATTATCTGTTATTTTTTAAATTAATAAGGATCAAGAAGATATTTGCACCAATTTATCATTCAAATTGTTTGAGTTAGTTGTAAAATTCAACTAAATTCAAACTCAAAAAATTAAATTACTTATTTGAATCGATACAATAAATCGAATAACTCGATTTGATAAATTCAAAATTTTTTTAAGTTGAATCAAATTTTACTCTCTTAAATTTATCATCAGACATCTTTTTGAGTACATTTTTATAGTGAGATATACAAATAACAATTTAACCATATCCTCAAGAACAAAAAGTAAAAAGAAAAGAAAAAGTAGCAACAATAAAGAGACTTGTCTACGGATTTGATTACTCAACCGGTCCGATAAATCCATTAAGACTGAAACTAACGTCGAACAATGTGGTTTTTACTTCGATCCAGTCCAAGTAAGTTTGGATAAGGGATTTGAAATTTTCATAAGCTGAAATTCGACCCTACCTATGAATCCCTCCTGACTGTATGGTGGTTTACACAACAACTCCTCCATTGACTCTAATAACCTGCCCATTGGTCCACTCACCAGCATCACTGGCTAAAAACCCTACAATTCCTGCTATATCCTTTGGCTCACCCAATCGACCTAGAGGGCAACCATCTACAAATCTCTGTATAGTTTCTTCAGTTTTACCAGCAAAGAACAGTTCTGTGGCTACTGGCCCTGGTGCAACACAATTTGCTGTTATCTTTGTGCCTTTGAGTTCCTTAGCCAAAATCTTTGTCATCGACTCAATAGCTGCTTTTGAAGCAACATAAGCTGCATATCCAGGTAAGAGGGATCCCACCAAAGATGTCGAGATCGTTATGATTCTTCCTCCACCGTCGCGTGTCAACCGACGTGCTGCCTCGCGACAACAAAGGAACGATCCTTTGGTGTTGATGTTGAATGTCATATCCCAATCCTCTACTGCTGTGTTTGCTAAGGTTGGGTATTTTTGATCCATTATACCAGCACAGTTGACTAGGATGTGTATTTTGGAGTCAAATTCTTGCTCGGTTTTATCAAAGAGTAGCTTGACTTGCTCGGGGTCTGAAACATCGGCTTTGATGGCAACTGCTTGGGGATGATGATCAGTGGTACACGAAGCGTTTAACTCCGATACCAAAAGATCAGCTTGTGTTGAATTCGAAGCATAATTGATCGCCACTCTTGCACCTAGAGAATGAAGGTGGTTGACAATGGCATGGCCGATTCCACGAGAGCCACCGGTTACTATTGCTACCCGGTCCCTAAGTGGAAGCAAAGATGGTGACACTTCCATGCTTGTTTCAGCTGCAAGAATGGTGAAACTTGAAGAGATGTGTTGGGGTATTGAAAATGGATGGATGGCTACAATATTTATATCTGCATACGGCAAAGTCAAGCCTCTGACTAGAAAAAAGTAGGTTCTAATTTTTATGGCAAAATGCATTCTCCCCTTGCCAGAGTTGAAACAGAAAAGGACCTAAACCATTAAATAATTCAGCTTGAAAATAGGGGCAGTTGCCACCTTTGAACAGGCTCGAGAAAAATCAATGAATATTATATTATGTTATTTCTGCAAAGGAATATTATAAATATAGTATTGAAGAAATCAAACTTTAAATGCACTATAAAACAAAAGCAAAAGAAAAGGCAGTTTGGTGAGTGAGTACACGTATTCCATGACGTATATTTGACTGGGGAAGCACAACATTTTTTTTATTAATAAATAAATAGATATATACCATAATGTTCAAACAAGCAGATGTAAGAGGTTTTCAAAAGGTACGGACTGGCATAGCGATTAAGATACAATAACTGATACTCTATCCAGTGTTGTTTGAACCAGACCAAATCGATTGGATCACGAATCGGCCGGGGACCATTTTGGAAAGCAGCTTTGAATTGGGTAGAACTGGAACCGGTTGAACCGGCTAAGAAATCGATTGATCTGGGGTTTTTAAATTTTTTAAATTTTTTTGAATTTTTAATAAATTTTAATCGGAATGGCAAATTGGTGACCTGATCGGTTCGATCACCAGTCCAGTTTAGAAAACATTGGCTCTATCTTTTCATTTTTATAAATATCAGACGAATATTCAGATATTGGTATTCATATCTGCCATTTACACTTTGCATGCGAGTAATATAGTTTGAAGCTACAATGTCAGTAATCTCAAGAAAATGTAAGAACATGAGCCATGAGATTTAAGAGGAAATTATGTTACCTTATAATATTACATCAGAGAGGATGGCCATCGGTATTGCAGAAAGAAAGATAAACTGACCTGCAGGATAAACTTTTTCCAACTTCAACCCACAAGCGGAAACAGGGTAGCGAGGATATATCAAATGTGCTGTTGATGCTTCATGGTGCAAAGCAAAAAAAAGATAAAACGAAAATGAGGTGAAAGGCAGTTGCAGTCACTAGAAACCGAAATATGCTTCTGATATAGATGTTTTCATTGGAAAACAATATCAACGGAGGAATAGGAATTAGAGTTTTACATTTATTTAATTTCTTTAGGAGTTTTAGTTTCACTAGATTTTCTATTTCCTTATAAACTTTAAAATAAAAATTCTATTAGGACTTTAAAATTAGGAATTAGATTAGGATTTTCCTTTGTAATTAACAGCCTATAAAATGGGCTGCCAATATGAAATAAAGGGGAGTTTATTTTTTATCACAAACGTTAGTTTGGGAAGGGGATTCAGTCAAAGACGAATCTGCCTTTGAGTAACCATAGGTCGAAGCAAGGATACTTTCTCGTCTAGACCTGTGACTAGATCCTACGCCAAGGCGCATAACAACTTGGTATCGAGCCGGTTTGTCATGGGTGACGAAAAAACTTTGTGACCAAGTGGAGGCATTCATGGAACAAATGGCTACAAGGCAACAAGCATTAGAGGCAGTGGCGATCTTATCTCTCTTTCGGTCCAAAAGACAACGAAAGGAATTGAAAAAATAATGAAGAACAAGGCAAAGAAGTGGAGGCAAGAAAAGAAATTGATTCGCAACACGGTGAGGGTATGGTGCCACAATACTCCAAGATGGAATTTCCCACTTATGATGGTGTTGGAGATCCTTTAGGATGGTTAAAAGATGCGAAAATTTTTTGGCAATCAGCAGACCAACGAAGAAGACAAAGTCGGCTTAGCTTCATTCCATCTCTTAGGAGAAGCACAATTGTGGTTTGATCAAATCGAGGAAGAGGAGGCAAACTGGATTGGGAGCGCTTTTAGAGAGTGTTGTCATATCGGTTTGGGCCACCTATGAGTAATAACCCTTGGGGAACTTGCAAACTTGAGACAAACGGGGACGGTAGAAGAATATCAACGCCAATTTCAATCACTCATCGGCTAGGACTATCGATCTTAAACCTCGACAACAAGTAAACTTTTTCTGCTTGCCGGATTGGTAAAGGAACTTAGAATTGATATCGAGATGCAACAACCGGGAAACCTTGGAGTTGCAATGAATATGGCTCGAGCTTTGGAACGTAAACAAAAAGTCTCTTCCAAGATGTTATCGCAAACCAATCTAAACTGGTCAGCTTCCCAAAACGCTGGCAACACTTCAATTATTCCAACAACTAAGAGCTTTGCAAAGGGAGGAGGACAAACAACGAAACCAATGGGGAATAACAGCAAAATAGGTTCTTCTGCACCATTTATCAAAAGATTGACACGAGCAGAGATGGCAGAAAGAAGGGCTAAGGGATTGTGTTATAATTGTGACGAGTCTTACTCCATGGGGCACAGATGTAAAAGGCTATTTTGGATAGAAGTACCAGATATTGAAGATGAGCAAGATGATGAGGTAGATGATCTCGAAATTTCCTTACATGCCATTAGAGGAACTTGCAATTCATCTACTATGCAACTACCAGCAAAGGTGTCAGGAAAAACAATGTTAGTTCTCGTTGATTCAGGCAGTACACATAACTTTCTACGTGAAGGTCTACTGCCAAGATTGGGATTGAAAATACAAAAAAAATCGGGGTTGCAAGTATGTGTGGCAAACGGAGAACGGGTTCCTAGCATTGGCATTTGTAAATCAGTACAGTTTGTTGTGGCCAATGACAACTTTCAAACTGATTTTTATACAATACCGTTAGAAGGGTTTGATATGATTTTGGGGGTTAAATGGTTGTGTACCCTTGGTCTAATTTTATGGGATTTCAGCTCCTTAACTATGCAATTTGCAGTAAACAAGAAGAAGATACTCTGGCAAGGGCAGCACCCAGAGGAAGTTCCACGACTTAGTTTGATACAAGGACAGGATTTAACTAATATCGTATTAGATAAGCTACTGGTAGAATTTGCACATTTATTCCAAGAACCGTCTGGGTTACCTCCTAACCGCAAATGTAACCATCGTATAACTCTCAAACAAGGAACGGGACCAATTGTAGTCAGGCCTTATCGATATCCACATTTTCAAAAGGATGAGATTGAAAAGCAGTGTGATCAAATGTTACAACAATGAATCATTCGACCCAGTAGATCACCATTCTCTTCTCCAGTACTATTAGTAAAGAAGCATGACGGGTCATGGCACTTTTGCATCGATTATCGAGAGCTTAATGCTTGCACTGTTAAAGACAAATATCTGATTCCTGTCGTGGATAAATTGTTAGACGAACTTCATGGGGCAAAATATTTTACAAAATTAGATTTACGGTCGGGATATTTTCAAATTAGAATGGCAACGACTGATGTGGAAAAGACAGCCTTCCGAACCCACCATGGACACTTTGAATTTCTTGTCATGCCATTCGGGCTTACCAATGCCCCTTCCACATTTCAGAGTTTGATGAATGACATTTTTCGCCCTTACTTGCGTAAGTTTGTTTTAGTCTTCTTTGATGACATATTAATTTATAGCAAAACATGTACTGAACATATGCATCATGTAAGATTAGTTTTTGAACTCTTGCGGGATAATATGTTGTTCTTAAAGAAATCCAAGTGTTTGTTTGGAGAGTCTCAGGTAACCTACCTCGGTCATGTCATCCATGGTGAAGGGGTCGAGGTTGATCACACTAAAATTAAGGATGTCACCGATTGGCCAACTCCTAAAACTACCAAGGCTCTACGAGGCTTTCTTGGGTTGGCAGGATATTACAGAAAATTCATTAAGAATTATGGACAAGTGGCTGCACCCTTAACATCTCTTCTAAAGAAAAATGCCTTCAACTGGACTAAGGAAGCTGATGTTGCTTTCACCCAATTAAAAACTTCTCTTTCAGCAGCCCCAGTTTTGCAATTACCCAACTTTGCGGAGGAATTTGTAGTTGAATGTGATGCTTCGGACAGTGGGTTTGGAGCCGTACTGCAACAAAAGAGACACCCCATTGCCTTTTTCAGTTGCAAGATTGCAGATCGACACCTTAAGTTGGCTACCTATGAACGTGAATTAATTGGTTTAGCAAAGGCAGTGACTCATTGGCGACCTTATCTTTGGGGAAGGCACTTCCTCATCCGTACTGACCACTTCAGTCTTAAGTATTTGTTAGACCAACGACTTACAACATCCCCACAACAACATTGGATCAGCAAGCTAATGGGGTTTGATTTCCGAGTGGAATATAAAGCAGGCAAGTTGAACAGGGCTGCAGATGCTTTATCTAGAAAAAACGAAGACTTACCACACCTCATGACTGTTTCATTCCCTCAAGTTGAAATTCTTAACGCCATCAGACGAGAAATAGAAGCTTCCCCAGAATTATCACAACTCCAGCAAAGAATTCTACAAGGAGAGTTGGGGCCCGATTGGGTTGCACAAGATGGGTTAATTTTCTTCAAAGGGAGGTTGTACCTTTTACCTACCTCACCAATTATTCCCACTATTATCTCCTCTATACATGCTATGGCACATGAAGGGGAATTGAAAACATTGCATCGTCTTCGTCAAGATTTTTTTTGGAAAGGAATGAAGCCTGCAACCTCAGAATTTGTGCAACATTGTTTAGTATGCCAACGCCACAAATGGCAAAATTTACAGCCCGCAGGTTTACTTCAACCTCTTCCAATACCACAACATGTTTGGGCTGATATCTCTATGGATTTCGTGGAGGGTCTACCCAAAGTAAAAGGGAAATCAGTACTTATGGTAGTTGTGGACAGACTGTCGAAGTACGCTCATTTTTTACCTTTGTCCCATCCATTTACTGCTATATCTGTTGCTACCGTTTTCTTTGCAGAGGTATTCCGACTTCATGGCTTGCCGGAATCCATAGTTTCGGACTGTGATAAAGTTTTCCTCACTGTTTTGGAAGGAATTATTTCGTCAAAGTGGTTCTAAGCTCGCTTTTTCCTCGACCTACCACCCCAATCGATGGTCGACAGCAGGTAGTTAACCGAACAATAGAAATGTACGTACGATGCCTCTCTAGTGATCGTCCACGACAGTGGGTCGATTGGGTTCCATGGGCTGAGTATTGCTACAACACCTCATATCACACTGCCCTAAGGGCCACTCCCTTCCAATTGGTATACGGTAGGGACCCACCTCGACTTCTCTTCTATTCAGCTGGTTCTACAAGGATTGAAGCTGTGGATAAGGCTCTACAAGATAGGGATGCACTTTTACACAATGCTCGGGATAGACTCTTGCAAGCTCAGCAACGAATGAAAGCCACTTATGATTTGGGGCACAGAGAGCTGAATTTTAAAGTCGGGGATTGGGTTTGGTTACGGCTTCAACAATATCGATAATTGACGATAACTAAACAGAAGCATCACAAGTTATTGCCAAAATATTTTGGTCCTTTTAAAGTCTTGAACAAAATCGGATTAGTGGCCTATCAGCTTGAATTACCTACAGGCAGCAGAATACATGATGTATTCCACGTTTCTTTCCTCAAAGAATACAAGGGACCTCAACCAGATGCGGTAGGAGACTTACGCTTAGTATATGATGGCAAGGCCTTGCCTACTCCACAAGCTATTATTAATACCAGGCTTAATCGAGGCCAGCGGGAACTATTAGTGCAATGGTTAGGATGTCCTCAAGAAGATGCCACTTGGGAACCAATTGATAATTTTCGAGCAGCTTATCCTGAATTTGAGCTTGAGGACAAGCTCAACTCCGAGAGGGGGAGTAATGATATAGATGTTTTCATTGGAAAACAATATCAATGGAGGAATAGGAATTAGAGTTTTACATTTATTTAATTTCTTTAGGAGTTTTAGTTTCACTAGGTTTTCTATTTCCTTATAAACTTTAAAATAAGAATTCTATTATGACTTTAAAATTAGGAATTAGATTAGGATTTTCCTTTGTAATTAACAGCCTATAAAATGGGCTGCCAATATGAAATAAAGGGGAGTTTATTTTTTATCACAAACGTTAGTTTGGGAAGGGGATTCAGTCAAAGACGAATCTGCCTTTGAGTAACCATAGGTCGAAGCAAGGATACTTTCTCGTCTAGACCTGTGACTAGATCCTACGCCAAGGCGCATAACAGCTTCACAGGCCTTTCAGGAGGAGGCTCAGAATAAAGACATCTGCAAAAGAAAACAACACTATCAGATGATGATCAGATAACCGGACTCACATGAAGATAATTGATAAAAGCAGAATTTTGTATCAAAATAAAGAAATAAATAAATGTAGAATCATACCAAAATCTATTGTCTGCTAAATGAAGAATGAAATCATCCTATAGGATAAAATCAATGTGCATTTTTACAGCCTCATTAGTACATTCATTTTTTTTACCAGTAATCTTTGCATGAACAAGAGCCACCTTCAAAATGATATGCATCTCGGACTATAATCGGCCGATTAGATACCTTGGACACGAACTTAATCCAATTATGGCAATCGTTACACACACAAAGACTCTTAATCAGAAAAACAGGAATTGCACTAGGTAAACTAAAGAGCCCAAATGCAGTAGTCAGCTTCTCACTCTCCTTGTTCCACATCACTGAAAAGGCTACAACGGTCTTGCTCGTAACCAATTTTAGCAGCTTGTTGATTCAGCTCTTCTAAGTGCTCATATGTCTTCTCAGCCAGTGGATGGAGCTGATCACCAACAAAAAACGCATGATTTGATCTCTTAACCTTGATCCAGCTTTGAGAAGGCTCCTTTTTCACACCTCTTTTCTTTCATCATTCACCTTATAGGATCCCTAGAATCCCATTTACTAGACGCTGCATATAAATTAGTGAGGACATAACTTGCTGAGTCTTGAGGTTCCAGCTTAAGAAGATGATAAGCAGCAAATTCACCAATGTCTACATTCTTATGAACTGCATGAGCACTTAAGAGTGTCCTCCAAATGATGGCATTTGGTTCAATAGGCATATCCTCTATAAATTTTCCAGCACGGCACGAAAGACCAGCTCGGCTGAGAAGATCAAAAACACAATTATGATGCTCAGGTTTAGGCACTAAGCTGTAGCCAAGGCCCTCGTCCACCAAACCCACATGACCACAAGCTGATAAAACTCCCACAAAAGTGACATGATTTGGTCAGACACCAACCTGTTTCATCTTCTCAAAGAGATTTATTGCCTCGATGCCGCATCCATGTTGAGAATAGCCTGTGATAATGACATTCCACGAAATCTATTTTTTTCTCAGGCATGTTCCAAAATTCCTTTTCCGCGTCATTGATGCTACCACACTTTGCATACAATGTGATCAAAACAATAGCCACCTCAATTTCTAATTCTTACCCTGTTTTCATTATCATGGCATGGATCTGCTTTCCTTGTTTTATATTAGTAACTATTAGTAGCAGCACTAACTGAGGGATAAAAGTAATAAATCAGCTTCCACTCCTGCTGTATTCATTTGAGAAAAAACCTTCAACACTTCGTTGCAGAACCCACTCAGTGCGAGCCCGGATATCAACACATTCCATGATATATTATCTTTTTCATCAATTTTTCTGAATGCTGTATATGCATCTTACCTCTGACCACATCTAGCATAAAGAAGAACAAGCACATTGCCAACTGATATCAGAAAGAAAAATTCGTCCTTAACTGAGTGCCTGAATACCAGCACATGCACTGATTGCACTCGAAAGTCCTATGTTATCAGATTGGATCCATCGATTCAGCATGTCTCCAAAAAGTTAAAGCCCCTCATCAAGCATATCATACTGTGTGTACCCTGCAATCATAGCTGTCCAATAAACTAGCTTGTCCATATAGCTTGGGAACATTGCTATCTCATTTACACCTTATCGATGCACCATTTAACCAATTTATTATCAGAAATTTTTTTGGATACATTTTTATGAACAGATTTACAAATTCCAGTTTAACCATATCATCAAATTCAAAGAGAAAAAACTAAAGAAAGATACATCGCAGCATGATGCTGTTAAGTGTTCAAACAACTCCTCCATCGACTCTAATGACCCACCCTTTGGTCCACTCTCCTGCATCTCCAGCTAAAAAGCCTACAATTCCTGCTATATCCTCAGCTCACCAACCAAAGGGGACAACATCCACAAATCTCTGGATAGTTTCTTCAGTTTTACCAGCAAAGAACAACTCTGTGGCTACTGGCCCTGGTGCAACACAATTTGCAGTTATCTTCGTGCCTTTAAGCTCCTTGGCCAAAATCTTTGTCATTACCCCAACAGCTGGTTTGGAAGCAACATAAGATGGTGTCCAGGTAAGAGGGATCCCACCGGAGATGTCAAGATCATTATGATTCTTCCTCAGCCATAGCGTGTCAAATGATTTGCTGCCTTGTGACTACAAAGGAATGATCCTGTAGTGTTTATGTTGAATGTCATATCCCAAGCCTCCACTGCTGTATTTCCAAGGTTGGGTACTTTTGATCCCTTATCCCTGCAGAGTTGACAAAGAGGTATATGTTGGAGCCAGATTCTTGCTCAGTTCTATCAAAAAGTAGCTTGACTTGTTCAGGATCTGAAACATCAACTTTGATAGCAACTGCTCAGGGATGACCAGTGGCATACGATGACATTTAACTCAGATGTCAAAAGACCAGCTTGTTTAGAATTTGAAGCATAACTGATTGCAACTCTTGCACTGAGAAAATGAAAGTGGTTCCAAAAGAGCCACCAGTTGCTATTGCTACTCAGTCCTTAAGAGTAACTGAAGACGATGACACTTCCATGCTTGTTTCTGCCACAAGAATGAAGGAATAGTGAGTTTGGGAAGGATGGAACTTAAGAGACATATGTTGGGGACTTGAAAATGGATGGATGCCAACAATATTTAGATCTGTATGTAGCAAAGTCAAGCCTTCGAAGTGAGAAAAGCAGATTCTAATTTTATGGCAAAATGCATTGTCCCATTACTGTGATAATTTCCAAACTGCCCCTATTTCCAGTGTTGAAACAAAAATGGAGACAAAAGTTAAACAATTCAGTCTTTGTCCCACACAACAGAAGTACTAAAACCAAAGTCTAGTTGCCACCATTGAACGTTAAAAAAGAGATTCAATTTGAGTACATGTAACAAATTTTACATTATGTTACTTCAGCAATAAGGAAAAAATTTTATTATTATAGTATTAAAGAAATCGCAGACTTTCATGTCTTAGATGGGAACGCTAAATTCACCATAAAACAAAGCAAACAAAAAAAGGCACTTTGGCAAGTGAGAACATGTACTCCATGACACATATATGACAAGGGAAGCACAACATTTTTTATTAGAAAAATAAATAGATATACCATAATGTTCAAACAATTAGATGAAAGAGGTTGCAAAAGATATGGACTAGCATAATAATCAAGATAGACATGCTGTTTCCCTCCCTATTTCATTTTTAAGTTTAATAAATGTAACCATCTTTTTATTTTTCTTGAAATACTCATATTCAACACATATCTGGATATTGGTATTTGGATATGGCTCTCCGAGGAGTCTCACAGTACATGGGTAAACTTAAAAAACAATTTTAACATCTCAATGTTAAGTGTCTGATACATATCCGTATCCGCCACTTTGCATGTGTGTTATACAACTTAAAGCTACAATGTTGGTAATCTCAAGAAAATGTAAAACATGAACCATCAACCATGACATTTAAGAGGAAATTAAGTTACCTTATTGTCTAACATCAGAGCAGATAGCTTCTGATATTGCAAACAGACAGCAAAAAGTGAGATAAACTGATCTACAGGACAAACTTGTTGCACATTGAACTTTTTCTAATTTCAACCCACAAGCAGAAAAGGGAAGCGAGGATCAATCGAATAAGCACATCAAATGTGCTGTTGATGCTTCATGGTGCAAAGCAAAATGAAGATACAAAAATGAAGTGAATGGCGATCATTAGAAACTGAAATATTATTCACAAGCCTTTCAGAAGGAGGCTCAGAATAAGCACCAATTTACTGGTTATCTCTGCAAAAGAAAACAGCACTATCAAATGATGATCAGATAACTGGAGTCTTATGAAGATAATCAATAAAGGCAGAATCCTACCATAAGCAATTGTTCGCTAAATGAAGTATGAAATCACCAACCGGGATAAAATCAAGGTGCATTTTCAAAGCCGCTTTAGTATATCATCTACTATTTACCAATTACCAGTAATCTTTGCATGAACAAGAGCCACCTTCAAAATGATGAAACCGGTATGCATCTCGGACTATAATTGGCCGATTAGATATCTTCGACACAAACTTGATCCAATTATGGCAATCTTTACACACACGAAGATTCTTAATCACACGAACTGGAATTGCACTGGGCAAACTAAGGAGCCCAAATGCAATAGCCAGCTTCTCACTGTGAATATAAACAGTCGGGTCCTTTTCTCCTTGTTCCACATCACTGAAAAGGCTATAAAGGTCTTGTACATAACCAATTTCAGCTGCTTGTTGATTCAGATCTTCTAAGTGCTCATATATCTTCTCAGCCAGTGGATGGAGTCGGTCACCAACAAAAAATGCATGAATTGAACTCTTAACCTCAATCCAGCTTTGAGCAGGCTCCTTTTTCACACCTCTTTCTTTCATCATTTGCCTTGTACAATCCCTGGAATCCCATTTCCTGGACACTGCATATAAATTAGAGAGGAGAACATAACTTGCTGAGTCTTGAGGTTCCAGTTTAAGAAGGTGATAAGCCGCAAATTCTCCGATGTCTACATTCTTATGAACTGCACAAGCACTTAAGAGGGTCCTCCAAATGATGCCATCTGGTTCAATAGGCATATCCTCTATAAATTTTCTTGCACGACACAAAAGACCAGCTCGGCTGAGAAGATCGACAACACAATTATAATGTTCAGGTTTAGGCACTAAGCCATGTTCTTTGCTCATGGAGTCAAAGTAGCCAAGGCCCTCATCCACCAAACCCACATGACTACAAGCTGATAAAACTCCCACAAAAGTTATATGATTTGGTCTCACACCAACCTGTTTCATCTTCTCAAAGAGATTTATTGCCTTGATACCAGATCCATGTTGAGAATAGCCTGAGATAATGGCATTCCAAGAAATCTCATTTTTCTCAGGCATTTCTGAGAATTCCTTTTCTGCATCATCAATGCTACCACACTTTGCATACAATGTGATCAAAGCATTAGACACCTCAGTTTCTAAGTCATACCCCTTTTTTATTATCCTGGCATGGATCTGCTTTCCTTGTTTTAAATTAGCAGTATTAGCGGCAGCACTAACTGAGGAGATAAAAGTATATAAATTAGTTTCCACTCCTGCTGTATTCATTTGAGAAAAAACCTGCAATGATTCCTCGCAGAACCCACTCTGTGCGAGTCCGGATATCAATGCATTCCATGATATATTATCTTTTTTATCAATTTTTTTGAATGCTGTATATGCATCATGCCTCTGCCCACATCTAGCATAAAGACTAACAAGCGCATTGCCAATTGAAACATCATCTGAGAAACCGAAGAGAAAAGATTGGGCATGAATTTGCCGTCCTTGACTGAGTGCTTGAATACCAGCACATGCACTGATTGCACTCGAAAGTCCTATGTTATCAGATTGAATCCCTTGGTTCTGCATGTCTCCAAAAAGTTTAAGAGCCTCATCAAACATATCATGCTGTGTGTACCCTGCAATCATAGCTGTCCAGGAAACTACATCCTCCTCAGGAAGTCTTCTGAGAATTTCTAAGGCAGTTTCTAACTTTCCAAGCTTAGCATACATGTCAATTAATACACTACAGACATAAACATCATACTGGAAACCAGTTTTAATCACTTGAGAATGAATCTGCTCTCCTAAGTCGAATGCTCCGACGGAGGTGCAAGTTCTTAAAATACTTGGATAGGTAAATTGGTTTGGCACCAATCCCTCAATCTGCATCTGTCTAAATATATGAAAGGACTCACTAAGGTTATCTAACTGCCCATATGCAACCAGCATCACATTCCACAAAACTACATTTACAGTCTCCGTTGTACTAAAGAACTCATATGCAGTATCTATATCAGAGCATTTAACATAAAGATCAAGCAGAGACCCTTCAACAATTAAGTCTGTAGAAAACCCAGCTTTTATGGCATATGAATGAAGTTGCTTACCTGTAAATAAAGCTCCAAGAGATGCACAGGCACCCAAAAGACTGGCAACTGTAACACAGTCCGGTTTCAAGCAATCATGCTGCATTCTCTCAAACAATTCTAGAGCTCTATCACTATATCCACACTGTGCTAACCCAGAGATGAGTGAGTTATAAGTAACACCATCCCGTAGCAATGTATTGATGAAAATTAGTTCGGCAGATACCAAATTCCCAGAGCGTGAATATAAAGTAACTAAAGCATTGCAGACATAAGTCTCAGAAGAAAATCCCAGTTTGAAAACAAGGCTATGGAGCTGCTCTCCCAACTTAAAGAACTCTATTTTCGTGCAAGCACTTAAAACACTAGAAAAGACATACGGTGTAGGTAAAATTCCTGCTATATGCATCTCAGAAAACAACAAAATAGCTTGCTCCTCATATCCATTTTGAGATAAGCCAGAGATCATAGCCAACCAAGAAACAGTATCCTTCACATATAGTTTATCAAATAACTTCTTTGCTGAATCTATAAATCCATTTTTCATGTACAAATCAATCAATGGGTTACAAACAAAGGAGCTAAAACTAAAACCATCACGAATAATCCTAGCATGAATTTGTTCAACATACTGAAACCAAACATTGCTACCTGTACATGCCTTCAAAATGCTGGCAAAGGTACTCTCATTAGGATTCACATTTTCAGCTACCATCCTTGAATAAAACCCCAGTACTTTATCATTCATTTTCTTTGAAGCAAATCCAGAAATCACTTTATTCCAAGAAAAAACATTTCTTTTTGGCATATCATCGAAAACCTTGATTGCACCATCTAAATCACCTAAAGCAATATAAAAATCCATGAGCTTTTCAGATAAAAAGTGTTCATTACTGAAACCCATCTTCAAAATCTTCCCATGAAGCTTCTTTCCTTCCTCTAGAGACCCAGAATTCAAACAACCTTCTAAAAGCCAAAGAAAAGTTTGATGATTGGCTTTAATCCCTCTATTTTCCATCCAATGCAAGAAAGCAACTTCCTTTGAATTCCCTTCATTTTCTTCAATAGAAAGCTCATCAAATGAATGAGAAACCGCATTAGTATGAAAACAATCTAATCTCAATCTGCTCCAGTTCCTATTAAAATACTGCAAAATTTCCAAAAAAAAGGAACAGAAAATGAGAGATTATAATAAAACAAAAAAAAGGAAACAATAGAAGTAAATGTATAGGTAATCCAAAAGTAACAGCTACCAAAAAAAAAAACAAACCTTTTGCAAGTTCTTCTGGGTGTGTTTGAGAGAGATTTGGTGGGCTTTGAGTTTAAGGAAAGGAAAGTGATTAAAGAAGAAGTAAGTGGAGGAACCATGAAGAGAAATTTGGTTAAGAAACATGGGATTGTTGTTTGGTTTTTGAGTATTGGATTGAGCATCAAATTTTAACAAGTTAAGGAATTGGGTGTATGTTTTAAGGATTGCTGCTAATGGTTTTATTCCTCCATCGACTGGCGCCAAAGAAAATGGAAAACATTAGATAAAAGATAGTTTTTTTTCCGGGTGTTTTTTTTATAGGAAAAATAGTTTATTTTTAGATTTTTTTTTTCACCTATTAAAAAACTATTGTCAAATAAAATATTTAATTAAAAATGTGCTAAGGGTTTTTTTTTTTTTTTTACTTTAGTTAATGGTTATGAAAAAAAATTATTAAAAAACTGTAGCAATTGTGAACTTCTATTAAAAAATTATTAAAATATTTAAATAAAATATGTAGCATTTTATTAAATAATTTTTTTATTAAAAATATCGCATGTCGTAATTTACTTGGTTCAGAGAGTTTTTTTTAAGTAAGTTAATGGTTAGTATATAAAGTGATAATAAAATAAAACTTTAATACTTTGGCTAGGGAAAAAACTTTAAGTACTTGAGTCATGAGTGGAGGAGGTTGCATATTTTGAATACCTATTTAACATATGAGTCTTTTTTTCCGCGAAAGATGCAAAATTTTTTCATTTATAAATATTTATATGTTTAATATATTAGTTGGCCCCTAAAATTTGATTATTTTTCAAATTGGTACCTAACTTCATTTTACCATAGTGATACTTAAGGTTGGGAAGTTAATTTTTTAAGGGTAAATTACATTAGTAGTCACTCAATTTTGCTTTTTTTTTCCTTTTTCGAGCACTAACTATTCAATTTTATCTTTTTTTTATTGCCAACTAGCTAACGTAAAAATAGGAACTCCCAAAAATTCAAGATAGTTGGGTGACCAAAAAAGATAATTGAATAATTGAGTGACTATTTTGTAACTTTTCATAGTTAGATGACCAAAAATTAAATTTACTAATAGTTGAATAACCATTTTATCATTTTTCATAATTAAGTGACCAAAAAACTAAAAACATATATAGTTGTGTGACTAATGTAATTTGCCCGTCTTTTAAAAGTTCAATGTTATGAACCAATTTCAAAATGGCATCATTTTACCTCCATGAAAATCATAATATATAAACTATTTTGAAATATTAATTAATTAAATTAAACAAAATTCATGTTGACTAAGTGTTAGCTTGATTGACATCGATATTATTGCTCAAGTAGGGTTCAAGTACAATGAAACACATTAATCCTCCTATCTAAGGGCGAAAATATTTTACTATTAAAGTAGCTTGTGTTAACTTGAAGTTTCAACCTATTATTAAGAATATTATCACACCTAAAAAATGAGGGGGAAATATTTTATTAAAGTAGCCTTTGATAACTTGAAATTCCAACCTATTATTGAGGATATTATCACACCTCACAAATGAGGTGAATTCATAATTTTTTTAGTTGGGTTGGAATTAAATTATAATTTTTTTTACAAGTTAAATATAATTTTATGATTTATTAGTTTATGATTTTATCATTTTTAAAAAGATTAAATAGATTTTTTTTCATTTTTGAGGGGGCCAAAGTACAATTGTACCATATATTAACTTAAAATTTCATTATTTAAGGAGGGACTAAATTGAATAATTTTTATTTTTTAGGGGACCAAGGCCTTTTCCTACCCCTTTAAATTCGCCTATACTCACCAAAATGCCTTTGTCAAAAGTGGACTCTTAACTTTCAATGATTATTGGTTCTGATATTCTCCATACAACATTGAAAAAGTAAAAACGACTCAGTTTTTTAGGTGGGCTTGAGTTGGACATGAACAAAGCCTTTACTTAAATAAGTTTCTTTTGTATCCAATATGTTCTCTTAAAGCCTTGTTCATCAATCTTTGATAAGTTGTTCCTATATATGTTTTCCAAATCAAAGGACATAACCTTGTAATAGAATGTCCTCTATGATAAATGAGGTTATTTTATTGATATTTGATATTCACTCGAAATTGGTAATAATCGTAAAAGGTGTCCACGAAACCTATGTACTCATGTCTTGTTAATGACTCCACTTACCTATTTATTGAAGGAAAAGGGAAGTTGTTATTGGGGTAAGCTTTGTCTGGACATGTCTAGTGAATAATATCTTCAGCTCAATAGAACTCTATGGATCATGTTAAAAGAAAAAAGTACTAGCTTTTAGCATGGCTCGTCAAGGTCATTGGGAACACTCTGCGTATATGGTCCTCAATGGTTTGCACAAATTGGTTTAATAAAATATCCATCAGTTTCATTAATATCTTTGTATATTGTCTTTAACGGTTTTTGCACGCAAAGTAAAATGAAAACAAATATTGACTCACTAATTATCTAATGTTTAAATAACACTAAACAATATTGCATGGTTTGATCGTAATACAGAAAGACAGTATATATTAGTGGACAATCTAAACACGTCATTAGTTTAATCGAAAATGAACAAATCAATTGAAAGATTGATATATCGACTATCAAGTCCAATTGGGGAGATACATTATCTTAAGTATCAGAGCGGATAACTCTTAAAAGATAAAGACATAGATGTGACTGACAAGACTAACAGTAAATCGAACAGGACCCAAGATGAATAAATCCTAGATTCGTTTATGGATTTATTCACTTGTAATGTTCATAGTATGACATACCTTAATCCTAAGTAGATGATGAACTATTTATGCGTGACTCGTATAATTTGATGTAAATGAAAGCCTGAGTTCAAATAGATAAAGAACCGAAAGCTTGTAAGTTGGGTATACAACTTCTACGATATGTAGCATCATTCCATAACAAGGGAATTCATAGCCTAATAACGAGTAAATAATATCCTCTCATCAGTATTACATAATAGATGAAAAACAAACATATCCATAGATCATTTGTCTTTGTAATAAATGATTTAATTATTATTTGGTAGTAATTAACTTTTCTTGAAGGAAAATGTAATGGTCCATGAGATATAGGATTATATTGGGAGAACAAATTTATCCCAAAGAGATTAAGGATATCCTATGAGCGTAACACACTTATAACAAGGTCATTGGATGAGCATTTATTGAGTATCTTCCGCAATGGTATATAATAAGAGAGTGCAGTCATAATACTTTAGTGGATTGACTTCATGACTGAATAATATTATAATTAATATGTGAAAAGTCGAAACTTAATTACAAATAGTGTCGAATCTGATGGACTGGCAAGGGCCCTGGCCCTCCCTAAAATTATAAAATTGTTTATTTATTAGTTAACCCCTTGACTTTTGAAAAGTTTGGCCCCTTCCAACTTTGAACAATAAAAAATGTTTTCTTTCTTTCGTTTCATATCACATATGTTAACTTTTTAGCTTTAAATATTTATATAATATATTACAACTTTCTTTTTTTTGGATGATGGCCACTTTTTAATTTAACATTAAATATGAATAATTTAGGTTAAAATTCAATTTGTTAACTAGTGAAAAATAAGTCTCTTTTACTACTGTTATTAACAACTATTGTTATCAACATCTATCCTTCAAACGTGGCATCGAGTTCATCTTCTAAGTTTTTTTTTTTCATCTTTTAACAATTTTACTATTGTTTTTATTATGTTTTAATTTTATAGTTTAATTTAATTTTATAATTATTAATTTTTTTTTTATCTTTTAAGATATTGTAGTTAAGCTAGCCAACTGATTTCTTGCACAGTATTTCCCACCAAGCAAAACGATGAAGTTGTAAATAGACATCAGCAACTTCCGGTAGTTAGAAGAGGAATCACTTTATGAAGCTTAGGAACACTTCAAACTTATACTCCGTAAGTGTCTTTACCATGGTCTTCAAGATTGGTTACAATTGCAAACATTTTATAATGGTTTGGATGAGAATTCAAGGTTGAGTTTAGATTGAGTGTCCATAAGGGCATTCATGTCTGAGACATATACTGAAGGTTTCCAACTCATTGAGGACATGACAATAAATTCTTACATGTGACCAACTGGTCGATTCAAATATCGAGCTAAACCACCAACTGTGAATGCAGTTAGTGGTGAGGATAAGTTGCAACAAACCCTCGAGAGGTTTAGGAACCTTGAAATCAGATCAAATAGACCACTTATTCCCGACCAACACCATTTTGTGGGATGCTGTGTAAGCAGGGAAAATGAAAATATTGTTTGGGGTAGTAATATAGAGGGAACCTATGACAATGTTAACTATATGGGCAATAGGGGTGGTAATCCCTATTTGAACACTTATAATCCAATGTGGCATAATCATCCCAATCTTCGATGGGAAGGAAACCAAGGGGGGTCGGGAGTGAGTCCACACTAACCACACCAATTTTTGATACAATGTTGAAATGATGTCAGTGTTAGAATGCTGGTACACCCCGTGGTACAGCTGGAAGTTAGTTCCAACGATCACAACCCATATATCCATGTATGAGGAATGAATCTGAGTTGTAAGAAAAGTTTGAAATTATACTTTCCTAATCTGAGTAGGGAAAATCAATTCTAGGAAGAAAACAAACCAACAATATTTAGTTTCGACCTCTAAGGTATCTACCCAGTGAAAACGATAGAAAAACTCCTTTAAGCTTTTCAAAGAATTTTTAGAAAAACCCTCACTGCTAGACCAAAGAAATTTTTTGGGTGAAAGATGAAAGGAGAATCAAGACTTTCCTATAGTCAAAAATTCTTATTCAATAGCCAAATTACGGAGAGTGATTTAAGGGATTGGAATAAAATGTGATCTTTTTTTCCAAAACAATATGAGTTTATTTCCACCCTTGAATATATCTTTTGACCAAAATTATTTAAAACTCCTTTTCAATAATTAGGACAAAGATATACCCAATAAAAATTATATGAAACCCATTTCATATTTATTTTAATTAGATCATCTATGTTTGTGCATCAAGCATGCACACACATCATGTCTAATATTTAACTTAATAGAATTAAATTAATTATGAGAACATTTCTATAATTAATATTATTCAAGCATCAAGTTAAATTTAACTCTATCTTTCTACGTATTCCAGTCGCTTTAACCATAGAGTGTGATCCTGTAGGATCCTACAATGTTAGCGGTAATATTAGAATATTTCTAATGTTACAAACAATGTCATCTAGCAATGCATCACATCTACCCAAGATACAAGAAGTCATGGTTCGACATAACCTATCTATGATAACGTCATCTTGTAGTATATCCCTTTGTCTTTGATATCTAAATTAAACACAAGTCATGGAATAGTCACCCTTGTATAGCCCAATCTTTTGTTTCTTGATTTCCTGAGTAGATTAAGATAAACAAATGAGTGTGATATCTCATATCAACTTATTTGAGCATGTTCATGTATTTCTAGTCTCACTCGATCGAGAGGTTTAAGATATTGCTCCCATTATGTAGGAGGGGCAAATCCTATCTTGATCACTCACATTCCACTATATAGATTGTGGCATACCCAACATCAGTCTTTATAGTCCAACCATCTACGGAAGACGTTTGATTGTGTCAAAGCATACTACTCCTGATGTTGGAACAATGATAATCTCAAGTCTAAGGATCATACATGCAATTATCACTAAGAGAAATGTTGTGGCTATTACATAATAATCCAAGGAACATTCTCATGACGGGTTAGTCCAGTATATTGTTCTCTAGCATATACTTATGTGTTGATTTGATAATATTAAAAACAACAATTGTCATCAACCATACACGTGTTAGTCTCAATGCATTATTGTTGTCTAAGCCCACAATAATACTTGACTAAGGGCATTTAAGAATGATCGTATCATGCTTTGGATATTATCATTACACGATTTATTTAAACATAGAAATACTTACTTAAAACAATAATAACAAAGCCTTTGTTAATAAACTAGGTAAAAGGATGTTATTACAATCACCATATGATTGGTCTTTGGGCATTTTCGCAACAATAAGTTGATAATTGTCCACCCAATGGACAGAGAGCTATGTACGAATAACAAATGCCCTCGTTTAGTTGCGAAACCTACAAGGTAGTGAGCCACTTGAACGTATTACTCTTGTGTTGATTCCACAAGTCACGAAATAGGTCGAAAGCTTGGACCTGGGTTTGTGAGGTGCAACTATAACAATTTATATTTAAGTTCATATTTAAATTAGGGTTACCAAACATCCTTAAACTATGACTTGGGTTCTAAAATGTTTCTTAAACTTCACAACATTTTGATTGATCTCTCCAAATAAATATCAATATTGTACCAATCAAGTGCTTTCATTGTCCTAATGTCAACTTGAAAGTTAAATGGCATCTCAAATTTGGCATAGAGCATATTAAAACAAGTAGATCAAAATTTAAACACATGTCTAACTGTTGTATAAACATCTTTAGTCTACCGTGTTAAAAAATAATGTCTATTTTTTATTTATTAACACATTATATCCATATTGTCCATAGATATAAACGTGTTTTAAATTTGATCAAGTTTTTTTAAATAGGGTTTAGAGTTATGATACACTATAAATTTGAATCAAATAAAAGTTAAACACCAATATATTTAAAAATGATATGATGACAAGTATAGCGTTTAAAATTTACAATTTTATCAATTTACCCCTTATTTTTTTTTTTGAGTTAAATTTGACTCTCAACTCTTAAAAAGAAAATCAAATTGAACCATCCTTTCAAAAAAAAGTTTAATTCTTGTTTTTGACAAAAATACTAATTAAAATGTTAAATTTTTAAACATGGCAGCTTACATGACAATCACGTGTATTTCATGCTATTTTTTGAATTTTTGTGATTTTTTAATATCTCTATATATTTTAAATTATTTATTGAAGTGGTGTGTAAAAAAAATAATGTCATATCAGTATGAAGAATATTATCAAATTTAACTAGAAAAAGAATAAAGATCAAATTGATAAAATATATAAACTTTAAAGATTAAATTTAGGGTAAATTACACCAACAGTCACCCAACTTTGGGGTAGCTGACAAAACAGTCACCTAGGTTTCATTTCAGTCACTTAACTTTCAAAAAGTTACAAAACAGTCCCTAACGCCGTTTTCCGTCACGGACGTCACGGCAAAGTGACATGGCAAGTAACGGGGTCCAATGGCAGTCCAGCTGGCCGGTTAGTCTAGCTTTAACATCTTGTTAAAGCATCAGTTTAGGGTTAGAAAAAAACAGTAGAAGAAGAAGAGGAGAAGGAGAAGAAGAAGGAAAAGAAGAAGAAGGAGAAGAGGAAAAATGGAGATGCCCGAAGTGATTCCGGTGTGCTATTGTGGAAACCCAGCCAAATTAAGCATGTCTTGGTCCAATGACAACCTGTAGGAGGTTTTTGGGTGTAACAAATTGGTGATCGATTTCAAAAACCATGTCGATTCTTCAGCTGGTTTGATCCACCATTGATGCCCCGTTCAAGAATGGTGTTGTTGGGTCTTCTGAAAAAAGTGAGGACATTGGAGGATGCAAGGAAGAGGGAGAGAATAACCTGGTTATTGGTGCTTGTAATTGTAACTGTTTTGTTGTTTTTAAAAGCTTAAAATCATCTTATGTTCATTGAAAACCAGCTTATGTTTTGTAATTTTGTTCTTTGGTAAATTGTTGCTTATCTTTGGTATATTGTTGCTTAACCATCTCATAAATTTCTTTGGTATATTGTTGCTTAACTTGACTCATGGCTATTGGTATACATGGATAACTAGCTCATGTTGTTGTTTACAAAGACTTGAAAGACTTGAAATGGGATATTTTTGTTGATTACAAATTGTTGTGGAATATTTTTGTTGCTTAACATATGTTATACATGACTGCTTGTATACATAGCTAACCAGCTCATGTTATTGTTTACAAATTTCTAGAACAAGTATTATACATGGCTACTGGTATACAGAAAAAGAAAATAGATGGAAAAAAACCTATGCATTTGTCAATTTTTCACACATTAGAAGAGATAACAGATGGAAAAAACATATGTATTTCTCAATTCTCACACATTTCTCAATAGTCACAAATAGAAAAGATAACAGCTGGAAAAAAAACATATGCTAGAAGAGAATAGATAACAAATAGCATGGATCAATGCTCATATATTAAGGTGAAAATGCCAAATTGTTTACAAAAGGAATAAGGGGCCAAATATAGCCAAATTTTCCTACAATTCACCACAATTGAACAGATGTGAATTGTAGGAAAATTTACAAAAAATTTCAGTGACTATGCCTAAGTTTATCAACAGTAGCAATCATAGGTAAATTTACAAAAAGATTATCTGCCTAAGTTAATAAATCAATAGTAGGCAAATTACACATTCTCAAAAAGTTAACAAAATGCAGTCTGTTCACATCATCATCAATGGTCTGTCATGGATGACTCTTGATTAGAAGGCATCCATCTAATGGTGGTTGGTTTTCTCTTGAATGGGAGCTTTTGTCTTAGGATGACTTGTTGATGAGTTGGGGCAATAGATAAGCGAGTTAGGGAAGCTCTTTGAGTTGAGGTACCCTCTTGCTGATTTGGGGTAGCTTTGTTCTTTGAGTTGGGACACTAACTTTATGTCTTTTAACCTACAAGAACAAGAGAAATCTGAAAAACAAAAAAAAAAATTCATAAATAGAAGTATACTGTAACTTAAGGCAAATGACTTACTGGAATGTTTTGGCCAACTTCCCCTTTGCAACTCATCCTATTGTGGCCTACTATTTTGCATTTACTGCACCTTATCTCTACCTCTCTCTTGCTCAGCCTTTCTGTTATTTGTGGTTCATCAGGTTCTTTCCTTCTCACCTTAGTAGGTCTGCCAGGTGGCCTTCTTAGTGGAGGAGGCAATATTGGTAGCATGTTTGACAAAGGGGCCCATTGTTTAGGACCCCCCACTGGACTTACAAAGTTGGAGTAAATTTGAAGTCGGGTTTGCTTGGTATACTGGAGTTTGTACATAGGTCTCTGGGAACTCTTCTTTTAAATGAATAATGACTAATGCATGCATGCAAGGGATGCGGTGAGATCCCATTCCTGCGCAGAGCAAGAATTCTCAACTAAGTCCACCACATCTTTGGTCGCTGGACCACATTCAACACGATACTTGTCCCCACCAGCATGTGATGGAACACACCTAAAATATACGATCAAGCATGTTTGTTTAAAACATAATCACTAAAACAACATTGTGAAGCAGACCCACCAACAACGATACATACACCCTAAAAAAACAAAGCCCCACCAACATGCATATTATAAAAAAAATACTCACTGCATGCATATTAAAATAGGCAACACACTAACAATCACTGCATGCATATTAAAAAACAGTCAACACACCAACAATCAGTGCATATTAAAAAACATTCACTAAAATAGCATGTGATAAGCAACAGGAAGTTAGAATATAGCCATCGAAATAATTTTTACCTTAATGAGTCTTTTATATTTAAATCCACCTTTTTCTTGATCTTTGGACACAACATTCCTTTCCATTTTCAAAGCTTCTTTCTTTCTTCTTGACAATAAGCAACATAATCTTGGTCCTTATTGTTTCCATCATTGTCGTAATAGGTTTCTCTCTTGCTTCCAGTATCATCTGTCAGTAGACAACATAAATGATTAGTGAATTGCTAATGATTAGTAAGAAACATAAAACATAGTGGTTTACCTTGTTAAATGATTCGGAAAGACTATTCACCAACATGTCGAATGGCTCCTAATTGAGAAGTGAGACCTTGACCCGGTGAGTAGGGTTTTTTCCTTCACCAATCATAAGCATGCTTGATTGGTTTTCCTCGATTCATCCATGGCATCATCAAACTCCCTTGTAGTGCTTGCTCTAGCAGCTTTCCAAAGCAAATCTTTCAATTCCTTTGTTCGAAAACCAGCCTTCTTGAAATTGGCATGTAGGTGCCTAACACAGTGTCTTGTTTCTGCATTAGGAAACAACATATATATTGCTTCTACAAGTCCCTGCAATTAGAAAAAAAAATAGTTTAATTCTTTGACAAACCCTAATAGAAACAACATAAAAGAATAAATAAATGGAGTTTTACCTTTTGTTTGTCAGACATGAAACATATCTGGTACGAGCTCACAATTTCCAAGTCTATTGCAAGCAACTCTAAGAACCACAGCCATGATGCTTGGTTTTCACTTTCAACAGCAGCATATGCAAGAGGATAGATGCCATTATTTGCATCTACCCCAACAGCTGCAAGCAAGTAGCCACCATAGTATCCCTTCAAGAAACATCCATCTAAACCTACTATCCTCCTACAACCAGCCCTATAGCCATCTTTGCATGCTTGCAGACAGACATACATCCTTTGAAACAACCTGTTATCCAAATAACAGATTGTTGTTGTTCCCTCATTTTGGGTCCTAACCTCCAACAAATACTCATAAATCTTCTCATATTGAGCCTTATGAGCTCCTTCAATTAATTCAACTGCCCTAAGTTTAGCCCTCCTACATTTGGTTAATGAGACTAAGCAACAAAAATCTCTTTTCACATCTTGTTGTAATGATTTCAGAGAATAATCAGGATCAGCAATGAACTTTTCTTTATAATGTTCACCTATCCAAGCTGAGGTTACATTCCTATTTTTATAGACTTTAGAACAAGTATGGTTAGGGTTTGAACTCCTAATCTGCCAAGTCTGGTCAGTAGGGTCATTAGGGTTCAGCTTAGAAGCCCATATGAACCAAGAACATTTTTCACTGCAGACTGCCTTTAACCTTTTTAAATCATTTTTGGGAAACTTAATAAAATAACTATTCAACCTACCATACTGCTTGGCAGCTTCTTTTAGACTGTCTTTAAACTTAAATAACATTCCAACTTTAAGTTTAGGATTACTCATGTCATTCTCTAGGTTGAACTCAGGCCAATTTTGGCCATCTGAGTCAGATCCATGTGCACTATCTAACCTCCCAGAATCATCACTATCACAGAGTTCATCTACTTCTATACCATCCATGTTTAAACCATCTAAATTAACTCTCTCAGATGCATCACTATCACTACCAGACACATCACTACCAGACACATCACTACCAGATATGTTTTCTTCATTCTCATTAAAATTGTCATCAATTAAACCTGCCAAACAAAGTACTCATCAATAAAGGCAGACAACATAGACAAACACTTTAACCATTTCTGTCAGACAATAACCAATACAAAATACCCAATAATTTAATACAAACACTCTTGTCATGCACATGGCAGACAACAACCAATATAAAAATTAATTTAATCAAACACAACCATTTTTCTCATGCACATGGCAGACAATAATAGGCAATAACCAGTACAATAAAGAAGGTAAATAACAATAGGAGCTTGGATACAAACAATGACAGATATACACAATAAACATCAGTTTAATAATGTATAATTTAATGGCAGATACAAACAATGGCAGATATACACAATAAACATCATATTGATAATGACATTCATACAATGGAAGATATACACAATAAACATCAAATTTATAAGGACATTCATACAATGGCAGATACAAACAATGGTAGATATACACAATAAAGATCAGTTATCATATAATGACAGATACAAACAATGGCAGATATACACAATAAACCTCAATTTGATAATGTCATTCATACAATGGCAGATATACACAATAAAGATCAGTTTGGTAATGGCATTCATACAATGGCAGATACAAACAATTAACATCAAAACCAAAATCGAAATAACCCTAAACAATGGCAGACACAATACAGTACACATTATATGTCATACACTTTAAAAACCAAACACTAATCTGTCATGCACATTAATAACAAATAAAATCAAAATCGAAATAACCCTAAATTAAAATCGAAATCAAAATCAAATTCTAATCCTAAATTGAGATCGAAATCGAAATCGAAATTGAAATCAAAATCTAAATCAGAATCAGTGAGTATTTCAAAATTGTAATCAAAATCGAAATAGAAATCGAAATCAAAATTGAAATCGAAATTAAATTTGAAATCGAAATATCCCTAATTAACCCTAAATCGAAAGAACAGCATTGAAATCCAAAAAATTTAAAACTAAATGCAACAACTTACCCGTTAAAGTGGATGTAACAACACTGGTAGCTTCCCTTCTATTGCCCATTGTCTCTGACAATCAAAAACACTGAATGGTTTCTGGTTCGTCTTTTTTTCTCCCTAAACAAAATAGACAATCGTCCCCTAAAACTTATACTTGTTAATCGATTATTGAATCGATTTCTAACCCTAAATCCTTCTTAATCAATTCTCAATTTAGTTTAAACCCTATAAAACCCCAAATCACAATCGAAATTTCCCAATCGATTTTCCTTCCCCCCCCCCCAAATCCTCCTAAAGCTAATCTGTTCCTAACCCTAAATAATTAACTCATAACCCTTCAAATTTTCCCTAAACCGACCCCAAAACCCATCAGCCATCGCCAACGTGGCAAGTTAACTTGCCACATCTGCGGTTAACTTGCCACGTCAGTAATCCCGTTAACATCCTAACGGTAACTGTTAGTCAGTGACTGTTTTGTCACTTTTTTTAACGTTAGGGACTGTTTTGTAACTTTTTGAAAGTTAAGTGACTGAAATAAAATCTAGGTGACTGTTTTGTCAGCTACCCCAAAGTTGGGTGACTGTTGGTGTAATTTACCCTTAAATTTACCATTTCGCCAAAAATTTATAGAGGTGTTCGTTGAGTTAACGATTGACCGGAACTCCCCCGCCTTCACAACGGTCACATCGATTTACAGTGTTAAAACGACCTCATTTCCCTCTCTCCTTAATTCTTTTAATCCCTATCCCAAAACCTAGAAAAACAAAAATCGCATTGATCTCTCAAATCAAAACCCCTAAAACCCTCAAATCCCCTACCATGGCAATCGCGAGAACGGGCGTCTACGTCGACGATTATTTGGAGTGTAACAGTCCCCAATTGCTCCACTTTATCACATCAAAATTTAATTTTTATTTTTATTTTTTTTCTATATAATTGATTTCGAGCTTGAATTTCATGTTTAATTTGAAGTTTCGAAATTTTGTTTTTTGATTTCCGATAGACTCAAGCACCTTGCCAGCTGAGCTTCAAAGACTCCTCAATACAATTCGAGAACTCGATGAACGGTCCCAATGTAAGCTTATCGTATTTTTGGTATTCTAAAATTAGGGTTTTGAATTGGGGATTTTGATTAAAATTACACTATATGTTCTTTTCTTTGGAAGCTATGATTAATCAGACGAGGCAGCAAACTAAGTACTGTTTAGGAATTGCGGCGAACAGAGGGAATGGAAATAGTTATATGAATAATGGTCATGAAGATGAGGAAACCGTTGAGAAAATGCGGAAGGATATAGAGGCCAGTCAAGAAAATGCACTGAGTTTGTGCACTGAGAAGGTTTTGTTGGCGCGGCAAGCTTATGATTTAGTGAGTTTTGATTGTTTGTTTTTTTGTTAGTGTCCTTATTTGAGCTTGCATTGTTGTTGATTATGTTGTAATTGAGGTTTTTTGTGGTATGATTGTGTAGAAAGCTATGAAATTGCTAATTTTCTGCGTCACTTTTAACTAGCATGTGTGGATTCAAGTGATTATAGGTCACAAGCTCCAAGTAGTTGTTTGCATGGCAGAGCATCTAAGTGTTTTTTCCCACCACTATAATGTTTGATTGAAAAGTGAAGAACAATAGATATCTGGTTCAAGCTAAGAAAAGGCATAGTTCTCAATTTAATTCAATTTGTCTGTCTAACATGATAGCTTTCTTGTTTACTTACCCTTTGTAAGAAAGAGATTAGAGTTTTTGCATCTTGTTCAACCACATTTATGGATTTAATTTAGTCTAAACTAAAACTATAGGTTCCAGATTTGTGTTTATATTCAGCTTTAGGAAGTTCTGTCATTTCATGAATCATATTATAGTTAAAGCTCACAAAATGATGATACCTGAAACTTATTTCAGATAGATAGCCATGTAAAACGTCTTGATGAGGATTTGACCTACTTTGCAGAGGATCTAAAGCAAGGTATAGTAATTGCAATCAAAATTGAGCATTTTTTAGGGATGAACTTCTGCTTGATTATCAATTTGTCACCCTGCTTTTTCTTCCTGCAATATATCAGAAGGAAAAATTCCACCGGATGAGCCTGCCATTCTCCCTCCACTACCTATTGTTCCTCCAAAGGTTGAGAAACGCAAGTTCTTTTATGGAACACCTCAATCAAAGAGACTGGATTACAGGGATAGAGATTGGGATCGAGAGCGTGATAGGGATTTTGAACTGATGCCTCCTCCAGGAAGCCATAAGAGAGATTTTGCTACCCCTCTTGATGTTGATCAACCCATTGATCCAAATGAACCTACTTATTGTGTCTGCCATCAGGTTCTGCCTCATTATTTTTGTAGATATAACTATTTATTTAAATAATTTTTCACTGCCTTCTTGATTTTAAAGCTTTACTTCAAAATTGAAGGCTTGTTTTATATTATGTAGGTATCATTTGGAGATATGATTGCATGTGACAATGAAAATGTGAGTTCCTTCCTCTCTGCCCTTTTCTTTTTTAAAATTTAAATATTATCATTTACGAGTAGTAATGTAGTTTTTTGTATTTATTTACTTTGCTTCTATGTATTTTCACTTTTAGGTATTAAAGTTTCTCATATCTGAGTGTCAAAATAATGGATTATGAAAATGAATTAACGGATAATGTGGTGTGGCAGTAATTTGCATATATAGCGCAAACACATGATGGAATACAATGATGTTTACAAACCTCCCCTGTTACCCCAAAATTTTGATATGTACTTATTCTCATGATTGACACTATAACTATCAACAATTTGGTGGGTACTTATTGATTTAACGTTTCTATTCCTTCAGTGCCAAGGAGGTGAATGGTTCCATTATGCTTGTGTTGGGCTGACACCGGAGACAAGATTCAAGGGAAAGTGGTACTGCCCGACCTGTAGGATGCTTCCACAATGCCAATAAAGACATATATCTGTATTGCATGATCTGGGATGTTTCAGTAAAAGTGCACATTATGCTGTTTAAGCAAACCTTTTCAGAGTTTAGGAAGTAGTTAACTGTAATTCAATCAAGGGATATAGGTGTTGTTACAAAGCTTTGAACCATTAAATTTGACAGAACTTCAGATTCTTTGAAGTAAATGTGCAGAAATCTAACTTTTGATGGATTGTATACGATCAGATGTTGGAAGAGCTTGGTCTGCTGCCTCCCCTATGAGATTAACCATTTTCTATTATTTTGATAGTCAAAAAGAATGGAAAAAAAGGAAATGTGTCAACAGAAACAACCAAATCTTCTCTTCTATTGTGGGTGTTAAACGCTGCTTTACCTACCTGCAATGCTCGACACCAGCTTGATAGAGATGAAAATTCAGATTGTGGATTTGGATATCCAAAGATGATATCTTATTATTTTTTGCGGATTCGGATATTGCAAATAGATACTTCAGATTCAGACTAATTGCGGATAGATATATCGGATATTCATTATATAAATCTGCATTGTTTATTTGGATTGCAAATTCGGACTCGGATATCCAATGCATTGGTTACAAAATACTTATAATTTTGATATTATATATATATGAAACGAATTTTAGTAGATTTAAATTTTGATTTTGAATTTGGTTTTCTTTTTGTGGGTTCAGATATTCAACTGATAATAATATTTAATTCAGATTCAAATTTAGATAGTAAACTCGAATAATTTGTGGGTGACTTATGGATTCGGATAATTCAAAAAATGTATATACCTGATCTGCTACCATTTTTATGAGCTCATTAATGGTTTCCATATGGCTTGGTTGAAAATATAGTATCTTATTTTCTTTTATCTTCATTATGGATAACACCGTACTGATGTGGAACTTTGAACTTTAATCTCCTTCATTTGTTCAGAGTTTGAACAATGAGGAAATGTGCTTTTGTTGCATTCAATACTCAACAGTAACTAAAACCTTTCTTTTTACACAGGCATGAAAGCCATGAAAGTTTATTTGATGCATATAAAAAGCATGGTAAGGATGATTTACATATTTGGGTTGTGTAAATGTTGTGAACCTCTCCACACTTCTCCTGGACCTAACATTATGGGTTTAAGCATGGTTGACTGACCTACACATATAAAAGAATACTCTCCATAGATTTCATGGCTTGAACCAGGGCTGTACATATACACTTCATCAAATCCATCTCTTCCTACAACAACAGAGTTTCTTCTACCCTGTTCCATACAAAAAAAGAAGCAAAGCAAAATGAGTGTCAGCCTCATACTTTGATAACTGTAAAAATGGGAGCAACATTTGAGTTTTCCATGAAAATTACCCTGTCAATGAGTGTAAAGAACCTAGGTGCACAGGTGTATATCCTGCTCATTTGCTCATTCAACTGCTTATACCCATCATCTTCTTCACCTTCCATTTCTTCTTCACTAGCATTTTTTTTATTTCTTTGTCCCAAACCACTGAAAAACCCTTTAAGTCCCATTTGCTTCCATAGTTGGCCGATTTCGGAATCGTTTTCCTCATCGAAATCTGAAGGAATTATACCAAAATTGGACAAAAAGGGTGGCACATTATGAAAATTTGATCCTTCTAATCCGAGTGCGTATGTTGCTTCTGGACTGCTAACAGTTAAGTGGCTTATAATAGACCCTGTCCATTGTAATGGTGATGAATTCGAGTTTGTGACTGAAATCTCTGAGGTTAAGATGTCTTCTCCGAGTGTCACAATATGTCTTGTTTCAACCATATTGTCTGTATCACTGCTTATCAGTTCAACCTGCATTTATTTCATGCTGTTTCTGAATAGTTTCCTAAATGTAAATACCGTATGTTTAACAAAACAATATATTAAACTGACCTTAATAGAGTCCTTTGAATTGCCTCTAATATCACGAAGAACCCAAGTACTTGGAGACCATGGAACTTCATTATCATCTTCATAGTTGAGGGCTAAAGACACCCCACCTTGTATGACAGCCTCACCATCGTCTCCCTCCGAAACCGATGTGTGCAATAGCTCAACTGTGCTGCCATGCCACATCGGAGCCTTGTAAGATGTGATCAAACCACTTGGAAGCATTAGAGTAGCTGTGCTGCCATTATCCAGTCCCATTTTGGCAACACAATTGTCACCAATACCTTCAAAGGTAACTCCATGGCCACTGAATTCTCCTTCTAGATAGTCCACATTGATTGGTTGGTAAGGAACCGAAGCTACATATGGAAGTGAAAGCTCTTTCCTGATATTGTTGTACTGCAGAGATGTAGAAGAAAGGTAAGGATGATAATACAAGTGATGGCTAATTGGTCTTGCAGATGAAAAATGAGTGAAGCTGGGTGAGAAAAGTGAACTGTAAGCCATACTGAAACAAGACTCAGTTGCAGCTAGGTGTGGATTTTCATTGTTTTCATGACAAGAGAGAAAGAGGGTGGTCCCTTATCCTTTGATTTCCGTTAGGATAATTCAACAAATATCTTTGGTTGGTTCCAATTGAAGGCTGGAAAGATATTTATCGTTTCGCTTTCTCTTTGTTTTCTTATGACAGAAATCACCACTTTACTATTTACCAGCAGTAAAAGTACAGAAGCCTCTACTAAAAAAAAGAGCAAATTAGTAACTGTACAATAGATCCAATAGCAAACTGGGTCGATATGAGATGCATGTGGCATGCCATATGTAACTGCCTGATTATTTCATCGACCACACCAAACTTTAACAATAGAAATGGATGAAAATTTCAACGAAAAGGACTAGTTTGCTCTTTTATTTAACGTACAAGGACTAATTTGCTCATTTTTGGAGTAAAGGGGGGGGGAAAAGCAATCTAACTCCTAGTACAGGGACCTCCATGGTACTTTTACCAGCAACCAACCTTATCTTTTTCTGATGGTAGGAAATGAGCTTAGTACCTTTGGATTGGTTTCTGGTTTTCTTGGTTCTTAGCTCCCTAGCTGCCCCACTTTTGATATAATTCAAAATCAAACATTTAGAAAGCAAACCAACCTAGTTGGGGTCAATTTTCTTTCCTTTTACTTCTAACACTTTAATTAATAAAGTAGCTGCTAGACTCCAAAGTTGGAGTAATTTCAGTGCAAAACTTAGAGACTGTTATCTATTTGCTTTATTATTGCAAGCATAGATCACTATGAGTCAATGAATTGCAGCAACATTACATAGAATATAGACTACAATAATGGTTTCCAAAAACCAGCTAATTGAAAAAGGGAACAATTAAAATGGAATATATATATATATATATATAATTACAAGTTATCGTGCTCAATGACTTGAGCTCCTCTCCAATTTTCACCAGGTTTTATAACAACAGGCACCAGCATTGAAGCCGGTCCAGTGCAGATAAAATAATCCCTCCCATACTTCTCTGCTAATGAACCAGGGCTTGATAAGTATATATCTTGAAACCCCATTCTTATTACCCTGAAGGACAGTTCTCTACCCTGCAAAAAATAACCAACAAATAGATGAAACTTCAGTCTGTATATGTATATGTGTGTAACAGATCAAACAGTTTAAAGGGTTTAGTTTACCTGATCAAGAGTTTCATATTTTGAAGGTGGGGTGTCAAAAATTGGCTTCAGTCTCTCTGATGGTGGAGCAGCATACACTCTACTCAGCTTATCCTTCAACATGGTGATTGGCACATCTTGTTTGGTCCATACACCTGGTTTCTCTTCATTATCAGAACCAAACCATCCTGAAGATTCAGTTTTCATTGCTTCAGATGGGGATAACAGCTCGAAAGGTGAAGACAATGGCGGATGCGAGCAGTAAGAGCAGCCTCTGAGTCCATGAATTGCTGTTCGACTTCTTTTCTTGAAGTTCAAATGGCTAAGTATTGCACTGGTTAAACTCACATCTTTGCGGCCATTGTTCCGTACTATGACTGCTGTTGCTATGCTTACTGGATAAAGGGAGACGACATAACTGATATCTAGAGTTCCAGCAGTACAGCTCAACTCAACCTGGAAAAAACGCATTCAAAAATTTTATATAAGGCCTGCATTTATAGAATGTTTTGCATCAGACTTTCATGTATTATATGGACACGAACCGATCATGGACAAATCTGGATTCACTCAAACTCGGCTCATTTACGGCTCTAAACAAAATAACAAATGGTATTGTACAAAAAGACTTCTAAACTGAATAAACTTGAAATTTGCAAGCGAGAAAAATACCTGAAGAGCATCAATGGCATCATTATCAGCATCCTTTACAGTCCAGTCATAGCCTGATAGAAGCGACCCTTTTGAACTTTTTTCAGTTGCATCATTGATGACCAGACCAATCCCTCCTTTGAACTTGGTAGAGTCAGTTCCCGCAGCAGGAACTGTGTAAAGGATCTCCTCTAAGCCATCGTCTTTCCAATATACTTTAGGTTTGTAAGAAGTGACATGAGCATCAGGTATTCTTAGTTTCAGTGAGCTTCCATTTCTTACTGTCAGCTCAACAAATGGGACGTTGTTGGACTCTGAGAATTTGATGCCTTTGCGACCAAATTTTTCATCAAGAGCCTCTGAAGTGGGAAGGGTAGTTGTAGTAGGAGTTGCAGAAGAAGCGGAAACAGCTTTGATTATGTTTGGTTTTGGAAGAGAGAAAGACAGAAGGGAAGCCATTGTTTGAAGGAAGAAAAGTCTTGTTAGCTTCCACACAACAGTGGAGTAACTAAGCTGGTAGGCTCATCCTTTTGGCAACCGTTTTGTTTGGATATGCTTTTTCGGCCTTAGATTTTCACATTTTTGCACTTACTCTCCTATCTCAACTTTTTTGTCAAAGGTTTCCCCACTTTTCTTCTTTTTTTTTTTCATCCAAACTACTATAAGATAGTGGATAAATTTATACACTAGTAAGAAGCAAACCATAACACAGTCTATAAAATACAATATATTAGACATAAATCAATTCCAATTTTTACATCTTCAAAATCAGGGAGAAATCATGTGATTTATTTTAGCTAAACCAAAAATTCATAATAAAAATTTCTGATTCAGTTTAGCTAAGCATAAAGAAGTGGGCCTTCCGCATCTCAACAAAAGTACTAAACTTTTTGGGTCAAAAATGCTGAAAAGTTTCCAGTGCTATACCCAACAGTAAAAAATAGGATAGCTAGAATGTTTGTATTGACCATTTATCAGTTTTTCAGCAAAATATATGTTTTTGAATATGAAACATTTCGCGCAAATGACGAAATTAATATGAGAACTCGGGATCTAACAGAATGTCAATTGTCAAAGGAAGCAACATTCATCACATTTACTGATGGAAAAATTACAGAATTGATTAGCACAAAACAGAAAACACAGAACCATAACAATTTTCAAAACAAAAGCAAAACTTTGTTTCAAAGTGTTTTTAGCATCTCCGAAGATGCCTAACAAAGTCCGAACCAGCCCTGATGAGAAAAAAGAGAAAGGAATGGCATATCATGTTGCAGATCAGAAGACTTAGTCCTCATCCATTCCTGCAGGTTGCTCTCTCCTTCCAGGACCTCCAGCTGGTTTTGCCATTATAATCTACAAAATTGAAGGAATAGAATAGTAAGCTTGGCGAATG
This sequence comes from Gossypium anomalum, assembly GCA_025698475.1. Taxonomy (NCBI): domain Eukaryota; kingdom Viridiplantae; phylum Streptophyta; class Magnoliopsida; order Malvales; family Malvaceae; genus Gossypium; species Gossypium anomalum. The sequence goes on from CM046966.1 coordinate 85,963,257, forward strand.
AAAACTTTTTGAAACCCAAATATATTTCTAGCTCTGTTCCAAGTTAATTTACCTGATCGACCCGTAGAACAGTGCAGGCAGCATCAGCAGCATATTTGAGAGCGAAAAACCTGTGGGAATAAGGGAAAAAAACACGAGAAAATAAGATAAAGATCGTATTTTTAGTGTAGTGTGTCCTTCGCAAAGAACTCATGAGCTAGAAAAGTTAAGAACAAAGAGCAACTTACTTGGTGACATAAAGATCCCAAATATTCAGGGTTGACACATCTTTGCAAACACCATCCTCGGAGTCACCTCCCCCCAAGTCAATACCCACTTTGGTATTTCCGGATGCATGTTTTTCATACAGCTTAGATATGATACCCATTGGATTGAGACCAGCATTCTCTGCTAGGGTTCTTGGTACCATTTCAAAACTTTCAGCAAACTTGGCAATGGCATACTGATCCAATCTGCATAACATCCAATTTTAGAACTAGAAACCTCTTCTAGTACTTATCCAAATCTACTATAAATTTCAAGAATTATATTAGATCCCTAACAGAGAGATGAAACATTAATGATAAATGCAAAATATAAGACTAATGTGTGTTACTATGTCCAACGACATAAAGGATGTAGGTGTAACACACAATATGCAGGATGATACTTTGTAGTAAGGAAGTAAAAAGTAGAAAAAAAAATAGATCACCCTGTTTCCTTGAAGGAGAACTCTTTCAATCTTCTAGCCAACTCAATTTCAGTAGCTGCAGCTCCAGGTACCATTCGACTGTCCCTGCACATTGCCTGACCAAAAAAAAAAAAGGTGGCATTAAGAATGTGATAATGATACTTCTCTAGAAATTTACATCTAAAAACAAACAAGAAAGATTGTCTCAGAAGGTGAGAAAATCAGAACTCAATAAGGTTTGTTGAGGAGAACACTCGATACATGAAAAAGCATATAGAAACAGGGAAAATATTTGGCAACAATCACCTTATATGTGTTCACTCCATCATCAACAGCTCTTTCAAGATCATCCAATATACTATCAGTACTTCCTCGTAGAACCACAGTGGCAATCTTGTTACCACCTTCTTCACTTCTCACAACAGTGACCTACAATCAGTAGATAATACAGCATAAGATGAGAAAAGGACAAGAAACAAATATGAGTAAAGCAAACTCTTCAAACATACCCGAGAACCACCAATTTCCTCGACTGAAATTGAATCAACAAATCCCAAATCATCCGGCTTTGGTTGGCTGAGTTTTAACTGTCGAAAGAATCAAAGGTTCATTAGATTCCAAACCAAAAGATAAGATCCTTTTTTCTTTTAACATAATCTAGACAGAATGCTTACAAGAGCGGAAGTTCCCGTAGTGCGGCAAAAACGCCTCAGTTCAAATTTTGAGCTGATTTTCAAGACCATTAACCTGCAAGAAAAGGATTCCAAACTAGACATGTTAAACAAGGCTGCAAAAGCTCCAAAGCAAAATATATATGAATCTGAAACTAGACCAACACATCATACACATCAATTAACTATGTCGAATATGCATATATCCGACTTTAACAAAGTGGTCCAAAACAAGAAAGAAAAAAGCAGAATTAAAAATGTGAAAAAGGAAGCTTAATATACTTGTAACGTTCACAGAAATGTAATGCCATTTCACCAACAGCTCCTCCACTGACAATAACTTTGGCACCAGAATCAGCAACTGCTTTGATGAGTTCCTCAACCTTAGCTTCTTCAGTTTTAGAATAATTCTCTAGCTGTGAGATGAGAAAACCTTCCACGGTTAGACATATTTGACCAACGAAAACCCCCTAATGCCAATTACTTATCAACATAGAGATAGGCCTAAGACAAAAACGTGTATTATTCTCCTAATTTACCTGCTCAGCTGAGTGAATCAATACAGTTCCTTTTGTTTCAGTGGCAGATGAATCAACGCCACTGGCAAACACAGCCACCTATGACAAAGTGAACAAAAAGGCACAAATCAGAAGGCAATAAAACTTATATTTTCAATTAAAGATTATATCACAACTGTTATAGAAATCAATCAACTAGAAATGGAAAGAGGGAGAAAAATGATTGTATACCTTTGCCTTCTCCATACGCTTTATACTTCCCACAGCATCACCTTTTAAAACCATCCCTCTAACAATTGTACAATTATGCAAACCCCCTCCAACAAGCTTTGACACACGGACATTATCAACATCAAAATTTGCAGGGTTCTTGGGGCAGACTTGGATGCATGCCTATGATGCAAAAGAAATAAATAAAATGTAGCCATGATATCCTTCAAAAGTGAAGAGCTAATAGACTAATGGATCAATCATAGACAAATAAATAAAAAGAAGAAGTTGCAAGTTACATCAGCTATAAGGGAACATAATATGTCTTCCTGTCCATGTTGTTTACTAGCAACTGCAGCTTTCATTCGAGTAACAACTTGCTCTTTATTCCTAACATCCATAGTTTCAGAACCTTTCTCCACAAGTTCCCCCAACACCTCAATTGCCTACAAATGTTACAACATAAAAACTATAATGGCAAATCCAACACCTTATCATAATTAGCAACACTCAAGTCATTCAAGTTACTTAGTAAAGCAAAGGGCAAACCTTGCTAATTGATTTAGTATATCCACTGATGATCTCACTCGGGTGCAAGCCCATCCTAATAAGCTCCTCTGCATTTTGGAGAAGCTCACCGGCAAAAGAAATCGTCAAGTTAGCGCCATCTCCGATCTCCTCTTGCTGAGCCTTACCAGCTAGAACTAAAATCTTGGCCGCAGGATGTTGAACCTCGAGCTCATTGACAATAGTAGCAGCATCGTTGGTAACAAAGAGCTTGTCTAAATGATTAATTACCATCTTATTCATGCCTACAGAAAGAAAAAACAGTAGATCGATCAATTGAAGCAAATGAGGCGGCATTTGAAAAAGAACAGCCGATGCGGATTTCAAACAGAATCGAAAAAAAAATTGGGCAGGTTTCAGACCAAAGAGAAAAGAAGGTACCTTCGGGGCCGAGGGAAGTGCGGGTGATGGTGGAGAGTTGCTTGCAAGCATCAATGTTTTTGAGAACAGCTTCGTCGAGACCTGAGAGATGCTTGTGACCTTCCTTCAGCATGGATTGTATGCCATAAGGCTGCATTGAGAACCCCATTTTTGTTCTATTTTTGCTCGAAACCCTGACTTTAGGAGTGGAGAAATGGGGGAAAAGATTCAACCTTTACGCTTGTTGGCTTGGAAGAAGAGGGGATACCGAAGTATGTAGCAAGTGCTTGAGTGGGTTTTTAGTCCCAGGAAAGCCCTAGAAGCTGGAGGAACGCATTTCACGCGCCCGCGGTTCACGTGAGAGAGATCATTTGCTTTTCTTTTTAGGGTTAATACATTCGGAACCTCCAAAACTTTTGATATTAATCGTGAATTAGTGTCAAGTTATCATTTTTTAACTTAAAAAAGAATTTAGATACTAAAAAGATATAAATTAAAAATTATTTTATAAAACTTAAGGTTTAATATAACATTTCATACTTAAACTTAGCATATTCTCTTAATTTAGCACCTAAATTTTTTTGTCCAATTCGATACGACAATTTTTCTTAAGTTGGTACTAAATTTAGCACTTTTTTCTAATTTTGTACTTAAGCTTTTTTAGATTTAATTTGGTATTCAAACTTGTTAAATTATATACAAATTACCCCAAAAATACTAACTGTGTTAAAAATTTCAATAGAGGAAACTTGTGTTAAAAAATTATGCATTAAGCTATACTTAATGAATTAATATTGAATAAGAAAACAAGAATTTTAAAAACCAAATTAGAAGGAATTTATTATTTTAAATTAATAAAATGAGATAAATAAATTAAACTAAAAGTAATTGAATATTTAATGTCTTTGTTTTCTTTTGGATTTTTTTTTATATTTTATCTCAACTTTTTAAAGTATTTTTAAAGTTGACGGGTTATAAAGAATTAAAAATGGGGTTTTTTAAAAATATTTTTAAATTTTTAGAGTTAAGACTCAATTGACAAATTTTGTAAATGTTGATGGTCAAATTTATTGAATTTTTTAGAATTAGAACTAAAATGACAAATTTTGTGAACATTAAGGGTTAAATTTGTTAAATTTTTTATATTTAGGATCAAGTTGATAAAATGTGTAAACATTATAGGGCTAAATTTGTTACTAGATGAATAAAAAAGCCCACATTAGCTCAGAATGACTAAAATATTTAATTTCGAAAATTTTAGTGATTAAATCGAAAAAAATTAATAATCAGATAACCATTTTTATAGTTTACCTATAAAAAAAATAATTTCCAACATGAGTTTAACGTACCACGTCATCATTTAACAAATAAATTTTAACGGAGAGATTAATATGCACATTTTGAAATATATAAGAGCTAATTTGTCTATTTTTTCAATAGAAAAATTAAAATGCAATCATCTCCTAAATACAGTCGCTTCTCTAATACTTTTACCGGAGAGGGATATATAAAATGAGGATTATGTTGAGATATGAAATGGGAGAAATGTCACATTCAATGGATAATATAGTGTTGCTGTGTATGGTCCAAAACTCTTAGAAAACCTTGATAACAAATGGTAGAGTAAATTTATGGATAATAGTTTTGTTAGAGTAACTGGCTAATTTATGAAAATACTAATTAAAATTAAATGAGGCTAATCAGATCAGAATTAATCTTCTCAATTTACACATTAGTCTCTCTAAAATTAAATAACAACAGCCATTTACTAATAATATCAATGAAGATGGTGGCTTGTTTGTGATGCAATCACAAATAAACTGTCCAAGAGGTGGGGCTATTCAGCTTCTGCAGTCAACAATTTTGGAGACTATGCAATAATTGAACAATCCTTCTCTAACACGAACTCAAACCAAAGTAGATTACTAGTCCTATGCGACATTCTCCTCAAGCTGTGTGGCCTTAATGTAACAAGTTGTACTTGGTATGATCACTGCAAACGATGGCAGCAATATTTGAAGGTTGATTCTACGATTCATGGGAAGCGAGAGCCTATTAAAGCATATGTCATTTGGTTTTTTTACACAATTGGGCATTGTGAGGGACTCAACACGACATCCACTCTCAGAGACAGTTCATATGCTGGCTTCATATTCATCTACTAGATTTCAATTGTTCATATGCATCCACTCTCAGATCATGTTTTCAATAATAGGCTGATGTTGCTTCAAGGTCGTCTTATTCCCCCATCCATTTCGCATCTAACATAGTTGAATTTCATTCTTCTCCTGTGGGCGGGCATGCAGGGGTTGCCTGAACTTTCCATCACTTCTCTTCGATTTTTCTTTTCTTGAATAACATGCGCAAAGATGTCGAGCTATTCGTCAATGAGTATCAAGTTTGCTGGCTTCATTTATGCCATCAAGTGTATTGTTTCATTCCTTGCCAATTCCCAACTTGGTTATCATGGTGTTTGTTGACAGTTTATCAAAATATGGGGGTTTCATTGGCTTGCCATCCATTATCGCTAGCGAATCTGCTGCTGCAACTTTTGTGATAGAAATTATTCGTTTTCATGGAATTCCAAATGAGATAATGACGTGTTGTGATGCTCTTGAACGAATTTTTACATGGGATTCATCGACTACAAGGAACTACTCACGCCACTAGCACACATTAGCGTCACCAAATCGACGGACAAACTGAAGCCTTCAACAAGTATTTGAAAATGGATAACACATCTTACCAAACTTTCACTCAAATGATTCCCTTCAAGATTCTACATGGCCGTCAACCACCAACAATCACTAATTATATCTGAGATTCAACTGGCATTTCCTTAGCTAACAGTTACATGCTTGGTCGCGATGAGATACTGAAACATAATTTGAGGAATGCTCAGAAGTGAACGAAAACATTGGCTGATCGACACCAACGTGAAGTTTCTTTTGAGTTAGGGGACTAGGTATATGTTAAACTCCAACCCTATCGTCAAAATTTTACAACGCCATCACAATTTAGGCAAGAGATACTTTGGCCCCTACAAATGACACACATGGATTGGCAATTTCGATCTCTGCCAAAATTCATCTTGTTTTTCATGTTTATGTTTTCATTGCTTCGCAAATGTATTGGTACCCCATACCAATAAATTACTCATCCATCTCACTTACGCTTTTTATATACTGAAAATGTAAGAAAAATAAAATTAACTTGACCTCCAAGTAATAAAACAAAGTCGGCCACAATGAGAGAACAAGACAAATCAGGAGGCAACTATAAGACTAAACTTTTCTGCTTAAGCTTTTTTTTTTTTTTCCTTGTCAACTCTTTCTCATTAAGAAAAACAAAGAAAAATAGAAACAGATGAAAATGACAAAAAGAAAAGAAAAAAAACTTATAAAGACTAATGAGCAGTCACATTCTGCCCATAGCGAAATGGTTTTTAACACTGTAAAAGGCGCTTTTACCTATTCCTACATTCTAAGGAATAAGCTATAAGACCAGTCCCAATACCTGATACCAATTTATCTAACTTCTTCATAACAAACCCAAAGTACAACCCTGTTCCAAATCTACCAATCCAATTTAGCAAGCACTAGCTGCACACACCGGTTTCACGGGGCCATCTTCGGTTGCAACAACTGATCCATTCTCTTCTATATGTTTAACATCTCCATTCGCCTTCGCTACCTCCACCGTTGATGCAGCTGTTGATTTTTCCAAAGCGTCCTTTGCTATGGCTGCATTTTGTTTGTTATCAGTTACAGCATCATCATTAGGCTCCCCATTCGAAACCTGTTTGGAAAGTATTTGAAGTGGTTAATATTTAAACAGCATATGCAAACCATCAATTGGATTCTGTATAGTATAAGCTATGGGGAAACATCTTCAGTAATAGTCGGCTGTACCTGTTTCTGTAAAAGCCGATGCTTAGCCTTTTTCTCTTGGATTATCTTTTGACGAGTCTCGTAGAATTCAAAATCATCAAGAATGCAGGTCTTACTTGAATGATCCTTAAAGATTTTGAGAATTTGAATCCCTTGCTCAAAATTAACCTACAGCAACCAACAACCAATTTACAAATTACAATGAAGGATAAAAATCACGAAAAGGAGAAACATGACACACACATACACATATATATAAAGAGAGAGTACCTCTTGGGTGTCTCTACTATTGGTGACAGGCTTGTTCTCATTGTTCTTAAGGGTTATGTGCCTCAATGAAGCATTTGGAACATCCTTGACGATGTGCCACTTCACAGGGAAGCAACCAGTCCACTTGTCTTGCTGCCAGTACTCTACAGTTTTGCTAAAATCAACTGGACCCACCATTTCTGCTAATCCAACAAATTGCCCACTGGTATTGACCTGGAAAAGGTGGTACAGACTTAGTAAGAATCAAGCAAATCATATACTCAGCAAATCAAGACAGAAGATTATGATGTAATCATGCTCACCGAAAACAGTAGAAATACAGGACAGCCATCAGGCTTCTCCTTGGCCTCCCGGAATGCAGCATCGAGTTTCTTGTTGCCATTAGATGTACTGGCCCATACGTTGTATTTGATGCTTTTGTGGACATCATCCTCACTATAGGATTTAATGACGAAAAACATAGCATCTGAATAACTCTCGGGAAAATCTTCTCTATTGTACTGCTCTGTATCTGGAACAAGAGAAACAATGTCCTCATCATTGCTCTTGGTCAATGGAAGGTTCTGATCTTTGACAGCTAGAGTTGCATTTCCAGAACCATCCTTATTCTTATACCCTTTTACTCTGGGTCCTTTGTTTAGCTCATTGAAACCATCAATATTCTCTTTTCCATAACCACGGAACCTAGATTTGTTGTTACCAACATTATACCACCCTAGACCTTTCTTCCGGGCATCATATCCATATGATCCAAACCCAGAACCGCCTCTCATGGTATTCCCATAATGACCATAGGTCATATTGTTAGGGTACATGTGGTTCATGTATCCATATGCTTGGCCTAAACCTGATGATGGTCTTGCGTTGTGCATATTCTGCATTCAGATCGATAGAACAATTAGGCCAATCAACAATGAAAGAAGCAAGAAATTATGTTACTATCAATATACTTAAGCAACTTTGCATCTTTGCTCATGCAAGTAAACTAAACAGTTTGAAACATACCATGACATGAGGGAAGGGATGAAGGTTCTGATTCCGCCCAGATGAGAGGTTGTTTGTATATGAAGAAAACCCACCATTTGCAGTTTGGTCAGATTGCCCATTAGGAGACATGGACATATCTAACCAAGGTATTGGCGACTGAATCCCGTCATAGCTAAACCTTGGATCCTGGTAACCTTGAGATAGATTACCAGTTGGCAAGCCTCCTCCTTTATAAAAAGCATTAGGATTTAGAGAGGAACTCTTCAAGGTTGGTTTTAATGACCCTGATCCACCACTTGTTATACCATTTGAATTTCCTTTATTTGTATCAACAGATAAGGAAGATTGATCAGTTGCACCGAAACTCGAAACATCAACTTGAGAAGCATTGGCTTGACTAGTTTGCAGAGGTGGTTGGTAATAAGGGCTTGGATAGTAGTACTCTTGCAAGGCATGTAGCTGACCGTCATGTCCCATAGCAGGAAGAGGTGGACTGGGAATAGAATACGGCGCATATGACATGTAACCATAAGTTTGTGGGTACATGTAAGAGCCATTGTCACTGTAAAAATCCTGTCAATAGAAATTAAGTACATCAAACACACACATCCATACTCATCCTAACATATAACCATTTTGGGTCCAAAAGCAAATCGATAGAATCTAACAACTTCAATAACCATTTAATCTAACTAATAACAAAGTAAAACTTTCATCAATACAAGAACCAGATATTAGAACTACCTTCTTGACAGGCTCAGGAGCTTTTGTGGTCTTGGATTGAGAATCCAAAGACAAGTTCTCCAGTGAATCTGCAACTTCTGTGATTGTAGGAAGTAAAGGATGAACACAAAAATAGTGAATATAAAAAACTAAACTCTACAAAAGTTCATATACATCCAAAGCATATCAGTCACTTAAAGCAAGCAAAGAAGCCATAACTTCAAACTACCAATATGACATAAACTTCTCAATCAATATTTATCTTTGTAGAGATAGAAATAATCAAAGATCCAAAAGGAAAAAACACATTCAAAATCATAAGCTTCAAAAACAATCTCACGACAGATCTGTAGAAGATGAAAATTTTGAGCTAAACCATTAAAAAAGTAAACCCTACAAAAACATCACAAGACATATTTCAACAGCAAAGATCCAACTATAAAATACACTCAAATTCATGAACTTCAATAACCATCAAAATAAAATCCATAAAAAAACGAAATTTAACATAAATCAACAGGAAAAAAAAGATACAAACTTTTGCATAAACTTAAAAAAAAAAACCCTTTGAAGATTATTCCAGAAAAAAATATATTGATAAGTAAAAACTTCAAAACAAGAAGCAAATACTTAAGAACAAAAGAGAAAACACTAAAAACCAATCAAAAAGACATTAATCTACAAATCTACAAAAAAACAAAGCATACCCAGAGGAGTAAAGTTAGCAAGGATACGATCAGGAGTGGCCATAACCAAAGATCAAGGGTGTAGATTTAGAGAGAGAAAGTAAGAGGCAGAAAGAGAAGGTGAAGAAAAAACCCTAGTGTTGGAAAGTTTAAGAAGAGAATAGAAGGAAGGCGTGGAGAAGGGACAGCCGCCAAAAACCCAAGAAGCCTTAAGAGGGTGGGTTTAAGAATACACACACAATGGAGACTAAAAATCTTTTTTTTTTAATTATTTAAATAAAACAACGAAATTATAGGGTTTCTTTAGAGAGAGAGAGATGGACTTGTTTTTGGCCTTTGGGTAAATCACCAAAATGGAAAAACGGTGATTCAAAATAACTCCATGGCTCCACCTCCAAATCTGGATTCCCTTATTCAAGTGGTAAATAAAGAGTATTTTTCATTTTATTGGAGTAGAATTTTGTTTGATTTTGGACTCCTTTTGATCTGTGGAATTTTGAATTTGGTCTACTACTTAGTTTAGTTTCATATTGGGCCAAGGCCTTAATCTTTCTTTCAATTCTTTTTTTTCCAATTTATACGTTGCATTTCTATCGCAATAACTAAGAGGTTGTAAGTTCCTGCATTTTTAAGTGCGTCTTTTTCTCATTTAAATCTTAATATCTAGTTAATTGAGTATTAATTCAATTATTATGAGCATTATTATCAATTCATGAGAATATAGGTTTGAGTGTATTGAAGTGTATTATTCTTCTATTTATAGGTGGTCTTATGGGTTGAGAAAGAGTTATAAATAGTTCTAGATATTATGTAAATATATATATATATATATATATATATATATATATATATAATCAGAACTTATAATAGAATTTTATCAGAAGAAAACTATTTTTTTATTAATTGAGAAAAATGTATCGGTTAAAGGTAGCCTTAAACCATTGTATTTTTCTTTTTTAAATTTTCCTTTTAACACTTTGATCAAAATTGAAAATACAATGTTTTACTCCTTTGTTTTATTTTATTAATTTAAGAAATGAGATGTCAAAATAAATATCATTTATCAGTAAAATAAAATACCATAAACTTCAATATTTATATATTAAAGAATACTGAAAAATCAAAATTTATGAATATAAATTACTAAAAAGCATTTTTAGATCATGTTATGCAATTTATTTTTATTTGAGAAAGTAGTTTTTTTGGTTCATTTAATGTGACTAAATGATTAGCAATTAAGTACAAATAAAGTTGTTATGTATGTTTATATAATTTCTTTTATAAGAGGTAGGGATAGAGATCATCAAATGATTTAACCCAAAATAAGTCTCAACTAACATGTGATTTAGTCAAGGCTTGTATATAATTTTTAAAACTACTAGTTGATACATTAATGTGTATGTTTTAAACTTTAACCCTATTTTTAAATTGACTAAAGGCATCTACTAATTTTTTTATAAGAGAAGTTAAATCGAATTGAAAACTCATTTTTAGTCTAGGTTTAGGAGGAAAATATTATTTATTTTATATGTTCAAATATGTATCAAATATAAGTATTGTGTCACATTATCATTGCAAATAATATAAACATCTTTATCTTTATGCTTTAAATTACACTCGATCACAAGCCTTTTCTTGACCCATGCTTGATTTTTTTTAGATTGGGATTAGTGAAATACAAACTAATTATATTCTCTAAGAGGGATAAAAATTAGGCTAAAACCAAGTTAATCAACTTAACCAACATTATTCGGTTTAAACTTTCTTTGGATGCAAAATAATCAATGGTAAGAGGAAATATTGGGAGAACATTCTTTCTCGCTACGTTGATTTTGTGTTCAGAAAACATGTTTAAGCTTATTTTTTGTTGAAGACATTCATCCAATCCATCTCTATCCAATTTGAGAGTGTCCCTTGCCAAAAGTTAAGGTGTTGATTGTGGTTTAACTTGTTACTCCAAATATGTCTTAATTCAACAAAATTCATTAACATATGTAGTGTTGGTTCCATAATAGCATTATAGATTCTACATTGATTGTCATTTATATCGATCTTTTTTTCTTTCTAATATTTTTGTTCGTTAACCTATCATTTGAGGTAAGCCAAATGTAGGATTGCATGCGATGAGAGATTTTTAGTTTTCATATCTTATTAGCATTGTGTGATTGGCAATGTCTTCTTTAATGATACTTAAATAAGTTGATTTAGTGGAGAATTTAACATTAGGAGTAAAACTCGAAATTATCTTATCAAGTTGCAAGCAACTGAAACCAATTTGGTGGTTGAGATTTGCTTAATGATTGTTTTATGGAAGAAGATTAGGAAGTTTTTTTAAGTCCATATACCATTATAAATTAAAGTAAATATTAATTTGTTATTAGAAATTGAATCTAAGACAACTAGAAAACGAGTAGCTAAAGGTTATTGTTCATCAATCCATTTTCCCTTCTAAAAGCCAATCTTGTCCCCTTCTCTAATTTTCCTTTCTAATAAAAAACCAGAAAACGAATAGTTAAAGGTTATTTTAGAGTTTTAGTTTACAATGGAGATATTTTTGTGTGTATAAGAGCTGCTACTTGTTGTACTAATATTTTGGTTGGTTGAGCTATATAAATATTCTTCCCTTAAGATTTGCACCCAAAGAGACTCTATCTTTTATAGGCAATCTCCAACCTAATATGGCAAGGAGAGCAAGCTTTATCTCATTTATTTTCCTTAACCCTAATCTATCTCAATCTCTAGGCTTACAAATTATTTCCTAATTTATATGATGGATTCTTCTTTTCTCAATTATGCTTCCTTAAAGGAACTCCCTATTCAATTTATCAATGGAAGCACAAACAAATTTCGAAACTTTCGTCATCTTTATAATGTAAGTAGGAATGGAAACATAAGTAAATTGGATAAGTACTAATCCACCTGCCAGAAAATGGTTATTAATCTTCCAATACTGTGATCTGAGCCTAAACTATTTCCCATAAGCTCTAGTAAGTTCACTTTGGAGACCCTCTCGTGTATAATGGGGACTCTTAAGTATTTGCTAAAGTTATTAGTTTTAATGATGCTTATACCTCCAGTTAGTTCTCTTGGCACCTTTTCTTGTATATTCTTTGACAAAAAAGATTTTAGATTTGGCAAAGTTGGTTGTTTAGCCGAACCATTTGTTGTTGGCCGTTTATCCGGACCATTTGCTAAACATCTCAAAGGTTCATTTAGCTACTTTTGTAACACCCTATACCTAGTCCATTCACCAAACCTGAGCTATAAAATGCTATAACAGTAAATCAAAAGATTCGTAACCAATTTATTCATTATTATTCAATAATCAATAAATACAAGTTAATTCCATGTTAAACACACTACGAACAAAATCTAATCTTATCCAGCCTTACGAAAATCTTTGAACAAGTTCAAAACTAAATTGGGACCAAACTTAAACATTTACAAAATAATAGGTACAATACAAAACAGGGGTTACCAACCACTCAAGAAGAACCAAAAAGATCAATTCATAACAAATTACAATCATTTCTATGTTATTTAATCATGTTTGGACCTTAATCAAGCTTACAGAACATTTAGAATAAACTAGAATCAATTCTAGACTAAATTGAAACTTATATGAAAATTTGGGTAAAAAGTGTAAACAGGGGTCACACGGTCTTGTGGCCAGGCCGTGTGACAGACCGTGCATATATAACTCAAGGTCACACGACCGTGTCATCAGGTCATGTAACTTACTGTGCTCGTGTGAAAAATCTTGCACCTAAAATCATACAACCACACGGTCGTGTGAGTGACCGTGTATGTCACACGGTTGTGTGACAGCCCATGTCCCAAGCTGTGTGCACTTGAATTAACCTCAAGTCCAAGCTTTTTCATCTAGAATATCTTATGTTTCGAGCCAAATCATTTCTAACCACTTTTACCTATTCAAAACGCATGAAAATATGACAAAATAAACCAAATCATCCTATCTAATGGACTAACCAATGTGCCCTTATTGACACCACATATAAATCAAAGTTAATCATCAAACTAATTCATTCAACTTGTCTATTTTAGACTCATGTACCAATAATATTCACACACATAACTTGTTACCATATATTCATCAAAAATATCATCCAAACATAACTATTAACAACACATTACCAAAATACCAAATATGCAATGTGTACATTAAATTGCATCCTAGTATACTTATAACTAAACTACCAAAACATGTTCAACATTTTCAAAATAAGCATCCTATATACATGCCACAAGTAACCAACTTTCCAGTTTCAAAAGTCTACTAAATCAAATGACGATAGATGTGAGCTTTTCGTTGATCCGGTTAACATATTCCAGACGTCCAAAATTTACAGAAAAGTAGTAATCTGAATAAGTATATAAAATACTTAGTAAGCTCATACAATGAAAACAAATAGCTTACCTTAACCATTCAATAATTACATGAATCAATACGAAACAAAATCACCTATCATAGTATTAAAACATCAACCATATGAGAATTGGTCCCAACCACAATTATAGTTTCAAATGGTAAAATACCAACTTTAACTCAAAATTTATCATGAATCAATTTTCTAATTTATCAATTTGCAACATTTTCATCATTAAAACTTTCATCATATATCCTTGTCATATTCATTCATATCATGACATAGTTCAACAAATTTTGGGTCAATAAGTAAAGAACATACAAATATTTAGAGTTTGTAATTTGCTTACTTCAATGAAACAGTTTCGTATCAAATAACTTTTATTCTTCCGATGAATCTTTGTAAAAGTATTCAATATATAAGTCCAGAAACAAAAAACACTTGTAAGAGCTAATCAAATACAAAATAAATATGTCAGGTTACCTGCCTGGGCTAAACCAGTGACAATATAGAAAAATAGCCTGGTTAGGGCCATGTATACATGTAAGGTTACTGGTCAAGGCTAAAATTTAAAACAACAATAAATTTCCATTCCAGGCTAAATCCGAGTCACATGTACATCCGAGTCCACAACACATGCTGGAGCTCGGTCCAAAATAGCAATTCAGACAGAAATCTCATGTATGAAACTTTTACTTGATCCATCAAAATTATTTCAGAGAATATTTTCCACATAAATCAATTTTATTTCAGTAGTGTCAAATATACATAAATATATATCATTAACATCATTTAATAACGAATAATAACCAAAGATAATAGTATGAACTTACCTGTCAAAGTAATTTAACTATCAGGGACTAATTGGTAATTTTTCCCTTTTTCCTCATATGTCCTCCAGTTGATGAGCTTCTTTATCTAAAGTATAGTTTAATTAAATTAAATCAATTTTAAACCACGTAAACAATCAAATTTGTGCATTTAAGCCTTTTTAATCATATTTTGTGAATTTACCCTTAAACTTTTACATTTTATTTAATTTAGCCCCTAAAATTGAAACTATTAAAATTTCACATTTAATCCCTAATACACATAATCGATTCTAATTCCATCCACAATCAGCCTTCTATCACTTGAAAATTATAATACTTTCATGCTAAATTTAACATATTTACATATTAGTCCTTAAATGTAAAACTAACAAAAATTAACTTAACAAAATAGTCCTAAAACATTTCCAAGCTTCAAAATCATCCATTTAATATCAAGAACATCCAAAAATCATCAATGGTAATTTTAACAAACTTTAACATTTTGAAAACAGAGATATGGGTTAATTAGACCTAGTCGCAATGATCTCAAAAACATAAAAATTACAAGAAACAAATTAAAAATTCATACCATGAAAAGTAAAGAAAGATGATCGGAAGCTTTTGAATACTCATCCATGGTGGTTCGTTTTTCAAAGGAGAAGAAAAAGATGATGAAATGTTATTATGTTATTATTATTCAAATAATTTTAATCCAAAAACACCACTAACCGTCCACCCACCATGAAAATGGTCAAATTGTCTCCTAAGTCCTCTTATATTTACTAATTAAACCATTTAATCAATATAATTCAGTAGCAATTAAGTTTTACGTCTTTTATAATTTAGTCCTTTTTTCTTTAATTAATTATGCAAACGTTAAAATTTCTAGACCAAAATTTAATACACCTATGTAACAACTTCATTATGGCCTCAGTTTATGGAAACAAGATCCCAATACCTCATTTTTCAAAACCATTTGACTTTAGAGATAACCCACTTGCACTTAACTAATTATCAAATAAAATTCACTTTATCATAATGCATGCCCCGTAAAATATTGAATAATAATATTTACATACTCACTTATCAAAATTGTGGTCCTGAACCCACTATTTTTTATACAACTGAAAAATAGATTGTTACAACTTTAATTTGATCACCCTTTGCAAGAGAGAAAATGACATGGTCCTCAACAAAGCATAAAATGATAGATGTTTGGACCCTTGCAAGAGGTCTTTATATTTTCCATTCTTTAGGTTCAAATTCGTTGTGGATGATATGAGATAATTTTTCCATTTCAAAGCCAAATAGATAAGGGAATTGAGGATCCCCTTGCCTCAATCCTATTGATATGAACTCTTTAGTTTTACCTCCATTTCAAATAATTGAGTAGTATGTTGAAGTGATGTATGACATAATGAAGGAAATAAAAGAGCTAGTCGAACCAATTTATATGAGGTTTCTTTGATGAATTTCCAAATCAATTAATCGTTTACCTTTTCAAACTCAATTTTTCATTAAAAGACCTATATTTTTCTTCCTCCAAGAATGCAATATTTCTAAAACAATAACCATATTATCCATGATTTATTTGTTGAAAGCAAAACTGCGTTGCTAGGGGCCAATGAGAATAGAAAACACCATCATAATCTTATCAATCAAAATATTTATGATGATTTTATAATTCATATTACAACTATTTGTGGGTCAAATATGATTCATATTTTCAGGCTAATTGCTTTTCAAGATAAGGGTGACAAGAGTTTTGTTGAGTCCCATATGTACAATTCAAGTATAATTAAGGCTTCATGAAAAACCTTACAAATATCTACTGTCATAATATTCTAATTTTTTAAAAAAGGAAAAAAGCTTGAAATCTATCAAGTCCAAGGGCTTTATAGAGGGTAATGTTGAACATAGCAATCATGTTTTCCTCAACCATGACTATTTGGTGAATGTTATCCATTTGAAAGTTGTCAAGGTTAGTAAAATAAACTGTAATGTTGGGTCTTTCAATATTAGACATATTTTGAGTAAATAAGGTCTTATAATCTTCCACTACAAGTTTCTTGATGCAAATGGTATATGCTATCCAAATGTTGTTTGATTCTTTTAATGATCCAATCTTATTTTTACTTCTTCTAATAAGAGTTGAAGTGTAGGCATATTTCATATTTCTATCTTCTGATTTTTTATATTTCTCCCATGATTTTGGAACCATAACGTCACTTATTACTTAAAGGTTTATGTGTAACTTTCTTATATTTATTTCTTTCTTAAGCTTTGAAAAGAAAAGGTTGGCTTTGTCGCATAAAACCTTTTGAATACCTTGATTAATTTTGGCAAGTGTTAATCTTTTAGCTCAAAAGGTGTTCCAGAAGTAAACTTGTTGAACTTTTATAAGGTAACAACCAATTTTTCTAGTTTGATTGGTAAACTAGCAATGTTTTCATCACAAACTTTGTCATTGTTTCCTAAAATCCTCAATGGGAGTTGTAACACCTCTTGTCTAACCCGATCGTCGAGTTCGAGCTATAAGATGCCATACTCGTTGCTGAAACAACTACCGTCAAATACATTGTAAATAAATCATTCAAACATGCAATCATATCATAAACACATTCACATTATGATACATAAATAAATTCGAGCCTTAGTTGAGCTTACGAAAGTCTATCACGTCGTAGCCTCAAGCCACTCGACGTCACGGCATGACTCTCTATCGACTAACGTTGCGAAGAGGAATGTAACGCCCAAAAAATTTAAATATTAATTGTCAAATTCTATCTTAGTTAAGTCTCTATATCTGTGGTTATGTGCTTAGTTTATGTGTTTGAGATCAGGTGTTCAAATCACGTTTTTGGATTTTTTGTCATTTATCCTAAATTAACCTCTATCCTTGAACTATTGACTTAAGTTTAATTATGTGCGATTTTGTATCAAGAATGAGCTTGCTGGTTTGATGATTAAATTTTTGTGTATTTTTTGGTTCCGTGTTAGAGTCCCTGTACGCGCAATAGGAAATATTTTTATACTTTTAAGGGGATTTTAGTTCCCTTTTTTAAATTAACAGTTTTATGAACGTCCCTCTTTAACTTTCCTTTCTTTTATTTATTTATTTTTACTCTTTCATATTTTTTTATCTTAATTCTTTTTCCTTTCTTTTTGATTACGTCCGTGAAGTGGCTATCGAGACTAATTGAGGGTCGTATGTTGTTTGTTGTGTAATTTGGAAGGTTATCAGGTAAGTTCTGTTGAAAATTCCTTTTTGCTTCCGCGAATTCTTATTGTTCTTCTTGTTTTGTCAAAATTACTTTTTCGCTTAAATTACTTGAACTCTTTAGTAAGCATACATTTGTTTCCTATTTAGGCGAGGATTTTACGAGAACTATTTCACTAATGTGCTAGTTTCGCTGTTTTTACCACTACGAGCAAGGTGGGTGTAGGAATTCAAAGGAGGATTGTGTCGAAGGTTTCAACATGAAAGTTAGTTTTGTGCGTTATTGTTTATGTGTGTTGATGATAATTGTTAATATGGTTATTGGATTTTTTTTAGGTTTCAGGGTTATTCTGCTTTGTTCCTACATCAAATCGATACTAGGTGCATATCGAAAACCCAACTTTCTGTGAATTTTGGACTTCAAAAAACACGGTTGTCGACTCCACATGGACTTGTGGTAGGCCGTGTGGCAAGCCGTGTAACTTACTGATCGCAAATTAAAGACACATAGGCTAAAGACACAGATGTGTGTCTAGACTGTGTGTGGGAATGTTTTGTACAGGGTTCATACGAACCAAGGACACGGGTGTGTATTCAGGCTGTGTAACTCACTGTTTGTGCATTAGGGTCACACAGGCAAGTGACACGGGTATGTGCTAGGCCATGTGGAACCATATGGCCTGTTGTCCAGGTTGTATGAAACCACAAGGGCGTGTGGACCAATATTTGGAATTTTCCCCTCAGGCCCCAATCGTTGTTTGAAACAAATGCAAGCCTTCTATGGGGTCCACATGAACTGAATTAAATTGTTATTCCATGATCTGAGACTGAGTACTAATGTGCTATTTCACTAATGTGCTAGTTTCGCTATTTTTACCACTACGAGCAAGGTGGGTGTAGGAATTCAAAGGAGGATTGTGTCAAAGGTTTCAACATGAAAGTTAGTTTTGTGCGTTATTGTTTATGTGTGTTGATGATAATTGTTAATATGGTTATTGGATTTTTTTTTACGTTTCAGGGTTACTCTGCTTTGTTCCTACATCAAATCGATACTAGGTGCATATCGAAAACCCAACTTTTTGTGAATTTCGGACGCTGAAAAACATGGTTGTCAACTCCACATGGACTTGTGGTAGGCCGTGTGGCAAGCCATGTAACTTACTGATCGCAAATTAAAGACACAGGCTAAAGACACAGATGTGTGTCTAGACTGTGTGTGGGAATGTTTTGTACAGGGTTTATACGAACCAAGGACACGGGTGTGTATTCAGGCTGTGTAACTCATTGTTTGTGCATTAGGGTCACACGGGCAAGTGACACAGGCATGTGCTAGGCCATGTGGAACCATATGGCCCGTTGTCCAGGTTGTATGAAACCACAAGGGCGTGTGGACCAATATTTGGAATTTTCCCCTCAGGCCCCAATCGTTGTTTGAAACAAATGCAAGCCTTCTATGGGATCCATATGAAATGAATTAAATTGTTATTCCATGATCTGAGACTGAGTACTAAAAATCTGTATGTGTATTACATGTGAAAATTATTAATGATATTAATTTATTATGTATGAGTATGAATTATATCTAAATGGTCGTATAGGCCTTTGTATTAACTGTCATTTGAAATCTGCATCTGCATTGGGCAGGAATTGAGTTAAGGTGGAAGTATTTTGTTCTGAGCTAGTGGTTAAACCACTGATATCTGTAATCTGATATGGCAGCTAGTCTGCGATAATTGAAACGTGTCATACCAAAACTATGTGGTGTGTAGGACTGGATGGGTATTAAATACCTTGTTTGGTGTGTTGGGTTGGCCAGAGATGGTGTGTAGCAGATAGGGGTAGGACGTTATCTGTTCTTATCTGTTCTGCATGACACTGTGTCTATTCTAATCTGCTGTGCATGACATTGTATCTATTATGATCTGTTATGTATCTGAAAAAAGATATCTGGTTACCAGTTTGATCTATTCTGATCTATTAAGTTAACGGATTGTCCTTTGAGTCTGGTTTCAATCCTGAATGAGGAAACTTACTAGTTACTCGTAAACTTTTTGGACTTATATATCCATTAATTTAGTGCTACACTAACTCAATTTGTCTGCTGCTTAAACTGCAGATAGTTGGAAACACGAAAATATACACATTTTTTCATTCCCTTTTTAACTCCAATTCATGTAGTTTCGATAAAATTCTTGTCAACAAATATTTAATTATTATAAAATAATTAAATTGTACTTAAATTTTTAACGTGTTGAATTTTATAATAAATTTTCATTAATTTTGATCATTTTTGACAGATTCGCACAAATGGTGAAAAACAGTTTAGCAGACACTGCTAGAAGCACAAAATCGATAAGTAATTTTGAAACATCAAGGAGAATTAAGTTTTCAACCTAAGACGGTCCAAATTATGTGTATTAATGTTATATATAATTAATTTTAATTTTAATCTAATTTAATTTAGGTTAAATAAATTATTGTTAATTAATTATGAAAAAGGGCGCAGTTGAGCTAGATCGAGAAAATTGATCCAATCGAGCACTGGGCAGCCCAAAATCGTCCCACATTCTGACCCAATCAGCTTGTTTGGCTGATTATTTGGCTTATAAAACGGCCCTTGAAGACTCCTTCAATTTGCATTCAAACCCCTCCACTATTCATATCTTTCAAGATTTGCCTGTACCTAAAAATAGCATGTTTGAAATCTTCAAACATGCCACATGTGTGGCCGGCCATGGGGGGAGTCTTTGGCTGCTGATTTTGGCTATTTTTAGCAGCCTTCTCAACATATAAATACCCCATTTGGCTTCTCATTTGAAACACATCTCAAACCCATTCATTTCTAATTTTAAACATGCCACATATGTGGCCGGCCATGGGGGAGTCTTTGGCTGCTGATTTTGGCTATATTTAGAAGCCTTCTCAACCTATAAATACCCCCTTGGTTGCTCACTTCAAACACATCTCAAACCCATTCATTTCTTTACTTCTCTCTCACTTTTCTCTTTTCATTCCCCTCCGTTGTTCTTCATTTTCCTCCCTTATTCCTTTGTCGATTTTACCTTTTGAAAAAGAGTCATTCAACCACCATTTGGAGCAGTATTCAAGTGTTCATGGAAGCCTCAATTCAACAAGAACAAGCAGAGAATGAGGAGCGAAGCAAACTAGTCAAGCCTCGAAGAAACACCAGATTTGATTCTTGTTCCTTATCCTTTTAATTTTATTGTTGTTGTTTTGAACATGTCTATGAATATTTGTGATGCTGTTATGTTTAATTTAATTAATATGGCTTAAATTTAATTCGTGTTAGGTTGATTGCATTTGGTCCACTTAATTTATTAAAATTGTGTTTGTGTTGTTATAAGGCCTTGGTAAGATGTTTTAGTAAGTAAAACCATGACTAAGTTATTCTTGCATTACAATTGTGAGGTAACTAATGAATTAATTATTTAAACGGATTGAAATTGTAATTAATTGACACGATACTTAATTAGTGCATTTTTAATCATCTCAGGTAGCTGAGGGTTAAATTAGCAACAGTATATAACGATACATTAGCCTTGCATAACTTGCAAGATTATTGTGATTAAACTGTTTCAAGGTAGAAATACATTGTTACCTCGCATAATCTTTTATGTGCTTACGAGATTGAATTAATTGTTTCAATTGGCATAGAGATATGTACAAGAGATTATTTTAATTTCATAAGTATGTATGTGCATTAACACATTTGCTTATTAAATTTTGTTTAATTGGTTGAATTGACATAGAGATATAGTTAAGAGATAAATGGATTTTGGTAGGTAATTATGTTCATAAATTAGCAAATTTCCGAGTTGTCGTGAATTTATTCGTAACAAAATAAACATGAGTTTAATAATTCTAAGTTAAGAAATATAATTAATTTAGCACAATTATGTCGTCTTGATTAAAATCATCTTTTGAAATCGTGCATTGGAACTTTTATTTTATTTTTATTTATTTTACTTAGTTAAAATCCTAATTTTTAATCACCTCCTCAAATTAAAATATTTTTCTTCACCAAAGTGTTTTTAAAATTGTATTCATAAATAGTTTTTTTTATAGTCCTTGTGGGTACGATAACTCGACATTTACTTATCACTTTATTACTTGTTGTGATTGTGTACACTTGCACATTTCTGTCGTTCCAGTAGTCTACAGACTTGATTGGGTCTGTAGTTCAAAAGCTCGATCATCCTAATAATTAGCTGTTATAATTATTAGTTTGTTTTCGATATTTTCAAAACATTCAACTTTCTAAAATGATAACTCTCGGATTAAGTGTTATGTTTGTTAATTATTAGCTTTTATAATTGGAAAAAATAATTGATGCCGCTCTCCAGACTTGATCTTGTCATCTGGGCTAAATATGAAATGTTACAAGGAATATTACTCGTCAAGACGTGGATTCTATTTTTGGTAAATTGAATCGTTTGGTACCTATTTCAAAACTCTCAACTAAACCTATCAAAGTCCATTCCATTTGATCACTCAAAAACATGCCAAATACATTCTTTTCCTACAAACATCCATTACCCCCGATCGACGTTTCTCTAACGAATGGCACAGAAGATGAAGCACGAGCAATTGGTGGGGGTATCCATAAAAATGATAATAGGTAAACTAGCAAGAGGAACAGATGGTAAGCTTGTTGGTAGAAAATTGGAAGGACTCAAGGCTCCAACAACAGTAGCAACAACCCCAATAAGACCTATTCTCATTTTACTGCATTACTCTTATTATGCTTTATTTCCCTGCTCCCCACTCATAAAGCCAATACGCATAGCTCCCGTGGTAGTCTTGTGCCTCGTTGAGCTCGCGAGATATTCTATTAGTTCCACTTGAACTGTCCTCGGAACCCTGATTAATTCCTGCACCAGCAATAACCCTATGATCAATAGGAGTAGTTAACAAAATAGTATTTAACCCAAAATGCCCCTTGTGCAAACTCAACAATAGAAAATAGACGAAGCTTTATTTGGCAGAAGTCATAGAAAAAGTTAAATGGCTTCAACATATAACCCAGCAGTTTCTGAGCCAACCGATCGAATGAGTCATGAGGCCAAGTAGCACCGTCAGACAATGCACCGACTGACTCAACGACCTCTTGGTTGTCACCAGGCCTCTATCCATTAGGGCTAAAACCTTCTAAATAATATTTGAAGACATTCCTCGCTGCAATGAGAGTCTCAAGAATCAATGAGTGACTAACGTGAAGCCCTCAAAACTGGGTAATAATTTTATTTATGGCGAGGTTTCGTTGAAACGTACATATATCTTTACTAGGTGAGGATGATTTATAGGGAACGCAAAGTCCTTGCCAAGCAAATCGTGAACCCGGATGTACTTTCCTCAGTTTAAGTGAAGGTTGGAATAGTGGTTTCAGATAATTGTTTGCACCTTCTTGCAAGGGGAAAAGTAGTAGAACTTCGACGAACTTTCTAAATCATGGCCCTTCAACTAATACAAATGTTTGAAAACAACGAGTATAGATACCTTGCAGCACTAACAGTAGTCAAAGAAATACGCTATAACAAGCCATTAGGAAAAGCCCAATAGTTGGCCATGAGCAATGTTATAATCATCCAAAAGGTTATAGAAGAAAAAATGTAATGGTAAATAAAACCCAACCTCAAGCGCATGCATCAGAAGTAGGAAACTATCTTTAGTGGTCTCGCATAGCAGATGTGACCCCTTCGAAAGGGAGAACTCATACGTAATGTTGGAGAGTTTTATTCCCCACACTAACATAACTCATTCCAAATCCTCTTGTTTAATGGTGCAGACGTATGATTTCTCCGTCACCAGAATCGGAGACAGTCATACCCGCGGAGGACGGACTGGGACAATGCTATTACCAGTTCCTCTCATCTTCACCATATTATTAATGAAAGAAAACAAAAACAAAAATCAAAGAGCAAGTGTTTTTGGGAATTACCTTTGTCTCAGATTCTTGAAAAATGCTAAGTGTGAAAATTTAGGGCACCGAATGTCCTCTATTTAAAAAGGGATTTTATTTCCCGCTTATTGAAAATTTACATAACCAATGAAGATCGATGACCTAAAGGCGAATAGATAAATATGCTTTGACTCTCAATGGTTAGATACACATGTGGCGAAACAACTGTTGTGTATCACAGCTCACAGTGTACCTGGCAAGTTTCATTTAAGTTTGACAATATGTTCCTAAGGGGTGCCACTTTATAACACCTTTCACGCCCATTAAGGGGGACTAGATTGTTATATATCAGTAACCATGACCTGAGCCCTGGAAAGGATCTGGGTTTCTGACCCATAACCCGGATATATCCTACTCGAAAACTAAGTATAAGCAGAATCACAAGAGGACAGAGAGGCATGTTCATAGAAATAGCTCGCAATGAGAGCTTGCGGACACGACTCGCTAAAGGGGTCTTCGAGCACTTATTGTAGATCAAGCTCGCAGGAATCTAAGGGAGACCACGGCCTCAGCTCACACGCACCTAATGAGTGCGTAGAAATGACCATATGCCCCGTATGCCATCCAAACTCATGTCCAACAGGTACGAAGCTCGCTCAGGATATCAATCCCAAGAATAGAAAGGATCGCGTGCTCCGTAGACACGTGTTCAACAAGCCTGGCGTTCGCAGAAAATGTTTGTACATGAGGTAATAGAATTAAGACAAAGTAGTAGGGCCCTGCTATAAGCTGTAATAGTACTTGAAACCGCATGTATAAATGTCCCAACATTTCTATCTTCCAGCTATCATATTAAGGCTCGCAGGTGAATAGCCACAACCTCCAACACAGTTAACAAGAGCAAAGCATCCAGCTGTCACACTAAGGCTTGAAAGTGAAGAGCCATAACATTCAACACAATTAATGAGAGTAAGGCTCCCAACTGTCACATTAAGAGTCGAAGGTGAAGAGCTGCAACCTTTGACATAATTAGCTATGGCAAAGCTCCCAGCTGTCACATTAAGGGTCAAAGGTGAAGTGCTGCAACCTTCAACACAGTTAGCGAAAGCAAAGCTCCTAGTTGTCACATTAAGGTTCACAGGTGAAGAGCCACAGCCTCTAACACAGCTAGCGAAAGCAAAGCTCCTAACTATCATATTAAGGATCGAAGGTGAAGAGCCGCAACCTTCAACACGATTAGCGAGAGTAAAGCTCTCAACTGTCACATTAAGGTTCGTAGGTGAATAGCCGCAGCCTCTAATACAGTTAGCGAAAACAAAACTTTCAGCTGTCACATTAAGCCCCATTAAGCAGTACTTTTGAGATAGGCTTTTCCTTCAAAAAGCACATCCACTTAAAAGTATTGCCAAACAGATATCAGTCGAGTAAAAATTTCAACTTAAAAAAAGTACTTTTTGGAAGATGAAAAAGTTGAAAATTTTAACTTTTTCTTCAACCAAAAGTGCTTTTGTTGCTATTTACATTTTTAACCTCAGTTTATCTTCTCCAGAAGACACGTTAGAATACCCCTTTTTTCTTCATTTTTTCTTTCAAAGTTCTTTCCTCTGATTCTTTTCTCTTTTGTTCCTTTTTTAATTCCTCAACCGGTGAGTTTCTTTTCTTTTTCTTCTCTTCAAGTTGTTTATTTTTTCTTCTCTTTTAGTTTAGTTGTGTTCTGATTGTTTGATTTTTACAGAAATTTTATAAAAATTGATTGTTTGATTTTACAGAAATTTTACAAAAATTTTAATACAAAAAATTTTAAATAAATTTTAATACAAATTTTTTTTACAAAAATTAATTGTTTGATTTTTTTTAACGAGATGTGTCTCATTTTACAGAAATTATTTAGAAATATTTAAAATTAATATTATATATTAAAATATTAACTATAAGTTATGATAAATTATTTTTTATATTCTTGCTAAAATATCATAATATTAACTAATTTGAACATTATTTAAATGCATATTTGTTACTTTATAATATCATGTCTAAAATGGACATTTTATTTCTCAAAAGCACTTTTTGATAGCAATACTAAACACTCAAATTTTCAAAAGCACTTTTCAAAAGCATTGCCAAACTAGCCCTAAGGCTCGCAGGTGAAAAGCCCAGCCTTGAACACAGTTAATAAGAGCAAAGCTCCCAGCTGTCACATTAAGGCTTACAGGTGAAGAGTCGCAGCCTCCAACACAGTTAGCGAGAGCAAAGCTCCCAGTTGTCATACTAAGGCTCAAAGGTGAAGAGCTGTAATCTTCAACACAATTAGCGAGAGCAAAGCTCCCAACTGTCTTACTGAGGCTCGCAAGTGAATAGCCGCAACCTCCAATACAGTTAGTGAAAGTAAAGCTCCCAGCTGTCACATTAAGACTCGCAGGTGAAGAGTCGGAGCCTCCAACATGGTTAATGAAAGCAAATCTCCCAGCTGTCACATTAAGGCTCGCAGGTAAAGAGCCGTAGCCTCCAACACAGTTAGCAAGAGCAAAACTCCCAGTTGTCAAATTAAGGCTCGCAGGTGAAGAGTCGCAGCCTTAACATAGTTAGCGAGAGCAAAGCTCCTAGCTACCATATTAAGGCTCACAGGTAAGAATCGTAGCCTCCAACACAGTTAACGCGAGTTCAAGCTCTCAGTTGTAATCTCAGGCTCGTAGGTTCAATAACGCAACCTTTAAAATAGTTAGCGTGAGCTCAAGCTCCTAACTATAATCTCAGGCTCGTTGGTTCAACAGCGCAGCCTCTAAAATAATTAGCGTCAGCTCAAGCTTCTAGTTGTAATTTTAAGGCTCATCGGTTTAATATTGCGACCTTCAAAACAACTCCTGGACCTATTTCCTAGCTGACATTCTAAATGCTCACAGTTTAATATCGTGACCTTCAAAATAGCTCACGGATTTACGTTCCTAGCTCATATTATAAAGGTTAGCTGAGTTAAAATCGTAACCTTCAATTATTTGAGTTAGTATATTTAAGATTGCAACTTCACACAATTCATTGATTTAATATCACAGTTAATATTACTAAGTCTCGATGATTTATGACCACAGCCTCTGAATGGCTCATTGATTTAAAATCAAAATTGATATCAAATAATCTTCTCTAAGTTCGCCAGTATGCAAATTTTTTCTTAGGGGAAATACAATTCACAATATTCTGCATTACACTTCTTGACTCCTGTCCCATATGATCGGACAGTAAAAATTGTTCAATAAAGTTTCAAGTTAAAACTTATATAGTAAGCCCCAAATTAAACACGTTATAAGTGTAAACTTGTCGAAGAAGAGTCACTTTATAACTATTTTTCAACAAGATGGTGGGACAAATTGTTATATAATTATAATAAATAAAAATAACCGACCTAAGATCCGACCTGACAAAATAAAAGGAAACCCTAAACCCCAAAATAGGGGGCTTCTTCTTCTGTTTCCATTTTCTTCTAAAAACAAGAGGATATCATTTTCTCTCGTTTTGGAAGACCTCCATATTTACTTCTGTTGTTTCTTTGTATCAGCAAACCTATTTTGTTTCAAGGTAATTGATTCACCAAACCAAAATTGTATTCTTTTTTCTAGTTTATCATATGCTTTATATTTGTTATCTCATCAATATATATCATAATTTTTAATAATCTAACCCTTTTATAAATTAATATTTATCGTTCATCTATCATTTTAAAACTTAAAATGTTATCTAGCACAACACTATTTTACATAAATACTATCAATGCATGATATTAAAGTATAAAATTTATGCATTGAGAGTGAACTTGCTACATTGCATTGGAAACTTTAAAAAACAACTACAAATAATTAAGCTTTAACATCATGTAGGCGAAATATTTTATATGAAAAATATGTTTATGAAAAAATAAAAATAGCAAATGAAGTTTTGATTGGAATGACATCATTGATGCTTTAAAGATCATGATGTATTGATGTCTAAGTTCAAGTCTCACAGTTATAAATATTTTATAGATTTTATATGACAACGTACAATGGAAAGATTTTTATAGTGAAATTTATTATTCTATATTTTTAAAATAATTTTAATTTAATTAATGTTCTGTTAACATATGATTAATTGAAGTTGGGTATAGATAACGTGGGAATAGAATCAGTGGCGAATTTAGGGGGCTGGTAGTGGCCCTGACCCCTCTAAAATATAAAATTACTATTTAAGTCCTTAAATTTTTTTAAAATTTTAAATTAGTAATGATAAAATTACACTTTGGCCTCCCTAAAATTATAAAATTTCGATTTAATTTTCTAAAAATTATAAAAATATAGATTATAAAAAGTTAAAATTTCGCTTCCCTCTTGGATGGAATAGTGCACATAGTGGCATAAAACACATGCTAGAATGGATGATTTTGTGTGGTGGCACCCATATTTGGATAGTTATTTATATTCACAATAATGATTGCACTTAAATGTCTATTAACAATTTGGTTGCTACTTGTTAACTTTTCTGTTCCTTCTGTGGCAAGGAGGTGAATTTGTATATGATTGCATGCATCATGCATGTGTCTGGACGGCCTCTGCAATCACAATAAATGTGATACATGTATTTTAATTGCAGGATTTAAGATATTTTGGTCAATTGTAACTGGTTATGCTCTTACATCCTTCTCACCATTTATGAATAATGAACTAAAACTGTTTTTCAATAAATATTGATGTGGTTAAAATCGAAGTAATTGATTAAATTGATTTAATTTAATTAATCGGCCGATACTTGAATTTAATTTAGTTGGAGATCGATTAATAATTTTTTGAAATTTCGGTTATCGATTAATTATGTTTGAAACTGGGTAATTAATTGAATAAACCAAAATATTTGTTGTTTTCAAGACTTATGTAGTGTTTGGTTGTTAACTTTCAAGACTCATGTAATGTTTCTAATGTCTTATTTATTGTTTTCACATCCATTTAAAGTTTTTTAAACTATTAAATAAAAGAAAATGAATATTAGCAACGTATTTTTTTATATGTTTTATAATTATTTTAACCAAAAGACAGAAATATATAAATTTCGATTAATTCAGTTAACCTATCGAATTAACTAAAATATTTCGATTAAGTTAATGTATTTGAAAAAAACTTCGGTTCGATTAACGGTCAAATTTTTTTACATTTTGAATAATTCAATTAATAATAATTCAATTCAAGTATTAACGAAATTGACCGTTTGAACACCTGTAAGAGGTAATGTTACCGTGGATGAATTGTGGATTATGTTTGATGAATTTCTTTTAGATTTGAGAAAAACATATTTAAATACTTTTTAAGTTTGATGAAAAATTCAATTACACTCATTTTTAAGCTCCTAGAAAACTCATTTTATAAATTTAATATTTTTATTTAAATTTCTAAAAAATATTCAGATTTTGAATAAAATATTATATTATTTTCATTTATTGAATAGAATAATAAAAACGCAAAGTTCTAAAATTTTTAAAGATTTTCGAATTTAAATTCAAATATTTGGAATTATTTTAATAATAATAATAATAATGTTGTTATTAAGTGAAATTGTCAGATAGCGTGCTATATGTTTTGAATTTTTGTAAGAATTGAACTTAGAGGAATCCGGGAATAGAGGGAGGGAGAGCGGGAACTGCAAATATTTTGGGTCCATGGGATCACAACAATCAAAATGACGAATCTACCCTTGCCCCCTTCACAAGATTATGATTGAGAGAACCCCCTAAAAAGAATTTTTATATTCAGTTTCTATTAACGACGTTTCTCCGTATAAATTTTTTATTTTATTGTATTTTTTATAATATTTGAATTATTAAAAATTTAAATTTTAATATTTTAATATTTGATAAAATAATACTGTTATCACTACATGTATTGCGACCCGGTCCGGATGACAATCTAACTTGGGAACCCAAATAGCTTGCCTCCTCTCACGTCCACATCTCGCCATCCCTTGTTCGCCTAATGAGTAATTAACTGGCTTGCCTCATAGTTTGTCTTTCCCGTGTTCACAGCTTACTATCCCCTTATTTGTACCACTTCACTAACTTGCCACTCCGCTAACTCACTACTTCCCTTTTAGTTTGCCAATTCGTCAGGTCGTCACTCTCTAGCTCACCTATTCGTAAGAAAGTTTATTCAAAAATACCTCTATCTAGTATGTCCCATCAAAGAACTATATATTATAAATATGAAAATAACTTTCATAAGAGAGGGATAAGGGAAAAAAGCTCTTAACAAATACATTAATTTAATTTTTTATTTTTAATTGATATTAAAGATTAATTTTATTTTAAAATTGAGTTTGAGTTAATGAAATTAATATTCATCTTAAAGAAAAAAATCGATCGCATTTATTAGATGAATTTTGTTTTATCTTGATTAAAATATAAAATTATGACAGTTGTATTTTTTGGAGATTTAAAAGGAAAAAGGGGCAAAAAGACAAAGAAGAGTGAATTGTAAGTTTGGACATATCTATATGTATGTAAGCTCTGTCCCCAAAGATCTTCAAAAAAGGAGGGGCATAACCGCCAAATGGTACAAGTTTTGGTAGTGGGACCTACAAAATTAGGGATAGCGGTGGTATTTTGGAAGAAGATTTGAATTTCAACGTAAAAAGTGAAATCCCTGGATCCGACAGTCCTTAATACACGGGTCTAACTAAAATGAAATTCAAAATAAGTAAGAAAAATTGAAAAACCCTAAAGAAACAACCTGAAGGTCCCTATTCCCCCAACCAATAACCATCTACCAACTAAAATACGTAAACCCCAAAAACTCCATTAAAAAACACCCTAAAAAGAAATATAGATTTTTTAAAATTCCTTCGTTTAGTTTTCACTGCTTCCAAGATTAAGAAACTCCTTCAGATATGTATCAAGATTCAAGATTCAACTTAGTTTGAAATTGGAAAAGACAAGTGCTTTTGTCAATTGAAGAAGAAGACTGAAAGGTCGGTTCTTTTTTTTTTTTTTTTATAGCAAATTTAGTTCATTTTTGTGGTTCTTGAGCAAAATCTGAGCTACCCTTTTCATAAATTTGGGTTCTTTTTAGTTCTTTTCTCATTTCAGAATCAGAGGTAAGCATGCTGCACTTTTTTTGTTTGTTTGTTTGGTTTGCATTTTTGTAGATTTTGTTACTTTGGATCTAAGTACTGTTTGTTTTTTTTCAATAAAATTTTGCTTTCTAAAGGAGGATGCTTTTCCAATCTTTGGTTATTGTTTGTGATTTTGCTCTTTAAATTTCGCATTTTTTTTTCTAAATCTTCAGGTTATGCTGTAACAATAAAAAAAAGGATTTGAGATATGCTGTTTTTATGATGTATTAATGAAAGGGCTCATGTTAGTTTTCCAGATCAAGAAGGTTTTGTTTTGTTTTGGGTTTTTAGGAAAATCATAACTTTAAACTTAGATTTCTTCTTAGTTTAGTATTCAACTAGTTATTAGATAGTCATGCTTGATTTAGTTCTGGTTTATTGTCTCATTCTCAGATTCGTTACTATTTTAAGTCAGGATGTTAAGTGTACTCAAGTTTCAGGGAACTCCCTATTTTTTTTAAAAATCTTTTTAGTTAAATGGCTTTTCTTTTTCTGTGTTTTCAGGTAAATGATGGGTAGAAATCTTAGCCCGATTTTGCGGCGAGAGCTGGCAAATCTTGACAAAGATGCCGATAGTCGAAAATCAGCAATGAAAGCACTGAAATCATATGTGAGAGACTTGGATTCAAAGGCAATACCGGTCTTCCTCGCTCAAGTTTCTGAGACCAAAGAAACTGGGTGTGTGTCTGGTGAATACACTATTTCACTCTATGAAGTTCTTGCTCGTGTTCATGGTGTGAAGATTGTTCCACAGATTGATAGTATAATGTCTACTATTATCAAGACATTAGCTTCAAGTGCAGGCTCTTTCCCTCTACAACAGGCATGTTCAAAAGTGGTGCCTGCAATTGCGAGATATGGGATCGATCCAACCACTCCAGAAGACAAGAAGAGGCACATCATTCACTCACTTTGTAAGCCTCTTTCGGAATCTCTTTTGGGTTCCCAAGAAAGCTTGAGTTCGGGAGCTGCCCTTTGCTTGAAGGCGCTTGTAGAATCTGATAACTGGCGGTTTGCTTCGGATGAGATGGTCAACAATGTTTGTCAAAATGTGGCTGGTGCTTTGGAGGAGAAGTCTACTCAGACGAATGCACATATGGGGCTGGTTATGGCTTTAGCAAAGCATAATGCTTTGATAGTTGAAGCGTATGCTAGATTGTTAATAAAATCTGGCTTGAGAATATCCAATGCCGGGCTTGCAGAAGGTAATTCTCAGAAACGGTTTTCAGCAATACAAATGATAAACTTCTTGATGAAGTGGTTGGATCCAAGGAGCGTATTCTCAGAGGTAGAGTTGATTATGGAAGAGATGGAGAAATGCCAATCCGATCAGATGGCTTATGTTAAAGGGGCGGCTTATGAAGCTTCTCAAACTGCAAAGAAAATAGCACAAGAGAAAGGGTCAAAGTTTGAGAACAGTTCTGGTTCGGTTACTGGATCAAATTTTGGTAGGAGAGACCGCAATCGTAGAAGGAATTTAGGCACAGCCAGTGATGGATCTCCTGCAACTGCATCACCCGAATCACAAACACTTGACTCCTTTATGGAATATGATTCTTTGCTTGAGTCACCAATCTCGATGACTCAAATTTCTCGCAACATGGAATATGATCAAAGGAGTGTGACTCGGAAGCTTTGGAAATATGAAAATGGAGGTGTAGATGTATCACTTAAGGATGGTTTGTTCTCTGCAGTGGCTCAAGGACGTTCCATATGTGACTCACCTTCTGATCTTCACGAACTTAGCAATAATGGGTCGGAGTTCACGGAGGAGTTTTCAGGATTCTTGTATAGAAGTCCTAGAAATGTGTTGCCAAGAAGTGCCACTCCCAGTCCTCAGGTAAAATGCTTTAGATTTGTCTATTCAGTTTTAGCCCCTTTTATTTGTTTGTTTAAATGCATTTGCGATGTTACTTTTTGTGTTTCAGAGATCACGTTCACGGATTAACGTAGAAACCCTCTTTACAACTCCAAGGAAGCTCATCCACTCACTTCAAGATCCTAATGAATTGAACTCAGATTACTCCGAGAAACAATTCAGGAGGTTCAGAAGTCCATGCTCAGAGAAATTTGGAGGTAGTCCAACCACAAACCGTAACAGTTTTTGTTGTGGTATGATCAATGAGGTCAAACGCAAAGCACGTTCGTATACCGATGGTGAAGATCATGGTGTCTCTGAATCTGTATCATCAACTGATGACAGTCCTGCTGAGCTTGATGTCCCAGGGTCTACTGATGCAGCCCCTAAGAACAAGAAAGAAACTCTCGAGTACCACAATGAGAAAGTAGGTAAGAACATGGCTCCTAAATTGTTTTTGGGCCTCTTTTTGATTATAATTGCAGTCCTCACTTGTTTATGGTGGACTGAAGGTGAGGATGAAAGCTTCTATGTTGTTCCAACTTAGGTTCACTCAACTCTGTTGTATCAAACTTGTCCTAGTGAATTAGGAACAGTGTTAAGAACAATGTTGGAGAACAGGCTCTTTACAATGTCCTTTTCAGTAACAATATTAGCTGAGCATTTCTGCATCCCTTGAGATACTCTTCTTTTTGTATGTACTCATTTCACTCTCGTCTCTCCTGTTTATGTGGTTGATCCATATTGTGGGTGTCTTATCATCCTCACAATGATTGGCATTTGCTATCACTAATGTCCTTCAACGCATGAAAGTTTTTACATGATGAGAATAAAAGCATGCTTAAGGATGAGGGTACAGATTTGGAATTTGAAAATGATGGCAGCCTCTCTTAGGCTTAAGATTATAGGTTTAGGACTAGAATTATATATGCTTGTAATCTGACTATCTGAGTGCATGTAGACTGCTATCAGGAATGCACAATAAGCTACACGGTGGGACAACATTTGGTTCCTCTTATTTCTTTATTAGTTTCATCAATTAAATATAGCAACTAGTTTTAAATTAGATTTGATCCCAAAGGTCTGTTTGAAAAGTGGGAAGATTTGGATAAAAATAGAAGTTTGAAAAACAGATTTAGGTAAAAAATAAGGCTCATTTTTTAAATGAGTCAAGTTTTGGGTAAGATTTTTTTGTCCTAAATTTGTTTAAGATTTCTTTTCTTGTTGCTGTCATTTTGTAATTTTATTGTTATTGTTTGGATATTGCATAATTTTCGTTTTATTGTTAATTTTATTATTTTATTGCTAAGTTACAACTATTTTAGTTTATAAAAAACTTTTTTAATGTATTTTTAATTTTTCAGGAAATGTTTATTTAATTATTTTTAGTGTATTTGATATATTATATTTTTAAATTTGTTTTTATATAAAAAAAATAATATAATTGAGTTGAGTTCAAGTTTAGTATTTTTTATTTGGGTTAGATTTGAGTAAAATTTTAGATGAGGGAATGAATTGCTATAAATATTCAATTAGATGGTTATGATTTCCAAAACCAAATTTTTTTCCCTACAGAAATTGAAAGAAAAAAATAAATAATGGTTGGAATATATGAAAATAACAAGTTAACAAGCGAAAACTCTAGCGTATGCGTTTTTATTTCGGTAAAAGAAAAAATAAATACATTTTTGAGCAAACTATTGTGAACACTTTATAATATTTTGTTTTTATTGTTATTTGTCATTTTATATTGAAAATATGAGTAAATTTGTCATTTAACTCTCATGTGATTGAATTTATATTAAGCTTTGAATTTTATTATATTTTGCTAACAACTTTAAATTTTTAATTAAATTTTACCACTCAATATTAATTTTAATGATTTGAAAACATAATTTAATTACAAAAATTCTTTCAAATATTATGTTTTAAAAGTTAACAACAATTTAACTTATAAATATTAAAATTTTAATAAATTAAATTAGAAATCATATTTAATGAATAAAAACTTGAAAAAAAATACATATATAAAAAAAAAATTATTTTTAAAAAATCACCATTTTTATTTAACTTTAATATTATATTAATTAACTTATTATTTTTAAATATTGAATTAAAATATATAAAAATATTTTTATTAAATTTTGTTTTCAAATTAATTTAAGACTTAATTCATGATTTCGCTCATAAAGCATATATATATTTTCCCACTTTTATATATATATATATTTTTTAGGTATCTAAAGTTTTCCTCTTTTAAGGGTTTTAATCCAAACGTTAAAAAATAGTTTTTGGCCAATTAAGTAATGGCAAGTGTTTTTAGTTTTTCAATTCCTAATATAATTTTAATTAAAATTCCTTTTAAGAAAAAATCCCGAGTTTGAACACCAGATTTCACTTATGCAAAATTCAACAATTTCATCCCTTTGTTTAGATTCAAAAGTTTAGAGAAAAAAACAATAATCCTATTTACCATCATTTCATATTTCAATTATTTTTTTAAAAAATATCGTGACAATTTTATTGATGTAAAATAGTGTTATTGCTTAAATAGAATTCTAATCATCGTAATTAATATTAAAAATCCTACTACATCGTGTATGCGTGTGAGAATCGTGGATTTACTGAGGTAATTGATGGAAGTATAATACTAAATTAACAATATTATTAATATATACAATTGAAGATAATAAATTTTGCATTTTAAAACAAAAATGTATCAAATACAAAGGAAGCTTAGGTTTTGTGGTGAATCTAAAGCTTTAGTAATCCAATTGGTGTGAGTTAAATTTCTACCATATACATATTTTAATTAGTTTTTATTTAAATGAAAAGGCTAAAATGTCCTTGAATAATACAACTTTTTTTAATTATGTAAGGGCATTTTCATAATTTCCTGACCAATGAAGATAATAAAAGATAATAAACTGTGCATGTTAAAACAAAATTGTATAGAATACATTAAGATGAAGCTTTGATTTAGCGGTGAATTTAAGGTTTTAGTAATCTAATCAACACGGGTTCAAATCCCATTATATATGTATTTTAATTTGTTTTTGTTAAAATGAAAGAGACGAAAATATCCTCGAATAATATAGTTTTTTAATTACAGAGGAATATTTTCGTAATTTCCTGACTATGGTGATGACCCATTTGACGGTGACACCAACTCAATCAGGAGCTTAATAAATAGTATAGATTAGAGTTATATACCAATTAAAAATTTAATTTAATTTTATAAATAACATCTAATAGTTTACCATATTCAATCAACTAATATCTAAAAGAATTATCGATAAAAAAAATGTTTTTAGCATTGAAAAGAAAGAATGGAGCATTAAAGTAATGGTTTTTCAAAGAGGCAATATCGAATCATATTCAAATAATAATGAAATCAGAGAGTAAGTGAAGTTTATTTTAATTGATGATGATATAATATAATATTATAATAATTTTTATTTACTTTTTGCTTGTTAACCCTGCGTGAAGTGAGCACTGTTTTTTTTATCTATGCGTCATTTTTAAAGTGTAGGTGAAAAATATTTTATGGATTTGTTTTAAAAATAAAGTAAAATTTCAACAATTATTTTTAATCACTATTATTAAATGTATTTATTAATTTAATGTAAACATATTTCATATTTATCATGAACTATTATTATGATTGTTGCATGTTGCTTGATCTATTTTTTTTTTATTTTTTCAAATTAATATTATAGCTTACTTTTTTATATAGTTTAAATTTGTATATTATTTAAAAACTAAGAGAATTTATCATTACCAATAATAGGTAAAAAATTAAAAATATATTATTTAAAAATTAATTAAAAATTAAACATATAAAATCACATACAATGCATGTGACATTAGAAACTAGTATTGCTAAAAATGTTAGTCTCAAATCATCAGAGTATGTGATTTGATCAATCTCTACAACCTAATCCTTGGTATAAAATGTTTCTTCTTAATTTTTTTTGGTATAATGAGTTATTTGACCCTCCAACATTGTAAAAAAAATTATTTTAGTTATTCATTTAATTTTTCATCTCCCCTAGTCATTGAATTTACGTTATTTATCAAATTATCCAAAATAAATAGAAAAATTAAACGTGCCACATCTTTAATTAACTGTAATTAACTGATTTTTGGAAATTAAAAAACATTTTTAAATTTTTAATAATTTTTATATATTTTTTAATTTTGGAAATTATAAAAAAATTAATTAATTATTTACAAAAATTCTCATGATGTACAAAGTACAATATTTTGCCATATTCAGTTTTTTACTTTATACAAGTGTCATAATCAACTTAAAACATACGTTGTATTGATGTTTTCTTTCACACACATATATATAATTTCTACTCTTACAACTATTGGAATATGGTTGCTTCTATATTTTTATCTTATTATATTCTTATTTTCATTCATTATTCATCCTTCATTTTACAAACAATATCTAATATATATTATCTTTAAATAAATTTGATATTATTTATCATTTTTTAAATTAATTTAGTAAAAAAATTGGAGTGAGAAGTAAAATGAAAATTTGCTTGTCAAGGCTAGTTTTACTACATTGATATAATTTAAAACAAATTTGAGTCTATTGTTTTAAAAATAATTTAGTAAAAAATTTGTGTTGAGACTTGAGAACTAAAGAAATGAAATTTGTAGTAAGTTGAAATGTTTTCACTTATATATTTTGTGTAGAGAAAAATTATATGAAACTGTAATTCTACGTTATCTTTATCCCTTTTTAATAGAAGAATGACAAATCAAATTTTTTTCTTCTGATTTTTAGCATTTTTAGTTGGATTTGAATTTTTTTAGGAGGAAAAAGCTGAAAACCAAGAGGAAAAATCTGATTTATAATTCTCTTATTAGAAAGGGGTAGAGTTGATGGGGAATCACAGTTTCATACAATCCCTTCTCATTTTGTATAATAAGTTAAAATTTGAATAAAAAAATATTGCTCGTAAAAATATCACTCAACACCATATAATAGAAATTTAAAATGAATGGAAATGAGTTGGATATTCTTTTTCCTAATGTTAGAAAAATTAAACTTAGAGTTTTAATTTTGAATTGCAACCACGAGATATAACTGAGCCCAAAAGGTCAACTTATGAACTGGGGCTCGTTTGACCTACATAAGCTGGCTTGATTCGTGAAATTCTTGAAGAAATCTATCTACTTAAAGCCTTGGTGACCCAGTGAAACATTCTAGTAAAACTAAAGTTATACCAGGATAAATAATGTATATCCTAAAAGTTTAAAATTGCATAGAGTTTAAATCCTTTAGGATTCTTAATTGTAGATAGGCTAAAGTTTTGACCGTCGATGTAACTCAATCTGTACCGTTGGCTCTCGTGGAGCTTAACTATAAATAGAGGCCTCCCCTTTCATTTGTAGTCATTGCATTTATAGTTGTAAATATATTTAAGAGCATTTACGCAAACATTTGGTGTGCATCACTTTCCTTTGGTTTTTCTGTTATTCGTTGCTCTTTCGGTTTGAGTGTGCTTCTGCTATATTTCGGTGCTTTAGAGAATTTTTGCGAGAAATCTCACTTTTGCGAGAGTTAGGCTGACTTAGGTAGATTCAGAGCAAAAAAAATCGCCTAAAGTCACGCGGTTTGCGAGACTAAAGTTCTAGCCCCGTGACACCAGTACGATCCAAACTTTTTTTTTCTTCATGTTGTACGAAGTTATTAATATGTAAATTATCTTTTTAGAACATCAAATGTCTTCTAAACCACATTTTGAAGCCTTAAATGTCTCAAGTTAAAAAGTTGGAGAGTTGTTTATGGTGCTTGTCTGACATCATTCTCTAAAATGGTATCATACAGCACGATACGGTGCAAGAAAACCTTTTGTATTTGCATAATTAGCATTGATCTTATAATATTTGGGTTTACAGTCTAAATAGTCTATAAATTTAATTATAAAAACTTATATAAACTTAATTTGGAGAAAGATTTATTCTAGGTTTTTATAATACGTAAATTAAGTAAAAATAATATAAAATTTATAATATATAACCTTTATAAATAAGTTCTATAAATTGTCCAATAACTTTCATAATATTTCTTATAAATAATATAATTTTTGTCATAATTTTAGAAAGCTATTTTTTATAAATAAGTTATGATAAAAAAACTATAATATTTTTTTATGAATAAGTATATTATTTTTATAATATGTAGAAAGACATATAAATAAGTTATGTCCATACTTATTGGTCATAATTTTTTATAAATAAATATATTATAACACTATTGTAAGTGGCGAGTCCCAGCGAATTGAGTGTAATTGAAGAATCCTAATTATACTTTTTAGTTTTTAGGGGGATATGTGAATTGGAGTAATGGCACATGTAATTACACACAAGCCAATTTTAAAAAAATATTTTTATATAAATTATAAAATTTATATTATAAATTTGAATACGCATAAGTGTTTGAGATGGTTATGACAAAAAAAATTCTTATATTATATATATTAAAAATCATATTATAAAAATAATTTGTGTATTTTACAAAGTTATAACAAAAAATTATATTATTTAAATCCTAAAAGATTCTAAAGTTATGGGAAAAAATTTATTATAAAAAATAATTTATCTTTTATAAAAGTTTTATAATATAACTATTTATAAAAAAATTATGACAATTATGGACATAATTAATTTATGTGTCTTGCTATATATTATAAAAATAATATACTTATTCATAAAAAAATATTATAGTTTTTTTATCATAACTTATTTATAAAAAAATAACTTTCTAAAATTATAACAAAAATTAAATTATTTATAAAAAGTGTTATGAAAGCTACTGGACAATTTATAAAACCTTATTTTTAAAGGTTATATGTAGGTATATTATAAGTTTTATATTATTTTTTTTACTTAATTTACATATTATAAAAAAGATATAAACTAAGTCTTTATCCAAATTATGTTTATATAAGTTTTTATAAATAAAGTTATAGATAATTTGGAGTGTGAGCCCAGATATTATAAGGTCGATACATTATACAAATACAAAAAGTTTTTTTTTTTGCACCATATCATGCAGTATGATACAACTTGAGAGAAAAGTATCAGGTACAAGCATTATAGACAACTCCCAAACTTTTTAAATTAAGACATTCAATGTTTTGAAATGTGGTTGAAAAGATATTTGTTGTTCTAAAAAAATATTTTTGATATTAATGACATCACCTTAGTATAGCATGAAAAAATAAGGTCGGATTGTACTAGTATATTTATATTTCATAACTTCAATCATAAGTGGAATTGAGATGACCCATACTTCGAAGAGTACACAAAAGAAATAGGTCCTGATAACCTTAATGATACAAAATCAAATTCAGATGATAATGAATTCAATCAAGTAATAACAGATGATGATGAGCATATGTTAAATATTAAAGAGTGGATAACACAATAAATATGCACTAGAACCATTAGATAAAATTGCATATGATGTTTATTTTTCTTATTTTTTTATTAGTAATCGTATTATCAACTACTTATTTAAACTAATATAATACATATGATAATTTTATTTTAATTTTTCTTACTTGTTTAGAAATTATTTTATCATACTAATAAATTTTTTTATAATAATTAATATTTTTAAAAAATATAAATTATGTAACATGTAATTACAATTTGTTTATACTACCAAACATGACATGAGGAATTACTATGTAATTACACATTGTCTACCAATCACGTTTGGGGAATTACAATTTTTTGTAATTATAAAAGAGTGTAATTACTTCAATTACTTTGTGCTGTACAAACAGAGCTTAGAATTGAAAAGTGTAATTGGGGTGGTCTAATTACACCCAATTTAGTAGACCCATTAATTTACACCTCAATCCAATTACCAGGTAGTTTTCCAAATATTACCTAAATTCATTGCTTATTCTTCGTTTGGATAAAAAAGTGATAAAAATAATTTGAATTTTATTTGACATGGAACTTGGAAGATAAAATTAATTAATTAAATTAATTGAAAAAAATTCTTTACTTTTAGCTTCACATGGAATATATTCATCATATAATCAAAAGAAATCTAAGTTTCATAGACAATTATTAAAAATGGGTTATTCGATTTGATTTTAATTTGGAAACATAAAATAAAATTTTAAATTTTAGAAGAAGTGGATTAAATTAATTAATTTCAATATTGTAGTAACAAATCGGATAACACTATGAAGGGATAAAATCTTTTAACAATTTATTTAATTAATTCTGATGTTTGAATTTTAAAATTTTAATAACTGAAAAAAGACAGAACTTTTGAAAAGGAGGTAAACAAGTACAATATGATAATTTTTCAATGTATTATTTTAGTTTCTATTATTTTTTCACTTTAATTTTTAATTCTTTTTATCCAAATCAAGACCTAAAAAATGGATTTTTTTTATGACCAAGATGAAAACAATTTAAAAGTTAGGTGACATTATTTATACTAATATTTAAGATTCTTACTAAACTGATGTCACCCTTTAATTGGGTCCCAACTCAATGGAAAATTTACCAACCCCCAATCTTTTTATAAAGATATTATTTTGAGGATAATTGTCTTTTCATATACAACCTAGAAAAATATTTGCACATTATGGATTCGAACCAAGACATTATAACTTTTAAAAACTGAACTTTATCATTTCATTCAAAGCCACATTTAAGTATTATATCTATTTTTTTTAAATTGTTACATACAAATTTCACCTATATGATGGGCGTGTTTGTAGTCCAAATCAAGTTGGTAATAGAATGACAAAACCAAAATCCAAACCACTCAATAGCTTACAACCTAATCTGATGGAGTAGAATTTTTTTTTGAAAAGTGAATGCGTGGTGGATTTTAGCTTTGGATGGTGGGTATGGAGCAACTATGATAATGGCTTGCCTCGTTCAGTCTCGTTCCACCAAATAAAATTACTAATTTACCTTTGTATATTTTTAACTTTTAAAGGGTAAAAATATAAAAACGTGTTATAAGAAAACCCCTATGTTTTATTTTGTATATTTTCTTGAAAAATTATGTTTGAATATTTACTTGCCTATGAAAAATTGAATATGTTAAAAATAACTAGCAAAAATTAATTGAAGCAAGGTGGTACAGACTACAGAGCAGGGACAGATGCATTTAATATCTATGAAAGTAGTAGTAATTTTCAATATTACACATCTATAATATAGCGAAGTGAATGATGAAGAAAAACATAACAATTGTTGGGCGGTAATAAATTTAACAACATTTACTCGTCCCATTTTATTGTCATCCCTAATTGCAAGCGAATATTGAACTTCGTAGTTATTAAAACTTTAACGAGTGTTTGACAAACTGAAGGAATTTACATTGCCATAAGTTATAATTAGTTATTATAAATGATATTATAAGTGATGAGTTAAAATATAATTATGGAAGATTAGATAGTTTAAATTTTGAACTCATTGGAGTTGACTCATACTCGATATTAGGGTTTGAATCGCAAATTCACCTTTGTGGTAACGTAACATTTGCGTATGCAAATTTGAAATTATATTGTATTAAAATTTTGTGAAAGAAAATAATTAAAAATATTTTAAAGGAAAAAAAAAGAGCGAAAAGTGGGCCAAGGCTTTGGGCTCTTTGTCAAAAAGAGAGAATTGCATTTTGATCCTCTCAAGAATAAAAATTAATGTGAGGGATCTTAATATAAAAGTTTTAGTTTTCACCTCACATTCTTATAATTAACTGAGGTTTACCATAAAGAAAAAAACTAAATGCCTGACTTAATTAATCAAATCACAGAAAATCAACTGAAAGAAACAGTACAAAATCTATGATTTCGGCAGTTCTATCATTAACTTAAAAAATAAAAAACGCAACCAAATCAACCGGTCACAAGTTAATATCAAAATTTCTCACCGATATTAACATTTTTAAGGAAAAATCATTACTCACTAAACTACAGATAATATTTTCTTTCGGTCACTTAATTAAAAACATTACAATTTAATCACTGAACTATTTAAAAGCTTTCATTTAAGTCAATAAACTATTAAGATCAATGTTATATAACTTTATATGTTCGCACTCTTTATACCAACCAAAAGCTTTCTTTCTCTTTTTTATTTATTTATATAAATAACTTTTTTTTTTATGAAATAACTTTGGATATCATGAATCTGCAAAACAAAATTTAGTTTTTTTTTTGAGCTCTAACATTGACCATTAAATCGACTTGAATCTAAAAATTGTTCTAATCTTATATTAATCTCCTAATCGCCACTTAAAGCTTGCTAACAAAATTTTGTAGAAAAAAACCCTTAATTACCCAAT
Organism: Gossypium anomalum; assembly: GCA_025698475.1. NCBI lineage: Eukaryota > Viridiplantae > Streptophyta > Magnoliopsida > Malvales > Malvaceae > Gossypium > Gossypium anomalum. Next base: position 86,006,480 of record CM046966.1, read on the forward strand.
AGCTTAAATAAAAACTAAAGAATAATTCATTAATCAAATTGTAATTTTTTCTTAATTAACCCTAAACTTCTCACAGATACCAAAATTCTAACTAATACCAGATACCAAAATTCAAACTAATACCAACTACATCATACTAAAAATTTATAAAAATGTAAAAACATTCAACAAATATTATAATCTCCTCCAGCCCAAATGTTTAACAGATACTGGATACTAATAAAAGATTCAATCCCAGTTTATTTTCCCCACCCAAACCACCTTCGTTGCCATTACTCCATCACCCGTCTACAATTCACATTCTTTTTTACACTAAGGGTACGTTTGTTTACTGGTTCCTAGTTTTCCAGTGTTTGTTTGCTTAACTTACATTGGTAAAACGTTTTCAAAAACACGGAAAAACAAGAAGAAATTTTTGGGAAAATATCTTACAAATTTTTAAACGGTAAGACATTTTTTAAAAAATCTTCCTCCACTCTCACCATATTCTATTAATACATACTTCATCCGACTAAATTATGTATTTGAGTGAAAACTGTATAATTTAACCGGATGAAATATGTATTAACAGATATACTTAAAATCTAGTTGACACTTAAAATCATTGCAATATATGTAAAAACAATTTAAAATATAAATTTATTAATATATATAAACAATTAAAAGATAATAAATTCATAAATATATATTTGTTTAATTTAAAACAACTTTTATAAAATATTTTCAAGAAACCTATCAAATAATGAAAAATATTTTACATAGATTCATCCAAACATCAGAAAGTAAATCATTTCCTGAAAAATAAATTATTTTCCGAAAAATATTTTACTAGCAAACAAACGGAGCCTAAAATGAAACCCATCATCACCTCACCTTAAATCTATTGTTATTTTTTTGAAAAACCTCTTCTAAATCCACAAAATCGAAGCATAACCCTTGATCTTCTCGCCTTTCAGCCTCCTCCATGCATCATTGGATCATCGTCGACCTTTGACTACGCCCTCTCCTCATCCGAGTCTTTGTGAGACAATGCCCCAAACTCCTCCAAACCCGAGATTTCCGAAGATATTATTCTTCTCTTTCCGGTTGATTTTGAAGTGTTGATGGCTATTTAAGGAACCTACAGGTTTAAAAACTAATGGAAGGGTGTTGAAAGCCTCAAATTGTCGTTCTCTGACCTTGTCTTCATAATGATGTTGATTTTTCTTCTGTCAACAGCCCAACGGTATTTGTCGAAGATGGATTTTTCCTTCCAAACATGAACCACTTCGATTTTCAATTTGAAGTTTATTAGTGTATTGTGGATTGTGGTTGATTATGATATTAGTTTAGAATTCTTTAGATTCTTTCTGTGCAATGAAATTTTTTTCTATTTGTGATTGAAGGAATTTAATAACCTTCTACAACTATCCTAATTCATTAGTCTCAAGTAATGGTTCAAAAGTTGATGATGGATGACTTTCTCAAGCAAATCTTAAGAAAAGTAAGAAACCAATCCAGGAACCAAAAATTCCAAAATGACCATTTAAGCTCTCAATCGGGTTTCTTCCTTTGGGCTTCTTAACTCCAACCACATCAATTTAAGCTTGAACCGATGCAGATAAAACAATCCTTCTGGATACAATTATTATGCAAGAACTCCATTTTTCCCATTCAAACTGAAGGGAGCAACAAATAGAGTACTTCAATACATGCTAAAATTATAATCTGCTACGTCCAAAAGTTCAAAGGCAAAGCAAGGGGAGCAGAGAAAAGATGTTGTTACCTCAGGCTTCAGATAAGAGAACTCCAGTGCCTCCTTTTTTTTTTTTTTTACCCTTAAGGTCCAAATGACTATGGCACAATGGTTGCTGTTGTTATGCTTGGTGAACAAAGGAAAACAATGTAATGGTTGGTACATCTAGATTTCCAGCAGCACAACTCAAGTCAACCTGAAAGATGGCATTTTAATCTAAGAAGACAATTTTTTTCCCAATATTCCACTAATTTATACATGATAGCTTAGTGAACTTTGGAATTCGATCTGAAAAACCGTTTAAACCGGCTTTCAATATTCTCCATGAGCAGGAACTTAGTAATCACAGAACTAACTAGTACCTTGCATAACAGAGTTTAAGCTACGTGAACTTGAACATTAGCATACAACTAAGAAATTACCTGAAAAGCATCAACGGCTTCAATTTGTATGAGAATCCAATATCTTCCTGTCAGTGTTGTTTGCAAGCAACAACAGCTTTCATTCGAGTTGACAAAGTGATGATTACTCTGAATATCGGTATTAGAACCTTCCTCTCCCAGCTCCTGCAAAATCTCAAACATCTTCAAATTTTAAAAGATAAAAACTGAATAACAAAAGACCGCAGTTTATCATCAATCATTAACAGTTCCCAAGTCATTCGTTACTTGGAAAAGCACAGGGCAAACCTTGATAATTGCTTTAGCATGAGTACTGATGATCTCACACGGGTACAAACAGGTCCAAATATCCTCCTATGCATTTTGGAGAAGCTTTCCACCAAACAAAATTGTAAAATTAGCCCCGTCACCAATTAACTCTTGTGGAGACTTACATGCTACTAAAATCTTTGCAGCTGACCCAAAAGTTTGTTGACTACAATGGCAGCATCAATGGCGACAAAGTGCTTATCTAAATGATTAATACCCATCTTATCATACCCAAAGAACAGTACATAAAAAATATAAGTAAATGAGGCATTAGCAGTTTAACTAATGCATATTTTCTGTTTTCTAACGGATAAATACTGTTAGAACTTATTGAATTACATGTAACATGCTATTCCTTGAAACAGTGGCCACAGATTTATGCATTTCTCACACAAGAAATTTATTACACCCCATAAATTATAGATTGTGAACAAGAACATAACAAGTCTGCAATACAACTCTTTTACTTCCCTATACTAGAAATGTTAACAAAAACCCACTTCATCAAATGCAAGATGCAAATAGGAGTAATATTTTTCATTCTCAATTCCTTCTCCCTAAGAAAAAGAAAAAAACCAGGAAAACAGATGAGAAATGAAAGACAAAAAAGAAAACCTCACGCTATTGAGCAGTCACATTCAGTCTAACCATGCTGCTAATTGCTATTTTGCCTACAATGCTGAAAGGTGTTGCTCATTCCTACCTCCATGGAATAAGCTATAGACCAGTCCCAGCCAATCAGAGGCTCTGATCTGAATCAGCTAACTTGTCAATAACCAACCAAAAGTACAACACTATTTCCAAATCTAAGAAGGCAATTAGCAAGCACTCGCAACATAAACTGAGTTGGGGCCATCTTCAGTTGCTGAAACTGATCCATTCTCTTGTATAGGTTTCACATCGACATTAGCCTTTACTACTTCTGTTGTTGATGCAACAGTTGGTTCTTTTATCAAGGCTGACTCTACAGATTTTTCCAAAGCGTTATTTGCTATTGCCACATTTTCTTTCTTCTCCATTACAGCATCATTAGGCTCTCCACTCAAAACCTGTTTAGTCAGAATAAAAGTAGTTAATACTTAAACAGTTTATGCAAAGCATCCATAAGATTCCATAAAAAAAAAAAAAAAGGCATGAAAATATCTTTTATGAGTGGGAAAGAAAACAAAATCAGGTACTAGATTTAATTCAGAGTAAGACATACCTTTTCTTGTAACAGCTGATGCTTAGCCTTTTTCTCTTGGATTGTCTTTTGACGAGCTTCATAAAATTCAAAATCATCAAGAATGCATGTCTTACTGGAATGATCTTTAAAAATTTTAAGAATTTGGATCCCCTGCTCAAAATTAACCTACAGCAGTACAAACCATTTTACAAAGAGAAGGGTGAAGAAAACAAAAAGCAGAAACAACATACGCATATGAACATAAAGAGAGAGAATACCTCTTGGGTGTCCCTACTATTAGTGACAGGCTTGTTCTCGTTGTTCTCAAGTGTTATGTGCCTCAACAAAGTGTTTGGCACATCCTTAACGATGTGCCACTTCACAGGGAAGCAACCAGTCCACTTGTCTTGTTGCCAGTACTCTAGAGTCTTGTTAAAATCAACTTGGTCAACCATCTCTGCTACCCCAACAAATTGACCACTGGTATTAACCTGGGAAAAGGTTCAGGTTAGTAAAAATCAGGCAAAGCATATACTTGGGAAACCAGAGGCACTAGACAGCATATAGTAATAGTAATTTTTATTATACTCACCGAGAACAATAGAAATACAGGACAGCCATTAGGCTTCTCCTTGGCCTCACGGAATGCTGCATCAAGCTTCTTGTTGCCATTAGATGTACTGGCCCACACATTGTATTTGACACTTTTGTGGACATCATCCTCACTATATGATTTAATAACAAAAAACTTGGCGTTTGAATAACTATCAGGAAAATCCTCTTTGTTGTACTGTCCCAGATCTGGAACAAGAGAAACACTGTTCTCCTTATTGCTCTCAGTCAATGGAAGGTTCTGATCTTTAACAGCTAGTGTTGCAGTTCCAAAACCATCCTTGTTGTTACTCCCTTTTACTCTGGGTCCTTTGTTCAGCTCATTTAAACCATCCATATTCTCTTTTCCATAACCAAGACCCCTAGATTTGTTGTTACCAACATTATAGCACCCTTGCCCTTTCTTCCAGGCAGAGCAGCCATATGATCCAAAACCAGAACCAGAACCCCCTCCATTGGTGTTTCCATAATGGCCATAGGTCATGTTGTTAGGGTAAATGTGATTCATGTATCCAAATGCTTGGGCTACACCTGATGATGGTCTTGCATTGTGCAAATGCTGCATTCAGATAATCAGAATAGTTACGCCAGCACACAATGAAAGAAGCAGGACGTGCAGATTTTATATCTATCCATCCGTCTACCTAGCATAGTATGTATGTTTATCATTCTACTTATGGTTTATACTATATCTGTTTGTGCATGTGCAAGGGTTAAAATCCAGATATCCATAAAGCAAGGAATTAATCCAAGTAATAAAGCAACTTTAACATACCATGAAATGAGGGAAGGGATGAAGATTCCCATTTCTGCCAGATGAAAGGTTTTTTGCATATGAAGAGAATCCATTATTAGCGGTATGCTTGGATTGCCCATTAGAAGACACTGACATATCTATCCAAGGAATTGTTGGCTGGACCCCTTCGTAGCTAAATCTTGAATTCTGATGACCTTCGGATAGATTACCTGTTGGAAAGCTTTCTCTTCTATAGGAAGCATTCGGATTTAGAGAGGAGACCTTGAAAGTTGATTTTTGTGACCCAGAACCAGTATTAACACTCAAACCCGCACCACTTTCTACAGTGCTCAAATTTCCTGTATTTGTTTCAGTTGATAAAGAAGCTTGATCATCTGCATTGACAGTTGAAACCTCCACTTGAGAAGCATCTGTTTGAATAGTTTGCTGAGGTGGTTGGTAATAAGTACTTGGATAATAGTATTCTTGCAGTGCATGCAGCTGGCCATCATGTCCCATAAGTGGAAGAGGTGAACTGGGCATGGAATATGCCCCATATGGCATATAACCATAAGCTTGCTGGTACATGTAAGAGCCATTATCACTGTAAAAATCCTGCCAATAACATTAAGATTATCAAATAAACAAATCCTAAAGATGCAACCAAAAGACCCTCAAAGCGAATTAATAGGTTAATAATCTATCACATCTGCATCTTCCAAATAACAGCAAGATCACCAAAATATTTGAAATCCAAAATCCATCAAAATTAAAATGTTAGCAAGACCATTATAGAAACACAATGCCACCTAAATGTTGCAAGCAGGCCATTGTCAATGATAAGTTTTGAAGCAACTTAAAGAAAGCATTATCATTTGTCCTAAACCAACAGTGATACTACAACAGATATTCATTTATCTCTGAGAAATTTTCATCTCATCAATCAGCACCCCTTTGACATAGAAATTGTGTGTTAATGGTAGCAGAAGGACAATACTACACATCCTTACCCACACAAAGAGGGCTGTTGACAATAAAGAAGCCATACAAGTAACCAAGGAGCCAACTTGAAATTCACAGCTCAAATTGCACACAATCTAATAAAATCAATAACCAACTAATCCAACTAATGAAAAGTAAAACATTTACCAAGACAAGAACAAGAAATCAGCATCTCAAAATCCAAGCACTACCTTCTTAACAGGCTCAGGAACTTTTGTGGTCTTGGCTTGTGAATCCATAGACAAATTCTCCAGTGAATCTGCAACTTCTGAGATTGTAGAAGTAAAGGATAAAAACAAAGCTGACAATTTAAAGCTTAAACATTACAAATGTTCAAGTATATCTAAAACATATCACTTAAAGCAACTAACAAACCAACAACTTCAAGCTACCAATATCACATAAGCCACCCAATAAATTTATCCATGTGTACAAACAGTACGCAAGCTAAAATCCAAAGATAAAACACATTCAAATTACTACCCTTTCAAAACCACCATACACAAATTTATAAAATATAGGGGGAAAAAGAATTAGCAAAGTGTATTAAAATTAAGCACAACCAAAAATTTTAAAATAAAAAAGTAACTTCTCAGTAAACCCAACTAAAACCCACCTAAAAGTCCCAGAATTTTCAACAACAATGATCCAAAGATAAAATACATTAAAATTCATGAAATTCAAAAACCACCATACCTAAATTCATAAAACAAATTAAAATTTTCATAAGCCAGTAAAAAAAAGAATCTTTAGAACAAATCTCCGTAATAAAAATTCAAATATCCATTAATTATTATTTTAGATAACAGATATTAAAGAGTTAACAGCTCTAAACAACATATAAATCCTAACTAAAAAGAAAACACAAACATTTCTCAACAAATCAACAAAAATAAATCATACCCAGAGGTGTAAAATTAGCAAGGATACTATCGGCGGTGGCCATGTTCAAAGAGCAAGGGGGTAGCAGATTCAGTGAGAGAAAACAAAGACAGAGCACAAAGGGAGTAGAAGAAGGAAAGAAGGAAAAAACAACCCTAGAAAGGAAAGTATATTTAAACGCGTGGGCCGTGGAAAAAAGGGGTAGCCGCCAAAAACCCAAGGAGCCTTGGGAAGGTGGTGGGGTTTAAGAAAGACACAAAGAAGACGCTAAAACCCCCTCCATTATTGACTCTTCTTGTTGTTGTATTATGGTGAAAGATCTGATTGTCGCTTTCTCTTTTGGTTTGGGCTTCAGAGTTTGGACACTTCAAACATTGTGTGTACTTTTGATTTTGTCTAATGGATTGACTTCTATATCGTGCTAAGCCCTTCATCAGGAAAATTCAAGATCTTTTTTTTTTTTTTTTTTTGTTAATTTCACTTTGAGAATTTATATTGATCTCATATTTCAAGATCTCTTTTAATTGAATAGCTACCTTAAACTTTATTAACAGTTCTTTTAGAACTAGTTGTGCATGTTATAACTAAACCAATTTATTTTTGGTAGAAATAAAATTGACTACATTAAAGTAGCTCTAATGAGAGTTTATCCTGGTTTCGAAATGCTGAAGATCAAGCAACAATAATGCTCGAACGAATGGAGGCTCTGTAAAAGTGCAAACCGTTCCTAAATCTCCAGTAGCCATTTTTGCAAAGCAATCCGCAACCTTATTTTGTTCCCTTGGAATATATCGGAATCTAACTTGCTAACCTTTCACAAATAAAGAATGCATGAATCTATTATCCACTACATAATTATTGCTGATAATATCAATAGAATAGTATTGTCACTACACCTAGTTAAAATTTGATCAGCTTGTTTTAGATATACTCATGTCAAATTTGAATTGGGTGACCGATAGAAATATATGATTGTTACAATACTGATATTTCGAGGACTAATTTAAAATGATTTGAACTTTAATGACTAAATTAGAATTTGGGATATAGCTTATAGATGTTTGAAGCAATTAACCCTTTCCTTTTTATTTTCTTGGATTATATAATACACATAATTGTTTGTGTTATATATTTGCATATACTGTAAGCAGTCTTCACATGCAATCTTTATCATGTGCCCTGTCCAGGAATGACAATGAAACCCAACAGTTTGTTTCTCAAGTCCCAAACAAAAACAAAAAATCAGACCCTATAACATCAGGTCAGGACGGTCTATCAGGGTTGTTTGCATAAACATATTATTCTCATGAAGTTTGACCACACATACATGCCTTAACCAAACCTTGCTGGTTTTGTTGGTAAGGTCCCTGGTTGAGGCGGTCTCATCAAGACTGTAGGATAAAGCAAGGTTTAAGCAAGAAATATGCTCTCTACTTTAGGCCCCATCAAGGAGCCTTTTTAAGCTTTTTTAAAAGAAAACCAAGGATGGCCTAGCTGCATTGGATCCCTTTAAGCAACTGTACTCACATACGAAGTTATCATATATGAACAGCATTTTCCCAAAAAGTATGGAAGATCAGTTAAAGCTGGTATGTTTACCACACAAATACAAATAGATAAAATTAGAAAAGTGTGGCTCAAATAGGTTTACAAGAGATTTCCTCATGCAAATTGTTTGAAACATTTTCTTATTGCAATATGATTTTACAGTACTAGTATGATGTTAATCAACTCCTAATCCCTATATAGGAACATTAAGTTCCCTCAAAATTTTAGCAGCGTCATCAGGAAAAACAGGGTTTATGTAACATCCAGATCCGAGTTCAAAACCTCCTACACCGGTTAACTGCGGTATTATCTGTAAAAACCAGTGACTATAAGGTAACTCAGAGTCAGTAACCTGTATTGGTGAAGTATGGATCATAAAATTGAATGGGGGGTTATTCAACTGCAAAGCCATCTTTTTAAGAATGAGTTTTAGCAAGCCCCCAAGATCAACTGCCTGCATAATGAGAATCGAATGGAAACGAGTGAAAAGTTAGATTGCAAAGCTTTATCCGTTTATTATTTTGTTATGGATGAACATACTACTTCCGTTTTATATCATAAAGAAGCAGAAACTTGTTATTTCTTTCAATCACTCTATCTACAACTCAACACAGCCCTGCTTGACAGTATGACATGCGTTTTAGCTGACATGAGTGAAGTCAAAAGAAAACCAATTTTCTTAAGTCAATAGGGTGTTTTTTCTTTTAATTAGAATTTCCATAAAAACTAAATTCATTTACTCTCATTCAAACTTTGTATTACTTGTTTTATACAATCTCACACAGGACTACAAGTACTATTTAAATATTAGTCATGATAGTTTTGTGCTCACACAACATTGCTATGTCTCCTTAAAGATTTCCTATATCCTGTGCAGGTTTAAAGGTCAAACTGGCATCATGAAACTAGTAATGCTAACAGAAAAAAGCAAAGCCACTAAACAGACCATCTCGGGTTCACTAAATACTAGGAAATAAATAACAATCATATTATGCTACGTATAAATTTCTTTTAACAGTAAGTCAATAAATCATAGAAGCACTCAAAAAGTGTTCAACAATCATTTGACATAATGCTTTCTTTGCTTGTTGTGCTTTTATTTTTATCCTGACTGAGTGACAGTGAGAATCATACAATAAAGTTTCTAGCACTGTTATCTCCACTATAAGAACCAAACACAAATCAAACAAGTGAAAATCATATAACACTAGAGCCATGAACATGAAGGAATAGAAAAGTTACCTTCTTATTGTCCAGTTCATCAAAATGAGAGGAGTGATCTCGGGGAATTATCCATATCTCGAAAGGAAATGAAGAAGCATATGGAGCAATGGAAAAGAAATGGCTGGTTTCATTAATCAAGAGGTCCTTTGATTGGACCTGACAGAGAATACATTTCCCTGTCTGATGAAAATGCTCCTTCATACTGTTGAGTCGAGTAGTAACACTAGCAGGAACAATGGGAAGAGATAGCATCTGACTGTGAGAGTGACTCATTGAAGCCCCAGCTGAAGCTCCATGGTTCTTGAACACCTACCAAAGACAAATGAAGTAGCACTAAGAACCTATAACCTTGCAAAACTAACACATAATACAGATTAAAAGTAGAACTAACAATATTGAATACGAACAAGGACAAAAATAACTGAAACATGACATGAAACAGAAAAACACCAGTACAGGACACAAATATGCAAATGTATCAAAATTTATATGATACAAATTATTTATATGTCAACATTTTTATAATATAAAATATCTTAAACACGATTATGATACACAACCACAAAAGAACAGGTTATGCGAATTGCTAGTTTAATTAAAAAACATTATTTTAGACCTTTATTTAAAAGAAACCATGGAAAATAGAAGCAATTAGCTCTCAAAAATTTGAATCACAAGAAACGAATGATAAGTACAGGATTTTATGAAATGCAAAATACAGCCCTCTAAAATAGATCATTTCATCAAATTACAAGCACTTGCAATCATCAAATAGCTGAAAACTATACTCTTGACACAGGTCACAGGTCCATATTCACACAAATATTTCAAGAAAAGACAGAAATTTATATCAAAGAAATGCTTTATTACACATTCGCAAAAGAGAAGGCTTTTCTTTTCCACTACCTGAATATATTTGATTGAATCAAACTGCTTAATCTGCTCAATCCTCCTCTTATAAGCAATCAAAACATCACCAATCTCACTCGGATCCAAATCCGACAACTGAACCGAGTGAACTGGAGTTTCAATCACCACATCGTGAAACCCGAATCCCGGTACGACCCGACCCAACCCGCTCAACTCGCTACTCGAATCGTCATTCTGGCCATTTGGGTGATCGAGTTTCCTGCTCAAAGCTGGATACAAGTTCTCAATAACCCGGAGTTTCCAGTTAGGATCGGGCGGGACTCGAAATATCTCGGGTGCACACTGGTGCTCATTGCCGATGCAGAAGGGGCATGATGAAGAATTATTGTTAGGATTTTCCGGCGATTTGGATTTGAAATCGGAAGGACGCTTGGCTCGGGCCGGCGAGAAGATGACCCATCGGTTTGTAACAGGGTCTTTTCGGAGTTCGGGGCTCCGAGCTGGTGGTGTAGTTGCCATGACCTTCGACTTTTCCTTCTTTGATTGTTTGGAAATTTACTTCTTTCAGATAAAAAAAAAATAGGAATTTTATCTAAAGGCTGCTGTCTGTTTTGCTCAATAACTAATATTAGAAAAGTATATGTTAATATTTTTGCCAGAAATTTAAAATCATATTTAAAATATTTATGTTATAAATTTTAATATGTTAATTTCATGTTAATTTTAAAATTTTTAAGAAATTTGAATAGAAGGTATTTTAATCTGTATTGTTTTAAATATGGAAAAATATTAGTGTTTGCTGATGAATTTTTTTTAAAAATAATAAAATAAATAAATATATGACATGAATCGGTATTATTAAATTTGTAAAAAAAAAAGTATATTAATATGATTTTATTAATATAAAAAATAAAAATATATATTAAAGCTTGTAAAATTATATTTCGTGGTTTAGTTTTATATAGTTTTATAGTAAGTAATGTGAATTAATTAAATAAGATTTTGAGTAGTTTTAAAAATAATTTGAATAAATAATTAAATGGTTTTTTAAAATATTTTTATTTGTTTTTTAAATAATTTTTGTGAATTTGAAAAACAATTTGGTGAATAAAAAATATTTTCAATAAGGAAAAATTGAAAACATATTTTACTTATTTTCCTATCATAGAAATATGAGGAATAAAATTAGAAAAATTGAATTCTAGTAACATGTTTAATATTTTTGTCAATTGAGTCTTAATTCTATTGGCATTAGTTTTGTTGTTAGTGCAAGAGAACATGGGTCGAGTACGTTGAAGTACATTATCCTCTTATTTAAAGGTTAAGGAGGAACTATGAGTAATTTTAGTCACTGTATCAATTTTTTTGTATTTTATAGGTTTTACAAAAAAAATAATAATTTTGTTTTATATGGGTTTTGCTTTGAATTGAGTGATGATTAAATTTTTTTTAACATTTGTTTGATACAGATTCGAGTCTTGTCATCTCATTTCCTACCCTTAATATTGTATCGAAAAAGTTTTTTTTTATATGAATTTTAATGAGTGTCAATTCGTTTAAATTATTTTTCAAGTATACAAAACATTTTTTTAAAAGGCAATTGTTTTAATTATTTTTCAATTTTAAAAAATATTTTTAGTGAAAATAATAAAGAAACTTTTTCATATTTATTTTTTAAAATTATTATAATTTTTTCAATTAAACAATTATTTATTTACCTATTAATGAAACCGAACAAATAGTAGCTGAAGTTTATTTTGAAATTTGATATGGATTTTACAATTTTTTATACAATTAAATTTATTTTTGAAAATTTAAAAATCTTAACATAAATGAAATCTATTCATTAAACCCCTCCTACAAACACAACAAAAGGGATACGTATCTAATTTCTATAAATTTTTTTAGGTAAAATAATTTATATCGCGTTCTAACTTTTGAAAATTTTATTTTAACTTTTTATTTGATCTTTTGCCTATTTTATCCCTTAAGATGCGTTATTTATCAAATCATTCCAAAATAGTTGAAAAAGTTAACGTCTGTTAACTTTACTGTCATGATAAATTGTCACGTTAGTAATTAATAAAATTTTTAAATTTAAAATAATTCAACAAAGTTTAAAAAATTATAAAGATTATTAATATTTTTATTTTTAAAAAAATTAATTAATTACTAACGTGATATACATGTGGACTGTCACATAGCAAAGTTAGCATACGTCAACTTTTTTATCGATTTTGGAGTGATTTGACAAATAATATAAGTTTAAGAGCTAAAAGAGATGACAATTTAAATATATGACTAAAATAACCTTTTTAATAAAATTAGAGGACCAAATAAGTTATTATATCATTTTTTACTACACAAATACTTATACAAACCATATATTAAAAAAAGTAAAAGTTCATTAAAAAGACTAATTCTGTACGTTGAATTGGAAAATTCGGCTTATAAATAATGTAATATTCCAATTTCAAGATATTCATTTATTCAAACTAGGTTATGTTTACGTCCTATTTCAATTAATTTTTATATTGTTTCTATTATCATAATATATTTTAACGAGTAGATTGAGTTTTAGTTCAATTGGTATAGATATTATTGTAAATGCAGGAGGACGTGGATTCGAGTATGCTGAATCTCATTATCCTCCTATTTATAGGTTTAGAAGGGGTTATGAATAGTTATAGAGTCAAATATAATCAGAACTTATAATAATTTATTTGTTCAAAATATATATATTAATGAGATAAGGTAAATTAAAAAATATATTAATTGTTTTTAATAAAATTAGGGATAAATATCAAATTAATTCATGAACTTTGATCTAATGTGTAATTTAATACATGAATTTTAATCTAGTGCAATTATATATATATATATATATGAAACTTGAATTGTGTTTTATGTGTATACGTGAAACTTTAATTTTGATTCAATTCTACACATTTAAAGAAATAAATATATAAATTTATTTTCATATTGGATTAATATAATTGTTTGTGCATGCAATTTAATAATGTTGAAAGTGATGTGTAAAAATTGAATTAAATTAAAATTTCACATGTAAAACCGTACAAATCAAAGTTCATGTATGAAATTATACATTTGATCAAAATTTATGTATAATTTTTTATATTTATCCTATAAAACTATTAAGTATTAACTATTCCAAGAAAATAACTATCTCACTAGTAATTTTCATGTGATAGAATTTGAACTTGAATGCTTAAGATCCTAAAATTTAAATATTTGTCATCTATACCAAGCTTTGTGAGAATTAAGTTATAATTGGAATAATGTTAAAATATGCCATAAATTCCTGTATTATTTGTAAATTTAAGATTCAGCCCCTATATTTTTATTTATAAGAATTTAACCTCTCTAGTTTCAGATTTAAAAAATTAAGTCTAAATGTAAACACTGTTAAAATTATTTTGTTAAATTCAGTTCTTTTTTTTTAATTACATTGCTACCAATTTAGTATTTTTTTAATTTTAAAATACATCAACAAATATTTTTAAAAAATTAATATTGTTAATTAGGGATAAGCAAAACTCGATTCGATTCGAAAAATAAAAAAATTCAAATTTTGAGTAAACCGAATCGAGTTATTCGAATTATTCGAGCCAACTCGAATAAGTAATTCGAGTTTCAAGTTTGAATCGAGTTGAATTTTACAATTCGAATAACTCGACTAATTTGAATAACATATTGGTGTAAATACCCTTTTGGTCCCTGTCAAGTTTAAAAATAAGCAAATTAGTCTCTTTCTTAACAAAAGTTACAAAAAAAAATTCAAAGAAAAATTTAAAATTTAAAATATTTATAAAATTCTAAAAATATATATATTTAAAATATAAAAAATTCTAAAAAATATATAAAGAAAGTTAAAAAATTAAAAATTTTCTAGAATAATATTTTTTGAGACCTAAATAAGTTAACTAATGATTCAAGTTTATCATACTACTAACATGGAATTAATTATTCTGTAATAAATTTTAATCTGACATGTTTAATTATTTAATTTAACTTGAACAATTTCACTTGACCCGACTTCACTCGATTTCAAAAAAAAATCAAATCAAGTTAAGATGATAAAATAAGACTCGCTAGCTTGATTTTTTTCATTTGATTCGATCAAACACTCACCCCTACTGTTAACAATTGGACCTAAAATAAAAAATTAAAAAAGTAAAAAAAACTAAATTTTAAAAATAAAAATATGTGAATTGAATTCAAAATTTATTATGTCTCATATTAACCTTAAAATAAGCCTCTATTAGGGAAAAAAATGATATTCCATTATATAACGTTTAATATTGTAAAGTCACGTAATTAGTAAGCCTAAAATATTAAATTTCTTTACTAAAAAAAAAATAATTTCCTTTAGGTTACTGTACAGCTACATTTGTATGCCTCATCGGCATTTATTATCACATAAAATAAGAGGACATTAATTACCAAAAATAAAAATAAAACGACATGCAAATTGTTTTCTACTTTAAGATTATTCCATTAATGTAGAAAAACAATAAAGGAAATAGTATTTAAAAAATGTTTTCTCCTCGTAAAAGAAGGGTAATTTATATTCGCAGTCATTAAACTATTAGCAAATTTTTTTTATAGTCATCAACTATAAAAAGTTACAAAATAGTTACTTAACTATTCAAATTTATCTTTTTTGGTTACCCTAGGATATTTAGGTGTTTTCACTTTTTTGTGTTAGCCAACTGGTGATTGAAAAAAGATGAAATTGTTGGTGGGTGACCATTTTGTAACTTTTCATAGTTGGATAGTCAAAAAAGGAATTTACTTTAGTTGAGTGACCATTTTGTAACCTTTTTATAGTTGGATGACTAATAAAAAATTTACTAATAATTTGATGACTTCTAATGTAAATTACCCTAAAAAGGGCTTTTTTTAAAAATACATTTACTCGAAATTTGATCTTTTCTATGAAAAACTAGTCAACACAATTATAAAATGTTTAAGAAAAATTTAATGTCTGTGAAAATTGGATCAATAATAAAATTGTTTAGATTAATAATCGAATCGATTAGATTGGTTTATCTTTTAAATATAATAATATAAAATTTCCTAAAAAATTCTAAAAAACTCATATAAGTCAAAGGAACCAATAATAAACATAAATAAATAATAATATACACAAAAACATCCATTTTGTAAATTATAATAATTAACTTAAAGATTTAAATTAGTTTAAATTTCAAATGATTTTTAAATAAGCCTTTTACTCAGTTGAATTGATCGGTCTCATCTAGTTTTGTAATCATGTGAAAATCTCTCATAAATTTCAAAATCAATTTCTTTATGGGTGAGTATTCGATACAATAGCAGTGTACTTCTTTTATTATTTTACAAGCAGTCTTAAAAACTAACATTTGTCTTTTTTTTTTCATATTAAACTGTACACCTATATATCGCTTGTCAACTTTCTCATCCTATTTGTCAAGTCTAAAAACTCCACTAATAATGTTCTAAATAATTTTTCTTATATGCATATATTTAAATATTTAGTATTGAATAGTTTTTATTTTGAAATATTTAATTTGAATCAAGTTTAGGAAAAAGTCAAAAAATTTAAATTGCAGGGGTCACACAGCCGTGTAACCAGGTCGTGTGGCTCACACAGCTGAGACACACGTCCGTGGCTCAGGCCGTGTAACATTCGAAATGGCCTCATAATCTCATGTGCTAGGCCGTGTGCTAGGCCGTGCAACTTTTGAAAAACAACCATTAACAACCTACAGGGGATACACAGCCGTGTCGCCTGGCAGTGTATTACACACGACTGAGACACACGCCCGTGTCTTAGGCCACGTGGACAAGAAATAGGCCAAAATCAAGCCTTTTCTTTCACTCAATTTCAACAAGTACCAATACGCCAAATGAACCTATGGTCAAGGCACCAAAACATGCCAAAATATGCATAATAAGACCAGTTCAATATATCATAAGCCTATTCAACCAATATGCCATTTAGGCACCTCAATCACAACCAAGCATTCATACTTACATTTGCATCAAAAGGATCATGTTTCATCCAAACAACCTTAACTAAATTCCATACCAACACATAACCTAATTGACCACATTTCAACCATGCCAACACATACCACTTTGGCCATTTAACCCATGCATCAATTTGGCAATAAAAACACCAATCATCAAGACATCAAATGCCAAAAGCACACCAACCATATTACCATATGTACAAGTTAAACATAACAACTAGTTCATCAAACACAAATTTGCCTTTACATGCCATTATAACCTTGATCAAGATATCAAATCTACTGATATGATCGTTGGATAGTGTGATAAATCTTCGACAAGCTTCCAACCCGACCGAGCTTCCGATAATTTGTAAAGTAAAAGAAAGATGACTACGTAAGCAATGAATGCTTAGTAAGCTCAACGAAATAAAACAATAAATCTTACCGATGTAAATACAATAGTTCAAACAATAATAATCAGCCATGAGAATTCTCTGTCATTCACAATTTCAACCGATGAATTCATCTATGTTCAAATCAATATTCAATAAATAACAAATCTTTTGAATTCATTAAACAAATTACCTTACAGAGATTTTCCATTCGAAGAACGAATTACGGATAAGAGTACATCATTAGATCAATTGAACACACCAGACAGATGCTCATAAGAGCTTATCCAACCGAAACACACCAGACAGAAGCTCATAAGAGCTGGTCCGACCGAAACAACCAGACATAGAGTATAACACGAGAGTTTGCAAAAAATGTTGAACCTCGATTTACTAGGGTAATATACAGATATCTCCCTCCAATACTATTTCCCCTCTAAGTCCCTGTAACACACCAAATCACGATTATACTCTTTCCCGCTTTCAATCCAAACTGAGTATCAAATTCAATATTATATCTCAAAATACCATTAATTATCAACAATTAAAAATAAAAATACAAGTTGTACCATGTTAATCTACTCAACAATTCATATTGATGTTAAATTCTAACCATACGAACTTACTTGGCCAAATCACAGAAATGTCAAAATATAAGGGCTATTTGATAATTTTTCATTCTCCTTGACTTTCCACTCGATCTTGATCATGCAAAGGTATAGCCATAGCCAAACCTTGAAGCATGTTTTCTAATTTTAACATTATTATATTATTTTAATATTAAAAAATAATATATAAAACATATAAAATTAAAGGAAATTAAAACTTAAACTGTTCACCATCTTAAGAATGAGTAATTTACCCATTAAGGCCATCCAATTATAATTCTTTAATAAATTAACACCTTTAAGTTAATAGCGATTGACTTTTTCAACTATTACGATTTAGACATTTTTGCTTAATTAACTATTGAAACGTTAAAATTTCTTAAAAAATTTTAATACAACCTTAATAACACTCCTTAAATATTTATAAAAATATTTACGGCTCGGTTTATAGAAATGAAGTCTCAATACCTCATTTTTTAAAACCACTTGACTTTAGGGTCTTACTATTTGAACTTAATTGACATAAATTACCAAATCAAAAACCTTTTTAAAACCATATTTGGCTCGTAAATATTAAATAATAATATTTATGAACTTACTCGTCAGATTTTTGGTCCCGAAACTACTATTTTCGACACCACTGAAAAATGAACTGTTACACTATATTTACTTGATAATCTATGTAATTACAAAATTCAAAAGTTTGAGGAAAAAATATTATGTTATGTTATGAATATTTTATTAAGTGTATGTCATCAAGATCTAAATATGTTTTGATATACTTTAAATTTTATGATATACTTTAAACTTTAATAGTCATTAGAAGTAGAGTTCTATTTCATTTATGCTTCTTATATCTATAAATATAGACTTGGGAGAAGCATTGTAAAGATTCCTATTGATCCATAAAAATATGCTATCTCTTTTGCTTTCCTATTTTCGTTAGAGTTGTGTGACCTAAATTTCTGTTAAATAAAATAAGAGATTGCTTGCAAGTCAAATTAAACACAATATATTTTCTTTCTAGAAGATTTAACATTTATTAGTATAAATAACTCTTTTACAACCTTAGAAAACACACTTGTTAAAATATTAGAACTCATAACACTTTTGGAGGAGAATTTTGTGTTTACGTGTTTGGTTTTTTTATCTCCATATTTTGTACTCTTCGTTTTTTTGCTATTATCGTAAATTATCTTTACTCGTGGTTTTTTATCCTCTTTAAAGAGTTTTTTCACGTTAAATTTGTGTGTTCAATTTCTCAATTTCTTCCTTTATTTTTATTTATTTGTTGCTTAATCGGGTCAATCCCCAACAATTTTATTTGGTCTTTATTTTCAATCATTTTTATTTTATAACACGTTACCAACACTATTCTTTTTTAATAATATGGTCACTCCAAATCTATTGCTCAAGTTGTTGTCGATTGCCTTCTAGAGCTATTACAATTTCTGTAACACCCCTAACCCATATCCGTCACCGGAACAGAGTTACGGAGCATTACCGGACTTTACATATCAAGTACAAACATTTCGTATCATTTCTTATTCATTTCAGAAATCCATCATAATCAATCGTATTGTCCTTTATATGAGCCCTCGAGGCCCAAAATACGCAATAGAAATAAGTCGGGACTAAACCAGGTATTTAGAGAATTTTTCGCAAAACATCAAAATTTTTCCTAGATGTAGGGGACACACGCCCGTGTCGCCAGGCTGTGTGTCTCACACGATCAAGAGACATGCCTGTGTGGGCATTCGAAATAGGGCACACAGCCGTGTCCCAGCCCGTGTCCGTACTCATCTAACTTTCTGACTTAGGTTACAAGGCCAAGTCACACACCCGTGTGCTAGGCCGTGTGAACATAATAATTTGCATTAAATAGGTGTAGGGGTAACATGGCCAAGCCACACATCCGTGTAATCAATTTTGAGCATTCTATTTTGAAAATTTTAAAATGCAGGGGACATACGACTAGAACACACGCCCATGTGACACACAGCTAAGACACACGCCCGTGTCTCTGCTTGTGTAGACGAAAAAAAGTCATTTCTAAGCCAAATTTCTCACCCAATTTTGGCATCAACCTATCACAATAAATTTCACATTTACAAACCATATCAAAGCACTCAAAACATGCCAAAAACATGTCTTAAACATGACATATTACCACATTCAACCAATGTGCCATTAGGCACCTCAAGTAACAATTGATTTTCATGTCTACCCATTACTTATATGCATATTCAATCTCCATTTCACTTTCATTCATTTATCCACGCACACTGCCCCAATTTATGATACCACATACATATATATATACATCAAAATGTTCCAAACACTAGCCATTCAAATGACTAATCTCAACAAAACATTTACTTACCAACATTGGCCAATTAACTTATACATGCCATTATAACCAAAATTAGTTTTATATTTGTACCGAAATGGGTCGATGGAGAGTGTAAAATATCTTCGCCAAGCTTCAAACCCAACGAGCTTCCGAATTACTATAAAATAGGGAAAAATAAAACAGAGTAAGCATTTAATGCTTAGTAAGTTCGTATAATATGGAATTTAACTTACCAATTCATCACAATTAAGGTAAGCATTCAAGGCATATTTAAACCAAATTAAACAAAAGCCCTAACATATATCCTCATCAATCTTGTTAGACATGTATTACATATAAACAGTAAGAAACATGTATGAGCTCAATAATAATCAAATTTCCATATACATATATTTTCCACATCATGTATCCATATATCATGTATAAACCATATCCATGTATTTCAAGTATTTACTCATAATATTTTATCTTCAATTCATGTTATCTCATATTAGAACTTTGCCCGTTGAACCATTTAAAATATCAATGGATACTCGGGTAGTACACAAGAAGTGTACAAATCTATAATCCATCAATTCATATTCAGGAATGCTCATACGAGCACATAAACGAGAAGCTCTTTCGAGCCATATAACGGGAAGCTCATGTGAGCCATGTAACGAGAAGCTCCGGAGAGCCATTAACGGGAAGGTCATACAAGTCAATGTTGGGAATGTTCAAGCGAACCAATATCGAGAAGGTCTAGAAAGCCATTAATGGGAAGCTCATAAAGAGCCTTTAATCGGGAAGCTCACGAGGAGCCATATGTCGGGACGTTCATAAGAGTTGCAGTGTGTCCACAACATATGCAGGATCACAACCGATTGGGATGCTCCGAAGAGCTATTAACGGGAAGCTTGCTGAACCATAAAATGGGAAGCTCATGAGAGCTAATAACGGGACGTTCTTTCGAGTTGTGGTGTGTCCGCAACATATGCAGGACCACAACCAATTCGGGAACCCTGTATCCATTGAATTTCATTTATTCAAACGAGACTTAATACTTATCAGATATATTTGGATATGTGTTCAATTTTCATACATGTCAATTACACAATTTAGTTCACATACACAACATTCAATTCAAAAATATAAATATACAATTTAGTTACACGAACTTACCTCGACAAGTGTACGTGTACACAAAATCTACTAATCTGATACTTTTTCTTTTCCTCGATTTAACTCCGTATTTGGTCTATCCAGATCTATATGAATGAATTTATCATTAATTTAATACAATTCATACTCAATTCAATTCAATTCACATCTTAGGAAAAATTATCATTTTACCCACAAACTTTTAATTAATTTTAATTTCATCCCTAGGCTTGGAAAATGAAATTCATGCAATTTAATCATTATTCCAAGCCTAGTCAATTTTTACATATAACATTAGCAACATATATTTCATCAAATTTAGAATTTTCCATAAATTTTATATCTTTTCAATTTAGTCCCAAAATCACAATTTTATCAAAATTTAGTTTACAAAAGTTGTTTATCTATCAACAACATTTCATTTTCTACCATAAAACTTCATAATTCATGCATACTAATCCATGGAAAAACCCTAGTACTTTGATAACTTTACAAATTAACCCCTAAGATAGCTAGATTAAGTTATTACGATCTCGAAAATATAAAAATTACTAAAAACGGGACAAAAAAACATACCTAATTAAGCCAAGTAAGTTTGTCTTTCTTCAAGCTTCAAACTAGGGTTTCAGCATCTTAATTTTTAGGAAAGATGATAATATGATGATATTTTATTTTATTTTATTATTTATCATCTTTTCATCTTTTTCTTTCCAATTTCATTATTTTTTTTATTTAATTTTCCATGGATGAATCATCATACTTATCTACTAACTCCTCTTAATGGTCTATTTTCCATATAAGGACCTCCAATTTTGAATTCTATAGCTATTTGATCCCTTTAGCTATTAGAATTCAACTTTTTCACTTTATGCAATTTGGTCCTTTTCATCAAATTAGACATGTAACCGATAAAATTTCTCTACAAAATTTTCATACAATATTTCAATCATAATGCAGACCATGAAATAATATTAAAATTATTTTTCTTTCAGACTCATATTTGTAGTCCCAAAGCCACTGTTCCGATTTAACTGAAAATGGGCTGTTACAATTCAATTTTCAATTGAGGCTTGCGCACTATGGGTAATAATTATCCAAAAAATTTAAATTTATATAATCCATACGTGGGTGATGATGATGATGTTAAAGATCGTTAGTATATTTTACTATGATTTATTTATTATATCATGTTTATTAGAACATGTTAAACATTTTCTTTAAATATATTTTTTTTCCTTATTTTCCTTTTTTCATGCTTACAGTAATTTTTTAATTAGATTATCTTTTCGATAAAAAATAATTATTTTGAGTTTGATTACTATTTCTCTTAATAATATTGTTTTAAAAGTTTGAATCAAGTCTTTCTTCAATACTACAATGTGCTTTTATATTACATTTTAATTTTAATTTTAATTTTATATATGCAAGCGGTAATATATAAATAATTGTATTAATATTTAGGGTAAATTATATAAATAGTTACTTAATTATAAAAAATTATTTTAGGAATTAAAAAGATATACAATTTAAGTATCCAAATTACATAATTCGATCATTTTAGTCATTTAAGATTTTTTTGGGCATATTTTTAAGGCATTATCCCATGTGAATTTAAAAATGGAAGAGTTGTGTTTTTAATGTGAGTAATTTTAAAAGAGTAATCAAAATGATTGAATTATATAACCTACGTGTCTAAATTATAAAAATTATAAAATATTTGCCTAGAATAAAAATTTTAAATAATTAAATTACTATAAAAATAGTTTACCCTAATAATTATTGAAAATAAGAGAAACTTAAAAAAGAAAAAGAAAAGATATTGATAATTTTTAAGAGACATCTATATTTATGTTGATAAACTAGCTACCAACATCAAAGAACACCACTGTCACCACCATTTTCATTTTCACACAAAAATTTTGTTTTTCTTTTTTCCTTTTTGTTTGACCTATTAAAGACTCACCCATTTCTCCACCAAATAAACTTCTTTGTATCATCTTTTAAATCCCATTTCAATCAATCTCTCAAAATTTCCCCTTTTTTCTGTCCGTAATCGCCCTGAGTTTTGTATCTTCGTTTTATGTCCCCAAAATCCAAGGAGCAAGGCTGCCTTTTTTCCCCCAAGTATTGATTTTTATTTCTGGGTTTTTTCCCCTTTATTTAAGTTGAGCCCCAAAAATTATTTTTCTCAACATTTCGTAAGGATCTGAGCTTGACCCAACAAGTTGTTTTGAGGATATTTGATCTGTGAGTTCTTTTTTTTTTTGTTGGTGCATGTTTTTTTCCTAAGCTTGTTTGATGATCAGTTTTACTCTTGATTATTTATATTTGATGAAAATTTGAATGATCTGTTTGAGAATTGTTTGGTTACTGAGAATCTGATCTTAACTGATTGTGAAATGAAAAGTTTTTATGTGAAAATTTCAATTTTTCTGTTTCTTATACCATATTTTGGGGGTGATGAAATTTGAATATTGCTGTTGAGCTTTATTGTTTTGTTTGATAGGTTTAATGAGCTGAAATATTATTTCTTATATTGTAAATTTTTTATGTTTATTTTGTTTGATACTGAATGACTGATTCCCACGATCTATGAAGTTTGATTTTTTTATTATCAAATATGTGATGTACTTGCATTGATTTTTGTATGGTTGCAGCTACATTTGCTTTGTAATTGGTAAAAATAAAATCTCTTTTGAAGGTTATTTGCTAAATAGTCTATTTGGTATCCGCTTTGAGAGAAATCTAATGGATGATTTATAGCAAGAATCGCATGTTTCCACATTTTGGTAAATTACTCAATGATTGTGTTTTTATTGTTTATAATTTGGTATCTGGCAATGTCATGACAGCAAAAGATTATGTGAATCTTGGTTTTTTTTTTTCATAAGGGTGCGTTAAAAAATTTCATTACTTAGTCATTGATCATTTGATCTTTGCAAATCTGTGGTGCTTTGCTATATATGTTTATTAGTTTCTATGTTGGTAAAGTTGGTTACTTTTTTGGTTACAGGAGATCTGGAGTGGTGCCGAGGGAAGTCGGGCAATGTGAATTGCATGGAGTGAGGATGCCAGAATTGCGAAGTGGAGCCCGGAGATCGAAACGCCTTGGTGATCTTGAGCCTCCTTCTCAGCCTGTTGTTCAAGCAGAGAATTGGGTACTGCCTGCTCAAAACAGATCCAGGAGGAGAGTTGGTGGAAGAGGAAGGGGTAATGCTGTAGGTGTAGCCAAAGGACCCTCACCAGCGGTACCCACAAGGCCAAGAGCTGCTGGTAGAGGCCGGGGCATTAGGTTGACAGATTTTGACCCTGAGCTTTGTCAAGTTCTTCCTGAGGCTGCACCTTTGGCTGCGGCTGAACCTGTTTTCAACCAAGCAGAGGTAGTGGCAGATAAAGATATTCAGATGGAGGGTGGAAGTGGTGACAAAATAGTGGGAGTTGAAGAAGAAGCTAGCACAACCCCGGTTCCTGAAATGGTGCTTCATATTACTAACTTAATATTTCCTTTTTGTTGGATATATTTATTTTTAGCTTAAGTCTTCCATATTAAGTTGCCTCACTCTTGATGAGAAAAGCAACTGAGTACAATTTTTTTTCCTGTATGCTTTTTTTCAGTTAAGAGCTGACTATGTTGCTAATACAATTTCAGATATAGTGGTTTCTTTATTTCAGCATTTTAAATTTGATGAAAACTATTTGGATAATCATTTCTGTTTTGAGTTTATCATTAGTTTCTTACCAACATAAACATTCCTCGTTAGTTAGTCGTTCTTCTTAAGGAAGCTCTTGACTGAATGCCACTTTGTTACTCATTGCAGGTACAAGTGGGCAATTCTCCTGCATATAAGGTAGAAAGGAAATTGGGTAAGGGTGGTTTTGGCCAAGTTTATGTTGGCCGAAGGGTAAGTGGCGGTAGTGATAGAATTGGACCAGATGCAGTTGAGGTATGGCTTGGAAACTCATGCCTTGTTTAAGGGTTTTCCAGGTTAATCCACTTGGGATGTAATGTTATGAGATGTTTTCATCACAGGTAGCCTTGAAGTTAGAGCACCGAAACAGTAAAGGTTGCAATTATGGTCCACCTTATGAGTGGCAAGTCTACAAGTATGACATTTTTATCATAAAAATTATTAAACATTACTATCTATTTTGGTGCAGTGAGGAAATTCTAACTGTTTTCCTTTTAATCTAATCGTGAAATGAAAAGTACCCTAAATGGATGCTATGGGATTCCTGGGGTGCACTACAAGGGTCGCCAGGGAGACTTCTACATTCTGGTGACTTTTCTTTTTTTTTTTTTGTTTTTTGTTTTTAGTTCTTTAGTTTCTTAAATCACTAATTACTTAATGTATCTTACAAAACTATAATGAATATTTCAGGTAATGGATATGCTTGGTCCTAGTCTCTGGGATGTTTGGAATTCTCTAGGACAATCGTAAGAAATAGAATCTTCTTCTTTTCTCTTTGCTGTACCTACCCAGACATGTCCACATGAGTACATGTGTCTGCTATACTCTTTCAGCTTTGTAACATGTTGTACTGTGACAGGATGTCACCAAATATGGTTGCCTGCATTGCAGTGGAGGCAATATCAATTCTTGAAAAGCTTCATTTAAAGGGGTTGGTCATACATTACCCTTCTGCATTTTATTAAATTCACCTTCCTGTTTTGCATAGTAGCAACTTATTGTTATTGTTTATTGTCTGCTTGAAGAAAGGTTTGTGCATGGCGACGTGAAACCTGAGAATTTTCTATTAGGTCAGCCAGGATCAGTCGATGAGAAGAAGCTATATCTTATTGATCTTGGTTTAGGTATATTTGCCTCAGTCCTCTCTTCCCTGCTAATTGTATTTTCTTCCTGAACCGTCAACCATGATCACATTATGGTTAACTACTAGTTTATATTCTCTTCAATGGAAGATTTCTATTTTATTTTCAGTCATGTCTTATTGAAATGTAATAAATGCTATTCAAGATTTGGTACTTATTACTGCCTGCCTCCCATGTTCTTGGATCAGCCTCTAGATGGAAAGATGCACACTCTGATAAACACATTGATTATGATCAGAGGCCTGATGTATTCAGGTGCGTATACCTGTTTTTTTTTTTAAATGTCATTAATTATTGCTTAAGCTTGGTATTAATATCTTTGGATATTGCTTCTGTCAGGGGAACAATTAGGTATGCTAGTGTACATGCTCATTTAGGTCGGACTGGAAGTCGTAGGGATGACCTTGAGTCATTGGCATACACATTGATATTTCTCATAAAAGGACGGTTACCATGGCAGGGTTATCAGGTTTCTATTGTTGTTTTGATTGATGATTTACATAATCTGATTTTATTTCCTGCCTGAGTAATTGTTGTTTACTTTTTGGAACTGCACAGGGGGATGACAAAAGTTTTCTGGTTTGCAAGAAAAAGATGGGTACATCTCCAGAGTTGATGTGCTGCTTTTGTCCTGCCCCGTTTAAGCAGTTTCTTGAAGCTGTTATAAATATGAAGTTTGATGAGGAGCCCAATTATGCCAAGCTCATATCCTTCTTTGAAAGCCTAATTGATCCATGCATACCATTGAGACCAATTAGAATTGATGGAGCTCTTAAGGTGGTTGTTTTTCCCCCTCAATTAAACTGGATTGCATAGGGTATTCGAATGAACAACCTTTCTCTGTTTGCTTTTGTATAAATAGGTTGGGCAAAAGCGTGGAAGATTAGTCATTAATTTGGAAGAAGATGAGCAACCCAAGAAAAAAGTACGACTGGGTAGTCCTGCTACTCAGTGGGTTTCTGTTTACAATGCACGACGTCCCATGAAGCAGCGGTAAAGTTGCATTTTCTTGTTAAATATAATATTCATTTGTACTTCTGCTTTTATCATGTACCACTGTATCATTATATCTCCACTCCGTCTTTATGGGTTTAATTGAGTGGTATTAATATCAACATTTGCCAGAAGCTATTCAGGCATTGCATTAATCTCGTCGTTTCTGCATGTTTTCATCTTCACAGTAATATTGTAGCATATTTGGAGAACACTTCCATTATTGATGTGTGATGATGAAACATATATGGTGTTCAAAGTTGAAAATGGTCCACTCAAATCAGATTGCTACTCTTTGATGTTGTTTTTATGGTGCATGCTTCTTTGTTAAAATATGAGATATTGAGCCATGAGGTTTACAAATTGTTCTGCATAGAGTTTGTTCTTTGTCGGGTAGTTCTCAAATGGTGTTCCACGTTTCCGTAACTTTTTATCAATCTTGTAGATATCACTACAACGTAGCAGATTCAAGGTTGCATCAGCATGTAGAGAAGGGTAATGAAGATGGATTGTTTATTAGTTGTGTGGCTTCAGCAGCAAATCTCTGGGCCCTGATCATGGATGCGGGAACAGGTTTCTCTTCCCAGGTTTATGAATTGTCAGCAGTCTTTCTGCACAAGGTTATTATTCTGAAGCACTAGTTCCTGTCAATTTTTCTTTTCGGATTACATACATTTTGACTTACTTTAATATCCCAATTTGATTTCATTAGGATTGGATTATGGAGCAGTGGGAAAGGAACTACTATATTAGTTCAATAGCTGGAGCAATTAACGGGAGTTCCTTGGTTGTTATGTCGAAAGGTTGGTAATTTCCTACCAAATATATTTATGCCACTGAATTTTCTAAGACCATAGTCTTGCACTAACTTCATATTTACAATTTAGCCTGGATGATACACTTACCATTTATGTGCATATTCCTGGACCTGCTGCGAAGATGCTGCAGCCATTGATAGCTTGATGATTATTAACAGATGAATATGAATAGATTTTCAAATCAGCGTAGAGATTGTATCATTGAGGCTTGTTTGATGTAATTAAACCTCTAGCAAGAAAGTGCGCTTAACGTCTAGCTTTGTCAGCTGCAAGCTGAGATTGGCTAAAGTAATGAGTTTTGAGCATGCCTCAGATTGTTACTAAGCTGCTTTCGAAATTCTGTGATTTGTAGGAACTCCTTACACTCAGCAGTCCTACAAAGTAAGTGAATCTTTTCCCTTCAAATGGATAAACAAGAAGTGGAAAGAGGGGTTTCATGTAACATCAATGACAACTGCTGGGGGTCGCTGGGGTGTAGTGATGTCGAGGAACGCTGGATTCTCTGACCAGGTATTCCTTTCTTTTGCTCTTTATGTACATCTATTTCTCTACTGCCCTCCATTTCCAAAATAGCTGGTTATAACTTCATTGTGTATTTAATTTAATGATTCAAGGTTGTGGAGCTTGATTTTTTGTATCCAAGCGAAGGAATACATCGGCGATGGGAAAGTGGTTATCGGATAACATCTATGGCTGCGACCGTAGATCAAGCTGCCTTCATACTGAGCATTCCAAAACGAAAAACGATGGATGAAACTCAGGAAACTCTTCGCACATCTGCCTTTCCAAGCACCCATGTAAAGGTGGGCATAAGCCGATATTCATCCCCTTGTTATCTTTTTAAAACCTCTGGCAATGCAGTTTTTAACTTGTTCAAGCATTAAAAGCTCCACCTCTTGGAGTTTAGTTTTTGAATATGTGACAATTATTCACTGTTTCTGGTGGTGTTATTGCAGGAAAAATGGGCAAAAAATCTCTACATTGCATCGATTTGTTACGGGCGGACGGTCTGCTAACTCCGGACTGTAAATTACGAGAGTCCAAAAATGTTAAAAATTTGAAGCTTTTGAGGTACATTTGGTGTTGAGACAATGGGTGGTGGGGGTTAATTAAGCTATAGAAACCTCTCATATGTAAAAAGGGAGAAAGAAAAGAGAGAACAAATACAATTTGAGAACCTCAGAAAGTAATGGCAGCTGTTTGTTGAATCATACAACGCTTTGAATTTATTATAAATGGCTGCTACTAAATTGCAATTGTTTTTTCCTTAAGTTGGAAATCATTCACCTTCACTCCGCGGGGGTTCTTTTCAGTATACTCGTCATCCTCTTCATTCACATTGCTGATCTTATTTATTAATTACGAAAATCATTGTGATTAATCATAAAAATAATGGGAAGTCTGACCACTTCTCCATCCTTTATTACTTCCTTTGATTTCCCCTCTAAACAAATCTGCCCAAGAAATGCATTTTGACATTTCAGAATATGGTTTATAAATAAATGTTTTTTTGTAGTTAGACCATTGGTTCAGACTGATTATCGATTTAATAATAATTAAATAAAAGATTTATAAATTGGGTATAGCACCAATAAAGATTTATTTTCGAAATTATTTATGGAAATGGGCCGTTTCAAAAGATAATACCTGTATGGATCGAAAATCTAAAAATTCGCTGATGTGGACGTGTTTTCAGGGGATAACGTAAAAAAGCGCGTTGATGAGAATGTATTTTTCTCGTGTCAGGTAAAAGCGTGCTGACGGGGATGCACTTTTCCCCGTGTAATCCCCCAACGGTCGTTTAAAAAATCTGACCATTGAGCACAACGGTTTAGACAAAAAATTATAAAATCCCCCACCCATTATTCACACCAATTTTATAATTTTTTCAAAATTCTTTCTAAATTTCTCAAAAAAGCTCTTAAAGCTCTCTAAATTTTTAATTTTTGTCTGAATTAGTATTTTTTTTTATAATTTTTAAATTTTATCGTGTTAGCAATGACCCGATAATTAATTCGTCTTGATGATAAACATGTCTCTGTTGACCAAATGAAAATGGTAAGGGTTAATTTTATTTTTTTAGTATTATTTAATATTATTATTTTATTTTTATAATTCAATTAATATTTTTATAATTATTTTTATAATAGTCGGTAGATAGAGTGTTACAATGTTTTATTCGTAATCTACCTGGTCCTCCATCATCGTTGATTGAAAATTACTTGAGGGAAGCGAGTTTTGGCACATGGCCAATATAGACCGAGGGTGAAAGTTGGACCCAAAACTCATTAGCGCGTTTGTGGAGAGGTGGAGACCTAAAACGCACACATTCCGTCTTCCATGTGATGAGTGTACCATCACTTTGGAGGATGTGCAATTACAGTTAAGGTTACCGGTGGATAGGTCCGTACTTACCGGGCTAGCTTAATCTGCTGATTGGGGAGCCATATTTTACGATCTTTTAGGTGTAATTCCAAATATTATTTACGGAGGTCGGATCGATATGGGCTGGTTATGAGAGACATTCCCTGTGCTAGGGGATGATTCGACTGAAGTACAAAGAGTACGATATGCTCGGGTGTACATCCTTCAGATCTTCGGATGTTATCTGATGCCGGACAAGGCACGAAACCTTGTACATCTGAGGTGGCTGTTGAAATTCATTGATTTTAGAACAGTTGACGAACTCAGTTGGGGGTCTACCGTGTTGGCGGCATTGTACCGGGAGATGAGTCAAGTGACGCAACCAAATAAAATCAAAATCGAATTTTGCCTCTCACTGTTACAATCATGGGCTTGATTTTGCTTTCCATTTTTACGTCCTCAAGTGGATCATCTGTATACATTCCCACTCTTAACAAGGTAAAATTTTATATTAGATTTTATAATTATTAAATAGATTTAAAATAAAATATTATGTTAAAATTTTATTTAAATAGGTGGAATCATTCACCGAGTTACGGGAGAATACCTACCGCTCTTGAAGATATACAGCTTTTATTAGACCAACGGTCGGAAGTGCATGTAAGTATTTGTTTCATTTTGAGCTATATATATATAGCATAGTCGATTTCATATTTAGTATTATGTATATAACTAATATTTTTATCACGTTCATATAGTTTCAATGGATATCATATGAGGATCCGACAATTCAGGCAGTAATTCCAAGTGAATTCAGACAGAATCTGAACATCTGGCACGTTAGGGTTCCATTGGTCAGCTTGCTACCATTGAGATGCACCAGAAGGATAGAGTGTTGCAGCAATTCAGATTCTGAAAACCGATTCTCGTGGCACCTAAAGTGCTTAATGATGAGCACAAAATTAACTTATGACGACTAGATACGCATTGGCCACTTTTCCTCCCGGAATATATTGAAATGTGGAAAAATCGGTACGATAATATACCTACACACAAACTGATTATCGTTACGGAGTTAGCGTGCAAGCTAGATTACATGCCATGGTTTAGGATCCATGGCAAGCCATATTTGCTCTCGAAAGAGGAGAGGCATCGGCAAATCTGTGTCGAAAGAGATAGACGGAGCCCTTTAAATCCAAGGACAAGGGATGGCGAGGCTGGCGCATCAACAACGCCCACGCAATCAGTGGCCCCAACGAAGCAAGCAACGATACCCACACCATTACTCCTTCAGATTATGCAAGGTGCGTATCCTAACCCTTATGTGTATCCTAATATTTACATGTATCCTTTTTCCACTCCTATGCAAGGTTGGAATGTATGACCCGTTGTATCTCATTTCTCGATAACTCCGAGTCAACTGACGATATATAGGCCATCGTCCTAAGAGGGACCACACGAGGCACCGTCGAAGAGATCAATTCATTTATAATCCCCATTGCCTTATAAGATTCAAGCCGGTTACGTTCATTCACCGCGGGTGATGCAAACACCTCCGCGATCTTTGTTCTATCAAGGTGGGTCATCTTCCCAACACCCACAATTAGAAGCTCAACCAGGAAGGAATCCAGCGCGTAATCGTCGACCACCCCTATGTGACACTGATTCTAACCGACACATGCATTGATTTATTTTTGAATATTTTTGTACAAATTATTTTTATATTGTTTCATTTAATAAAATAGAAATTTTTTTGAATATTTTTGTACAAATTATTTTTATATTGTTTCATTTAATAAAATATAAGTTTTTTTGAATATTTTTGTATAAATTATTTTTATATTATTTCATTTAATAAATTAGAAGTTATCGAAACCCTTTTTTAGAAATCAACTTTAAATTTTAAAAACGAAGATAGAGTCGCCACCAATCCTGTTTATTATGTGTGATTGGATCACTTCGTAATTTGATCATTTTAATAAAAGGTTAAATTTACTAAACGATGATTTTCGGTCTACAAAATCCAGGAAATGAGTCCGTGAGTCGGTTACACATGAGGAAGGATTAACAAACTCATAACGCCCAAAATTGGTACCTAGTTGATTACTTGATGTCTTAGTGTTGAGAATTGAGAATTCAAAGAAAATTTAAAGTACGATCATTTTTTTGCATGATGTTATTTGATTAAAATATCGCTAACTAAATTAAATTTTATGAAAAATGCCTTCTTATTTCGAGTTAATCGAGAAGAAAAGATCATGCTCAGCAAGTCAGGGCACAAGGTCTTGAATCCTCGAGAACAAGAACAATAGCCATTTAATTATTACCTAAGTCCTATGTGTACTGAATTTTAAAAGGATGTTTGATTATTTCAGTTCTAGGAAGAGGCCATACTCCGTAAGTTAGGAGCACGACTACTTGAGTCCCAAAAATAACAAACATTGCCTCGATTTTAATTACTTTTTCTCTTTATGCGCTTGCGCCGAAAAATGAATGAATGTATGTAGCAATATTTTCAATGTACGATGATGGCAAAATTATGATTAACAAAATAACAACATAAATAATGAAATAAAATGACAATACTATAGTGAATACAATAATAAGAAATAATAATAACAAAAAAATTCAATAAATAATACTATATAATAATGATAATAATAATTAAATAATACAAAAATGTATGATAATAATATAATTACATAAAATATTGATATTTGAGCAAATTTTAACAAAAATAATATTAATTAGCAACGATGATCACTTAATAATATTAATAGCATCAATAATTAAAAATAAAGGACTAAAATAAAATAATTAGGAAATTCAAGGGAAAAATGTAAATTATGCAACTTAAAGGGTGAAAATTAAAAAAAAAGCAAGTACAGGGATTTAATTAAATGAACAAGGGACTAAATTGAAAATGAAATAAATTTTAAAGTATAAATCATAAAAAAAGAACATAAAGGCTCAATTTAAAATAAAATAGGAAAGCATAGGGACTCAAAAGAAAATTATCCCAAACCCATTTTATTCCCTTAGGCCAACACTGGGTCAAGGGACTGACTTGTAAAGAAATTAAAATTAAAGGGGTGAAATTAAAACAGATAAAAAAGAAATAGGACGAAATTAAAAAGGGGAAAAAAAGCAGAAAGACCAAATTGGCAATTAGATCTATCCCTTGCGAAAACACGCAGATCATAAGAGGATCAGGTCGGATATTCGGGTCAGGCTTGAAACGACGTCGTTTAGGGCGTCTGAAGCCAAGCCCAAAACAACGTCATTTTGAGGGGGTTATATAAGTTAAAGTGTTAAAAAAAATTCATTTTTATTAATTTTTTTAATAAAAAAATATTCCCTTTTTTCTTTTTTCTCTCAAATCCCCTCTCCGCCTTCGGCCATAAGGCTGCCGCACGCTGCCACAGTCACTGGTCATCGGCGTCGGCGATCGCCAACTCCGGTGGTTGAAAATTCCCCAAAAAATCCCTTTTTGCCCCCTTTTCACGTGGAATACAGATTCAAGGTTAAAATCCCTAAAATTTTTGCCAAAGTTCAGCAATGGACCAAGAAATCCTTCGGTTTCCCCCTTTTCCGACGAGGCCCTCGACAGAACCCTAGGGGTTTTGAGGCTTCTCAAGTTGGGGAAAAAGAGGGTTCTACGATGGCACTTTAATAAGTAAATTTTTTTTTAAATCTTTCATTTTTTTTCATTTTTTTTGTTTGCTTTGAAAATTAAAAAAAAAAAGAACAACCTTTTTTTTTTCAAACTTCTGTTTTTTTTTTTTTTTTTCTATTTCATTCTCTCTTCTTTGTGTTAGATGGTGGCTTCGGATTTATAGTCGAATATTACAACATATTTTCTTTTTCCTTTTTTCTTTATCTTTGTTTTTGTTCTTCCTCTGTCTCTGTTCTTTTTGTAGGTAACATGGCGATAGCAGCAAGGGGTGTGCCTATTGACATGGCGTAGGGAGCGGCACTGGAGGGATTAAGGTTTTGCTGTTAGTTTAAGAAAGTGGGCCATTGGGCTTTAGGTTTTTTGGCTTTTAGGGTTTTTTTTTATTTGTAAATGGACTTTTAATGGACTCTTTATTATTTTTATTTATTTGTTTTTTTTTTGTTGGGCCGAATGAAATTGGGCCTTTACAGAAGTTATTTTGATATGGACATGTTGGCATTGTATGACCCAGGTTCCTACACCATCCGCATAACTTCTGTTGGTTAGTTTTTTCCCAAATATCCATATTATCACGTATTCTAGTCGAGAGCGGTCGATCTTTTGGTTTGCGACGCAATTCTCTATCCGGTAACAACTTAAACGGAGTAAGCAATATACATGGCCACTTACGTTCATTTGGGACTGGTAAGAATACGTGTCTCTACACGTTGTACATGTATTCTAATTTGTACACTTCGTCAATATAACTTATGAGATTCAAACGGAGATTCTGACAAGCTACAATTACATGAGTGCATGGATAACGAAGTGCTTCAAACCTCCCACAATTGCAAGTCCTATTTCTAAGGTGTACACGATATTATCCACGGGTATACCTTGGTTCAGTCTGTTGAACTCTGTTACACAAAACCATAGGTTGTCGCGATCATGACACACTGCGTGCATGAAGTTAGATCGCGCCTTGGCCTTATTAATTTCTTGCACTACCTTCCGATACCATACATGGCCTCCTTACATTTGGCCTTTATAACTTGCTGCTCGCTATGGGAGCAATACAGCCAAATAGAAGTATATC
The DNA here is from genome assembly GCA_025698475.1 of Gossypium anomalum. NCBI lineage: Eukaryota > Viridiplantae > Streptophyta > Magnoliopsida > Malvales > Malvaceae > Gossypium > Gossypium anomalum. The sequence continues at coordinate 86,041,234 of CM046966.1, forward strand.
TCCCGCACAACCGAGGTTATTGAGAAATGATACGTTCCTTTTAAAACAGAATTGATGCATTTAGCCAGGTTTGATGTCATTTGACCACATCGTAGGCTGTTGTTGTATGATTGTGTCCGCTGATTAAAAGGTACGTTACAAAGGTAGTTTGTGCCTTGATCTTTAATTGACTGTAAAATCACCAACATCCCATGAAAACGATCCTTATTGATCTCGTACCCTGACAATATAAGTGGATAGCGATAATTACATACCACTCTTCCATTCAGAACAAATTAAATATTACAAACCAAATAATATTGGTGGCGATTAAATACCCATGTTGGTCACTTGTCATCATTCAGCGGTAGACTGATATTGCCCGTAGTAGTTGGATGCAACGTACCTTAGACAATATTGATGGTGTGTGCGATCCAAAGGCTTCCCTGTCGTTCAAATGCGGTTAGTATTCCAGGGCCCCGATCCGATATGACATAGATATCAGGTTAGGGGCAGACATGCCTCCTCAACCTAGAAAGAAAGAAATCTCAGTCATCACCTGACTACCTCAGTGTTATTGCAAATGTAATTTGTAGGATCCTTCCATCACCATTCTGTGCCACAACTAGCAATAGTCGATTTACCATACATAAATGTACCGTCAATTTGTACCAATAGCTTGCAGTATTAAAATGCATCTTGGCATTGCTTAAAGCTCCAAAATAGACGCTTGAATTCTTGACATCCACAGAGCAAGCTACCGTTGTAGTACGCAGGAACCTTTTCAAAGTCTGTTACGTAATTTGAGACGTACCTCTCCAGCACCTAACACTATTACCACACCTCATTATATGAAACATCTCACCCATTGTGCATCTTCTCTAACGCCTTTTAGTTAGCTATCTAGGCCTTGCGGTATGAAAGTGTGTATTTGAATTGGTTACGAATATTGACAATTAAGACCGACATAGCAACGCTGGGATCCGCTTTCACCATCGGTAGTATTAAGCCCACTATCATCTTTGAATCTAGCTTGGGATGATCTTGTGAAACACCTACCAACCCATGAATACGTTAAATAATGTAACATTAAATAATAATCGTAATATTTAAAAATTCTAAACACCCATTAAATAATAATCGTAATACGTGTGCGGATTGGTGAACTTTTTTATCTCCCACAACCCTGTCTTCTTTTTAACCGAAACCATGATTTTTCATGAACATGTACTGTCTCACACTGCACACTTGGCCTCAAACTTCTCAGATTTGAATTTAACCATGTGGTAGTTAACCCTGTTCTTGATGTTATATTGCTTTAATGTATTGAGAAAGCCATCCTTAGTGGAAAACTCCTTACCAACTTCCAATTCACCCGAATCCAATGATGAACTTGTGTAGTAGATTTAGAAACTCTAACGTATCATCTGCCGATAGATCGACATTATGCATGTAGGCTAGAGGCGAGTATGCTGTAAATCGCGAATCTTTTTCTTCTTCATTTAAACCCCCTTCATCGTCTTTAGGCTCAGTTGGAACAAACTCTGATTAAAAAAACAATGCAACTTCTGCACTATCGGCAGTGGGCTCCCTGGGTGGATCCACATCAGACTCATCATTCGACCCACCAACATCTACAATGTAGAAGGTCCTCTCGCTGGTGGAAGTCATAGAGAGTACATCATCCCTTATCATGTACGTTTCAAAATGTCTCAATCAGATGTGGATTGCCAACCACGAGAAATTGATACCATTCCCTAGTAAGTATTTCCAGCATTAAACATCGACCCATCGAGGTTCATGTCCCATGCACTAACAGAGTGTTGGGCAAGGGACGTGCATTCTGTCCTGCCACAGGAAACGGACGATTCCGTGTTCTGCCTCTCTCTAGCGGAGTATCGAGCAGGAGTCGTGTATTCCTCTCGAACAGTAGTAGATATTGAAGTAACAAGTGCTTTATATGGCCTTGAAAATTCAACATATAACTCAAGACAGGGTGATCTACTAGCGAGGTGCATCTGTACTATCGCCTCCAAGCTACGAGCACCTTTGATATCAAGCGAGTCATATGTCACGGGATTAGCCGAAGCACAAAATCGATACTTAATAGACGAAACTCACATTGGCGTCATTTTGAATATTTTGCGCCTAATTCTTTTACGAAGTTTTGGTTAAAAACCAGTCATGCTGTGTTCTCCAATAAAAAAACAACGCCGTTCTCGGTGTTTATGACCTCACCGTCGTAGTAAATAACATCACTAATACATCTACTCATTTTCAACCAAATTATCTGTTGAAAGAAATTCAAAAGAAAAACATTATGCAAAAATATAATGATTCGTATAAATATTAACACGATAAACCAACTTATACCTTCTCATCTTCATCAATTTCTATTCTTTTGAACTTCTTCAATTTTGCTTGCTGTAACTTATGCAACAAGAGAATGAAATTTAGGTCATTTATAGCCTAAGGGATAATGTGATGCTTATTTCTGTATAATTCCCCGGATAGTGGGGGTTGAAATTTGTAGGGGAAAAACGCTCTAAGGAGGATACACTGTCACCAGCACTACTAAAAAGGGTGTCCAAGTGGGAGCTTTTTCAGTAGTTTTGCTAACAATGCATCCTGCTTGGAGCGTTTCTTAATCCCAACTATCAGATTTCTCGGGAATCTCGAGATATTTTTTCAGAATCATCAGTACAAAACAATCGTCTAGCTAGAAACTTTTTCTGTACTATTACTGATTTCGCATCCTACTTAGAGCATTTTTTCAAAAATAAAATAAAATAAAATCCATCTCGTCAAAATAATTTTTTCAGAACACATCACGTCAAATTTATTTTTTCTAGAACAATACTTAGCAATTAAAAAAATAAACCTTAAACCTTTAAAACCTTAAACTTTAAACCTTAATTTAATTTTTTTAAACCCTAATCAAACCAAAAGCCCTAAACCTAAGCCCTAATTTGCAAATAATCCACAGGAGACTACAAAGCCAAAAGCGCCTTTCTGTCAGCGCTTTTTATTAAAGCGCGTCCACATCAGTGCGCTTTTACCTAACACGAGAAAAAACACGTCCTTGTTAATGCGCTTTTCTGTGTTATCCCTGAAAACGCATCCACGTCAGTGCATTTTTAGGTTTTCGGTCCATATCCATTATTATTTTTTGGAACAACCCATTTCCATAAATAATTTCAGAAATGGGCCTTTATTGGTACTATACCCTTATAAATTGATTCAATCATTTTTTTCCTTTCAATTTTTGTTTTTTTATCGATCTTGAGTGGTTCATTTAAAGGTTGGTTTAATTTTTTTAGTTTAAATTGGTATGTTGATTGGTTTATTTGATTGATTAGTCTAAATAATGTATAAAAAAAATCATTTTTGATACTTGAATTTGTATTTTATATTTTGCTACAACAGCAAAAGAGGCCCTATGATCACAGGTTTCATTGTCTTGTGTGGTGTCCTCCGGACTTTGTATGGTTTAAAGGTAATACAGATGCATTTCAAGCTTTAACTCTATGGCGGCAGTAGACGGAGTTGCACAAGATCAGGATAGTTGCTGCATTTGGGGTTTAGCAAAAGGATTGGTTCATGCCCTATATTAGAGGCAGATTTATAGGAAGCTTATGAGGGATTTTCAGTCGCATGGGAGAGGGGTGCTAGAAAAATTGTGCTGGATATGGATTCCAAGAAAACAATCGACATTTTCAAAGGAGGTGAAGAGGGGAGTTTGCCAATTTCCAAAAGAATTCAAAGACTCATCACAATTTTGGTTGGTTCTGATTAATCACGTGCCACAAGAGTTTAATAAAGTGGTTCATGGGCTAATTAGATTGACCCTGCGTTCCATCACTCATCATAGTGAATTCGATATTCCTCCTATTATTTGTAGCAGAGAAAGATGTAGGCATGAGGGTCAACTAATTCTAGTTTCTTTTTTATTTTATAAACAAATAAAAAAATCTTTAAATTTCACTGGATTAAAATGAACTATTAACAAAACATTATTGACGGATGAAATTATTATGTATAAGGTCACAATATGAATATGAATTCATTATTTTTAAGTAAATTCTTTATTTTAAAACTAAAAAAAAAACTCACTTTTAAAATTTATAAATGATGTGGTAAGCTTAGATTCAATTTTCAAATTGTTGGAGTCCAATTTGGTTAGTGAGGTCTTCAAACCAAAAGAAAAGATAATGACAATACCTAGCTGACACGGAAAAGTAGTAGAAATTTCAATGAGAAATTTTATGTAGCAGTAGGTATATGTTTAGGGTGAAACTATGTTCCATTAACTTCTAAGTTCAGCTTTTGTCATATAAAATCAAAATCCCAAGATTTTCCATGAAATTTCCTGATGGAAAACTTGCTTGATGGAAGCACACATTTTCAGAAACCTAGTTTAAATAATGCGTATTAGATTAGGTTGATCTTCACTATTATGTCACCGCACTCAAAATAAAAAGACATGAAAGTTGACTATCCAATTCTTTATACCCAAATCTTGATATGATTCAATGGATTGACAATGACTAGAGATTATGAATGATCTGACCAATTCCATCTTTACCATCATCTCTCTATGACTATAGAAGTATAAAATATTCCTTTCAAACAAGAAAAATGCAATTTCTATAAAATATTCCTTTCAAACAAGAAAAATGCAATTTCTATTCACTTTCCCTTTGACTGCCATGTATGAATTAGTGTAGTTTACTTCCCTCCTTGAAATGTAACAATAATCAGAAGCAGATTTAGTGAAAAAAGTGAACATCAAAAAGCTAAAAAGATGGCCACTTTAAGCCTACTTTCTAAATCATACTACATAGTTTTTGTTCTAAGTCTCAGCTTCATCGGTTCCTTTCCATGCCTTGATGATCAACGAGAAGCTTTACTGGAATTCAAGGATTTACTATTTGGAGAGTTGATGGCAGACAACTCAACGGACATGTTTCTTGGTGGTTTAGAGACATGGAATTCCAGTTCAGAATGTTGTCAGTGGGCTCTGGTGGAATGCAATTCACAACAGGTGACTGGTCTGAAACTCTACAGTGTTTTTCCTACACTAGGAAAGACTTCAACTGTTTTGGCTCCTATTTTCAGGATAAAGACCTTGATGTCACTTGACATTTCCTACAATTCCATACAAGGTGAAATTCCAGGGATTGGATTGAGAAACTTGAGCGAGCTGGTGTATCTTGACATGAGAGGAAATAGCTTCAATGGTTCAATTCCTTTGCAGTTATTTCATTTGGCTAACCTGGAATTCCTTGATCTAAGTGATAATATGATTGAAGCTGTGTTACCTAATGAGGTTGTTGGTCTTAAAAGCTTGAAACAATTGAGCTTGGATGCCAACTTCATTCATGGAGAGCTTCCTGAAGAGATTGGAAACCTCATTGAACTAAAGAAGTTTACAGTTCCTGATAATCAAATTTCTGGCAGGATTCCATTGTCAATATTGCAGCTAAGAAAGCTTGAAGTTCTAAACTTGCAGAACAACTCATTTTCCTTGGAAATTCCAGCTGATATTGGGAGCCTGGTGAATCTAACAACTTTAGACTTGAGCAAGAACCGGTTGAGTGGTGAAATCCCATCATCGATACAGAAGATGAGGAAGCTGGAGACACTTCAACTAGAGAACAATATGCTGTCTGGTGAGATCCCAACATGGTTATTTGTTCTCAAGGAGATGAAGAAGTTGCACCTTGGAGGAAACAAACTAGCATGGAACAACAATCTGGCTATCAAACCAAAATGTAAGTTATCTTCTTTATCCTTGAGATCATGCAGTGTTAAGGGGCAGATTCCTAGCTGGATCTCTAACCAAACTGATCTTATTTACTTGGATTTGAGTGAGAATGATCTTGAAGGAGACTTCCCACAGTGGTTAGCTGAAAGAAATCTTGGAACTATTATTCTATCAGATAACAAACTCACAGGTTCTTTGCCATCTCAGTTGTTTCAATCTCGAAATCTATCGGTCCTTGCATTGTCAAGGAACAACTTTTTTGGGGAATTGCCAGAAATCAATACTACTTCAATTATGGTCCTCTTGCTCTCAGAAAACAATTTTTCAGGGCCACTGCCAAAATCTATCTCCAATATCCACAGGATGTTGCTACTGGACTTGTCAAAGAACAGCTTCTCTGGCAATGAATTTCCAGCATTTGGACCAGATAGCTTAATTGCTTTTGTTGATGTTTCTTACAATAATTTCTCTGGAAAGTTCCTTCGGATTTCGGACTCTTTACGGTGATGCTTTCGTTAAGTCAAAACGGCTTTTACGGTCCATTGCCTGAAACTTTTAGCAATTTGATTATGCTTGAGCACCTTGATCTTCATGACAACAATATCAGTGGTGAATTTCCAGCTCTCTTCTCTCAAATGTCCTCTCTTCAAGTTCTTAATCTTAGGAACAATTCCATTAAGGGATCAATCTCCAATGATCTGTCAAGTCTTAGCAATCTCAGAATCCTAGACCTCTCCAACAACTACCTCAAGGGTGAAATCCCTCAAAGCTTGGGAAACCTTACAGGGATGATTGAAACACCTGATGCCCCATTAACACTTTCTGAAATCTTCAAATTTCCAGTTGAAATCCATGATTTGATAGTAAATTGGAAGAAAGCAAAGCAGGGCCTTTCGTTCCGAAACCGGGATATCTATACATTTCTGGACTTGTCAAAGAACAGGTTATCAGGAGAAATTCCACATTCATTAGGTGGTCTCAAAAGCTTGAAGCTACTTAACCTTTCATTCAATGAACTTTCAGGAAAAATCCCAATCAGTTTTGGTGATCTAGAGAGTGTCGAGACCTTGGATTTGTCACACAATAGCCTTGATGGTGAAATACCAGGGACATTTTCCAAGCTCCTGGAACAAAATTATTTAGACTTGAGCAACAACAAGCTTGGTGGTAAGATTCCTGGAGGACCTCAAATGGATACCCTGGTTGATCCAAAGATGTATGCCAATAACAGTGGACTATGTGGGGTGCAAATTGAGGTTACTTGTGAAGAAGATTTGGTGCCACCGGGGCCACCATTGAGGAAGAAACAGGAACCAATGTTTTCATGGATAGCAACAGGAGTTGGGTACCCTGTTGGGTTCTTGTCTTCAACTGCAGTGATGTATGTTTTAGGTTATTTCAACACTGCACCGGCGTATCACCGTCGGGGGCGCCGTCGTAGTTCCCTGAGGTGATTGACTCAAAGATACACTAGAAATCCTAATTAATCTTAGACAAAAGTTATGAGCTAAGAAATACGGACACGGACACGCAATATAGGTACGATACGATACGATACGGACACGATTACACTGTCATTTTTAAAAAATAGGACAAGAAAATGACAATAAAAAAATATTTTTAATATATATATTACGTTAAAATACTTAATGAAAATAAAAATATTGATATAAGTTGGTTGAAAATAGTAAAGTGAAAATAACAGTGATGAATATGTAAAATATATTTTAAAATATGAAAAATAAAAACACCAAAAACAATAAAGCAAGTACAAAGCTTGAAAGCTTCTCAAAGCAAATTAAATTTTTGTTTGAAACGGATTAAGATTTCCATTCAAAGAATCAAAAATAAAAAAGATACGGTTATTTTTCCATAGCCCCCACAACCCATTTAACTAACAATAAAGTCAAAAGACAAATAAAAACAAAATAAAGACCATAAATAAAAAATTGCGAAAATAGTAAACCAACACTCATAGCAACAAAGTAAATAGAACCACACACCCAAAAACCTAGCAACACCTCTTCTTCTTGGTGAAATCTTCATTCTTTTGAAAAAAGTCTTTTGAGAAGTCTTTGTGGAAAAAGTCTTTTGAGAAGTCTTTTGAAAAGTTTGGTTTAAAATTTGAGTGTTTAGCATTCTTTGTCAAAAAAAGTCTTTTGAGAAATAAAATGTCCATTTTAGACATGTTATTATCAAGTAATAAATATGCATTTAAATAATATTTAAATTAGTTAATATTATTATATTTTAGTAAGAATATAAAAAATTTATTATAACTTCTTGTTAATATTTTAATATATAAAATATAAATTTTAAATATTTTAAGCAATAAATATTAATTATTTATAAAATTTAATTAGAATATATAAACTATATTTTAAATATTTAAATATAACTATTAAATATTTGTAATTAGTATTTTTAAAAATATTTTTTTATTTTTAATTAATGATTTTAACATATTTGTAATTAAGTATCAAGAAAAAAAACGGAAAATACTATGTTATTGGAAGGGTGAAAAAGTAATTAATCACTAAAAGTGCTTTTGAGAGAGGAAAAGCTAAAAATTTTAGCTTCTCCTTTTCAGAAGTGCTTTTGAAAAGCACTTCTGAAAAGCTAAAAATTTCAGTTAAAAGCAGCTTGTTCTGCACAGCTTTTCTTCCAGAAGTGCTTTTGAAGCCAGAAGTGCTTTTGAAAAGCAATGAAGAACTGGCCCTTCTTCCCCCAATTCCGATGAAAATTCAACGTTAGGAAATTCTAAACTTTCACATTTCTTCTATGCATCATCTTCATCTCACTATTGACCCTTCATCTGCCACTTTTGAAAGCCAAAATTTCAGCCGCCGCTTGTCAGTCACCATCTACTTTTCCTACGTTTATCACGTGTCCGTTTTTAGACACCCGTGTTGTGACCGTGTTAGGATTGTGTTTGACCTCTTATTTTTTTAATTTATTCCAACGTGTCTCGTACATATCAGGATGTGTTTGACGAGTGTCTGTATCAAACACACATATGACATCAGTACGAAGAGGGATGAGTCGTGTCTGTTCTTCCTAGGTTATGAGTTATATCATTAATCTTTTATTTTCCAATAAAGCATGGAAGGTAAGTAAAATACTTTTAATATATATATTTTAGGTATAATGACTTATTTGACCCTCTAATTTTATAAAAAAAATTTATTTATTTTTTCGTCTTTTTTAGCCTTTAAATTTGTATTGTTTGTCAAATCATCCCAAATGGATAAAAAATTAACATCCGTTAACTTTGCTGATGTGACATACACGTGGATTGTCACATTAGCAATTAATTAATTTTTTAAATTTTAAAAAAATTCAAAAATATTTTAAAAAATTAATTTTAAAAAAGTTAATTAATTATTAAGGTTGTTTCTATTTTTTTAATATTGGAGTTTGGCGAATTAAAGGTAAATTATTGATGCATATTTGTACATATTTAAACTCATTTTACATGGTCGAATAATCATGATTTTTACTTTAAAAAAGAAGAAGAAGAATAATCATGATTTTTTTATTAAATATTAAATTTATAGTTTTATGTACATTGAATGGTAGTTGATCTTAGACTTACGACTAAACAAACTAATTTTATAAACATTAAAATATAATTCTTTTGGAATTGTGACATGTTGTGGCTAAAAAGATATTTAAAATAAATAAATAAATAAAAATAAATTTCTCATTTGGAGCAAACCTTTCAAGAGAGGTTTATGATAAAGAAATCTAAAACAAAATATCATTTGTGTAAGAAGAAGAATGTCAGACAAAGAATTAAATTGATTTTTGTCATTAAATAAAAATAAATGAATCTAAATTTTAAATTTTGTATTTATTTTATTTTGTTAAAATAAGATCAATAATACCCAATTTTTCTCTTTTTTTATTTTGTAATTAAATTATCAAGGTGAAAAAAAGAAGAAGATAATACTTATTTCAAATTTAATTTTTTTAGAAAAAGGTGGAATGTAAAGTAAGAGATTAAGGTTATTAAAATTAATTAATTAGTGTATTTTCTTGATTGAAAAAATTGGTCGATCATTCCATTCTAACAAAATAGGAATTTTTTTTCTTACTTTCCATTCCAACTTTTTTCTAAAAAAAAAAATTAAATCTGAAACCAAAGATTATCTAATTTTTTTCATGCTAAGACTTCAATTACACAGTAAAAAGAAAAAAAAGAAAGAAAAATCAAGTGTTGCTTGTTTTATATATTTTAATAAGATAAGAAAAATATAAAATCTAGCGAAGATTATTTTAGTTATCATGGTTCTTCTTTTAAAAATTCTCACTATAATTGCTATCGAATCAACAAAATTCTCAATGGCTTTAGATAAAAATAGCTTGAAAGACTAACAAGACGCTTAAAATTTCAAGTTTGGACTTCCTTAAGCAAATTGCCTCCGATGATGTTAAAAACAATGATAGCAACTGAGATTAGTCATTGTGGTGAAGAGATTAAAATAAGTGACGTAATGTGTATTTGAATTCAAATTCAATTGTAAGAGTGGTGTGAAATTAAAAAAATAACTATTAAAAATATTATGTTGGAAATAATATATAATAGAAGTTTTAAATTACTTTACTATTATGAACTTATTAAAATTATGTGAAATTGTAATTTTATTTAATAAATAATAATATGTATTATAATATTTATTTTGGTGAACAAAAACAAAACAAACAATTATATTAATTTAAACTAGGCAAAAGTATCATCTAATTTTATCAATAGATATAGGCCCGATCTTGGGGGTTGTTTGAGAGTGCAGTTGCCCAAGATTGGAAAGGGCCCAAAAAATATTTTTTTTTCCAGTTTTTAATATGGGAAAACAATTTCAGACTAAAATAAATTAATTAAATACTTAAGGCTTTCAATTTTTTACTATAAATGTTTCATCTCCTAGGGCATCAAAAATTTCAGCTTTTATTGTATTATATTTTATATATTTTTTAAAAGAAGCCCCCAGAAATGTTAAGAACGAGCCTGAGTAGATACGATTTCAATAATTTCTTCAGGCAGATTATTAAACACTTACACACCTATCTTCCTTTCAAAAGACATTTTGGCTAAACAATCAACAATTTTATTAATCTCTGTAGGGACATGCTTAAGAAGCCATTGTCCTCCTTGCATCAAAATTCGATGGATTTGCTTGAGTATCGCGGAGCTCAAATCCATCGATGTATCATAATATTTTTAATTACTAGTTTATAATCATTTTAAATCATTTATTATATTAAGTGATAAATATTATTTAATTATATTTTATAGTTAATCCATATCTTTATTAACATATCAAATATTATTTTTTTTATAATGATAAATAAAATATTTATTATATTAAGTTGTATATGTTGTTATTTCCGTATCTAAGGACTCAAAAGAAAAAAAAAAGGTCGGGTTTGATATTATTTTAACTTTGAAAGATAAAAGAAGGGGGAAAACATAAATAAAAGTAAGGGTTTAATCACTATTTAGGATTTAAATTTGATAATTATTCTCATATTGAGGTTTGAACTGTTCTTGGTTTAAGTTAAATCTCGAACTTAGCAATTGTTTACATACTAAGGTTTGAATTATGTAACTATTCCCACATCTAGGTTTGAACATTTTTTATTCAAGTTAATATTTGAACTTTACAATTATTTTCACATTAGGGTTTGAACTTGATAATTATTACCACAAACAATTGTCAAGTTTAAGACTTAAATTGAATAAAAAAAGTTCAAGTCCTAATATAAAAATTATAGTATAATTTTAAAAAGAAAAAGCCAAAATATAATTTAACCCTAAGAGAAATGTTAAGCTAATATTGTTTCATTTCAATGCACCAAGCCAAACACAAAGTAATGGTGCAGTTGATTGATAAAAAAGGTCAACAAGATTTCAGAGACATCAATTAATTTTTCATGGAAGAAAAATTATTTTACGAATCCTCTTTATCATGTAATTCGTAATTTCTATCAATTAAAAATAAATATATTATATGTATAATTATTAGTAAATAAAAAAATTTTTGCTTGAATACTCAGCTGGTAGGGTCCCGTCTCCTCTTAAAATAGAAATTTTATCAATTAAAAAAATTAAATTAGTAAAGGAAAAATTATAATTTGTCTCTTAAAATAATAAAAAATTAATTTAATCATTTAAAAATTATAAAAATATAGATAATTTAATTTCTAACTCCTAAATATTTTTCCTCCCTTCGCCATGTGAATACCCATATGCTTTGATTTATATAATTTACCAATTTTGGAGTAATAACAAATGGTAATATTACCAATGCCCTCTTGTGCTATCCCATTAGGAAGCCATGAGGATACAACTTATGAAAAATTAGATACAAACTTCAATTGTAACTCCGTTCTATTCTTCAGAGATATATTTATTTCATATTTTTTGTTTATCGAAGATGCAATATATGGATTTTGTTGCTATCAATTATGAATATGATTCAGCCATAAACCTTACCAAAATCATACTAAGTAATGAAACATCTTTTGGGGGACAAAACTGCTGGTCATAAAGCAGCAAACGAAAATGGCTAAACTAATTTTGTTGCTCCTCATGAATGAGGGTTTACAGCAATACTGTGGACAAATATCAGGGGCTTCATGGTAGCTTCCATCTTTATTCAACCCAGCATATAGCATCTTATGCTTCCCAACCTCGCATAACAGTCGCTCGCGCAACACGGTTAACCCCGAGAGTGAAGGCTCCCATACGGAGGTCGCAGTTGTGCACCTGACACATTTTTTTAACATCTTTGAATGCTTTGGTCATGTATGTCTTTAGCTCATTGTTCACCTTTTCCTCATCCCACAAGAAGCCTTGAATGTTCTGCAACAAAAAATAATGACCTTAGACTATTTATGTGCATCTTGTGTGAAGAATGGTAATGGAAATGAGGATTGGCCTGTAACATAGGCAGAAGAGGTTCGAATACGGTACCTGCACCCACTCGAAGTAACTAACCGTCACTCCACCGGAGTTGGCGTATATGTCGGGAAGGATAATGACCCCTTTCTTCGACAAGATCTGTAGGTAAAGTAGATAATGAAATGAAACTGTTTGCATTTTTTATAGCTGATTGTAGTTTAGAACTTGATAAACAAGCACTAACCTCGTCAGCCTCGGGATCGGTTGGATGATTAGCAGCTTCAATGATGAACTTAGCTTTAATCTCATTTGCATTTTCCCTTCATTAAGATCAAAGGGCAACATTTAGTTTCAAAGATCAAAAGAAACAAACCATTTTCTTGATTGCAGAAAAAAGAAACCTGTTGATGATGCCACCAAGTGCTGCTGGGATGAGTACGTCACAGTCTTCGACCAGAATTGACTCCGGATCTAACGAATCCGCGCCCTCAAATCCTTTGACACGCTTGTTTTCTTTGACATGGTTGAGTAGCCTGGGAATATCAATCCCTTTGCTGTTCTTTATGGCTCCTGTGATATCATTTACAGCAACAATCTTCCCACCCTTTTCATGGATGAGTCTAGCAGCCCAGGAACCGACATTTCCAAAACCCTGAAACCAAATTTACATTCATCAATTTAACAACTTATAGTATGAAGTGTATCTAAGTCAGTATTTAAGTTTGTGCGGCATAAAAGGTGCACCTGTATCACAAATTTTTGCCCAGAGATGGCCTTTCCATGCTCATTAAGAAGGGCTTCTGTGGCAAAGAGCACTCCTCTTCCTGTAGCTGCATCTCTGCCCAGTGATCCTCCAAGATCCTAATGGAAAAAATTAAATATACAATGTGTAGTTTTGTAGTCTATTTACTCTATGCTTAAAATTTGCATATATACAATGAGAAGTTGAATGCTCTCTCTCTCTTTTTCCAGATATACTTACAATCGGTTTTCCAGTCACTACAGCAGGTGAATAGCCATGGAATTTGGAGTATTCATCTAGCATCCATGCCATTGTCTGTTTAACCAAACAGAAAATGTCATCATTGATTAACAATGAGATACTTGAAGCATGTATAAATTGTACCTGTGGACCTGTACCCATATCAGGGGCTGGAACATCAGCGTGGATACCAATTAGGTCATGTATCTTCTGGGTGAAAACTCGAGTAAGCCGTTCTAACTCAGATATGCTTAAGTCTCTTGGATCACATCCTATCCCACCTTTAGCACCACCATATGGGATATTAGCAACTGCAGTCTTCCATGTCATTAGTTGTGCTAAAGCATTCACTTCATCATGTTCAACCTGTACATATCATTCAAAGGATTATCAGAATGACATGTTTCCAAAAGATTTCAAGTAGAAGAATGTAGATTACCTCAGGGTGATATCTTATTCCTCCTTTCATGGGACCTCTTGCATTGTCATGTTGAACCCTGAACCCAACAAAAGACGCCAAGGTGCCGTCGTCTTTCGGTATGGTGCATTCAACCTGCAAAACATGTAAAAAAATCAAGTGGTTCTGCAGATTAGAATAGAGTAATGGAGAAAAAAAAGGGAGAAATTTAACCACCTTGATTTCCCTGAAAGGGATGAGCAGACTTTTTTCAAGCTTAGAGTCCAAACCAAGAAGCCTGGCTGCTAGCTTAAAGTTTCTGTTGGTTGCTACTAATGCATTCATTGTTGTTCTTCAGGATATAACACTTTCTGAAGAGAAAAACAAAATGGATTCAGAATTCAAAAGATGAAGAAGATAACACAGGCACTCCAAAGCTGTTACAAAAGAACATAAGAGACGTTACCTTTGTAATTGTGAATTACTGAGTATTTTCAGATTGGCATCAACATTTGTTTAAATAAGGTATTTTAAAGTAATTAATGGTGTGGGATTGTGGAGTAATGGTAGAGCTGGAAATCTTATCTTTAAATGAGCATTGATTCATAGCCCAATCATGAGGTAAAATTTGTAGGAAAGATAAAGGTTAAGAATCAAATAAGGTAAGTTTTCCTCAGAGTTTGATTTGAGTTATTTATTAATATGGTAATACAGGTCATATTAAGGTTGGCCATTAGTTAATTTGTTACCAGGTACGGCGTAACCAGGGAGGTTGGTAGGAGGTTGCCTAAAATGAAAAAAAAAATATTTGTTTTTTTAGAATTTTTATAATTTTAAATTAGTAAATATAAAATTATTTTTTGACCCTTATTAAAAATAAAAAAATTTGATGTAATTTTTTAAATATTATAAAGATATAAGTTATTAGAAACTCGTATAATACTTCATCTATTCAATCAAAGGTAACGAATACAGTAGCAGTAATGCCTTATATAACAATATACTTCACAACTGATTAGTAACTAACTATAACGGAGTACTAACTGACTATAACAAAATACTAACTAATATAGTTACTCTAACATTCCCCCTTTAATATTTGAAAGCAAATGGCTCGCAGAAACCATACTCAATTGATCCTGACAGCGAGAAAAATCTTTAAACGTTAATGGCTTAGTCAACATATCTGCCACCTGATCACTTCCAGGAACAAAATTCACACAAAGCTGATTACTCAAAACCTTCTCACGAACAAAGTGAATATCCAACTCCACATGTTTCACTTTAGCATGCAGCACAGGATTAGCAGCTAAAGAAACTGCACTAGTATTATCACACCAAACGACCGGTGTACCACTAAGCGTAAAGCCTATCTAAGTCAACAGAGATTAAAACCACACCATTTCGGATGTTGCATTAGCTAAACTTCGATATTCAGCTTCTGTAGTAGACCGGGAGACAGCACTCTGTTTCTTGGACATCCAACCTACAAGATTATCACCTAAGTATATACAAAACCCAGAAGTAGACTTGCGATCTTCAATCGAACTTGCCCAACCAACATCACTAAAGCTAGTTAAACTCAGACTAGAGGCTTGAAATAACAACCCATAGTCAATTGTACCCTTAACATACCTCAAGATACATTTCACAACTGTCCAATGTACATCATGATGCATATATTGGCTCACTTTATTAACAGCAAAAGATAAATCAGGAGGCGTTACACATAAGTATTGCAGACTGCCTACAACCTGGCGATAAAGAGTACCATCTAACAACGGTACCCTAGTCAAGGATGTAAGAGTTAGTGAAATTATCATAGGAGTATCCACGGACTTAGCATTCAGCATGTTAGCACGTTCCAGCAACTCACGAGCATACTTTTTTTGAGAAACATGCATACGGTCCTAATGTCTTACCACTTTGAGTCCAAGAAAGAAACTGAGCTCCCCTAAGTCTTTAAGAGAGAATTGACGATCAAGACAAGAAATAACAGCATCTATTTCAACACAATCTCCACCCATAACAATGATGTCATCAACGTAGACAAGAAAGTAAACACTTCTAGCATTTGTATGTTTGTAAAATAAAGAAGAATATGCCCTTGAAGGCGTAAAATGCAGTTGATGCACCAAAAAATTCCTTAGCTTTTCAAACCAAGCCCTTGGAGCTTGTTTAAGACCATATATAGCCTTATTCAATCGACATGCCAAAAGCTGCCCATGCTAATCAACAACTTTAAACCCAGGAGGCTACTTCATGTAAATATCCTCAGCTAAATCGCCATTTAAAAATGCGTTGTTCACATCAACATGTCGAAGCTTCCATTTTCGCGACACAGTTAAAGCAAGTATCAGACGTACAGTATTAACTTTGACAACTGGACTAAAAGTCTCATGATAATCCAGTCCTGCTGCTTGAGGAAAATCCTTGATCAACCAAGCGAACCTTATTACATGCTACGCTGCCATCAGAATTTTTCTTGATCTTGAACAGCCATTTGCAGCCGACTAAAGATTGATTCGTCGGTACTGAAACTAAATCCCACGTTTGATTCTGAATTAAGACCTGAAGCCCATCATTAACAGCCTGCTTCCATGTCGGAATTTCCATTGCCTCATGAATAGTTGAGGGTTCCACATCACTCACCACTGTCATATATGTCTTTGGTTTGTAAATACCCATCTTACTCCTAGTCATCATGGGATGACTATTTATTAAAGAAGGGCCCTGCTGCTTAACAACTGGAGCTAAAGTACCTTCTGAATTTTCCAAAGATAGGCTGAGAGCACCATCCAAAGAAGCACTATCCAAAGAAGGATCCACAAGACTAATGTTACTAGCTGGAGTAGAATCAACTGTAGGTTACTCTAAAATATTTGTAGGAGAAACCGTAAATATAGGCAATGAGGTAACATCTCTCGTGAACTGCTCAGATCTGTTGTCAGGGACAGAAACTACAGACTTCGACATTAGAGTAAATGGAAAAGTAGCTTTATCAAAATGAACATAATACGTCTATACTGATCAACATATTTATATCCCCTGTGATTTGTGGCATAACCTAGAAAAGTACAAGGAGCAGACCTGTATTGAAGCTTATGTCGATTATATGGTCGAAGAAGCGAATAACAAAGACATCCAAAAACCCGAAGTTGTTGAGAATCCAGTTTGCGACCAAAAAACTGCTCACAAGGAGATATACTAGTTAGACCTTTTATTGGAAGAACATTCATGATATACACAGCTGTAGCAAATGCATTAGCCCAATAGGAAATGGGAAAGGAAGCTTGAGCTAACAGGACTAGTCATTTTTCAACAATTTGTCGATGGCGACGTTCAATGAGGCCATTTTACTTCGAGATATGCGGGCATGATACACGATGAGCAACTCCACATTGTTTCAAACATACATCAAATGATCGAAACTCACCCCCACCATCAGTTTGGAGCTGTTTGAGTTTAACACCTAACTGCAGCTCAACATATTTCTTGAATGAAAGAAATGCAGAAAAGGCATCAGATTTCTTTTTAAGAAAGTAGATCTATGTGTGTCGAGAAAACGAGTCAACAAAGGACAAGTAATATTGATAACCAGAAGAAAAGCAAGGAGCTGGCCCCCATACATCAGCAACCACCAGTTCTAAAAGGGCAGTATACACACAATCAGAAGAACTAAAGGGCAATTTGTGTCCTTTCCCTAGCTCACAAGTATTACATAACGTGTAGTTTTTACGTGTCGAAATTCTAATATTACAAGAATTCAAAATGCTACGAACAATATCACATGATGGATGACCCAATCTCCGATGCCACTTGTCAAACTTAACATCTGACCCTTGCTGTTGAAAAGACTCTGGTAATGATGCGCTTTCAGCAGCATTAAAGGCAAAATCTGGCTTTACAGTATCAAACTGATACAGTCCATTCAACTCACTTCCGCAAAGCAATGTCTGATGAGTCTTCAAATCCTTGACATAGCAACTGTTAGGATAAAATTCAAAATATACACCCTTGTCTTTAGCAAACTTAGAAACTGACAATAGATTTTTTTTAATATCAGGAACATATAATAGATCCTGAAGCAACAATGGACTGGAATCATCAGCCAAGATAGACGAACCATCAATATCTGTAATAAGTAGAGAAAATCCATTACCTATAACAACCTTACCTCCACCATTGTACAAGCGAGCATCAGAAAGTTTCACTGAGTCATTTTTCATATGAGCAATAGTGCTACTATCGGGATACCATGCCGGATCAATAACTGTAGATGGAACTACAAGGCCAGGTGATGCAGTCGATTATACTACATGACCAACCGTTGAACACATCGACTGTGATATGAGCCCTGATTACCTATGCATACAGTCTGAACTAGAAACAAAAGACCCACGTGATGTCTGACCAATAACTACAAGCATGTGAAAGTGTGAACTTTGACCACGCTGAGTAGAATCTATCTCATTAAGTGTAGGTTGGACTTGTCGAAGAGGCCCACATACTGTTGGGTCATGGGCATAATAAGACGAATGCAACCTATCATTTGTACAGTACATATATGCTTGAATAGGCTTTTGACCCACACGAGAAGATGCAGCCTAATGTTCAGTATCGTCCCTGAAGCAAGGGTTTTCTCCTTCTCCATTAGATGCCAAGTCATATCTGTAGAAGCAACTTCGAGCAAGATGCCCAAACTTTCCACAAATTTGACACTGTGGTCTTGCACCACCATCATGACGTCCACGACCTCGACCACGTCGAGAACCCTGTGATCCTCATGATGAACGAAACATATCCGGTGGTGGTTGTGTAACACCCCTAACCCGTACCCGTCGCCGGAGGGTTAAAGGATATTACCATATATAAAAGAGTCATATCAAGATAACTAGATATAATGATTCATTCTTAAGTTCAAATCACATCAAATATAGCCTACGGACCTTAAGTACGGATATAATTCCTGCATATAGCCTGCAGACCCTAAGTCCGGATATAATCACCATATATCATGCATATATATTCATATTTTACCACATCTCATTCTACATATCACAATAGTAGTCATTTCCACATTCAAAATAAGCTTCATACGAGTACCATTGTTAATATTACGGTTCAAACATCATAGAAAATTCTCACATACTCCTTCTATCATTCAACTTATCCTATAATGATCAATCATCTATGAATCATATAAATAAGTTATTAATCATACACTTTATTCAAATAAGACTAAAAGATCCAGCTTTACACTTATCCAAGTATCATCAATCATTTACTAAAGGTGATTACTCAAAACTTACCTCGGTGTTTTGAACAGTTGTGGATAATCTACTCGGCTGCTTTCTCCTTTCCCCTATCTGATTGGGACCCCTTTTGCTCTTGAGCTTAATTTAGAACAAATAAATTTATTTAAATTACTTACTCAACTTTACTTTTTAGTAGTCACAATAGACAATCATATAAACTTCAATACATATACATAATGCATGCTTTTAATATTATAAAATTTTTATTTGTTGGGTTATATTATTACCAACCAAAGACCGAATATGCCTATCACATAATTAAGTTATTTAACACCTAACTCACATAGCCAAAGTATATATAATCTTAAGGTCCAAATATGAATACCCCCAAAGTTCTCATGACTTAACCCTTAACCACATTTTACCGAAAATTCTTTGAATTTCTAATAGCATACACATATATAACCAATTTGGAGACTCTATTAACCAAACATACATCCGGCAATAGCCACAACAACTTTACAAGTCTAATTAGAAACATTTTTCACCATTTTAGCTTCGTCTATTAACTCCCAAAGACCGAATGCACAATTATACAAATGATAAAAATTAATGTTAAATGTCATTAATAAATAAAGCCATACACACACAGCTTATAAGCAAATTTCATCCTTACATAGCCTATAGTTCTCTCGGCCACTCATTCCACAACCTAACAAAACTTCAATTCGAATTCATTAGCCGAATATCAATTAACTTAAGCTACCTTTAAAATTTTACTTATCACCTCATGCCAAACTATCAAAATGAACTAATTATAATTATATAAGTACTACCAAAGCCGAAACCTATGCATAATATTATTTCTTATGCGCAAACCAAAGACCACATTTGGCAACTTTCATCCACCATTTTACCAAGCATAACCGATTACCCATTCTCTTCTTAAATCTAAATTCGGCACCTCCAAACAAAATAAGTTAAAAATTTCAACTTTTATGCTAACATAACAAGCAACTGAACACATCCACATAACTAACATGCTAATAGCATCAAGGCATCAACTAAAATTTTTAAGCTTCTTAGCCGAATCCTAACTCTCCAACAACCCCAAATCCAACCATGAGATACATAGAATTTAGACTAATCATCCAAAGGATGTATAAACTTCCAAAAGTAACATTGAACATACCTTAATCTAGAGAACCACCTTGGCCGAATTTTTCTTCTTCTTCTTCCTCTAGTTACGGCAATAGAGGAGGAACATAAGCTAACTTTGGTTTCTCCTCCCACTAACCACTATTATTTTATTATCCATATTCTTTATTTTATTTTTTTAACATAAAATATTAACATAAAATAATTATAATATGTTTTAATCCATAACATGGCCGGCCACTATCTAAAATTTGGCTAATTTGACATGCAAGTACAAGCATTTTCTAACATGCATTAATAGGCCACTTTAACATTTGCCTAGCACATTTCTAAATTTTCTCACACAAGTCCTATTTAATAAATTTCACATATTATATACAAAATTTAAGCATGAAATTTTCACACATGCATATTCATATATAATAAGCATCAAATATGACTGTTAATTATTTTTATGACTCGGTTTCGTGGTCCCGAAACCACTTTCCGACTAGGGTCAATTTAGGGCTGTCACAGGTTGGCTGGTATACGATGGAACATTTTAAACCGGAACATCCTTGTGCATCGCTGCAATATTTGTTGAAGACACCGTATGTGAAAAATATCCTTGTTGTCGAGCCTCAGCATCCAGAAGTGCAGTTGTGATATCTTGAAGATCAAATGGTACTCTGGCCGTGGTGATAATCGACACCACATAATCAAATTCAGGTGGTAAGCCATTCAAAATAGCAGGTTATTGTTCTTCCGTTGTCACATGTTGACCACATCCTGCCAAGAAATCACAGAGATGCTTGATTTTCGCTAAATACGGAGACATAGACAACTCATTTTTACGAATATTATGTAGCAACGATGATAACACATAGCCTTAGCAGTAGAATGAAACCCAAATATACGCATAAGGGCCTGCCACAACTCACACGATGAACCAGAACTCTCGACTAACTAGTTATGCAACGTTGGACTAATAGTCGACAGAAGCCACGCCGCAAGTGCTGAATCTTGTTGTTCATAGCGCACGTACAAAGGATTCTCATCTGAAACACCCTCTTCATTAGGAGGAATAGAAACCGTCGCCTCAAGAAACATTTGCAGCCGATGAGTCTTCACAATCAACAGCACATGCTGTTTCCAAGCCAAGAAATTTCCATTATCTACTAGCATAGCAACCTTCTGTGAGGCTAGAGGCAAAAATTTATCTATTGCTAACTCTATTTCCAAAAAAAAAAAATTACTCTGATACCATATTAGAAACTCATAAAATACTTCATCTATTCAATCAAAGGTAACGAATACAGTAGCAGTAATGCCTTATATAACAGTATACTTCACAACTAATTAGTAACTAACTATAACAGAGTATTAATTGACTATAACAAAATACTAACTAATATAGTTACTCTAACACCAGGATGTGTAAATGACCCAAGAAATTGCCAAAAAGGGAAAAAAACTGCATTTCCTGGAGGTAGCATCAAGGGTTTTAAACCAACCGAATACACTATTAATTTTTGTTTAACTAGTTCAATGATCTGATTTTAATTAAATAAATTATTAAAAATTATAAAAAAAAAGAAAAAAAAAAAAATCGATTCCAACTAATTTCAAAATTTTGTTCAAAACTAACCCTTTATCTAGATCGATATGCTATCCAATTTCTGATCTAATTAATTGACCTAGTTGGATTCCAAAGGTAACATCAAAAACTAAAATATTTATATTTAAGATAGAATATATCATATATCTTACCCGAGTTTTTTATTTGCTTAATGTATTTTTATTTGACAATTGTTTACACAAATATTTAGACATGATAAGAAAGTATGATGTCCAAAAACACATGAATTTGGCAGTAAAAACAATATGTAAAACAATAGATTTCACGGTGTTGGTGGTGCATGCATTGAATCGATCCATTATTGACGATTTGGAGTTCGGTTGTTTAATTTTGGACTATTTAAAGCTAAGTACTTTGTTTCAGCATTGATTCTTTAATTAGGTATATCGGCTGGTCAATAAGGTAACTAATTCACTTTCTCCAATAGCCTTATTACATGTCAATCATATTGAATGCTCTACTTTATCGTCATTTAAATGTTTTAAATGATAATAATGGTTCTGTTTCATCAAATGGAAATACTAGATAATAGAATATAGGTGTATGGAACGAATTTGCTGGCTCGGGTCATAGTATTCTTTTTCGTTAATTGTTGATTTCTATCGTTAATTTTTTTTATTTCTATCGTTAATCAGAAAAAATAGCACACAAATGAAGTTGATTAGCATAATGCACATTTAAGATTATTATTTTTATAGAATTTTGAAAAATAAAAATTTAACATTGTTATTTTTATTGCATTAACATTCAAAAGAGAAGAATAAACTACATCATAAATCACTAATTATTGCTATTCTTTTTGTCACTCAACTATTAATTCTTTTAATTTGTTTATTCAATTATTGTCTTTTTTTGGTCACCTAATTATCATTTTTTTTAATTTGATCATTCAACTAATTCCGCGAGCTGCCGTTGATGTGACAGTAAAAAATTTGATTTAATAACAAATTTATCGACCATTTTACTAAAAAAAGACCCATTTCCTACTTTATTTACAGAAATGAGTCACTTTAAACTATTTACTGGAATTGGCCAAAAAGTCAAAAACGCGTCCACGTAGGTGCGTTTCAAGGGGAAATTTTAGAAATGTGCGTTTCTGGGAGAGCATTTTTGCCATGTCAGTATAAAACACGCTTTGCTGACATGGCAAAAGAGCTTCCCTAAGGACGCGCTTTAGCCCGTGTTTTTGGCCCCAACGGTTACCCCAACGGTCATTTAAAAATTTGACCGTTAGGGGGCCAACGGTCATGAAAAAAAATATAAACCCCTGACCTATTTTTTTCACACAATTTTCTTTAATTTCTTCTAAATTTGTCTCTAAATTTCTAAAAAAAGCTCTCAAATTTCTCTCTAAATTTGTCAAGGCTCTCTTTAAATCACAATTTCCTTTAATTTCTTTTCTAAATAAGTATTTTTTTTTTATAATTTCTAAGATATTTGATCATATTAGCAATGACTAGGGAATTAATTCGTCTAGATCATAAACATATCTCCGTCAAGCAATTGAAAATGGTAAGGGTTAATTTCAATTTTTGAATATTATTTAAAATTTTTTGTCATTTATGTAATTTTAATTAATATTTATTTTATAATTTTTTATAACAACCAGTAGATTGGGTGTTACAATGTTATATTCGTAATATGTCTGGTCATCTATCACTGTTGATAGAAAATTACTTGAGGCAAGCGGGTTTTTGGCACATGGCCAATATAAGCCTAGGGTGCAAGTTGAACTTGAAACTCATCAGCGCGTTCATAGAGAGGTGGAGACCCGAGACGCGCACATTCCATCTTTCATGCGGGGAGTGTACCATTACTTTTGAGGACGTGCAGTTACAATTGAAGTTGCCGATGGATGAGTCTGTACTCACCAGGTACGCTCAATCTGCTGATTAGGGAGCCGTATACTATGATCTTTTGGGTGCGATTTCGGATAATATTTACGGAGGTCGGATTGAGATGGGCTGGTTACAAGACACATTCCCGATACTGGGGGATGATTGGACTGAAGTAGAAAGAATACGATATGCTCAGGCATATATCTTTGAGATCATTAAAGATTATCTGATGCCAGACTTGTCACGAAACCTCGTACATCTGAGGTGATTGTTGAAACTCGTCGATTTTAGAGTAGTTGACGAACTCAATTGGGAGTTTGTCGTGTTGTTGACATTGTACCGGGAGATGTACTGAGCGATGCAACCAAGTAAATCCAAAATCAAAAGTTTCCTATATTGCTACAATCATGGGCTCGATTTTGCTTTCCATTTTTACGTCCTCGAGTGAACCACTCGTATGCATTCTCACTCTTAATGAGGTAAAATTTATATTAGTTTTTACAATTATTACATAGATTTAAAATATAATTTTATGCTAAAATTTTATTTAATTAGGTGGAACCATTCGGTGAGTTATGTTGGAATACCTACCGCTCTTGAAGATATACAACTTCTATTAGACTAACGGTCGAAAGCACTTGTAAGTATATATATAAATGAAATATATATACATAACATAATTGTTTCATATTTAGCTAATATTTTTATCACGTTCATATAGTTTCAATGGATACCATACGAGGATTCAGCAATTCAAGCAGTAATTCTAAATGAATTCTTACAGAATCCGAATATTTGGCATGTTAGGTCCCATTGATCAGCTACGCTACTATCTAGATGCATCAAACAAATAGAGTGTTGCGACAATTTAGATTTTGACAACCGATTTCCGTGGTACCTGAAATGCTCGATGAAGACCATAAAATCGACTTACGACGACTGAATACACATTGGCCTGTCTTCTTCTCAGATTATACCGAAATGTGAAAAAATCGGTATGATCATATACTTACTCGCGAGCCGGTCATCGTTCTAGAGTTAGTGTGTGAGCCAGATTACATGCCATGGTTTAGGATCCATAGCAAGTCATATTTGCTCTCGGTAGAGCAAAGGCGTTGGCAAATCCATGTCGAAAAAAAACGGCGGGGCCTTTTAAATCCAAGGAGAATGACTTACGGGGGGCTCATCAACAGCACCCATGCAATCACCGGGCCTAACGCTCATGCCTCAAGCGATGACGCCCACACCACAGCCCTTTCAAATTATGCTAGGTGCTTATCCTAGCCCTTATATGTTCCCTTTTCCCAATCTTATGCTAGGTTGGAATGCATGGCTCAGTGTATCTCCTTTCTCGACGACTCCGACCCAATCGATAATATATAGGTTATCGTCATAAGAGGGATCGCACGAGGCACTTTCGGGGAGTTTATCTCATTTCTAATCTCCATCGACTTGCGGGATTCAAACACCTCCGTCGTGGGTGATGCAAACACCTCCGCTGTCTTTTTTCTATCAAGATGGGTCATCCTCCCAACACCCACAACCAGAACAACCACAACCCTCGTCGGAACAACCACAACCTCTACCGGAAGCTGAACCAAGAAGGAATCCAACGCGTAACCGTCGACCACCCTCATGTGCACTGATTCCGACTGGTACATGCATTGATTTTTTTAGTATATTTGTATAAATTATTTTTATATTGTTTCATTTAATAAAATAGAAGTTGTTTTGAATATATTTGTACAACGAAGGCTATCGGTAAATGATGTGTTCCTTTTAGAGCATAATTTATACATTAAGCCAAGTTTGATGTCATATGACCATATCGTAGGCCGTCGTCGTATGCTTGTTTCCACTATCAAAAGGTATGTTACAAAGGTAGTTTGTGTCTTGATCGTTAATTAACTACAAAATCGCCAACATCTCATGAAAACGGTCCTTATTGATCTTGTACCCTGTCAATATAAGTGGATACGATAATTACATACCACTCTTCCATTCAGAACAAATTGAATATTACAAACAAAATAATATTAGTGGCGATTAAATACCCATGTTGGTAACTTGTTGTCGTTCAGTGGTAGACCGATATTGCTCGTAGTAGTTAGACGCAATGTGCCTTAGACAATACCGATAGTTTGTGCGATCCCATAGGCTTCCTTATCGCTCAATTGCGGCTAGTATTCTAGTGCCTTGATTCGATATAACGCATATATTAGGATGGGGGCAGACATGCTTCCTCAGCCTAGAAAGAAAAAAATCTCAGTCATCACTTAACTCCCCTGTATTATTGCAAACGTAATTGGAAAGATTCTCCCACCACCATCCTGTGCTACAGCTAGTAATAACCAATGGGTATATCTACCATACATAAAGGTACCATCAGTTTGTACCAATGGCTTGTAGTACACAAATGCGTCTCGGCATTACTGAAAGCTCTAGAATAGACGCTTGAACACTTGGCATCCACGGAGCAAGTGGTCATTGTAGTATGCAGGGCTCGTTTCAAGGTCTGTTACGTAACCTAGGACGTACCTCTCTAGTACTTGACACCACTTCACACTTCATTATATGAAGTGTCTCACCCACTGTGTATCTTATCCAACGCTTTCTGCTTAACTATCCAGGTATTAAGATAAGAAGGCCTGTACTTGAATTGGCTATGAATATTGGTAATTAAGACCGACACAAAAGTCCTAGGATCCGCCTTCACCATCGATAATATTAAGCCCATTATCATATCTGAATCCATCTTGGGATGATCTTGTGAAACACCTGTCAACCCATGAGTACGTTAAATAATACAACATTAAATAATAACAGTAATATTCAAAAATCTTAAACACCCAGTGATACTGTATCAACAATACACATATGTAGACCTTTGAACTTTTTTATCTCCTACACTCTGTCCTTTTCTTAATTCAAACCATGATTTTCCATGAACATGTACTGTCTCGTACTGTAAACTTGACCTCAAACTTTTTGGATTTAGATTTAACCACGTGGTGGTTAACCCCGATCATGATGCTATATTATTTCAATGCACTGAGAAAACTCTTCTTACTGGAAAACTCTTTACCAACTTCCAATTCACCTGAATCTAACGAGGAACTTGTATGGTCACACATTCTATGTAGTAGATCTAAAAACTCTAACACATCATTTGTCGATAGATCAACATGATGCATGTAGGCTAGAGGCGAGTATGTCGTGAATCGTAGATTTTCTTCATCATCATCTGAATCCCTTTCACCGTCTTCAGGTTCAGTTGGAACAGGCTCTGGTTTAGAAAATAATGCAACTTCTACACTATTGGAGTCGGGCTTTATAGGTGGATCCACATCAAACTCATCATCTGACCTACTATCATCTGCAACGTACGAGGTCCCCTCGCCGGTGGACGTCGTAAGGAGTACTTCATCCCTTATCATAGACGTTTCATATCGTCCCCAATCAGATGTGGATTGGCAACCACTAGAAGTTGATGTCATTCTCTAGTACTTATTTTTAGCATCGAACATCAACCCATCGAGGCACATGTCCCATCTACTAACGGAGTATCCTGCAGGGGTCATGTATTCTATACTGCCATCAAACATGGACCTTCCGTGTTCTACTTTCCACTAATGGAGTGTCAGACAGGGGTTGTGTTTTCCTCTCAAACAACAGTGGAAGTTGAAGTCGCAAGTGCTTCATTTGGCAATGAAAATTGTACATATAACTCAGAATAGGGTGATCCACTAGTGAGATGAGTCTGCACCATTGCTTCCAAGCTACGACCACATTTAATATCAAATGAGTCATATGTTATGGGATCAACCTAAGCATAAAATTGACACTTAATAGATGAAACTCTCATTGGCGTCGTTCCAAAAATTTTGCGCCTAACTTTTTTACGAAGTTCTGTCAAATCTATGTTCTAGTTAAAAACCAGTCGCGTTGTGTTCTTCGATAAAAAAACAACATCGTTCAAGGTGTCACGGACTTGATCATCATAGCAAATAACATCACTAATACGTTCACTCATTTTCAACAAATGATCTGTTGAAAGAAATTCAAAATAAGAAATATTATGCAAAAATGTAATGATTTGTATAAATATTAATATGATAAACCAACTTATACCTTCTCAACTTCTTCAATTTATATTCTTCTGAACTTCTTCAATTTCTATTCTTCTGAACTTCTCTAATTTTTCTTGTTGTAACTTATGCAACATGAGAATGAAATTTGGTTCATTTATAGTCTAAAGGTCAAGCAAGATGTACTGTAGAAAAAGAGCGTCCAGGTGGGAGTTTTTTTTTAGTACTTTTGCTGACAGTACATCTTGCTTGAAGCATTTTTGAGCCTATTTTTTCATAATCATCTTCTCAAAATTATTTTTTCAGAAACTACTGTAGAAAAAGAGCGTCTAGTTGGGACCTTTTTTCAGTACTTTTGCTGACAGTGCATCCTGCTTAAAGCTTTTTTGACCCTATTTTTTTAGAACCATATTTTTAAAATTATATTTTCAGAAACTACTGTAGAAAAAGAGCGTCCATCTAGGAGCTTTTTTTAGTACTTTTGCTGACAGTGCATTCTACTTGAAGCGTTTTTGACCTTATTTTTTCAGAATCATTTTCTCAAAATTATTTTTTTAGAAACTATTGTAGAAAAAGAGCATCCAACTGGGAGCTTTTTTTAGTACTTTTGTTGAAAGTGCATCCTGCTTGAAATGTTTTTTACCCAATTTTTTTAGAACCATCTTTTGAAAATTATTTTTTCAAAAACTACTGTAGAAATATAGCGTCCAGCTGGGAGCCTTTTTCAGTAGTTTTGCTAACAGTGCATCTTGCTTGAAGCGTTTTTGACCCTTTTTTTTCAGAACCATCTTCTCAAAATTATTTTTTTAGAAACTATTGTAGAAATATAGCGTCCAGCTGGGAGCCTTTTTCAGTAGTTTTGCTGACAGTGCATGTTGCTTGAAGTGTTTTTTATCTTATTTTTTCAGAACCATCTTCTCAAAATTATTTTTTCAGAAACTACTGTAGAAAAATAGCGTCCAACTGAGAGCTTTTTCAGTACTTTTGCTGACTGAACAAAAAATAAAATAAAATCCATCTCGTCAAAATAATTTTTTTAGAACTCATCCTTAAAACTATTACAAAAACCCTAAAACCCTAAACACAAATTTATTTTTAAAAATCCCTAAACCTTAATTTATTTTTATAAAAATAATAAATCCTAATTTAATTTATTTTTTAAAAACCATAAACTCTAATTTATTTTTTAAAATCTATAAACCCTAATTTATATTAACAAAAATCATAACTCTAAAACCCTAAACACCTAAACCATAAGACCTAAACATGCAAATAACCCACCCTAGAAAAAACACGGGCTAAAGCGCGTCTCTGGGGGAGCGTTTTTGCCATGTCAGCAAAGCGCGTCCACGTTAGCGTGTTTTATGCTGACATGGCAAAAGCACTCCCCCAATGACGCGCTTTTCTGAAATTTTCCCTTAAAACGCGCCTACGTGGACGTGGTTTTGGTTTTTTGGCCCATTCCGATAAATAAAGTTTAAAGTGGCCTATTTCCGTAAATAAAGTAGGAAATGGGTCTTTTTTAGTAATATAGTCAAATTTATCCTTCAATTTCTACATATTATATTGATTTAGTCATAATTTTTAAAAGTTAACCCTTAAATACGCTTAAAAGATGAGGAAAAAACATACACGAGGATTTAGTGAATATTATAATGAAGCTAGTAGATGGAGGGTGAAGGGTAGAATCTTACCTGCTAAATGCTTTTGTGAGAACTGAAGAATAAAACAAAAAGGAAAATTAGGATATTGAAGATGGCTTCAGATGGAAGCTCAGTAGTTTGAATTTTGAACGGTGGAGCTACATAATCATGTCTAATACCGTTGTAAATTAGGTTCAAATAGAAAGAAAAAAAGGGAATATTTTTTTGAGAAACGTGAAGGAAGAGGTAGAGGTGGAGGGAACAATGGCAGTGGAAGTAGGAGTAATGGAAGAGTAAAGTAAATTTTGAGGATTAAATTGAAATAATTTATGAATTTTGAGAGTTAATATTTTAAAATTATAACTAAATCTTTAAAATTATAACTAAATCGATATAATATTTAAAAATTTAGAGGATAAACTTGTTATTAGATTGCTTAGTTGAGTGAAAAAAAAAAGGGAGGGCAATAGTTAGGTGACTAAATTAAAAGAATTAATAGTTAAGTGGCTAAAAAAGAAATAGAGACAATAATTGAGTGACCTATGCTGTAGTTTACCAAAAAATTTTTTTACCGGACTCGACTTCGTCGTTCAAAGTTTTGAAGGCTTTAGGCAATTGAGCTCGCTTATTTGTAATTCGATTTTAGGTTCAAAATTTCTTATATTTTCAATTTTTTTTATTTTGTTTGATGCTCGTGAACATGCTTAATAACATTAAAATGAATTATTCAAAGTTAATATATATAACTAAATTAAATTTCAAATATTTAGTATGTGTTTGTATAAAAATTTAAAAATAAATAAAATATATAAGAGAAAACAAAATATAATTATCATTGATAACAATTTTATAAAAATAAACTTACATAGTGGATCAGATTTTAGCTCAACAACAACATTAAAATATTAAGTTTTTAAGATCACAGGTTTGAAATTCTCTCCGTATAAAACATGTATGAGTTTTTAGTTCATATTTATTTCAATTTATGTTCCACCGTTCTCTTTAGATTTATTTTAGTTTAAGTTTGAATGTATTATGGTTATAAGTTTAATAAAGTTATATAATAATTAATTCGGATTATACTTATTCAAATGACTCTTTGTAATTACAACTATGAATCTATTTGTAACAACAAAAAAAACACATATTAATTGAAAAATACACAATATTCAACGTGTGATTATATTAAAATATAATAAAAATTATAATATAATATAATTAATTAAAATATTTTTATAACTAATTAGACTTTTATTATTTTTAATTAAAAATTATTGCATACAAAAATTTAATATAACAATAATAAATAGAATAACAAATAATTAATAAATAATAAAATTACTCTTTTATTTAAAATTTGTCTAATAAATAAAACCTTATGGGTTAGCCATCAAACTTTAGGCGTAAAAGGATGCTTTTCAAACCATAAAGGGGTTCAATGAACTTTTTATCATATTTGAATACTTTTTTCCTATTGGATATTTATATAGTTCTAAAAAGTAAGTTTTTATTTTTTAGGCAAATTACATTAGTAATCACTCAATTATTAATAATTTTTTCTATCATCTAACTATTAAATTTTTCTTTAGTCATCAATCGTTAAATGACTAATCATGATAAATTTTAAAATTGACATAATTATAAATTTAGCACTCAACATCTATACATTATGTCAATTTAATTTTGAATTTTAAAAAAACTAGGTTCAACATTTACACATTACCTTATTTTATCTTTTTTTTTTTCACATGAAAACATAATTCAATTGACAAGGTGTAAATTAGAAAAAAAAATGGTTAATTTTAAACTAGAAAATCTATAAATACATTGTTTTCCTTATACTTCAAATGGTTAAAAACTTAATTGATATCTCTCAATGATATTAGCTCATTTTTTGTTAGTTTAAGTTGGCGGTCGTTGATGAAGCAAATCAAAGCTTAATTTTTTTTAACTTATTAGACTTAAAATTGGGTTAAATTAGTTGAGTCAATACTTTTTATTTCCAATGAATTGGATACTTCTTAAAATTTGGATTGTTTTGTTTGTTTCTTGTTTAGTTTGTCATGGAGTCAAACACAAGGACAACATTGCAAAAGGATAAAGTGGTAACACTCTAATCGCTCTTATTTACCAACGAAATCAATAATTCAATATTGGTTTTGGCAATTGATAATGTGAGTTCATTCACAAGTTTGTTCAAACTCTTGGATCTCGAAATTGTTCAACTTATCCACCTGGACTCAACTAAGCTTATTGCCATTCCAGCTTCGGAGTTGATGATTTCAAAGGCACTTTTATTTTTCTTTTAACAGTGGGTTAATGGAACAAGTAACAAGGCTTTCTATTTTCTTTAAATATTACAATAACAATAATGACAATAACAAGAGCAACTTGACTAAACTGAACTTGAACAATTCAAGCACAAATTTTAAGAAATCAATAATGAGTGAATCAAAGAAGCTCGAGTCCTCTCAACCATTGGCTTTCTATCCAACAATGGAGAACCAGAGAATCAAGAGAAAAGAAAAGAAAACATGGAAATTATGATAGTGTTTTAGGGTGCTTCCATTTTGTTATATTTTCAATCGAATTTAGTTGATAATTTTTTTGAACTTTTTAAGTGAAAGAGTTATAGAAAAAAGAAAGTAGAATTTTAGAAGGATCAAATTACACAATATGTAAAACATTGAAGGTTAAATTTTTTAGAATCAAAATTAAATTGGCTCAATGTATAAATCTTGAAGGTTAAAATTGTAATATCCCGAATTAGGGCCTAATCGTAATAGTGATTTTGTGACCACAAATCTGAGATAGAAATAATTATTTTGAGGTCTATGACATGATTGCATGATTGTGTGAAAATTTTGTGAAGAAATTTTATGCATAAAGTGCTTAAATTGAAAGTAGGGACTAAATCGAATAATTTGCAAAACTTGCATTCTAGAAGTTTTTAGTATGAAATTGCTTTGGAATATTAATGAGGAGGTCTTAAATAGAATTTGACCAATTTCTAAG
Organism: Gossypium anomalum; assembly: GCA_025698475.1. Taxonomy (NCBI): domain Eukaryota; kingdom Viridiplantae; phylum Streptophyta; class Magnoliopsida; order Malvales; family Malvaceae; genus Gossypium; species Gossypium anomalum. The sequence continues at coordinate 86,073,881 of CM046966.1, forward strand.
TCTATGGACAAAAATTGGACATGGATGGAATTTTTGGAAAGTTTAGTAGTGAGGGCATTTTGGTCATTTAGTGGTAAAATGAATTAAAATACAAAATTAAAAGCCAATTTTGCTCATCTTCTTTACCATGGATGTGTATACCAAGGGAGACTCCATGGCTAGGGTTTCCAAACTTCCAATCTCAATTGTAAGTCCGTTCTAGCCTCGTTTTTAATGATTTTTACGTTTTTGGAGTCCCGATAACTTGATTTAGCTTATGCTAGCAATAATTCAACCTAGGGTTCGTATTTGGAAAAATGCCCATAGGTGAAATTTGTGTATTTTGGTGTTTTATGATAGAATATGAGGTTTTAAATTATGTTAAACAACTTGTGCTACTCGGTTTTAAGTGAAAACGAGTAAAATGGCTTAATCGGTAAAAATACCTAATAGTCATAAGTACATGTTAGAGTGAGAATTTGATATTGCCATAGAAGGAAAAAATGATCAGCATGTCATAAAACATAAGAAAATAGGATGAAGTTTAATTTCTGAACCTTGGGGTAAAAGTACAAATATGCAAAAGTTTAGGGGTCAAAATGAAAATTTGTAAAAATATGATTTTTGGAGCCGTATGAATAATGTGACTAATTATTAGGCTAAATGTGATATTATAGATGAAGGAAATCGAGATTCGGGCTTAAATCGAGAAAATACAAGGTTATGGACTAAAATAGTAAATTACCGTTTCTGGATCGAGGTAAGTTGGTATGATAATAATATTGCAATAATGTTGTAATTTATATTTGTAATTTAAATTTAGTGAATTAATTGAATTATGTTAAATTAAATGTTATGGTGCTAAGTTTATGAATTGATTTAAAAATATGTCTATGGTACATGAAGTGCATTGAATTATCATATATAAATGTGATTTCTATGATTATGGATATTATGAGCAACTGTAAGTTCATATGATTTTTAATAATGCAATGTGTAATTTAATGTTATTGCCTTGATATTAAATGAGATGTAAGTTTATATGTAAGTAATACATCAATTTTACTTGTATTATGATATTTTATAATAATATTGGAAATATGTTTGTTGATAATTACTTGATTGGTGAAATTGTTGGAAAAGAGAGAGAAATCCTGGTTGAACCTTCGGAAAGATTGGATGATACAGATGGTATGTAGCTAGGTCACATGTATGGTGCTGAGTGCACATCATGTGTACAAGAGAGTTATGAGACATTATGATGTAGCTAGGTCGCATGAGTGATACTATGTGTAGACCATGTAGAAAAGAGAGCTACGGGATATATGTAGCTAGGTCGCATGCGTGGTTCCAGGTGAAGGACACCATGTAGACAAGAGAGTTACGAGATAAACTGGCTAGGTCACATAGGTGGTACTAAGTGTTCACCATGTGTACAAGAGAGCCGAACTTTATGATGGGTGGAGCTATGTGCTGAAACCACCAAGTATCGAGGATTGATCCGAAGTGTTCAACGGGAGACTTACTATGTACTGCTTTGTGAGTTTTGTGATGAATAAGTGTAGGAACTTGCTTATGTGAATGATGTGTTCATTAAGTGACCGGGATGTGGTAAGGTTATAAACAAGTAAGTCATACACGAGGATGATTTTATGGTGACCTTGTAATCATGGGCCTATACTTGTGATGTATGAAATGTGATGAAAATGATTTGTGATATGTATGTTAAAATGAGGTCAATACAAAAAGTGTGAAAGAGTGAATTAGCAATAAAATTGTTTTAGATAGCAGCAGTGACATGACTTTGAAAATTCACTAAAAATTGTGGAAGTTGAATAAAAATTCAAATGATATATAAAAATAAAGCTTAATGAGTCTATTTTGACATGAAAGAAACAGGGGAAGAAAAGAATTCTATATTGTGTGATATTTGAATTCTTGTGAAACAGGATCTGAATGAATTCGAGATCCCCTATTCTGACTTTAGAAATTCACCATAAATTTTACAAAAATTATTAAGAGTCATATTTTACATGAATGGATTCCTTATTGAGTTTATTTTTAAGGGAAACAAACGGCATGGTCGTTGGAATTTTTTACAGGGAGAAATTTAGTTCGTAGTGCACAGAGGTCAGAGTAGTCGTACTCTGAAACAGGGGAGACTTTAACTAATAAAATGTACTAATTGGCTAAACCAAAAATTCTAGAAACTTTATTCAAGAAAGATATATGAATCTAGTTTCAAGAAAAATTAACAAAACTAAATTTGGAGTTTTGTAGCTTCAGATATGAATGATTTAGTAACTGTAACTCGATAACACAGCTTAACCTGAACATGTGTAATTGTACAATTATAGTGTTTTATCTTGAAAGGCATGGTAGTAATTGCTTATTATTTTCATATGAACTTACTAAGCGTAAAGCTTACCCATCCTCTCCATTTCTTTAGTATTGGCAGGTCGGCTCGGGGTTGGAGATCCTCGGAGGTAAAATCACACTATCAAACTATCATTTTTGGGAGAATTAATTCAAATATTAGAAATATCAAGTGAGTGGCATGCATAGGAAGTTGGTTTGTGATATGTATTTTTATTATGATTTTGATCATACGTATCAGTCTGCATTGAGTTATCGTATATGGTTATGAGAGGTGGTCCTTATCCATTATGGTTATAAGTTTAATTAATCGTGCTATGTCCTATGTTTTGATGTAATGATATAGTTAGCTTTGTTTGTTATGCATGTGTTCGAAAAGTTTTGAATTAAATGAAATTTTATGGCCCGGTTTTCGTCTATGTGTATTGTTAAGTCTGGTAATGCCTCGTACTCTGTTCTGGCCTTGGATACGGGTAAAGGGTGTTACAAAAAATTGTTATTATAGTTATTTTAAAAGTTGTCATATCATTTTCTTCATTAGTTAATTTAACTGTAACTGATAAAAAGGGGGACAAATTTAAATAATTAAGTGATCATTTTGTAAATTTTTATAATTTAGTAATAAATAAGAAATAGTGATAGATTAGTGATATGGTTTTGCTTTTTATTTTTGTTTAATCAAGCCCTATTATCCTTGTTGCTTGAATTCCATCACGTGTCCTTTAGAGACTTTCACTTTGATGTTCTCCCTTCGATTATGCACGATGGGGTGTGTGTAGTAAAACATTCGGTGCTCCACCATGGAAGATAGATAAATAATTTGTTTATATTATCAAGAACACCAAAAACATTTTAAAGTTAAATAAAAAAAATTATTTTCTAAATTAATTTTTAATAAAAAAAACTGTTGAAATAATCCATCAAAGGAATATGCCAAAGGAATCATGAAAAACAAAAATATAAAACACCCGTTGAAATAAACTAAAAGAAAGGTATTTATAGCATAAAATAAGAGAGACTAAATTAGCCAAAAAAAAGAAAGCTAAAAAAATATTTGGTAAAATAAGCTGGTTTTTTTTTAAATTCAGGAAAATATGTTGATTTTGGAGACTGAGTGTGAAAGTACATCCAGTTAGACACGTTTTCTGCATAATTGGACAAGTTTTTCAAGAAAAGCGCATCTAGCCAGACACGTTTTTTCTTTAAGCCGTATTTTTTGACCTTTAATATAATCAGTTTTTTTTGTCATATGGTTAAATGTTAATGCTTTTATCCATAGTCCCAGGTTTGATTCTTCTCCCATTCATATTTGTATTTGTTAAAATTAAGTGACCCAAATCCTTATTTAAATAAAATACAGTGGTAAAATAAAATAAAAGAAGAATCCATATAGAATTACACTTCTTTTATTTTATTTTAGAATAATGTTTTTTAAACAATATTAAATTTTATTTATTTGATATTGATTAGAATAAGGTGTTTCAGTCTTACTAGAATATGACTTTACAAGCCTATAAATAGACATAATCTATTCCTCTTGTAATAATTCGAATTCGACATAGTGAATTTTCTTCTCCTCTGTCCGTGGTTTTTTCCCGAAAGGGTTTCCACGTAAAAATCTGTGTTCTTTATTTTTTTATTTTATTTTATTTTCACAAATTGGTATCAGAGCTTCTGGGTTGTTCATCTCGATCACAATAATGGTGTCTTTAAAGTATAAAATTTCACTGTTGGATTGTAACACCAGATTTGTGTTGTGGCAGATTAAGATGCAAGCAGTTCTTGCGCAGATGGATCTGGAGAATGCCTGCTAGGGATAGATAAGATGTTTTCGACTTTAACAGATGAAGAGAAGCAGCGTAAGGATCGAAAGGCATTAACACAATTACATCTGCATTTCTCCAACAAAATTTTACAGGATGTGATGAAAGAGAAAACTGCCGCTGCATTATGGAAGAGGCTAGAACAAATATGTATATCGAAAACTCTAACAAGCAAGTTGCATATGAAGTAGGGTCTTTATGCTCATCGTTTGGAGGAAGGTGCATTTGTACACGAACACTTAACAGTGTTTAAAGAAATTGTCTCAAACTTGGAGGCCATGGAGGTTCAGTATGATAAGGAAGATCTAGGGTTGATTATACTTTGTTCATTGCCCCCGTCTTATTCAACCTTTAGAGCACGATTTTATATAGAAGCGAGTCTCTCACAGTTGATGAGGTTTATGATTCTTTGACCTCGTATGATAAGATGAAGCATCTTGTGGTTAAACCTGACTCTCAGGGAGAGAGTCTCATTGCTCGTGGGAGACAAGATCGGAATGCTGATAATGATCGTGGAAGAACACAGGAAGGGTATCCTCGTAGTAAATCTAAGGATAGATCGAAGTCTTCAAACAGAGGTAAAACTTGTAACTTCTGCAAGAAGAAATGACACATTAAATCTGAGTGCCATAAGCTACAGAACAAGATTAAAAGGGAGGCTACGAATCAAAAAGGAAAACAACCAGAAAATTCCGGTGTAGCTGATGTTGTAGAAGACTACAGCGATGGTGAACTTCTAGTCGCTTCTGTCAATGATTCTAAAGTAAGCGAAGAGTGGATACTTGGTTCAGGCTGCACCTTCTACATGAGTCCCAATCGGGATTGGTTTACAACTTACGAAACAATGTCTGAATGTGTTATTTTGATGGGAAATAATGCTTCGTGTAAAATCGCAGGTGTTGGAACAATTAAAGTTAAGATGTTTGATGGAGTTGTCAGAACACTTAGTGACATACGACATGTTCCAGAATTGAAGAGAAATTTAATTTTGTTGAGTACTTTTGATTCAAAAGGGTACAGATACACAGCTGAAAGTGAGGTTTTAAAGATTTCCAAAGGTTCCCTTGTTGTGATGAAAGGGCAAAGAAAGACTGCCAAGTTATATGTTTTGCAGGGTTCTATTGTTACTGGTGATGCAGCTGTCACTTCCTTTTCCTTGTCAAATGATGATATTACTAAACTTTAGCATATGCGCCTAGGGCATATGAGTGAGAATAGCATGGTAGAATTGAGCAAAAGAGGACTTCTTAATGGGCAAGGAATTTGCAAACTAAATTTCTGTGAGCACTGTATTTTTGGGAAGCAAAAGAGAGTTCGATTCACCAGAGGAATCCATAACACGAAGGGAATGTTGGAGTATATTCATTCTGATCTGTGGGGGTCATCCAGAGTGCCTTCGAGAGGTGGAGCTAATTATATGCTAACCTTTATTGATGATTTTTTCAGAAAAGTTTGGGCGTTCTTCCTAAAGCAGAAAAGCGATGTGTTTTCTGCATTTAACTCTTGGAAAGTTATGATTGAAAAGCAGACGAGAAAACAAATAAAATACCTCCGCACAGACAATGGCTTAGAGTTCTGTTCTGATAAGTTTAATAGATTGTGCAAGTCAAAATGGATCGTGAGATACTTGACAGTTTGTCATACTCCACAGCAAAACAGCGTTGCAGAATGAATGAATAGAATGATCATGGAGAAGGTTCGATGTATGTTGTCAAATGCTAACTTGCCAAAGTCATTTTAGGCAGAAGCAGCCTCTACTGCATGTTTTTTGATCAACCGATCTCTATCCGTTGCCATTGAGAAAAAGACTTCACAAGAGGTATGGTCTGGTAATCCTGCTAATTATTCTAATTTAAAGATCTTTGGGTGTCCTGCGTATGCTCATGTTGATAATGGAAAATTGGAACCGAGATCCATTAAATATGTTTTTCTTGGTTATAAAGCTGATGTAAAAGGATATAAGTTATGGTGTCCTGAAAATAGAAAAGTTGTGATTAGCAGAGATGTTGTTTTTGATAAAACTGCTATGCTACCTAACTTATCTCTTAAAGACTCTTCCAATAAAGAAAATCAAAAGTAGGTGGAGCATCAGATTAATACAGAGTCGACTCCTCAAGCCAGTACAAAAATTGAGAATAGAGTTGCTTTTTTACCGCAATACTCTATCGCCAAAAACAGAACTAGAAGAGAAATTAAACCTCCAAAGAAGTATGCCGAGGCTGATCTAGTTATTTATGCTTTAAATGTGCCTGAAGATATAGATGCAAACCGAGAGCCATCTAATTATTCTGAGGCAATTAGCTGTGAAGACTCAGAAAAATGGATGTTTGCTATGCAAGAGAAGATGAAATTACTTTACAAAAACAGAACATGAGATCTTGTGAAACTTCTTAAAGGTAAAAAGGTTGCTCGTTGTAAATGGGTATTTAAAAAGAAAAAAGGGACTCTAGGAGTTGAAGAACCCCGATATAAAGTAAGGCTTGTTGCAAAGGGTTACAGTCAAATTCCAAGAGTAGACTTTACAGATATGTTCTCCCCAGTTGTTAAGCATAGTTCGATTCGAGCTTTGCTTGGTATTGTAGCCATGCATGATTTGGAGCTTGAGTAGTTAGATGTAAAAACTGCATTTTTGCATGGAGAACTTGATGAGGAAATTTACATGCAACAACCAGAGGGTTTTACAGTTTTAGAAAAAGAAGATTATGTTTGTTTGCTGAAAAAGTCCCTTTACGGTTTGAAACAGTCACCAAGACAGTGGTACAAGAGGTTTGATTCCTTTATGACTTCTCATGATTTCAAAAGAAGTAGTTTTGATGGCTGTGTTTACTTTAAGAAAAACAGTGATGGTTCTTTTGTGTATCTACTTCTTTATGTTGATGACATGTTGATAGCAGCAAAAGATAAATGAAAGATAAGAAAGGTCAAAGCCCAACTAAGTAAAGAATTTGATATGAAAGATTTAGGACTAGCAAAGAAGATACTTGGTATGGAGATTCTCAGAGATAGAAAAATAAGTAAATTGTACCGAAGTCAAAAGGGGTACATTGAGAAAGTTCTTTGCAGGTTCAATATGTAGAGTGCTAAGCCTATTAGTACTCCTTTAGCAGCCCATTTCAGACTTTCATCGGCTTTGTTTCCACAATCAGATGATGAGATTGAGTACATGTCACATGTTCCATACTCTAGTGCAGTGAGATCTCTCATGTATGCTATGGTTTGTTCACGCCCGCATTTATCATATGCGACGGTCGAGCGATTAGCGAGATATATGGCGAATCTCGGTAAAGAACACTGGAAAGCAGTTCAGTGGATTTTAAGATACTTATGAGGTACTACTGATATTTGCTTATAGTTTGGAAGAACTGAAGATGGAGTCATCGGGTATGTTGATACTGATTTTGCTGGAGATCTTGATAGAAGAAGATCTCTCACAGGTTATGTCTTTACAATCGGAGGTTGTGCAATCAGTTGGAAAGCCACTTTGCAAACTACAATCGCTTTGTCTACCACTGAAGCTGAGTACATGGTGATTACTAAGGCTTGTAAAGAAGCTATTTGGTTGAAGGGACTCTTTAGTGAACTCAATGAAGACCTTCAAATCAAAGATGATATTTTGTGATGATCAGAGTGTCATCTTTCTTACAAAAGATCAAATGTTTCATGAGAGAACAAAACACATTGATGTTCGGTATCATTTTGTTCGTGATATTATTGCTCGTGGTGATATTGTTGTGAGCAAAATTAGTACTCATGAAAATCCTATAAATATGATGACTAAGTCACTTCGTATAACCAAGTTTGAGTATTGCTGAAACTTGGTTGGTGTTCATTGTTGAAGTTAAACCCTTAAGGGGTTTTATGGAAGAGGTGGAGAACTTGTTCGTTGAGAGTTCGCGATGAAGAACTTGTTCATTGAGAATTCGTGTCAAGGTAGAGATTGTTAGAATTAAGTGACTCGAATCCTTATTTAAATAAAATACAATTGTAAAATAAAATAAAAGAAGAATCAATATAGAATTACACTTCTTTTATTTTATTTTAGAATAAGGTTTTTTAAACGTTATTAAATTCCATCTATTTGATATTGATTAGAATAAGGTGTTTCAGTCTTACTAGAATATGGCTTTACAAGCCTATAAATAGACATAATCTATTCCTCTTGTAATAATTCAAATTCGACATAGTGAATTTTCTTCTCGTCTGCCAGTGGTTTTTTCCCGAAAGGGTTTCCATGTAAAAATCTGTGTGTTCTTTATTTTTTATTTTATTTTATTTTTACAGTATTTTTTTATTTAATGTTGTTTCAAACTTTTTATTATTTTTAATTAATAATTTTAACATATTATCTCATTTGATTAGATGATTAAATAATAATTTCATCCTCGAGTCCTAGGTTTAATTCCTCTTCTAAACACAATTGTAATTTTTATTACACGTTTAAAGTCTTTTTTAAATTAATAAATATATTGTTTTCAATTTTTTTATTTTTAATTTATCTTTTTAATTAATAATTTTTTATTTATAAAATTAAATAATAAATATATAATTATATAATAAAAATATATTATATATATCATTATGTTAAAAATATTTGAAATCAATAACTCCTTTATATATAATATAAACATCAACTATTTTTTTTATATATTTTTCTTTATATATAATATTTATTTTCTCCACGTATATTGTGAGTATTGTAATATTTAATATTATAAAATGAAATAATTATTTCAAATATAATTATTATTTTTATATGTAAAATATTTTTAATATTATTATTTTTTATCTACATTGTGGGTATGATATTTCAAATATTTTTAAATGTGAAATATTTTAGTTATTTTTAAATGTGAAATATTTCAATTAATTATTTCAAATATTATTATGTTTATATGTAAAATATTTCAAATACACATTAAAAAACATATAATACTAAAATTTACTACACTCATGATATGGATTGAAAAATAAATATTACACATATAAAAATTAAATTTACTAAAAATAATGTTATTTATAATAATTATTTGATTTTATAAATAAAAGAGTTATTAATTAAAAAATAAAAAAATTGAAAAAAATATATTTGTTAATTAAAAAAAAGCTTGAAACAACATGAAATAAAATTACAAATGTGTTTAGAAAATAAATTTAACCTAAGAATCAAGGATGAAATCATAATTATTTAACCATTTAAAATATTAATTAAAAATAATAAAAAGCTTAAAACAAATTGAAATACAAAATACAAATGTGAGTGGAAGAGGAATTGAACCCAAGACTTAAAACAAAACCACTAACATTTAATCATCTGACAAAAAAAAAAAAGAGAAAATGCGAAAATGTGAGTGGAAGAGGAATTGAACCCAAGACTTAAAATGCGATTTAAAGAGAAAGCGCATCCAATTAAGCGAGCTTTCTTGTCAATTGTGTAGAAAATGTGTTTAGTTGGATGCGCTTTTACACTCTCTCCAAAATCGACTAATTTCCTTAAATTTTTTTAAAAAAAAACCTATTTTACTAGATATTTTTTTCGACATTTTTTTTGCTAATTTAGCAAATTAAAAAAAAGATAATGATAAATAAATAAATAAATTAAGGTTTAAAATTTAATATTAAAATCAAGAAATAGAAACTTTAATAAGTATTTAATAGAAGTGATTAAGAAATGCAATGCTTGCTACCTAACAAACCATGAAAGAAAAGAAAGCATAACTTTAGGAATCAATTTCATATAGATAAATCCAATTAAAAACCTTATATTTAATACCTATTACCTATTATACCCTTAATGCCCTTAAATCACAATCTTTTCCCTTTGCTTACTTGACATCAAACCTAGCCTTCTCAATTCTAAATTCATAAGAGTTATAAATCACAACAAATAAATCATTCTTTCTTATGATTTTTTTAAAAAATGAACTCAATTTCAATTAATTGATTTATAGCATATGCTCTTTAATAGTATTTATCGATACTTTTTAAGGTTAGAAGAAAAAAAAGAATCACTCAATTGGATGACACAATACAATATATATTTAATATTTCTTTTTTTTTTCTTTTTAGTCGACTAGATATCAATCAAACTTTTTCTAGACGAGTTTTATTTCAAACAATTTCATATCTCACATTCAATTATCAAATCTGTGTAAATTACGAAAATATGAAATTCCTTTTCTTTTTGGTTAATGAAATGTCTATTTTGACCCTATTTATTTCATAAGATTCTCTTAGAAATTGATTTTATATGGTAATGGCATAATGGTAAATTTAGTCCTTAATATTGATCTCTTTAATTATTTTTGGTTCTAATTCTTTTTTATCATTTTGATATTCAACTTTTAAAGTTTAATTACACTAATGCGATAATCTACATGATAATTTACATTTACACTTGAATTTTTTTTAATTTTTATGAAATATATTAAACAAATGAATTGTTAGCTGGGTTACACATTATTATTACAATCAATTTTTCATCTAGAGAAAAATTATTTTACTAAAAATGTGAAAGTAAAAGGGGAAAGTGATTTGAAAAGTAATTAGGGTTAGAGAAAAAAAAGTTAAGGACTATTATGACTATATTAATATAAATTTATATCCAAAAACTGCCATTTATCAATTAATATATAATTTGTCTACAAATACAATTTGCAAAGTTACAAATTCATTCTCTACTTAAACCATTTACAAATTTGCATCTGAAACAAAATAGAAATAGAAATACAATTCTCCATTTTTGCAATTTACAAACAAAATTGCATAATGTAGTTGGTGATTGCTGACTTGTGAGCCATTATTGACCTTGTAAAATTATTCATTAATCCCAATACCAAATCCTCAATGCCTTTGGGGAGAAAAATTCAATCTCCAGCCACCAGCAACGTGGTTTCCACATGGATATGATTTTTGACATAATAAAATAATGCACAGTTTGCCTTCATAGAATGAATATTTCTCCCATTTCTTCTTTCCCTTGCTTTTGTTCTTATTAAATCCAGTCTATATTATCTGTTATCACAGTAAGCAAAGGAAAAAAAAAAAAAAAAAAAAAAAAAGAAAAAAAGTTTGGGGTTGTTAGAATCTTCTTTAATTCTTTGTCTATTGAAGGAAACCCAAGGCAGAGATTGTTTTTCCCCATTGGGACTGAAACTAAAAGAAAAAGAGGCGAAATGTGTCCTATGAGGTTCTTGTTGGTGTTTTTCTCGGCAGTTTTTGCAGGGTATGTCGCATGGAGGACGGTACGTTCATCATCTGATATCGACGGCCAAGTTTCTGAGGATTCCGAGAAGATTATTGTAAAAGATAAGCAAGAATTCAGTTTCAAAAGGGTATGAAAATATTTTCTTTCTTTTCCAGGAATGTTTCCTTTTTTTTTTCTGGGTTTCTGTTGTTCTTGTTTGGGTTTTATTTCTTCTTGTTTCTAACATTCATATTCCTGAATTTCAGATGGTTCAGAATGGATTCTGGGTATTTGTGGATATGGCTAGTGGGAAGTATTTGTGGAGGAATTTCAAGGAACTGAAGAAAGATAAAAAAATGAAGAACTCTTAACAGTTTTAACATATTGTACAAGTATGTTGAACTAGTTTTTCTTCTTTTTTTTTTCTTGTATCAATAATTGTACCATAAGAACATGTGAATCCTTTCTTGTTCTTTTCAGACAGAGGGAACTTGAAATATAAAGATATGAAATCTTCACTTTTTCTAGATCTATACCATGTTATGATTCTGAATGCAATTTATTCAAGTAGAATCTTTGCTAGAACACAACTGAATCCCCAGTGAAATTGTTTCTTGAATTGTTAAAAATGAAATTCAAATTCATCTTCATGGCTGCTAAAAAAAACATAATAAAATTGAAGAACTGGGGTTATTTTGCCGTCAGCAAAGCTCTTGCATAACCTTTAGATATTTGGAACTGCTCACTCATGCCAAAATGTGCCATGAGAAGCCAAACATGAGTGAGAAGCTCACCACCTCGTCTCAGCTGTTGGCAATGCTGACTCCCCCTGCTGTGACTAGCAGCATAGGTCAACATCTCCAACCAGATGTCTCTAATCATATCCCACCTAACTTTCTTGTTGGTGACTCCGTTTAGTGCTGATGCTAGCCGGCATGCATCAAACAACACAGACTTGCTGCTATCCCCCTTCACTTTTCCAGGCAGAACATCGATGTTTTCTCGAAGCAACATTTTGCAAATTGCAGTCATTTGGTACATTGTTGGTTCTTCCAAGAAAGCCATGGCTTGATCCAATGACTTCCAACACGTACTTGTGTTGCTTTCCTCTTCTTGCATTTCTAATTCACTGTCAATGGCTTGAAGAAACATTTTGTTACATGTAATCCTGTGTTTTGCCTTTGTTCTTGAAAGGGTTAATCTTTCTTTGAAGAACCTCTTGGCCTCAGCCTGAGTGTCCCGGAACCTGATAAGTCCAATCCCAATTGGCAACAGGAAAGGAAAAGTGGCCAGTAGACAGAACATATAATTTGAGATGCAATAGCTCACTTCACGGGATGATTGAATATCGCTTGTTATGGTACTCAGTGCTACCTCCGAGAAGTAGCAGAGCTCTGTGGCAATGTGCCAAATAAGGATACTCTGATCAAATTCGACATTAATACTCCACTCAAGGCTAAGGCGAGTTTGCCGCTTATACATTTGAAGTATGTTGGTTCCCCTTTGGCTGCACAAATCCCTGAAATTGCCATCATCTTGTTTCTCCTTAAACTGATTAAATTTCTCTTTGACATGCTTGAAAATCAGGTTTTTGAGATCATCATCAACTTCTGCATAAGTTTCAGGTGGCCATTTCTCCACTACCCTTTTCAGGAGTCTGAAGTAAGGCTTTTCCTTGAGGAAACTTCCAAGTAGACTTGACTGTGGCACCCGACTCGACCACCTTTTCCTTACTGGTTGTAAAGAATGGATGAGTTTGAGACATGATGTTTTGTTGTGCTTGATCAACCAATGATTGGTTTGGTCTGAGAAAAGTAGTACCAGTGCTGCATATATCTCCAGAAAAACAGCTACAACAAGGAGAAGAAAAGTTATGAATATGTCTACCTTTTTATACTTCTTCATGTCCTCAAAAGAGAAAACCAGCAACACCAGGAAAGTGAGACAGAAAGTAGTAATGCGGCGAATCAAACCCATAGGAGTATAAATGACAACTGCTTTTGTGTATAGCTTGTCATACATGAACCCTAGTTCAATAGCGACCACATCAAAAGCATCTTTACCAGACATTTTCTGGAACAAAGATTGGCTCTTCTCCCTGTCTTTGAAGCTTAGAATGAGATCTGCAAACAGGCACTTGAATGTTTGAAACAAGGCATGAGCTTTGACTATATTTTGGTCATCAGGAGTGGTTCCTTGAGGGGCAGCTACATCCAATTCTTCCTGAACATCCTTAACCTCTTCAATTTCCATAAAGAAACCTTCAGCTTGTTTCAGCCTGTATTCATTCATCAACTTGGAATAGTTTGGACCAGGATCTGGAGAAGTCAGCATTGAGTCTCGAAGTTCATCACTGCTTGCTTTCCAAAGAGTCCAAGTCCTCTCTCCATACTTAATTGATCCCACCACAATCATCGGAATGCTTAGCAACGAAAGACGGCTATCTGACCAGGCCATCAAGAAGATGTATCCAGTCACAACTGTCTGTATTATCAGTCCAAAACAGTGCCTTAGCCACAACTGATTGTCTTCCAAGGCATAAGCTGTAATGGTATCGGGGCCACCCAAGTGCAGCAGCAAAAAAGGCGCCCAAAATGCTGTAAGTTTAGTGTTTAAGTCAACATCACCTCTTTCATCATATATATCTCCCAGGTTATTTGTTAGTATGCCAAGTGCAATGGTTGCAACAGAGTCAGCCAGCAAGTAGGAACACCAAACAATGGCTCTAATCTTTACTTTAGGAATGTATTTCCTTTGGCTGCCTAATACGATGAGAACTATTTGGACAAGAAGGCTCGTTACAACCATTGCTCGAAGCTCCCAGTCTTTCCATAACTTCATTAGCTTTGGGGTAAAAACTTCCATTGTCTCCCTCCTCCTCTTCATTGTAATCAAGCCAGTAATAACTGAATAAGCATAAACAGAAAGTTAAGTTTGACAATTGTTTACATAACCTCTTCATTAAACCACAATTGGTAAGAAACTCAATCTCTCTCTCTCTCTCTCTATATATATATATATATATATATATATATATATGTTGTTTTGTAAACCCAGGGTATCCCCAATCCGTATTGGACTGGAAGCGTTTAAAGTAAAGCCTCCCCAACAAGTGTGTTTCTCAGGGATTGAGCTTGTGTTCTCACCTTTACAAGGGCGAGGTTGCTTCCAACTTGACCAACAGCTTGTTGGTTCAATCTTTATTTTTAGTCTTTAGAACTTACATATCTAGAAATCGATTATATGATCATTTGAAGGTTTCTAACATTGCATTCTGAAAACGTTGTACTAAATGTATATGCCAATAACTTGTTATCTCCCATGCTACAGACCTTATTATTATTCTTACAATGTGATGATTATCTCAACATAAACAGAAGACACTACATTTGAAACATCATGATAAAAGAAGCAGCAGAAAGCAGTTACTTACCAGCGGTAATCATTGGAAATACTAATGCTGTTCCTCTTCCTGATACCTCTTGTCAGACAAGGTATTTTGAGTTGCTCTTTAAACTACATTTTTAGACCTTCAGAAGGTTTTAATAGTTTCATTACTTTTAATGGAACTTACTCCACAAAGTGTATTGCTTGTGCTTGAGAGTTGATTAATGAGAGTGAGGGCTAAGTTAAATCAGATTCTTTGTTTCTAATGGGGGATAAACTGCAAGGAAAGAAAGGGTTCCTTTCTTTAACTGGGTTACTATTAGGTTCCTTATATTGATCCAAAGGAAAGGATCTTGACATTTAAAGGGTTGAGTTTTTTTAATAAACTGAATTCAATGCCATTAACCGTGGATAAATGCTCATGAAGGATTAATAGATGTTTTTAATGTTTTCATTGAATCTGTGTGATGAAACAGTGATTTAATTCGTGGCATTGTTTGGTGAATCAAAGATATATTCAGGTTAAACATATTTATATCCCACCTTCCTAAGGAAATAGAATAGAAGGCATAAAATTTTAGAAAGTCTAGATTGGTTTTAAAGTAAATTTGAATCAAACAGAAATCACATTTCCTGACAAACAGTCTCCATAAAGGAAAATTGCAAACTGTGGAATTAAAAATGAAAATTGTAACGTTTGCTTTATTTCTGTGAGCCGCCCTTGATATGCTTCATCGATCCGACAACGGCTTTTTAAGACCTGGTTGACTGATTTGTGACACAATTCAAGTGAGTTGAGGATTCACATGCTGGACAGTAGTAAAACCAGTGCTCTGGATTTCTTTCCTCCTTACAAGCTTCACAATAGCTTTTCTCCAAATAACTTTGTTCAAGGGAATCGTAGGTAAGCCTGAGGGGATGCTTATCGTAGTTGTACGAAACAGTTCGTGGCAGCAAAATGCAGCTGACATGCAAATTAAAGTTGCAATCATAGCATCTGTAACTAATAGAATGGCCAAAATCACCACAACCAGAACATCTAAACTCATAATTGTAAGACAATGGCATCATTAGAAGATTGAGGGGATGTGCATGAGATTCATGGTTAACAATGATTGGTAAGAATCCACCTTTCATGTTGGTTTGAAACAGGCAATCATGACAACCATCCGAGAACTCTGTGCCTTTATATTTACATATTTTGCAGTTACTTCTCAGATTTTCTGGGAACAGATATTCAGGTTCAGTTACCCTTAGATATTTAGGGCAGTTTTCCCCAACTTGTTCTAAGTCACCAGGAAGCTCTCCACAGGCTTTATGGAATCTGTATTCATCACATCCAAGAAAACATTGATAGTACGGACCTGGAATGGTTTCCTGACAGCGACTGCACTTCACTTCAGATTCAGCAATTAGCTTATTTTTGAAGATTAAGGGATGTAAGTGCCTGTAAGATCTTTTTCTGACCTTATCCAACTCATCTGAAACAAATTCTTCAGCAACAAAGGTTTGCTTTCTGGGGTCAACAATGAGCCTTGGAACTCCTTCAATGTTGAAATCATTGCTTCCATCTTTTGGCAGGCACTGAATTATAACCAGAAGGGCACCTGCAGATTTGGCCTGTTTCTTTAAATTATCCAATTGTGTTTTTTGAGAGAGTGGTGTGCTGATGATCACCCCGAGCTTCAACTCTTTTAGTTGGATTGAAGCAATTGAAAGAGAAATCTCGAAGGATATGTTGTTGAGATGTTTAGAGTTTTGGAGAAATGGGGTGATTTCATCTTGGTCAATGAGAGGGTATTTCAGGTGTTTGGCAAGCTTGTAGGCTACCGTGTTCCTTGTCTGGCCTTTCACTGCTAGGATTATTGGGGCATCCAGTTGTTCAACCTCTTGCTTTTCCATTTTTCTTTCTGGTTTGGGTGCCTATGGAAAGAGATTAATTGCAACTGTGAGGCTAGGTTACTCGAATTCAGGGATGGGGGACTTGGACATATATCAAAAGGACACGGTTACGTGAAGGAAAAGTAAAAGTATCTGAGAAACATGGCTTCTGAAATTATGAATACTTGCTGTCCAAGGCCTCTGAGAATCTTTCTTTTCCCTTTTCTCTTACAACCTTAAATGAAATCCAAGGAGAAAGCAGAAATAAATAATATGATTAATGTTAAATTCTATTCTTAACAGACAAAAAGGATTTGGAGGTAAAGTTGATTTTAATTTCAAAACAACAAAAAACTTTGTCAATTGCCATCTCACCGATTATACGTCCTCCCTGGAACTTCTAACAGGCTTCTGCCATTTTTCCTGGAAGTTACTGCCTCAAAACTTCTAACAGCCCAAAGCGCCAATATGAAACAATGACCATGCCAATCAACCGATCAAGGCAAGTTCTTTTCATTTTTTTTTAAAATTTTTTTTATTGCAATCCATTTCTCTTTGTATACGCTAGAATCTAGTTCCTGCTTTTTTATCTTTTAATTTGTCCTTCTAGCAATACAGAAATTCATGAGAACAGAAGAATAAAAAGCAATAAATATATATATATATATATATATATATATATTAAATCTATCATTGTAATGGGATTTGATTCTAAATGAACTTTTACAACACAATAAATAGATGATGGGGGTTAGATTATGTTTAATTGGAGCAGTTCAAATGAAATTCTAATTTAAAGTTCATGAATTTGTAAATGAGCCTGATTATATTTGTAATCGAAACTTCCAAGTTGAAATCCCAAATTCTAATTGTTGGGATATACATTTGGGAATTGGTCATCTCATGTACTTGGATTATATTTGGAGAAAGAACTTATCAAATTCTAGATTTTTTTTCTTGCATTTGCCTGAAATACACCTCAAGCACATGAAAACCATAGAAGTTTTTGGACAAAAAGGGTTTCAATAAATTTTTTTTTTTGCCGCACCCAATAAAGGAAAATGAAAAAAACTGAATATTTATGTTTGGAACAAATAAAAGATGAGTTCATTGTATGTTTCCAAATATACTTATATCTAGTTAGTTTATTTCTGGTTGGAAATTCAACAAGAAACTTTCTTCTCTTACTGTATTTCGGAACATTGGTTTTGATAATTATAGAATACAGTTCCAGAGTTAATTACTGTAAGCATGTGAAAAATGTAAAAATGCAGGGGACGAGTGAAAAACAAAAGCCGCTTACCATAGAAGAAAGAGGCATGAATAAGGAAGCATGTGACTTTCCATCTCTGAATTTTTGTGCAATTCAGCCCTTTTCAGCTTTTGGTTTGGCATTCACAAGAAAGGCACACAAATACTGAGAGTTGAGTTCCATGGCGTTTGAAACAATTCATATTCTGATAACCAAACTAGAATTGGTTGCAAGTCATGAACCTAACTTTCCGGGTTTGAAAACCGATGTCATCAATAACAGAATTAAAGAGCTAAAACGTTTGCAGGAAATCATTGAAACTGCAAATAAAGCAATTGATGATGAGTGGGACAACCTTCTAAAAGATACTTTTTCTTTGGAGGATGATATTGAGGCCCTTTTGGGCAGAACGGTGCTGCAGAGTCACAAAGTCTGGAGAAAGAGGCGTACTTCCAGCAGCTTCTCGAGTGACGGGTCTTTAAGTAACAAGATTGAGCAACTGACAAAGGGAATAAGGTCTTAC
Organism: Gossypium anomalum; assembly: GCA_025698475.1. Taxonomy (NCBI): domain Eukaryota; kingdom Viridiplantae; phylum Streptophyta; class Magnoliopsida; order Malvales; family Malvaceae; genus Gossypium; species Gossypium anomalum. The sequence continues at coordinate 86,092,285 of CM046966.1, forward strand.
AGCAACAAAATTCAATCAAGTCCATCAAGTGACTCTGGAGTTCCAGCAGTAGTTTCGATTCCACCAGCAAAGCCATCTACTGACTCGGAAGATCTGCAAGTCTCAACTGACAATGAGACTGTTACATCAATTGCATCTACGATTGTTCTAACAGACCTTGAAAAGAAGTTAAGTCAACAAGTACTCAGCCGGCTTACTTTGCAATATCTCCTTTTAACAGTTAATGGGGCATACCTTGGTAAGGCAATTCTTCTGTGGAGAGTCTACAATGCAGATGATATCAAAAGGCATTTCCAGTGTCGAGCTTGGATTCGTGTCTCTGAAGAGATTGGACAAAGAGAGATATCACTTGCCATTCTAAAACAGGTTACTGGTTGCCAAGAGGAAGAGCAGCTGCCCCTTCAGTCACCGCAGCGGACCCTCCATGATTTCTTATTTTCAAAGAGGTATTTGATAGTTTTATATGGTGTCCAAACAGCTGAGTTTTGGAACAACATCAAAGCAGCCTTCCCATACTCATTGAATGGTAGCAAGGTGATCACTGTTGTTCAGAATGAAAATGTTGCAAGGAAAATTAATTCATGGATAGGTGGGAGACACTATTTCCCCAACTTAAAAAAGCTGAAGGGGCAATTAATAGATGGATTGCCTCAATCTTCAACTTTTTTGGAGGAGGAATATGGTATTACTGGTGTGAAAGCTGCAATTGACAAGTTGACACAATCAATTCTGAATCCGCACATTTTGCTTTTCCTCATTTCAATCAAGGGTACAGTAGGTTCTGGCAGGAGAACCTTGTTATGGCCAATCTACAATGCAAAAGACATTAAACAGCGCTTTCAATGCCGTGCTTGGGTTCATGTTCCTCAGGAGTATCACGAAGTAGACATTCTGACTGACATATTTGAGCAAGTCACAAGTGTCAAGTTGAAAGAAAGGCTGACTGTGAAGTTACTACGAAAAAAGCTTCACAATTTCTTAGCTCAAAAGAGGTACCTTGTGGTTTTATGTGACGTATGGATGAGTAAAATTTGGTGCAGTCTCCAAATTTCCCTTCCAAATTCGTTGAATGGTAGCCGGGTAATTTTTACTCTAAGTGAAGGTGAAGCTAACCCTGGAATGATGAGAAAGTTTCCACACTTAGAAGATGTGCTAGAAGATTTTTCAGATCAAACTGTTGTAGAGAACTGCAATAAGCTTTCTGATGGTAAGGACGAAAAGTCAAGCATTGTTGGTTTGGCTGATAAAAGAAGGGAATTAGCAGAACTAACACTCAACAGCTACAAGTTGCATTTTCTAATTTCAGTGTTAGGGGTGGCAGGCTCAGGCAAAACAGCCCTTGTCTGGACGATTTATGACAATGTAGCAAGTAAGAGGCACTTTGAATGTCGAGCTTGGGTTAATGTCCCCCTGAAGTTGGATGAATTCAGTGAGAGACAGCTATTAATTGACTTACTGGGACAGCTTAGAAATGCCAAGCAAAAAGAGAGCTTGACTCTTGAGAAGTTGAGGGAAAGGCTTCAGCTTTTCTTAACCTGGAAGAGATTCTTGATAGTTTTGGATGATGTCCCTACACCAGATGTTTGGGAGAGACTTAATCATGTCTTTCCCAATTTATCAAATGGCAGCAGGGTGATAATCACTACTCGTAATGCATTTCTAGCATACCATATCAACCCAGAGACTGTAGTTCTGCAACTACGGCCCTTAATTGATGATGAAAGCTGGGCATTGTTCTTGAACAAGGTAAAGAATAAGCAGGGAGATATTAACTTAAAGGAGAAGATCTTGCAAATATGCCATGGCCTACCTCTTCGAATTGTCCTGCTTGGAGGTTTGTTATCTAGGAAGGATAATTATGTTGAATGGACAAGTGTGATCAATCATCCCATTCCTAAATTGGAAAAGAAAAAGAAGGTAAGAACTGAAGATCAAATGAACCCATCTGGCAAATCAGCTTCCTCATATGCCAAGCAAAAACATGAGAAGAAAGCAATAATGATAGATCCTAAAACAGCTACTACAGATGGCAAAGATTTTCCAAATCAGTCCAAGCAAAAAGAAGAAGAGAGGAAATTGCAGATGGAGGCAACTTCTGTCGGTGATCTCTCAAACTCCTTAGATATTGTGGGTTTAGCCTACCAGGATTTAGCCCCAGCTTTGAGATGCTGTCTTCTTTACTTGGGTCTTTTTCCCAAGTCGTATGAGATTCCTCTTAGAAGGTTGTATCAACTTTGGCTTGCTGAGGGGTTTGTGACAGCAACAGATCAAGTGAAAACTCCTCCTGAAAAACTAGTGGAAGAATATTTTGAAGAACTCAAGTGTAGAAACATGATTGAGGTTACAAAACTCAAGTTAGATGGAAGGCCTAAGGCCTGTCGTGTGCCAAATACCATATACAATGATCTGTTTCTAGATACAGAGAAAGTTGGGTATTTTCACTTCTCCAACAGTTCAGGTATATGTGGATCACCGTGGTTTAACATCCGACGGCTTTCAGAAGACTCGGATATTTCCTCCCACTCCAAACACTTAGAAACCCGAGTTCGACGACTGCGTTCTTATATTTCTTTCTATGGAAAAAGAAGAGATGCACCTACATATGGAGTAAATGAGCTTCTTAGCAAGGTTGTTGATAAAGGCTTTGGAATGCTTGTAGTGCTTGATCTAGAAGGTGTTTACAAACCAGTGCTTTCTGATACACTGGGCAAACTACCATATCTAAAGTATTTGGGGTTGAGGCGAACACTTTTGGATGATGTCCCACAATCAGTTGGTGACCTGCATCACCTGGAGACTTTAGACATAAAGCACACTTTCATAACCAAGTTGCCTAGTACCATCTGGAAGGCAAAGAAACTTCAGCATTTATATATGAGTGATATTGATGTTGATTTGTCGTCTCTAAAGCCATTTGCTAGTGGTTCATTGAACAATCTTAAGATTTTGTGTGGGTTGGTGATTAAAAATGCGAGCCCCAACAGAAACTGGATGAAGAGTTTGGTTGATCTGAGGAAAATGAAGTTAACATGCAATGAAGCATCACATGAAGTCATAGGTCCCTGGATCACTCATATGGAAAAGCTTCAATCCTTGAAATTGAGATTAATAGATAAATTCAATAAACCTTTAGACCTCATAGTAGAGGATCCGCAGAAATGGATTCAGATGGGACTATCACAACTTTATTTGCTTGGAAAACTTCCAAAGCAAATTGGTTTTCCCGAGAATCTTGAAATACTGACACTGTCAATGACACATCTGTTAGAAGACCCAATGAAAAAGCTTGGGGAGCTGAAGCAGTTGAAGGTCCTTAGGCTTTATGCTCAATCCTTCTTGGGGACAAAGATGACTTGTGATCCACCAGGATTTCCTCAACTTAGGGTCTTAAAGTTGTGGATGTTATATAAACTGAAATGCTGGACTGTGAAGGAACGAGCCATGCCGAAGTTAAGAGAAGTAGAGATCAGAAGCTGCAAAAATCTTAAAAAGCCTGATGGGTTGGAAAATCTGGCAGCCTTGGAGGAACTGACCCTCACAAATATGACAGAAGACTTTGTAGCAGATGTGGAAAGAAGCATGGATAGCAAAGTAACAATCATGAAAAACTTCTACTTTTCTCCTGGATGGGTGAGTTAAATTCCTCTCAATTCCTATCTCCATCCTTTTCTTTTTTATGTCTCTTCACATCTCTTTCTTTTCTTTGCAGGAACAATAAATATTGTAGGAGAGACAATTGGTTCAGGTTGCAACGCAGTCTTTCCAAGTGATACATAGTTTATGGCATCTTCCTGAGATAACGGCTTGGCTTGTTTCTTCCCAATTGTAGTCCAACCCCTCAGCAGCAATAACTCTTGTTGTACTAAAATTATTTCTATTGTTCTCTCTCAAAAGACCCATTTCACCACCCATTTACAGAAATATACGTTTGACTTGATCTAGTGTCCAGAGATATATATGATATATGTTTTAATGAGATACAACGCAGTTGTTGAAACACCCGAAGCAAACAAGCTAGAGAAATGTCAGATTTGCTATTATGAGATATGATGCCTAAGAAAGAGTCTGGCAGAGAATAGCGAATAAGAGGAATAATGTTAAAAAGAATACTGAAACTGTGATTTAAGGTTCAACGCCGTTCAATCCATTTATACTTAAATATTGTGTAGCATACAATAATTAATAAGGTTGAGTAATATTTTGCTCATGTCTTATTGATATGTGTATTCAGGTCTATTTTGTCTTGACTCCGCTACCTTCAGTAATGACATTCTTTGTCCCTAGTACTGACATTCTCTGCGAACTCTAGGTCTGTTAGGCACGTGTCCACAGAGCAGGTGATCCTTTCTGCTCATGGGACAGACATTTTGGGCGAGCTTCGTACTTACTAGACACGTGTCTGAGTGGCCTGCGGAGCACGTGACCATTTCTGCGAGTTCCTTAGGTATATGCGAAGTGAGACTGCGACCTTCCCTAAGTTCTCGCGAGCTAGGTCTATAACCTTATCTTGCGAGTTGGTTTCGCGGGTTGTACCTGCAATCCTGCCCTGTGAGCTCGCGTAAGGTTCTTGCGAGTTGGATCCCCAGCCTCACCTTACAAGTTGGTTCGCCTTGTCGTATTTTCGTGGTTGGGTCATGGGTCGGAGGCTCAGATCTTTTCTAGGATTCGAGTCTCAAGTTATTGACCTATAAATCTACTCCCTCACTAAGTGGGCCTAAGGGGTGTCATAAAGTGACGCTCCTTAGCTCCATCACATTAGGATTAAATGAAGCTTGCTGGGTACGCTGAGAGCTGTGATGCATAATGATCGCTCTGTCACGTGTGCGAGGGATTCTCATGTATGCGTATCTAATCATTGAAAATTGAACCGTTTCCATCTGTTTCCATCTAGGCCGTTGATTTCCTTCGGTTATACGAATAGTCTAAAAGGCAAGAAGGGAACTTCTTCCTTAAAAGGATATCTTTATGACCCTTAAATCCTTCATTCTTAGCGTTTTTTGCAAAAAAAAAAAAAAAAAAAAAAAAAAAAAACAAAACAAAGGTAATCTTTAGAAACCTTGCTTTTTTCTTTTAAAATTTCTATTTTCTTCTTTTATCGACAGTATGGTGAGGATGAGAAGAGCTAACAATCGCATCGTCCCAGTTTGTCGATTGTCTTCGATTCTGGTAAAAGGTCAGATCATGTTGATGTTATTGCCACTTTTGCTGGAACTTCGAGTCCTTGTAATTCTCCACAGATAAGCTCGCCATTTATTTCTCCTGTTCGCTCGCTGATCTCCATCGACGAAGATACCCCTTCACCTGTCCCTTGAGGCTCTCATTCTATGCTTCTTACTGAGGAAGTACTAGTCGGAGTTAGTGGGAGTTCATATCTGTGGCGTGGGGACTTAAGCTCACAAACACCTTCAACATTGAGTCTTTCCTCATTTATGGATTCTTATTATCCGAGGCCAACATGGTTAGATTGAGGTATGAAGAAGGCTGTCAGAAGAAGCTCACAGAGATTAAGACAGAGTTGGCAAGAGTTTGCGAGAAGATGATAGAGGAAAACGAGATTATCAATAAGCAAAATGAAGATCTCACGGAGTGTATGGCAATTGTGGAGGCTAAAGCTGAGGGGTTAGAATATGAGTTGATCGCTGAGAAGGAAAGCAAGGAAGCTTTGTAGGCTTAGCTGGATGACGCTATAGAAGAGCACGCATTAGAAAATGATAAGATTACTGGGAGTGCCATGATCAAGTGGATAGTACGATCAAGGAACAACTTCGTGTCCTAGAGGATTTTAAGAAAAAGACAGCTGGGAATGTTGTAAACTCTATTTTGAAGTTATAGATGAACATATTGCTTCATGCCTAGCTCGCTGCTGGTCCTTCGATATTCGCAAAGTGGATCTTGATGCTCTCGCGGGGGTGGATATAAACGAGCTAGGTTTTGATGTGTTATGCCCATCGAGTGCTGTATGGGATTCATTTGTGTCGACTTGAAGAGCTCTTCGGATTTTTACATAAAAAAGGAGCCAACTGTGAATGAGGATGTGGCTTCTACTACTGCGAACAATGATGTTGCCCCTTCTGATGATATAGACCAAGGCGCGAATGTAGTGGATAGGGATAATATGCCTTAGTTTGTTCAGTACTCTGCACTCTGTTATTTCAAAGAAATGAGAATATGTTTTATTTTGTATTAATTGTTTTTGTGTCTTTGCGAGTTTAATCACGTTTATCGCACAACCATACCATTATTCATAAAGACTTTGAGAATCTTCGAAGGTTGCTAGTTACGAACTATTCGAGGCGTAGGAAAATTTTGAAAGATAACACAGCTAGGGATGTTAATCCGCAAGCTATTTCATACTTTAGAAAGTTTTGAAAGATAACACAATTGGGGATTTTAATCTGCGAGCTATTTCATACTTAATAAAATTTTGAAAGATAACACAACTGGGGCTTTTCAACTTTCACTAACTATGTCGGCTCGTCACCAAACCTTTTGACGCGAAATGAGATGACAACCCAAGCACCTCATTTCGGTTACTCAACTTAGTCACATTTCCGAATATTCACTCTATAACAACCTATTTTTCAGTGAAATCAGAACAGTGGTTTCGGGACCACAAATTCAAGCCAAAAATAAAATTTATTTTTATTTTATTATATGGTCCGTATTATGATAGACATGTCGTTTGAAAATTTTGATATGAAAATTTTATCGATTGAGTGTTTAATTACGAGAAGGACTAAATCGCATAAAATGCAAAAGTTAAATTCTAGTGGCTATAAGGATTGAATATCTATGGAATTCAAATTTAGAGGTCCTTATATGGTAAGTAGACCATTAAAGAAAAGTATGTAGATTTTTGGTGACTCATCCATGGAAAAATTAGAAAAGAGTAGGGGCTAATTGGAAATTGAAATAATTAATTAATTAAAAAGATGATAAAAAGAAAATATCATCTTATTTTGTCATCTTCAACCCCAAAATTATATGGAAACCCTAGGAGAGAGAGAAGAAACTTTCAAGGCTTAATTGGGTAAGTTTCCTTGTCCCGTTTTTTGTAATTTTGATATTTTTGAAACCGAGATGGCTTAAACTATCTATTTGGGGGACTAATTTGAAAAGTTATCAAAGTATGAAAAATGGGTCATGGATGTATATACTGAAAATTAGAAATTTATGGTAGAAAATGAAAGGTTTTTGATAGATAAACAACTTCTACAAAGTGAATTTTGATGAAAACATGATTTAGGGACTAAAATTTAAACTTGTGAAATTGAAGAAAAATTCTGAATTTTTATGAATACATGGGCTGAAAAATTTGTAATGGGATTTTGGTTAGGCTTGGAATAGGGAGTAAATTGCACAAGTTTCATTTTTCGAGCCTAGGGACGAAATTGGTATTTATGGAAAAGTTAGGGCAAAATGGTAATTTTGCCTAGGACGTAAATTGAGTCCAAATAAATATGAAATATGTGAAATTGATGATTAAACCTATTTATATAGATCTGGTCAACAGAAATTCGAGGTTAGATCGAGGAAAAGAAAATGTTTCGGATTAGTAGATTTTATAAGCGAACAAGTGTCGAGATAAGTTCGTGTAACTTAATCGGGCATGTAAATATGTTAAATTGAATGTTGTGTTTGTATGGAATGTGACTTATATTTATGTACATTATTTGAATGCTATAATGAAAAATATAATACTTGCTTGAAATGGTGAAAAAGGGTTAAGTTCCGATTGAATATTGAATTTCGATAATTATATGCGCTTTCCCGAAACAGATAAGGTCCTGCATTTATTGCGGACGGGATTTAGCTCGGACGAGTAATCCTATTGACCTTGTTATAGAAAGGATTTAGCTTTGACGAGTAATCCTAATATAATACCTCTCGAGTGTACGTTACGATTAGGGTTTAACCTGGACTGGTAATCCTAATTGAGCTCTTCTGAGCATACGTTATATAAAGGATTTAGCCTGAATTGGTAATCCTGTTATACGATATGTGGCTCGAGAGTATGTTCCTTGAGCAAGTGCCCTAATGGGTACCCTCGAATAAGAATTGATGGATTACGGAACAGTACACCTCGAGTGTACTACTTGAGCATCCATTGGAATTTCAATGATTCATCAGACATAAAACTCTTAACATGTTATGTGAATTATGAGATAAAATGATAATGACTTGAAAGAATATTGCGTGATGAGCTCATCTATGTTCACTTGATTGTTATGAAGATTTTGGTGACTAACATGTTTGATTGAATGCATGTGTTTAGGAAATGTTGCTAATGGATGGTAACATGATATTTTATGCTTAGATTTAATAACGGGATTAGTAAGTTTAGTTTCTGTTATGCGGACTTACTAAGCATGTAATGCTTACTCCGTTTTATTTTCCCTGTCTTATAGTGCTCGGAAGCTCGCGAAGGTTGGAGGATCATTGGAGCATCATCACACTATCAACTAGCTCATTTTGTGTATACATAGTAAAATCATTTTAGTATAATGGCATGTATAGGACAACTTGGCCATTAGTGGCATGAAAATGATGTTTTCTAACCTAGCCATTGGAATGGCTAGTAATAACCTATTTTGGTATGATTAAGTAGGTTATTATGATATATTCATATGTGATATGTTAAGTATATGTGATCAAATGATGTTAATGCCTAAGTTAATCCAAGGTAAGTTTATAAACACATATGCATGTCATGGTATGCCATGATGAATGATGGAATTGTTTAATTTGAATGCTTGGATTGGTTGGAATTGGATGCGTGTTTCAAGTACAGGTCTTGGGTGAAATTTTGGGTGAGAAATGAAGCTAGAAATGGCTTCATCTTGTCCACACGGGCAGACACACGGGCGTGTGTCTAGACCGTGTGTGACATACGGCCTGGTATATGGGCATGTGGTTAGGCCGTGTGCCCCTTGCACCTAAATTTTGAGAAACAAAATGCTCAGAAAATAGCACATGGGCAGAGACACGGGTGTGTGTCTCAGCCGTGTGTGCTAAACGGCCTAAAACACGGGTGTGTGTCTTGGCCGTGTAAAACTTGCACCTAATTTCAAATTAAATTAATAAACCACACGAATTAGCACACAGGCGTGTGGCATGGCCGTGTGCACAAGTCAGAGAGTTACACGGGGTCAAACAAGACCTCTAGCATGGGCGTGTCCCTTGGATCACACGGGCGTGTGAGCCTTGCACCTTGGAAAATTTTGAAAAGTTGCAAAAAATTCTTAGAGTTCTTGATTAAGTCCCGACTCGATTTTAATGCTCGTATTGGGAGTCGAGGGTCCAAATCAAGGGACTTTTTGAATGTTCTTGGCTAATGGATAATAATTTAAATAATTTGTTTGAAAAATGTTCTGAAAGTTCTGGTAATGCTCCGAAACCTTGTTCCAACGACGGATAAGGGTTAGGGGTGTTACACACTCTTAACCAAGCTATTAGCAAATTTATTTATTTATTTAAACGAGTACTTTCATTAGGCAAGTTTAAAAGAGCCAACAATTTTCATGAAATATTGACTAAGGCATAACATTTTCAATTCTACAAAATATTCATTGATCAAGCAAGCAATAGTTATTCGTGATTCACCCACTTATTTAAATAAACCAAACATAATAATTAGTGATGCGGGTCTCAAGGCCCAAAATAAGGTTCATGAACGTGATAGGCTCAAATTTCCTCAAGGCCCAATAACAAGGTCGAAGGCCAAACAAATACGAGCAAGATTGAATGGGACCATCCAAGACTTCGTTGCCAAGGCCCTAGATGCGCACATGATCAAAAAAGAAAATCAAGATTCACTTTCTTATTTTCAAGAAAATTAGGAAACCGAATCTTAGTCCAATTTTGCTATTTTGGACAATTTCAAGAATCAAGATTTCAAATCTTGGTCCAAGAAACCGAATCTTGTAGCCAAGCTACGTCGGATTTCATGTACGAGCTTGAATGAGGCAATTTTGAGAGCAAACGGATCACAAGACCAAGTTCTTGAAAAAATTGCCAATTAAGATGTTACAAGTTACAAGCCCACCCTGAAGTTTGGAAAGTAATTTAATTGAATATCAGGCCTAGTTATCAAAGTGGCCCAAACTGTAAAATATTTAAACTGTAGGTCTAATTTTATTTAATAGGTGGACCATCATGTAAGAATTCAGCCCAAGAGCCCATTTAATTCCTTTGGCTGAATTCCCATTAAAAGTCCACACTTAGAATTATTTTGTTTTTTTTATGAGTTGTCATGTTAAGTAATCCATTAGGGTTAGGAAAACTTATTTTGGGAGCCTATAAGTAGCACGGACGTTAACCCTTATACATATACAATTGATTTATGTTTTTTTGAGTTAATAATAATTCTCTTTGAGTTTTTCTTCAAGAATTGATCTTGAGTTTTCTTAGAAGATGTTTTAATAATATTTCAGGTTGTGGGAATCATCTTCAAGCTTTTTATTGCCAAGATCTCTTTCTTGGAGGGAAATTAAAGCCATTGAAAGGAGTTGTGGATTCTTAATATTTCTAAGGATTTTTAGGACGTCATCTTCTCTTTTCTATCCTTAATTTATAGTTTCTTGCTTGTTTAAGTTAGTTCTTGTTGTTTTTGCTTATTGATTTTATTGATTTTTGTTCTAGGTTAAAAATGCTTTAAGAAAGACGTTCTCCTAACTTGTTCCATCAAGAAACACATCAAAAATTAGGAGTTTTAATCTTTTCTTGTTGTTCCAAGCATTTTTGCACAAAATAGTTTGCTTCTGTCTTTAAAATCACTTCTAACAAATCTGTTTGTGTTTTATTTTTATAGATCTGGTTGGGGCGTTTTCTTGAGGTCCAAGGATGGTTTCTTTTCATCTAAGAAACCCTAACTCATTCTCTTTTGGATTCTTTACCTGCTGATTTCTTTCATTTTAACTTCGTTTGACTCTCCTTTGTTGACAACTAATCTGATTTTGTTGTTTCTTGTTTCAGTTTACGTTCGTCTAGAGCCTTAAGTCAGATCGGTGACTTTGACAAACTTTACGATCCGCTTCTGTGTTCATCGACATCATTCTTTATCAATTAGAGATTTATTTCTGAAATGAATTAAGAAGTTATTCTTAGCAAAACACATGCAAAGAAGAAAGTATGGCAAGATCCTTCCCTACGTAGCTCACATTGCCCATAATGTGCAAAAAGAATAATAAAAGTGGAGGAAAAGTGTACTCTTCGTGTGTATTCAATGGGCCGGAGGACAGTGGAAGTGACCGCTTTGTATTATGTTGAGAATGATTGAGATGTTTGCTTCCAGTTTTTCGAGGTGAGCTTTAATGTGATGAAGTCGTTCATCAACAGTAGTTAGATCGCGTCTTCATCGAAAGAATTTATTGCTTCGAGCGGTTTGTGTACCTAGGGGAACAAAATAAAACAAAGAAAGGGTGCTGGCAAGCAAACCCATAGAATCCAAACAATATTCATCCAAAGGATCTATATTATAAGCATACATTAATGATTAAAAATCAGCTCTGGATGAAAGTATATTTTTAGCTAAATGTGTGATGTCAGGGCTGAGTATGAGAGGTCGGTGAGTCCGAATTACAACATGAAAATTACATGCAAACGAATATCCCAAATTGACCCTAAAACTGGAATGTATGAACCGTAAGAAAAATAGCTCTATCCTAGTTAAGGCAGACATAAAATCATTGCGGCCCAAATAATTAAAAGCGAGGAGCCTATAAATGTACCTTAGAGCTGGTTCATACACTAACAAAGCTTTGAAGGTCTTAGAATTGTAAGACTGGGATATTGAGTTAGTCAAAATAGAGTAAGCTAAATCGACATCAAAATCACTATGTATCTCAAGAAGAGCAGTATGGTACGAGTCGGACTGAACATTTTCAAGGTCAATGAAACCCATGGCAATGTTAAAATCAGAAATGGACGTAGAAAATGAATGACCAAGCAATTTGAATTTAATTACATCCTGTAACACCCTTAACCCATATCCATCATCAGAATAGGGTTACGGAGCATTACCGAACTTATTACTTAAACGAACATATACATTTTTCATATCCAAATAAAAGTCATTCACAACCAATCCTATTGTCCATAATACTAGCCCTTGAGGCCTAAAACAAACATTAGAAGTGATTAGGGACTAAACTGAAAACTTAGGAAAATTTTGAGAAAACATAGAAAATTTTTCAAAAAACAGGGGACATACACTCGTGTGGCCCGGCCATGTCACAGGCCGTGTGGACGTTCAAGGTGGGATCACATGGCCATGTCTCAGCCCGTGTTCAACCCCGTGTAACTCACTGACTTGGGTCACACGGCCAACCGCACGCCCGTGTGACTAGCCCGTGTACCCTTCGAAATGGCCTCACACGCCCATGTGCCAAGCTGTGCCAAAACTGTAGGGTATACTGACTTATGCCACAAGACCAAGTCACACGCCCGTATGTTGGACCATGTGGAGCATACTGACTTGATTTCTAATAAACATCAGGGGACACACGGCCGTGTCACCTGACCGTGTGTGACACACGGCTGAGACGCACGCCCGTGTCTCTACCCGTGTGGACAAAAATAGGCTATTTTCCAAGCCATCTTTCTCACCCAAACTTGTATCAACTTAAACATGTCAAATGGCATATAACATAGCATCAATAGGCATTCAAACCAATCTCAACTAAGCCTAAATCATGCTATTTCCGTTCCAACAACTATATTACTTATAACATCCTGTTTTGTCAATCCAAAACATTCCAATTTCACATCTAAAAATCACCTAAATGGTTACTTTCAACTATGCATTATTTTACTTAACTCCACATGCATACCATATCTCAAATTCAACCACTTAATACTCAACATACCAATTCACAATAACCGTTCACATAGCAATTAAACACAACATATCAAAAGGCCATTGGCACATATATATATACAACCAAGTGTACCAAAACAAACCAAATCACATGGCTATACACATAACCAAGACATTCACCAATTACAAGCCAAATCAATTGGCTAAATTCATTACCAACATATATGCTATATTAACCAAACTCTTATACATGCCATATAACCAAATACACAAGTTCAAAAGTACCAAAATGATAGCTTGAAAGTGTGATGAGATCTTCGACAACTCCCAATCTGAACAAGCTTCGAAATCACTATAAAACACGAAAAAATAAATAGAGTAAGCTATAAAGCTTCGTAAGCTCGTATGATTAATAAATAAAACTTACAATTCATTCACAAATTAAGTTATCTATCATAATACACTACAATTCAATTTAACCACAAAGCTAACATATGTTCATCTACATGGTAGATCATCTAACTCACAAATCTCATAGATTCGATGCATATACGATTTATGTACATTCTTGAGCTGATACATATCAATCTCTTACTCGTTCCTATCTTTAATATACTCGTTGAACCATTTGGAATAATATCGGATAGTCGAGAATCTCGCACCCTAAATGTCAATACATGGCTGAAGCCATCTGAATCTCATATTTCATATAATGCTCACTCTCGAGCTATCAACGGGTCTGCTCACACAAGCTGACAGTCAAGATATAATTACATGGTGCTGCTCACACAAGTTGATGAGAATCCGCAACACATGCCGAAAAACTCAACCATCGGTAAAATGTATGGACCAGCATCCAAAACACATAACCCCTAATGACATGTCATTTGTATCTTATCTATTCCTAAAGTTCAATCGAGATTTCACTGTAACACCCCTTACCCGTATCCGATGCTGGGACAAGGTATGAGGCATTACCGAACCTAAACATACACATACATGCAAAAATTGGGCAATAAATTTCTTTTAATTCGAACTTTTCAAACACATGCATGTTGTCCCTTAATTGGGTCTACGAAGCCCAAAACAATCGGGATTAGTTTGGGACTAAACTGAGAGCTCTGAGAAGATTCGGGAAAACTTAAGAAATTTTTCCAAGAAACAGGTCATACGCCCGTGTGGACATAGGGACACGCCCGTGTCCTCAGGACGTGTAACTTCCTATTTATGACGTCAGCATGCAAATCGAACCACACGGCTGGGCCACACGCCCGTGTCTCCAAGCCACGTCCCTCACACGATTAAGACACACGATCGTGTCTCAGCCCGTGTGGCTAACACTTGGGCTATTTTCCAAGCAATATTCTCACCCATTTAATCATTTATCTTCACCAACATTTTAATACATTTATGAATCAATTTAAGGTATTCAACTAAGTCTTATAATTATCATCGTTTGTTCATTTTGTAGCCATATCAATCATGATAAAATCATAATAATTTGAATCTCAAACTTACTAAATACAAGCCATACCAATGGCTAGTTACAGTTATATCATTCATAAGCCAACATTGACTAATCAATTAATATATATTAGCCATATCTCTGTAATTTAAATATATTTTCATAACAACTTATCTTGATTTCATACTATTTCATATTTGAGCTTAAATAACCAAAGTATTTGAATATCATCTTTATTCAAATAGTGCACATGAGATACATAATTCCATAATTATGAATAAACACATTTATCAAACATATTTCATATTCATATATCAATGTCTCATGTCTCCTTATATCAATAACCGTCATTTTCATGAATTTTGAGTTCAATTTCATAATTATTTGTCTCGTGTTCAGTTTATTCCATGTCAGAACTTTATTCATTAAATTATTTGAAATATCAATACATATGGATAGTACACTCAAGATGAACAATTATACAATCACAAATGAATTCATTCATCAACCAAGTTCTATACTCATGTCATATCAACTCATACTTCCTTATATCACATAGTTCCATGTAACACTTACCAAACTTTGTCAAATTAGTTAACGTCTTACGGAATTGAGTACTTCGCTTTCTCGATGCCATAGTTCAATATGGTCTTACACATCTTCACATAATGATGCCATAGCCCAGCTATGGTCTTACACATATTCACATATCGATGCCATAGCCCAGCTATGGTCTTACACATAATCACATATCACATATTGATGCCATAGCGCAGCTATGGTCTTACACGAATCACATATCTCACTGATGCCATATCCCAAATATGGTCTTATATAGTAGCATATATCACACCGATGCCATATCCCAGATATGGTCTTACACGGAAGCACATAATCACATCTCTCCGATGCCATAGCCTAGCTATGGTCTTATACGAAAATCACATATCACATGTTGCCATGGTCCAACCATGGTCTTTTCCATCAATTCGCTTTAGCCACTAAACGAAATTACTCAACCCTGCGTTCCACTCAATTTGAACATTTAGTTCAATTTTCATACTTTTTCAATATTTACAATTTAATAATGAACATATGAAATAAAACATTATATCATTACTAATTCAACGTTTATTGTTTATAATCAGGCATGTAATCAATTTATACACAAGTCATTCATATATTTTTCCTCCTCCTCCTCTCCATCCACATCCTTGGTATAAAAACACACTTGTAAGTAACCTTATCCATAATTTTCACTAATTACTTATGTGAATATTCAAGCTATCCACCCGTGTTATAGTCACTAAATTATTTATATCTGGAAGTACGAAACTCCAAATTAAGATCCTCTAATTTTCCCTAAAACTAGACTCACATATCTTTTTACCATAAAATTTTCAGAATTTTTGGCTTAGCCAATAAGTATAGTTGATTCTTTAAAATCACTCCTGCTCTGCTGTCTGACAGTTCTGACTCTTCTTCATTAAAAATTAATTATCTCTTCATAGAGGATTCGAATGATGTTCCTGTTTGTTTCTATTGGAAATAGAATCATTAAGGATTCTAAAAATATAAATTTAAGCCTCTAATTATTTTTATTCAATTTTTTATGATTTTTCAAAGTCAGAACAGGGGAACCTAAATTCATTCTAACCTTGTCTCACAAAATTCATTATATCCCATGATTTACAAATCCATTGCTTACACCATTTCTTCTATGAGAAACTACACTCAATAAGCTTTAGTTCTATATTTTTTTCATCTTTTAATTCGATTTCTACTATTTATGGTGATTTTTCAAAGTTAGTCTACTGCTGCTGTCTAAAATTGTTTTAGTGCAAGCTGTTTATTACCATTTTCCCCCTAAGCTTCTAATAAATAACAATTTCGTCCCTACTCAATTAGTCTCTCAATTGAGCTGATTTTTATCAATTAACACTTTATTCTATCACTTTAAACTACTTTACAACCTTTGGAAATCATAATTTCAGCACTAGACTTTAGTTCCAAACATTTTCACAATTAAGTCCTAAAATCAATTTCCATCAATTTTACTTGATAAAATTATCATATATCAAAATTAAAGCTTCAATTCTATGTTTATTCATCATATGCTTCCAGCACTCATCCATAACAACTTTAAAAATTAACCATGAAATCAAAAACTAATGAAATAGTAAGTTGGACCCAATTGTAAATGTCTAAAAAATACAAAAATTATAAGAAAAGGGCAAGAAATAAACTCACATGCAATAAAATTGTGTAAAACCAGCTTAAAAGCTCTCTCCCATGGCTGTCTGGTCGAAATTATGAGAAGAATGGCCTA
Source organism: Gossypium anomalum (assembly GCA_025698475.1). Taxonomy (NCBI): domain Eukaryota; kingdom Viridiplantae; phylum Streptophyta; class Magnoliopsida; order Malvales; family Malvaceae; genus Gossypium; species Gossypium anomalum. The sequence goes on from CM046966.1 coordinate 86,108,896, forward strand.
GAAATCTCTTTCAATTTCTATTTGTTAGTTTAATTTTGTAAAATTTACCATTTTACCCTTAGTTCACCTAATTTCAGATTTTTTTCTTGCTTATGCCGCCTCATCCATTCCATTTAGGCTAAGTTGCCTTTTAAGTCCTCCCTCATTTGACACTTGAGCTATTTAATCATTCTAGCAAGTTTTACACCTTTTTCAATTTAGTTCTTTTTTATTAATTGACTATCCAAACGTTAAAATTTTCTAACGAAACTTTAATACTAACTCAATGACACTCCATAAATATTTATAAAAATATTTATGGCTTGAATTATGAATTCGAGGTCTCGATACCTCATTTTAGACCCAATTTACCTATTAAATTCTTTTTTTTTAAATCACAAAATTCACTAATTCAAAAATTCTTCTAAATTCACACTTGGCCCAAAATTATTAATTCACTAAATTTTTAAACTTGCTTGTCGGATTTAGTGATCCCAAATCACTTTTTTCGACACCACTAAAAGTTGGGCTGTTACATTCACATTGCCGAATCTTCGTTGAACATTTCCGTAAGATCATATTCATCAAAAATACAATTATAAAGCATTTAAAACACAATTTCATTAATGCTTTTTAACATACAAACTTACATCGATCACAAAAACGACGTAATAGGATCAACTAGTCCAAAACTTTATTTTTCCCCCGATCTTGATCCGAACCAGGCTTTTGTTGATTATATAATCAAATTCAATCCATTTATTATTCATTCTATTTAGCCCAAAATACTTTTTTGGGAAATTTACACTTTTTTCCCTATGTTTCAATTTCTTTACAATTTAGTCCCTAACTCATAAAAATGCAAATTCATGCAATTTAATCCACACCCATGCTAGTTGAACTTCATACAAGCTTATAGCAGTCCACTCATTTCATTTATTCACACATTTCACCTTGAATTTTACATATTTTAAAAATAAATCCCTAATTGACATTTTCAACAAAAATCACTTAACAAAAGTTGCTTAACTATCATGAAACATTCATTTTCATCCATAAAACATCAAAATACACACATATCCATCAATGGTAAAACCCTAAAATTTGAACAGTTTCACAAATTAGTCCTCGGGCTAGCTAGATTAAGCTACAACGACTCCAAAAACATAGAAATCATTAAAAAACCCTAGCTATGGCTTTTCTTCCTTCTAATTTCGATTTGGAGAAGTTGAATGAAATGAAATTTTCATTTTTTTTTATATAATTTAACTTTAATTACTAATTACCAAAATTAACCTTAAAAATTATCACAAATTTCAAAATTACCAAGACATTATCATCCACTAACATATTGATGGGCTATTTACCACATAAGGACCACTACTTTAAAGTTCTGTAGCTATTAGACACCTTTAGCTAATAGAACACAACTTTTACACTTTACGCGATTTAGTCCTTTTTACCAAATTGAGCATTCAAACAATAAAATTTCTTAACAAAATTTTCATAATCATACTATCATGCTGTAGACCTCAATTTAATAATAAAATAAATATTTCAACCTCAGATTTGTGGCCCCGAAATCATTGTTCCAATTTTACTAAAAACGGGTTGTTACACATCCCATAAAGTGCTATTGTTTAACGTCGTTAGCTCGATGACCTAAAAAATTTAATCGTTCGGCTCCTTGAAAAATAATTCCTCCACGACATGTACTTGAAAAGTGTAACAGCCCGAGAGTCAGGGGTGTCAGAAAGTGTAATTTCGGGACTCTATAACTGTAAACCAAACCCATAAATATTTTTATGAAATATTTATGGAGTCATATTAGAGACAAATTAATTTTTGGATTGTTAAATTTCATGAAATTAGGATTTATTAAGGTATAGGGACTAAATCGTGTAAGAGTTAAAATTTGATTTATAGATTAAAATACACTAAAGTGACTAAAGTAGAAGAAATACCATATGGTGACCGACCATGTTTCAACGATTATGCATATGTGTATTATATATATATATTGTATTAAGTTATAATAATAGTTATATTGATAAAAACAAAAGAAAGAGAAAAATTCATTCTCTGTTACATGCAAACATTAGAAAAGAAAGAAAAGAGAGAAAGGGGCACACGACACTAAGGACATTAGGGTTCAAGCTCAAATTGGTCAGTGCAATTTAGGTTTTTTTTGTAATTTTTATGTTTTTAGAATCTCAGTACCTAGGGCTACCCGACCCACGTTGTAATTTTGAGTATTGTTCAAGATTTTAGATGTTTACATTGCTGAATAGTTTAAAAACTAGAGATTAAATAGATAGATTGTTAAAGTAGAAATTGAAAAAGACTAAATTGCGGATTAAATTATTGATTTTGAGCAATAGGGACTAAGTTGTGAAAAATTTAAAATGAATGGGTCGAATTGGAAAAGAGGAAGCTAAATTTAGCCTATAGTGAAATTAGGATAAAAATTTGAGTATAAATGTGGAGGTTAAAATTAGTCTCGATTTAGGGACTAAATTGAGGAAAAAGCAAAATATAGTGTAAAAATTGAAATTTAATGTGAAATTAAAATGTGTAATATTAATGTGATTTAATTGTTTTATTCCATAGCTAACGTTGTACCAGAATCCTCGGGTAAAAAGGGGAAGGATAAAATCAACGTCGAATAGCTCAGAATGCACGGTTTGTGTTTCTATAATCCAAATTAAATAGTAGTTTGTTGCATATTTAATTATTTGCATATGGTGAACATTGAGGTGAGTACTTAGTACTTGAGATTAAATTGAATTCAAAGTGATTGGAATTAGATTGATTTTGTATATTATGAAATATGTTGATTAAATTATTACTGAATTGATTGTATGTGATGATGTGAATATATGTGAAATTGAGACATTGATTGTATTGAAAAGCGAAATAAAACCCTATTAACTGTTCTGGCTGAGTCAGATATAGATGGCATTCAATAGGATAGGAAGAGTTTAGGGATTTCTTTGATCTAAAGTCGATGTGGAACTGGGTGTCAATTTGCTTCGGTTTAACCGATGAGACACTGTGTGTCAATTTATATAGCGCCGGGCGCAGTTATTACTTCAGATTTATCCAATGAGGCACTGGGTACCAAACTGGTGTGTTGGTTGAATACGTGTATCCGTCCAAGTCCGAGTCATGTTAATAGGGGAAATAAATGATAAAATTGATGTGTTCGATATTGAAATGATATGCTTTAAAAATGGAAATGAGATGAGAAAATACTGAAATAGCAATGATGAGAAATGAAAAATGAAATAGTATATTGTTGTGAATATGGTTTGAATTCTGAGAAATGAGATATGAAATGATGAAATGAGATGTGAAACTTGAAATGAATTCAAGTATTGAACAAAGAAATGAATCATGCCATTGCATGAGTTGTAATATGTGAATGATATATGAAATTCCATTAATATATGTTTGAACATGTGAAAATCTTAGTATATGTGAATAAGGAATGAACAAAAATTATATTAGTGAATTGAAACACATGAACATAGCTTATTTGTTGCATATTGAATTTTAATTTCTTATATCAAGTTTATATTATTCAGATTATAGAAATACCACTGAGTTTTACTCAGCATGTGATTTTATTTTTCATACGCAGGCTAGGTATGATTCGACTTATCGCTGACTCAACATCAAATAAAAAATCCTGAGCTCAAGTGTGGTGATATCTTATTTTGTAAGGGCATTTACCTAGGCAGTCTTTTTTTGATGTTTTTATAAGGTGTTGTTAACTTAGTTGCTAGTGAAATGATGGTTACATGTATATATGGTTGTGGTTGAGGCTATGTTGGTATTTTAGCCTATTTTATATTTTGGTATGTGACAGTTTAAAGTTTGGTAGCTTAGCATAATGCTTGGTATGTGCTTAGCATTATATTTGGTAACTTTAGAAGTTGAAACTTAGTTCAAATATGGTAAATGTGATATGAATGAAAGTCCTGAATGTTTGATGTGTTGTTGTTGTATTTGAACATATAAAATGTGGTACCAATGATGGTACATTGGTTAGGCATATTAAGTGATGAATTAGGTGCATTTTTAGCGTGTTTAATCATGTTTTGAATAGGTTAAACAATTAGTAAATGAGTGGCTAAGTTTCTAAGTAAGTAGGAAATAGTAAACTTGATTTTTAAGGTACTTAGATGCATACGACCTGGCCACACAGGAGTGTGTCACACACGGGCAACACACATGGGCGTGTGACCTAAGTTAGTGAGTCATACAGGCAAAGACACGGGCTGAGACATGAGCATGTATCTCAAGTTAGTGAGTTACATGGGCAAGGGCTCAGGCTAGGGCACGATCGTGTGTCCCAACTTTGAGAGTCACACGGCCTGGCCACATGGGCATGTGTCCCTTGTTTTTAGGAAATTTCAAAAATGACACTAAACTTCTAGAATTATTCTTAATTAATCCCTGCCTATTTTTAAACTATTTTTAGGGTCCCGTAGACTCAAAGTAATGGTTGTAAGAGTAACTTTTACTCTTAATTGGAATGAATTAGCAAACCTATATCAAGTGCATTCTACTAACATCATTGAAGATAAATTAAAAAGATAATCATAGTCAGAGTATGGACCAATACTCTAATGCTAATAATTGGAATAGTCTTGTATGTATCCGACTTTTAGCATTCAAGAATGGATAATAGTGATAAGAGTGTAGGCAGTGGAAGACCAAGTTTAGCATTGCATAACATGATTAGTTGTGCGGTTGTTTAAGATTATTAGATTGCCATGACCTGCCCCTGTATGTTATAATGTTAATGGTTAGTTTACATGTTGATTATGATTGATTAATTGTTTGATTTGTTAGTAATGCTTGTGACCCTAATCCGACGACAAAAAATTATCGCAATAGGGTTTTAACCTTTGACCATTGAGTTTAAAACATTTCCCGGACTCCTCACTTTTAATTTTAACTGCACCATGAGGAAATAATTTAGTAATATCAAAAGGACCAAACCATTTGGTTCGAAACTTACCTGAAAAAATTCTCAGTGTAGGATCGTAAAGTAACACTTTCTGGTCAACTGAAAATTGTTTGCGGGATATTTTCTAGTCATGAAACGCCTTGGTTTTTTCTTTATAAATTTGGGTGTTTTCATATGAATCTCGCTGGATCTCTTCGAGCTCTTAAATATCTAATTTTTTATAATCACCTGAGGCGTCTAAGTCCATGTTGCATTTTTTTCACCGCCCGAAATGCCTTATGTTTTAACTCTACTGGAAGGTGATATGATTTACCAAACATAAGTCGGTAAGGGGAAATTCCTATGGGTCCCTTGTAAGCAGTACGGTACACCCACGATGCATCCTTTAAACGTAGGCTCCACTCTTTCCTATTTGGTTTCACGGTCTTTTCCAAAATTGACTTTATTTCATGGTTCGAAACTTCCACTAGACTGTTTGTTTATGGGTGATAAGTTGTGGCACACATTGTGTCACGCCAAACTTTTTTAATAGAGTATCAATTACCTTGTTGCAAAAATGAGTTCCTCGATTGCTGATTAATTCTCTCAGTGTGCCAAACCTAAAAAAGATAGAGTTCGTTAGAAAATCTACTACAGTTTTAGCATCGGCATGTTGGGTAGCTTTAGCTTCTACCCATTTTGACACGAAATCTACAACCAGAATAATGTAAATATTATTAAATGATGAAACAGATGGTCCGATGAAATCGATGCCCCACAAATAAAAAATTTCGCATACATGTATAGGTGTTAGGGGCATCTCATTCTTTCGCCTTAAATTCCCCACTTTTTGACATCTCTCACAAGTTATACAAAATAAATAAGTGTCACGAAAGATGTGTGACCAAAACAATCCATATTCAAGTACCTTATGTGTAATACGTTTAGGATCGAAATGCCTTCCACAAGTATAAAAATGATAAAAAGAAAGGATAGATTGTACCTTGGTTTCTACAACACATCGCCAGAGTACTTGATTGGAACAGTGCTTCCATAGGTATGGGTTGTCCAAAATATAATATCACGAGTCTCTCTTGATTTTGTCCTTTTTAGAACATGATAAGGTGTAAGAAACAATACTTGTAGCGAGGTAATTTACCATATCTACAAACGATGGGTAAACTGTTTGTGTGGATACTGGATTTTCGTCTGGGAAGTCATCTTTAAGAGGAGTTTCATCTTTTGGAAAGAAAATTCGACTCAAGTGACCAGCTACTAAGTTCTCGCTTCCTTTCTTATCCTTAATCTCAAGATTGAATTCTTGTAAGAGAAGAATCCATCAAATCAACCTAGGTTTTGCCTCATTTTTCCCAATCAAATATTTCAACATTGCATGGTCAGAAAAAACAATAACTTTAGTGCCTAATAAATATGGTCTAAATTTTTCCAAAGCAAAAAAATAGCCAATAATTCTTTTTCAGTAGTTGAGTAATTACTTTGGGCAACATCTAATGTTTTGGAGGCGTAAGATATGACGTGGGGTTCCTTCCCAATTCTTTGCCCAAGGACAACTCCTACATTTTGGTTGCTTGCATTGCACATGAGCTCGAAAGGGTAATCCCAATTTGGTGGCTGTACTATAGGAGCTGAAACAAGCTTTTGTTTGAGAGTGTTGAAAGCGTCTTTGCATGCTTGATAAAATTCAAATACTTTATCTTTCTGCAAGAGATTGCATAGCAATTGCGAAATCTTTGAAAAGTCCTTAATAAAGCGCATGTAAAAACCTAAATGACCAAGAAAAGAACGAATTTCCCTCATAATCATAGGGTATGAAAGTGAGTTGATAACATCAGTTTTGGCCTTATCGACCGCAATCCATTTAGCGCAAAAAATATGTCCTAAAATTAATCCTTTATTTACCATAAAATGATATTTTTCATAATTTATAATTAGATTAAATTTTATGCATCTTTCCAAAATTTTAATGAGGTTTGACCGACATTCATTAAAAGAATTTCCATAAACTGCGAAACCATCCATAAATACCTCAATTATTTTCTCGACATAGTTGGAAAATATACTTACCATTGACATTTAGAATGTGGTTGGCGCATTGCAAAGTCCAAACGACATCCGTCTATAGGCGTACGTGCCAAAGGGACTTGTACACGTTGTTTTCTCTTGGTCTTCTGGTGCCACTGGAATTTTGAAAAATCGTAAATATCCTTCAAGAAAATAGTAGTGAGTTTTTCCTGATAAACATTCTAACATTTGATCAATAAAAGGAAGTGGAAAGTGGTCTTTTCGAGTTAAAGAGTTCAACTTCTTGTAATCTATGTAGACTCTCCACCCATTTTGGACTTGAGTGCGAACTAGATTTCCTGTTGCATTTTTTATTACGGTCATACCGGTTTTCTTAGGTACCACATGAATTGGGCTAACCCAATTACTGTTGAAAATTGGATAGATTATCCCAGTGTCTAGTAGCTTTTGAACTTTTTTTTTCACAACCTCTATCATTGGCAGATTAAGGCGTCTTTGAGCTTCTCTTTTTGGGCTTGCATTTTTTTCTTTCGGTATTCTATGTATACAGGTCAAGGGAGTTAACACTTTTTATGTCGACAATCGTCCATCCAATTGCACCTTTGTAGTCTCTTAAGACTCGAATTAAATTCTCCTCTTCCAAATCTGAAAGTTTACTAGAAACTATTACCCGTAAAGTCTTCCCATTACCTTAGTAGGCATACGTCAAGTGTTCCGACAATGGTTTAAGCTCTATCTCTGGGGCTTGCAAAATAGAAGGCAACATTTTAGTTTTAGAATGATAAAGTTCAAAGTATTTACCTTGGCTTCTAGGAAATTGAGGAGTATCAAATAGAATAATGGTTTCTCTAATTGGTTCTCTGAATGTCATTAACTCATCCAATTTATCCTTTATTTCGAGGTCTAAACTCCTACAAAGTATCGTTTGTAACCCATCCTCTTCATGATACTCAAAATGAAATTTCATTAGTGTTTCAATAATATCAATAGTAGAAATATTTGACATTGTGTTAGGTTGACCCATCGCCTCATAAACATTAAATTTTACCACCTCACAGTTGAATTCCATAGTAAGGGTTCCATTTCGAACATCAATCTTTGTACATGTGGTACTAGGAATGGTCTCCCAAGTAGAATACCAAAAGCAGTTTTTGAGTAGTTGTCCTCCATATCAATGATGTAAAAGTCTGCAAGAAAAATTAGTTCATTTACCTTTACAAGGACACCTTCTAGCACCCCTTCTAGATATGCACATGACCTATCTGCCAATTGAATAACCACCTATATTTCTTTCAAAGGACCTGTGTTTAGCAATTTAAAAATTGACAAAGGCATTATGTTAATAGATGCTCCCAAATCATACTTGTCTTTCTTTATACCAGTATTTCCTATTTTGAAGGATATAGAAAACATACCTTGGTCCTTACACTTAGGCGAGATTTTCCTTTGTAGCACTGCAAAAATATTTTCTCCCACATTCACCTATTCGTTTCCTTGGAGTTTCTTTTTGCCGGTGCATAGTTGTTTCAAAAATTTTGCATAGTGTGGAACCTATTTGATTGCATCATGTAAAGGAATATTAATTTCCATCTGCCGAAATGTCTCAATGATTTCTTTTTCCTCTCGCTCCTTTTTAACTTGGGCGAGTCTTCCAGGGAATGGGAGAGGTACATTGAATGGTCTTTATGGTGTCAGTTATATGAGAGTTGTTGGTTTGACTTTTTGTTCTTTCTATTCAGCATCGTGGTCACTACTCGTGCTAGGCTCTAGTTTTGACTATGTTCCATCTTTTACGGTCACAACTTTCATATTTTGATGCAGGTTTGGCTCGGTTTGAGATGACAATTTTCCTTGGTTCTCCAAATGACTTACCATAAGTGCTAGGTTACTTATTTGCTGATTGATTTCTTGGAAGTGTGCTTCAAAATTTTGCTAGAATTTTTTAGTACTAACATGTAACCTCTCTACTTTGGTTTGAAGTGGTGACTTAGGATTTTGATATTGTTGAGGCGGAGGTGGTCTTGGTTGATACGGTTGATTGTATCTAGGGTTCGACCCATAGCTTAGACTTGGGTGATCCCTCTACCCTAGATTGTACGTATTCAAATATGGATCATAACGCCTTTGAGGTGGCCTTAGAAAATCCCGTACAACTGATCTGGATTTGTGTTTCCTGTAAGCATATTTTCTTGTGTGCTTGTAATCGTGAATTTGATTACAAGATGTTGAGTTGCCCGATCGTCTAATGCTGTATCATTTTGAAATAGACTTTAAGGTGAAAATGGGATTAATGGTAATTGATTCGATGGAAAGGATGGAAATGATGTTGGATGGATAAATTGTATGAAATAGACACTTAGAAATGAACCAAAGATATGAAAGATCGTGATCCATTTTCTATAAAGTGAAATAACAAATAAGTCTTTGAAGAAGAAGAAGTAAACTGTGACCCGCTATTTAGCAAAATAGGAACCAGCAGTATGTTAGAACGCCACACTTCAGAACAAAGAAAGAAAGGAAGTGATAAGTTCAAAAGAAAAATGTTTGACGAAGTCTAAGTAAGTTTTTTCAAGAACAATGAGATAGAATTCTCATAATAATTCCAAAAATATTTATTCAACATTCATTAGCTAACAAAGGCTCTTTTCACAAATTATTTATAGGCAGCATTGTGACTATTCAAAGGCGTATGGTAGACCTTTTATCTTTAGAAATTAACTAAGGTTATTACAAGCATTAATTTAGTTTTAAACTCATGTAGGGAAGCCAATAGTTATGTCTCTTCACTTGATTCTGCTAAGGGAGAGTGAGAAGAAGAGAGCAACCAATGTGAGCTGTTTACATGATCCTTTTATGGTGGGGGACAAATTTAGTTATGTGTTTTAAGATTGTTGATGTGGAAGTCTGAAGTTCACTGGGTTGTTGTTCGCGAATCAATTGCAGGGTCCTTGAACTAGCTATAGGTCCGCGATATCGTTGGTTTCATTGGAAAACATGCGTCAAGTTTTCTCTGAGTAATTTGTAAGGTTTGCTACCTATGGTATAATAAAATATTATTTTATTGTTTGGTTTTATAGGATTGCAGGTAAAGTTGAATGCATTGTGTAGACACTCAATTTTGCCTGGGCCCAGAAATAAGTATAAAAACAAAAATAATAAACCCAAAAAAAAAAAAACGAAGTCTAAAGTTCAGTCCAGAATTACAAATATAATTTGGCCCGATCAGAATGGCCCATTACTTGAAAAGATTTAAGGTCCATCTACAAGCTTGACTCATATGGAAATATAATCTTCAATGATATGCAATCTTAGATGTGATATGCAATCTTATATGTGATATGCAATTTTAGATATGATTGCAATCTTAGATATGATACAATCTTAGATATGATTGCAATCTTAGATATGATACAATCTTAGATATGATTGCAATCTTAGATATGATATACAATCTTAGATGATATGATTTTGTAATCTTGGAGATTTAATTTGTAGATATCCTTTAATCTTAACCGTTGATGTAATTGATCTGTACCGTTGGATTTAGGGAGGCTCAACTATAAATAGAGGCCTCTCCCTTCATTGCAAACACACTTGAGTTTTGGGAAGCAATAAGAATTCTTAAGAGCATTCACTCAAATTTCTCTCCCTCTTGCGTTCTTACTTTCTGTGGTTTGTTCTTATTTTATTCTTCGTCTATATTAGTTTTTCAACCTTTTTTTTATTTTAATTTCTTCATTTTTCAAATATGTATATTTATTCCTATCTTTTATACATTTGATTATGTATTTTTTATATTATAATATTTAATCTTTTTATATAGTTTATTTTCAAATATATATTTTCTATGCATGTATGTATATTACATTATCATTTCATGTATTTTGAACTATTGCATTATATTTTTATAATTTTTAAATGTTCTATTTATTCATTTTTTTTAGTGTATGTCATTTATCTTATTTGTGCATAGTTTCATTTTTTTATATGCTATGTTTAATTATTTCTTTTATGTGCTATTTTATGATATATATTATTGTATAATTTTTGCATGTATTATGTTTTTCTTTTAGTTTACTCATGTTTTTATTTGTTTATTATCTTATATTTACCCTAGTATGATTTTTTTCATTAAACGTATGTTCATGTTATTTAGTTTTGTCTTAATGATATTATTTATGTTTGCATGGAAATGTTAGAATATTTTGTACATCTATGCTTCATGATGCATTAATTTGTCATCCTAAAACGTCATTTAAAATAATATTCCAAGGTTTTTTTAAAAAAATAAAAAATAAAAGGCAATGCTTGATGTTTGGAAACTTCGAGAAAGGTAGTGCCCTAACTTACTGGGTTGCGACTTTTCTCGTTAAATTCGAATAGTCAAGCTCCCTTCTAAGTGATTTTGAGTTTTCAAAACTTAAACAATTATTTTGAGATTTCAAAACATAGTGTCCTAACTTACTGGATATGGCGTTTTGTTGTTTCGAGATAGAAATTTTTGAAAGACGAGCTTAGTTTCGAAGGTTTTAAAATGTTGCGTCCTAACTTACTGGATGTGATGTTTTGACTCATTTGAAATAAGTGAGCCTTAATTTTCAAAATTGAGACATTCTAATTAAAAGAGGTTTACATCTTAAAACTTTCAAATTTCTGACATTAAAGACACTTGATAATCAATTAGGTACCAATTTTTGGGCGTTACGAGGGTGCTTACCCTTCCTCGCAAATGAATAAGCGACTCTCGAATCTATTTTCTCGACTTTCGTAGACCAAAATTAATGTTTCAAAATAAAACATTTTATAAGGTGATCCAATCACACCTAAAAAGATTGGTGGCGACTCCCGTTTTCGTTTTTCTTAAAGTCGATTCCCATTTTCCAAAACTCGATTTAAAAATGGTTTCGATGACTTAGTGACTCATTGGGACTAATCGAGAGAGTCAAGCCGTGTAATTGATTATCTCTTGTCTTAATGTCGGAAATTAAAAATTTTAAAATTTAATCCTCTTTGCATCACATGTGTTTGTATTATTGCATGTGTTGCTATATTCTATCACGCATTGCATTTGCATGACCATTGTGGTCACACCCTTAAGTGGGAGTGAGAAGCTACGCCTTCGTGAGGTTTTCGCGCCACCGTGCGAGGATAGTGGATCACTTTGGGATACATCCGTACCTATGGTTTCGTGAGATTTTCATCTCCGTCTAGCCATAGGGAAATGTATTCCACGAACGAACTCGATTCAAATGAGCCTATAATGGGTGAGGATCAAGGAATCTCATCTGGTCTGTGTACCTAAAACTTTAGAACCAACCTCATATAGAAAAAACCGTAAGAGCCCAACTTAGTTAGAGTTAAACTTTAGATATTACCCTTATAAATTATTGTTGAGATTTATTGATATTATGTGATACTGACTATTTCTTTTCTTTTGTTTGCATGACATTTTGCATTTACAAAGGTATCGATTCACGGTCAGTTTCTAAGTTAGAGAGTTTTATTGTGGAGAACGGACTTCTTGATAGAGTGGAGGGCAACTCTAACATCTATATATGGTCAAGAGTAAACTCAGTTAGTAAAGGAAAATAGTCTAGCCATGGGATATGTGTCAAAGCTGTCAGACTACATTCGTATCAGTGTCACACAGGATAATCAGCATGAGTTAAAGGAAATATGAGATTAATGGGGTATCAAAGCCAAGCAGTTGTTCTACAACAACCATGGGGACTCGCAGTACTTGCTAGACTTGGGAATAGACAAGAATTTGTTTCGGGCCATCACTCAGTATTGGAATCTTGTATACAGTTGCTTTACGTTTGGAAAAGCCGATATAGTATCCGTGGTGGAGGAATATTCAGTTTTGTGGCGTTGTCCTATGATTCAAGTTTACTCAAAGGCTGACCGTATTCCAACTTTTATGAGGAAGTTGATGAACGTCATGGGGATAGGGAGTGAGCTAAAATGGAAAGAGCAGGAAGGAAAATGGGCAGTCTTAGAATTCATGCCTCTTCCGCCACTGGTGCGTCTTAATGTTGTTTCCAATCAAAGCAGAATTGGATACGAAGAAGATTGTTCAACACTCTATGGTAAGGCGTGCTGTAGGGCAAAAGGTAATGTACTCACCAATCATTTTAAGGTGAACAAGAAGAGTATTGATGGACATTTCCACCATTACAACATTTCTCTTTCATAGGAAGATGGTCGATGGTAAGAGTGTTGGAAGGAAAGTGATTGACAGAATGCATGGACCTACAAAGGTGAGTTGGGTGGGAAGAATTGTTTCTATGATGGTAAAAGGCTTATTTATTATAGGACCAAGCAACAAGCATGAGTTTACTATGTTGCACTTATCAGAGATAATGGAAATGCAAGCCCTGATGATCTGTCAAAATGGACGCAAAAGAATGAGATTAAAGAAGTCCATATCATTTAAAAGACCTTTAAAGTAGAGATTAACTATGCTGAGAAGATACCCATGTAAGCATTTCAAAATGCTTTGCGTGGACAGGAATCTGAAAGCTCTCAAGAAACACTAAAGGTGTTGGATATCATTTTAAGGTAGCATGTTAAGCAGGAATGCCCACTTGTTTGCTAATCTTTCTTTCAAGATAATCAGAACAACTTCACAGACATTGGAAGCGGTGTCCATAGATGTAGGGATTATCTCATGGGTGAAGCCATAGCTCAAATTCGGGATGGTAGTAGATCATTTACGGACCATAAAGGTACAAGCTGATACATTGAGGACGAAATACAAGCTATAGTCAGATCATTGTCAAGAGTTAGCCTTGTTGAGTTAAAAATTTGGGCCATAGGACGAAGGCGTATTTGTAATCCATTCATATATAAAGATATTCTTTTTCTAAATAAAGTTTTCTAAATGAGATTGAATCGAGATCGATACCTTTTGTATTCATGCATTTGCATCTCATAGCATTTCATTGCATCATTTGCATTCAAAATTATAAAAATACCCTAATTAGTTAAAGTTATTAAAAAGAGAAAAAAAGAGAGAGAGAGAAGAGGGTCACGGCTAAGTGAAAAAGAAGTTGAATGGGAATTAACGACGTTCCCTTACATATCCCTGACTTTTGTGTCAAGAGGGATAGCTTAATCGGAGAAAGGGGTGTTTGGAAATGAAAATCATCCCATCAATGTCATACATGAGGAAGGGACTGAACAAAGAAACCTTGAGGGCATTCGCCCTTACGAACCGAGAAGTTCTTTAAACAATTGGACTGCAGAAGAACTTCATGTAATATTTAGGAATTTTACGGAGTAATATTCAGAACACTCTTATTGCTTTAAAGCCTAGGAGTAATGAGATTTCTTTTTAGAAGTGGGCTCATGTTCAGACATTTTTATTTTCAATAAAACATATTTTTATTATTTATCCGAGTAAATATTCTTTCATTCTGATTCTTTTGACCTTTGACATTCTTTATAAATTTTCATTTCATGTAAATAATCATTCTTGAATTCATTTATTCCTTGTATATTCTTTTGTGTGCCTATCATAGATCTCTAGATATCAATGACACGGGCAACGATACTACAGATTCAGAGTTCCTTTTGAGTGCGATATGTGTTTAGAGGAATCTCAGTACTTTGAAGTGACAGAAATTGTGACTTGTTTCTGAATTTTTTGAAAATGATTTTTACCCCATAAAGTGGTGGTAGGAAATATAGCCCTAGAGGAAGGAAAGATTGTGAAATTGGAATTAGCTGAGGAGACAAAACAAGACCTTGTTGAGACTATTATAGGAATTCAAAAATGTGGTCCAAAGACACATGCAGGAGAATTTGCAATTGCTAGGATAAACATGAGGTTTTGGGGCACTGTTGGTCCACCATGGAAAGGGATCGCATCAGTTGTACAATGAATGCCAAATTTAAAGGAGTCAAGACTTATGGGCATGTATGTTATGGGTCCGAGCTCATCAAAAGTTTCAAGCTGACAATGACTCATCTTTGTGGACGTCAACTACTCCATTAAGAGGGGGAGATAGTTTCATATGCCAATATTACAAAATCAAAAGTCATCCATTTAAACAAAAAAGATTATATATAACTACACAATGCCAAAAGTTTGCAGTCTTTTCAAAGATAATGCGCCATACCACAGTACAACAAAGGTTGCCAAAAGAAAAAAAAAAGAAGAAAAAAACAAATTACAAAAGATGACTGAGACTGGTAAAAATTGGCATAAGAAACTACCGCCTACTCTCTATGCTTACGCTGGGGCAAACACCTTCAATTCCAGTTGTTTCAAAGGTTCCAACCATCATCCTTGGAATGGGTGCATTGTTTGGCTTTTCTGAGCGATCGATGTCTGCAGTCAATAGGCGTGATGGTTAGCTCAGAGCGGTGGCCATTGATTTCAACTATAGGGCATCAAAGCCGTATACAGTCTTTGAAGCTTAAAATGATAGATTCTTTCTTCAAAACTAGTTTCTGACAAAGTGGATGACGGTATCATGAAGGAAGCTCTCTTAGACTTCTATACAAGTTCAGAGAAGAGGAAACCTGATCAAATCATTATTTTTAGGGATGGGGTTAGCGAGTCTCAATTCAATCAAGTTTTGATCAAGTTATTGAGGCTTGCAAGTTCCTTGGCGAGAAGTGGAACCCTAAAGATTGTGGTTATTATTGTACGAAAAACCATCATACCAAGTACTGTCATTGACAACAAAGTATGCCATCCAAAGAACAATGATTGTTACCTTGGTACCCAAGCTGGAATGATTGGAATCATGAGGCAGACCCACTATCATGTTCTCTTAGACCAGGCTGGGTTTTTGGCTGATGATCTGCAAGAGTTTGTTCATTATGTATCCTATATGTATCAAAGGAGCACCACAACCATATTTGTTGTGGCTCCTATTTGCTACGCTCATTTGGCAGCTTCACAGTTGGGGGCAATTTATGAAGATTAGGGATGCTTCAAAAACATCATCGAGTCATGGTGGGATGTATGCTCCGGGAGTAATCTCTGTACTTCAGCTTTCCAGGTTGAAGGATAAATTCAGCAACTTCATTCTTGTCTGCTGAGAATCATTAAACCATCTTTTTGTAGGGGTTAACAAACAACAGCCAGGACTGCTGTTGGGGCAATCCCTTTCTCATGGGCTTATGAATCAGGATTTTTCCTCCAAGCTTTTGATGGAGTCAAGAATTGAATACCTCTAGTAAACTTGAAAGTATTCGTCCTAAGCAAATGTACCAAGAATGGATGACACAGACTTATGACAAAAGAGGTTCGTCCAAAAGAATTTCATAAAGAAAACCTTGTGCTGAAAGAGATCCTTCCCATGCAAAAGAATGCCGAATAGGGAAGGGCCATATGTCGCGAAGAGGGCTTTCTCTAAAGGTGCACTGATTTTTTATCTGATCCAGTGAATTCGAACTCGGTCAAGGAGTACTTTGTTTGAAGGAGAAGGGAAGCCAAGGTGAAAACCCACAAAGGGCACTTTGGGACTTCTATTTCAAAAAAAAAAAAAAGAAAAAAAAAGAAAAGAAAAAGAGAAAAAAATAAAAAAGAAAATGGAGAGGCCAAGGTGAAAACCCGCAAAGGGCACCTTGAGACCAAAGGGGTTTTGAGTTGAAAACCCGAAAGAAGCGACTCAAATTTGGAAAGTCATGCAAAGTGACCTTGCTATCTGGATTCGACGAGAAGTGAAGTATGTTACATATCGAGGCATCAACGAATTACTTTGGATCTTTTAAACACATGTTGAACTCAAGAAAGTCTTCATGGAGCTGGTGTATAGATGCTCAAGCGACGATATCTGGGGCATCTGATTTTTTTATCCTGTTTACTATCTTTGGATTCTCTTTCTTCTCAAAGATAGATTCTTAGATTAACCTCCTTTGTTTTTTTTGATAAAT
Source organism: Gossypium anomalum (assembly GCA_025698475.1). Taxonomy (NCBI): domain Eukaryota; kingdom Viridiplantae; phylum Streptophyta; class Magnoliopsida; order Malvales; family Malvaceae; genus Gossypium; species Gossypium anomalum. The sequence goes on from CM046966.1 coordinate 86,125,766, forward strand.
CATTATCCTCAAGATCAATTTATTCGTCCCATTATTCATAAAGTGTGTTGCATAGAAATAATGATTGATGAACTAAATATCTTTATAAACGAAGTTTTGCATATTACTTTGGAAATTTCTAGATAATACAAGAAACTGAAACAAGACAATTGTTTAAAGAATTTTAATATTTGAGGGTCGGAAGTACTTGGGGAAATTTTTTCTTCAGTCCAAAAGGTGGTTGGACATTTTAAGCAATATTGATCTTAAGAAAGGATCATTTCATAAACATCTCCAGCGGGTCACAACATTTGGAAAATGGCATAATAGAACTAAGTTGATTCAAAGCATAAGAGCAGAGTATGATTGATACATCAAGAGGTATAAAGATAAAACTTCGATGAGGGAATGAGTGATGACGTCCGAAATAGGGGTCATATTCATAACATTTTGCATTATAACATGTTTAATTAGGGACATTCAACTCACTTCAAGCATAGCATCCTAATCATCAGGCATAATCATTCTACAGGTAATCGAGGACGTAGCAGATTAGACTCTCAGATGTTTTCAAACGGACTCAAGATGGTTTGGCATCCTTGTGCTTACAAGGAACAAATTGAGGACATAGCAGATTAGACTCTCAGATGTTCTCAAACAGACTCAAGATGATTTGGCATCCTTGTGCTTACAAGGAACAAATCGAGACATAGCTGATTTGGCTTTCACGTGTTTACGATGAAGCAAATCTAAGATGATTTGTCATCTCTGTATTGTCAGAGAACAAATCGAAGTTTGGCATCTCTATTTCGACGGAGAACAGACGCATAGCAGATCTAACCTTCAGATGTTTATACTGAAGCAGATCCAAGATGATTTGGCATTCTTGTGTTTACAAGGAACAAATCGAGGACATAGCAGATTTAACTCTCAGATGTTCTCAGACACATAAGCAGATCTAACCTTGAGATGTTTATATCAAGCGAGTCCAAGATGATTTGGCATTCTTGTGTTTACAAGGAACAAATCGAGGACATAGCAGATTTAACTCTCAGATGTTCTCAGACACATAAGCAGATCTAACCTTCAGATGTTTATACTGAAGCAGATCCAAGATGATTTGGCATTCTTGTGTTTAGAAGGAACAAATCGAGGACGTAGCAGATTTGACTCTCAGATGTTCTCAGACACATAAGCGCATCTAACCTTTGGATGTTTATCTTTGGCGCAGATCCAAGATGATTTGGCATTCTTGTGTTTACAAGGAAACAAATCGAGGACATAGCAGATTTGACTCTCATATGTTCTCAGGCACATAAGCAGATCTAACCTTCAGATGTTTATACTGAAGCAGATCCGAGATGATTTGACATTCTTGTGTTTACAAGGAACAAATAGAGGACATAGTAGATTTGATTCTCAGATGTTCTCAGACATATAAGTAGATCTAACATCCAAGATGATTTGGCATTCTTATCGAGGACATAGCAGATTTGAATCTCAGATGTTCTCAGACACATAGCAGATCTAACCTTCAAATAATTTCACTGAAGCTAGATTCAAGATGATTTGGCATCCCCACAAGTCGAAGAAGCAGGTTTGGCGTCTCTATGTTCGGCAGGGAGCAGATCGAAGATATCAACATGAAAGTCATGAGTTTCCAAGAAGCAGATTGAAGCCGTCAAGAGGCCATTTAAAGAAGATCAAGAACTCAAGACTCAGCAAGACCGGACAAAATTGGTCTTTTTATAGTCTTTGCTCTATTCCTGTTACACAACAATGGGCAAAGAGGGGCAGCTATAGACACTCAATTTTGCCCGGGCCCAGAAATAAGTGTAAAAACAAAAATAATAAACCCAAAAAAAAAACGAAGTCTAAAGTTCAGTCCAGAATTACAAATATAATTTGGCCCGATCGGAATGGCCTATTACTTGAAAAGATTTAAGGTCCATCTACAAGCTTGACTCATATGGAAATATAATCTTCAATGATATGCAATCTTAGATGTGATATGCAATCTTAGATATGATACAATCTTAGATATGATTGCAATCTTAGATATGATACAATCTTAGATATGATCGCAATATTAGATATGATACAATCTTAGATATGATTGCAATCTTAGATATGATATACAATCTTAGAAGATATGATTTTGTAATCTTGGAGATTTAATTTGTAGATATCCTTTAATCTTAACCGTTGATGTAATTGATCTGTACCGTTGGATTTGGGGAGGCTCAACTATAAATAGAGGCCTCTCCCTTCATTGTAAACACACTTGAGTTTTGGGAAGCAATAAGAATTCTTAAGAGCATTCACTCAATTTCTCTCTCCTCTTGCGTTCTTACTCTGTGGTTTGTTCTTATTTTATTCTTCGCCTATCTTAGTTTTTCAACCTTTTTTTTATTTTAATTTCTTCATTTTTCAAATATGTATATTTATTCCTATCTTTTATACATTTGATTATATATTTTTTATATTATAATATTTAACCTTTTTATATAGTTTATTTTCAAATATATATTTTCTATGCATGTATATATATTATATTATCATTTCATGTATTTTGAACTATTGCATTATATTTTTATAATTTTTAAATGTTCTATTTATTCATTTTTTTTAGTGTATGTCATTTATCTTATTTGTGCATAGTTTCATTTTTTTATATGCTATGTTTAATTATTTCTTTTATGTGCTATTTTATGATATATATTATTGTATAATTTTTGCATGTATTATGTTTTTCTTTTAGTTTACTCATGTTTTTATTTGTTTATTATCTTATATTTACCCTAGTATGATTTTTTTCATTAAACGTATGTTCATGTTATTTAGTTTTGTCTTAATGATATTATTTATGTTTGTATGGAAATGTTAGAATATTTTGTACATCTATGCTTCATGATGCATTAACTTGTCATCCTAAAACGTCATTTAAAATAATATTCCAAGGTTTTTTTAAAAAAATAAAAAATAAAAGGCAATGCTTGATGTTTGGAAACTTCGAGAAAGGTAGTGCCCTAACTTACTGGGTTGCGACTTTTCTCGTTAAATTCGAATAGTCAAGCACCATTCTAAGTGATTTTGAGTTTTCAAAACTTAAACAATTATTTTGAGATTTCAAAACATAGTGTCCTAACTTACTAGATATGGCGTTTTGTTGTTTCGAGATAGAAATTTTCGAAAGACGAGCTTAGTTTCGAAGGTTTTAAAATGTTGCGTCCTAACTTACTAGATGTGATGTTTTGACTCATTTGAAATAAGTGAGCCTTAATTTTCAAAATTGAGACATTCTAATTAAAAGAGGTTTACATCTTAAAACTTTCAAATTTCCGACATTAAAGACACTTGATAATCAATTAGGTACCAATTTTTGGGCGTTACGAGGGTTCTAACCCTTCCTCGTACGTAACCGACTCCCAAATCCGTTTTCTCGACTTTCGTAGACCAAAATTAATGTTTTAAAACAAAACATTTTATAAGGTGATCCAATCACACTTAAAAATATTGGTGGCGACTCCCGTTTTCGTTTTTCTTAAAGTCAATTCCCATTTTCCAAAACTTAATTTAAAAATGGTTTCGATACATTAAAAATCAGGGTACTGTGGAAATGACTGATGGAGAACATGTCTTCTTGACTGTGGGTGACTACTATTTGGCGGACAAGAAGGGATGTTTATAATTACATTTTCTAATACATTCGTATATGTGTATATATTACAAGTACATGTTGGACTGAGCAGACCAAAGCAGCAAAGCAAGGGAAGGGAAGGCAACAATTACTCTTTATTCATACAATTGCTATATGCAATGCTACGCTGCATTTGTAGTGTAAAGTTATGAATGCATATGTAAAAATACATAATAGGATGTTTATAATCCTTATTCTTTTTTTAAATATATATATGTGTGCATATATTATAAGTATTTTAGCTAAGCTGACTTTTTAGTTTTTGTATATATATATATTATATTTTTTGTAAAATAGAGAATGAAAAAATTAGACTTTTTAATACATTAGATAGTTGGTTTTTCCCTAACATAAAAATAAAATAAAAAAGGGAAAATTAAATTAAAATGATGATCATAATTATATTAAAAAATAAAAATACTTTTTTATATTTGGCTACAGTCCTAATCGTTCTATTTTTATTTTGTTGAGATCCATGTTATAATTCAGTTTAGTTCGACTCATGTTCCATTCCATTGAATCAAAAAATTGAATTAAGAATGTTATTAAATTATATATTATTTTATTAAACTATATTTAATAATTATGTTAAAATATAATTAAATTATTTATTATTATTTTTATTAAATTATATTTAATAATAATCTTATTAAAATCTAATAACAATAGCAATAACAATAATCATCTACTTAACAAAACTTCTGTTAAGGGTACTTTGGTCATTTAAGTCTTTTTCCTTATGCTATTACAACATTTATTCTATTCAACCAAACACAAAAATACTATTACAGCTCTATTCCATTCCATTGAACCAAACAATTGAATTACTGATTACAAATCTATTCCAGTACAACTCTATTCCATTACAGTCCTATTCCATTCATCCTAACCAAACGTTGTGTTAGAATAATATCGGATATGCGTGAAAGCTCACACAAAGTGTGCCAACCATATGGTCGTAACCATCTCTTTTCCTTTACATCATTACTCACTCGAGCCATAAAATGGGTCTGCTCACACAAGTTGACAATCGGAATGTAAACTATACGATGCCGCTCACATAAGCTGATAAGTATCCGCAACGAATGCCAAAACTCAGCCATCGGTTGGACATTCAGGACCAACACCCAAAACATAATAGCCTAGGTCTGCTCACACAAGCTGACGGTCAGAATGTAAGTTACACTATGCTGCTCACACAAGCTAAAGAGTATCCGTAACAAATGATGGACCTCAGCCAATAGTAGAACATTTAGGGCCAGTACCCTAAACATGAAAACCCTAATGACATGTCATTTGTATCCTATATATTTCTAAAGTTCAAATGGGGCTCGATAATTATCAATTCGTCATAATGTGAAGATCATCAATTCGTCATAATGTGAACATAGTCATATATATATTGATTCATTTACATTAAAAAAACACATTTAACATTCAATTTAATCAACGTTTAAGTGATTATAGTTCATAAGAACTTACCTAGCTAAATTGCACAAATATCAAAGTACAAAGGTTATTTGGTAATTTTCTCTTCTTGATTTTCCACTTGTTCTTGATCTAAATTAATAATTTCATTCAATTAATTAATTTAGATACTAAAAATAATTCATTTTATACAATTTAGTCCCTTTTGAAAATTTTACAAAATTTCCTCCAACATTTTACTTTTATTCAATTTAGTCTCTGAGCCTAAAACATGCAAATTAACCATTTTTATTGCAAACCCATACAAGCCAAATATTCATAGATTCTATTTCAGCCCATTTTTGTAATAATTTCACAAAAAATCCTTGTATTTTTACTATTTCAATAATTTAGTCCCTAATCGGTAAATTCATCAAAATTACTTAACAAAATACTTATAAATAATAAATAATACCTCAAATTCATCATTTAATATCTAAAATCACATAGATTCATAAATGAAAACATTCAATATCTTTAACAATTTCAAAATTGAAGGTACGGGCTAGCTGGACCTAATTGCAATGATATCAAAAATATCAAAATTACTAAAAATGAGTAAGAAATACTTACCATGCATGAGGAAATCACCATGGAAAAACCTAGCTTCATTTCCATGGACATTCGGTTGTATTTGGAGAAGGAAACCAAAAAGATGATAATAATTTAGCATTTTGTTTTCTTTTAATTAATTAATTATAAAATTACCATTTTGTCCACTTGAAAAATCATCCAAATTTCACGCTTTTAGTTGGAAAAAACCGTCCACTAAATTCTTAAATGGTTTAATTAACATTTAAGTCCCTTTTCCTTTATTCAATAAGCCATTTAATCACTCAAATCAAACAGTGATCAAATTTTAGATCTTTTACAATTTAGTCCTTTTTAATTAATTAACTATGGAAACATTAAAATTTCTTAACAAAACTTTAATACAACCTTAATAACACTCTATAAATATTTATAAAAATATTTACGACTAGATTTATAGAAACGAGGTCTCGATACCTTATTTTCTAAAACCACTTGACTTTAGGGTCTTACCACTTGAACTTAATTAATCATTCAAATATCATAAATTACCATATCAAAAACTTTTTAAAATCATGTTTGACTCGTAAATATTAAATAATAAAATTTACACACTTACTCGTTGGATTTGTTGCCCTGAAACCACTATTTTTGAATATACTGAAAAATGGGCTATTACACATTGTATGACTTGGACCGGTAACAGTGTCTTACCATTTGAGTTGGAACCAGAACATGTCATTACACATGTGAGGAGGGCATAAAATCTGAGAGATGCCCAACCTCTACAAAGAGACCAACGAGTAGAGATTTAACCACCACCACACCTACCCATAGAGTAACGTAATTTGCGCGATTACGCGATGCCTAATCTTAATGCTGTTAGAGGTAGCATTAATCACTCGACGTTTAATGCTAATAACTTCGAAATCAACCCTCCAATTATCCAATTGATACAAGCAAACCTTTAATTTTGAGGGTTAACGAATGAGGATCCAAACCAACATCTTAAGAGATTTCTAACTATTTGTGACGCATTTAAATATAATGGGGTATCCGATGACTCTATCCATCTTCGATTATTCCCTTTTTTTTTAGGGTAATGCATTTATGTGGTTAGATTCATAACCAATAGATTTCATCAACACTTGGGACGAGCTAGCGAGCAGATTCTTGGCAAAATACTTTACACCGAGTAATAAAATGAAGCGCCGTATGGATATTATGAATTTTTGACAACTAGAAGGGAGAATCACTATACGAGACATGTGAGTGCTTTAAACTCATGTTATGTAAGTGCCCATATCATGGCTTACAAGATTGGCTACAACTTCAAGTTTTTAATAATGGGCTTGATGGAAATTTGCAATCTAGTCTTGACAGAATGTCTGTGGGGGCATTCACGTCAAAGACAGACACCTAAGCTTTGGCAACTCATCAAGGACATGATAATAAATTCTTACATATGGTCAGTTAAATAGTTCACATATAAAGCCAAACAATCAACCGTGAATGCGATCTATAGCGATGATAAGTATCAACAAGCTCTCGAAAGGCTCCATCAATTAGAGATAAGTTCGGCCAAGGCACAAGTCCAAAATTAGCCAATTCTAACCCCTTCTAATGCAGGCCATGATGGTGAAGGCACTATGTAGGGAAATGCTAATAAGAGCAACCAAATAGAGGTTAACTATGTAGGGGAATAGAGGATATAACCCATACTTCAACACCTATATTCCAGGGTGGCCTGACCATTCTCCCCCTAGATGGGGAGGGAACCATGGAGGTCCTTCTAATAAAGGAGCCCAAAATAGTAATCCTTCTAGACCCAATGCACCTTATCAACCTCCATTACCATTTAGGGCACCCCAAGATCTGAAAAGAAAATCAACCTTTAATAGTGACCCTGCGATGTCGGTTAAGGTAAGCAAGGTAGAGGAAGGCTTGCATGTGGTGAAAGCCAATGTGCATCAAGTTCATGGTCAATTAGACCAAATCGTGTAATTATTTTAAAACTATACACCTTCTAGCAGCCTTAGTAATACCGAGCCAAACTCGAAAAGGGAAGGAAAAGAACATGCCAAGAAAATTACCCTTAGATCAAGGGTTATGGTTAAGGAATCTACCCGCCCAGTTAAAGGTAAGAAGGATGAGAACACCCACACTCCTAATGTTAGGGATGGGGTGGGAAAGAAGGAAGGAGTCGAAAGCAAGCCTACATGAACTAAATCAAAAGATTGAACCGTTCCAATACAACAACCAAATCCAACCCCTATACCCTTTCCGAGTAGACTAGAAGAGAAGAAAAAGAGAGACGATGAGGAGTTTCTAGACTTCCTAAAGATGTTTAAGGCTTTAAATCTCAACCTCCTGTTGCTTGATGTCCTAGAAAAGGTGCCGAGATATGCCAAGTTCCTTAGAGAAATGGTATCTAGGAGAAAGAAAATTAGGAGAGAAGAGTGATTCACTCATAATGTCGAATGTAGTGCTATTGTGTTTAGGAGAGTCCCACCAAAACTCAAGGACGTAGGTAGTTTCACCATTCCCATAGAGATTGGAGGTGTTAATTTTGGCAAGGCGCTTTGTGATCTTGGAGCAAGTTTAAACTTAATGCCTTTATCCATCTACCGTAGGTTAGGCCTAAGTGACTTTAGGGAAACTTCGGTAACCCTCCAACTAGCTGATAGGTCACTAGTTCACCCGAAGGGAGTTTTAGAAGATGTTTTAGTAAGAGTTCGACAATTCATCTTACCGGTTGACTTCATAATTTTTTACTTTGAGGAGGATTTAGATGTCGAAACCATTTTTAAATCGATTTTTGGAAAATGGGAATCGACTTTAAGAAAAACGAAAACGGGAGTTTTCACCAATCTTTTTAGGTGTGATTGGATCACCTTATAAAATGTTTTGTTTTAAAACATTAATTTTGGTCTACGAAAGTCGTGAAAATGGATTCGGGAGTCAGTTACGTACGAGGAAGGGTTAGCACCCTCGTAACGCCCAAAAATTGGTACCTAATTGATTATGAAGTGTCTTTAATGTCGGAAATTTAAAAGTTTTTAAGATACAATCCTCTTTAGAATATTTTAATTTTAAAAATTAGGGTTCACTTGTATCAAATGAATCAAAATATTACATCCAATAAGTTAGGAAGCAATATTTTTAAGACATTCGAAGCTATGCTAGCCCTTTTTGAAAATCCTTATCTCAAAATGACAAAACGCCATATCCAGTAAGTTAGGACACAACACTTTGAAATTCCAAGACAGTTGCTCGTATTTTGAAAACCTTAAAAACTTAAAAGGGTGCTTGACTATTCGAACTCAACGAGAAAATTCGTAACCCAGTAAGTTAGGGCACTATCTTCCTCGAAGTTTCCAAATACCAAGCATTGCCTTTTTATTTTTAAAAACTTTTGAATCTCGTTTTTAATTAATGCATGAAGAACCATATATATACATTATAACATGTAAGATAGCATATTACAATAATAGGTAGCTAAAACATGCATTTAAATAATATGATAGCAATAATATAAAGGTCCTATACTAGATACATACATAAATATAGTAAATCTTAGTTATATAAAAACATGCATATTAAGATATACATAGCATATATTGAAGATGAATAAGCAAAATATACGAACATACAAAGTAATAATTAATTTAAAAATGATGCATGATATACAATTAGACATATAAATATATATAAGAAACAACTGTGATAATAAAAAAAAAAAAAAGTAGTAACATATATATATATATATATCAAACAAACAACACTTAATAATATTATGAAACTAGCATTTAATATAAATGATATAAAATATAATAATATATAAAAGATTTAATACGTATAAAATAAAGTGAGTAATTATTTAAAAAATATACATATATAATTAAATTAAAATACAATATTTAATAATGCATGATAATAATATAGATAATATATGTAATGAAAACAAATTTTATAGTACATGGTATAAAGTATAAATCTTTTTTTTTAAAAACATGAATAAATAATTAATAGAATATATAATACCAATTTTGTACAAAAATCTATCAAAATAATAATATAGATAATAATATACAAAAATACATAATAAATGTGATGTAATAATAATATAAAATAACATATATTAAAGTGTAAAATAATATAATAATATAAAATAGTATTATAAATATTATGTAATAAAATATAATATAGATATAGGTAAATAATAATATATAAATAAAGTTTTTTTAAAAAAGGACTAAAATTGAATTAAAACAAAAAAAAACAGAGGCTAATTTAAAAAATTTTGGGCCTAATCGAGATGCCCATTAAAATCCTAGGGACTCATTGGGAAATTTTCCCTTATCCCCGGCACCGTTTCAATACAGGCCTTAAAGTGGCCACTGTTGGGATTAAATTGAAATAAATATAAAATATTAGGGCCAAATTATAATAAAAATAAAATAAAATTTTAAAATTTTAAAATACGGGAGGATCATTTGGGCAATTAACCCAATTTACAAAAACACGCGGATCCTCCCCGGGTTATTGGGTTAACACGCGGATCCTTAGCTTTAATATGACGTCGTTTTAGGCTTATTGGATTAAACTAAAACGGTGTCGTTCTATTAAGGCTATATAAGCCAAATTTTAACCTAAAAATCATTTAGAAAACTGGTTAAAAAAAAACTTAAAGAAATCCTCTGCAGTAGGAGGATTAGGGTCAACCTCGAGCCTCGTCGGAATTTGTTCTCGTGTGTCTCACGAGCCAACGCGCCACCGCGAGGGCCACCACCCACGATGGTCGGAGGGTTAAAAACCCTCGTCCTTTCAAGGCAAAAAAATAGGTAACTCCTTCGTTTCTTTATATTATCAGTTTTTTTTACCGAATATTGATTCGAATACTTCGTTGAAAAAAATAAAAAAGAACACGATATAAACTTAAATCAAAACTTAAAACACCTTTTTTAAAGAAACTGCCTGAGCTTTATGAATATGTGTATGTATATTTTATTCTCTAAAAAATCGGGTCCCCGTACAGATTTGTGAAGAGGCTTTTAAAGCCTTCTATGAACTGTTTACATTTAGAAAGAAATCTTTGATTTCTATTTTTTTATTTGTTTTCCTTTTCTGCTGTGTTTTTTTTTCTCTTTTTACAAGCGATCGCGAGAATCACGGTGGTTGCTGGCGTGGACTTGGGCTGACGATGATTTGGCACGACAGGTGGAAATGGCCCTAACACGGTGCTGAAATTTTGGCTCACTAGTGGAGCCGTGATCGGTGGCTGAGCTAAAGGGTTGTGGTGCGTTGAAGGGCCTGTGACAATGCATTGATGACCATTGATGGCCGTCTCGATTTTGGGGAATGGGATAGACGCTCCCCGAATCTTCCAGAAGCAGTGGCAGCTCGAGGAGGAAAAAGGCAGAAACCCTAAGGTTTCCTGCCTTTGTGTAATAGGCTGGGCCAGTTGGGCTGCTTTAGTCCTGGGTTAATTGTATAACGGGTTTAATTGTGGGTTTAGTTTAAGTTTGGGTTTGAAAATTATTGGACTGAGCGGGTAATGGTCTGAGGTTTTAAGTATTTGGGCCACAAACATTTGGGCTTTTGTAAACTGGACTGAAATAAATAAACTTTTATTTATTTATTTTTATTTGTTTATTCATTTATCTCACAGGCCCGGGTAGATTTGGGCTGCTACAGCTGCCCCTCTTTGCTCATTGCTGTGTAATAGGAATTGAGCAAAGACTATAAAATGACCAAATTTGCCCGGCCTGGCTAAATCTCAAAATCTTGACCTCATCTTCCTCGAGGGTATTCTGATATCTTTAGGAGTATCAAATTGACTATCTTCAACCTGCTTCTTGAAAACTCAAGAACACTAATCTGTTATTTTCGATCTGCTCTCTGACAATACAGAGATGCCAAATCTGTCATCTTCGATCTGCTCTCTGCCAATACAGAGATGCCAAATCTGCTATCTTCGATATGCTCTCTGCCAATACAGAGATGCCAAATCTGTCATCTTCGACCTGCTCTCTGACAATACAGAGATGCCATGTCTTTGATCGCTCTCTGCCTTGTCTGAGAGATGCCAAATCGCTATCTTCGATCGCTCTGCGCCAATACAGAGATGCCAAATCTCTTTGTCTTCGATCGCTCTCCGCCAATCTGAGAGATGCCAAATCTGCTATCTTCGATCGCTCTGCGCCAATCTGAGAGATGCCAAATCATCTTAGATTTGCTTCAACGTAAACACGTGAAAGCCAAATCAGCTATGTCTTTAATTTGCTCTCGACAATCTGAGACGCGCCAAATCATTGTCTTCGATCCGCTCTCGCCAATCAGAGATGCCAAATCATCATCTTCGATCCGCTCTCGACAATACGAGAGATGCCAAATCATTATCTTTGATCTACTTTACGCCAATCTGAGAGATGCAAAAATCGCTATCTTCGATCTGCTCTCTGCCAATACAGAGATGCCAAATCTGCTATCTTCGATCTGCTCTCTGCCAATGCAGAGATGCCAAATCATCTTAGATTTGCTTCAACGTAAACACGTGAAAGCCAAATCAGCTATGTCTTCGATTTGCTCTCTGACAATATAGAGACGCCAAATCTGCTGTCTTTAACCTGCTACCCTACTACTTAAGGGTTTGAGGCACATCAATCTTCATTCTCCTTTGAAGGACTTAACCTGTATAATGCATATAAGTTCATGCCTAATGATTAGGATGCTATGATCTAAGTGAGTCAAATGCTCCTAATTAAACCTGTTATAATGCAAAATGTTTATGAATATGACCCCTATTCCAGACGTCACTACTCATTCCTTTGTCAAAGATCATCCTTATTTCTCTTGAAATATCATTCTTACTCAGCTCATGGGTTTGTACCATTCTTCAAATGCTATGACCCATCAAAAATGTTTGTAAGATAATCCTCTCTTAAGATCGAATCATTTACTTTGTCCAATCATTATTTGGATTAAAGAAAGAATTCCCTTGAGTTCTTTCGAACCTTACTTACGTGAATTCCTCGAACAATTATTTTGTTTTAGTTTCTTGTATTATCTAGAAACTTCCAGAGTAATGAGTAAAACTTCATTTGTGAAAATTATTTAGTTCATCTATTATTATTTAATGCAACACACTTTATGAATAATGGAAGATGAATTTAATCTTGAATAATTAGATTTGTCAAAATTACAAAGGAAATTAATCTGAAAGCCTATCTTTAAGAAGAAATAGAAACTGAAGATAGCAAACAGGACAAAAGTTAGATGCCCTAGATATCGCCGCTTGAGCGTTTATATGCCAGCTCCATGAAGACTTTCTTGAGTTCAACATGTGTTTAAAAGACCCAAAGTACTTTGTCGATAAGCTGATATGCAATGCGCTTCACTCTTCATTGAATCAGATATAGCAAGATTACCTTATGCTCTTCAAAATTTGAGTTGCCCTTTGTAACGCCCCTAACCCGTATACGCTGCCAGAATAGGGTTTCAGAGCATTACTACCATTTGCAGATCACTAAAAAAAATTCACTTAAATACTTATCAATTCAATGCATCAATAAATATATTACCATTCAATCAATGGCTTGGCACTTGCCTAAGCATCAACAATAACACTTGTTAGTGTACTTACACATATTTCATATAAATTCTTATTTTCTCAATATGTCATATTTGAATTTAATACTCGTCTTAACTTATATATTTTCCTTATGTTAACATATAAAAGATAATCTCATATGTACATGTCATGATACATATCATTCTCTTACCGTTTCTTTAATAACATATATCATTCATTTCATTATATCAACATTTCATACACCATCATTTCCTTATATCTTAGGTATAGTTATTTCGGTAATAGTTCGTATTAAACTTAACATAATTTAAATTCCATATACCTATACTTATTTCATTTATCTATCTTATAAATTATTTCATACAACTATTTTGTACATTTATTTCCATATAACCAATTCCGGTAAACATTTCACATTACCATTTTGTATAACCATTTCATTTAACCATTTGTTATATTACCTGAATATTAGTTGTTCAACAGATATCTTGGCGTTTCTCTTCCACGATCTTATTTATATCTTCGACATGATGCCATAGTGTCTTTCAACTATGGTCTTACTCATTTTCTGTCATGTTGCCATGGTATTTTTCAACCATGGTCTTCTTTCGTTTCGGTCATGTTGCCATGGTATCTTTCAATCATGGTCTTACACATTTCATGTCACGTTGCCATGGTATCTTTCAACCATGGTCTTACACATTTCATCTCAGTTGCCATGGTATCTTTCAACCATGGTCTTACACATTTCATATCAGGTTGCCATGGTATCTTTCAACCATGGTCTTACACGCGTTTCATATCAAGTTGCCATGGTATCTTTCAACCATGGTCTTACACGTTCATATCAAGTTGCCATGGTATCTTTCAACCATGGTCTTACACGTTTCATATCGAGAGCACACTCCGCATGAACCTCATCCTTACGGTGGGATTACAGTCCAGGCTAAATCCACAGTAATATAAACTCATAGAGTATTGTCGGGATTACCACCGAGGCTAAATCCTCCTGCAGCGACAATTACTCTAATGAGCTTTGATCCAATTACCAGTCAAAGCTAAATTCAGACCTAATTCGGATTACCCGTCGGGCTAAATCCATTTTCCACATATTCTTGGGAGGGCTATGTCAGGATAGGATCACCCGTCAGGGCTAGATCTTTTTACCGTCAATTCTTTTCAGAGATCCATCGAAATTTCCTTTCATTCAATCGGGATTTCTTTCCCTTTTTATCAAATATGTCAATGTTTCATTAATTTTCATATAATGAACATTCAAATCATATTCACATCAATAACATACATTTCAAGTATTTAAGAATATAATTCAAGTTACATGAACTTACCTCATTGATTGTTCGTGTTTATGATTTCATTATTACGATATATTTTCTTTTCCATGATCAAGTCTCGTATTTGTGTCGTCCAGGATCTTTATAAATAAATTTGATCATCATTTTCATTCATTTCATATTCTAATGCATTTAATTAATACTCTAAGCAAAGTTACCATTTTGCCCCTAAACTTTTAATTAATGACGATTTCATCCTTAGGGTCAGGAAAATAAAATTCTTGCAATTTAATCCTTATTTCCAACTATTATTCTCATATATATTGATAATGATCCATGAATTCTATAAAATATCAAAATTTTCCATAATTTCAACACTTTTCAATTTAATCCCTAAAACATGTTTTCCCCGATCTTGAACTAAATTGATAATTTCAAGTTAAATTTTGTAATTTAAATAATAAAATAACCTATTTCATGCAATTTAGTCATTTCTGACATTTTTACAAAATTGCCCATAAAGTTTTACTTTTATTCAATTTAGTCCCTGAGCCTAAAACATGCAAATTAGCCATGCTAGATGAATATTCATACATATTTTCCTCCTCCTCCTCTCCATTCCACATCCTTAATTTATACAACATGCAACAAGTAACATTATCAATAATTTCACTATTTACTTATATGTTCATTCAAAACTGTCTATTTGCGTCATAGTCACTAAATTATTTATATATTAAGCTACAGAACTCAAAATTAAGATCCGTTAATTTTTTCCTGAAAATAGACTCACATGTATTCTTACCATAAAATTTTCAGAATTTTTGGTTTAGCCAATTAGTACAGTTTATTCATTAAAGTCACCCCTGTTCTGCTATCTGACAGTTCTAACCCTTCTTCACTAAAAATTTATTATCTCCTTGTACAGAATTCAAATGATGTTCTAGTTTATTTCTATTAAAACTAGACTCATTAAAGATTCTATACATATAAATTTAAGCCTATAATTATTTTTCTTCATTTTTTTATGATTTTTCAAATTCTGAATAGGGGAACCCGAATTCATTCTGAACTTGTCTCACAAAATTCATTATATCTCAAAATTCAAAAATCCATTGCTTACACTGTTTCTTCTATGAGAAACTAGACTCAATAAGATTTAATTCCATATTTTGTTCATCTTCTAATTCAATTTATACAATTTATGGTGATTTTTCAAAGTTAGACTACTGCTGCTGTCCATAACTGTTTTAGTGCAAGATATTAATTACCATGTTATAACACCCTTATTTTCTTTTTCTACATCATTTCTCATCACTTTCTCTTATTTTCTTTTCACTAACATATCAAGAACATAGGACCTTATGTAAGAAAACTCTACTATAATATTATTTCCATGATTTATCAACAATAACAAACTTAAAAACATATTAAAATCTTGATGTACTTACCTTATTCTCTTGATACCAATCTTTAACTTGATTTTCTCTCTCCTCCAGCTTCTATTTCTTGAATCCAACTTGATATTCTAACTCCCCATGCTCTCCTTAACATTTTTCTCTCTTGGTAGCTATGGAAATTCATTTGATTTTTGGGTGAAAATGGTGAATTTTTGATAAAAGGACCAAATTGTAAAGAAAGTAAAACTTTCTTTCTTCCTCTCTTTCTCTCACGTTAGTTTGCATGGAAAGGAAAGATGATGAAAATTCTTCATCTTTCTTTCCTTATATACTAAATAAATAATAATAAAATAATATTAAATATCTCATAAAATATTAATAAAATAATATTTATCTAATTAATTAATTTAAAATATCATTAACATAATCATTACATTCTAGAATTCTCTCTCTTACTAATTGACCATTTTGACCTTCATGATCTTTTAGAATTCCATCCTTGAGTCATCATTTAATTTGGTAAAATTGCAATTTAGTCCGTCATAGTTCTTCACTTATTCAATTTGGTCCTAATTCATCCATTTTCCTTAGTTTCTAGATCATTCTACCCTTAAAATATTTACACTATTGGTCCTTTAACTTTTTCATATTTACACTTTAACCCTTTAAGTCTTGAGTATTTACTCTTAGGCAATAAAACTTTTCTGACTTTTACAATTTAGTCCTTTCCTGAATCAAGATATCATAATTTACTTCCCAATGTTGCCATAACTCAAAACTTCCCTTTTTATCACTTTATTTCCTTATTTTATTATATCAAGAATAATATATTACTGTAAAGATTTTCGGGGTATTACACCCTTTCAGGTTTTCAACTCAAAACCCCCTTGGTCACAAGGTGCCCTTTGCGGGTTTTCGCCTTGGCCTCTCTATTTTTTTTTTGAAAACTCAAGGCGCCCTTTGTGGGTTTTCACCCTGAATTCTTCTCTCCTTTAGACAAAGTACTTTTTGACTGAGTCTGAATTCACTGGATTGGGTAAACTCTTCCCATCCATTTCTGTCAAAATCAATGCACCTCCAGAGAAAGCCTTCTTCACGACATATGGCCCTTTCCAATTTGGCATCCATTTTCCTCTAAAGTCCTTCTGAGTGAGAAGGATCTTTTTCAGCATAAGTTCCCCCTCGTGGAATTCTCTTGGTCGCACTTTCTTATCGTAAGCTCGCATCATTCGCTTCTGATACATCTGACCATGGCGAATAGCTTTTAGCCTCTTTTCTTCAATCAAATTTAATTGGTCATACCGCGATTGAATCCACTCAGCCTCATCCAATTTTATTTTTGACAAGACTCGAAGAGACGGTATCTCTACTTCAATGGGTAACACTGCCTCCATCCTATAAACCAGTGAGAAAGGAGTTGCCCCAGTAGAGTGCAAACGGTAACTTCTCATGCCAATCTTTATAGGTTTCAGTCATTTTCCCTACTATCTTCTTGATGTTTTTGTTAGCAGCTTCCACTGCCCCATTCATCTTTGGGCGATATGGAGATGAGTTATGATGCTTAATCTTGAACTGACTGCAAACTTTCGCTATCATTTTGTTGTTCAAGTTCAATGCATTGTCTGATATAATCCTCTCAGGCATCCCATACCGACAAATGATCTCTTTCTTCAAAAATCGACTCACAGTCGATTTAGTAACATTTGCATAAGAAGCAGCCTCTACCCACTTCGTGAAGTAATCAATGACCACAAAAATAAAGCGGTGCCCATTTGAAGCTTTTGGTGATATTGGCCCAATGACATCCATACCCCACATGGAAAAAGGCCATGGAGAAGTCATAACATGTAGAGGTGAATGTGGTACGTGAATCTTGTCTCCATAGATCTGACATTTATGGCATTTCTTGGCATAATTGATGTGATCCCCTTCCATAGTAGACCAATAATATCCAAACCTCATGATTTGTCTTGCCATTGTGAAACCATTAGCATGTGTCCCACAAACACCCTTGTGAACTTCCTCCAAGATCAACTTAGCTTCTACAACGTCAACACATCTCAACAATACTTGGTCCTTTCTTCTTTTGTACAAGATATCCCCGTCCAAAACATAATCACAAGCTAATCTCCTTAAAGTTCGTTTATCATTCTCAGTTGCCTGTTCTGGATATTTATGATCTCTTACATATCGCAATATATCCTGATACCAAGGGTTATCATCTTTTTCTTCCTCCTCAATATTACAACTGCTAGCTGGAGCCTCAAAGATACTCATCTGAATGGGTCTCATCTCTTCCTCTTTATTCACTCTAATCATTGAAGCCAAGGTTGCTAGAGCGTCTGCCATTTGGTTTTCGTCTCATGGGATATAACTGAAAGTGATATCATCAAACTCCTCAAGTAACCCCAAAACTACCTTTCGATAATTAATCAATTTAGGATCCCTTGTCTCCCATTCACCTCTAAGTTGATAAATTACCAATGCAGAGTCTCCATATACTTCCAAGGTTCTTATTCCTCGCTCTATAGCTGCTCGGAGTCCCATGATGCATGCTTCATACTCAGCCATATTGTTTGTGCAATCAAAATCCAACTTACATGTAAATGGATAATAATCGCCATTTGAGGATACCAGGATTGCCCCAATTCTATTTCCTACTACATTGGATGCCCTATCAAAACTCATCTTCCAAGAATAATCCTCTGTAATTGCCACATACATCAACTCCTCATTTGAAAAATCAAAGTTCAACGGCTCATAGTCTTCTAAAGCTCTACTAGCTAAAAAATCCGCTATCGCACTTCCTTTTATAGTTTTCTGGCTTATATAAACTATGTCAAACTCTGAAAGCAGAATTTGCCATCTCGCCATTTTCCCATTCAACACTGTTGATTCCATCATATAATTCAAAGGATCAAGTTTTGAAATAAGCCAAGTGGTATGATATAGCATGTGCTGTCTTAACCTTTGAGTCGTCCAGATTAAAGCACAACACAATTTCTCAATCGGCGAATATCTCATCTCACACTCTGTAAATTTCTTACTAAGGTAGTATATCACCTTCTCCTTTCTTCCCGATTCGTCATGTTGACCAAGCACACACCCCATGGAATTACTAAACACCGACAAGTACAGAATTAATAGTTTATCTGGACTAGGTGGAGAGAGTACTGGAGCATTTAGCAAGTATTGTTTGACTTTATCAAAGGCATTCTGGCATTCCTCATTCCAAGTACGTTGGTTGTGTTTTCTAAGGAGGTGAAATATAGGGTCACATTTCTCAGTTAATTATGAAATAAACCGAGCAATATAATTCAATCTCCTACTTCCTTCTGAGTACGTGATGGAGGCAAATCTCGTATGGCTTTAACTTTATCTGAGTCAACTTCTATTCCTTTTTCGCTGACCACAAAGCCTAGTAATTTCCCGACCTAGCCCCGAAAGTACACTTTTCCGGATTAAGTTTTAACTGAAACTTCCTTAATCTCAAGAATAGTTTCCTTAAAACTTTAATATATTCTTCCTCCGTTCGAGACTTGGCAATTATGTCATCCACATACACCTCAATTTCCTTGTGCATCATATCGTGAAATAAGGTCACCATAGCCCTATGGTATGTTGCCCCTGCGTTCTTCAATCCAAAAGGCATTACCTTGTAACAAAAGGTACCCCACAATGTTATGAAGGTGGTTTTGTCCATGTCCTCGGGATGCATCTTTATCTGATTGTACCCTGAGAAACCATCCATGAAGGAGAACAACGAATATCCCGCTGTATTGTCTACCAAAGTGTCTATGTGTGGTAGAGGAAAATTATCCTTTGGGCTAGCTTTGTTCAAATCTCTGTAATCAACGCACATTCGTACTTTCCTACCCTTCTTAGGAACTGGTACAATATTAGCTACCCATTCAAAGTACTTCACCTCTTGTAAGAACCCTGCATCGAACCGCTTCTTGACTTCGTCCTTTATTTTCAACACAATATCTGGCCTCATTCTTCGCAATTTCTGTTGGACTGGCTTACAATCCTGTCTTATCGGGAGACGATGCACCACAATATCGGTATTTAACCCTGGCATATCTTGATAGGACCATGCAAAGATATCCTTGAACTCACGTAGCAACTCAATCAGTCCTTGCCTTGTGTCTTCAGCAATATGCGTGCCAATTTTCACTTCTTTCCCTTCCTTTAGGGATACATTCTCTATCGCCTCTTTCTCATGTGGCAGGATTTGTTTCTCCTCCTGTTTTACCATCCTCAAAAGATCTAAAGACACATCACAATCCTGGACATCCTCGAAATCCTGATATTCTTCTAAACACATGTCTTGCTCGTGAGAGAAATCAGGATTTGGTATATCAGTGCTCATGTCATTGATATCTAGGGATCTATGAAGTATAAAGAATATACAAAGAATGAATGAATTTAAGAATGATTATTTATTTGCTATGAATGAAAGAATAAGAATTGCCAAAATTTAACGGAATATTGGTTGATAAAAATGAAACAATACTCGGTCGAATTGATAAAAGTTATGTCTTATTATAAAGATAATAGATGATCATAAGCCTATTTCACAAATGTAATTCTATTACTCCTAGGCTCTAGAGTAACGAGAATGTTTCGAGAATTACTCTGAAGAATTCCTAAAGACTACAGGAAATTCCTCTGCAGTCCAATTATTCAAAGAGCTTCCCGGTTCGTAAGGACGAATACCCTCAAGGTTTCATTGTCTTGATCCTTTCTCTTGTACAACATTAATCTGATGACTTTTTTCTACGAGTAACCCTCTCGATATGAAGGTTCGGGATATTAGAGGGAATGTCATCGGCTCCCACTCCACTTCTCTTCTATTGAGGCATGCCCTTCTTTCCTCTTGGCGCTTCTCAATTTCCCTCCTCCTTTGCTTATAATCTGGTTTGAAACCTAGACCAAAGCGATCTCTCTTCTCTTTAAGTTCCGGGATTTGAGTCCCTCATTGTAAATATTTTTCTAACCCCCTTTTTGGTGATGCTCGCCTTCCTGCCATCATTTGTAGAGCCATCCTCGTAGCTCTTGCTATCTTTGGCACCGGTAACTCACTCCCTTCTGAAATGAAGGTTGCATTTACAAATTCTAATAAACGAAAGGAACACTCAATAGACTATTCGTTTGTCTCGACATAAGGGGCCCTGCTAGTGATTGCGGCTATAATGTCCTCCTCTGCATTGATGGTTACTAACCGTCCATCTGTTACTAACTTCAATTTCTGGTGCAATGATGAGGGCATCGCTCCCGCAGAGTGTATCCATGGCCTGCCTAGTAAACATTTGTAGGAAGGCTTAATATCCATCACCAAGAAATCTACTTCATATATATTCGGCCCAATTTCCAAAGGGATGTCAATCCTTCCCATCACCTTCCTTTCTGTACCGTCGAAGGCTCTTACCATATTTTGACATGTCTTCATGTGAGAATCGTCAATGGGTAATCTGTTCAGGGTAGATAACGGTAGAACATTCAAGGCCGATCCATTATCAACAAGCACGCTTGGGAGTGTGTACCCCTTGCATTGGGTAGTGATGTGCAAGTCCTTAGTTGACCCCTGCCCCCCGGTGGGATTTCATCATCATTAAAGTAGATGAAATTATCTGCACTAATGTTGTTCACCAACCGGTCCAGCTTGTTAATAGATATGTCGTGTGTGGCATATGTCTTATTAAGCACCTTCATCAATGCCTCCCTATGCCCCTTAGAACTCAAAAGTAGAGCCAATACTGATATGCGACCTGGCTGTCTACGCAACTGCTCAACCATTCTATACTCGCTATGCTTAAGGAACTTTAGAAATTTCTTAGCCTCCTCCTCTTTTACTGGCTCCTTGACAGGCATTTCAGCCTCTTTCTCCTTCTCCGTACTGGTATTTTTTATTTTTATGAGCTTCTCTCTGATGCCCACCGTATCATACCGCTTCCCACTCTGCGTATGGGAACCTTCAACTTGTACATCCTTAGACGTTCTTGCTACATCTTCCTTCTCCGGCATTGATACCTGACAGTTTTAACTCTATGGTACCTTCTTGTTATCCTTATAAGGAAAGGACATAGGTTTATGGATAATGACTTCAAGCACCGTTTGCACCCCCACTTCATTATTCCCCGGTAGGGAAATAATAATCCTTAGCCAGCTAGTTCCTTTTTGTTCATCCTCCAGCGCATATATTTGTTTTTCATAAGAGCTACCTTTAAAAATTTGTAACTCTTTATTGTCCATAAAGCCTTGCACCAAGGCCTTGAATTCTTTACAATCTTGAATTTCGTAGAACTCACCATAGTTCCTTGTTTCTTCTCTCTCATTTTTAGAGGTTAACATACCTCTCTTCGTCATCTCCTCCCAAATCACTCTCATAGGCATCCTTACCTTAGTAACATCTTCTTTTATTCTTCTTTTACTGGCTTCACCAATGGCATTCATT
Organism: Gossypium anomalum; assembly: GCA_025698475.1. Lineage (NCBI taxonomy): Eukaryota > Viridiplantae > Streptophyta > Magnoliopsida > Malvales > Malvaceae > Gossypium > Gossypium anomalum. Next base: position 86,148,186 of record CM046966.1, read on the forward strand.
CCTTGGTCACCATGATTTGGCAATGGGTTTTCAGTACTAGGGGATTGTCGAACTTCACTACCCCCACCTCAATAAGCCTCTCTACGGCCTTCTTGAAACCGGTACAGTTTCCGATGGAATGGCCTGGTATTCCAGCATGGTATTCGCATCTAGCGTTGGCGTCATACCATTTGGGATATGGAGGCTATAATGGTTTCAAGTGGAAAGGAGAAATAGCATGTGCATCGTATAAGCTCTGATAAATCTCACGATACGTCACAGGTATGGGTGTGAATTGTATCCTTTTAGGATTCTGCCTTGTACCCAACTCTTTCTTTTGAGGGTTTTGTTGCTCAACCGCAGCTGTTTTAGGTTGACCAACTGTGATTGCTTCCGTGTTGTAGGTACTTGTGTTATTCACGTTACCATATTTTCTCCTTGGGGCCGATCTTTTGGTCGTTTCCCCCTCAATTTTACCACCCCTTATGGCATTCTCGATCATCTCTCCTGCCATGACTATGTCTGCAAAACTTTTGGTAGTGCTTCCAATCATGTGAGTAATGAGTGGAGCTTTCAGAGTGTTGATGAATAACATGGTGGTCTCCTTCTCCAGCAGTGGTGGTTGAACCTGCATTGCCACCTCTCTCCACCTCTGCGCATATTGCCTAAAATTCTCATTAGGCTTCTTCTCCATGTTTTACAGAGTGATCCTATCAGGAGTCATGTCAGTCACATGATTATACTGCTGCATGAAGGCTTGCGCAAGATCCCTCCATGAATTTATTCTAGCCCGGCTCAACTGATTGTACCACCTGGCTACCGCTCCCACTAAACTGTCTTGGAAACAATGGATTAATAGCTGATAATTGTTTACGTACCCGGTCATCCTTCTATAGAACATCGTGATGTGAGCCTGTGGGCAAGTAGTAACATTGTACTTCTCGAACTCTGGCATCTTGAATTTGTGAGGAAGCACCAAATCTGGGACCAAGCTTGGATCTTTGGCATCAACTCCATGATGCCCATCAGCACTTTCTAAAGCTTTAAATTTCTCCTCCAACCATCAGCAACATTCCTCCAACTGTTTTGCAGCTTCGGCTCTCAAATCTTCTTTTTCAGCTATATCCAAGTCAAAAATGAGAGGATTGGTAGGGTTATCACGCAAATTGAATCCCGAGCTAGTTGGATAATTCATATGGATCCTAGCATCAACCGGTCCATGTTGAGGCCTTATATTGACAGATGGTCTTTTAGGAGGTGTCTCAGTTTGTGTAGGCCCGTGGAGTGGAGTAAAGCCTGGAGGATGATCCTCTTCCTCCTTACCAGTGATTTCCATAGGGGCCTTTCCCTTATCAGTGGCCCTCAGCAACTGAGCCATCTCAGTCATCATATTCCTCTGAGCCTCTAGCATTTGCTCCCTCATGTCATTTTGCATCTTGGCCAATTGCTCTTGTAATTGGTCCTGTATGTCCTTTTGTAGCTGTTTAAACCTTTGATCCATATTCCTAGATTTTGCACGAGTTCTGTACTAATGTGTGGTTTCTAGATTTTCTTTTCTACTTCTCTGGTAATTTTAACTAATTAGGGTCTTTCTATAACCTTGAATGCAAACTATGCGATGAAATGTTATGAGATGCAAATGCATGAATGCAAAAAAGCACATCGATTCTGATTCAATCTCATTTAGAAAACTTTATTTAGAAAAAGAATATCTTTACATATAAGAGAATTACAAATATGCTTTCGCCCTAATGCCCAAATTTTTAACTCTATCTAATAAAAGGGCTAACTCTTGACCTACATCTGACGATGACTCATGCATCGTACTCAATACGTCAGCTCGTACTGCCAAGTCTCTAACGTGTTCAGCTACCTCTCGGATCTGAATTATGGCTTCTCTAATAAGGTAATCTCTATCTCTGGCTTGTTCTTTAGACTGGCACATTTCTCCCTTTAAATAATCCTCTCGTGCCTCAAGCTGCTCGATAAAAAGCTTACTATCTTGCAATGCTGATTCTAACTCTTCAACTTTGCCTTTTAACTTCTTTACCTCTACCGTGGAATCACGACTTCGTTGCAGATGAAGGGATCGCCCAAGCTCAGTCACCTTAGTTTTCAACCCTTGATTTTCTTTCTTTAAGGTCAAATTCTGTAATTGCATCTCTTAGAACTTCCTCTCCCAATATTCGGCTTTGGACTTTTCCTCTCGGACCTCTTTCTGCAACTGATCTGAAGACCCTCCTATTCTTGCTTTCTTCAAAGATACTTGTGCCTTTTTGTAATGCTCCTTTAAATCATCTCGATCTTCCTCAATCTTCTTTTTTTTCCTTCCTTTCTTTTCTTCTTCGAGCTTTGCTATCCTTTTTGTCGAGCTCCAAGTTCTTTCTTTCGAACTCTTGCTTCATAATTTCTAACTCCGAGGGCATCTCTTGCAAATATTCCTCCATCGATCAAGCTCCTTCCACGCTTGGCCTAGGGATGTTATCATTAATCCTTCTACCTCTCCACTCGACGTACCCCGGAGTCGTAACAGGGCTAATAGCTACTCCCTTTAATCGACAAGTTTATTCCAAGCACTAGAGATCTCATTGACCTTCCTCTTGTAGTTAGCTCCTCTATATACAAACTCACTTTGAACTAACCCGTAAGTTATCGGTATGAACTGTCTCAATCCATGTTGCCTCAACACAAGCAAAGGAGCATAACCAATGGCACCCCAAATTCCCAACAAAGTGACCCAATCAAAACTGCCGCATCGGTAAAGAATCTCACCAGGAATCATCCATAAAGCCCTCCACTCCACATCCTTTGATTGCAGGTTCTGAAGTAGTGCTATCCAATTTTTTTCAGGAACATCAACTCTCCTAGTTGAAGCTGCTATGTCCTTCAACGGGGAGTAATCCTCGAAGAAGACCCGGTAAACCACCCTTTCTATCAATCGAAAGTGACTGTAGAACCAAGCTAAAAGTAACTGAGCACAACCAATAAACCTGCCTGCACTGGTCCTCCTACACGCATTCAAGGACCTGAATGTATCTGCCAAAATCGTAGGAACAGAAGTGACCCGTTTGCTAAGTCGATGGAAGAGATCCTTGGTCGCCTCGTCCACATACCCCAAGGCCTTGGGGAAAACCATCAATCTATATAAACTTAAGGCAAAAATGTCTACCCTCTTTGCCTCGTCTGGATGTGTCTGAATCAGATTTTTCAAAGCTCCCCACAGAATGCACTTACTCTCTCCCTTTTCCTTAATTCTAGCCATGATTCACTGCTCGCTCATCCCTGTAATGGTCATCAACTTCTTACCAAAGGTTGGGATACAAGCAGCTCGAGAATAAATCCTATCACACTGAAATCTAGGACACCGAAGTAAGGCATGTACTCTTCCACAGTAGGCACTAAATCTACCTCCCCAAAGGTAAAACAACTGTATGCTAGGTTCCAAAACTGAACGAGAGCTCGAAACAAGTTCTCATCAACCTTAATATCAGACAAATAGGGCAAATCTCCGTTCTTACCGTAGAATGATTGCTTGGTCTCATTGCCCCACTGATCCCAAATCGCCTTAAGCTCCTGCAGATTATTCTATGTGACACTGATGCGAGTGTAGTCTGACAGCTCTGACATATATCCCACAGTTATGCTATCCCCTTTTCCTAGCTAAATTTGCTCAGACCATCTATGGACGTTAGCGTTGCTCTTCACTCTATCAAGAAGTTCGTTCTCCATAATAAAACTTTTTAACTTAGAAACTGACCGTGAATCGATACCTTTTAAATGCGAAATGACATGCAATGAAGAAAGGAAACAGTCAGTATCACACAATATAAACTCAAGAATGATATGTGAGGGTAGTATCTAAAGTATAATTCTAACTAAGTTGAGGTCTTACAGTTTTTCTATATGAGGTTTTAGTTCTAAAGTAGAGGTATCTGAACCAGCAGATTCCTCGATTCTCACCCATCATAGGCTCATTTGAATCGAGTTCAGTTCAGGAGAATACATTTCCCTATGGCTACACGGAGATGAAAATCTCACGAAACCATAGGTACTGATGTATCCTGAAAGTGATCCACTATCCTGCACGGAGGCGAAAACCTCACGAAGGTGTAGTTTCTCACTCCCACTTAAGGGTATGATCACAACGGTCATGCAAATGCAATGTGTATCAGAACATATACAATAATACAAACACATGTAATGCAAAGAGGATTGAATTTTAAAATTTTTCAAATTTTCGACATTAAGACAAAAGGTAATCAATTATACGGCTTGACTCTCTTATTGGATTCCCCAGTGGAGTCGCCAAGCTGTCGAAACCATTTTTAAATCAATTTTTGGAAAATGGGAATCGACTTTAAGAAAAACGAAAACGGGAGTCGCCACCAATCTTTTAGGTGTGATTGGATCACCTTATAAAATGTTTTATTTTAAAACATTAATTTTGTTCTACGAAAGTCTTGAAAACGGATTCGGGAGTCGATTACGTACGAGGAAGGGTTAGCACCCTCGTAACGCCTAAAAATTGGTACCTAATTGATTATCAAGTGTCTTTAATGTCAGAAATTTAAAAGTTTTTAATATACAATCCTCTTTAGAATATTTTAATTTTGAAAATTAGGGTTCACTTTTATCAAATGAATCAAAATATTACATCCAATAAGTTAGGAAGCAATATTTTTAAGACATTCGAAGCTAAGCTAGCCCTTTTTGAAAATCCTTATCTCAAAATGACAAAACGCCATATCCAGTAAGTTAGGACACAACACTTTGAAATTCCAAGATAGTTGCTCGTATTTTGAAAACCTTAAAAACTTAGAAGGGTGCTTGACTATTCGAACTCAACGAGAAAATTCGTAACCCAGTAAGTTAGGGCACTACCTTTCTCGAATTTTCCAAATACGAAGCATTGCCTTTTTATTTTTGAAAACTTTTGAATCTCGTTTTTAATTAATGCATGAAGAACCATATATACACACTATAACATGTAAGATAGCATATTACAATAATAGGTAGCTAAAACATGCATTTAAATAATATGATAGCAATAATATATACGTCCTATACTAGATACATACATAAATATAGCAAATCTTAGTTATATAAAAACATACATATTAAGATATACATAGCATATATTGAAGATGAATAAGCAAAATATACGAACATATAAAGTAATAATTAATTTAAAAATGATGCATGATAGACAATTAGACATATAAATATATATACAAAACAAATGTGATAATAATAAAAATAATAATAATAATGTAGTAACATATATAGATCAAACAAACAACACTTAATAATATTATGAAACTAGCATTTAATATAAATGATATAAAATATAATAATATATAAAAGATTTAATACGTATAAAATAAAGTGAGTAATTATTTAAAAAATATACATATATAATTAAATTAAAATACAATATTTAATAATACATGATAATAATATAGATAATATATGTAATAAAAAACAATTTTATAGTACATGGTATAAAGTATAAATTTTTTTTTTAAAAACATGAATAAATAATTAATAGAATATATAATACCAATTTTGTACAAAAATCTATCAAAATAATAATATACAAAAATACATAATAAATGTGATGTAATAATAATATAAAATAACATATATTAAAGTGTAAAATAATATAATAATATAAAATAGTATTATAAATATTATGTAATAAAATAAAATATAGATATAGGTAAATAAATAAATATAAATAAAGTTTTTTTAAAAAAGGACTAAAATTGAATTAAAATAAAAAAAATCAGAGGCTAATTTAAAAAATTTTGGGCCTAATCGAGATGCCCATTAAAATTCTAGGTACTCATTGGGAAATTTTCCCTTATCCCCAAAACGGCACCGTTTCAATACAGGCCTTAAAGTGGCCACTGTTGGGATTAAATTGAAATAAATATAAAATATTAGGGCCAAATTATAATAAAAATAAAATAAAATTTTAAAATACGGGAGGATCATTTGGGCAATTAACCCAATTTACAAAAACACGCGGATCCTCCCCGGGTTATCTGGTCAACACGCGGATCCTTAGCTTTAATACGACGTCGTTTTAGGCTTATTGGATTAAACTAAAACGGCGTCGTTCTATTAAGGATATAAAAGCCAAATTTTAACCTAAAAATCATTTAGAAAACCGGTTAAAAAAAAACTTAAAGAAATCCTCTGTAGGAGGATTCGGGGTCCGCCTCAGAGCCTCGTCGGGCCTCTGTTCTTAGGCACCTACGCGCCCACGCGCCACCGCGAGGGCCACCACGCACGGTGGTCAGAGGGTTAAAAACCCTCGTCCTTTCAAGGCGAAAACATAGGTAACTCCTTCGTTTCTTTATATTATCAGTTTTTTTTACTGTATATTGATTCGTATACTTCGTTGAAAAAAATAAAAAAGAACAGGATATAAACTTAAATCACCTTTTTTAAAGAAACTGCCTGAGCTTTATGAATATGTGTATGCATCTTTTATTCTCTTAAAAATCGGGTCCCCGTATAGATTTGTGAAGAGGCTTTTAAAGCCTTCTATGAATTGTTTACATTTAGAAAGAAATCTTTAATTTCTCTTTTTTTTATTTGTTTTCCTTTTCTACTGTGTTTTCTTTCTCTTTTTGCAGGCGATCGCGAGAATCACGGTGGTTGCTGGCGTGGACTCGGGCTGACGATGATTCTGCACGATCGGTGGAAATGGCCCTAACACGGTACTGAAATTTCAGCCCACTAGTGGAGGCGTGATCGGTGGCCGAGCTGAAGGGTCGTGGTGCGTTGAAGGGCCTGTGACAATGCATTGATGACCATTGATGGCCGTCTCGATTTTGGGGAACGGGACAGACGCTCCACGAATCTTCCAGAAGCAGTGGTGGCTCGAGGAGAAAAAAGGCAGAAACCTTAGGGTTTCCTGCCTTGGTGTAATAGGCTGGGCCAGTTGGGCCGCTTTAGTCCTGGGTTAATTGTATAACGGGTTTAAGTTTGGGTTAGTTTAAATTTGGGTTTGAAAATTATTGGGCTGAGTGGATAATGGTCTGAGGTTTTAAGTATTTGGGCCACAAACATTTGGGCTTTTGTAAAATGGACTGAAATAAATAAACTTTTATTTATTTATTTTTATTTGTTTATTCATTTATCTCACAGGCCCGGGCAGATTTGGGTTGCTACATTAGAGATATCAGTTCTATTAGAGAGACCATCCCTAGCTACCTCTAAGGCCACCATAGATGTAGGCAAATGAGAGATGACGATGGAAGTCAGTGGAGAGGTAGAAACCTTTAGGTGTGTAGAACCCGAACCTAAAGTGAAGGAAGTGTCCTCTAATAGTGAGCTAGAGTGCCAAGCCGTTTAGGAAGTTTTCGATCACGCGACTAAAAAATAAGATATTTTAATTGGTGTTTGTTTTTAGGTTCGAGACTGAGGATATAAGGCATTTGTGTGACACCCCAAACCCGAAAGGGACAGACTGACCCGAATTTGAAGCATTATATTAGCCTCCTAAGTGACTCTTCGGCTAATGACCACCGAAGACACACCCTGACCTTATACAACCCTAATCTTATCTTATTATTAGTTATTTATTAGCACAGAAGCAAATTATGAGCCAGTTTTAAAATTTTCCTAGGTAATTTAACCTAAGGGAATTTTTGTCATCTTATCACCTATGGTAAAACTAACCCTATTTTAGATCTAAACATTTACTGGTCTTCTTTTAGTCAAAATTATGCAAGCCTAAAAATTTTAGCTTAAATTGAGTTCATTTGCTATGTCTAATTCAATTTTTACTATTAGAGACTAAATTGTAATAAGTACCAACTATCAGGACCTATTCCAATTTACAAATTCAGTGTGTTTCTATCAAATTTTACCTATTACAAGACTAATCCTAAATTATTACCAAGTTTCCTTATCATATAGGGCTCTAATTAGACTCATCAATTTTCAGGATTAAAGCATAACTTTAAATAAATTAGAATACCAATTTAAAAAGACAAAAATTCAAACCCCAAAAACCCACACGGCCGTTTCACCTACCCACACGCCTGTGTGCAACCCCTCACATGCCCGTGTGAACAAGCACACACCCGTGTGAAAACCACTGCAGCTATTTTTGAGAAAAAACTTGTTTTAAAACTCGATTTTGCATATTTAAATGGCCAATTTAACCCAATTTAACTACGATTAATAACATACATATACACACAACTTCAATTGAATTTAATGACATCAATTAAGACTTATTTAAATAGAAATAGACAATTAATTTCATGCCCATCATACACCGATTAAACCAAACAAGTGACATACCTTAGTCGCTAGTAAGCCACTCCATGGAAGCTTTATTTAAACAATCGTTAGTATAAATTTCATGCTTCACACACCATGTTATTAGTCACCATGTTATCGAGCAACAATATGCCATAAATAAATCAATAATTAAACCCAAACATGCCTTAAAATTATTTTAAAACCATCCAAAATAAATGTCCAATGTCCAAAGTCCAATTACAACCAAAATCAACTGATTCCCAGGAGTTCCACAATACTCGATTACATTTTCTAAAATGCGTAATAAAATCTCTACCAAGCCTAAATCTCTTGGAACTCTCTTGCTCTGCTCCTCAGCTCTTCAATCCCGATGATTATCTGCACGAATGTGAGGGTGTGAGCTTTAAAAAGCTCAGTGAATTTAATAAAAATGAAAAGTAAGTTAACATCCAATTCATACTTAATTCACAACCAATCAATTACCAATTATTAGCCAAAATAATGAACATGTCAATTAAATTTCCCATAAACATTTTCAATACCAAAAATCATCTATTCATGGCATTCAATCATCAATTGATATAGCAACAATCACACAAAAATATATTGGCATTCATTTCTTATGGCTTAATCAGGTGATCATACATTGGATAAACAGATATCTAAACTCCTACAAATATCAAATGCAGTCCACCAAGTTGAGCGGGCCGAAGCACATGCTCCATTATAAAGCCTCAAATAACCCATTAAGTAGATAATCATTGTCAACACTCCCTTATCTACTCCAAACAAATCAGTCCACCTAGAGTCATATGCTCACAATGTCACAAATAAAAGTGAGTACCCACAAATCCTATGGCATGCCAGCTATATCTAATAGATCCACCATGCATGTTGCCAAACATAGTATATAAATCAGTCATTATTATGCTCAGTTTAATGTGACAAAATGATTATGTATAACTTGTAACATAGCCATTTAGCATCCAATTAAATCAAGCAATTCATTCATCAATTTCTCATATTCAGTTACCAATTGTAACACCAACATATCATGATAAAAAATTTCAGCACACATGCTTAAAATCATCCTTAAAATTAATCTAATTAAATAGCATAACACCACCCAAAAACTCACTTACCAATTTTTTTTCAATACATATTCAATTTTTGCACATTTAATACCAATCTTGCAAAATCAACCATTCACCCATAATTAATTAATTTTAATCATTAATTAAGCTACTAAACAAATTGAGGGTCAATTTACCAAATTTCCCTTAAAAACATCCACCACACAATTTTATTCTATCACAATAAGTGTTCAACTAAGCAATTCCAAGCTTTAATTCTGGTTATCTCAGTCCTCTTCAAGATTCGGAGCTTCAAAAGAGGTAAAATAGACATTACCACCTTTTCGAAGCTATAATAAACACAATTTTTAATTAACTATGCTAATCGAAATTCACTCATAAAGATACCTTACCGGATTTGTAACATCAAGTCAAAAACTTGATCCCTCATAAAATCGATCTCTACAACCCTCCTAATCACTTCCAAACATCAATACTAAACCAAATACACATGAACTAAGCATCAATTTCACATTTAAATCAATTTCACAAAAATCTCGAAAATCGATTCATGAAGATGATGAAATTCAGATTTCTTCAAATTACCTCATAAATCATGTTTAATCTTGATCATTAAGACCAAAAACCTTATAATAGATTCATTTTTATTTGGAACATCCATTGATTTGTGGATTTCCTCTCAAAATTCAACATCCACCATTAAAGAACCATGTGTTCTTGGAGGAAGATGACATTGATAAAAATCCTTTAATTGACTCTCAAATCATGTAAAAATATTTCTAATCTTCATAAAAACGAGTTTAGAATTGACGATTACCTTTGATTCGCTTTAAATTCCTTGATTGCAAATCTTGATATAAAAAGCTTGAGAAATTTTAGAATATTTTTTTGCTACTTTTGAGAATAATTTCTGGTGAATTAATAGAGTATTTTGAGAAGGAATTTAGTTAGATCTATCTTTAAAAAAATGCAAAGAAAATGAAATTTATAGCTCTCTAATCTGATGTAAATGGTGTGAAAAGTAAGCTAGATGCATTGTTTTTAAAGCTGAAACAAACCACCAGAATTTAAAAATTGGGGAATTTGCCTAATGGCCACTTCCACATTTCTCTTACTTTTCCAATTGATCCTTTCCCTCCAAAATTTTGAATTTTAAGGTTTATTTTCCAAATAAATACTCTAAATTTTCCTTTGTTTTACAATTAAACCCAATTTAATTAATATTTAAATTTACCTCAAATTAACCCTCAATAAAAATTATTTTAAAATTTTTTTCGACCTAAATTAATTATTTAATTACTTTAAAATTAATTTTCCAAAAATATTTTTATTTTTTCAGATTATTTTTTAATCGATTTTAGATGAAATTAACCTTCTAAATTACATTAAAAATTACTAAGAACACCATAACTTCCTAGTTTCACACTCGGAACCCCCAAAAAACTCGAAACTACTAGACCTGGTTTAGGGATATTACAATCCGTTGAGGAAACGAGTGTAACACCCCTAACCCGTAACTGTCACCGAAATAGGTTAAGAGGCATTATCATACTTATAACTCAATTCAGAACAATCATTTATCTGATAACATCTTATCTTAATCAAAATCATTCATTCACATTCAATATGTACTTAAATTAAGTATACCAAGCTTAAACCATGCATTCGAGACTAAATTGATAACATATAAAAATCCCCCCCCCAAATATTCAAATCTAAATCCCTAAAAATATTTCCCTATCTTTATTTTCTCTCAATCTTTCTTTCAGTCTTCTCCATTTTTCTTTGCAATGTCTATTTTCATGTTGCCTTTTTTTGGTTATTTTTCTTGTTTTGCAGGTATTCTACTCTTGTGGCTTAGAAAACTCACAACTTTATTGACTCCAACAAATCCATCGCAACCAACATGGATCAAATTTCATCTTTCTTCATTTTATTTGCATTTGTTATTTTTGCTATTTTATTTTAGTGTTGATTTGTTGTGGGTAGTTAGTTAGTGCATATTTGATAGTTAGCTTAGTTTAAAAAATAATCAAGATCCCAACACAAACCACCTCTGACTGGAGTATGATTCGGTTAAGTTAAAATCAAAAGATGCCAAAATCTTTTTCTTGTCCATTCAACGAAACTCATATATCCTTGAAAGAGGCTTCGACTCCTCTGCCTCGCATTGCGAGGAAGTTGGGATCTTGTCCATTTTCATCGTTGGATGAATTTCGCCTTTCTTCCAACAACATCAGTTGTCATATCGGTTGTTTTGGAACAAAATTATTTGAAAAAAATAGTGTATGTTCAGAACAAGGTCGTTAACATCTTTTTGCAGGCTATTAGTGACTACTCTTGTAACGACCCAACAGTTAGGGGTGTCAAAAAGTGAGATTTGGGACTCCTTTTTCGTAAAACGAACTTGTAGATATTTTTATTAAATATATAAGAGGTTAGTTTAATAGTAAATTAAATTTTGGATAAGTAATTGCATGAATTTAGGAGTTATTAAAGTACATGGACTAAATTGTGAAAGGGTAAAAAGTTAAATTATAGATTAAAATAAATAAAAGGGAACAAAGTAGCAATTATACCATTAATTAAATGGTTGGATGGTGACCGACCATATTTTAATAAATATGCATATGTATATTATATTTATATATGTTAAATATATTAAGATAACGAATAATAATATAACAATATAATAATGGTATTAAACAACTAAAATCACTTCTCTTATTTCACGTGCAAACAAATTAAAAAGAAAAAAAAGAAAGAGGAGAAGAAGCTTGGACGACACCTTAGGGGTTTTTAAGTTTTCAAACTTCAATTGGTTTGTCAATTTAGTCCATTGTCTTGTAATTTTTATAATTTTTGGAATCCCGATACTTATAACTATCCAACCCATGTTGAATTTTTAGTATTGTTTAAGATTTTAGATGTTGTCATTGTTGAATAGTTTAAGTATTAGGGATTAAATAGATTTTTAAGTTAGAAGTGGAAAAGGATTAAATTGTGGAATTAATTGTTGATTTTAAGCAATAGGGACTAAGTTGAAAAAAATTGAAATTTAGAGGTAGAATTGAAAAATAATGAGCTAAATTTAGCATAGAGTGAAATTAGTATAAAATTTAAGGTTAAATGTGGAGGTTAAAATTAGTCTCGGTTTAGGGACTAAATTGAAGTTTAAGCAAATATTGGGTAAAAATTGAAAATTTAGTATGAAATTTAATTGTGTAATATTAATGTTTTTTAATTGTTTTATTCCATAGCTAATCTCGTACTAGAATCCTCAAGTAAAAATGAGAAGGATAAAATCGATGTCGAATAGCTCAGAATTCACAGTTTGTGTTTCTATAATCCGAACCCTTGTAAATTGTTACATTTTGAACTATTATGCATGGTAAGACATGTGGTGAGTAGTTTGTTAAAATTGGGATGAAACAAATTGAATTGAATTGATGAATGATTATAAGGTGTAATGCCCTAAATTTTTGAGAACTTATTTGCGAGCAGTTGTAGTAATTAAAATTTTGTATCTGTGGTTTTGTGTTCTGCTATTTTGTTTGAGGTCTAGAGTTCGAGTTGCATCATTAAAAGTTTTGTTATTTTATTTTAAACAACCCCTATCATCGTGTTATATAGTTATCTGCAATTCTGTGCAAAGCTATATCAAGAATAAGCTTGTCTGTTCACTGGTTAAGCATTTGTTTGTATTTTGTCTAGTCTCAAGTTCAAATCCCATCGTATCCATTAGGAGAAATTTTTACATGTCAGAAATTGGATGGTGGTTAAGACAATAGTTTTAATGTTTCTTTCCCCACTTTTTCCCTTTCTCTCTTTTTTCTTTCTCTTTTCTATTTTTCCTTCTTTTAGTTCTTCAAAATTTTCCTCTTTCGATTGCATTCAACAAGCGATTATCGAAATTAGTGAAACTCTTAAGTTTTAGGAGGATTTCTGTACGTGAGTTCAGAGGGAGGTGATCTTTTGCGCCTTGTGCCAAGTTAGTACTGTCGAGTTTTCGGTTCTGAGACTTTTCCATGTTGATTCTACTTCAAATGAGATCAGATGTGTGCTGAAAACCCTATTTTTATGAATTTTCATCGCCGAAAAACAAGGGCAAATCCAGGGGGCTGGCATGGGCCCCGGCCCCCCTAAAATGTAAAATTTCATTTTAGGCCCTTAAAATTTTTTAAAAATTTTAAATAAGTAAAGGTAAAATTATACTTTGGCCTCTCCTAAAATTATAAAAATTTGATTTAGTCCTTTACAAATTATAAAGATATAAACTATAATAAATTAAAATTTCATCCAGCCCCCTTAAAAAATTTTTCTAGCTTTGCCCCTGCCGAAAAACATGGCTATCGACGCCACACGGCCAGGCACATAGGCGTGCATGTAAGCCATGTGGGTGGTGTGTAACTCACTGTTCATCAATTTGGGGCCACACAGGCAAGGTACATGGGCATGTGTGGCCATATTAGTGCAGGGTTCACATGGGCAATGAGTGTGTGTCTAGGCCGTGTAACTCACTGTTCATTGTCTTGGTGCCACACGGGCAAGGACATGGGCGTGTGTCCAAGCCGTGTAACTCTCTGTTTGTGATTTAGGACCATACGGCCAGGGACATGGGCGTGTGCCCAGGCCGTGTGAGGCATATGGGCAAGGACACGAGCATGTGTCCAGGTTATGTAACTCATTGTTTATGTTTTGGAACCTCACGGGCATAGGACACGGGCATGTGCCTAGGCCATGTGAACCACACGGGCGTGTGTCCAGGCAGTGTGGCATATAAATCGAGTCCGAATCTCATTTTCCTAATGCCGTGTGTATGGCAGACACTGATCCTGACCTCTTCAATGTATGAATGATTTGAATTCGATTGTGTGAGGGCTTTCTGATGCTCTAGGATTGACATATTATAGCATAACTGTATGTATACTGTGATATCTATTTTTGATATTGAACTGCACTTTGTAAATATAGATATTTGTACATTGCATATGTATGGGTTGGGATATTGTGAAGTAAGAAGTACTATATGGTGTCAGACCTATTTGATGCATTCTGATTTGGTAGCTAAGCTGCGAATCTGTAAACGTTTCAAATAGACACTATATGGTGTGTAGGGTTGGATGGGAATTGAACGCCCTTAATGGTGTGTTGGGATGGCCGAAGATGGTGTGTAGAGGTTGGGGGTAGGAAAACTTGCATATGAAACTAAACTGTTCTGTAGATAAAACCGAACTGCTTCTGCTTCTTATTCTGTAACTAAACTGTTCTGTATCTGAATTGGATTGAGTTTTGTTGTTTAATCGAATCTCAGGATTCAAGAATAATCTTTCAATTGTATTTCACTTGAATGAACTTCTTTTATGCACTGAGATTATAACTCACTCTGTTTTTGATTGGATTTCAGGTGGTTCTCGGACTTGAACAGGTCGGTGCCTCGGGAGCTCTGTCAAGCTTTTATCATTTTTTCTAAATATTACTATTAGGAATTTTAGTTTTCTAAGATATTATGAAGTTTGGAAGGATTTTGTATTTAGTTCATTGTTGTGTTGGATGTTATGCAGTAAATGGTTCATTTTGATTGTGTTATAAATGTGGTGTAACAGCCAGATTTAGGGTTAGTCGGAACAGTGGTTTTAGGACCAAAATCTGAAGTTAAAATATTTATTTTATTATTTTGTTAAGGTTTACAGTATGAAAGAAGGATCGTGTGAGAATTTTGTAAAGAAATTTTACCGTTTAAGTGGTTAATTCGGTAAAAAGGACTAAATCGCGTAAAGCGTAAAAGTTGAATTCTATAAGTTAAAGGTATTAAATGGCTATGATATTAAATAGTGGGAGTCCTTAAGTGGTAATTATCCCATAAATTTTGATAGTGTAATTCTTTGGCTTGGTATTGTTGAAATTTATGAGTTATTAAAGGTTAGTTTTGTAAATTGGATAATAAAGATTAACTAAATAAAATAAAACCAAATTTCATCGTTCTATTCATCATCTTCCACCGAATGTTCAAGGAAAAGAAACCATTTTTTTCTTTAAAGTTTGGCCACTTGAATCTTTGATTAAGGTACGGTTTTTACTCGATTTTTAATGATTTTTATGTTTTTGAGCTCATTGCAGCTTAATCTAGCTAGCCCGTATCTCCGTTTTCGAAACTGTTATAGATTTTGAATGATGTCATTGTTTAATGCTTGGTTTTATAGGTGTTTTATGATATATTATTAAAGGTTGAAGCTAGATTAACAACTTTTATAAAGTGATTTTTGACAAAAATGTCAATTACGGATTTAATTGAGAAATTTGTAAAATCCATGGGTAAATGTGTGAATTATTGAGAAAAATGGGCTGGTATGATTTTAAAGAAAATTCGGCTAGCATGGGCTTGTCCTTAATTGAATGAATTTGCAATTTTATGTGATAAGGACTAAATTGCAAAAATGTGAAATAATAGGGGCAAAAGGGTAATTTTTCCAAAATGTGTAAATTGTGTTAAATTGAATGAATTAATGATTAAATAAGTAATTTTTGTTATTATAAAGATTGAGAAAAATGATATTTGAATCTAGAACGGGGGAAAATAAAGTATTAGATTAGTCGACTTAATTCGTCGTTATAGCGAACGAGGTAAGTTCGTATGCTAATAAATGTACTTAATTTGTGTTATAAATGCTTATTTATTATTGAATTGAATTTAATGCTGAATGGTCATGATTACGAGCAATAATCGACAGAGTATGACATCTGACAGTCCCGTATGAACCTAGGAATAGTATAAGATACAAATGTCATGACATTAGGTTACCGAAATGTGATTACATGTAAGACCATGTCTAGGACATTGGCATTGTATTGTGATTATGTGTAAGACCATGTCTGGGACATTGGCATCGTTAATCGGATTCGTGTAAGACCCTGTTTGGGACAGTGGCATTGATGTGTGATAACATGTAAGACCATATCTGGGATATGGCATTGTACGAGCTATATGTAATTGCCGAGTATCCTTAACGATTCCGAACAGTTCAATGAGCAAATTCAATATGAGAATGAAAGTACAATTGAACTAAGTAATACTGGTACGTACATAACCTATATAAGAATCAAATGAAGGTAATTTGGTAAGTTCTTAGTGTATCATGTATATGAAATGAGAAAGATTCTTGTATAAGTATGTTTCATGCCAAAATGTGTTTATTTGGCTATGATGAGGTATGAATTGAATGATATGTGAGATATAGTTGTTTTAACTAAATATACATATGGCACAAAGAGTGCGAAATACCATTATTTGATGATATTTCACATAATTCACTTGGCTAAAGAAAATGTGATGAAAATTGAATTGAATAAAGTTTATATATATAATTGCAAATGAATATGAAGATGTGAATGAATTGATAAGAAGTATTCGAACCATATGCGTTTTGAATGAATAAACTCATGAAAATCTTGATTAACTATGTGCATGAATTCGAGATAAAATGGTGCAAACATATGAATTATATCATGTTTTGAATAATGGTTTTAAATGCAGTTATTTAATAATATGAGTTTATTACCATGCGAGCTTACTAAGCTTTATAGCTTACTTTGTGTTATTTTTTTATGTTTTATAGTGATTCGGAAGTTTGCTCGGGTTGGAAGTTGGTGGAGATCGCATCACACTATCCGATTTTTTATTTCGGTATTTATACACTTGTGACTTGGTTATATGGCATGTATAGGCTTGAGTTATGTGGACATGTGTTTTGGTAATGTTGAATGTAAATTTGGCAATTGATGCCTATGTGTTTTATTGGTAATTAGCCTTGTGATTTGGCTTAAACGTGGTGATATGTTTTATTGGTAGTAAATAATTATATGAGTATATAAGTTGTGATGTTTGGTCTATGATTGATATGTTAATACTTTGATTGTAAGTTGGTGATTTGAATAGGCACATTTAGGTATGGAGCTGGATGTTTAAATGGTTAGGGATAAGTGTTGAATATGTGAAATTGTGTAATGCTTGGTTTTGGCCTTGTAAATGAATGCCAAGATGATTGGATAAATATTTGATTTTGGTATGTGCTTATATGTGGTTTAAAATTGATATAAGTGATGATTTTGGTTGAACATAGGTTAAGTATTATGGGAAAATTATGGTTGATGAATCATGATATACATGGTATGCTTTGTTAAGGAATTGATGGAATGAAAATGTGCAAATGATGCCTTGTTTTGTAATTGATATATGAATGGATTATGCATGGTATTAATTAGGTAATTGAGTACCAAGTTGAATTGATATAATATGTCTATGAAATGTATTGAAATGGTACCATTTCGGTTGTTATGTGTGCATAAAAAAAGGGTGGCAATTTGGCTTTGCAACTGGCCTATTTTTGTCCACACAGGCAGAGACACGGGTGTGTGTCTTAGCCGTATGCGACATACAGTCATGCTACACGACTGTGTGTCTCCTGGGGTACCTTTTCGAAATAAAGTCAGTATATCCTACAGTTTTGACACGGCCTAAACACACGGGCGTGTCATCGGCTGTGTGGGACAAGTCAACATGTATGCCCTATTTTCACACGACTTGTGACATGGGCGTGTCTGGTGGCCGTGTGAGGCACACGGCCTGTTCACATGGGCATGTGACCTTGAAATCAAAAAAAAATTTTGAAGTTTCCTAAAGTTTGTAAATGTTATCAGTTTAGTCCCGAACCACTTCTAAGCATGTTTTGATTTGATTTGATTTCGATTATGATTGCATATTTGTATGTGAATGAGGTGTGTTGTCTGGTAATGCCTCGTAACCCTATTCTAGCGTCGAATACAGTTTAGGGGTGTTACATGTGGTGTTCGTAGTATCATTAATGTAACTCTCTGGAGTTGATCTGGACGTCTAGGCTGGGTTTAGGGTGTTACATAAGGATTTAAATGTGTATTGAGAAATGGACGTATTTGTATATTTATGATGAATTGAATATATGTTTTAGGAATTGTAATTGTTAATGAATTGAATCAAATGCCTATATGTTACAAATATATGTATATAGAAATGTGACATTGGTTATATTGAAATGTGAAATGAATATAGATGGCATGCCATAGGATAATAAGAGTTCAGGGATTTCTTTGACCTGGATTTGATGAGGCACTGGGTCACAATTTGCTTTGGTTTAACCAATGAGACATTGGGTGGCAATTTATTTAGTGCTAGGCACAATTATTACTACAAATTTATCTGAAGAGGCACTAGGTGCCAAAGTAGTGTGTTGGTTGGGTTCCTGTATCTGTCCGAGTCTGAGTCGTTTTGATAGGGGAAATTAAATAATAAATTTATGTGTTCGATATTGAAATGGAAAATATGAGAAATGAATGTGAGATGAGAAATGAAAAATGAAATGATGAAATGAGATGCGAATTATGAATTGTGAAATGAAATCAAGTATCGATCAAAGAGTTGGATCATGCCATTGTATGAGTTGAGATTAACAAATGCTATATGAAATACAATTGATATGTGCTTGAGCATCTGGAATTTAGTATAACACCCCAAACCCAGCCCAGACGTTATGGTCGAATCTGTGATGCCACATTGGAGTGTGTTTTGAAAAATGTAGTTCCGTTGGAATAGTCAGTTTTGTACTAAAACCTAGTTGTTAAATTAGAAGTTTGTTTAACAAAACATGTGTCATACTAACTTGTTATTACACTTAAAAAATCATTGTTCGTTGCAGAAGCTTTTTTTTAAAACGAGTTGCATAGGGTGATAGTTGAAAATCATTTATCTTCTGAAAACTCGAGTCCTACTGCTAATGGATATAAACCAATTTAAATAAATCCCCAAATAAAAATAAAAACTTAAAGCGACCTTATTACATAAAATTTACCCAAATAAAACTACTTTTACTAATAATCAAAAATGAAAACATAAACAATGGTGTGGCCATCTCCGAGTCCCTCGCAGCACCGACCCGCCTAAGGATTACCTGCACAGATAAACAGATGGGTGAGTTTACGAAAACTCAGTTGTGAAGTCCCATAATAGCAACCAATCAGAGTAAACACAATTTGGGCCTAAGCCTTTTGGGATTTGAGCTAGGGCCTTAGCCCATTCACGAGAATGATGGGCGATGCGGGCTGAGTACATCTCGAATATGATATCAAACAAAGAATCCTACCCTCTCCATCCTCTATACACCATCTCCGTACCAGCCCTACACACCATATGGGGATAAAATCGACTCACTCAACCCTACACACCAATTGCACTCTGCCATTTACACACTAAATCAAGATTTGCAAAGAAAGTCGCGTAAATAGGCTTATAGCTTTTCAGTACATTTCCTCCAAAATCAAATATCCCACCCTATGCAATGCAACATAATATCAATGTACATTCAGTAAAAATGGCATGCTTAAACAGTCATACATCACATAGGGGTAAAACAATCACCTTACCAAACTAAGCGTCCAGGTACACTTACCGGCCCAACAGTAGGTCCATAGTCATCTTGGGTGACCCATGCAACCTTAATAATCAATCGGTGATAATGGGCCCATGGCCCATATTGTGGGCCCACACGCTCGTATGGCCCACATAGCCCAAATTGGCCTTAGCCATGTTGTTCACATAGCCTAGCTCAATAGTAACCACACTTTTGTGTGATTACTTCTGTGTGAGGCCCACAGGCCCATTAGGCCTACATGGCCCAGTTCGGCCCAAAATGGCCCAATACCAATTCGGCCTATGAAAATATTCATGGCCATCTCATCGACCACACGGCCATTTTTTGTCACACGACCTACCACACGGGCACCCACACGCCCATGTAGTGTCGACAACCCACTTTCTAGCTTTTTAACCTTTCGGCTTTTCAGTTTTTTCTGCCTTTGCAGTTTCACATCTAATGGCAGTGTTACACACACCTATTATGGGGTTGTAACCGAAACGCTTCTGAGATCAATGCACCTATGATTAACAACAATCCCTCATTAGCCTAAAAACCATCGTTAATCCAAACCACAATATTGAAAATGATTCATTCGATCCACTGTCACTTACCAAACCAACAACCGCAGATCCTTACTGACTTAACACCCACGTATCACTCAAAAACTTCAACCTTCATAAGAAACATTTGATCGATTCATAAGTATTTAAAGTCCAATAAAAACACATCTCACTTAAAGCACTTACCCCAAAAGTGAATAAACCGCTTGCAATGAGAAGAATAATCGGCCTGAACTTCCACAACAGAATCCACACTCCTAGCAAGATTAAGCAGATCATAAGATGTTTAAACAAAAAGCATACATTCGGTCCCAAAGAGAAAATGAAGGGGACAACAAAAACTTGGCAGTAGAGCTAACAGAGATTCGACTAGAAAAGAAATAATGAATCGACTGTACTTACCCTTACCAATAACTCAAATGACTTTTGGCAATAGTCAATCAAGGAGATTCAGCCAAAGCAAGAAGAACCGAAAGATTTGAGAGAAGAAAGAAGGAGAATCAATGAAGCTAACCGAAACAAAAGCAATAGAGGGGAGTTGATGAGATATTTAGCCTAAAGAAAAAGAAAAAGGTAAACGCTAATGGCTGACTGGGAGAGGGGAAGAATGGAGGTTCGGTAAAAGGTAAGGAAAATAAGGGAAGAAAGGTGAGGGAGAGAGAATAGTCGATCAAGCACAGCACAATATTAGAGAGCAACCCAAAATAGGCCAACACAAAAATACTCAAAAGGTCACAAGTAACATTCGACTACCAACAAAAAGCAAAATTGAAGATGCAAAAGAAGCAGAGAGAGTAATGGCTATTGATATGGAGAGCAAAAACTAGAGCAATTTCGGCACTATGTGGCAAAACTATCCTATGACCGAATAGCTAGGGACACCAAAACAAACCGAATGGTTGAAGGGAATCTCATTTCGGCACCAACTCTTTCACATTTCAAATTCCCCATTTTCCTCCTTAATATACTCTTAAAATCCCTCCTCAAATCCCTCCAAGACCAATTCAAACTCCACTCCACTCAGCAGTGTGTCAGTCACCCTCTACTACCCACACGGCCAGTGCAGCAAAAATAAACACTCCCATGCGTCAGCAGGACTTGAACCTCAGACCTCTTGGAACACTCTACACGCCACTTACCAACTACAGGAAAACAGACTTTTAGCGGCGTTTTTAAGCGCCGTTAATACTTTTAGCGGCGCTTTCGTAAGCGCCGCAAAAAAGGTCGCTATATGCAACGCCGCAAAAATTAGTGGCGTTTTTTTGAAAAAAACGCCGCTAAAGACCAGGACTTTTAGCGGCGCTTTTTTAAAAAATGCCGCTAAAGACCAGTACTTTTAGCGGCGCTTTTTTAGAAACGCCGCTAAAGACTAGGACTTTTAACGGCGCTTTTTTAGAAACGCCGCTAAAGACCAGGACTTTTAGCGGCGCTTTTTTAGAAACACCGCTAAAGGCCAGGACTTTTAGCGGCGTTTTTTTAAAAAACGGCGCTAATTTGCCCAGTTTTGCAATATGTGTTCTTGCACCTATATCCAACCCTCCTGCAAGAAATTCAACCAAAAACAGCAAATATACCATGAAATCCAACCAAAACCCGCAAATTTAGATAATATAAAATTATACGAAAAATATATTATATAAATTGTAAATGAGTATTCAAAATATTCTTAAAATAATGTTAAAAGTTACAAGAAAACAAATGTTTAAGATGGCGGATTTTGAAATTTGGAACATAGTCATCATAGATCAAGTCAGAGTTGGAGTTTATTGTATTTTCTGCTCGCTCTGCCTCCTCATTCACGCCTCCGCTCTAAGTTGAGAAATTTACTCATCTGTGCTAGCTTGTATCTGAACTATCTGATCTTTTAGTCTCTGAACTTCAGCTTGACTTTGACTCCCGGAAGGCATGTAGTGGTGCGAGGTGGATCCAAAATATTGGGTCGGGTTAACACGGATCCTTGAAATCTAACCCGACCATACCTTTCGGGACCCAAAACTTCATTAATAATTCATTATCAATATCCTCAAAATTAACAGAACTATCACCAAGCAGCCGCTTCATACTCTGCCTTCTTATCTTTTAGTTTCTCCTAATAAATCAGTCAAAGAGTTAGAAACGAAATATACAATAAAAAGGAATACAACATAACATTATTTAAATTAAACTAATAAAACATTTAATTAAAAATTATAATTAAATATTATAAATATTTATAATGAATCAATTTTTATTAAGTAAATATACCATAATTTCTCATGAAATTTCGATGTCATCTGAGTTCCATCTTTTTCCTCATAGCGTAATGTCAAAAAGTCAAGGCGCCCAACTTTTGATCATTTGAGGCTTCCTACAATATAGTAGTAAAAATATTATTTAATAGTAAAAAGTCATTAATACTTGATAGAATTAATAAATCCATAGTACCGCGGCCTGAGCTACACAAGCAAAACTTCTCGACCCTGCCGTGTGCGTAAATTTTTGTTTTTGCCTGCTGCTTGTTCCAACTCGCTCACGGTCCTACATAATGAAATTATTATTACGTATATAGTAAATACTATAAACCGAAAAATTTATAAGAGTTTGCAAGTACATAATACCTCTCCTTTCTTTGAATTCCAAAATCGAACCGCATCTTCCCATTGGTACCTCAGCATTCCCGGTGGGATATTTTGCAATTTTTCTTCGAGCCTTATGGGTTTTTTAAAATATTATTTTTTCAAAATGCTTTTATTGTCTCTCCATTTTTTACCCAATGCCTTCTTGATATAGGCATCAGAGACCTCTAAAGCAAACCTCTCCTAAAAAACACAAGTTTAGGAAGTAAATATAGATGAAACTTAAACCAAAGTATTATAATTACATTAACGTTTTGTTACCTTAATATTAGAGAGAGCTTGATTTTTATTGCTATCAGGCATGTTATGCCATGATTCGTAGTTGATGGGCAACTTATTGGCATTTCGTGCTATAAATGCCCAAATAGCCTGCTAAAAGTCGAGCTTCTTGTCCAACAGGCTGACCATGCCTGTTTCTAGTTACTTTGACACGGTCGCTAGAATTTAAGTTATATAAATCTGTTAGGAGCGTACGTCCTCGACCTCTGCGCGTCCCACCATTTTCAGCTGAAAAATAATATATTATTACTATATTGAAATTTAAAAATAAATCAGTAATAAAATTTAATACAATTTGTAAAATAAACTTAACATTACTTTGAAATTCCACAGACTTGTCAAGTGTCTCTAAAGACGCTTGAAGATCCAACAACCTGTCTCATTGCTCAGACTTACTTCTTCCGTATTTGTATTCTGTACAATACTAAGATCTCTTAATCTTCTTCTGGGCATTTTTCCTGCAACACATAAAATAGTTAAAATTTTAGTAAGAAATAACAACAATAGCAAATATAAAATAGTTAAATTATATAACATGACCAATGTTAAAATTATAACATTACATATAAATAAAAATTCATAAAATCTTACTACATCATAAATCGTAAATATCTTCGTCCACATCCTGACGAACCCATTGAAATTGTGTACTAGTACTAGGGATATTTTCATTTAAGTCTTGTTTTGGAAAAGGCAAAGTTTCTGATCTTTCAACGATGTCATCTCTACTTCCATTCCCCATGTCAAACAAGTCTCTAGGGGTGTTTCGGAGTACAACATACCAACCCTCATCAATTGGATCTTTCGAGTAAAAAACTTGTTTAACTCGAGAAGAAAATACATACGGCTCGTCTATCAAATGTTCTCCAGTGTGAATTAATCTAGAGAAATTCACCATTGTAAAACCAAACTGATCATTTTTAATTCCGCGAGCAGTATTAGCATCAGCCCAATCACATCGAAATAAGACAACTTTCCATTTTCCATAGTAATCCAACTCAATAATGTTGGTTAGAAGTCCGTAATACTCCACATTTCCCTCGACAGGATTACTGTCCCTAGCACTAGCGTAACTTGTAATTAAAGAATTAACAACTACTCCACAATTTTGAGTTCTCCTTAATCTCTCACGATATTTGGTATGAAATCTGAATCCATTCATGATGAAGCCACTATATCTTTTTACTACTCGATTCGGACCTTGAGAAAGCCATTTAACTTCGTCATTAACGACATTCCCACTCCAAACCTATTGAATCGAAAGTAAATTGAGTAATTATAAATGTTATGAGAAAACATTATTATTTGTCAATAAAATGTTGAGTTGCATACTGTTTGGCTTAACCATTCATGAAAAGATTCTGCGAATAACCTATTAATCTCGCGATGTTGTAATCTTCGTGAGCATGAACGAGATCTTAAGATTTATTTGTACTCACTATGTTAAAAACATGTTTAATTCGTTAGAAAATAAACAAATCAAAAAAAGATGAATATTTATCATATTCTAGAACTTACTTGTGTAATTGTTCAAGTGCATCGTGGTGGAAAAGAACATATCTATGTGCTCGTATCCAAGATCGGTCATCTAATTCTGTAATTTGAACTTTGCCGATTGGTTCTCCATAACTTTGAAATAAATAAGTTTTGGCCAAGTTAGGATGATTGAGTCCGGCATTTCTACTTGGTCTATTCAATCTTGTTTCAACATCTTCTAAATATCTAGAATAGAATGTCATACACTCCTCTGCCAAGTAGCCTTTAGCAATTGATCCTTTCAGATAACGCTTGTTACGGCAATAAGACTTCAATTTGCTTAGGAACCTAAACACCATATACAACATTATCAAAACTGGTAACTATAGGTATAAAGGTGAATGCCTTTGAAACAAATTAGCACCTTTCAATTGGATACATCCAACGATAGAAAACCGGCCCACCAATTATTGCTTCACGAGGGAGATGAATGACAAGGTGCACCATAATAGTGAAGAAGGAAGGTGGAAAGATCTTCTCTAAATTGCATAATGTCAAAGCGGCTCGATCTTTTACTTTTTCAAGTTCTTCAACATTCAGAACTTTGCCACAAATTGCTTTCATTATATTGGACAGTTCAATTATACAGGACGTTACCCTCTTTGACATACAGCACCGTAAAGCAAGTGGAAGTAGATCTTGCATCAGGATGTGATAGTCATGTGATTTTAATGAATATAGTCTTCGATCTTTAAGACTTACACATCGAGATATATTTGATGAATACGCATTCGGAACCTTTATATCCTTCAACACCGTGCAGAACATTTCTTTCTCTTCCTTTGACATTACAAAAATTGTAGGCGGCAACTGATATTTTCCATTAGGAAGTACTTGGGGATGAAGATCACGCCTAATTCCCATGTGAACTAAATCAAGTCGACTTTGAAGATTATCTTTTGATTTACCATCGACGTTCAAAATTGTCTGGATGATGTTCTCGCAGACATTCTTCTCAATATGCATCACATCAAGATTGTGGCGTAATATGTGATGCTCCCAATAAGGCAACTCAAAAAAAAATACTTCTTTTCTTCCACAAGTCCGCCTCACTAGGGTCATTCTCCTCGTCAGATTCATTATCAGATTCATCCCTCGATCGTCTATTTGTTTTCCTGTTAGATGGTTGATTCAGCTTCCCGTAACTAAAATCCATGTATTTTAACATGAATAAGATTTCAGATCCAATGGTCTGCTCAGGAGCTTTTTTCAACTCTTCAGTACCGTCAAATAAAGCCTTCTGAAATCTATATCTATTATTTTCATCTAACCACCGATGATGCCCCATATAGCAGAACTTCTTCCCATTATATTTCTACTGTGAACACGTTTGAGCAGCACAACAAGGACAAGCATAACGTCCTCTGGTACTCCAACCAGATAAATTCGCATATGCCGAAAAATCATTAATTGTCCACAGCAAAGTAGCACGTAGGTAAAAGTTCTCCTTTCTCAATACATCATACGTCTCAACACCCGCCCATAATTGTTTTAACTCTTCAATAAGTGGCTGCAGATATATGTCAATATCATTTCCGGGGCCTTTCTCTCCGGGGATAATCATAGATAATATCAAAGAAGATTGCTTCATGCAGAGCCATAGAGGAAATTATAAGGAACAAGGACCACAAAGCCAAGTCATCGCATTTGAGGTGTTCATGATTTTAAAAGGATTAAATCCGTCAGATGCTAACCCGAGCCTTACACTCTGAGGATCACTTGCAAAGCTTGGAAATTTATTGTTAAATGATTTCCATGCTAAAGAATCTACAGGATGCCTTAATAATCCATCATCCGTTCGTTGATCATGACGCCACGTCATAAACTCGACTGTCTTTGACGACATGAATACCTTTGAAGCCTTGGGATTAGCGGGAAATATCGCAAAATCTTGTTCGGCTTCCTTCTTGACTGTGGCCCATATTCATCCTCATTAACATCTTCTGCATCTCTATTCATCCAATGAGATTTACCGTAAACATGACAAGACTGTTGATTTCTCCGATCACCCCAATACAACATGCAATCATTTGGGCAACTATGAATTTTGTTGTACCCAAGGCCCAAATCTTTTATCACTTTCTTCATGTCTTTACATGATTGAGGGATTTTTGCAAATGGGAACATTTCTCTCAAAAGCTCTAACAACATTGTCAAAGAGTTTCCGGTCCACCCTCCCAAACATTTTAAGTGGAAAAGGCGAATATAGAATGACATTTTCGAAAATTTTGATCCCTCATAAAGTTCTTCATTCATTTCACCAAGTAACGTGTAGAACTTTACCGCTTCTTCATTCAGTTTTTCATCTGGTACACTTCTTCTCGTTTCCATAAAAGTATTCCCACCGATATTATTATCATCGGATGCAACATAGTTGGCGAAAATGATTGGAAACCTTCACTCCGCATATTAAATGCATCCCGCATCATACCTTCCATGTCATCTTCTCTAACATACTGACGGTAACCAGTATAAGGATAACCTGGATTAATCGTCGGAGAGGCTCCACTAGGTGTACACTCTCCATGGAAAATCCATTTTTTATACCCCCGAATGAAGCCATCAACAATTAGATGTTCGTAGACAACTTCACGATAATGCCAATAGATATTGCCACACTTCTTACACGAGCAGAGAATCATATTCTCTTGGCTTGAATTGTGAAATGCAAAATCTCAAAAAGATTGCACTCCATTTTGATACTCGTTGCTTGCCCTTGAGAAATTCATCCAAGTCCTATCCATTTCGGGAGTTGTAGTTGTTGAAGTCTAAAGTTGGCAATAAGTTAGTTACACATGATGGGTAAGTTGTGTTTATTATGTAAGTCTTGATATGATATATATTTATGTTTTATGTAAGTTATGTAGATTATGTAAGTTATGAAATTTGAACTTTAAACTATATGCTTTTAAGGAAATTATTAGATTAAACTACATGTATTAGTTAAGTTATGTAAGTTGTTATGCGTTATTATGAGTTATGTAATTTATTTAAGTAATGATCAATATTAATACTATTTTGATAAAAATTAGTTATAATATATTTAAACAATGATCAATATTATTATATTGATAAAATTATTTATAAGTGGCCTATCAGTCGTGAAATTTTTAATTCTTTTTAAGGTAGAATTATTTGTAAGCTCCATAGAACTTTGTTTTGAAATCTTTTTTTATACAAATACATTTAAAAATATTAAATATTAAAATCAAACATTATTAATATAAAAAATAGTAATTTGAATATAATAATGTTTTTTCCGAAAGGGTTTCACGAAATTTGTGTTCTTTATTTTTTATTTTTTTTTATTTTTTCACAAGATTAAACTACATGTATTAGTTAAGTTATGTAAGTTGTTATGTACGTTATGTGAGTTATGTAATTTATTTAAGTAATGATCAATATTAATACTATTTTGATAAAAATTAGTTATAATATATTTAAACAATGATCAATATTATTATATTGATAAAATTATTTATAAGTGCCTCGATCGTTGAAATTTTTAATTCTTTTTAAGGTCGATAGAATTATTTGTAAGCTCCATGAACTTTGTTTGAAATCTTTTTTTATACAAATACATTTAAAAATATTAAATATTAAAATCAAACATTATTAATATAAAAAAATAGTAATTTGAATATAATAATATTAAAAAAGAATCATAGTTTAATTTTTATAAGTAAATTAGAAATAAATTAAGGGTATATAAATATTTGATAGTAAATGAGCTCGATAGAACTTTTTTCAAGTCTTTTTGAATTTTTTAAGATTCATCATACGTGGCGTTGTTACACCTAGGAGGATCCATTATATCTTACTGTACTCGATATAAGGCAACCCGTCAAAGTTTCTAGCCTATATACTTTGAATCTTTAAAATATTTAAAATAAGGTTGGAGAGAAGGTCAGCTATTGTTGTAATTTTAATGGACAAGCAAGCTACACGGTAATAAAATTAATTCATACTTATTCATACTTAAGCTGAATCAAATAATAATTAAGTTGAATCAAATATAAAAACTTATTCATACTTATTCATACTTCAAATAATAATTAATACTATTTTGATAAAAATTAGTTATAACTTTTAAAGACATTTAAAAATATTAAATATTAAAATCAAACATTATTAATATAAAAAAATAGTAATTTGAATATAATAATATCAAAAAATAATCGTAGTTTAATTTTTATAAGTAAATTGGAAATAAATTAAGGTTATATAAATATTCAATAGTAAATGAGCTCGATAGAACTTTTTTCAAGTCTTTTTGAATTTTTTAAGATTCATCATACGTGGCGTTGTTACACCTAGGGAGGATCCATTATATCTTACAGCTCGATATAAGGCAACCCGTCAGGTTTCCAGCCTATATACTTTGAATCTTTAAAATATTTAAAATAAGGTTGGAGAGAAGGTCAGCTATTGTTGTAATTTTAATGGACAAGCAAGCTACACGGTAATAAAATTAATTCATACTTATTCATACTTAAGTTGAATCAAATAATAATTAAGTTGAATCAAATATAAAAAATTAATTTGGAAACAAAATAGTTTTGCTCCAAACAGAACCAGCAATTAAATCTTTACAAAATCGCAACCCCAAAATATTAATTTTTCCAAAATCATCATGATAAAACTATTATTGATTAGAAATTTTGAAATAAAACCTACCTTAATAAAACGCATAGTAATTTAAAGTGAAAACGCATAGAAATAAGGAAAAAAATTTAGCAACGAAACCTGTACGTACCTAGAACAAATGTCAATGGCTGTGGTGTATTTAGTTGCACCAAATATTAATCCAAGTGCTCGATAGTACCTAGAACAGATGTAAGATTATAAGAGTAGCACCAAATGTATTTCAGTTTAAGCAAATATAAAAACTCTTAAATCATTAAACAAAATATAACAATTTTTTATATAAAACGTGAGCAACAAGACAGCATTAAACTCTTAAAACAATCTAAGTCCACACTAAACACATAAGTTGGATAGAAACATGAAAACAGACCAAAAGAACATCTAAAAAACCAAAATGGAATCACCATTATTATGTAAACATGAAAATTGCATGACTTTAAACAAACCAACTTTGCATGTGTGAGAATCATACTCCACAAAACTCATAAACATTAACTTCTCCTAACCAGAATACCAACTTTATGTTTACAGAGGCCTTAATGAAAACTAACATAACTGTTGATTTATAACTTATCTAATAAGAATCACAGAATATGCAGAAAGTACCTGAACATTTAGTATCAAGAGAACTATGTATTCAAAGGAAAAGAGCCAGAAAATGATCAATGTATGCAAAACTTGGTCTATATTTCAAAACTGGAGTAAAGCTTTCATCTAGTACCAAATACATACATATATAGAGACACAAACACATAGGCATACATCTTCCATTACCTAAATCTGTTTCTTGCAAATAAAAGATAAGTAAGCTTCTACATGATTCATACTAGATTGTTAATCCTAGAAGAAAAAATGCATGATTCAGTTTCTAGAGATGTTGAATCTTTCACCATAAACATTAAAAACCCCAATATGACGAACCGAACCAGACATAACATCACCCATAATAATCAAATAAACTATTAAGACACCCGCATTGTTGACAATTATGCAAATCTCAGATAAAACCCTAGCAGTTCTCCCGATTGCAATTTGCACAACTTCCCCATAAGATCTAGCTTTACAAGAAACTGCAAACCTAATCAACATTTCGACACTAATTTCAGATAAAATCCCAATCAGGATTATCAAAAAAATCCCTAAAACAAGCCCCAGAACCTTCATAGTAGCAGCTAAAGCCATGATTCCAGCACCAATAATTGTGGTGGTTAAATTAAAAACAACACCAGAAACACCAGACCCGGTATTGGGTTTACTTAAAACAAGGGTATAATCATCGAGATCAAACCCATTTCAAACCATTTCAAACCAAAAAAAAAAAGGCAAGTAATACATGAAAAAACAAACAAACAAAACCACACAAGGAAAATAAAATAAAACAAAACAAATGCCCCAAGTACGAAAGTTGAGTTGCTTTAACACGCAAAAACTGAAGGATTAGATTAATTGGTTTAGACCATAGTTGAACTAAATTAAGTGTTCTATAAGGTGACTTTTGGTTTAAGTAATATTTTCGAATTCAATAGGGTGACCTTACCGCTGGTTCATCATTGACGATATTTTAAGGAAAGAAAAGAACTCATCGTTGAAGCTTTAAGGACCCAACGAATGAAGTGAAAGAAAAAGCGATATGGCTTAGCGATTTACGAGAAAGTTTGGGATCGATCGGTGAATAGTTGACGTATGAAGAGTTGGCTCTTCTGGTTCTGGTTCAGACGAAATCGAGTGAGAGAGAAATGCTTTGCTACTTTTTCATAACATTCAGAAATTGAGCTTTGTACGAATCAACTAGCCCTGATTTGTTGATAAAATAAATCGATAGGGCTTTCTTCTTGTATGTTTTTCAATTGATGATCATTGGGCTAAAACCCTAAACATGAAGCATATGACCGTCGACGAGAGGAAAGGGAAAATAGTTAGGGATTTCGGGGATGGGGGAACAGATTAAGGGGAAAAAAAGGGACTTGGGGAAAATGTTAGGGATTTCAGGTTTAGGGAATTAGGGGATGATTTGGGGAAAAAGAAAGAGGGGTTTTCTGTTTTAGGGATTTAGGGAAGGAAAATACGAAATGGGGGAAAATTACTTAGCAAAAATCGAAACTGATTTCGGATAAAGGGATAAACCTCAGGAGAGAAAAAACGACGCCGTTTCAAATAAGGAAATTTTGTGGCGTTTTCAGAAACGCGCCGGTAATGAGACCTTTTGCGGCGTTTTCAGCAAAGCGCCACTAACGCCTCTTTTATCTACACTACAAAACGACGCCGTTCTAATACGAGTTGTGGCGTTTATTATAGAAACGCCACTAAAGCCGCTACTATTCAGAGGAAACGACGCCCTTTTACTCTAATGTATAATGAAATTTTGTGGTGTTTTCTAAAAAAACACCGCTATTTCCTATCTTTTGCGGCGTTTTATGTATAAACGCCGCTAATACCTGAATATTTTATAAAAATTGATCAAAATTTAAAACTATATATTTAGAATTTCTTTTAAATTATATCTAAATAATGTTACTGTGATGAATGTTAGTGTAGTACAAAATATATATTTCATATATTTATATTAGGTTTAGTACAAATTCGTAAGAATCTCATAAAATTCTAAATATTGGTTCAGTCTTCAATAATAATATACCTTAAACTTTAAACCTCAAACTATAAACTTTCACTCTAAACCCTAACTATAGTTGAAATTTTAATTTTGATTTAATACACATTTTAAAATACATATTATGTATGCATATAAATTAATTAAATAAAAACATGATGCTATTTATTATATATATCAATAACGTGTGTAAATATTTTTCAAGATCTAGATCAAATTACAGTTCATGTACACAACTACACACTAAATCACTTTTCATATATATATTTGTATATATTTTAAAATAATAATTTATATATATTTATCTTATATACATTTATCTTCTACATTAAAATCCAAAATTATACTCTAAATTTAAAACCTTAAACCACAAACACAAAACCTTAACCCCAAACTTTAAACCCCAAAACCATTCGGTAACCCCTAAACCAACCATAACTCCTAAACCATAAAGCCCAAACTATAAAGTACTCTAAAAACTATTAACCCTAAACCATAATCATAGACATATTTTTGGGAATTCGTGTGGTCAATGTTAGTGTAGTACAAATTAAAACACACATATATATATATGTTTATATTCTTATATTAAATAATATGAGTATATACAAAATAGCATGAATCTTAGTAAAATCCAAATGTTCTTCAGTTAATTTCTAGCTGGCTAATAGTATCATTTCCTTAAACCCTTAACCTAAACTTACACCCTAAATATATATTATAATCTTAATATATATTACAAGTTTAATATATATATAACAAGGAACAAAAGTAATTCAAATAGAATCTTAATGCTTACCAAAACTCTAAAATAAATTAATTTTTCATCATTAATCATAACCTCTAATCCCTAATAGCATAACCCCTAAAACATATGTACCTATTTTTTAAAATAATAATTTATATTTATCTTATTTAGATTTATATTATAAAAAAATCCAAGATACACAAGTTAAGTAGTTTACCATATTTACCTTTAAATTCCAAACCCCAAATCCCAAATCCTAAACTCTAGGCCCTAAACACTAAACCATAACCCATAAACTAAATTACTTTTTTGCGGCGTTTTTCCAAAAGCGCCGCCAAAACCTCGACCTATAGCGGCGTTTTTCCAAAAGCGCCGCTATTGTTCAGTTTTTAGCGGCGTTTGGGCCAAAAACGCCGCTATTGCTCAGTTTTTAGCGGCGTTTGGATTAAAAACGCTGCTATTGCTCAGTTTTTTGCAGCGTTTTATTGGAAACGCCGCGAATGTATAATATTTGCGGCGTTTTTTGTTCAAACGCCACTAAAAACGCCGCTAAAGCTCTATTTTCCTGTAGTGACCACTAGACTAGCAGGCTTTTTCTTTCATGTTTTATTCAAATTTATTTAAGAAGCCTATCGACTAGAGATAGTGCTTAATCCTTTAAAAATAAAACTTTTTGCACCTGACCAGGCTTGAAGACTTCTCCGACACTTCCCAGAGTACTTAACCACTGAAACAAACATACAATTGTGTCACTTTCTTGCACAGCTAAAATTTTATGTACAGTCTCCTAACTACACCCACTCAAGACTTAAAACTTCTAAGCCCAAAATTC
The DNA here is from genome assembly GCA_025698475.1 of Gossypium anomalum. Lineage (NCBI taxonomy): Eukaryota > Viridiplantae > Streptophyta > Magnoliopsida > Malvales > Malvaceae > Gossypium > Gossypium anomalum. The sequence goes on from CM046966.1 coordinate 86,181,812, forward strand.
GGGGTGTTACATTTAATGGATGCAATAAAGAATGAGTAAAATTGTATTATTTATTTGAATCATAAGTGCATAACATTTCTTATTGTATTCCCACATTTTGATTACTTATACCAAGTTAAATTGTTCAGATTATAGAAATACCATTGAGTTTTACTCAGCGTGCAATGTTGTTTTTCCGTGCCCAAGTTAGGTACTTTCCAAATTATCGTTGACTCAGCATCCAACCTCAATTTCGAGCTCAAGTGTGGTGATATTTTATTTTTGTAATGGCATGTACCTAAGAAGTCCTTTGTTTGATGCTGTTGATATTTGATAATATTTTGGTTTTTAAGTGAAATGATGGTTATTTGTATATGTGGTGGTGATTGAAGTTGTGTTTTGGTATGTTACATAGTTTAATGTGTTGGTATGTCTTTTAGCTTAAAGCTTGATAGCCTAAGTAGCTAAAAGCTAATTTTATATTGGTAAATTTGGTATGAATGATAGTTTTGAATGGTTTATGTCTTGTTGATTTTTTTAAATATGTAAAATGTGGTGCCAATGAGGGTCCATTGGTTAGGTACTTAAGTTTGTTGTTTTGATATGAATTGAGCATGTTTAATTTTGATTTGATTAGGTTAAATGGCTAGTGAAGTGGTTGCTTAATGCCCAAGTAATCACAATTTGGTAAACTTAAGTTTTAAGGTACATTTAGGTACACACGGCCTAGGACACTGTTTGTCACACGGTCGTGTGTCATACACGGGCGTGTACCCTGAACATGTAGAATAATTTTATAAGTGTAGTTTTCACACGGCATGCGACACGGCCGTGTGACCTAAGTCAGTAAGTTGCACAGGCAAAGATATGGGCTGGGACACAACCGTATATCTCAAGTCAGTGAGTAACATGGACAAAGACATAAGCTGGGACATGACAGTGTGTCCCAACTTCGAAAGCCACATAGTTTGGGGCATTCCACACGGCCATGTGTCTCATGTTTTTAGGCATTTTGAGTTTTCATCCAAAACTTCTAAAATTATTTCAAATTAGCCCCTGTTTGTTCTTAGATCATTTTTAGGGTCCTGTAAACTCATATTTAGAACTGTATGGGTAATTTTTATTGTGATTTTGAATGAGATAGCTTGCATTTTAATTGTGATTGAAAAATTGATTGATTTGTTAGTAATGCCCATAACCCTAATTTGACGACAGAGAGGGGTTAGAGATGTTATATTCAGTGGTATTAGAGCTTATAGGTTTAGTCGATTAAGCTCAGAATCGAGTCTAGAGGTACATGCCAAAGTTGTGTCTAGTTGAGTCGAGATTTGGATGCTGATTATACTTTTTTTTATTTTATAGTTGAATAATGTGGGATGAATATAATAATAAAGTTGATCAAGAGATGTATATTGGTCATGATGTTTCTAATGAGTTAGATGGAACTGAATCAATGACACCTAGTGCTAATCTAGCTGGTGCTCAACAACCTAATGTTGAGCGAGGTAATAATGAGGGAGTAGGTGATTCACAATTACTTTGAGCTATCGTTGATGCTCTTCTGTGTGTTGTAGGAACTACTTCTACTATATAGCCTACATCTACTATTCGACGGGCTTTGATAAAAGAATTGCGGAGGTATGGTGCGACTGAGTTTTTGAGGTTGAAAGGGGTTGATCCCTCAATAGCTGAACTCTAGATTGAATCCACTAAGCATGTTTTACAAGAACTTGAATGCAACCCTCGTAAAAGTGTAATTTGTGTTATTTCTCTACTGTAAGGAGAAGCATACTTGGGGGTAGTTAGTGACACGTCACGTACCTAACGATCAGGCCAATTGGGAATTCTTTGAAAATGAATTCTAAAAGAAATATGCCGGAGAATTGTATATTGAAGATAGGAGACAAGAGTTTTTTATGTTGAAACAGAGTGGGATGTTAGTGGCTAATTACGAATGGGAGTTTTTACGACTCAGAAAGTATGCTATTGAATTTTTGTCATCTAAAGTCAAAACCTGTAAATCATTTTTATGTAGTTTACGTGATGAGGTACGAGTACAATTGGTATCACGTTGAAATGCAGAGTTTACCGATTTAGTTGAATGGGCAAGGATGGTAAAACAGGCGTTGCGACTTGATAAAAAGGTTAAAGTTACTCGTACTATTGGAAAGCAGTTTGGAGCTGCTAACTCACATCCCCCAACCGAAGTGAAATAAAGAATTTCATGGTAGCTGGAAATCAACTTTTAAGTCTGACAAACATGATAGAAACTGTGATCGACAACTGACTATGTCTATGGGTAGTGTGCCAGGTCCGTCCAAGGATATTGACATTCCAAATTGTTAGCACTGTGGGAAAAAGCATTGTGGTGAATGTTGCAAGCTAATTCACATTTATTTTCGTTGTGGATCTACAGAACATTTAACTCGAGAGTGTTTGAGGAATGAGAATGTTACTCGTGTTTCTTCTCAGAGGTTTGTACCGGTATCTAGGGGTCGTGGAACAACTCAGGGTTGTTCTATTTGTAGAGGTAGTGCTAGGAAAGGGAACGATGTTGTTACTTATCAGTCAGAGGCCAGAGCGCCAGATCGAGCCTATGTTGTGCGGACATGTGAGGATGGCCATGCTAATGACGTTGTGGCATGTATCATTTTATTGTATTCAGAACCTATTTATACTTTGATAGATCCAGAATCTTTACATTCGTATGTTAATGCTGAGTTAGTTAAATAGAGAAGTTTAAATTTTGAAACATCTAAAGTATCAATAGTTTTTTCAAGTCCGTTGGGGTAATCTATGTTAGTTGATTAGGTGTGTAGGCGATGTCCATTAGAGATACGGAATATAACATTCCCTATTGATTTGTTGATAATCCCACTTAGGGATTTTAATTTAATTTTGGGTATGGATTGGCTTACAGAGTACGAAACAATTCTAGACTGTCGTAAAAATAAGTTTGTGGTTTAAAGTGCGGATGGCAACATGATTGAGGTGAATGGTGTTCAAACAAGTGGTTCAACCTTATCAATCAAGGATGTGAATCTTTTCTAGCCTATGTTATTAACTCAAATTCTAGTGTTATTTAGAGTAGTAAGATTTGTACTATTTGCGAATTCCCTAATGTGTTTCTTGAAGAATTACTGGGATTACCATCAGATTGAGAGGTTAAATTCGTAATTGAAGTGTTTCCTGGTACGGCTCCAGTGTCCATGTCCCCTTGTCATATGGCACTAGCAGATTTGAAAGAATTAAAGGTGCAATTGCGAGATTTACTAGATCGCAACTTTAAATGCCCTAGTATATCGCCTTGGGAAGCTCCAATGTTATTTGCCAAAAAGAAATATCGTTCGATGCGACTCTGTATAGACTATCGACAATTGAATAAGTTGACGATTAAGAATCGATACCCCCTACCTCGTATCGAAGACTTTTTTGATCAACTAAAAAGTGCTTCTATCTTTTCTAAGATTGATTTCAAATTTGGTTACAATCAGCTAAAAGTGAAAGATAGTGACACACCTAAGATGGCATTTCGTACGCCTTATGACCATTATGAATTCTTGGTGACTGACAAATGCTCCAGCAGCATTCATGGATCTCATGAATTGTATTTTCCAACCGTATTTAGATCAATTTGTGGTAGTTTTCATTGACAACAACTTGATCTATTCGAAATCTGAATCCGAGTATGAGCAACACATCATAATTGTTTTACAAGTGTTATGAGAGAAGCAATGATATGGAAAGCTTAGCAAATGTGAATTTTTGTTATCAGAAGTTGTGTTTTTTGGGGCATGTTATCTTAGTAGATGGAGTTAGAGTTGTTTTGAAGAAGATTAAAGCTATTGTTCAGTGGAAAGCACCGACGAATGTGTCAGAGATTTATAGTTTTCTTGGGCTAGCTGGTTATTACCGAAGATTTGTAAATGGATTTTCAAGGATAACTTTAGTGATGACAAAGCTGTTGCATAAGAATGTTCAATTGGTCTGGAGTGACCAATGCCAAGAAAGTTTTGAGAAATTGAAACAGATGTTAATTGAAGTGCTGGTTCTAAATTTACCAGAATCAGGAAAAGATTTCATGATCTATAGTGACGCTTCATTGAGCAGTCTCGATTGTGTTCTGATGCAAGATAAGAAAGTGATCGTGTATGCATCTCCTCAACTAAAAATACATGAATGCAATTATCTGATGCATGATTTAGAGCTAGTTATTGTGGTTTTTGCTCTAAAAATCTAGAAACACTTCCTATATAGTAAAAAGTGTCACATTGATACCGATCACAAAAGTCTTAAATACCTCCTATCTCGAAAGGAGTTGAGTTTAAGACAACAACGTTGGGTTGAGCTTCTAAAATATTTTGATTGTGTTATTAATTACCATCCTAACAAAGCTAATGTTATAGCTGAGACCTTGAGCCGGAAGGTAGTAGTTGAATTACGAGCGATATTTGCTCAACTTAGTATCAATAATGATGGAAGTTTGTTGGCTGAGTTAAACATCAAACCGGTGTTGTTTGATCAGATCACAGTAGCACAGTTAGATGATGCCAAGTTTCGCGAAGAAAAGAGAAATGGTTCAAAATGGCACAATAGGAAATTTTAGGATTGATGATTGTGATTGTTTAAGGTTCTATAACCGAATCTGTGTTCCAGATGTTGCATAATTAAAAGAGTTGATACTTCGTGAAGCTCATGTTAGCCTTTTTATCTTACATCCTAGAGGAATGAAAATGTATCACGATCTACGAGAACCCTATTGGTGGCCTGAAATAAAAAGAGACGTAGTTGAGTACGTAGCTAAATGTTAAACCTGTCAGCGTTACCACAGGATACTTTATCCTATTTCTATTCCTGAGTAGAAATGGCAACGCGTCACGATGGATTTTGTAATAGGGTTACCTTTATCGTCAAGTAAGAAAATTGTTATGTGGGTGATTGTTGATTGACTTTCGAAATCAGCTCATTTCATTGTAGTCAAGACTGATTGATCTCTTCAAAAACTTGTTGAAATTTGCATTCAAGAAATTGTGAGATTGTACGGTGTCCCCATGGTGATTATCTCTGATCGAGATTCGCGTATCACTTTGAGATTTTAGAGACAATTGCACGAATCTCTTAGTACGAGACTCAATTTCAGTACAGCCTTTCACCCGCAGACAAACGGACAATTTGAACGTGTTATCAAGATTTTAAAAGACATGTTTCGCACTTGTGTAATCAATTTTGGATCAGGTTGGAAACGTTATTTACCTTTGGTCGAATTCGTATACAACAATAGTTTCCAATCAAGATTTCAAATGGCTCCATACGAAGCTTTATATAGTCGTAGGTTTCAAACACCTATTTGCTGGATGGAATTGTGTGAAAGAAAAGTTGTTGGGCCGAAATTGATTCAAGAAATGGAAGATATTGTTCAGATAATCCGAGATAAATTGAAAACAACCTTCGATAGATAGAAATCATGCGCAGATTTAAACTTCGGGAAACTAAGTTTGCTGTTGGTGACAAGGTGTTTTTAAAAGTGTCACCATAGAGGAAAATTTTGAGATTTGGCCGAAAAGAGAAGCTGTGTCCTCGTTTTATTGGACTGTATGAGATCATTGAAAGAGTGGGACCAGTCGCTTATTGTTTGACATTACCTGCAGAATTACAAAAAATAGATGATGTTTTCCACGTTTCAATGCTTAAAAGGTATCGATCGAATCCATCTCACATTATTTCAACGGAAGAAACTGAAATTCAACCTGACTTGTCTTATGAAGAAGATCTAGTTGAAATTTTGGCTCGCGAGATGAAAGAGTTGCGTAATAAGCGTGTTCCGTTTTTGAAAGTTCTATGGTACAGTTATAGCATCGAGGAAGCAACTTGGGAGCCAAAAGAGACAATGAGATCTCAATATCCCCACCTCTTTTCAGGTAAATTTCGGGGACGAAATTTAGTTAGGGGGAGAATTGTAACAATCCAATAGTCAGAGGTGTCAAAAAGTGAGGTTTGGGACTCCTTATTTGTAACACGAACTCGTAGATATATTTATTAAATATATACGAGGTTAGTTTATTAGTAAATTAAATTTTGGATAAGTAATTGCAGGAAATTAGGAGTTATTAAGGTATAGGGACTAAATCGTGAAAGGGTCAAAAATTTAATTATAGCTTAAAATTAATAAAAGGGTACTAAAGTAGCAATTATACCATTAATTAAATGGTTGGAAGGTGATCGGCCATATATTAATAAATATGCATATGTATATTATATTTATATATGCTATATATATTAAGATAACTAATAATAAAATAATAATAATAATAATGGTAGTAAACTAAAATCACTTCTTTTATTTCACATGCAAACAAATTAAAAAGAAAAGAAAGAAAGAGGGGAAGAAGCTTAGACGACACCTTAAGGGTTTTTAAGTTTTACAACTTCAATTGGTTAGTCAATTTAGTCCCTTTTCTTGTAATTTTTATAGTTTTGGAATCTTGGTACTTAGAACTACCCGACCCATGTTGAGATTTTTAGTATTTTTCAATATTTTAGATGTTTCCATTGTTGAATAGTTTAAGTATTAAGGATTAAATAGATAGATTTTTAAGTCAGAAGTGGAAAAGGACTAAATTGTGGAATTAATTGTTGATTTTGAGCAATAGGGACTAAATTGAGAAAAAATTGAAAATTGGGGGTGGAATTGAAAAATAAAGAGCTAAATTTAGCTTAGAGTGGAATTAGTATAAAATTTGATGCTAAATATGGAGGTTAAAATTAGTCTCGGTTTAGGGACTAAATTGAAGTTTAGGTAAATATAGTGCAAAAATTGAAAATTTAATGTGAAATTTAATTGTGTAATATTAATGTATTTTAATTGTTTTATTCCGTAGCTAATATCGTAACGAAATCCTCAAGTAAAAAAGGGAAGGATAAAATTGACGTTGAATAGTTCGGAATTCATAGTTTGTGTTTCTATAATCCAAGCTCTTGTAAATTGTTACATTTTGAACTATTATGCATGATAAGACATGAGGTGGGTAGTTTGTTAAAATTGGGATGAAACGAATTGAATTGAATTCATGAATGTTTATAAGGATTTAAATGTGTGTATTGAGAAATGTACGTATTTGTATATATATGATGAATTAAATATATGTTTTGAGAATTGTGATTGTTAATGAATTGAATCACATGCCTATATGTTACAAATATATGTAGATAGAAATGTGACATTGGTTATATTTAAATTTGAAATGAAACCCTATTAACTGTTCGGGCTAAGTCAAATATAGATGGCATGCTATAGGATAGGAAAAGTTCAAGGATTTCTTCGACTTGGAGTCGATGAAGCACTAGGTGCCAATTTGCTTTGATTTAACCGATGAGACATTGGGTTTCAATTTATATAGCACTGAGCACAGTTATTACTTTGGATTTATTCTATGAGGCACTGGGTGCCAAACTGGTGTGTTGGTTGGATTCGTGTATCTGTCCGAGTTCGAGTTGTGTTAATAGGGGAAATTAAATAATAAATTTATGTGTTCGATGTTGAGATGAAAAAGATGAGAAATTAATATGAGGCGAGAAATGAAATATGAAATGATGAAATGATATGTGAATTGTGAATTGTGAAATGAAATCAAGTATTGATCAAAGAGTTAGATCATTGCATGAGTTGAGATTAACAAATGCTATATGAAATGTCATTGATATGTGCTTGAGCATGTGGAATTTAGTGGATGTAATAAAGTATGAGTAAATTTGTATTATTGATTTGAATCATAATTGCATAACATTTCTTGTTGCACTCTCACATTTTGATTACTTATATCAAGTTAAATTGTTCGAGTTATAGAAATACCATTGGGTTTTACTCAGCGTGTGATTTTGTTTTTTCATGTGCAGGTTAGGTACTTTTCAAATTATCCCCGACTCAGTATCCAACCTTAATTGCTCAAGTGTGTTGATATTTTATTTTTTTAATGGCATGTACCTAAGAAGTCCTTTGTTTGATGTTGTTGATATTTGATAATATTTTGGTTTTTAAGTGAAATGATGGTCATTTGTATATGTGGTGGTGATTGAAGTTGTGTTTTGGTATGTTTCATAGTTTAATATGTTGGTATGTCTTTCAGCTTAAAGCTTGATAGCCTAAGTAGCTAAAATTTAGCTTTATATTGGTAAATTTGGTATGAATGATAGTTTTGAATGGTTGATGTCTTGTTGATTTGTTTGAATATACAAAATGTGGTCCCAATGAGGGTAAATTGGTTAGGCACTTAAGTTGGTTGTTTTGGTATGAATTGAGCATGTTTAATTGTGTTTTGACTAGGTTAAATGGCTGGTGAAATGGTAGCTTAATGCCCAAGTAATCACAATTATGTGAACTTGAGTTTTAAGGTACATTTAGGTACATACGGCCTAGGTCTTGTAAACTCTTATTTAAGATTGTATGGGTAATTTTTACTGTGATTTTGAATGAAATAGCTTGCATTTTAATTATTATTGAATAATTGATTGATTTGTTAGTAATACCCGTAGCCCTTATTCGACAACGGAGAGGGCTTAGTGGTGTTACAATTATGGTGTCCCTCACTATGAGAGCGACGACTTATTCACTTTGGATCTTGATAAATTTAACAATGTCGATATGGATGCCATATTAGCATAGTTAACCAAGGGACGAGGAGAGTGGAAGTGTGAGGGTACAAGAATCACCCTTTATCCTTTAAACAAGCCATTATGTTTCCTAGTGTAAACTATGGATGTAATTTATTTGCACGTACATTAGCCCTTTTTTGACCACTAACACTATTAATGTATTTCGAGCAGCTATTTTATATTGCATTTTGCAAGAAAAGCGAAGGTGTTTAGGTATAAAGGTTGGTATCAATTTCCCCCCACCTAATCACAAACTTGTGTCGTTGAACGAGGGTGGAAATGAATCCAACAAAGCAATTCCACCACCCCACTCAAATTATTATCGGATACTCTATGCTTAGGCAATTTCAGAAGCTCTAGTGGGGAAGATTGATGATGAGCCTACACAGTGGGAACGTAGGCTAGGTAGAGACGTGCGCTACAACATGAGACTGCTAGAGGCCATGAAACCATTCATGGATAGCTTCATGGCAATCTAGGGGGCATAAAGCATATAATGGCCCAAAAGATTGAGAAATTCATCTGAGGTGATGGGGGATGATTGGAGGACAATGATAAGGTGACGGAGGATGATGACTTCGCGCCTTATCATGAAAATTTTAAGGGTGTTTTCGCATCAACGCAACCATCCAAGGGGGGTCATTATCCATGAGCCCAATAACTGACCCGTGATGTTTTACAAAAGGTTGATTGTGAGGCACAAAGGCAAGGGAATTGCAGGATCGTGTAAGGGTCCCGAAGATGTTCAGCAATAGTTACATGCTTTCGTAATTTTTATTTTTATTTACTTGTGCGGCATGTAAACTATTTGAACTACATTGCTTTTGGACTTATTTTTTTTTTTGTTCTTAACTTTTGTAGTTTGTTTGGTTGTTTTTGCTTTTCTGTGTGTTTGTTCTATATGCAGCGAATTACCTTGAAAGGCTAACTAGATTCATGAGCTTCAACGAGGAGGTAGACCACTGAGCTAGTTTGACACTCCATTCTAGGGAAGTCCGATAACCTCTAATCTATTTTAGGAACACATTGAGGACAACATTCAATCTAAGTGTTTGTGTGGGGGGGTGCACATACTTTCATGTGTTTTTTTTCTTGCTTTTATGTTATTTTGTGTGTTTATCTTTAATTTTTTTCCTTTTAAAATTTTTTTTCAAAAATTCCAAAACAAAAATTCATTTTTATTTTGTATAATTGCATGGTGCTTGGACAATAATTAAGTAATAAGTAAGTATTTGTACATATTGAATAGGTATATAAAATTGCCAAACTTGTAAATTTTGAATGATACTAGATAATTTACTATTCTTAATTATAGACTAATTAGTTCAATTAGTTAATGTGTTTAATAGACTAGAGGCAATAACCTAAATAAAAATGTATAAAGCGTACCATAGGATGAATGAAATATACGGATCCTTATAGATAAATAATTTGAATTGTTAATTGTACATTTAAACAGAGGTATGCTTTAAAGAATTGGTGTCAAGTGATTGATTCGGGAAAGACCCTAGGCATTGTTTGAAATAGCCTAGAGCTTAAAAGCTTACATGTTGCTATATACCCTTAGTTCTCGTATCTTTGAGCCTTGATTACCCTTTTTCTTGTAAGCCTTAATATCAAAGCCTTAAACCTAAACGGGTTTAGCACTCAATCCTTCTCAATCACGTTCTTTAAAATGCACTATGTAATGGACGTCGAACCATGGACATTTAGGGCTAGGTAGATACATCATTATGGCTTTGTGTGAGAAAAAGAAAATGAAGAGATTACACAAATTAGTACATTTAAAAAAAAAGGGTGAACAAAAGAGTGCAAAAATAAAAAGAGAGCTAAATCAAAATTAAGCTCAAAAATGAAAATCTTTCTGTTCACATTTACAAAGTTTTGTATGTACTAATCTCATGTAATACCTTCTAACATTTTGGGAGAAATAAGATAGGTGAGGGAAGGAGAAATAAGGAGGTGAGGTCATGAATAAATTGGGGGCGAGTAGGGAACAATGTCCTGTGCTTAACCATTTCTAGTGCTTGATCCCATTTTGAGTGCTCATTGTTAGAATTCTAAATTGCCCTAAGCCTCAAAATATTACGAGCCTAGAAGACCTTTGGGACCCGACTAAGTCACAACATAATAATTCATGAATAGCTTGCATTTTTTAAGCAAATATGACCAATTCTTTTTAAATATCTGTGAGTGATCCGCATAATTTATTTTGATGGATAACACTTGCGCATATGTTCCTTCCCATTGCCTTTATATCTATTGATATTTTAACTGAGTGAACTAACTATGTCTGCATTAGGAATAAACAAGTTAGCTGGATATCACTCTTAATTTGCAAGTGAGGTAGTTTTTGTATGAGTTCAATGTTCTACCGCTATATGACTTAATTGCTTAATTTAGTCCTAGATTCGTCTTTTCTTTTGCATGTTCGGTGTGTTTGCTTGAGGAAAAGCAAAGAGTTAAGTGTGTAGGGAGTTTGATCTACTGTAATTTGGTATGGAAAATTAGGCTTTCCCGGTATATTTAAGGAGCTTATTATCAAGCAAAGTAGTATTTTTTTTAGTAGTTTTCTTTTGTAATTTTTGGATTTTGAGTTAATAATTGTAAATGCCTCGTTTTTACTCATTTTGTGATCCAATTTGTCCGATAGTGTCATTGAGGGACCTAACTTGTGGATGAGTGGTGTGGGGACATGTTGGAGGTTGAAAACAAGTGAAATTGACACTAAAGGAAAGGGTATTGTGATATCCAAATCTTGGAATCGCAATACCTCCAGTAGACTTGAAGATTTGAGACACCTTTCAGTGGTATCGCAATATCCATCCTCCAAGAAGAGCCCCAAGTTCAAAACTGATCAGGGTATCATGATATCCTCTTTTGGGTATCACGATATCAATGTCGTGAAGGGACAAAGTTGGACAAAAAGGGTAGTTTTTGTCCACCCGATGCACCAATCACACAAGGCCCATATAGGGGAAATTTTGGCAACAAAATTTGATTAAACATCAACCTAAAACAACCAATTTTGGCTAAGGAGAGAGGAGACACATTAGTTTGGTTTTTCGCCTTAGTTTCTTTAGGTTTTCTTTTAGTCTTTCTTCTTCTTTTCTTAAGGTTTCTTGTTTTCATTTCCTTAGCAGTAGATTTTACGTTTCCTAGCAACTTTTCTTCTTATTTTAGTTATTCTTAGTGGTAGTTAAGTTAGTTATCACTGTAGCTTAGGTTTATTTGCACTTTTAGTCCCTGTACATTAGTTGTAAGACATTTTCAGATTTAGTTTAATGTATTTCAACTTTTTTTACTTTAAATCCTTCAAAGTTTATTCATTTTATGTTTATAGCTTTAGATTTTCTTGCTGAATGCTTTTCATTTCATGTTCTTTAAGGTTTCTTGCAAAAAAAATATTAACTTTCATATGTTTTTAAGCTTTACTTTCATATCTTCTATGTTTTTCATCTCCATTATTGTTAGTTGTATTTTCAATATGAGTAGTTAAACCTTTAAGGCGATCAGTTGATGGAGATATGGTGAGCTAATTTTTGGATGAAAGACCAAATTGTAATAAATTGAATTAATTTGAATGAACCTAAAAACTTAGGATTGACGACCCTAAGGAAAATCTAGACAAATGAGACTGAGAGGTAATCTTGTTGCACAACAATTTGTTAGTCCTATATTACTCAGTGAGATCTAGAGATAAACTGAACTAATTTGTCTAATTTGATATAATAGTAAATCAAGCGATTGGAGCCCCTCATTTGAAAATCGGTAACCCACATCGAAGTCAACCGACCACCGTTAGTCATTTCTTGGTCAATTTCATAGTTTTGTAATATTTATAATTTATTCCCTAGAGTAGCATATTTAATTTTCTTGCAACATTTTCTTGTTATGATTTGTCGTATCAAAATCGTACCAGTAGCCACCTAGACTCCAGAGTGCGTGCTAATTATTACTCAACCACCATCTCTTTTGGGTTCGACCCTTTAGAATACTTCGTGTTCCATCAAAACTATAAATATTACAACTAACACTGTCCACTTACAATTAAGGCCCACATTCCAAAATAGTTTTCAAAATCATTAGTTTTAATTCGCATGAATGTGACTAGTCATCATTTCCTCAAAATGACCAGGTAGGATGCCTTGAATAGTGCAAGGAACTCCTTTAGAAGAAATCTACATGGTCATTGACCCAAAATTCCAGTTTTTCGATGAGAGAAGCCATTGTATGCCTAGATTTGCATCACACCCCTTTAAAGTTGAAACCATTAAGTCAACAGTAAAATTGGCTCCTTGAACCTGCCACTCCACCTCCTTGCAAGTACCGCTGGTAAACAAGTTTCTTCTATCAACTTTTATAACCCTCAATTGCTCCTACCACCAAACTGGTAAAGTTAACCTAGCAACCAACCTTATGTCCATGAAGTTATGAGTACTTCTAGAGTCTACAAGAAAACTAGCCTTAATTGTCCCCATGTGAGCCTCAAATCGCATAGTATAAGGACCCTATGAGCCCTTAATGGCATGCAAAGACATGACAGGCATTTGAAATTGGTCCCTATCACTAGAAGGATCTTCTAACTAATCTGAGCATTCTTAAAACTCCACATCAATAGAAGACTCCAACAACATCTGATACAACTAGCTCTGGACACACTTGTGTCCATTGTGGTATTTAGTTCCACACCAAAAGAAGAGCCCCCTTTTGTTTCCTCCTAGCCATCAAAGTAGGGATAAACCTTTAGAAAGGCCCTTTGACCCTTCAGATGTAGAGTGAGTAGATAGGACAAATGAAGTAGATTAGACAAAACTAGTTGTCTATTGGAGACAAAAGAAAATGGCATAGGTGAATTATACCTAGGAGAGGTCCTTAAAAATAGTCTCGACTTTCCTAGCAATATGGAAACTGTCTACCAATGTTTGAGGTCTAAAGAGTTGAAGATATTGACAAATTTCCAATTTCAGATTATTGACAAATATACTGAGGGCATAAGACTCAGGCTTTCAAAAGACTTACAAACTAGTCATGGTAGTGCTCCATAGATTCTTGCCGCTTCAGTGTCACCAACTCCGCCTTAGGATCCTTAAAGATGCTCAACTCAAATCTCTCTTAAACTGTAAGCATAACATGTCCAATGTAGCAAATGGAAACCACTATGCTTCTAGGAATAGAAATGGTGCCAAACGAATGTCCAACCCTTCAGATGTAACATCATTGTACGCACTTTATCACAATCAAGCACTCCTTCAGCAGTGAAATATTGTTCAAGCTTAACCCATTAGCCCTTGAAATCCGTACTTATAATAGCCTAATTTCCAGTGGTGTCAGAGGCAGTGATTCGAGATCACTAAATCTGACGAGTGAGTTTAAAATTTTAATAAATATTATTTATTAGTTAAGTGTGATTTTAGAAGTATGCTTGAATTAGTGAATTTTGTAATTTAAAAGAATTTACTAAGTAAATTGGGTAGAAAATGAAGTATCGAGAACTTGATTTCATAAACCGAGTCGTAAATATTTTTATAAATATTTATGGAGTTTTATTGAGTTAGTATTAAAGTTTCGTTAGAAAATTTTAACATTTTGATAGTTAATTAATTAAAAAGGGCTAAATTGAAAAAGGTGCAAAACTTGCTAAAATTATTAAATAGCTCAAGTGTTAAATACAAGAGGACTTAAAAGGCAAATTAGCCTAAAAATGGTAGCTTGGGTGGCATGGACGGAGAAAAATGAAGAAATTGAGTGAAATGAGTGCAAAATTGGAAATTTTACAAATTAAACAAATAAAACAAAGACTAAATTGAAAATCTAGATATTTCTTCATCATTCTTCAGCCAAAACCACCATAGAAGAGTTCCTTTAAGCTGGTTTTTCATATTTTTGCACTCTGTAAGTTCAATTCTTGCCTTTTTCTTGTATTTCTTGTATTTTTGAGACTTTTACAACTAGGTCCAACTATTGAATTCATTATCTTTTGATTCTATGAGTGATTTTGAAAGTTACTATGGAAAGGTGCTGGAAGTTTATGATGAATTAACATGGATTTGAAGCTCTAATTTTATTATATAATGATTTCATCAAGTGATTTTAGTAGAAATTGATTTTTAGGACCTAATTGTGAAAATTTAAGAATTATCATTTAGTGTTGAAATTCTAATTTTCAAAGGTTGTGTAGTAGTTTAAAATGATGAAATAAAGTGTTAAAGCTCAATTGATAGGTTAATTGATTAGGGACTAAAGTGTAAAAATTGTAAAATTTTGGGTAAATGTGTAATTTCAAAAATTGAAGGGTATAAATTGTGAAGTGGAATGAGGCTGAAATATATGTGCTAATGAATGAATAATTTTACATTATAGATCAAGATTCCAAAGAAAACCAAAGAAAAGATAAATTATTCAAATAGTTCCTAAGCTACAACAAATTTTACAAACTAGTCTAGGTAAGTTCGTATGGTTAAATTTTAATGTTATTTATTTAATTAATGATTTGAATTTATGTTTATTGTTGAAAATAAAATTATTTTTAAACTATGTATATTAAAGTGAAAGTTTGAAGCGACTGGAACACAGGATTGAGTACATTCGCTCAGTGCAAGAAAAGAATTGACGACAAATTACCCAAGTAAACCGAGGTTCAGCTTTGTTGTGAACTTTTTTTGCTTTCCATTTAGCTCACATGAGCTTCAGTTAACTCGTATGAGTTTCAGTTTAACCCTATTGGGTTTTCGTTTAGCTCTTTTGAGCTTTAGTTTAACCCTCATGGGTTTCCGTTCAGCTCTTTTGAGCTTCTGTTCAACCCTTACGGGTTTTTGTTTAGCACTTATATGCTTTTGTGCAGCCTTCGGGCTTCTATATACGATGTACTCATATCCGTAAGACGTTCTCTGATTTGACAAGGTTGGTAAGTGATAGATGGAATTAATGTCTGAAGATTTAAAGTTATTTTGACATCAATCTGATATAGGTGAATTCTTCGATTGAAATTGTGTTTGGCAGGAATAGCATAATGAATGATTTGCTTAAATGAATTGTTAATATGTTCAGTAAGATTTATGTTTAAAGCCAACGAACTTACTAAGCTCATTAAGCTTACTTTAGTTGTTCAATGTTCTTTGTAGATTTTCAAGAAGTTTGGAGGATCAGATCAACACATCGGTTAACACTATCTAGATAATTCCGGTAGATTTTGTTAAGTATCTTAAGGTTTATATGGCATGTATAGGATTGAATTGAAAAGAAGTATACTTGAATTATGAATGTGAATGATGCATATATATATATATATATGTTTGTATGCATATATATTTAGTAGTAGTTTTTAGTAATCAATGAATGGAGTTATTATGGTAAGTTTATGCAAATGAGTCTTGTGATTACATTTTATGTTTAAAACATAATTTTTGGTTTGTATTGGTTGTTTGGTTGGAATATATTGGTATATGAGAATGTTGTGTGCAGGTTGGTATCAAAAAGGATGAGAAAATGGCCTTAAAATGGCCTATTTTCGTCCACACGGGCAGAGACACGGGCGTGTGTCTCAGCCGTATGTGACACATGGCCATACACACGGGCGTGTAGTCTGGCCATGTGTCCCTTACATCTTAAATTTTAGAAACAGAATACTCAGAATTTAGCACATAGGTAGAGACACGGGCATCTGTCTCAGCCGTGTAAGCCACACGGCCTAGCACCTGGGTGTGTGGCTTGGCCGTGTGAAAAGTGCAACTAATTTTAAGAAAATAAATTGACCACATGGCCTAGCACACAGGCGTGTTGTTGGTCATGTGACCCAAGTTAAGGAGTTATACGGGGTAAGACACGACCAAAAGCACGGGCATGTCATAGGATCATATAGGCGTGTCCCTTAGCCACACGGGCGTGTGACCCCTGTACCTAAGAAAAATTTTAAAATTTTGCCAAAAATTTTCTGAGTTCTTGATTTGATCCCGACTTACTTATAATGCTTAAATTGGGCATTGAGGGTCCATTCAAGGGACGATATGATTAGTCTCGATTATGAATAATAAATGACAAGAATTATGTGTAATTATTCTGTAAACTCCAATAATACTCCATAACCTTGCAGCAAGCGCAGATCTGAGTTAGGGTATTCTGATACTTCTTGGAGAAAACCAATCCAAGGCAAGCTTGTAATAGCAGGACCTAAAGGAGGTTGAGGTGCTTCCAAAAGATCTTGAGTGGAAATCCTAGGGGTGGACCACCTAGGATCCCCTTCTCTTTAGCTTAAGCAACAACCACCGTGCTTGAAGAAGTAGGGTTCCAAAGGTATTGTTCAAACGTCGATTGCAGTTCCAACTTAAAATCCTCCTTAAAACCTTGAAGTATCTCACTTAGCATCAAGTTGGGATAACTCTCATTGAATCTTCATCATTTCTTGCTGCAACACACATACATCCTTTTGCAACTGCGTGGTAACACCATCCCATGCCATAGAAAACATTAAAGCTCTGATACCCTTAATGAGATCGAAAACCAAAAATAAGAAATAGAGAAAAGAGATAAAGAAGAAGAAGAAGAAGAAAAGAGAGCAAAGAAACTAATGAATTTGTGTGCATAACAATTTTTATAACCTCCAAGGTCTTTTACACCGAATATATAGGAAAAATAAAAGAATTGTTTTTTAAAAATTAGTTAAAATGAACGGTAAGACTAACTGTACAGATGTGCCTTCAAAACGCTTCGTTTCATTAAAGTCTCACTGCACACCGTTTCATTAAGTCCTTCTCTAAACGCATCGTTTTTCTTAGCCAAAGTTCCTTTATTTCAGTGCCAAAGTTCCTTTATTTCAGTTTCGACCCATATCATTATACGCGTATACACTTAATCTCTGTATGCATATGCATATATGGTGATCAGTTTACAATATTTGATAAAAACACGGCAATATTTCATGTGATTAAACTTGGATCACCAACACGGGTTAAATTACTACCTTTAAGAGTGATCTAGATTGTATTTGAAGTTATGAAAACATTTGGATTCAGTTATGATGATTTTGTTTTTTTTTTTTTTTTTTTTTTTTTTTTTTTTTTTTTTTGGGTACCCATCCAGGCATTAGCTTTCACTTTGCAAATGACAGGAGACAAGTTTTCTGCCGATTTTATCAATTTAGTTTGCTAAACAGACAGAAACCTTAACAATTAAAAATTGGAAGGAAATGAGAGAATACAGGAATTAGATTTCTCAGAATCCAAATCCATATGTTTGGTTCCATTCGGTTGAGGAAACAAATGTGAGCAAAGTAGGAAAAAAAAAAAAAAAAAAAAAAGAGACTGAGGACTAAGATCAGATAAGATTAACCTTCCACACCAAAGTCGATGATAAAATTCATTGACCTTCACTCAGCTGAAGGTCTCCACAAGTCTGACATCGTCCACTGAAGAAACTCCAACTCTTTCACATCATTTTGAGCCTGGTTTGCAGGGAGAAAGAGTGTAAGACAATGAAAGGTCAAAAGTGCAAAGGGCATAAAATTTTGAGAAGAGACAACCAAGGAAAAAGAAATTTTAAATGATGCTTTCGCAATTTTTTTTGTTTTACCCTGGTTTGGAATGTCAATGGCCTTTCATTTTTCTTAATTTATTCCATCATACATCTCATGTCCTTAGTTCCATACCTTGTAGTTGTTGTAATTACAAACCACGATATATGAAGAATCCAAGTGTTGGAACATTTCTGGACTGTTGCTATTCTACGTTTCCATTAACTCAGGAAGACAAAGAACTCAAATGTTCAGGTGTCTAAACCTATATATCATTAAAAAATTTGATAAATATGTATGTACCTTTTCACTGTATAGTCCATTTATGGTGATATTAAGGTCCTTATCTGTAAAAGATCTATCTCCTCCTTCTGTTGGACATACTCGTTTTAGCAATGGTGTGCTTACTTCTCCTTTACAAAAAACACTGAACTCTGGGCATTCGATTGCAACCAATTCAACCAAAGATGGGAACTCAAAGCGATAGTACCCTGAGCAAAAACTTGTAAGCGCCTGTAAGCTTTGAAGTCTGAGATACTCCAGATGCTTGAACATGATGCTATATGTACTCCTATCGTCTGCATCTGCTACAATTCCTTCTAGCATTTTGCAATCTGTTATCCTCATCCTTTTCAGTTGCACCATGCTATTAGCAGTTGAGGGTGTTACTAGATTTCTAAGTCCATGACATCTTGAGATTTCAAGAGTAGTCAGATTCTGGAAAGACACTGCGGATGGAACTAAATTCTTCAATTTGGGGCATTCCGATACTTTTAGACTTCTCAGGTTTCGAAAATGTGTTCCAGGTTGAGACTGAAACTCTTCCTTCCAGAGATGCAATAACTCAGGAAGTTTAGACAACCGTAAGTCACTAAAACTATCTAGTGCCCATGCCTGCATTTTTTCCTCCGTGCTTTTACACTGAAATATTTCTGTAAAGGAGGCATCATCAACAACAAGCCTTTCAAGTTTGGACAATGAGAGAAAGAAACCAGATGGAAGAATATCTAACTGCTTAGGTAAGCCTATGAGCTTCAGAACCTTTAGTTTGGAGAATGAATCCATAGAAATTTGGTCATTATAAATCTTTCTCAGGCTTCCCATGTCCATTATTCCTAATTTCTCCAAGGAGGGGAATGCCACCTGCATGAAAGATGCATCAATAACTTGAAAAAAAAAATGGAGATAAAGGTAGTAAAGGAATTGTCATAACCTTTTCATCAATTAGAACTGTCAAATCAGTATGCATATTCTGCCTTGAGTTGTTTCTAGCTACAGAACCAGAGATGAATGTATTCAACATAGGGCAACTCTGAATCCAAAGTTCTTTCAAGAAGGGGAACACAAGGTAATTTCCTGAGTAAAATCTTGCGAGATTGGGGAGGGAAATAAGCAATAAAGTTTCCAGTTTAGGGAACATTTTCTTGCTCATCCTTTCTCTTTTTGGTAATCCTTTTCTGATTATTACCTCTTCCAACATCTCACAATCATGAATCTCAAGTTTTTCAAGATGCACAAGGTCCATGGCCATGGACGGGTTAAATGGACATTTCAAGTTTCTACAGTTATAAACTTTCAGAAACTTAAGGTTTTTAAAGTCCAAAATTCCTTGTGGATTCCAGTTCCTTATTTCCATCAACTTAGAGGAATCAGAGAGTACCACATATTCGATCCCACGATATTCAACCTACAAAAGCAACATATAACAATACAGAAAAATGGAATTAAGAGAAGCTCTTATGTATGTTCTTTGAGTTTTTCCCCTGATTTTTCCCCCATGGAAATAAAGGTGCAGAAAAAATAAACTTGAGGATCAAAGTCTAGGGTTAATGCATACCGTTTCCATGAACAAAAGCTGTATGGTGGTGTTTTGATCGCCTTCCCAGTGTACTTCACCTCCAGCTTCTCTTGAATACACCCGTTTTAGTTTTGGTGCAATAAACCTTTCCCGAGGCGAAGTTTTCATCTTTGGGCAATGTCTCATGGTTACAGTTTCCAATGAAGGGAATTCGAAGGTGCAGTTTCCTGAGCAAAAGCTCTCTATGTTTGGCAGACAACTAAGCCCCAAATACTTCAGCTGAGTGAAAACAATGGCTTCCTTCACTTCATCACCTGGGCATGTTACAATTTCTTCTAGCATTTTGCAATCGGTTACACTCATTCTACTAAGCTGCACCAGGCTTTTAGCTGTGGAGTGTGCAAATAAATGTTTAAGTCCCTCACACCTGGACACTTCTAGAGTTGTCAAATTCTCAAAAGACACTGAGGATGGCAGTAGAACGCTTAATTTACCACAATCCTGCACTTCTAGAACTCTCATGTTACAGAAAATTACTCCAGGCTTAAAATTCTCCTTCCAAAAATGTGTCAGTTCATGTAGTTTGGATAACCTCAGTACACTTAACTGAGCACGTGCCCCTTCCAGCTTTTCGTCGCCACCAGGTTCTTCACATGGGAATATTTCATTAATGGAAGCATCACTCAGAACAAAATTTTGAAGATTTGATAGTGATCGAAAGAAATAAGGTGGAAGAACAGTCAGTGGTGGAGAATTTATGAGCTCCAGAACTTTCAGCTTAAAATACCCTTCTGGAAGTTGTCCATGCCATATCTCTTTCATGTTGCCATTGCTTTCCAATCTCAGTTCTTCTAAACAAGGGAATGTGCCCTGGTCAGTTGACAAATGTGTTAAACAAAAGCAAGGATGAATTTTGATAAAGGAAATGGAATTGTGGCATTGAGTTTATTGCCTATCCAGACATTCTTGAACTCTCAATGTCGCATAATACTAATACAAATCTCATGCTCAGTCTTCCGTTTTAGATGGTAAACATGCATACTATTTGAAATCAGATTAGGATAGCAAGGATGAAATTAGATAAAGGATATAGAATTTTGCCAACAGTTAATTGCATATCCAGACACTCCTGAAGCTGAAAACATTGCTTAATACTAATACTATTTTCATCCCTGGCGCTTCGTTTTAGTTAGTAAACATGCATGCTATTAGAATTCAGATCAGGATAGCAATAGAGAGAATGCTTATGGATTAGATGTGGATGGATTTATGCAGAAAGTAAAATATGCACATCTAGTTTTACTAATTACTATGTTAGAATAAGAAAAAGAAAATCAATGCATCTTGTGGACATGTTTCACATACCATATTGATCCAAAATAAGGGCTGCTGTCCTTGTGTTTCATGGGAGCTTGAATACTCTGAAGCAAATATCTCCACTTCGTCACATCCATAAACATCCAATTTTTTCAATAATGGCCATTCGGTGGTATGCACCCCAGAGTAGAAACTCTTCAGTTTTGGTAGCATAGAAAGGTTCAGGTATGTCATTTGAGGAAATACAAACTTGGTGTTTATTTCTGCCTCAGTGAATTTGTGTTCAAATAATTCTTCTAATGAGGCACACTCCATTACTTGCAGATTTTTTAGTCTCTGAAGTCTTTCCAGCATATTAAGTGGGAAAATGTTTGATAGTTTCACACAACTATGAACTTCAAGGTGTTTTAATTTGGAGAAGGAGTTCATCTCAAGTTGGTCATCCCATATCCTTTCCAAATTCCCCATGTCTACAATTGTCAAATCCTTTAACAAAGGTAATGACACCTACAAAAATTATTTCATTGTGTTAATAACAGAACATGGTTAATTATGTGAGAAAAGAGACAGAACAATGGAGAACAGGCCTTTCGACTTTATTTGATGAATTCTGTCTTAAATATTTTAAGCCTCAGAAAATATCACTGAACAATGGGAGTAGAGAGATTCATGGATGCACCTGCCATGCATTTTTCATTTTGAAAATTGCACCCTACAGAAAAATCCTTTCAAAGAAAGTGAAAAATTCACAATGCAGATCAGCCTGACCTTATTACTGAAAAAGGGTTTAGCAGAGACATTGGGGGCATCCTTTACAAGAATATTCGAGTATTCTCCACCGATGATCTCATTGTGCAGCTCGTTTGAAACAATGGATGCAAATGCAACCATCTTTGGACAGCCCACTAACGTAATTTCCGTCAAGTTTGGACATTCCAATGCAAAACTTCCTGAGGAAAACCATGACAAGCCCAAACAAGACTTGATAGTTATTGTTTTAAGCTGAGGGAATATGATCTTCATTGTAGTTGATTTGTCATCTCTGATGATTTCTTCAATTACTTTGCAATTCTTTACTTTTATCTGCTGCAGCTGCACAAGATCTGCAGCCATGGAAGCTGTTAACATGTATCTCAAGTTGTTACAGATATACACTTCCAGACATTTGAGTCTTTTGAAGTCTATAATTCCTCGAGGAACTGTATTCCAGATTTCCTCCAACTCTGGAAACTCACGAAGTTTCAAATGCTCTGGCTCATAATATCTTACCTATTAAAACCAAATTGCAACAGTTAATACTAGAATAATAAATTGAATTGAATAATAAAAAGGAATAACAGATTCTTCTTTAAGTGAAAAGAGGGTTTACTATATTTTTGTGCAACTGATATATGGTGGCATTGAGGTCACCAGCCCAAAACCCCTTATAGTCCTCTTCTGATAGCCTCACTCCATGTAACTGTGGGGTACTTAAGACTCCCTGACAAAAGATCTTTAATTTGGGACATTGTCTCACAATAACTTGTTCCAAAGATGGGAACTGAAAGCTGTATTCCTCTGAACAGAAGCTTGAAAGGTTTGGTAAATAATGAAGTACTAAGCAATTCAGCTTGCTGAAACTCACTAAGTCTTTTGCATCATCTTTCTCTTTTGCAACTATTTCTCTCACCATAATGCAGTCTCTAATCCTCATTTTTATCAGCTGTACCAGATTCTGAGCTACTGAAGATGTAATTAAGGCAGTTGCTTTGCACTGCCAAAGGTCCAAAGTTATGAGATTTTGAAAGGATGACAAGTATGGTCCCAAACTGATCGAACCATCACATCTCCTAACTTCAAGAGTTTCAAGATTTAGGACAACATCGGGTAGTTGTGAGTTTTGCTCCCCTATGTAGCCGGTGTTCAGAAGACTAACCGGCTCCCTTTCCGCTTTCTTTTCACTTGCATCTCCTTCATCAATGAAGTTCCCTTTGAAATCACAATGAATCAGCTCAAGCTTTTTCAGATTGTTAAATTTTTCTAGAAGATTAAATAGAAAAACAACTGGTCGGTCATGATAGCCAAGCACTTGAAGAACTTTTATGCGGCTGAAGATGCCTACTTGAAATGGATGATTGCGTATTACTGAAATGTGCTTGCTGTTTAATGACAGCTCCTCCAAATCATGGATCACCTAAGAATCCATTAGAAACAAGATGAAGTTAGTTGCTAGTTACCTTAATACAAAGACATATTTTGGCAAGAAAATAGAACACTTCCTTTATTGGTGATCAAATAAAGTCAATTAAACAAGAGTGATGATTCAATATGATTAAACAGGTTGGGAGTTTCACATAAATTCTTCAGCTATACATTAACTGCTTGTTGAATATCAACAACTTAAATATTCATTTATAAGCACCTCATTCAGTTTGCACATTAATGTTGGATATTGGAGATTCGTACCTTTTCAAAAAAGAAAAGTGGCTTTTGATTTGAGGACTGATGTTCTTCCATCCCAAGCACTTCTTGGCCACAATGATAAGTCTTCAACTTTTTTAACTTTGGCCATTTTGCTTCATATGCTGCTGGGTAAAAGCATTTCAGTTCAGGCAGGTTCTGAAGTGTAAGAGAGCAGACTTCAGGAAATTCAAACTCATTAACATGTTGGTTCTGTACTTTCTCCTCTGAAACAACCACTTCCAATCCACAAGAATCAATTGTGAGATCTACGAGTTGTTTAAGACCTTTTGCCACTGATGCTGGAAAAAGACTTTTCAGACACCAACAGTCTTGAATGTATACATTTCGTATATTTTCAAAGGTAAGATTGCTTTGGGAATCCTCATTCCAGACATGTTTCAGCTTTGGAAGATGAGAAATATACAATCTTCTTAGCTGAGTGCCTACTTTGATGTCTGATAATTCAAAAATATGTTGTAGTGAATCGCAGTTGAAAACTATTAGTGTTTCCAATCCCTGGAAGTTCCACTCCTTAATAGATGGGAAAATAGTCAATATATGATTGCAATATCCAACCTTCATTTCTTTTAGTTTGCTAAAAGAATCTGTGCGGAGTTGACCGTGCCATATCTTCACAGTTCCCAAATGGGAGATCTTCAATTTCTCCAACTTTGGAAATGCAACCTGTATAATGTCATGCAAATGAGTACAAAGATTAAAAAGAATTAATTCCTACCATTGATGTAAAAAAAAAGCGAAAAATCAGACTGAAGAAAAATGGGGAATTGTTCACCTTTGCATTAAAGAGAGCTTGTTCACCTAAGTGATGATCATTCTCTTTGTTTATTTCTAGAGTTCCAATGACAGTTGTGATGTCTGTACTCTGAGGTTTGTGCATAAACTCCTTCAAACGTGGGCAATTCTCTATCTCCAAAAGCTTCAAAGATGGGAACTCAAGAAAGCAACTCTCCGAGCAGAATCCGACTAAGTTCACAAGATTTCTCATTTTCAAGGAATTTAGTTGGGGGAACAATATCTTGGCAATCTCTTCTTTTTCTTTTTCTTCTTCTTTTACCTTTTCTTTTGTTTCTGTTTCTTTTTCCTTTTCTTTTACTTCATCTGGAACTATAATCTCTCTTATACATTTGCAGTCAATTATCTCGAGGCTTTTGAGTCTCAATAAGCTACTAGTGATGGAAGGTGAAAAAAGGTGTTTAAGGTTACCACAACCCTCAATTGCCAAGCTTGTCAAATTCTGACTGTAGTAAGATGATTTCAGCCATAGCCTTTCAATGCTGATGCAGGACAACTGCAGTTTCTCAAGGACAGGAAACACAACCTACATAAATAAACAGCATTTCAGTGAAATTTAATCTTTCTTTTGAGTTTCTAAAATTATGCTTCTATAACTGAAAGAAGATAAGATATTTATGCATCGAAATATTAGCACCTTTCCATCAAAAAGTAGCCAAGACCATGTATTCACCGGTTCCAGTTGATAAATGGAACGGCTCTTCTCTTTGGAGCAGAAACTACGAAGCTCTGGTAGAAGCTTCAGTGTTAAGGATCGCAATTGGCCAAACTCAGTTTTATTGGTTGCCATACCAGCATTTTGCTCTCTCTCTTCAGTAACGATCTCTTCAATGCTTTTGCACTTTGAAACTTTAATTTCTTGAAGTTGGACAAGCATTTTGGTCATGGAGAATGGAAAAAGATTCTTGAGTCGGTCACAACGTTCGACACTTATGATTTGCAATCTATTGAAACATTCTTCTTCAAGTTTGCCTTGACAAATCTTCTCCAAATTAATCAGATTCTGAAGAACCAGTGATTTGAGGATAGGAAAGGCTTTACGTGATGCCACCTCCATAGAGTTAATAATGAACAGTAATTCTGGACCATTTTGTATGTAGAGGTTCTTGAGCTGTGGAAAACCATTGCCATCCAACTCATACAGCAAGTTCTTGATGCCTTGCATTTCATCTAGATATAGATCTTCAGTTTTCTGCAACAACAGTTTAACTCCACGATCCAAGTGAATTCCCTTAGTAAGCTGGAGTTTCAGTGTCCTCTCCTTTTCATACTTTCCGGACCAGTCCCAGACCTCCCCGATAAGAATCTTGTATCGATTCAGTTTTTCAGAGAATAGTTCTGCTGGCATAAGTTGAACAGAATGAATATGGACATCCAAAGCAACTAGACCAGACAAAGACTTCAATTCACTAAGGCTGGCATTGCCTTCAACACCCCATTGATCAAAGCTGTTGCGCATAAGCAGTTCTTCTAAATAAGGCAAGCCTGATATGATTTTATCTGGAATGACTTTAAGCTTAGAACAATTGCTCAAGTCTAAGGACTTAAGCCTTGTTAGTCCCCCTATTTCCCGGGGCAATCTCTGAATATCCGAACTGAGAATTTTAAGTGTATCCAATTGCTTCAGCTTCCCAACAATTGCGATGTCATTCAACTTACATTCATCGAAACGCAACCTTTGAAGGTTTCTTAAAGAAGTAAATGATGAAGGCAGGGAAGCAAAATCCATACCAGTGAAATCTAATATCAAGAGTTCATTCATCCGCTTAAAGAAATTGTCTGGGACTTCTAATGATGGATTTTTGTTGAACAAAACCAGCAACTTTAGCCTGGGGCATTCGAGATTGTCTGGCAGCTTGTCATTGCTACTGTATGGCAGCGAAATGGCAGTGCAACTGTTGAGTTTTCTTTCCTTTAGCAGCTCTTCGATACGGTTTTCATCCTCTATAACAAACATCCGCTTTTCTTCAGATGCAATCCAAATGGCGACATCACGAACAATGTCATGCATTTTCACTACTTCATTGTTGTCACTGCTGAGTAGTAAACCTGCATCTTTGAGCTTATTCAAACATTTTTTGGCTTCTTCCAATGTGCTAACATTACTTGCTATTCTCAAACCCGAGTTGTATCTTAGCAAATCAGATACATGAATGTCAGAACCCCGGGGCAGCAAGGCACAGAGTTGCAAAAATGACTGCAATTGAGGGTTCTCTAACATGCTGTAACTCCACTCTATAGTGAAGTAAACACTTTTGAGCGCTTCTTCCTTTTTTGTAATTGGCTTTGTTTCTTTTCGCAAAGCCTCCACCAAAAGGTTGAAGTTTTGTGTTCTCAGTGCAATTGCAATTGCTGAAATAGCAACCGGAAAACCTGCACAGTTTTTCACAACTTTAGTCACTAGTTGTCGGTAACCAGGCTGGTTTGCTGCATTGCCCACAACTTTCTGAATCCACCCCATTGATTCTTCCTCAGTTAACACGTGGACATTGAACATTTTTTCCGTTTTCATATCAATGAGTACCTCTCGACTTGTGGAAGTCAGCAACATTTTGAATCTAACAGCAGAGAATTTCTGAAAACCATTTTCGCTGATATTTTGCATCAATGGCCATCCCAGATCTTCTTCACTTGCAATACTCTGGTCACCTTCAATAGCAATCCCAACTTGTTCCAATTCCAGTCTTTGGCCATCCCAAATATCATCTAAAATTAGAAGAACTCTCTTAACTTGTTTCTTCAACCACTGCTGCAGTCTCATTGCTCTTGCAAACACAGTCTCCTCATCAAGTTTCAGGCCTAGTGCATCTGCAATTTCTCCCTGAATTCTTTTTATGTTTGGATTCCATGAAACAATTACCATCACAACCTCATCAAACATGGTTTCTTCCCTGGCTCTCCTAGCAGCTTCTTTCACTAGCATGGTCTTGCCTACACCAGGCCTCCCATTTACTCCAATGATCTTCACATCAGGATCCTTTAAAGCTTCCACAATATCCTCCAGTGTAGCTTTCCTCGATTCGAAAGCCTCAAAGCCTTGAATAGGCCTAGATTTTGTCTCCTGGGTATTACCAGGATATAAACCTCTATTGAACCCGCGCTGTTCAATCAGCTTGCTGATGGCCTTGGTGGTGTCAGCTTTTGCTGAACCACTGACGTTGGCTTCAACTTCCATCACCTTGTCGGCCTCATCACTGGTTTTCTTCTCCGGTTCAACTTCCATCACCCGGTTTCTTTTATCAGCTTCAGGTTGATCTTCCAAGTTTTGAACCTTGCTCTCATTGTTGAACTTGTGAGATTCTGCTTGTTGAATGAGCTCCAGAACAGCTTGTGCATCCTCTTCAGCTTTCTTGTTGAGCAAGTCAAGAGACTTCAAATTAGGACACAGGCCAAGGAAACACCTCTTCTTTGCTTGCGCTTCAAGGTTTTTCACTGTCTCTTCCTCTTCCTTGATTTTCTCCTCTGCGCGATTCACCCAAATCATGCCATCTTGGTCAAACTCTTGTCCCTTTTCCTTGGCAACATCAATGAAATGCTGCACTCTGTCCCTTTGGTATCTCAGATTCTCAATTTGTTCCTTGAGATTCTGAACTTTATTATCAGGCTTCAACATGTAACGTTTAAACCCAGAAACAAACTCCATTTTTTGGGGGGTTTTCAATTTATAGTAATTGGTAAAGCAGACAAGCAAACCGAAAACAAAATAGCAGTGAACGAATGATCAAACTATGGAGCAAATGGAGTTTCAGTCTTTGTAATGAAGGAAAAAAAGAAGCAATGGATGACAAAGACAACAAGGCAAAGAAAGCATCAAAGGTAAAATAAAGAACATGAAGATAAAACTAAGAATGTAGAATCAATGCTTTGATCAATTGCAGAAGTTAGGGTTTTGATCATTAGAAGCTCAAACTCCTAATTCTTATGACTGGTTTTTTTGAGTCTTGCCGGTCTCCAATCAAGTTAGCCAAATTGAGTAAAAAAAATTTGGAGATAATAGAGTTAAAAGGAATTGAGTAAAAAAATTTAAATTTTGTTGGTTTTGATAATTTTCTTTATATATTTTTTTAGATTTTTTAAAAATATTTAATTTTTTAAAAAGAATATAAATTTTGAAACTTGTAAATTTTAAAAATTATTTGTATTTTTTTATTGAGAGAGTTACTAATTTTATACTTTTCAAAATTAACAGGGACTAAAAGAATATTTATACCAATCTGTTATTCGAATTATTTAAATTGTAAAATTTTAACTTAGACTTGAAATCAAAACTTGAATTACAAATTAACTCGAAAAATAAAATAATTTGATTTGATTAATTCAAAATTTAATTTTTTTTAATTTTTTTCGAATCGAATCGAATTTTGCTCAAATAATTTTTCATTTCTCGATACATGTTGCAATTAGTTTCTTGTTTAATAATTTTATTTGAAAGTGGAGCCTCCATATTTAAGTTAAAATTGTTGATTAAATTATTTATACATTTCTTAACAAATTTATGAATGTTTCTTTTTCATATTTTTTAAAAAGAAGAACAAACGAATTTTCTTTAAAGAAAAGAAAAAGTTAAAATGAAGCAAAACGGCTTTGGAAGGCAAAGAATAAAGTGCCGAGTAGCTTTTAACTGTTTAAAGTTATTTAAAGTTTTTCTTTTTTTTTTTTTTTTTTTTTTTGTCTTCAATTATCCATAAGAATTTTCTATTTTTTTTAAGTTAAAATATTAAAGATTGGAAAATAATTAAGGAAGGAATTTTTGGGGTCCTAAATATTCTTAGAATTAGAAATTACGGCAATAAAAGTTGTTAGGAAAATCATGAAACTTTGCTTTTCATCAATTGTTAAAGTATACATGTAATTCAGTTCAACATTGAGAATTAAAGTTACAAATCAAAATGCAATTGTTCACGTACAACACACTGATAGGCTAGATTATCGGATGCATTTCTGGACTTAGGTATGAGAATATGACTTTCAAAGATGAAAAAAGAATATAAAAGAAATGGAACATCTTAGACATATGCTCTTATATGTCATTCAAACTCAAAGTTGGAGTAACATAGCTAGGAAGTGAAATAACAACTTTAGATCAATGAATATCGCTGAAATTTAGCAGCAGCAACATACTCTAGTAGACAACAATGAAAGGGGTATCTCCTATAACTCTTTATAAAGTAACTGTGCCAAAATGATAAGAGAAATAATCAATTTCTGCCATTAAACTACATTTTATGCTTAACCCCATTACTAAAAGTAGGATATTTTTAACACACGTACCTTATGGAACACAAAATCATTTATGTGATTCTTTGAAACTCATACTTTTCTAAAGCAAATATCTCCACTTTTCCTTCAATTTTGGCATTTATGTAGTACGTATCCTTGAGCTGAAACTCTTCAATATGAATAGCCTATAGAGTAGAAGGATTAAATAAGTTTAAGAAAATACAGATTTAAGGCTCTTTCTATAGCAATGGATTGAGTGATTGTCGCATCCGCTGTAATCTCATCATTCATCCCCTTAAATAAAAATGGAAAAAGTATTCCAACGTTCTGTTTTTTTTTTCCTTCAATCAAACACATGTAAGATATAGACTCACGCAGTTAGTTGACAGGTTGTGCCATATCTTTCTCCAGTTTCCTACGCCCATGATGCTCTGTTCCTCTAAGTAAGGTTAGTTTGCTAGAGAAAAACAAGTAGTACAACAAGAATAGGGAATCAAATATTTAAGAAAAATGAACAATAAAAAAGACATGAAAGAAAGCAACGATACAATAAAACAAAAATGGGATATTACCTTTCAGTGGAAAGAGTTGGAAGCGAATCTCTGAGTTGTTTCTTTCTATCCTAACAAAATAATGTCAGTGCCACGAGTGATCATAATATTGGCCTTTGTCCTCTTAAATCATTTTCTCAACCATTCGCGTTGTTCATTTTCAATTAAATACAAGTATGACTCATTATTTAATTGTAACAAAAGTAGTATTTGAGGGAAAAACTTATCAATTTACTCATAATAATAGTATTATATATATATATATATACTAGTTATAAGAGTTTAACTAGGAAAATAAGTAGACTTTAATACAAACTCTAACACTACTTATCTAATTATATTCTCAACATTAAAAAAAAGGAATTAAGCTTATTTTTACTTAAAAGGCTTTTGGAATCTCACATCAAAACTGTTAACAAACGGCTTTTGAAGTCAAAATAGAGAATGTCCCTTATCTTTGGACACAAGTCTCATGATTACTTTTCTAAGGAAGGAAATATTACTGCGGTATAATTCTCTGAGCAGAGCCTTGAAAGACTTCCAAGTTCTAAAGACTTGAGTTGGGAGAAAACGATGCCATTCATGACTTCATCAGTGTAGAAAAGCTATGATTTCTTCGAACATTTGGCAATCAGTAACACTCATTCTTGTGAGTTACACCATGCTTTTAGCTATTGCGAATGTTATTAAATTTCTAAATCCATGGCATTTTGATGCCTCCAGAGTTGTCAAATGTTTGAATAACACAAAAGATGGCACTAAATTCTTTAATTTGCAGCATCCCAACACCAGTAGAAAACTTCTGCAAGTTATAGTTTGTTCTTCTAGAGATGTGTTAACTCAGGAAGATAATATAACCTTAATTCCTTCAAGCAAGCATGTGTTCCTGCATGTTCGTTTTCATCTCTTACTCCTTCACAATGAAGTAATTCATTGAAGGTAGTCATTTTCCAAAAGAAAGGTATTCAAGATTTGGTAATGACTAAATGAACCAATCTGATATAGTAACTGTTGTGAAGTGGCCATTCATGCAGTGGCAAACTCTTCCCACGAAGTTGCAAGCTTTCTTGAAACTGCACGCTTAAGCAAGTCTATGAGCTCTACATTTGCGAGCTCACCTAAAACTGTGAGCTCAACCTAGTTACGAGCTCATCAAAGTGTGAGCTGTTAACATCTTTAGTGAACCCCCAGTTAAAGTGCGATCAGGGTTCACATATGCTGAGATAAAATGTTTTGTTTAGTCTATTTATTTGAGTTTACTTGCTAAAGCAAGCAGAATTAGTATTGATTTGATGTTTTTAGGTACTAATTTACCAAATCAGTTTGTGTGTAAGCTTTAATTTTGTATTTTCAAGGTGTATTAGTAGGGTTTGTTGAATTATCTGTAACCACTACACCTATATATATATTGTATTTCATGTGTAAAAAAGATGATGAGAGAATTTGATAGCAGTTCAAAAATTCTGCTAAGTATTTTCCTTATTTTTCTTTGTATTTGTTCTCTCAACTTCTCAAATTGTCAACAATTGTTATCAAGAGCCTAAGTCTTTAAAGGCCTTGTGTGTATTTTTTCTTATTAAAAATAGTGTTGATTGTATCTTATTTGTTTTGTACTGTCATCTAGAAGTTTTACACTACCTCCACCTCTTATCTTTTCTGGAGAAAACTACCATATTTGGGTAGTGAAAATGAAGACGTATCTTTAGGCATATGATTTGTGGGAAGTTGTTGATTCAGATAAAGAACCACCACTATTGCGAGTTAATCCAACGATAGCTCAAATTAGACAGCACAATGATGAAACTACTAAGAAGTATAAGGCTTTATCTTGCCTTCAGAATGGTCTGTCTGATGTTATTTTTGCAAAAATTATGACTTGTGAAACTCCCAAACAAGCTTGGGATAGATTGAAGGAGAAGTTCTAGAGGACAATGAAGACAATAAAATAACTTTTGAATCTGCGAAGAGACTTTAAGAACCTAAAGATGAAGGAAACTTAAACTATCAAGCAGTATACAAACAGGATTATGTCTATTGTCAACAACATAAGACTGCTTGGTGATCAGTTCAATGATCAAAAAGTCGTTGAAAAAGTCATTACCATTTTACTAGAGAAGTATGAGTCCAATATCTCATTCTTGGAGGACTCAAGAGATTTGACAACAATCTCTCTATTAGAGCTCATAAATGCTTTATATACGCAAGAGAAAAAAAAAAAAAGCTAATAGAGAAAAGGGGCACGCAGAAGGTGCTTACCAAGCAAGGAACAAGGAAACTCCATGTTCTTCAAGCAACAAAGGCAAGAAGAAATGGAATCAAGAAAAATAGAGGCCAAAAAAATATGGTGAAAAGAAAAAGTATCCACCATGCTCGAATTGCAAAAAGATGGGTCATTCAGAAAAGTTTTGCTGGACAAGACCTGGTGTGCAGTGTAAAAACTGTAAGCAATTTGGCCATGATTTTAGAATTTGTAAAAACAAAGTGCAGCATTCAGAAGGAGTTCGCATTCACTGCCTCATGCTTCGTAGTCAACGACTATGTAAAGAAAAATTGGTTGATTGAAAATGGTTATACAAACCATATGGTTTCAGATGAAAGCATGTTCAAAGAGATTAACAGATCATTCAGTTTGAGAATTAGAGTTGGAAATGGCCAAATCATTAAAGCCAGGGGAAAGGGAAATGTTCAGGTTAGCTCTCCTACAGGTACAAAAGTTATTACTAATGTTCCTTTTGTACTTAATATAGATCAGAACTTGCTCAGTGTTGGTTAGCTTTTTGAGAAGAATTATTCTGTTGTTTTTCAAAAGAATAAGTGTGTTGTACCTGATTCAATTGGACATGAGCTTATGTCAGTGAAAATGAGTGACAGGAGCTTTGTTCTAAACTAGAACCTAGTTACTTTTAAAGCTTACTCTAGTTCAATTGATGGTATTGACTTGTGGCACAAGAGACTGGGGCATGTCAATTATAGATCACTTAGTATGTTGTATAAGCATGGTTTGGTTGAGAACATGTCTGAAGTTGACGAGCGAACTGCAGTGTGCGAAGTATGTCAGTTTGGGAAGCAAGTAAAAGTTCAATTCGTTGCAAATAAGGCATGGTGAGCTACTGAGAAGCTACATCTACTTCACATTGATATATGTGGGCCAATGAAGATTGCTTCACTTAGCAATAATATGTACTTCATTTTGTTTATTGATGATTACTGTTACAGCCCGATTTTAGGCCTAATCGGAACAGTGGTTTCCGGAATACAACTCTGACGTAAGAAAATTTATTTTTATTATATTTTCATAGTCTACAATTTCACTGAATTATTTCGTGAAAATTTCGTTTGAAAATTTCGACGTTTGGGCACTCAATTTAGTCAAAAGGACTAAATCATAAAAAGTGCAAAACTTGAGTTCTAGAAGCTAGAGGTGTCTAATTATTATGAAACTTTAAATTAGAGGTCCTTATATGGTAACTATACCATTGGATAAATTGTTGAACAAAAATGGACATGGTTAGGTGAAATTTGAAAGAAAGGCATTAAGGGCATTTTAGTTATTTGGTAAATAAATGAATTAAAAAGGGAAAATAAACCAAAAATTGGCCCTTTTTCTTCTTCCTCCAGTCGAAATTTTGAAGAAGCCATGGCTAGGTTTTGGCCAAGCTTCCAAGCTCCATAGTAAGTGCATCCTAGCCCCGTTTTTAATGTTCTTTACACTTTTGAAGTCCTCGTAACCTGATTTACCTATTTCTACCATCTATTTGAGCTAGGGTTCATGTTTAAAAATTAACCCATGTGTGACATGCATGTATTTTGATATTTCATGGTCGATTATGATAGTTTGATGCATGATAAACATCTTTTGTTAAGTGATTTTCGGTAAAAATGCATAAAGGACTTATTTGTAAAAGTTAAGAGATTGTGTTAAAAACTAATTTTTATGGAAAATTTGGGCTTCTATAAGTATGAAAATGATTCATCTAGGCTGGGTAATAAAGAATTTGAGTGCATTTCATTTTACGAGCCTAGGGGTAAAAATGTAAATATGTGAAACTTTAGGGGCAAAAACATAATTTTGCCATAATATGATTTTTGGATCGTATGGAATAATGTGAATAATAAATAGGCTCAAGGAAAATTAGATTCGAACCTAGAACGGGTGAAAAACGAGAAATTAACGGTTAGGTCCCTTTTTCCATTTTGGTGTCGAGGTAAGTTCGCATGTAAATAATGTTATGTTATGTTTGCATTTTAGATATTCTAAATGCTTTGATAATGTATAATTAAATGATTGATTTTATGGTTGTAATCGATGAAGTCCGGATAAGCGAGAAAAATCTCGTTCGAACTTTAGGAATAGATAGGATACGAGTGTCATGACATTAGTATTACTGAGGTTTCGTGTAAGACCGTATCTGGGATATGGTGCCGAAATGAGATTGAGGTAGCATTGGCTACATAAAGGCACCTTGAGTGCGAGTTTTTCAATGTATCCTATAATATTCCTAAGTGGTTCAATAGGTAAAGCAAATATGAGTATGAAAATGAAGTTACCACGAGTAAACGGGCATGTACGTAGCCTATAATTATGAATCCATGATCATTGTGGAAGTGATTGCTTATTAGCCATTGTGATTAATGAAATATATAATTGAGAAGTAGATATATGGTAATTGTAGACGATGATTTCGTGTTAGGCCTTGGGCCAAATTGAGATTTGATCTAACGTATTTATATGCTTAAATTGTATTTCAACGAGTATGCCAAATATGTGTAACATCCCAAACTAGGGCCTAGTCAGAATAGTGGTTTTGAGACCACAAATCTGAGGCTAAGAAATTATTATTATTATTATTGGTGTCATAGAATAATTATATAGATACATGAAAATTTTGGTGAATTAATTTCATCGATCGAGTGCTTAATTGCAAAAATGGACTAAATCGCATAAAGGGAAAAAGTTGTATTTTGCTAGCCAAAGATGTTTAATAGCTAGAGAACCTAAATTAGGGGTTTTTAAAGTGCAAATAACCCCTTAAAAACAAGAGTGGCAGGCCATTGGAGACAAGGTTGGTCAAAAAGTCAAAATTAGGTGGAAATTTGGTGACTAAATTGGCTTGTGACAAAATAAAATAAAGAAGAGATGATATCACACCTTCTTCTTCCCCATTACCACCGAAACTTTCAGCCAAAAGAAGGGTTTCAAATCTTGAAAATTTTAGCAATTTATATCCCTCACAAGTAAGTGATTCTCTTGGTCTTTTTTGATAATTTTTGTACTTTTGGGGTCCCTATTGCATGGGCTTTCTATTGAGAGGACTATTTTGCAAAATGATTGATAGTCTAGGGATTTGCCATGAAGGGTTTTGTGAGGTTTTCTGATTTTTTATGGAAGAAAATGAATCTTAGGTGTTAAATAAACAACTTTTGTGAAAGGTGTTAGTATGAAAACACCTAAATGAACCGTTTTGCAAAGTTTGTAAAATTGGTTAGAAATATATGAAATAGATGAAATTGTGAGTTGTCATAGGTACAAAAAGTATTCGACTAGGCTTGATTGATTAGGAAATTTGATAAAAATTGAATTACGAGCCCAAGGGCAAAATTGTAATTTTAGCGAAGTTTAAGGGCAAATTGGTCATTTTGCCCTAGGATGGGTTTTAGGCCAAAAAGGGATAAAATGATGTATTAATAAATTTATTTTGCTGTTTTAGACCCCGAGAAACCAATTCCGGAGGTCGATCGTGGAAAGCAAAAAGTTTCAGAATAATCAAAACTTGAATCCGAGACCATTACCAGGTAAGTTCGAGTAACTCGAAGTAGACTTTTAATATATTTAAAATCTGTATTCTTGATTGCATGAAAATTTTAGATGTTCATTGTATGATAATTCATGAAAATTGATGAAATAGATAAAATGTGTATAAAATGTACCGATTGAATGAAAAGGGTTACTCGATGGATTTTTTCGAAAATGAATTGACGGTAAAAAGGATCTAGCCCGAACGAGCCTAAAGTGATCTAGCCTCCCGAAGAATATGTGTGCATAATGGATTTAGCCCGGACTGGTAATCCGATTAGGATCTGAATCTAACCTGGACTGGTAATTCAGATCCGAGCTCACTAGAGTTTATGTCGTTACAGGGGATTTAGCCTGGACTGGTAATCCCAACATTTACTCTGTGAGTCTATAATACGTGGGATTTAGCCTGGACAGGTAATTCCACCGTAATATACGAGGTTCGTGGGAGTCCGTACTTAAAATGATCACTTATAAGAATTAACGGGAAATGGGATATCCATCGGGATACCGAGAACTTCAATGGGACTAATATGAGATATGAAATGGGAATATTGAAATGTGAGTTCATCTAGACTTGTTATTGTCATATATTGACATGAGACTAACTTGATGGTTGAGTGTATGTGGCAGGGGAACTATCCTATACTTGTTTGGATTGAATGTTAAATATTGTTGTATGCTAAATAGCCGGTAAGTTTACCTTTCCATTATCCGGACTTACTAAGCACGTTAACATTTACCCTCTTTCATTTTTCCCTGTTTTATAGAACTCGAGACTCTTGAGGATTGGAAGACGGTTGGAGTATCGATCACACTATCAACCTAATTCTGCTTTGGGTATATAGAAACTCTTATTTTTTCATAATGGCATGTATAGGACTTTTGGTTATTTTATTTTATATGTGTCATTGGGTTAGCCAAAGTAATGGCTCATGAATGTTATGTTGATTCATTTTGTATAAGGCCATGGTTGATGGCTAATACTTATTTTGAGTTATGAACCGAAAGATGATGTACTCTTGGTTGAATAATTTGTATAAACGCTTGGTTGGGTTGCCATTTAATTATATATATGGTTGATTGGTCTATTATTGCTTGGGATATTGGTATAGTTGAATGTTATTTATGTTGTTAAATGCAAGGGTGACAAATAAGCTTGGTAGATAGCCTATTTTTGTCTACATGGCCAGCCACATGGGCGTGTGCCTAGGCCGTATGTGATACATGGACAGCCCCATGGGCGTGTTGTTTGGCCGTGTGTCCCCTGCACCATGAAATTTCCAGTCAATATAGATGGTAGTAAACACACGGGTAGAGACACGGCCGTGTATCTCAACCGTATGGAAGACACGGCCTAGCACACGGGCTTGTGCCTTGGCCATGTGCTTTCAAATTGGTTGATGATATCAGAAACAAAATGTCAAGGTTTTTGAACACGGGCTGAGACATGGGCGTGTCATGGCCGTGTGAGGGACACGGGCATGTGCCTAAGCTATGTGAAGTCTGCACTTGATTTATGAAAAATTATGAAAAATAAATCGACCACACGGGTAAGCACAATGGCGTCTGCCTTGGCTGTGTGATTTCATTTGTTCATGCATAATCGGATAGAGAGCTTCACGGGTGAGGGACACGGGCGTGTCCCAAGTCACACGGGCGTGTGCCTTATGCCCACACGGGCGTGTAGAGCCTTAAGGCATAAAATTTTTTAAGTTTTTCTTAAGTTCTCAGTTTAGTTTCGAACCGTATCTAATACATGTTTTGGGCCTCGTAGGCCCATATTAGGGGCATTATGAATATGATTTAATCGTTTTTAAATTGGAAAAAAGTTTTATGACCCGTTTTCATTGAAAAGTTCTTGTTCGTGTATGGTAATACCCCCATGCCTTGTCCCGGTCTCTGGTATGAATAAGGGGTGTTACAAGATAAGTAAGTACGTGATTATGTTACGAGATGGTACAGGTATGTACGACAAAACTCATGAGTAGTGAGTTCAATGTATGATGAATATTTGGTAAGAATGTAAATGAATATGTTATGCTTGGGAGATATTGATAATCTTGGGATTAATGATCTACATTCATAATAAGAGGAGGTACACTAAGATTTAGTAATGATCATGTGTTAGGCTTACGAGCTTAATTGGGTTGTGAAATAGTATGATGTATATAAATAACTTGTTAAATAATGTGATAGACTATAATGGGGAAGTTATGACTACCAATCTAATACTAAGACATGCAATTAGTGTTTGTAAAATAAAAGAGTAAGCATTATGAATGAGTAAGTGGTAATCATGAGATTTAGTGCAAATTGTATTAATAATATCCTTAGGGAGGGGTAAATAGATAAATGAGTGTCAATAGTTGTTTATTAGTTGCATGTGAACTTACTAAGCTTTGAAGCTTACTACCCTTCCTTTTCCCATCTTTATAGGTTAATTTAGCTAGCTCAGGTTGGAGATCGT
Source organism: Gossypium anomalum (assembly GCA_025698475.1). Classification (NCBI taxonomy): domain Eukaryota; kingdom Viridiplantae; phylum Streptophyta; class Magnoliopsida; order Malvales; family Malvaceae; genus Gossypium; species Gossypium anomalum. Next base: position 86,220,353 of record CM046966.1, read on the forward strand.
CGGAGATGTTATCACACTATCAAACTACCATTTAGGGTATAAGTATTCAAGCACTTGAGTTTATGACATGTATAAGTATCCAACCATCTACGCTGTCCCAAATTTAAGTCTTTTTGTGACATCAAGTATTTAAGACTTTTGTGATCAGTATATACTCGACAGTTTTCACCATACAAATAATGTCGCCAGATCTTCAAAGCAAATACCATCGCAGCCAATTCCAAATCGTGAGTAGGATAATTCCTCTCATGAGGTTTTAACTGCCTCGAAGCATAAGCCACCACTTTTCCTTCTTGCATGAATACACACCCCAAGCCATTTAGAGAAGCATCACTATACACCACAAATTCTTTACCTGATTCAGGTTGTACTAACACTGGTGCTTCAGTTAATAACTTTTTCAATTCTTCGAAACTTTGTTGACATTCTTCCGTCCATTCAAATTTAACATCCTTTCGGAGTAGTCTAGTCATAGAAGCAGCAATTATAAAAAATCCATTTACAAACCGCCGATAATACCCAGCTAGCCCCAAGAAACTTCTAACTTCAGTTACGTTTTTCGGTGGTTTCCAATCAATAATGGCTGAAATTTTATTAGGATCAACCCGTATACCATCACCTGAAACAATATGACCCAAAAATCCAACTTCCCGAAGCCAAAATTCACTTTTACTAAACTTGGCATATAACTGTTTATTTCTCAAAGTTTGCAAAACTATCCTCAAATGCTCAGCATGCTTTGTCTCATCTTTTGAATAAATTAAAATATCATCTATAAACACCACAACAAATCTGTCCAAGTATGGCTGAAATATGCGATTCATTAAATCCATAAACACAGCAGGAGCATTTGTCAACCCGAATGGCATAACTAAAAATTCATAATGACCGTACCTTGTTCTAAAAGCAGTTTTAAGCACATCTGACTCTTTTACTCGCAGCTGATAATACCCAGATCTCAAGTCAATCTTTGAAAACCATGTCGCTCCTTTTAGCTGATCAAACAAATCATCAATTCTCGGCAATGGATACTTGTTTTTGACTATCACCTTGTTTAACTGTCGATAATCAACACATAATCCCATAGAACCATCCTTCTTTTTCACAAATAACACAGGAGCGTCCCAAGGTGAAAAACTCGCTCTTACAAAGCCTTTATCAGTCAACTCTTGCAATTGTGACTTTAATTCTTTCAACTCTGTTGGTGCCATTCTATATGGAGCAATCGAGATCGGAGTTGTTCCCGGTATCAAATCAATACCAAATTCTACTTCCCTGACTGTAGGCAAACCAGGTAATTCTTCTGGAAATACATCCGCAAATTCACACACAACCGGGACTGATTCAACTTTCTTTTCAACTTCTTTTGTATTAATTACATATGTCAAATAAGCTTCATAACCCTTTCTCAAATATCTCTGAGCCGACATCGAAGAAATCACACTAGACAATGCCTCTGATTTATCTGATTCAACCCGTAGAGTTTTACCGTTTTCACACTTTAATTCTATAACCTTTTCTTTGCAATTTACTATAGCATCATGCAATGTCAACCAATCCATACCCAAAATAACATCAAATTCATTAAACTGCAACAACATCAAGTCGGTCGGAAAGTAATGACCCCGAATCATTAAAGGACATTTCTTGCATACTTTATCAACTATCACACATTTGCCTAACGGATTCGACACTCTAACCATAAATTACGTGTTCTCAACGGTATATTCATACTAGACACCAACTTCATGCATACATATGAATGAGTAGAGGCAGGATCAATCAAAGCAATAACATTAATATCATAAAGAGAAAATGTACCGTAATCACATCGGGTGAGGAAGCATCTTCACGTGCTTTAATAGCATAAGTTCTAGCGGAGCTCTTCCTTGAGATCTAAGCTGCTGCATCTCTCGGCTACATTTCTTCGCTTGTTTCACTTCTAGCTTTTCTCGGATACCTTCCTCTCAAAGTCTGCACCACTAGCTTTTACATTTTGAAAATTTTCTTTCTCACTCTCTCAGGCGGTCTCTAATAAAATGATCAGGAGAACCACATCGAAAAATTCATTTGCTCGCACGGACCAAAATGATTTCTACCACCTGCTTTGGCACTCGGGTTTAACAAATCTCGAGTTCCCTACACTTTGGTGTAGAAGTATTCTGAGATTTAGGACCCACATTCTGCTTCTTAAAATTTCCATATGATTGCCCAGCTGAAACTTGGGAATGAGGATTCATATTTCTTGACTTTCTGGGTTGCTGTGAAGGTGCCTTACTCATTGCCCTTTTCTTCCAATTTCGTGTCTCAGCTGCTACCTTTCTCTTCTCTTTAAGTAGTTCTTCAGCCTTGCAAGCTCGATCAACCAGTACTACCATTTATTTCAGTTCAAGGATCCCGACAAATACCTTAATGTCTTCGTTGAGCCCATCTTCAAATCGTCGGCACATCTTGGCTTCTGTAGGAACATATTCCCTGGCATACTTACTCAATCGAACAAACTCTCTTTCATATTCTGAGATTGTCATATTACCTTGCTTCAGCTCAAGAAACTCTTTACATTTCTGATCAATAAATCTTTCACTAATATATTTCTTCCGAAACTCTTCTTGAAAGAATTCCTAGGTTACCCTCTCTTTCAGTACCACCGAAATTAAAGTCTTCCACCAATTATAGGCTGAATCTCTCAACAAAGATGTAGCACATTACAAACATTCTTCAGGTGTACAAGATAATTCATCAAATACCCGGATAGAATTTTCAAGCCAGAACTTTGCTTTCTCTGCATCATCATCAATATTTGCTCTAAATTCTTCAGCCCTTTGTTTACGAATTCTATCAACAGGGTTTCTGTGAAATTTTATCATATCCACTCCTTGAGGCATCGGAGGCATAGGTTGAGGAATTGGAGGAGGTGGGGGAGGTCGTACATTTGGGTTCGCATCTTAACGAACTCGGTGTACCATGCACTCATCATTTGGAGAAAGGCTTCCCGATCCCTTTCTCCTCCTCCCTGACCAACAGTAGAAGGTGGGTTTTCAGTCGGCACTGCCCCTTCAGCCGGAGCTGGTACATTACTCTCTACTTTATCTGCCACAGCTGGATCGGGATCCATTTACTATATAAAAATCATTTAAAAAGGTCAGAAGTCGTCACACTATCACAATTTATACATATGGCATGTATAGCAAAAATCCGTACATACAACACGTAGTCTGAGAACTGACTAAACCTATTCTGATACCACCAAATGTAACGCCCCCACTCCCGAGACCGACGCCGGAATCGAGCTTGAGGTGTTACCGAACATAATTTATCAATTTAAGTACTTTGAATCATTTATTTCTACATTCACAGCTTTCTAGCTATCTGCGTCACAGTTACAAGAAAATTCATATCTCGAGTTACAAAACTCGAAATCAAGATCCATAAATTTTCCCTAAATCTAGACTCATATATCTATTTAATAATTTTTTTCTAGAATTTTTGGTTGGGCCAATTAGTACAGTTTATTAGTTAAATTCTCCCCTATTTCAGGGTTCGACTGCTCTGACCTCTGTGTATTACGAATCAGATATCTCTCTATAAAAAATTTCATGACTATGAGGTTTGTTTCTATTAAAACTAGACTCAATAAGGAATCTGTAAATGTAAATAAAAACTTATAATTATTTTTTTAAAATTTATTATAAATTTTTAAAGTCAGAACAGGGGATCCAAAAATCATTCTGGCCCTGTATCACAAAAGTTTAAATATCTCATAAAATATAATTTATATGCCTATTTTGTTCAATTCACATGAAAATAGACTCACTAAGCTTCAATTTCATAACTTACTCATCATTTAGTTCCACTTATACTATTTTTAGTGATTTTTCAAATTCATGTCATTGCTGCAGCAATATTCTGTTTTAAGGCAAGTTTCATCTTTCCATGAATTTTTTTTTATGAACTAGATAACCTATTAAACTTCCATGATATCAAACATGATCTAATTAGTCATCACCATGACTTATCAATATCAAACATTTTCTCAACCAAACATAGCCATATCATAAAATTATTTACAGAAAATAGGTACATTGCTATACATGCCATACTTAAGTTTTACAAGCCATTTACCAATAGAAATCCTTCGGATAGTGTGATCAAAACTTCGACCTGTCCCGATTCCCTAGCTGACTTGTTCAAAACTACAATGAATGAAAAGGAAGGAGTAAGCATAAATGCTTAGTAAGTTCATATGCAAATAACAAGTAACATAACAATACAATTATACCAAACAACCTTAGCATGGCATTGTACAAGCCCAATTTGTGGGCCCAAATTAAACCAAATCTGCCTAACCCATCACAGCCCAACTAACCCAACTAACCATCAGAACCCAAAACTCAAAATCAGACCTGAAATTACAAGCCCGTTTGACCCCCCAGCCTAGAACCTATTCCCTAACACTCAAGCCCAATACCTAAACAGAAGCCCAAACTAACCCATCTAGCCAAATTTAGGGTTTCAGAAACCCTAAAACACCTAACCAGCCCTAGCGCCGCCAAGTCCCATTGCCCCCAGTCTAGTCACCTGCTCCACCTACGCCCACCACCATTGTGCCGCCGCTCCACGCGCACCTGCAAGCATTAAAACAGACAAGACAGAAGTAGGCAGGATAGTGTTACATTCGGCTATATATAGCCAAATACACAATGTAAAAAGGGCCCTTTTTTGGCTTCCCGATTTTCATTTTTATATTCATAATACGAAAGCAATATTAACATAAAAAACGTACTCAAACACAAACTCAAAAACCGAAGCAAAACAGATCAAAGGTAAGGTTATCGACTTTTCTTTTTCTTTTTTTATCTTCTTTTCGAACTTATTTGTATACAATATCCTTTCTATCAAAATAGTACATACATATATTAAACGAATAAATAAAAAAAGGGGAAAAAATCTTTACCTCGGGGCGATTTTCGGCCATCGTGTCTGATGGCGACACACGGCGGTGCATAACAGCAGCGATCGGTCGGCTCTCGCTTCAGGCAAGCAACAGACCGAGAGAGAGAGGTTTTGAAGGTTTTTTTTAAGGGGAGTGGGGAAATGAAAAAAAAAAATGAAATAAATGATTTATATAGGCCGGCAAAACGCACCGTTTTGCCCGGCCATTTTAAAACGCAAAAACGGCGCCATTTAAGCGCCGACCCGAGGACTCGACCCGACCTACCCTGGGATCCGCGTGTTTTTGAAGCGGAGGGGTATTTGTGCTTCTGGCCCCTCCGCTTTTATGTGACTTTGCAATTAAATTCTTTTTAATTTTAATTCCACCCCGAAATTTAATACGGTTTTCAATTTAGCCCCTACCCGAACGACACCGTCTAGGAGGGCGGGGATTATTTCACTTTTGAACCCTGTATGTTATTTGCGCTTTCAAATTAGCCCCTTTCTCTTTATTAATTTTTAAAATCGGCTCCAAAACTTAATACTTGTTACAAGTTAGTCCCCCTTTTTAGATTTAATACGGTTTCTATACTATTTTTTTCTTTTTATTATTTTAATATTATTCATTATTCTATTTTACTATTCTTGTATTATTATTTTTAATATATTTCATTATTACTTAGACATTTTGATTAATACTACATATATGTTCTTATAGTTGTTTTATATGTATTATTATTGTTGTCCCCAGTATATGTTTCATGTATATATATTTAAATACTCAATTTATATTTATTATTAATATTGATATATGTTTATTATATATCTTTAACATACATATGCACACATTTATATATTATGGTTATTATTAGTTGTGATATCATTGTTTTGTTAATAAACTTGTGTCACATATACATATTTTTAATATATATTTATGTATTATATTTCATATTATGCCCATATAAAATAATGCTATATCGTGTATGTCATTCTATTATAGTTTTACGTATAGTAAATATCATATTATGTTTTCATGTATATTATGTATATCGTGGGTATGTTTTAATATGTATTATGTGTATATTTCATTTCGTATATCATGTATATACTATGTATATGCTTTTAAATATTATTATATATATATCTATTTTCAATATATACATTTTATGTATATGCTTTTAAATATTATTATTTATATCTATTTTCAATGTACATTTATTATTATTACCATCATTATTACTAATATGTATATACTATATAATTTTATTATATTACATATACAATTCTTTCTTATATACTACGCATACGTATCTTTTAATATTATACTATTATTATGTAGGTATATATTTCCTTTATATTTCTTACTACTTCTATTATTATGTACGTACCTTAATACATGTATGTATACATTTTTATATCATCGTTGTCGTTATCATTGTCATTTTATTTTGTCATTTATTTAATTATTTATTAATTTACTTGCGTATTCGAGCATTTCATTTTCCTCATGCGCTTGCTTACTAGTCTTATTATTATTTCACCTTGCATAAACGCTCGTATTAGTATATTTGACATTGTCACGCTTATCGTTACGTATTAGCATCATAATTTGCTTTTTTATTTTACTATAAATCACAATCATGTTCTTCTACTTTAAAATAATCCCTTCATAAAAGTGATATTCCGTATTTGGCAATTCGAGACAATCGCGCCCTAACTTACTGGGTTTCGATTTTTCTCATTTAACCTATATAACGGAATATTCATTTAAATTGCAACACGAGTCTCAAAAATACTTATTTTCGGGGAAACGAGGTATGATGCACTTACCGGGTATGATATTCTGTTACCTCGAAATAAGATCTTTTACAAATAAAGGCAATGTTCGGTGTTCGGAAATTCGAGGAAACGTGCCCTAACTTACTGGGTTTCGATTTTCCTCGTTTACCCTAACTAACCAAACATCCTTTTAAAAGAAAAAAGAAGTTAAAATACATCAATTTTAAATAAGAGGCGAGCTCAATCTCAAAGTTCGAGATGTCGTGTCCTAACTTACTGGGCATGATATTTTATTACTTCGAGATGAGAGAGTCCTTAACATCTATTTTAATTTATCCGATCATTTTTTAAAATTAGCTTTAATACAAAGAAGGATCGTATTTTAAATTCTTTCAAAGTTTCCAAATTTTCGACACTAAGACATTGATTAATCAACTAGGTACCAATTTTGGGCGTATCGAGGGTGCTAACTAGAGGTGATCATGGGCCGGGCCAGGCCGGGTTCGGGTCGGGCTCAAACAAAATTTTAGGCCCGTCTACTAGGCCCGAGCCCGGCCCGGCCCGAAATATGGGCCTAAAATTTTGCCCAAGCCCGGCCGAAATAAAATTACTAAGCCCGAGCTCGGCCCGGCCTACTACCATATTAAATTTTTTCTTATTTCATTAAATAAAAATTTAAAAATATAATAAATCAAATATATTTAAAAACATAAAAATAAATATTAAAACAAATAAAAATAATACTAAAACAATTCTTAAAACAATACACAAATTAACAATATAATAAAAATAATTACATTAAAAATTTAAAATAATTAAAAATAAAATAAAAATATATATTAATATATAATTGGTAGGGTGAGCCGGCCCGGCCAAAAACTCTTACGAGCCCGGCCCATTTTCTAAACGGGCCTCGTTTTTTACCCAAGCCCATTTTTGGGCCTATATTTTTACCCAAACCCTCCCATTTTTCGGGGCGGGCCTTGGTGCGGCCGCGGCCATGACCATGATCATGATCACTCTAGTGCTAACCATCCTCGTCGCATGAACCGACTCTCGAATCCATTTTCTGATTTTCGCAGACCAAAAATTGTCGTTTTAGTATATCTTAACTCTTATTAAAATGATTAATTTAAGGTGATCCGATCACACGTCATCAAAAAGGGATTGGTGGCGACTCCTTTATTCATTTTCATTTTCAAAACCAAAGTCGATTGCCGTTTTTTCAAAAAATGGTTATGACAGGCATCACTAAAACATATATCATATTTCTAAACATCATTCATCATCTTACCACTTTATCGTTGTTGTATCTATTTTCAATCCGAGGGTTAAGTACATACCTGTCCAAAGTCCCCATTTCACGACACTTACCAAAACGTCACTTGCATCTTAAGTGTTCTTCCATTTCATAGAAATTTTCACCCGTTGAACACATCGGAATATAACTCGGATACACGGATAATTTGCACATAAGTGCCACATATGTAATCAAGCAATCATGTAACCCGCCCATAAGTGAACTTGGACTCAACTCAACGAGCTCGGGCGTTCGCATCCATAAGTGAACTCGGACTCAACTCAACGAGTTCAGATGCCTAGTTACATCTCACGAACTCAGACTCAACTCAACAAGTTCGAACATTCGTATCCATAAGTGAACTCGGACTCAACTCAACGAGTTCGGATGCTCAACCATCCTAGTGACATGTCACTTGTATCCTAATCTATTCCTAAGTTTCAAATGGGCTTTTTCCCTCGATCTGACATTAGCCGTCTTCCACGGAATATCGGAACCGATACTCGGTAGCAATTCATATTTATCAAGTAGTAAACATAATTTGCATATTACTCAATATTAACCACAAAGCATAATATTTCACGATAAAAAATCAGCATATCATATAATTAACATCAATAACTTAAAAATAACAATTATGCTACATTATTTACACATGAACTTACCTTGGTACCAAAATATAAAGATTTTGCAATTTAGTCCACAATCTTTTCTTTTCCTCGATCGCGACTTGATTCCCGTTTCTCTTGATTATGGAGCTTGAAAGTTGAAGAAACCCTAGCTATGGAGAGAGCAAAAATTTGGCAGCAACCATATGAAGAAGATGACTATTTTGTGTTATTTTTCCCTTTTTATTTCATTTAATATCCAAATGACCAAAATGTCCCTTTCTTACTAAACTTTCAAAAATTCCTTCCATGTCCTAATTTTGTCCATGAACTTAAAATTGGTCAAATTGCTATTTAAGACCTCCTAATTAATATTTCAATGCAATTTCATACTAAAAACTTCTAGAATACAAATTTTGCAACTTATTCGATTTAGTCCCTACTTTCAATTTAAACACTTTAGGCATAGAATTTCATCACGAAATTTTCACACAATCATGCAATCATATCATAATCATCAAAATAATTATAAAATAATTATTTTTATCTCAGATTTGTGGTCACGAAACCACTATTCCGATTAAACCCTAATTCAGGATATTACAGAGATGATAAGGACCAAGTTCGGGTCTTCGAAGGTCAAAACAAGTCAAAACAGGGGAGGGACCTTGTTCTCCCACACTTGTATCCATAGAAGTTTGGACTTAGAAGTCCCTACTATTGTTCATTGTTAGCTATTAACTTATTTGTTCCGATCCATCTAGCTACTTGTACCGGTACAAGTTTGCTAGGACCAAAAACTGACCTCAAAACATATCTAATTTGGCTCAAAACAGTACCATTTCAATTATGAGTATTGTGGAACACCAAATCCTTGTTTTAAACCTCATATTTTTCTATTTAAACATATTCAGACACATGGTTATTATCATGGTCACAATATTTCCAATTTCAAATATCAATTTCACCTACAAGGCATGAATGCAACCAATGAAACATAGCAAAATCATTAACTTGAGATCATGCATATCAACATAATCACTTAATCATATCATCAAATGCTTATATGCCTATAGAACATGCTTACATTACAAAATTCAAGCATAGAAGATACCAAGGCACCATAATTAACTCCAAAAACAAGTTTTGGCATTAGGTACATGCCACCTTTACTATAACATCAAAAGGATTATACCATATTTGTTGTGCTGGAAATTGAAACATGGATGCTGTTGATTTTCTCAAATATACGCAGGGAAACAAATAAATATGTATGATAAGCAAAAGAGTTTAGTGATGCTAACATAATTTAAAAACAATGTATAAATAAATCAAGTACATAATTTAGCCATTAAAAGCATTTGTAACATACTCCTATCATTAATTGTTTGTCTCATGATCCTTTCATGTAAGTTACTCTATTATTTACTATTCAATTTAGGTTCTAAATGCCTAAATGTCAACCTATCATTTTGTCTTCAAGACTTTATATTTTATGACACTTAATATCATTTTGCCAACCTATCATTGAAGTTACAAATTCAATGATTAAACACATGTTGAATAATATTTTTTATATAAAAATTAAGATTTCTTCAGAATTAAGGGTAATGATAACCATACAAAATTTGTTAATATTAAGTTTAGTACTTGTATTGGTATGGTGAGATACTAAACCATGAAGAAATAATATATCCATAAGTAATTATTACATTTTAAATGGTACTTTTATCATTTCTCTATTAAAGAATATTTTGAATTTTATAATTAAAAAATAAAGATATTTTAATGAGAAAAAATATGAGCCATTAGATTAAAGTTTTAAAAATTAAATTATAACCATTAATGATTTAATAACTAAATAACATAAATAGATAAATGATGAATACGAAGGAAAGTTGAGAAAATTGGGAAGAAATTCATCAATATATTTATATCTATGTAACTCCAAAATGAATAGAAGTGATTGATTAAAATATATTTCTATTATTTCATTAGAATATATTTAAAGATATAAGTGATTGACTAATTATTTTTTTTAAGACTGATTGACCAATTAATTTTACCTTATTAAAATATATTTAAAATTTCATTATAATTATTGAATTTCTCTGAAGAAAATGTCTAAATATATTTAAAATGATAGAATCACTAACTTAGAAGTAAATTCACCTTGGTCGGTGTAATCGTGTAGTGGACGTTGGCCCCCAAGGCTAACAAAATACTTTAATATTCATATACCCAAATAAAGAAGGTGGAACACCTTTTAGACCTCATGTACTCTAAAGCAAGTACTCCATTCTCCCATGAAGAAATCTCTGCAAGTAGATTCCTAAGCCACTCGGCCTCTTTCTCGGCTCAGTCAAGAGTTATAAACTTTGATTCCATTGTGGAACGAGCAATACACGTCTGTTTAGTAGACTTCTAAAAAATAGCTACTCCACCCAAAGTAATGACATACCCACTTGTAAAGCTAATTTTATCAGTTACCCAGTTTGCATCGCAACATCTCTCTAGGACTATAGGGTATTCGACAAATTCCAACTTCCAAGTTATTGTACTTTAATTTCACTCAAGATCTTTTAGGAACAGCTCAACCTTGATAACTAGCATAGTAAATTGTCGACCATGACACTTCCCCACTTACTATGTCAATGTCCTCATCAACATGAAACCACACTTTTAGTAACATTATTACATTGAGTTGACATTTCAGTCTCAAGTCCATCTTGGACCTTCAAGGTCTATGGTTATGATTCATTCAACGCGCATCAAGCATACACTCGAACTTGGTCTATTCTCAATCGTTGGTGTAGTCTTGTTTATGCCCATTCCTCTACCAAACACTCGGACTCAATGCCACAACACATAACCATTAGGTTACAACCTTGAGGAACCCTTAATGGTATGACCCTTTTTCAATTGAATATTACCATGTTTTTGATACTAAAAAACGCGTCCCTCTGGTTGTGGTTTATGTGCGACACCAACACAAAAGTTCTCAACATGGGAAATTTTGACACATTGGCCATCCTCAACTTAGGCCCTCTCAGCCCCTCCATGGTCACCCAATTGGTGTGACCATCTTGGCCAACTGTAACACATGCAGCACCACCGAACTAGGTTGATCTCAATTTCAATTTTAGACTTTAATGCTCATTCACGCAAACTCTGGCACGTCACTCCTTTCTCCGCATAATCTCATAAGTTGCCTAAATAAGACATCCCCCACTAGTTCTCTTATTCAAGCTCTTGGACTCGATAATCCTCCAGTCTACTTTGGTTAAAAACTCGGTGACGCTTGGACTAGCTCCACAAATCTCATGTATTAGTAGCTTATCATGGATAAGGGCATTATAAGCCCTATCCCAAATACAAGGATCCAGCGATCCGCTCATGGTCCTCTGACCAACTCAAATTCAAAGGTCCTCCAACTAACTCAAACTCATGGGACCTCTAACCCATCTCAAACTCAAGGGTCTTTAGACCCATTCAATCTTGCTAGGCCTTCCAAGCCGATCTTGATCATAATGACCCATTAGCCAACACAAATAGAGCTTGCAACCGCTCCAACATTACTTAGGCACACTCTTGCACTACTCAGGTGCCCTCAAACCGATTGCCTTAATAGGACACTTCACTTGCTCTAACTATCCTCAAGTGTACTCTACCTTGTTGTCTATAGGAGCCTTCATTGGTTTCAATAGCGGGAAATGGAAATGATTCTCATGTTTAAACAGTAGTATAATTTACTTCTAATTGTTGGAAATATACTACTGTAAAACAAAATTGTTAGCGTTGATAGGAAACCATACTAAGTATAAATAAATAAAACAATCATTGTGTCTTGGAAGAACTATTGCCTTAGAAGTGAATTCACCTTGATCAGTGTAATCATGTAGTGGACGTCGCCCCCCAAGGTTATAGTACTTTAATATTCGTACACCCGAATAAAGAAGGTGGAACACAATTAGTATTGCGCTTCTCGAAAGGAATCAAAATCGAAAAAACAAAAGCAATTGGTCGAATCTGATTGAAAATTAAACTGGAAGAAAATCAATGAAATCACACTAGGTTCAATTCCCAAGAAAGATTGGAGGGATCATAGACGGTCCCGCTTAAAACCCAACCTCCTAGACAGAATTTTCCTCTCGTGTAATTTCGCAAAATAGAATTTAGATAATAGAAAAATGAGAGAAGTTGTTTTTCTCTTGTTGTGTTCTATGAAAAACGAAGAAAATAACCTCCTATTTATACTATTTTTTGAAGACGCAAAATGGTAAATTTGCAGAGTCAATTTCTTAAAAAGTCTCAATAGTCAGATTCTGATTCTATTAAATCGTAACCATTTAGAAGCTAGATTTTGATTTTATCAAATCGTAACCGTTTAAAAATATTTTTTTTTCAATTTCTTTGCATTACCAACAAATTTCTCTAAACATGAGAATCCAAAAGCATGTTGCATGAACAAAAGCTCTTGATGCTGAGAATGATTCAAATGAATGAACGTCTCAAGAATAAATGCTGTCATTTATGTTGAGTAGAATGAATAGTGCAATCCTCTTACATCAACTATTCATCGACGATGATTAAATGCACAAGATGAAAGTTGGATGGAATTTGATTAGGATTAAATATTTATGCACAAGATCACTTTTAAGGATTTTAAACTCTATTTTTTAGAATTTAAATTATCGTGTAAAAATTGAACCAATTTGCTTTTATTGTACCATGCTTTTAGCTATTGTGAATGTTACTAAATTTCTGAATCCATGGCATTTTGATACCTCTAGAGTTGTCAAATGTTTGAATGACACAAAAGATGGCACTAAATTCTTTAATTTTCCGCATCCCAACACTTGTAGAAAACTTCTGCAAGTGATAGTTTGTTTTTCTAGAGATATGTCAACTCAGGAAGATAAAACAAACTTAATTCCTTCAAGAAAGCAAGCGTTCCTGCATTTTCGTTTTCATCTCTTACACCGTTACATGGAAATAATTCATTGAAGGTTGCCGTTTGCCAAAAGAAAGGTATTCAAGATTTGGTAATGACTAAATGAAACAATCTGAGATAGTAACTCATGTTTCAGGACAATATAACTCTCTTAGTTTGGGACAATATTGCTTGGGATCTGCTCCATGTCCATGCCATACCTTCATATTGCCATTCCCATCCAAAACCAATTCTTCTAAATTGGGGAATGTTTCCTGAGAAATTAAGAAACATATATATGTTAAATAAAAGCAAATCTTCTAAAGAGAATGATAAAATATGCAACTCTGTTTAGATTGACCTTTTATTTAGTTTCTTTTATGAGATCTTATCTTAGTAACCCAAAATAGGGGTTGTGAAACAGAGATAACGGTTTGGCTCTCTACTTGTGTTTCTCTAAAGTTGATATACTCCCCAGAAAATGTCTCCACCTTGCTGCATTCACTCACCTCCAATAATTTTAACAATGGCCAATCTGTAGTATGCACCTTGGAGTAGAAACCCTTCAATTTAGGTAGCTTATAAAGTACCAGGTTTCTTATTTTAGGAAACACAAACTTGGTGGTTGATTTGAGCTCAATCGATTCATTTGAGTTGAGTCCATGATCGTCAGCAAGTCCAATTTTTTCTTCTACCGACTCGCATTCCAATATTTGCAGAGTTTCTAGTTTTTCAAGTCTTTCCACCATATCAAATGGGAAAACATTCGAAAGTTTATCACAGTGTTCCACCACAAGGAAGGTTAATTCATGAAATGAACCCATAGTGAGTTTATCGTGCCATATCTTTCTACACTTTCCCATGCCTAAAATTCTCAAATCATTCAAGCTAGGAAACGCAACCTGCGGGAATATTTAAGTTGTTAATGAGGAAAACAAGTTAGAATTCTACTTAGATATGAAAAGTAAAGTTACAACAAAAAACAAAAAAACAAAAGAAGAATATCACCTTTTGGTTGAAGAGAGTATTGGTCTCTGAGTTTTCTTGATGGCAGAATGTCCTTAGTTTTGGAAGCCTAATGAGATCCAGTCTTCCTAGCTTAGTGAACAAGTAAAGCTGAGTTATCCCTTCTGCTGCAGCTGCTAGTCCATCTCTAAAGATTATTTCTTCCATGTTCTCGCAATCGCGAAGGATAAGTGAATCAAGCTGCTCAAAATTTTTGACTAAAAAGGATGGGAATAGATATTCGAAATTGTGGCAATACTTCACATTTAAGATTTGTAAGTTGAGAACATTAGAGGATAAAGCCCTGTCTGGTTTATCAGGCCATAATTTTTTGATGTTAGTTGATGATAGTTCCAAGAGCCGCAACCTGGCACACAAAACCTGCGGACACAACCCTCATTGAATGAATTATGCATGCTTGTGATGATAAATACATACACACATTGTTTAATGCTGAAGCATATGTTATTAATGTGATTGTTAAATTTCAAGTTCAACCAATAGAAACAAAACAATTTGAAATATCATTAAAAATAATTATTTAATTAATGGTTAGACCTTTTTTCCTATTTTTTAGTTTCTATCTGTAGAAATCATGTACTCTAGTTTCTTATTGTATTATTTAATTTAAGTTTTCATCCAAATAAATTAAAATTTTGAAACACTAAACAAAAGTGAAGAGACTAACCTTATGGCTGAAAAAGGGTGTCTTTTCTCTGCCAACTAACTCTATATCCTCTTGCTCCCTTGTAGATTTCATTGCATACATCTTTGGGCAATCGTATACTGAAATTTTATACAAAGATGGACATTTCAGGGTAACACTTCCCATACAAAAGCTTGTCAACCTTGAACATGACTCAAGTCTTTTCTTCTTAAGCATGGGTAACAAGAGTGTATCCATTTCAGTTTCCTCTGCTCCTTCTTTGATAATCTGCTCCATCATAGGGCATTGTTTCACTTTTATGTCTTCTAGTTGCGCAAGATCTAAAGCCATGGATATGCTAAATATGTATGTCATGGTATTACACTCATAAACTTCTAAAATCTTAAGTTTCTTCAAATCTAAACTTCCGTGAATGTTCTCCTTCCATATTTCAATTGACCTGGAAAATTCTGAGAGGACTAAATACCGGATAGCCTGGAACCCAGCCTACAAAATCCAACAAAGAAACAAGGATTGAAGTTCATAAAGGTTATAACGAAGCCGACCCAAACCGTATGAAAGAAAGAATGATATTATGGTATAAGCTAGAATAACTAAAGCTAAATTAAAGGAATATACAGTAATACCAAAGGAATATACAGTAATACCTTTATTGAAGACATTTCTTGGATAGTGTTATTAAGGTCACTACACAAAAGTCCATTATCTTTTCCATATTCTACTTTTTGCAGTAATGGTGGATTAGTTAAAACTCCCTTACAAAATATCTCCAATTCAGGGCAACCACTCACTATTAATTCCTCTAAGCATGGGAATCCAAATGTGTGGTTGCCTGAACAAAAGCTCGTAAGTCGCGGTAGATTCACAAGTTCCAAACTTTTCAACCTGCTGAAAATAATGTCACAAGTTGTTTCACCTTCCTCAGTTGCAACTATTTCCTCCATTGAAATGCAGTTTCTTACCCTCAACTTCTTGAGTTGAGTCATAACTTGGACTGCTAAACATGTATCTAAGTATTTCATTGCATTGCAATTCCGCACATACAATGTGGTGAGATTTTGAAATGATGCTGAGGATGATCCTAAGCAGATCAAATTGCAACAATCGTGAACTTCAAGAGTCTCAAGTTTGGGTAGAATGTGGTCCACTTGTACGTCTTGCTTCCATAAATAATCTTTTAGATTATCAAGAGCTACCAATTTTAAGTTTCTAATTGTTGACAAAGTCCCAACATACATCTCCTCATTACCGGTATCTGCTTCAGTACAAAATAGCTCTTTTATTTCACATTCAGATATAGTAAGATTTTCAAGAGTGTGGAATCTCTCAAGGAAAGAAATCTGGAAATCAACTGATTCAACACCGTTGCCATTCACTTCAAAAGCTTTTATTTCATGAAAAAGGCTGCTTGAAAATTGACCATCACTTATCATTGCAATATAATCACTATCTAATGTCAAATGTTGTAGTTTAGGGATAACCTGAAAACCAATCAAAAAACAATTTAGGAGTCAATATGTTCATCTTCGAATTAATAATTACTAATGATCATGAGAAGAAAAATGCACACAGGAAGAATCGATCTGTTACATAAATGAAACATCATATATTTTCAAAAAAAAATGCTTAATTAATATCATATTCTCTTCATCAGTAGATTAATTTTTCTAAATAATATTTGAACTTTAATTATCATAAATTTTTGTGTTAATTAATTAAATAAAAAATAACCAATAATAATAGTAAATTAAGATTGATGTTTAGAGTTTAATATAAAATTTTAGATTTTAGAGTTCATGTTTGGATTTATAATTTATGGATTAGGGTCGGGAATTAGAGTAAAAACAAAGTTACATTTTAGAATAATTTAATATATGGAGTGGGAGTGAGAGGGTTCATACCTTTTCAACCAAGAAAAGTGGTGGATGGATTGGGGAGTCAAGTTCTACATTATTAGTGTTCAGCTGTGTACCAAAGATCCTCATTTCCCCACACTCAGCTACTTCCAACTCGTTTAACATTATCCACTTTGCGGTATGCTTACCCTGGTAAAAACATTTCAATTCCGGTAGATTCGAAAGTATAAGGGTGCAAAGTTGATCAAACTTGAAATTGGCAACCGCTTCTGAATCTGATCCTTCCTCTAATTTGGAAACAATCTCCTCCACTCCACAACTAGATATTGCAAGATAATTAAGTTGCGGTAGGTCTTTGGCTATTGAGGCTGGAAATACATTCTTCAAACTTCGACAATCCAAAACAGAGATTGTAGAGATTTTTTCAAACGAAAAAATTCCTTTGGGATCATTTTTCCAAATATATTTCAACTTTGGTAATCTTACCATTTGCAAAACTCTTAGTTGTAAAGCGGTTTCTTTTTCTTCATGCATGATTTCAAATACGTGTTGTCAGGAACCACAAGTCTTTACGGTTAGATGGTGCAGCCTTTGAAATGTTGTGAGTATATTAGATGGAAAAATAGTTAACAACTTATCACATCCGACAACACTCAATTGTTGTAGTTTGGGAAATGAATTTGGTGGAAGTGGGTTCCGCCATAACATCTTCATCTTACTCAAGTAGGAAATACTCATTTCCTCCAAACTGGGAAATGCAACCTACTGCACTTATGCCAATATAATGAAATTAAAAGTTGGTTTAATTTATTGTCAAACAATGAGAAAATGAGTAAACCAAAAAACTAATAATTAACCCACCTTATTATCAAACAGATCACCTTGACTAGAGATTCGTTGGTTCCCTTCCATAGTATATCTACATATGAAACCGTCCAATTTTGGACAGTTGTATATCGTCATTGACTTCATGAATGAAAATTCAATAACTTTATTTTGGGAGTTGGAGCAAAATCCACTCAGATGCGGAAGATCTTTTAGCTCTAAGAACTTTAACTGAGGAAATAATGATAAAGTCGTAGTAGCCTGAGTTTCTTCTTCTATATCCTCCGAAAATATTATCTCTCGTAAGCAATTGCATGCAGTTATCTCAAAGTATTTGAGATGAACTAGATATTTAGCCATGGAAAATGATAACAGGTATTTTATGTTTCCACAACCCTCGATTTTCAACGTGGTTAACTTCTCATGAGTGCAAAAAGATGCATTTGACAACAGGTTGTGCCATATTCTTTGTAATATTAAGTGATGACAACCACAATTTCTACAAGGAAGGGAACGATATCTACAACCATACATATAATTAATTCTACTTTCAAATAAATATTGTAAAAAATATTTATATAATTCTAAAGAAATATTTACTTTATAATTCTATGTTTGCAAATACCAAATATAATAAAAAATTATCCGTTTGAAATTTCTAATGGTGATATGCTTCCAATTGCAAAACATGACATATATTTTCTAAAAAACTAAAATTTATTTATGAGAATATTTAAAAAAAAACTTACTTATTGAATACATAATGCAAAAAAGCTAATAACTCAAAAAAACCAAAAATAAAGTCTGCCAACCAATAAACGGTGTCGTATTGTAGAAAAATTCTAGTAAATATAAAATATGATCAGAAAAAGGAGAAAAAAAAGACACCACCACAAGAGCAATATTGCATGATTCAGCAAAGGAAAGAAAGCCCTGAAAGAAAAACTAGAAAGATATTCAATTATACATACCTTTTCTCCGAAAAGTGGCAATTCACGTTGAGGCAATGAGGTACCATCGATTTTGTCTTGACAGCAAAAGCTTACGAGTTGAGGAAGACCCTCCAATGTCAAGGACTGCAAATGAGGAAATTCATTTCTATCATTAATGATAGATTCAATATCCAAACCATTTTGGATATGCAGATTCTGCAAATGTGATAGCCTTTCCTCATCTGTTAACTCCTCCAGTGCAATCTTCACACCTTTCAGTTTATCCAATTGTAAATCTTGAGTTCTCTTTACCAACTTCTTAATTCCATGATCCAAATCATCAATGCTTGTGTTTAGCCTGAGTTTTAAGGTTCTTGAATAATGATAGTTGCGAAACCGCTCCCATTCCTTTCCTATGCAAATCTTGTATCTTTCCAACTTTTGTAACTTTTGAAAGAAGTCCTCTGGGGCAGCCTTGGCGTCCGGAATTTGAACTTCTAAAGTGGACAAATGAGACAGTGTGTTCAGTTCAGCAAGACTAGCATTGGGTTGTCCCCATTGAATACAAGTGCCACCCATATATAATTCTTCTAATTTTGACAAACTTGGCAACACGTTAGCTGAAATTGTTTTGAGTTTAGTACAACCACTCACATCTAACAACTTTAGCTTCAACAATTGCCCAATTTCCTGGGGTACAATTTTGATATCAGATCCAGCAAGGCTAAGCACATTTAAGTTCTTGAGTGCTCCAATAATGGTTAGGTTATCTCCCAAATTGCAGTGATCTAGGCACAATGTACTGAGGCTAGTTAGGAGACCAATTGATGAAGGTAAAGAAGAAAAATGCATGCAAGTCAAACCTAAGACTTTAAGATTTTTTGCTTCCTTGAAGAAGTTATCCGGCAACGTCAAGGAGAGATCCTTACTGAACAAAAGGAAAAGAAAAAGCTGCGGACAATTCAACTGGTCAGGAAGCTTGTTGATACTAGGATCCCGCAAAATAATCTTGTTGCACTCTTTCATTGACTCTCCATTTGGCCAATCTGCTACAACATCCTCATCCTCATCCTTATCTACCTCTGTCAAAGTAAGCACTTGATTGTCCTTTGAAGCGATTGATTTGGCCACACTATAAGTAAGATCATGCACATCGAAGTACTCATCGGTACTTTTACTATCACGCAACAAACAAGATTCTTTGAGGGTACGCATCATTTTTAACAGCCTATCTCGTTCTGCTTTCATGCTGTTGACTCCTTTAATTAGACCCAAACCACGAGCATATCTCAACAAGTCTTCAATCCTAGTATCACGACGCAGTAAACTGCAAAGCAGGAAAATCTGCTTGAGTTCTTCACTTGATAAATGATTGATACTCAACTTAATATTCGAATGTACCTCAGCAGATATCTCACTCGAGCTATGTTCCAAGCAAGGCCTCTGTAATTGTTGTAAAGCATCCCTCCAACCAAATAAACTTTCATTTCGCAACGCCCTTGCAACTGTTGCAAGGGCAAGTGGTAATCTTGCACATTTCTTGGCTACCTCAATTGCTGTAGATCGCAGCTCCTCATCACTTTCAACACTGTTCCCGTCCATCTTCTTGAAGAACTCCCAAGCTTCTTCGTCATCTAAATCATCAATTGCAAAGGTCTTTGTAGCACCCATCTCATTGCTTACAACATTTCGACTTCTTGAGGTCAACAGTATTTTGCATCCTTTGTGTTGACTTCCAAATGGAATCCCGACATGCTTTAGATCCAGTTTCTTCCAAAGATCATCCAAAATAATAAGAACATTGTTCTCATTCCTTAACCTTCCATACAATTTACGGGCTCTTACAACCGGACTGTTTTCTTCAAGCTTCAAACCCAATGAGTATGCTATTTGGTCTTGGATTTCCTTAATGTCAGGAATTCGAGATACAGTTGCTCTAACTACTGAATTGAATAACTTAACCTCATGGAGTTGTCTCTCAACTTCTTTGACCAGCCATGTTTTGCCCACACCAGCCATCCCGTATACTCCAATCATGCTTGTTGTTGCATCTTTCAGTGACTCCATGAGATCATCGAAAACCTCCTCTCTTGATTGAAAGGTCTCAAAGTCTGTTTGGATTATGGGTTCAGCAATATAAGGGCATCCCACGCGCTCAAAACGGCCATCTTCGATAAGCTTTTTAAAATTGGCTGCATCTTCTTCTGCTTTCTTGCTAAGCTGGTAGCGAGACTTGATGTTGGGACACAAGCCAAAGAAGCACTTGGTCTTTGCTTTGACTTCAAGATCGTTCACTTTCTTCGCCTCTTCAGTGAAGACCTCATCCACTTTGTGGCGCCATTCCTGGACTTCGGTTTTAATATTCTCCAAGTTCCCTAGTGCAAAATCAACATCTTCCTGCACACTTCTTCTTTTTGTCAGCAACTTGTTTTTTCCCTCCTCGAACTCGTCAACAAATTTCTGGTAGAAGATTACATATCTAATATGACGTATAGCTTGGCGGAAGATACCTTTCGCAGCAGCGGTTGCGACCTCGTGAGCAGCACCAGTACACATTGTATCCATTTTTTTTTTTTTTTGGCTTTGGGGTTACAGATGACAGTCAGAAAGAGTAAGAAAGAAAATAGTAAAACGAAAGAAGGAAGCAAGAAGAGAAAAAAATGATGTGAAGAAGCTAATAGCCGATATGAAATG
Organism: Gossypium anomalum; assembly: GCA_025698475.1. Lineage (NCBI taxonomy): Eukaryota > Viridiplantae > Streptophyta > Magnoliopsida > Malvales > Malvaceae > Gossypium > Gossypium anomalum. Next base: position 86,241,884 of record CM046966.1, read on the forward strand.
GAAATACTGAAAGAAAACGGAGAATGGATGTGGGTATTGTCTAGGGTGAGTGTTGGATCGTATAAATATGTTTTGAAGTTTGAACCTTATTTTGTTTTTGGCTTCTCCTATATCTAATACCTTGTTAAACAACTGAGGAGGTTGGCCACTTGTTCAATAAATGAGGAGGTTGGCCATGTGGGTCTCATGGAATACGGCAAGACCGCAAATCATTTGTATCATGATAATTGATATGGTATTGTTTCGGTTCTACTCTAAACTGGTGGAACAGTTTATATTTAAGGAAATTTGAGTAGCAGTAGTATAAGATTTGTATTAAGGATGATATAAATAATTGAGGAGGTTGGCCACAGGAGGTTGACCATGTGGGTCTCAGGGAGTACCATGTGACAGAAAACCATTTGTATTATCATAATTGACATCGTATTCTTCGGGTCAAAATTTTAGTATGTTTGATCTTATTTTAGTTAATATTGATGCACTTGTATTAAATAATAAAGTCAAAAGTTGAAGTTAACATATATTTTAAATTTTTATACAGTTTGTACATTTATCTATTAAATCATATGGTGACATTTATAAATTAAAAAAAAATTCCTGGCTAACCATTTAACAATAAAAATAATATTATAAATATTTATTAGGATTTTTATTAAAAGCACATTTAATTTCGTCATGATAAAAAAAAAAAGTTGCTTGAATAGTGTTTTTAACAAAAATTGGCATCAATGTTTCTATTGATATAGTTATCAATATTAATTATTTAGACTAATAACATAATAACGTGAAGGGACCAAACTATGTTAAAAACTAAAATATATACGTGACACCCCACATCCGACCCAATCATCGAGTTACAAGTTTGCTATAATCCAAAAATGACCCCAAAACACACCTAATTTAGCTCAAAACAATACCATTTCAATTCTAAGTATTATGAAACACAAAATACTTGTTTTGAACCTTATATTTGCCTATTTAAACACATCAAACACATGGTTATTGTCATGGTCACAATAGTTTCAATTTCAAATTTCAATTTCACCTATAAAGGATGAATGCAACCAACGAAACATAGCAAAACCATTAACTTAAGATTATGCATCTCAACTTAATCACATAATCATATCATCAAATGCTTCTATGCGTATAAAACATGCTTACATTACAAATTTCAAACATAGAAAATGATAAGTACTAAAAGTAACATATTTTAATCCTATTCTTAATGCGATTTTAGGTGATTATTCGATGTTAATGGTGAACTTTATGCTCCTAATCTTTTAAATTCATATTTTGATAATTAATAGAGTATTTGGGAGTAAAAAGAGCGAAAATAAAAAAATTAGAGCAAGTTACAGGAGTCACACAGGCTAAAGAAATTCTCTTTAGGATCTCTAAATAGATGAACATATTCTCTAAAATCTCTACTTCATCTTTTCTCTTTGGTGTCTAAAGAATTTTTTTTTTTTTTTTTGTGAAAAGATAAATTTTCATGACAAAGGACTAAATTGCCTAAAATGTGAAGTTTTCCTCCTCCCCGTGGAAGTGACGGGAATCACTTATATAGAAGATAGAAGTTTCTTCATTTTCCTATAAAAATATCTTATTATTTTTTTATTGAATAAAACATTAATTAAATAATAAACCAATCAATTTTTAACACTTTTCACCCTTAATCATTACACCATATAATTATCTAATTTACGTAATGATCATTTTACCTTTCATATTTTTTCAAATTTCATCCTTCATCACAACCTACTTTTAAAAAATTGTGAATTAGTCCCTCACATTTCTTCTCTTATTTAATTTGGTCCCTACTTACCAATTTCCCATCACAAGAAATTGGTTTAATTTCACTTTTGGTCCTTCAATTTTTCTTGTATTTATACTTCAACGACTTGAATTCTAAATAATTATACTAGTGTCTCAAAACTTTTCACATTTTTACAATCTAATTCTTGCCTTAAATTAACATATCATAACATACCTCTTAATTCAAATTTTTCCTTAGCATCACTCAACCTTTTTTTTTTTTTTCTTTTCTTTATAATATATCGATTTTAGGAGTGTTACATTCTAAAAAAAAAAAAGTGTTATATTTAAAACTATAAGTAATAATTGTAAAAGTAAATGTATGCAGAATGTTTTTTATTAAAAAATTATTCATTATTTGAAAAAATAAATTACAGCTATTTATTACTTGCGCATGTATTAAATGGAAAAAGGAATTAGCCTAAACTAAAATTGTGAATGTATTCATGTGTATTTTAATTTGTTGACATATAAAACTTTTTCTATTAAAAAAAATTTAAATTTTATTTAATTTATATATATCGTTTAACTTTTAAAATATTTCAGGAGTAGTTGCGAAAATCGTAAAAATGTTTGAACAAGAGAGTGTTATTGTTTCAAAATCCAAATCAGAGACTTTGAAACATCAACAGCTATATATTTATTTCCGTGGATGTGTATGTAAAGATCGTAACTACAAGGCTTGATTTTCAGCGGGCCACAACTCCCCTGCTTCTGATGATGTTGAAGGAACAAAGGCTGCAATTTTCCTTTGATTTTCTTAAAACAGAAAAAGAGGGGAATTTTGGATGAGTTGCTGAGGCTTGCCAAGTAATGATTCACTTTGACACATGAAAAGCCGACATTTGTTCTACTTTTAATTGTTTTTACTTTTTGGTTGATAGATAGTTAAAAATGAAAATTTTCATGAGTTTTTAAGGAAAGGCAATGGAGTGGGGGTTGAACTGGAAACTAAACCCCATTCCATTATCTTGTTCATGTATGTATACGGTTGTGCTGGGGATCAGGATAATTTTCCCCTCTTTTTTGAAAATATATAAAAAAAATCTAAAATATAAGAACACTTAAGAATAATACTTAAAATTATATTTTGTTCATAAATTTTAATGTAATCACTAATCTAAGCGGATTAAGTCGGGTTTGGGTTTAATAAATATAATATGAGCTAAATTTGGACAGAATTTTAAGCATATTCATCGAGTTGAGTTGAATCTAAGTCTATAATATTATACCATTGTGAACCTACTAATGTTAGGAACCTTTGGAATAATATTTTAAAGTAATGTCCGAAAATTCCAGAAGGATTCATAAAGATGCAGTTCCAATCATAGTATGAAATACATATCAGTTTCTTCTTAGACGGTACGAACAACTTATGACATAATTTGACTAATAATTCTATGTATAATTTATCTTTCACAGTAGCATTTGGAAATAATGCTAAACATATATGTAGATAGATTTTTCATGATTATTTACAGAGTAATTAGATTCCCCAAAGTTAAGCTTTATATAATTGAGATGTTGAAGAATGATCAGTCAAAGTAGCAGATTCATATATTTTTCCTCTTTTATTTTATATTTTCCTTTCTAGTGCTTACTCTTGATAAGTATATTGAAGCGCAAAATTGATTAAAGATCACATGGCGTTTCAAATAAAGCCAAGAACTCTCTATTTATTTATTATTATTTTAGTTTTAGTATTCAAAATTCGAATTAGAAATTAGAAAATTCTGATGAATTCTATTCTTATTCTATTTAATTTCTAATAAATCCATTAATTTAATAGTTAATTTAATTAAATAAATTACGGTACCATTTAAAATATTAAATTCAATTTTCTAGTTAATTTGAACATTTAAATAGTAAAAAATATTTAATATGTAATTCAGGTTCGACGATTGGACTGGGTAAGGAGTGTTATATCGCCAGAGATTTGGCAAAGTCACTACAGGAAAATAGGGCTTTAGCGGCATTTTATCAAAAAACGCCGCAAAAATTGTAAAACACAGAGCAATAACGGCGTTTTGAGAAAAACGCCACTAAAAACTGAGCAATAGCGGTGTTTTTTGTTAAAACGCCGCTAAAAACAGAGTATTAGCGGCGTTTTACCAAAAACGCCGCTAAAGACCAGAGCATTAGCGGTGCTTTTGGTGAAACGCCGCTAAAGACCAGAGCATTAGCGGCGCTTTTGGTGGCATTAGCGGCGCTTTTGGTAAAACGCCGCTAAAGTAGTTTTTATTATATATAAATATAAAAATACATTCTTATAACTTAATTTATATGTGAGAGGATAAGTTAATAATTTCACAACTGAATTAATATACTTGATTAACCCATAACACCAACTTAATAAAAAAAATAACTATAATTATAAATTTTTCTTTCCATTAATATGATTCAACTAAAAATATTTTTAATATTTAATTTATATAGAGAAACAATTATTGCACTCAAATTGATATAAATTATAAAATTACAATTAATTTTATTTAAAACTCGATTCGAAACAATGGATATGTTTTGAATTCGTAAAGTAAAATAATCATACTAGAATATGGCACACTCATTGAATTTTTATGTAACAAAATTAATAAAATTTGATGTAATAACCAGTATGTCATTATATAAAAATCTAAACAACTAATGCGGACCATACCTAAAAGAATAATGCTTGTATTGCTGTGTCATTTTGTATTTTTTTTAATTCATCGATTTCATTTTATTTCATGGATTATGATCTAATGGTTGGGGTTTAAGGGTTAGGGGTTAGGGGTTAAGTGTTAGGTTTACTTAAGGATTAGACTTTATATATATTAAATGGTTTAGGATTTAGGCTTTATATATATTAAATGGTTTAGGATTTAAAGTTAAGATTTGTTAAATGATGAAATTTTATACAATCAATTAATACTTTTATATTTAAAAATATTAATCTAAACCATTTGATATATTTAAATATTAGATTTAAAAAAACATTGATAAATAAAAAAAATAGCATATTGATATGGATAGGTAACTATCTATTTTGGATAGGACCAAATTATAACAAATAAAAATAAAATACAAAAACTAAAATCATTTCACACCGAACATCTAGCAAAATAGTTATATTTTAGTTAGGAAGAAATATCTCTAATGAAATGGAGATTAGATCGGAAAAGAATAATATAAAATTATGATTAACGTCTCAATCTTTAATAGAAATTTGATATGTAAGAGATTGATTGCTTACATTGGATAATTCTAACTTAATAATTAATTACAACCATTTAATTATTTGTTTTCTTAGTAAAATATACGATATTTATTTTCAGAATACTTAATTTTTTTATTTATAAAAACCAATTTATAAAAAATAGTAATAAAAAATATTTTATAAAATTACTTAACTAATAATTTTTAATAGAGAAAATAAAATTTTTTTAGCATAACAAAAGCAGTCGTTTTATTTAAAATGAAATAATTTTTGTGGGTAAAAATTAAAAATAACGGCGTTTTTATAAAAAACGCATACAAAAATTATTTCACTTAAAAAATACGCGGTTTTATCCCTAAATTTTCCCCCTCCTCTGAAACGCCTAATTTTTTTCCCTAAAATTAGTATCCTCAAAACACCCCCCAATCTCACCCCTCTGTTGCTCTTTTCAATCAAGAAACTGAGATGGCCAGGTTTTTATACTTGCTACTTTGTTAATGCAGTTAGAGGGTTTGTGACCACCCGGAAATCTTGAAATGTCACTGTGGGATGATTTACAAAAATGGAGTTCGAAATTACTGTGGAAATGTACTTCCGAATGGTGAGGCTTCTGTGTAGTTAAATCACTCTTCGTTGCTCTTTTAAATTGAAGATTTTTAATTATCCTTTGGCTTCTAGGTTTTCGGCTTTTGACCCATTCAAGGAGAAAAATGGTGTTTGGCTAAAAGGTGGGAGAATTTACGCTGCTTCGCTTACGCAATTTTTTTAAATTTTTTGTGTTTAGATTATAGAAACTTGATTCTAGTTTCTCCAATTTTTTCTGTTTTACTTGCGTAGCTCGATCTTTGTAATAAATTCACAGCTGCGTTTTCAAACTCTTCGTCAATGGATTCCTTCCCAAGATCTTTGAATCCCAACAAGCACCTCAGAGAAACGATTAGTTAATCTCTTTTTTTTTCTTCTCAAATTTCCCAATTTTTAAATTTAATCTTCTAATTGCAAATCCTATTGATTAAAATACTATAACCTACAGATTCGTGAGCAATTTGCCTGGATCTTCCATGCTTGAAGTCTCCGCTCTTTTGAATAATGTAGCTGTAAGTTTGTGGACACTTCAATTTGTTTTATCTCTCAAATAAATGTGTGTTATTTTTTAAAATTTCTTTTCAATTTTATATTCAGCTTCTAATGCTTTTTTATGCACACTTTCTGCTCTCAGGCATGTTGAATGGTAAAGTTATCGATTTCTTTGTCTCTAATTGAAATGATTTATTGTAGAAACTTTGTTCTTAAATGTTTTAATCAAGGCCAAATATTAAGTATTTTTCCTTTTTTGAGAAAAGTATTTTTTAACTTTTAAGTGCAAGAGTAAGGTGTTGTTTGATAAGCTGAAATATTAAGTTTTGAATTTTTTAAGAACTAAATTTATATTAGAAAATTGTTTGCCGAATTAGTACCCTATAATAAAATTAAAAAAAGTTTAACGGTTTGTCAAACACACCCTAAATCTTAAGCTTTGCAAAATTATAGCAATTGTTGACATATTTTCACCTTTAATAAAACAATAAAGATCAGAAATTCAAAATTTATATGGCTTTGTAGAATTCATGAGTGCTTATCATTGAATCTGTTTGAGCAGATACTTGTAGGAGTTTAAAGTCTTACCTAGCCTCAGTAGCTTTGGATTATGTCTTCATTGTTCTACCCACACTCTTTGCCTTACATGTAGTGGGAATTTATTGATATACTTTGTCACTTACTTGTGTATCTTGGCTGTTGGTACATTGTTTAATTTGTAATAAATTTTCAGTGGGAAAATTTTGCAAATGTTTATCACATGCTTGTGTATCTTGGCTGTTGACTTCAGAATATATCCTAGAGAATATGCTAAGACAGAGACTTATAGGACTAGCTTGGTAAGATATTATCAAGGTTGTTAATATTTTTCTTTTCATCTTCATGCATATTATTTCTTTTTGCTAATAATTTAAGTAGGTAAATTTACAGCTTTTTAGAGGTAAAACCCATGTTAACATTTAATCCTATACCCTCGTACATAATATTTTTGTTATTGTTGTTCTCATAAGAGGTCTTTACATCCTTTCAGAAAGATTATTATGTATGAGAAGTGGATGTCTACATTCATTCACTTTGAAAACTTCTGAACTTGTCCTACCAATATCTTAAAACTTATTGAATTTGTTTGTATTTTCAGTAAACTTTTATGTTTTTATCTTGGAAAATATCAATCCCAAATATTTTATCATATTAATGTTTTTGAACCTTGCATAATTTTTTTAGATATCCCAAATATCTACGGAATAATAGGCTACTAATTGTTCTTTTTCATCTAAAAAGAGTGAAATGGTGTTATGGTCCGTGCTGAGTCCCTTTTATTAGTAACTCTTCTCATCATGTCATCTTGATACAAGATTTTGTCAAGTGATTACTTGTTATCGTACCCAAGATCTTTGGGGTATGTATCTTGTTGGTGTTCGTGTCGGCTACTATCTCTTCTTTGAAAATCATACTACTAGTAAGCGTGGCTTGACATGAAACACGAATCGAGAATCGCCTTCTTACTATTATGTTTTGGTATATATAACTTTCATGTCGTTTTTGTTGCCAAAATTGGTTGTGTTCATTCCTAAAAATTAATTGCATGAAGAGTGACTGATTTTTGTTACCTTTGCTTGTCGCAGGATTTTAACGTTGCTTATAGATAGATATGTTGAAAGAATTTCACGTAGAATGGTAGGATATCGTATATTTACTAATTTGTAAAACTATCTTGGAATTCACAATCATGATTCACTAACCGTGCTATGCAATTTTTTCTGATTGCAACTTTGGCTTATGTTACTTGGGTGGTGGCTCAAAATCTCTGAGTTTTGCAATTTCTTCTTCTTCTTCCTCTCTTTTTAAAATTTCTTGAGTTAATTGCACCAAACATCCTCAATTTCTTTTTAATACATTTAAGAAGAGGATTGGATGGTACTAGTTCTATGATTATATGTGCTTGTCAACTACTAGTTTGAGTGAAAAACAAAGACATTTTGTGAGCAAAGTGTCCTTTCCTTCTAAGATGTATTTTGGTGGAGCTATTATTGAAGCTTCAATAAATTATGAATATTCTCAATGATTATATAGGTTAGAATGAGTAAAGACCTAGAAGAATAGAAAATGATATGTCTATAATCAATGATAGGTGTAATCACCAAAATTTGCTCGGACTATTAAAACTAAAAATTAATGGATAAATAAATAAATATTTATTTATTTAATTTAAACAGTCCATAAAAGTTTTTTACAAAGCCCAAATACACAGACCCAACAGCCAAATTTTACTAGACTAGCCAGCCTAAACTAAGTCTCAAACAGTTACAACCTAAATGGACCCGTTACAGACTGGTAGCCCAAAACACCTCTACCCATTACAAACCCAAAATTCCCAGAGGCCCAATTGGCCCAAACAGGTGCAGACCCAGGCAGGAAACCCTAGGGTTTCTGCCCTCTTTCTCCACGCGCCACAAACAGAAGCTTCCAGAAGTAATTTCAAACGGGCGCGTCTGCTCGTCTCTCACGATGTTTCAGTAACCCCCTATCAGCGCCGTGATTCAACCTCCGTGATCAGCGCGCGCATCTACACCAGCACGGTCACTACCGGATCCCTCGCTTAATTGCCTGCAGGAAAAGGAAACAAGCAGCAGATACGCGAAAAAGTAGAGCATAAAATGGCAAGAAAATCATAGCATAGCAATCAGAAATACAGTAGACAAGAAATAGAATCAGAGATTTCTTTCCTTATGTAATGAATCCATGGTTATAAAAAGCCCTTTGTAACCCTTGTAACGGGACACAGAGACAAAAAAGAAAAAAAGAAAACGAATACAAACAGTTTCAAAGGTGATTTTTGTTTTTATATTTTGCCTTTCATTTCTCTGTTGTCAGTATTGAAACATCTGAATGTTTATATGTATATATATACAAAAGTACTTTTAAAAAGAAAAGAGAGGAGGTTACCTGACGAACGATGAGCGAAAGGAAGGATTTTTCAAACCCTAGCCACCGTGTACGGTGGTTCTTAGGGAGGCGCGTGAGCGCGTGACTGAAACGTGGCCGACGGAGGCCAGAGCCGGAGTTCCCCTCCTCCCTCTCTCTTTCAGAGAATTTCTCTGAGTTTTTTTTCTTTAAGCAGGCTTCTAAATGTTTTTTTTAGTCAAAATATGACTTATATAGCCTACATAAAACGGTGTCGTTTTAAAACGACCGGATCCGCGCGTTGACCCGATTACCCGGGGAGGATCCGCGCGTTTTTTTTAAATAGGGATAATTGCTCAGTTAGTCCTTTTATTTTTTGTTACGATTATAATTACGCTCTATTTTATTTATGATTTGGCCCTATTGTTTTGTCTCAATTTTGATTTAGTCCCTACAGTAACTGCTATAAGTCCAAGATTAAAACGCAGCCGTTTTGGGAATGGGGCAATTTGCTCAATGAGTCATTTTGCTTTACGCGCGTTTTAATTAAGACCTTAATTCAGTTTATTTCTCTTAAATTCGCCCAGTAACTTTACTAAACTTTAAATCTAGCCCTTATATATTTATATTTATTATTATATATATATTCCATATACTATTTTTTTTATTTTTTATACTATATAAGATTATTTTACCATATAATTATTTACGTTATCTATTAACAGATTATTATTATTTTATATCACTATTTTTATTTTTACTTGTATTATATATTATTTATTTATATATATTATTTTTATATATAAACTTTCATTATTTTATATTATATCTATTATATTTCTTATATATTTAAGTTATTTTTTTAGCATTTATTTTATTTCTATTACTTATTTTTTCTATATATATGTTATGTGTATCATATATTATCTACTATATTATTTATGTTTATATTATTCATTATACTATTTAAAATTTTAAGATTTGTAAATTAAACTATTTTTAACTCATGCTATATATATATATATTAAATTATTAATTATTTATTTATTATGTATTATTTTATTTTAAAATGATATTTTTACATTATGTGTTATTTTATAAAATCTTTTACATATTTTTATCCCTTTTTTTAAGAAAAACTCAATATATTTTATATATAATTATTATTCTTTTATAAATATTTTATTATGATGTTTTATATTGTATAGCAAATACTATTTCAAGAATTATTATTAAATATTGTGTCTTTATTTGTGTTATATGTATACCTTGTTAATAATAACTCATTTCATGGGATTTTATTTTGTATATACCATGTGTTAAATGTTATTTCATCTATTATTTGATATTACATTTCATGAACATGTACATTGATATAATATTACTCCTTTTTTGCATATCATGCATTATTTAATTATTACTTTGTATGTTTGTATATTTGTTCATTCTTAGCACATGTTATATATCTTTGTATGCATATTGTAATATTTGCTTTATATGTATTATTCTTTATATAATTGCCATCATTTTGATTAAATGCATGTATTATTTACCTGTTACAATAATATGTTACTAGGTATGATTTATAATGCAATATAATTCTCCACACTTCACTTTAAAAAGAGGGGCATCAAAATCTTCAAAAATACAAAAAGGCAATACTTGATGTTTGGAAACTTCGAGAAAGTAGTGCCCTAACTTATTGGGTTGCGACTCTTCTCTTGAGTTTGAATAATCAAGTACCCTTCTAAGTTTTTAAAGGTTTTCAAAATGTAAGCGATTGTCTTGGAATTTCAAAGCAATATGTCCTAACTTCTTTGGATGTGGCGTTTTGTTGTTTGAGATAGGGATTTCCAAAAGGCTAACTCATTATCAATATTTTGATACGAGTGAACTCCAATTTTCAAAATAAAAAATGTTTCAAAGAGGATTGCATCTTAAAATTTACGATTTAGACATTAAAGACACTTGATAATCAATTAGGTACCAATTTTTGGGCGCTCACGAGGGTGCTAACCCTTCCTCGCACGTAACCGACTCCGAATCCATTTTCTCGACTTTCGTGAGGCCAAAATTAATGTTTTAAAACAAAACATTTTATAAGGTGATCCAATCACACCTAAAAGATTGGTGGCGACTCCGTTTTGTTTTTCTTAAAGTCGATTCCCATTTTGAAAACTCAATTTAAAAATGGTCTCGACGACTTAGCGACTCACTGGGGCGTTTAAGAGAGTCAACCCGTGTAATTGATTATCTCTTGTCTTAATGTCGGAAATTAAAAATTTTAAAATTTAATCCTCTTTGCATTACATGTGTTTGTATTATTGCATGTGTTGTTATATTCTAATACGCATTACATTTGCATGACCGTTCTGGTCACACCCTTAAGTGGAGTGAGAAGCTACGCTTCGTGAGGTTTTCGCCTCCGTGCGAGGATAGTGGATCACTTTGGGATACATCCGTACCTATGGTTTCGTGAGATTTTCATCTCCGTGTAGCCATAGGGAAATGTATTCCCCTGAACTGAACTCGATTCAAATGAGCCTATAATGGGTGAGGATCGAGGAATCTGCTGGTTCAGGTACCTCAAACTTTAGAACTAACCTCATATAGAAAAAAAAACGTAAGAGCCCAACTTAGTTAGAATTGAACTTTAGATATTACCCTTATAAATTATTGTTGAGATTTACTGATATCATGTGATACTGACTATTTCTTTTCTTTTGTTTGCATAACATTTTGCATTTACAAAAGGTTTTGATTCACGGTCAGTTTCTAAATTAGAGAGTTTTATTATGGAGAACGGACTTCTTGATAGAGTGGAGGGCAACGCCAACGTCCATAGATGGTCTGAGCAAACTCAGTTAGAAAAGGGAGATAGTATAGCTGTGGGATATATGTCAGAGCTGTCAGGATATACTCGCATCAGTGTCACGCAGAATAATCTCGAAGAGCTTAAGGAGATTTGGGATCAATGGGGCAACGAGACTAAACAGTTATTCTACGGTAATTACGGAGACTTACCTTACTTGCTTGATATTCAAATAGATGAGCACTTGTTTCGAGCCCTCGCTCAGTTTTGGAATCCAGCGTACAGTTGCTTTACTTTTGGGGAGGTAGACTTGGTACCTACCGTAGAGGAGTACACTACCTTGTTACGTTGTCCCAGGTTCCAGGTTGATAGAATCTATTCTCGAGCTGTTAATGTCCCTACCTTTTGGAAGAAATTGATGACTATTACAAGGATGAGCGAGTAATGGATTACTGCCAGAATTAAAGAGAAGGGCGAGTGCAAGTGCATTTCATGGGATGCTTTGAAGGGTCTGATTTTGACACACCCTGATGAAACAAAGAGGGTAGATGTTTTTGCTTTAAGTTTGTACGGATTGATGGTGTTCCCTAGGGCTTTGGGATATGTGGATGAGGCAACCACGGATCTTTTCCACAGACTCGATGAAGAGGTCATACATCCCTCGCAATTTTGGAAGAGACATTCAGGTCCTTAGGCACATGTAGGAAAGCTGGTGCAGGCAGGCTTGTTGGTTGTGCCCAATTGCTTCTAGCTTGGTTCTATAGTCATTTTCGGTTGATAGATAAGGTCGTTTGTCAGGTTTTTTTCGAGGATTACTCATCGCTGAAGGACATAGTCGCTTCAACTAGGAGAGTTAATGCTCCAGAGGAGAATTGGATAGCACTACTTCAAAATCTTCAGTCGAAAGATGTTGAGTGGAGAGCTCCGTGGATGATTCCTGGTGAGATTATTTACCGTTGCGGCAGTTTCGATTGGGTCCCTTTATTGGGAATTTGGTGTGCTATTGGTTATGCCCCTTGCTTGTGTTGAGGCAATTCAGTTTGAGGCAGTTCGTGCCAGCAACTCATGGGCTAACTCAAAGTGAGTTTGCATATAGAGGAGCCGATTACAAGAAAAGGGTCGGTGAGATCTCTAGCGCTTGGAACAAGACTTGTCGGTTAAAAAGAGTAGCTATTGGCCCTGCTACGACTCCAAAATATGTTGAATGGAGAAGTAGAAGGATAAATGATAATATTCCTGGGCCAAATGTGGAAGGAGCTCGACCGATGGAGGAATATCTGTAAATGATGTCCACGGAGTTGAAAATTATGAAGCAACAATTTGAGAGGAAATATTTGGAGCTTGAGAAAAGGATAGCAAAGCTCGAAGAAGAAAAGATGTACTTGAGTTTAGATATCGATGTCCAGAAGATGGAGGTCAAAAAAGAAAGAAAGGAAAAGAGGAATGTAGTAGGCCAATTTTGGCCCACTAATACCAAACCCATTTACAATTAAACCCCAACATAACCCACAACCCAAACCTAAACTACCATCCCAAATTAAACAAACCCTAACCCACTAACTATCCCACAACTTTTTGTCAGAAACAAAAAAACCCTAGCCACCTTGTCCCAAGCAGCCTCCCCACTTGCCTTTTGCCCCCAACCACCCTCTATCACCACCACTATGGCCACCATCCCTCTGCACCTGCAAGGAATTAAGATGAAAAGACAACAAAAACAATGGAAACAACTTGTAAATGGCTATATAAGCCGAACAAAAACCATGTAAAAAGGGGGGATTTTTCAAAATCAGAAAATAAAAAAAGGAGCATTCACAATCAAAAAATAAGAAACGGTAACCACCAATATTCATAAGCAGCATAGATTGAAACTTAAACAAGCTCAGAAATACAGAAGCAATATTAGAAAGAAAACAAAAGCAAACAAAAAGGTTACCTTTTTATTTTTCTTCTATTTTTTTTTGATTTACATATATATATTTACATATTTCTTTAATTTTTATTAGTATAAACATAAAATATATATTTTAAAACTAAAAAAAAATTACCTTTTGAACTTCCAGGCCACGCGTGTGCGGTGGCACACGTGCCAATCGAGGGTCCGTGTGACCGGTGATCGACCCCCGCGGAATCCTCTCCTCTCCTTCTCTCTTTTTCTCTCTTTCTTTTTTTTCTTTCCCCTCACAAATGATTTTTTTCTGAAATTAGGCCTATTTATAGCCCTCCAAAACGACGTCGTTTTGGGGGCTATACTTAAGCCCCAAAACGACGTCGTTTTGGCCTAACTCGTCTGTTGACCCGACCCACTCTAAGGATCCGCGTGTTTTTTCATTTGAGGGCTAATTGCACTTTTAGCCCCTCCGCTTTTTCATGCCTTCACAATCAGGTTCTTTTTTGTTCTAATTCGATACCGACATTGTCGTGCTTTTCAATTTAGTCCTTAGCCAAGCGCGTATTTAGCGATCGGGAATATTGCATTTTTGGTCCCTTTAAGTCACACGCGCATTGCAATTTGGTCCGATTTCCCTATTTTGTTTCCAATTTCACCCCAAGAATTCTGTTTTGACTTCAATTTCGTCCTTTTTTTATTCTTAAATAGCATTTGTAATATTAATTTCACTAGATTATTATATCATTGTATTATTATTATATTTACTCTTATTATTTAAAATATTAGTGTATATTATTATTATGTACGCATATATATATATATATATATATATAGAATTATCTTAATTACTTTATATTATTATTATATTATATTTATTTTTATATTACATCATCACTTTTTGTATTAATGTTATATAATATTAGTGTATATTTTATTATATATGCATACGTATATATTTGTATGTAGTATCACTTTCTTCTTTCTTTTAATATTTTTGTATTATGTCTATGTATGTGAATTTAATATATTTATGTATCATATTACATATATCTTTTATATATGCTATATATACGTTTAATACCATACTTTTATATATTGTTATGTACACACATTAATATTATTAGTTATGTATCTTTATACTATTATAGTATATTCCTAACACCATTATTATTTATATATATATATACTTTATGCAACATATTAATAGTTATCCTTTTATTATTGTTATTATCTTCTTTGAAATATATGTATATTATATGTATTCTTTTAACATGTGCTGCATATATATATTTTTATTCTACGTTATGTATATATATATATATATATATATATCTATATCTTTTCAATATGGTTGTTTGAATTATATGCCATCTTATGTATATATTTTTAATATTCTTAGTTATATTTGATATACCATTCCCATGTATATATTTTTATCCTTATTTATTGTCATTAATCTTAGAACCTGTTTTATTATATATGTATATTCGATATATATAGATGTATATTTACGTCAATGTTATATTACATACGCATTTTCATGTATATATACTTTTTAATATTGTATTTTTATCGTACATATGTTTCGAATAACTATGCTATCTTTTTGCATATTATATTATGTATATATATATATATATATATTTCTTATATACGCTATGTACATACATCTTTCAACATTTATTATTATGTATATACTTTAACATTACTAGTAATATATTTTTATCACTTCATGTATAGTTCAAATAATATATATAGTATATTTCTAACATCATTACTACTTATATATGTGTGTACAAAAATATATTACGTACATACTCTTAATATTTTTTTTATATGTATATTCATTGTTTACTCATATTTGATACTATTATTACATTTAATCTTACATGTATTGTTATTGTTTTCTTATATTACTATCATACTCGTTATTTGCTTCAATGTATTTCTAGTTCCTTTATTTATTTTTATTTCACATCAATTTGTTTTGCATTATTTCAAAAATCTTGTTCTTGTTTTTTAATAAGTGAGGCAATGTATCAATTTAACATTAGACCGTAAGTTTCATCGCTATGTTGGATGGAATTTGTAGGCTCGTGTTAAAACGGTATACCCTTCTCAAAAAAACCGAGAACTAAAATTTCTCGTCTTTTCAATTGAATTACTACTGAATGTTACATTGAACTCGCATTTTTGAAAATCAAGAAAACACATGTTTATGAGATACCAATTTTGGGCGTCGCGAGGGTGTTAATACCTTCCTCGCGTGTAACCGACTCCCGAACCCTACTTTGTCTCTGGATTTTAACGTAGACTCAAACTCAGCCTGCTTTTGTTTTAAAAATAAATTTATTGGGTGTCCGATCACACCTAGGAAAAAGGATCGGTGGCGACTCCCCTTTTATAAAATCGAGATTCCAGTTTCAAGTTTTCCATAAATCGCCACAATTATCGGCCAAGCTAAAAATTTTCACGTCGCTACAGCTGGCGACTCCACTGGGGATCGCATTTTTGAGAGTCGAGTCAAATTAAATGCGTGTTGTCAAAATTTTCGAATTTCCTTTTTCAAATTAATATTTAGTCGTGATCCCAAAATTGTGTTTTTAAAAAGTCAATTATTTGCATCGTGTTGTATATATTCTTCTAACTTGTTTAATCTGGTTGTTTTTCGGCTTTAAATTTTTATGGTTTTAGTATTGGTTTAGTTTTTAAATAAAAAAAGGTTTGTGAGTTTCTCCCCACACACCGTGCACTTGCATTTTGCATAACATGAGCTCTATACCCGGGCTTCGTCCGTTTAAGTGAAAGTAAACGCTATTCCTTCGTGAGTTAACTCGTCCCTCCGTACAGGCTAGTGAATACTTTCGGGTTACATATGACTTATGCTTTCGTGAGTAACTTGTCTCTTCGCATAGGCATAAGTAAATGTAATCCTTCGAATTGATCTCGTAGGCCTATGATGGGTCATGACCGAGGCTCTGTATTAATCTTAGTAGATGACAGTACAGACAATTCGAGTACCTACCTAGAACCAAAACCGCATATAGTGAACCGTACGAGCTACTTAACTAGAGCCATGCCTAACTTTTATCCGTTTACTGGTCACCGAAATAAGTACACGAAAAACACATCTTACCTTCTGTTTCTTTTACATTTACGCTTTCAATGCAGGGGGATCGAGTCCATTGGACCAAGTAGCTTAATTTCTTAGATTTTCCACAATTTTCTCTCTGTTAATATGTGTTGTGCTAACCAAGGTTGTTTGTCTGTATTTTTATTTTTCATCATGCATCATAGGCATCTTGTTAGGAAGGTGTTGATTAGAGATTGGTTGCCAAAAACGGGTTTCTGATGGAGGAGTCAATTACACGAGTGACCGAAATGTTGTGTAATGGACTCTTTTGATTAAAGAAATGCCTAAATGGGGGCTATCTTGAAATTAACACCAAATTTTTGCATATTCATTCATGACTAACATTCATTTGACATTTATGCATTCATTCATTCATTTATGGCATATCCCATAATCGTTCGCTGAAGTTAAAACATACAATTCGTAGTTGTAATACCACAAGCCTGGAATCACGTCACTTATATAGGACGTGTCGACAAGTTAGAGTAATGGAGGCTGAATTTAGCGAAAGGATTGAGAGGATAGAAAGAATACAAAGGGAATTACAAGAACAGTTGGCAAAGTCACAACAAGAAATCAGAGATCTGATGGTGAGATCTCGAGAAGAATCGCTCGAACAAAGGGACCAAATGGCCAGGATGATGGAAATGATGTCGGCTCTGGTAAAGGGAAAAGGACATATGAACCCTGACGTTGTGGAACCACAGTCAAGGGTTAATCACGATCAGGATCTGCCCCATCCTCCAGGATTACTCCACCGCACACCCATGCAACACAAAGAGGGTACGCTCAATGGGAACCTACAGTCCTAGAGCAACGGCCGGTACCACCTGCTCACTTAGGGCAAGGAATGTTCGTATCAAACCCAGGGGCAAGTCCTGCTGATCCACTCGTTCCAGATTTGGATGATCCAGCAGAGATAACCAGGTTGAAATTGGACGATCACGATACAAATGAGAAGTATAGGAGCTTAGAGGAAAGACTTAAAGCAATAGAAGGCACCGAAGTCTTCTCTGTACTAGGTGCTAAAGAACTCAGTTTGGTACCCGATCTAATTCTGCCTCCGAGGTTCAAGGTGCCTGAGTTTGAAAAGTACGATGGTACAAGATGCCCAAAAGTGCATCTCATCATGTTTTGCCGGAAGATGACCGGCTATGTGAATGAAGATAAGCTACTCATACATTGTTTTCAGGATAGTCTAGTGGGATCGGCTCTTCGGTGGTACAACTAGCTTAGTAAAGAAAAGATTCGATCCTGGAAAGACTTGGCGTCAGAATTCTGTGAGCAGTACAAGCATGTATCGGATAAGGTGCCTGATCGAATGACTCTACAAAGGATGGAAAAGAAACCGGCAGAAACCTTTAGGCAATATGCTCAAAGGTGGAGAGATATCTCGGCTCAAGTGGAACCACCATTGACTAAGATCGAGATAATGATCCTTTTCATCAATACTCTGAGAGCACCATTCTATGACAAGTTGGTAGGAAGTGCTACGAAAGACTTTGCGAACATTGTGATATCCGGGGAACTTATAGAGAATGGCATCAAAAATGGAAGGATTGAATGCCCTGAGAGCTCAAAAAGGCAGCACCCATGAAGGAAAAAGAGCCAGAAACCCATGTGGTGGGAATAGGAAGCCACTATACTTTTAATTCGTACCTAACTCAACCACGACCTCGATATCACCCACCTCCAAATTTTACATACTTGGGAGTATTTTGAACAATGGGACAGTGGAAGAGATCCGTGTACTTTTAAAGCTAATCTAGAGTAATATTCAAAACATACTTATTGCCTTAAGACCTAAAGGTGATAAGACTTCTTTTGAGAAATAGGGTTCAGTCCAAGATTTTTATTTCAATGAAATGCATCTTTTTGAGTAAATTTTCTTCTATTTAGAGATTCTTTTATTATTTGGATTTTTATTCTTTTATTTTACATTCATGATCATCCTATACAAATAATCATCTTTAGAACCATTTATTCTCTGAAATTTGCCTTCGTACCCACACTAGGTCCCCAGATATCAATGTCACGAGCGACGCTGTTACTAACTCCCTTTGGAGTAAGATATGTGTCTAGAGGGGTCTTAGGACTTCGAAGATGACAGAGATTGTGTCTATCTTTCGATTCGTGAAGGATGATAGAATGAGATGAAAGACAGACCCTAACTTACAAAGGGTCAGCTAACATTGTGAGCTTGGGAAAGAGATGAAGATCGAAACCTAGCTCACTGCAGAAATAAGGCAAGACTATTGAGTTATCTCCAAGAATTCAAGGATGTTTTCGTACGATCATATTAAGACGCACTTAGGAATATCTTGAAAGAGGTCTATAAGGGTGTCTAAAGAACACATGACAATGGTTCTGTAATAGCCAGGCTAATCAATAAGGATCGGATATTGTTGGTCCACCATAGGAAGGGAATGGCATCAGTTATGTCATCAAGACTCACGTGCTTCTTCCATCTCTTCACAAACTTTTCAATACGTGGGGCATAGATGTTCTGGGGATGATCTCGTCAAAAGCTTCTAGTCGACATCATCGTTGTGGCCGTCAATTGCTTCACTAAGAAGGTGAATGTAGCTTCATATGCCAATATTATAAAGTCGACAGTCATGAAAAGAAAAAAGAAAAAAAACAAAAACAAAAACAAAAAACAAAAAAAGAGAGATCAAATGCCAGAAAGAATCATGTTTTAATGCGTAACTGTACAATATCATATCACAATGCAACAAAGGCTGCCAAAAGAAAAATACAAAAATAAAAAAAGTTATGGAAGGTGACTGAGACTTGTAAATATTGGCATAAGAAGCTACCTTTTACTCTTTGTGCTTATTAAAGTTGACCAGGACCTTCACTTGGGCATTAGAGGTAGTTAAGTCCATGGAAATTAAGATTCTTTTTCTCCAAGCTTTGATTGAATCAAGAATTGGATGAAGTAAAATGTCTTCAGTAAACTTGACTGTAGAAAAGGGTTTGAAGGTCAAATATGTGAAAAACGTATGATGCTGAGTTATGATGGAAATGGTTCACCCAAAGGAATTTCATAGTAGGAACTTGGTATTGCAGAAGATCCTTTCTATACAAAAATATTTCAAAGGAAAATGGATGCTTAAGAACTTTATGAGGTAAAAGAGGCTTTCCTCGGAAGAACCCTAATCCAATCCTAAATTCAGATTCAGTCCAGAGATACTTAAAAATGAGAGGCCAAGGTGAAAACCCGCAAAGGGCGCTTTGTGACCTTCATCCATTCAAAAAAAAAAAAAAAAAAAAAAAGAAGAAAGAAAGAAAAAGAAAGAAAAGAAAATGGAGAGGTCAAGGTGAAAACCCGCAAAGGGCACCTTGAGACCAAAGGGGGTTTTGATTTGAAAACCTGAAAAAGGCGGCTCAAATTTTGTTCAAAGGTGGGGCATATGGTAGTCTTGCTATACTTGAATTGACAGTGAAGAAGTATGCTACGTCTTGGGGCATCGACAAAGTACTCTGAATCCCCTAAACACATGTTGAACTCAAAATGGTCTCAAAGGAGTTTGTATAGAGAAACTCATACTGCGATATTTGGGGCACTTAGCTTTCCATTTTACCCATTTCTAAATTTATCTTTGATTATCTTATTCTTTTCAAAATGCGCTTCAAATAAACTCATATTCGCTCTCATCGTTTAACTTGTTTGTTTCGAGTTATGCTCTTAGTCAATTTTCTTCTTGTCCATAAGTATAATCCTTTTCAAGCATTCGCATTGAAATAATTATTAATGGACTAATCATACTTTCGTAAAAAGATTTTCGCGTATTACTCTGAAAGCTTCTAAATAGTACAGGAACCTGAAACCAGTCGGTTGTTTAAAAGCTCACCAAGTGTAAGGGTTAGAGATATTTGGAGCTCAAATTGAGTTTATCTCCTCGGATTTTCTATCAAAAAAAGTCAGTCGATGGAACAAGTTACAGATCATACACCCTTGAGTTACAGTGGGATACAGATCCTATAGCGAGGAATTGCAGTAAAACGTGATTATTTCCTCGAATTTTGGGTCAAAATACCAACCGAGCAATAGGGCAGTGTACTACGTCAGTAATAGAGCCCTAATGGGCAATGAGTGATGACGCCTTAAAAAAAAATAAGAAGAAGATCAAGATGAAAACCTGAAAAGGGCGTCTTGATAAGAAAAATTAGGATGAAAACCCGAAAGGGCATCCTAATGAAGCAAGTTTGGGCCCAATGAGTAAAAAGATTCAAGAAGTGAGTCAAACAGCAAGACTACAGTATTTGAAGCATTTTCAGCAGCTCAAAAATTTCTACGCAAGAAGACATACTCAAAAAGATTCTTGATTAAGAAACGTGGAAGAGTTCATGCTCCAAACAAAAGAAATGTTAAGCATTACCTGGATGAAAATTTGATAAGCACAAGAGCCTCAAAGCAAGAACAAAGTTTAACCAGGGGCAAAAGAGTGATATCTGAGAAACATCGATTACTCGTGAAGCTTGAAGACGGGTACGAGGCCTGAAGAGGAAGTCGAGAATCAAAGCAATGAATGCAGATCCTCAACAATCGTGGCGAAAAGGACATACGACAAACATGCTTAAGGAGCACTGCATAATCATGTAGGCATAAAGGCATTTAAGACAAACATGTGCATACCATGATAACATCATGCATGGCATGTACAGGTACTCCAGTTGAACAAGAAGATGTGATGATAGCTGTACTGAATCAAAGGAAAAGACACATGAGTTCCACCAGATGATATGTTTTGGGTACTCTGAGGTATCTTTAATTCATGTTTTCAAAAATCAACTCATATTGCGAGAAATGAGTTGAGCCTCAGGTCACACGCTAAGGTATTTTTAGTTTATGTTTCAAAAATTGACTCATATTGCGAGAGGTGAGTCAAGCCTCAGGTCACGTTAAGGTATTCTTAATTTCTGTTGTTTTAAAAATCAACTCATATTGTGAGAGGTGAGTTGAGCCTCGGCTCACATGCTGAGGTATTCTCAATTTTCGTTTTTAATTTCTATTTTTCAAAAAATCAACTCATATTGCGAGAGGTGAGTTGAGCCTCAGGACACGATGAGGTAATTTCAATTTCTGTTTGTCAAAAATCAACTCATATTGCGAGAGATAAGTTGAGCCTCAGGACACGATAAGGTAATTTCAATTTCTGTTTGTCAAAAATCAACTCATATTGCGAGAGATGAGTTGAGCCTCGGGGCACGCTGAGATATTTTCAATTTCTGCTTTTCAATTCCTACTTTTCAAAAAGAAAAAAATCAACTCATATTGCGAGAAGTGAGTTGGGCCTAGGGGCACGCTGAGGTATTTTTAAAATTCTATTTTTCAAAAATCAACTCATATTGCGAGAGGTAAGTTGAACCTCGGGTCACATGCCGAAGTATTTTCAAATTCTGTTGTTCAAACTCTATTTTTAATTTCTACTTCACCAAAATCAACTCATATTGTGAGAGGTGAGTTGAGCCTCAGGATACACTGAGGTATTTTCAAATTCTGTTTAATTTATACTTTTCAAAAATCAACTCATATTGCGAGAAGTGAGTTGAGCCTTGGTTCACGTACTGAGGTATTTTCAATTTCTATTCTTTCAATTTCTATTTTTCAAAAATCAACTCATATTGCGAGAGGTGAGTTGAGCCTCAGGGAACGCTGAGGTATTTTTAATTCCTGTTTGTCAAAAAAAAAAATCAACTCATATTGCGAGAAGTGAGTTGAGCCCCGGGGCATGCTGAGGTATTTTCAATTTCTATTTTTAATTTCTGTTTTTCAAAAATCAACTCATATTGCGAAAAGTGAGTTGAGCCTCAACTCACACATCTTTGAGGTATTTCCAATTTCTGTTTTAATTCATGTTTTCAAAAATCAACTCATATTGCGAGAGGTGAGTTGAGCCTTTTAACTTCTGTTCTTCAAAAATCAACTCATATTGCGAGAGGTGAGTTGAACCTTTTAATTTATGTTTTTCAATTTATATTTCTAAAAAAAAAACAACTCATATTGCGAGAGATGAGTTGAGCCTCGGCTCACATGCTGAGGTATTTTCAATTTATGTTTTTTAATTTATGCTTTTCAAAAATCAACTCATATTGCGAGAGGTGAGTTGAGCCTCGGGGCACGCTGAGGTATTTTCAATTTCTGCTTTTCAATTCCTACTTGTCAAAAATCAACTCATATTGCGAGAGGTGAGTTGAGCCCTGGCTCACATGCTGAGCTACTTTCAATTTTTGTTTGTCTTTAAATTAACTCATATTGTGAGAAGTGAGTTGAGCCTCAGCTCACATGCTGAGGAGTTTTCAATTTCTATTTTTTTTCAATTTGTATTCTTCAAAAATCAACTCATATTGCGAGAAGTGAGTTGAGCCTCAGGTCACATGACTAGGTATTTTCAAAATTTTCTTTTATGTTTCAAAAAAAAAAAAAACTCATACTGCGAGAGGTGAGTTAAGCTTTGGCTCACGTGCTGAGCTATTTTCAATTTCTGTTTTTAATTTAAAGAACCAATGCATATTACGAGAAATGAGTTGAGCTCAGGATCACATGCCAAGTAAAGAATAAAGATTGAAGTTGATTGAAGACACCAGATTTGGCCTCCCTGAAGTTGCAGTGTAGCAGGTCAAAGTTGCAAGTCTTGTCTCCTTGAAGTTGCAATAGAGTTGATCAAGGATATCAAATCTTGCCTTTCTGAAGTTACAGAAGAGAAGATCACGAACCTCATCTCACTAAAACGATAGAAGAGGAGATCGAAGCTATAGATCTTATCTTTCTGAAGCTACAAGTGAAGTAGATCGAAGC
This sequence comes from Gossypium anomalum, assembly GCA_025698475.1. Taxonomy (NCBI): domain Eukaryota; kingdom Viridiplantae; phylum Streptophyta; class Magnoliopsida; order Malvales; family Malvaceae; genus Gossypium; species Gossypium anomalum. The sequence continues at coordinate 86,265,523 of CM046966.1, forward strand.
CACAAAATCTCATACAATTGAAGTTACATTGGAGAAGATCGAAGCTACAAAGCATATGTCAGAAGATACAGTGGATTGAACCAAAGCTACAAGATACAGTGGAGTGAAAGGAGACTATTTGAACAAGAAGAGCACCAATGAAGTCAAGACTCAGCAAGACCAGGCAAAATTGGCCTTTCATTATGTCTTTGCTTTATTCCCGTTACACGACAATGAGCAAAGAGGGGCAGCTGTAGTAGGCCAAATTTGGCCCACTAATACCAAACCCATTTACAATTAAACCCCAACATAACCCACAACCCAAACCTAAACTACCAGCCCAAATTAAACAAACCCTAACCCACTAACTATCCCACAACTTTTTGTCAGAAACAAAAAAACCTTAGCCACATTGTCCCAAGTAGCCTCCCCACTTGCCTTCTGCCCCCAACCACCCTCTGTCACCACCACTATGGCCACCATCCCTCTGCACCTGCAAGGAATTAAGATGAAAAGACAGCAAAAACAATGGAAACAACTTGTAAATGGCTATATAAGCCGAACAAAAACCATGTAAAAAGGGGGGATTTTTCAAAATTAGAAAATAAAAAAAGGAGCATTCACAATCAAAAAATAAGAAACGGCAACACCAATATTCATAAGCAGCATAGATTGAAACTTAAACAAGCTCAGAAATACAGAAGCAATATTCGAAAGAAAACAAAAGCAAACAAAAATGTTACCTTTTTATTTTTCTTCTATTTTTTTTTCGATTTACATATATATATTTACATATTTCTTTAATTTTTATTAGTATAAACATAAAATATATATTTTAAAACTAAAAAAAAAATATTTACCTTTTGAACTTCCACCATCACTGCGTGCGATGGTGTGTAGCAGCACGCGAGGGTCCTGTGATGTGGGAGTGGTGGCCCCCGCCAGAATCCCTCCCCTCTCCCTCCTCTCTTTTTCTCTCTTTCTTTTTTTTTTCTTTTCCCCTCACAAATGATTTATTTTTTGAAATTAGGCCTACTTATAGCCCTCCAAAAGCAGCGTCGTTTTGGGGCTATACTTAAGCCCCAAAGCAGCGTCGTTTGGCCTAACCCGTCTCTTGACCCGACCCGCTCCAAGGATCCGCGTGTTTTTTCATTTGAGGGGCTAATTGCACTTTTAGCCCCTCCGCTTTTTCATGCCTTCACAATCAGGTTCTTTTTTTGTTCTAATTCGGCCCTGGACATTGTCGTGCTTTTCAATTTAGTCCTTAGCCAAGCGCAGCGTTTAACAGTCGGGAATATTGCATTTTTGGTCCCTTTAAGTCACACGCGCATTGCAATTTGGTCCGATTTCCCTATTTTGTTTCCAATTTCACCTCAAGAATTCTATTTTGACTTCAATTTCGTCCTTTTTTTATTCTTAAATAGCATTTGTAATATTAATTTCACTAGATTATTATATCATTGTATTATTATTATATTTACTCTTATTATTTAAAATATTAGTGTATATTATTATTATGTACGCATATATATATATATATATATATATATAGAATTATCTTAATTACTTTATATTATTATTATATTATATTTATTTTTATATTACATCATCACTTTTTGTATTAATGTTATATAATATTAGTGTATATTTTATTATATATGCATACGTATATATTTGTATATAGTATTACTTTCTTCTTTATTTTAATATTTTTGTATTATGTCTATGTATGTGAATTTAATATATTTATGTATCATATTACATATATCTTTTATATATGCTATATATACGTTTAATACCATACTTTTATATATTGTTATGTACACACATTAATATTATTAGTTATGTATCTTTATACTATTATAGTATATTCCTAACACCATTATTATTTTTATATATATATTCTTTATGCAACATATTAATAGTTATCCTTTTATTATTGTTAGTATCTTCTTTGAAATATATGTATATTATATGTATTCTTTTAACATGTTTGCATATATATTTTTATTCTATGTTATATATATATATATATATATATATATATATATATATATATATATATATATATATTTTTCAATATGGTTGTTTGAATTATATGCCATCTTATGTATATATTTTTAATATTCTTAGTTATATTTGATATACCATTCCCATGTATATATTTTTATCCTTATTTATTGTCATTAATCTTAGAACTTGTTTTATTATATATGTATATTCGATATATATAGATGTATATTTACGTAATGGAATTTTTATATATATATATATATATATCATTATTCCCAACATGTATATATTATGTCAATGTTATATTACATACGCATTTTCGTGTATATATACTTTTTAATATTGTATTTTTATCGTACATATGCTTCGAATAACTATGCTATCTTTTTGCATATTATATTATGCATATATATATATATTTCTTATATACGCTATGTACATACATGTTTCAACATTTATTATTATGTATATACTTTAACATTACTAGTTATATATTTTTATCACTTCATGTATAGTTCAAATAATATATATAGTATATTTCTAACATCATTACTACTTATATATATGTGTGTACAAAAATATATTACGTACATACTCTTAATATTTTTTTTATATGTATATTCATTGTTTACTCATATTTGATACTATTATTACATTTAATCTTACATGTATTGTTATTGTTTTCTTATATTACTATCATACTCGTTATTTGCTTCAATGTATTTCTGGTTCCTTTATTTATTTTTATTTCACATCAATTTGTTTTGCATTATTTCAAAAATCTTGTTCTTGTTTTTTAATAAGTGAGGCAATGTATCAATTTAACATTAGACCGTAAGTTTCATCGCTATGTTGGATGGAATTTGTAGGCTCATGTTAAAATGGTATACCCTTCTTAAAAAAACTGAGGACTAAAATTTCTCGTATTTTCAATTAAATTACGACTGAATGTTACATTGAACTCGCATTTTTGAAAATCAAGACAACACATGTTTATGAGATACCAATTTTGGGCGTCGCGAGGGTGCTAATACCTTCCTCACACGTAATCGACTCCCGAACCCTACGTTGTCTCTGGATTTTAACGTAGACCCAAACTCAGCCTGCTTTTGTTTTAAAAATAAATTTATTGGGTGTCCGATCATACCGAGGAAAAAGGATCGGTGGCGACTCCCCCTTTTATAAGATCGAGATTCCAGTTTCAAGTTTTCCATAAATCGCCACAATTATCGGCCAAGCTAAAAATTTTCACATCGCTACAAGGAAAATTGAAGAGGATAGAGATGATTTGAAGGAACACTACAAAAAGGCACAGGTATCCTTGAGAAGAGCAAAAGTAGGAGGGTCTTCAGATCAGTTGCAGAAAGAGGTCCAAGAAGGAAATGCTAGAGCTGAGTACTGGGAGAAGAAGTTTCAGGAGATGCAATCGTGGAATTTGGCATTAGAAGAAGAGAATAAAGGGTTGAAGTCTAAAATAACTGAGCTTGGAAGATCCCTTCGTTGGCATCGCAACCATGATTCTACGGTCGAGTTAAAAGAGCTAAAGAGTAAAGTTAAAGATTTGGAAGCAGCATTGCAGGAAGGTAAACTTCAGATCGAGCAACTCGAGACGCAAGGAGATTATCTAAAGGGACAGCTTCATCAGTCTAGAGGGTAGGTTAGAGAAAGGGATCATGTCATGGGAGAAGCCATAGCCCAGATTCGAGAGGTTGCTGAATATATGCAGGACTTGGCAGTACGGGCAGATGTATTGAGTCTGATGTGTGGGTCGTCGTCAGACATAGGAAGAGAGTTAGCCATTTTATTAGATAGAGTTAAAACTTTGGGCATTAGGAAGAAAGCGTACTTGTGATCCATTTATATGTAAAGATATTCTTTTTCTAAATAAAGTTTTCTAAATGAGATTGAATTGAGATTGATGCCTTTGTTGCATTCATGCATTTGCATTACATCATATCATATGCATTCAAGGTTATAGAAAGACCCTAATTAGTTAAAGTTTCCTTATAAAGGTAGAAAAGAAAAACTGGAAATCACACATCCTTACGGCACTCGCACTAAAACTAAGAACATGGATCAAAGGTTTGAGCAATTACAAAAGGATATGCAAGACCAGTTGCAAGAGCAGTTGGCTAAAATGAATAATGAGATGAGGGAGCAAATGATGGAAGCTCAGAGGAATATGATGGCCGAAATGGCTCAGTTACTGAGGGCCACTGATAAAGGAAAGACTCCTATGGCCATCACTGAAGAGGAAAATGAGGGTCCTCCTCCAGGTTTTACACCGCCGCATGTACCATTGTAAACTGAGGCACCTCCTAGAAGGCCATCTACTACTGTGAGGCCTCAGCATGGGCCAATTGATGCTGGTGTCCATGTGAATTTCCCGGTTGGTTCAGGGTTTAATATGGGTGACAATCCTACTAATCCTCTTGTTCCCGATCTAGATATAGTGGAAAAGGAAGATTTGAAGGCCGAAGCTGCAAGGCAATTAGATGAACACTGCAGATGGTTAGAAGAAAAGTTCAAGGCTTTGGAAGGTACTGGCAATAATCATGGGATTGATGCCAATGACTTAAGTCTGGTCCCAAACCTAGTGTTACCTTACAAATTCAAAATGCCAGAATTTGAAAAGTACAATGGCACTACTTGCCCAGAGGCCCACATCACAATGTTTTGCAGAAGGATGACGGGGTATGTAAACAATGATCAGCTGTTGATCCATTGTTTTCAAGATAGTTTGATAGGAGCGGCAGCCAGATGGTACAATCAGTTGAGCTGAGCTAGAATAAGTTCATGGAGGGATCTTGCACAAGCCTTCATGCACAAAGTACAATCATGTAACAGACATGACCCAGATGGATTACCTCGCAAAACATGGAGAAGAAGCCTAATGAGAATTTTAGGCAATATGCACAGAGGTGGAGAGAGGTAGCGATGCAGGTTCAACCACTACTGTTGGAGAAGGAGACCTCTATGTTATTCATTAATACTCTGAAAGCCCCATTTATTACTCATATGATTGGAAGCACTACTAAAAGTTTTGCGGACATAGTTATGGCAGGAGAGATGATAGAGAATGCCATAAGAGGGGGAAGAATTGAGGGGGAGGGAGCCAAAAGATCAGCCTCAAGAAGAAAAGACAATGAGGTAAACAATACAAGTGGTTTTAATTCAAAAGCGATCCTGATTAGCCACCCAAAGTAGCCACAGTTGGGCAACAAGGCTCTCAAAAGCAGGAATCCAACACTAGGCATGAGAGGATGCAATTTACACCTATACCTGTGACGTATAGGGAGCTCTATCAAAATCTATATGATGCGCATGCTATAGCCCATTTCCATTTAAAACCATTACAAGCTCCGTATCCTAAATGGTATGATGCAAATACCAGATGTGAGTATCATGCTGGAATATCGGGGCACTCAATCGAGAATTGTACTGGATTCAAGAAAGCAGAGAGAGGTTGATTAAGAATGGGGTTTTAAAATTTGAGAGTACCTCAAATCATCGAGAATCCTTTGCCGAACCATGACAATCGGGAGTAAATGCCATTGGAAGCCCGGTGGAAAGAGGGAAAAAGAAAATGTTGATGAGATAAGGATGCCTATGAGGGTAATCTGGGAGGAGATGATGAAGAGAGGTATGTTGACCTCTAAAAATATGAAAAAAAGAACGTGGGACTATGGTGAGTTCCGTGAAGATTGCGAGGAATTCAAAGCCTTGGTGCAAGGCTTTATAGACAACAAAGAGCTACATGTTTATGAAGGTAGCTCTAGTGAAAAGCAAGTATGTGTGCTGGAAAATGAACAGCAAAGAACCAGCAGACCAAGGATCATTATCTCCCTGCCAGGGAATAGTGAAATGGGGACACCAGCAACGCCCAAGGTTATTATCCATACACCTACTCCTTTCCCTTACAAGGATAGCAAGAAAGTACCATGGAGTTATAACTATAGCGTGACGGTGCCGGAAGAAGGAAATATAGCCAGCGCATCTAAAGATGTACGAGATGAAGGTTCCTATACGTGGAGTAGGAAGCGTTATGATATGGGGGACGTTAGAGTAGAGCCCACAAAACCCAAGAATGTTGAAATTGAGAAAAAGAGTGAAGTACCTGTTAACGAGCCAGTGAGGGAGGAGGAAGCTAAGGAATTTCTAAAGTTCCTTAAGCATAGTGAGTACAGTGTGGTCGAGCAGTTGCGTAAGCAACCAGCACGCATATCGGTTTTAGCCTTACTGCTAAGCTCTGAAGTGCATCGAGAAGCGTTTTTGAAGGTACTCAACGAGACATATGTCACTCATGATATATCTGTCAATAAGTTGGACCGGTTAATAAATAACATCAATACTGATAATTTCATCTACTTCAATGATGATGAAATTCCACCTGGGGGCATAGGGTCAACTAAGGCTTTGCACATCACCACTCGTTGCAAAGGTTACACACTTCCAAGTGTACTCATTGATAATGGGTCCGCTTTAAACGTCCTTCCATTATCTACATTGAACAGATTACCCATCGACAGTTCGCACATGAAGACATGTCATAATGTGGTAAGAGCCTTTGACGAAACTGAAAGGAAAGTAATGGGACGAATTGACATCCCTCTGGAGATTGGACCAAATACGTATGAAGTTGACTTCCTTGTAATAGATATCAAGCCCTCCTATAATTGTTTGTTGGGGAGGCCATGGATACACTCGGCAGGAGCGGTGCCTTCTTCACTGTACCAAAAATTAAAGTTGGTGACAGATAGACGCTTGATAACTATCAATGCAGAGGAGGACATCATAGCAGCCGTCACTAGTAAACCTCCTTATATGGAGACAAATGAGGAGGCTATCGAGTGTTCTTTTCGTTCCTTGGAGATTGTTAATGCTACCTTCATTTCAGAGGGAAGCGAGGTGCCGGTTCCCAAAATGTCTGGAGCTACAAGGATGGCCCTGCAAATGATGATGGGAAAGGGAGCATTACCGGAAAAAGGACTAGGAAAATAGTTGCAAAGAGGGATTCAAATCCCAAAACTGACGGAGGATCGCTTTGGTTTGGGTTTCAAGCCAGACCATAAACACAAGAGATAGGAGATGGAAAAACGTTAAGCAAGAAGGGAGGTGCGTTTGAACGGAGGAGAAGTAGAATGGAAACCGATGACATTCCCACTTATATCCAAAACCTTTAAGTTAGGAGGGTTGCTAGTAGAAGAGAGTCATCAAATCAATGTTATACATAGTGAGTGGTTGGGACAGGAAAACTTTGAGGGTATTCGTCCTTACAAACCGGGGAGCTCTCTGAACAATTGGACTACGGAGGATCTTCCTGTAGTCTTTAGAAATTTTTCAGAGTAATTCTCGAAACGTGTTTATTACTCTAGGGCCTAGGAGTAGTAAGATTACATTTGTGAAAATAGGCTTATGTTCATCTATTATTATTCAAATAAAACATAACTTTTACCAATTTAAAAGAGTATTGCCTCATTTTTATCAACCAATATTCCTTTAAATTCTAACAACTCTTATTCTTTTATTCATAGCATATAAATGATCATTCTTAAATTCATTCATTCTTTGTATATTCTTTCATACCCCTCACAGGTCTCTAGATATCAATGATATGAGCGCTAATCTGCGCTCTCGATTTTCTTGTGAGAGCAAGACATATGTTTAGAGGAGCTTCAGGATTTTGAAGATGTTCAAGATTGTGACGTATCTCTCGATCTATTAAGAATGGTAAAACAGGAAGAGAAACAAATCACGCCACATGAAAAAGAGGCAATAGAGAATATAGCCCTAGAGGAAGGGAAGGAGGTGAAAATTGGAACACTGATCACTAATGACACAAGGCGTAGCTTGATTGAGTTGCTTCAGGAATTCAAGGATATCTTTGCATGGTCTTATCAGGATATGCCCGGATTGAGTACTGACATTGTAGTACATCGTTTTCTGATAAGACAAGAATGTAAACCGGTCCAACAGAAGTTGCGAAGAATGCGGCCAGACATTGTCCTGAAAATAAAAGATGAGGTCAAGAAGCAGGTTGATGCAGGATTCTTGCAAGAAGTGAAGTACTCTGAATGGGTAGCTAATATTGTACCTGTTCCTAAGAAGGACGGGAAGGTACGAATGTGCGTTGATTATAGATATCTAAACAAAGTAAACCCAAAGGATAATTTTCCTCTGCCACACATCGACACTTTAGTAAACAACACAGCGGGATATTCGTTGTTCTCCTTCATGGACGGCTTCTCAGGATACAATCAGATAAAGATGCATCCAAAGGATATGGATAAAACTACTTTCATAACATTGTGGGGCACCTTTTATTATAAAGTAATGTCGTTTGGGCTGAAGAACGCAGGGGCAAAATACCAACGAGCCATGGTAAACTTGTTTCACGACATGATGCATAAGGATATTGAGGTATATGTTGATGATATGATTGCCAAGTCACAAACAGAAAAAGAACAAATTGAGGTCTTGAGAAGATTGTTCTTAAGGTTGAGAAAATTTCATTTGAAGCTCAATCTAGCAAAGTGCACCTTTGGAGCCAGATCGGGGAAGTTATTAGGCTTCGTAGTCAGTGAAAAGGGAATTGAAGTTGACTCAGACAAGGTCAGAGCCATACGAGAGTTACCTCCGCCACGTACTTAAAAAAAAGTTCGAGGATTCCTAGGAAGGTTGAATTACATTGCTCGGTTCATCTCACAATTGACTGAGAAATGTAATCCTATCTTTCGCATCCTCAGAAAGCACAATCAAGGTACTTGGGATGAAGAATGCCAGAATGCTTTTGAGAAAGTCAAGCAGTATTTGTTGAATACTCTAGTGTTATCTCCACCTTGTCCAGATAAACCGTTAATACTATACTTGTCAGTGTTCAGCAATTCTATGGGATGTGTGCTTGGTCAGCATGACGAGTCAGGGAAAAAGGAAAAGGCAATTTATTATCTCAGTAAGAAATTCACTGACTGTGAAATGAGATATTCGCCAATCGAAAAGTTGTGATGTGCGTTGATTTGGACCACACGGAGATTAAGACAGTACATGCTATACCATACTACTTGGCTCATCTCAAAACTAGATCCATTAAAATACATGATGGAATTAACGGCTCTAAATGGAAGAATGGCGAGATGGCAAATTTTTCTTTCAGAGTTCGAAATAGTTTATGTAAGTCAAAAGGCTATTAAAGGAAGTGCAGTGGCAGACTTCTTGGCCAGTAAAGCTTTGGAGGATTACGAGCCATTGAATTTTGATTTTCCAAATGAAGAGCTAATGTGTATAGCAGCAACTGGAGATTCTCCATGGAAGATAAATTTTGATGGGGCTTCTACTGCAGTCGGAAATGAAATTGGGGCAGTCTTGGTATCCCCGAATGGCGACCATTACCCGTTCACGTGCAAGTTGGATTTTGACTATACAAATAATATTGCTGAATACGAAGCATGCATCATGGGGCTCCAAGCAGCCATAGAAAGAGGCATAAAAACCTTAGAAGTATATGGAGATTCTGCGTTGGTAATCTATCAGTTAAGAGGTGAATGGGAGACAAGAGACCCTAAATTTATCAATTATCTAATGGTAGTTTTGGGGTTACTAAAAGAGTTTGATGATTTATCAATTATCTAATGGTAGTTTTGGGGTTACTAAAAGAGTTTGATGACATCACCTTCAACTATCTCCCATGAGATGAGAATCATATGGCAGATGCTTTAGCAGCCTTGGCTTCAATGATTAAGGCAAACAAAGAGGAAGAGATGAGACCAATTCAAATGAGTGTCTATGAGGCCCCAGCTCATTGTTGCAATATTGAGGAGGAGGAAAAAGATGATAACCCTTGGTATCAAGATATATTGCGATATGTAAGGGATCGTAAATATCCAGAGCAGGCAACCGAAAATGACAAACGAATTTTGAGAAGGTTAACTTGTGACTATGTTTTGGATGGGGAGGTTCTGTACAAGAGAAGGAAAGACCAAGTACTTTTGAGATGTGTCGATGCTGTGGAAGCCAAGCTAATTCTAGAAGAGGTTCATGAAGGTGTATGTGGTACGCATGCAAATGGGTTCACGATGGTAAGACAAATCATGAGGTTTGGCTATTACTGGGCCACTATGGAAGGAGACTGTATCAACTATGCCAAAAAATGCCATAAGTGTCAGATTTATGGGGACAAAATTCATGTACCACCCTCACCTTTACATGTAATGACGTCCCCATGGCCATTTTCCATGTGGGGCATAGATGTTATCGGACCAATATCGCCGAAAGCTTCGAATGGACATCGGTTTATCTTCGTAGTGATTGACTACTTTACAAAATGGGTAGAGGCTGCTTCTTACGCAAATGTTACTAAGTCAGCCGTAAGTTAATTTTTGAAGAAGGAAATCATTTGTCGGTATGGAATGCCTGAGAGGATCATATCCGACAATGCATTGAATTTGAACGACAAAACAATAGCAGAGGTTTGCGACTAGTTCAAAATCAAGCATCACAACTCTTCACCCTATTGTCCGAAGATGAATGGGGCAGTGGAGGCTGCCAATAAGAACATTAAGAAAATAGTGGGAAAGATGACTGAGACTTATAGGGATTGGCATGAAAAGCTACCGTTTGTACTCTTGGCCTATCGAACATCTGTTAGAACTTCTACTGGGGCAACTCCGTTCTCGTTAGTTTACGGGATGGAAGCAGTTTTACCTATTGAAGTGGAAATACCTTCTCTCTGAATTTTAATAAAGATAAGGTTAGATGAAGCTGAATGGGTTCAGTCTCAATATGACCAGCTAAACTTGATTGAGGAAAAGAGGCTGAAAGCTATCCGACATGGTCAGATGTACCAGAAGCGTATGATACGAGCTTATGGTAAAAAGGTTCGTCCAAGGGAATTCCATGAGGGGGACCTTGTGCTAAAGAAAATCCTTCCCATTCAGAAGGACTTTAGAGGAAAATAGATGCCAAATTGGGAGGGGCCATACGTCGTGAAGAAGGCTTTTTCTGGTGGTGCATTGATTTTGACAGAAATGGATGGAAAGAGCCTACCCAATCCGGTGAACTCAGACTCAGTCAAAAAGTACTTTGTCTAAAGGAGAAAAGAATCCAAGGTGAAAACCCGCAAAGGGCGCCTTGAATTTTGAAAAAAAAAAGAAAAGAAAAAAAATGGAGAGGCCAAGGTGAAAACCCACAAAGGGCGCCTTGTGACCAAAGGGATTTTGAGTTGAAAACCTGAAAGGGCAGCTCAAATTTTGAAGGGCACACAGCAACCTTGCTATATCTGACTTGGCAAAGAGTGAGGCACAGTGCACATTGGGGCATCAACAAAGTACTTTAGATCTTTTAAACACATGTCGGACTCAAGAAAAGCTTCAGGGAACTAATGTATAGACGCTCAAGCGGCGATATTTAGAGCATCTAATTTTTATCCTATTTGCTATCTTTAGATTCTATTTCTTCTTAAAGATATACTATCAGACTTATTTCTTTTGTAGTGTTAACAATTCAAATCCAATTATTCTCAAAGATTTACTCATCTTCCGATATTTTTAAAGTATGTTGCATTGAAATAATGATAGATGAACTAAAATATTTTCACAAACGAAGTTTTGCACATTACTTTGGAATTTCTAGATAATGCAAGAAACTAAAATAGGACAATTGTTCGAGAAATTCACGTAAGTGAGGGATGAAAGAACTCGAGGGATTTCTTTCTTCCAGTCCAAAAGGAAATGGATGATTCAATTCTTACAGACATCCTCAGTAGATCATAGCATTGGAGGAAGGCCTACAAGCTGAGTAAGAATAAAATTTTGAGAAAATAAAGACAAATGAAGGAATGAATGATGACACTTGAGATAGGGGTCATATTCACAGCACTTTGCATCATAACATGTTAAGGACATCCGACTCATTTCAATCATAGCATACTTAGGCATAGGCACATACTCATTCTACAGGTCATGTCCTCTAGGGGACAATGAAGATCAAAGATTTCAACATGGCATTCCTGTGCTTATGGGAAACAAATTGAAAATAACAGATCTAGACTTCAGACATTTATGCTGAAGCAGATCCAAGATGATTTGGTATTCTTGTGTTTACAAGAAACAAATCGTGGACATAGCAGATTTGACTCTCAGACGTTCTCAAATATAGCAGATCTAACCTTCAGATGTTTATACTGAAGCAGATCCAAGATGATTTGGTATTCTTGTGTTTACAAGAAACAAATCGAGGACATAGCAGATTTGACTCTCAGACATTCTCAAATATAGCAAATCTGACCTTCAGATGTTTATACTGAAGCAGATCTAAGATGATTTGGTATTCTTGTGTTTACAAGGAAGAAATCGAGGACATAGCAGATTTGACTCTCAGACGTCACTACAGGAAAATAGGGCTTTAGCGGCGTTTTATCAAAAAACGCCGCAAAAATTGTAAAACACAGAGTAATAGCGGCGTTTTACCAAAAACGCCACTAAAAACAAAGCAATAGCGGCGTTTTTTACAAAAATGCTGCTAAAAACAGAGCATTAGCGGCGCTTTTGGCAAAACGCCTCTAAAGACCAGAGCATTAGCGGCGCTTTTGGCAAAACGCCACTAAAGACCAGAGCATTAGCGGCGCTTATGGAAAAACGCCGCTAAAGACCAGAGCATTAGCGGCGCTTTTGGCAAAACGCCGCTAAAGGCCAGAGCATTAGCGGCGCTTTTGGTAAAACGCCGCTAAAGACCAGAGCATTAGCAGCACTTTTGGAAAAACGCCGCTAAAAGTCATATAACCCCTAAACCTCAAAAAAATCATAAACACTAATCTATAACCCCTAAAATAATAATTATTAAAATTTATAGTTATACAATATATTAAATATTTTCTTATATAATCGTAAAAGAGATAGTATTGAATTTAAAATATTGAATTAATTATCATTATAGTTTATGGTTTATGATTTAAGATATATGGTTTAGGGTTTAAGGTTTATGAGTTAACTATGGTTTAAGATATATGGTTTAGGGTTTAAGGTTTAGGAGTTAACTCGTATTTGAAGGTTTATGATGAATTATAGGTTTAGGGATTATGATTTAGGGTTTAAGGGTTAGGGTTAGAGTTTAAGGTGTAAGGGTTTGGGGTTAAGGGTTTAGAGTTTAGTGTTTATGGGATAGGGGTTAAGAGGTTTAGGGTTTAGATTAATTAGTATTTTTTAATTTATATATTAAATGATTTCTTATATAATTGTAAAAGAGATAATCTTAATTTGAATATATTAAACTTATGATTATAGTTTAAATTATTTAAGAGATAATAGATAATTGAATATATATTAATATATATTAATAAAAACATAATTTTTAAAGTCATTGAATATATATTAATAAAAAAACATAATTGTTTAACTTAAACATAATTGTGCTTTAAGCATGATATTAATATATTTTATTTTTAGTCAAGTCTCACTTCATTCAATATATGAGCCTAAAATTTTATCTAAGTATGCCCATATTAATAAAAGGCTTAACCTAAACCCAATTTAATCTATATATTTATATTATTTTTAATTTAATATTTAATATCCTATATATATAATTGTATTAAAATTTTTAATTTATATTTATTAAAATTTTATATGTAATTGTATTAGCATTTTTTAATGTTGACATTGTAGTAATATATAATATTATTATAAATTTAATTTTTATGTATTATAAATTTTATAATACATAAGAATTACATAATATACAAAACATTATAAAAATTATATTTTTACAGTTTGTGCATATAATATACGATGCAATTTTTTAATCCATTTACATTTTATGCAAATTTTTAATCCATTTACATAATATACACCAGTAATATCCATTTACATTTTTCGCCAAAACCCTAGCATTTGTCTTAACACATTTTTATCGCTCACACACTCTCTGTTTTCACTTAGTTTTTCGATTCTTCACTTTCATTACTTCAAACTCGCAAATGATGAGACCTCCAAGAGGTAAGTAACCAACGTCTCTTACGTTTCCTATCATTTTTAGTTACTGAGACACTCGTTATGGCATTCCTAATGGTTTAATCATGTTTGTGCCATGGTGGTGGTGGGTTTAAGCGAGGTGATGGTGGAAGAGGAGAGGAAGAGAAGGTGGTGATAGGGGCGGTAGTGCCATGAAATCCTGATGTAGATCGGTGTTTGATTGTTTACATTTTCTTATAGTTCGATGGAACAAAAAGATTCTCCAACTTTATTAACTGTGAAATCGTTCTCTTTTCTCTTTCCTCTTTTCTCTTGTCACTGTGAAATCATTCTTTCGCTAGATCCATAGAAGTTGTTTATTAACTAGAACTTGGTTTTCTGTATTCTTGTTTACAATTATGGCTATCGGTTCTTGCTATAATGTTATAGAGGAAGAAGGTAGGTTCTATTTTATCTATTTTCTTCATTGTGTTAAACCAGAAATATTATAAGGAGTGCAGGATGAAATATTATCTAGTGAAGTAATAAAATAGAGTTCATTAGTTTTCATTCTTATTGAGAATCAAATATGTGAGTTGAATCCTAATGCTTTCAAAGTTGTGAATTATGTTGTGTAAATTATACTAGGTAAGTACTTAGGTGTCCTAATGCTAGGTTGTTAATTTAGATTTATCAGATTCAGATGCTATTAAATATTAATTTTTCTTTTCTCTTTGATTTCTAAGGTTTGTTATCAACTACAAAAAATATCGCTTTAATGACCAATATGATGTATACATGTATTGAATGTTTACAAAGGACCGGATGGCTTACTTCAAGGAGGAGATCTCCTAACGCCTCAATTATTTATAGATTCATCTACTATTGATCCCCAAACATCAAGAAAGCTCATTTGTATCTGTATCTAATTGCATTCTAAAGGAAAAGAAAGGTACCAATCAGTGAGTTAAGCTAAATATGAGATTTTAATAGAACTTTTAGTCATTAGGATAAACATGATTAGTATATCACTCTCTTTGTTTTATTTATCATTTAATATGTGAGATCCTTTTTTTTTTTTAAATTTCATGTCTTACTTTCCTATGATCCTCTTTCTCTCATCACACACAAATACACTGACCTCTTATCAAGAGAAATTGAAGATTATGATTTGGTTGAGAGACATTGAAACAAGATCGTAGTGATGTGTTAGATGTTAATTTGGGATCACCATTGTGTTGACATTAACAATCAAACATGAGAATGAGACAGCTATATTTGAGATGAACCTGCACGATATGTCTTCATTCCTTTGCAACCTTCATCTTTAAATAAATATACATCCACACACGCATAAACGCATATGTTTTTTCAGTTGAATTCATATAACTTATGTAGAGAATTGGGAGAACCCTGTCATGTTGGATGCTCCCGTCTCTGGAGGTGTTGTAGTTGCTGAAGCTGGTTCACTTACTTTCATGGTACGAATTCATTTTTGATCAAAACTAAGAGTGTTTTTGTTTCAAGATTCAGTTTCGAACTCAGGTTTGGCGGTATCTCCATAGTAAATCTGATTTGATAAATTTACAATATTATTCAATAATTAATCTCCTTCTTGTTTCTCCTTTTTCTTTTATTGAATCACTTGTTTATCCTCTGTTCTTACATTTTTTTACCACTTGCAGGTTTTTGAATTTAAAAGGAGCTTAAATACTATAAATTCTACATGTAATGAGGTATATCATTAATGTTGTTGATGACGGCAGTGTTTATTCGTTCTTATCTTACAACTTTTGTATTGGTTATGTAGGTACGAAATTTCCTTAAATTGAAGGATCTCATGAAGAAAATTCTCTATCTAGGAAATACATTGAACCAAGGAACTGCAAGGGGTAAGTGACATTCAATTTCTCTTTTTGGCTTCAGTCTTTGATGCTACAATTGCAGCTTGTAAAAAGATTATGCAGAGAAAATATTACTAGCTAAACCACATGTAATGTATTACTAAAACCAATTAAGGTTCGCCTGTCCAGTCCTTGCATTATCTAAGAATTGGGTAATATTCAAACCGATCAAAAACTAGTTATTTATTGAACAGGTAAAATTAAATTTGAATTAAGACCTTCTTGATGCAAATCTTTAAGGTACTCTTCCCCAATCATCACGATTCCTTATCTAGGATAGTTGTCCCTTGCTAGCTGCTAGCCATTATATGGGGTCATTTTGTCAAAGGCTATTTTTTTTTTTTGTTATGCTACAAAAATATTGCTAATATTAGAGGAATTCATGTTAAAAAAATAGTATTGAGCTATGCTTAATGGATTAATATTAAATAAGAAAAAAATATTTTTTTAAACTCCAAATTAAAAGAAATTCATTATTTTCAAATAATAAAATAAATAAATAAATAAAATAAAAACTATAAAATAAAAAAAATATCACATCATCTATCATATTTCGGTCACACATTGATTATTTTTGCTACTATAATATAATTAATGAGACTAAACATTTAGTTTAGTTATTTTAGTTGTCCTCAAATCGGTTTAGAAAATCTTTTGTCCTTTCACCCTTCCACTCTCTCTCATGGGGTATTTGGTTTCTGTAACTAGGAGAAATATATAAAAGGTGAAACAAGGAAAGCTCTTTACTTGGCATAACTAGATAATGCCGTTGTGCAACTCGTAGAACTACAGTCTTTATATGTGACATGTGTCGTAACCATTTTTTGTGAAACGGTTAGTCGACTTGGATCTTGAAAATGAAAACGAAAAAAACGGGGAGTCGCCACCAATCTTTTTTTTGATGAGGTGTGATCGGGTCACCTTTGATTAATCATTTTAATAAAAGCTAAAATTTACTAAAACGATAATTTTTGGTCTACGAAAAACAGAAAATGAGTTCGGGAGTCGGTTACGCACGAGGAAGGGTTAGCACCCTCGATACGCCCAAAAATTGGTACCTAGTTGATTAATTAGTGTCCTAATGTCGAAAATTTGAAAACTTAAAAATACTTTGAAATACGATCCTTTTCTTTGTAAAAAGTTCAAATGTTAAAGACTTTCCCGTCTCGCAATAATGAAATACCACATCCAGTAAGTTAGGACACAATATCTCGCACTTTGAGACTGGGCTAGCCCTTTATTTAAAATCAATGTATTTTTAATTTCTTTTAAAAGGATATTCGGTTAGTTAGAATGAACGAAGGAAATTGAAACCCAGTAAGTTAGGGCACGTTTCCTCGAATTTTCAAACTCCGAATATTGCCTTTTATTTGTAAGACTCTTATTTTGAGGTGTCGAGATGTTATACCCAGTAAGTTAGGGCACAACACTCGTGCATCTTCGAGGATAAATATTTTTTTAAAACTAGTGTAGCGATTTAAAAGAGTATTCCGTTATTTAGGTTAAACGAGAAAAATCGAAACCCAGTAAGTTAGGGCACGATTTTCTCGGATTGTCTAAATACGAAACTTGTTTAGTTTTAGGAAACATGATCATATGCGTTGAGTGAAAAATAATGTAATCATAGTCGCGTGGTGAAATGAGAAACAAAGCAGACATTAACATACATAATAGTATAGGTAATGATATAAACAAAAATAATAATGACGAATGATATGGATATGTTAAGATATATATGAACAAACGAATGAACATGATGAAATAATGATAATGAGAACAGAACGAAATAAAAATGAAAATACGACGATAAAGGAAATAATAAAGTAAATTATGGTGTAAGTTTGATTTTAAACCGGGGGTAAGCAAATAAACATACGAGTAGGTAAAGAAACTTATAATAAAAAAATGATAAAGTAATAATAATGGTGTAAATATAAATAAATGTTATATGAAACAAAATATGATACAAAATAAAAATATAAAAAAAAAGAAATTCAAAGTTTGAAAATAAAAGTATGAACGGATAAATAATAAAATTAATGTATTAAGAAACGTAAATGTATAAAAGAGAAACCATAATAATAATAGTGGTAGTTATGATGAAAGTAAAAATAATGCTAAATATAACAATAGTAACATTAGTAATGAAATGATAGCTATACAAAAAATAACAATATTAAACATGACAATAAAGAATAATAGTAATAATAATAATAATATGATTAATAATATATAGATAAAAATACTAATAGTTAGAAATAAAAAAATGGACGTTGCAATAGTAATAGCATTAAAATAAAATAAATATAAATGCAAATATGATAGTAATAATGGTAATTAAAAAATATTAATAGTAATGATGGCATATGGAGTTATAATAACAAAATAAATAAAAACTTGTGATAATAAAAATGTATTAGATAATAGTGGTAAGATAATAATAGTAATAATTATGTTAAGTTAGTTAATTTAATATAAAATAAAAAAATGGTTAAATTGAACTTAAAATGAAGATTCGGGGCCAATTTGAAAATAAACAAAGAAGAAAAGGACCAATTGGAAGGCGCGAATAGCATACAGGGGCCAAAAGGGCAATTTATCCGAACCCTTGAAACGACATCGCTGGAGGGGGGACCAAATTGCAAAAGGCGATACACTTCGGGGCTAATTTAAAAGAATTAAAAACTTGATTGCAAAACATGTGAAAAGCGGAAGGACCGCGCGAGCAATTAGGCCATGCTTGCAGAAACACGCGGATCCTTCGGGCAGACGGGTCGGGTGCTCGGGTCGGCGCTTAAACGGCGTCGTTTTGAGGCTGAAGGTTAATGCCCAAAACGGCGCCGTATGCAAGCCTTATAAATATCAAAAAAATTTTTATTTCTCATTTCTGCTGAGTTTTAAGAAAAAAAAGAGAGAGAGGGTGGGTTTTCTCTCTGGAGAAAGCCGAAGCCGGCCAGGGGTCCGGCCACCACCTCGCCGTAGCGCCGCCGTGCCGGCCACCGTGAACGGTGGCCGGAAATCGCCTCGAGGTAAATTTTTTATTATTTTTTTTATTTTTATGTTTAATGTATACACTGTTTTAAATAGGTTGAAAATTGTGTGTATGGACAAATTTAAAAAAAGAAATAACTAAAAATGAGAAGAAATAGAGGTAAACCTCCGATTTGGCCTCCGATTTCTGTTTTTGCTGTGATTCTTGAGAGTTTTTTTGTATTGCTTCTTATCCCTTTTTTTTTTTTAAAAAAAGGTGTTTTTATGGTTTTTGGGTTCGGCTTTTAAATAGCCCTTTTACATTTTCATTTTCCTATATTCTATCTTTGTCTTATCTTATTAATTGTTGCAGTGCAGAGGCGGTGGAGGTGACCCGAGTTGGTGGCGATCTTTGCGGTGGGTGTGTGGTGGCGAGAGGCAAGTGGCCTTAGGGGGGGCAGCAGCCTGGGGTTTTTAGTTTTTGTGTTTATTAGGTGTTGGGCTAGGGTTTGGGTTATTTGGGTAGTTGGGCTAAGTTATTTGGTTATTGTAATTGGGTAGTGGGGTTTATTTGGGCCAAAATTGGGCTTGCATACAGTGCCCTCTTTGCTCATTGTCGTAACGAAAATAGAGCAAAGACTTTCGAAAGACCAATTTTGCCCGGTCTCGAGTCTTCACTTCTTTGGCGCTCTTCTTGTAGCTTCATTCCAATCTTGTCGCTTCACTCCGCTTTACTGCTCTTGTAGCTTCAAAAAGGTAAGGTTTCTCTTGATCTCATTTCCATTTGTAACTTCAGGAAATAAGATTTGCTATCTTCAGTCTGCTCCACTGCAACTTAAGGGAGATAAGACTTGTAACTTTGACCTGCTCTACTACAACTTCAGGAAGGCAAGACTGTGATTTTCAACCTATTACCCTACTGCTTAGGGGTTTAAGGTCTGTAAATTCAGCTTATTACCCTACTGCTTAGGATGATAAGATCTGTAAATTCGGCTTGTTACCCTACTTCTTAAGGGGTTAAAGCCTGGTGGCTTGAATCTGCTTCGCTGCAACTTCAGGAGGGCAAGATTCGCCGTCTTTGATCTGCTCCACTACAACTTCAGGGAGACAAGATCTGCAATTTTCAACCTATTACCCTACTGCTTAGGGTGATGAGATCTGCAAATTTAGCTTTGTTACCCTATCGCTTAGGGGTTAAAGCCCAGTGGCTTGAATCGCTTCGCTACAACCGGGAGGACAAGATTCGCCGTTTTGATCTGCTCCACTACAACCGGGGAGACAAGATCTGTAATTTTCAACCTATTACCCTACCGCTTAGGGTGATGAGATCTCAGAATTTGGCTTGTTACCCTCACGCTTAGGGGTTAAAGCCCTGGTGGCTTGAATCGCCATTGCAACTTCCGGGAGGGCAAGATTCGCCGTCTTTGATCTGTTCCACTGCAACTTCAGGAGACAAGATCTATAATTTTCAGCCATTACCCCTACCGCTAGGGGTTAAGGCTTGGTGAACTCGACTTGTTACCCTACCGCTAGGGGTTAAAGTGGTGGCTTGAATCGCTTTCGCTGCAACCGGGAGGGCAAGATTCGCCGTCTTTGATCTGTTCCACTTTGCAACTTCGGGAGACAAGATCTATAATTTTCAGCCCATTACCCTCTCGCTTGGGGTTAAGGCTTGGTGAACTCGACTTGTTACCCCTCGCTTAGGGGTTAAAGTGGTGAATTCACGACTCTAGAGACATGACCTGTAGAATCAATTCCATGTATCTATGCTTATGCCAAATGATTAGGATGCTATGATCGAAATGAATCAGATGCTCCTAATTAGATGTGTTATGAATGTGTCAAATAACTAGGATGCTATGATCAGAATGAATCAAATGCTCCTAATTAGATGTGTCATGAATGATATGAAGATGTCATTTTTTTCATTTGATATTACACGCCTTTGAGTTTAGGGTAATTCAAACTAATTAGTCCCGTTTCAGGTCCTTGTATCGTTTAGAAACACTTTGAGTAATAATATGAGAACTCCTTTTTGAGTATTATTAGTCCATTTATCATCATTTCAACAAAAAATGCTTGAAACAGATTATTGGGTAGACAAGATGGAATTTTATTTTGAGAATGAAGCTCAAAGTGAACAGAGTAATCTGGATAGCAAATTTGCCAAGATACAAAATGAAAACTAGCGAATTAATCAAGATAGCACATTCTGCCAAAAATGCAAAGTGAATTAGATAAGAAAATGCTCCAAATATCAACGATGTGAGCTTTGTTGCACGAATTTCTCAAAGACCCTCTGAACTCGGTATGCGTTTGGAAGACCAAGAGTATTTCGTTGATGCCCCAAGATGTAGCATTTCTCCTCCTTATCAATTCAGAGAAAACAGGACCACTGTATGCCCCAGCTGCCCCAACTTCGATCAAAATTTGAATTGCCCATTCCTGGGTTTTCAACTCAAAACCCCTTGGTCTCAAAGCGCCCTTTGCGGGTTTTCGCCTTGGCCTCTCCAGTTTTTTTTTTTTTTTTTTTTAGGTGAAGTACCTCTTGACCGAATCCGAATTCACAGGATTAGGCAGACTTTTACCATCCATCTCGGTCAAAATTAGAGCTCCTCCAGAGAAAGCCTTCTTCACCACATAAGGTCCTTCCCAATTAGGCATCCATTTTCCTCTCAAGTCTTTTTGTATGGGAAGGATCTTTTTCAAAACAAGGTCTCCTTCATGGAATTCCACAGGCGAACTTTCTTATTATAAGCTCGCATCATTCTCCTTTGATACATTTGACCATGACGAATAGCCTTTAGCCTCTTTTCCTCAATCAAGTTCAACTGGTCATATCGAGATTGGATCCATTCGCTTCATCTAATTTTAACTCGAGAAATACGCTGTAGGAGGGAATCTCGACCTCAATAGGTAGAACCGCCTCCATCCCATAAACTAAAGAGAATGGTGTTGCCCGGTAGATGTTATTGACGACGAGGTAGGCATACTGGGGCAAATGGTAGTTTCTCGTGCCAATCTCTGTAAGTTTCATCATCTTCCCCACGATTTTCTTTATGTTTTTATTGGCGCTTCTCTCGCACCATTCATCTTTGGGCGATACTGGTGACGAGTTATGATGTTTAATCTTGAATCGCTCTGGACCTCCGCTATCGTGCTATTGTTCAAGTTCAGTGCATTGTCCGATATGATTCGCTCAGGCATCCCATATCGACATATGATTTCTTTCTTTAAGAACTTACTGACTGCCGACTTTGTGACGTTGGCATAAGATGTGGCTTCTACCCATTTGGTGAAGTAATCAATGACCACAAAGATGAATCGATGTCCATTAGATGCCTTTGGCGAGATTGGCCCTATGACATCCATGCCCCACATAGAGAAAGGCCATGGAGAAGTCATGACATGAAGGGGTGAAGGAGGTACATGAATTTTATCTCCATAAATTTGACATTTATGGCACTTCTTGGCATAGTTGATGCAGTCTCCTTCCATAGTGGACCAATAATACCCAAATCTCATGATTTGTCTGGCCATGGTGAAACCATTAGCATGCGTACCGCAGACGCCCTCATGAACCTCTTCCAGGATTTGCTTAGCCTCGACAGCGTCTACACATCTTAAGAGCACCTGATCTTTCCTTCTCTTATATAAGATTTCTCCATCCAAGACGTAGTCACTAGCCAGCCTTCTTAGTGTCCTTTTATCATTTTCAGACGCTTTCAGTCAGGTATTCACGACTCTTCACATATTGTAAAATATCCCGATACCAAGGATGATCATCTTTCTCTTCTTCTTCTTCAATGTTGCAGCAATGAGTCGGGGCCTCATAAATACTCATTTGGATAGGCTTCATATCTTCTTGCTTGTTTACTTTGATCATAGAAGCTAGGGTTGCCAAGGCGTCGACCATCGATTTTCATCTTGTGGAGATATAGAAAGTGACATCGTCAAACTCCTCGATTAGCTCAAGAACCAGCCTTCGATAATTGATCAACTTCGGATCTCTTGTCTCCCATTCACCTTTAAGCTGGTAGATTACTAATGCAGAATCTCCATATACCTCCAGCACTTTTATTTTGCGTTCTATGGCTGCGCGGATGCCCATGACGCATGCCTCGTATTCCGCCATGTTGTTTGTACAATCAAAATCCAATTTACTGGTGAAAGGATAATGATCACCATTTGGGGATACCAAGACTGCCCCGATTCCATTGCCTACGGCATTTGATGCTCCGTCAAAATTCAGCTTCCAAGGGTGGTCTTCTTGAGACTCTTCTTCCGTGATTGCAACATACATTAGATCCTCATTCGGGAAATCAAAGCTCAATGGCTCATAATCTTCTAGAGCTCTACTGGCCAAAAAATCTGCTATTGCACTTCCTTTTATAGCCTTTTGATTCACGTAGACTATGTCAAACTCAGAAAGCAGAATTTGCCAACGGGCCATTCTTCCGTTCAAAGCATTTGACTCCATCATATACTTCAAAGGATCTAATTTCGAGATTAACCAAGTCGTGTGGTACAACATGTATTGCCTCAGTCTTCGGGTTGTCCAAATCAAAGCACAACACAACTTCTCGATCAGCGAATATCTCGTCTCACATTCAGTGAATTTCTTGCTAAGATAGTATATTGCTCTTTCTTTTCTTCCAGTCTCGTCATGTTGGCCTAGCACGCATCCCATGGAATTCTCGAACACTGCCAAGTATAGGATCAGTGGTTTATCCGGACAAGGTGGCATCGATCTTTGGGCGGTGGAAAGGTAATGCTTGACCTTGTCAAAAGTTTTACAGCACTCCTCATCCCAAACACACAGGTTATGTTTCTAAGGAGACGAAATATTGGATCACATTTCTCGATCGGTTGTGAAATGAATCGAGCAATGTAATTCGATCTTCCTAGGAAGCCTCGAACTTCTTTTTGAGTGCGTGGTGGAGGTAATTCTTGTATAGTACGACTTTATCAGGTCAATCTCAATTCCTTTTCATCGACCACAAACCCCAACAGTTTTCCTGACCGGACTCCGAAGGTACACTTTGCGGGATTGAGCTTTAGTTGGAACTTTCTTAACCTTAAGAATAATTTCCTCAGGACTTGTACATGCTCTTTTCTCATTCGGATTTTGCAATCATATCATCGGCGTAAACTTCGATCTCCTTGTGCATCATATCATGGAATAAAGTTACCATGGCCTCACGATATGTTGCTCCCGCATTTTTCAGCCCGAATGGCATCACTTTATAACAAAATGTCCCCCACATGGTTACGAATGTGGTCTTTTCCATGTCTTCTGGATGCATCTTTATCTGGTTGTATCCCGAGAAGCCGTCCATAAATGAGAAAAGTGAGTAACCTGCCGTGTTATCTACTAGCGTATCAATGTGAGGCAACGGGAAATTGTCTTTTGGGCTGGCTTTGTTCAGATCTCGATAATCCACGCACATTCGTACCTTCCCATCTTTTTTAGGAACTGGGACTATGTTGGCCACCCATTCTGAGTACTTGACCACTTGTAAGAAACCGGCGTCGAACTGCTTCTTGACCTCTTCTTTTATCTTTAACAACACATCGGGTCTCATCCTTCGAAGTTTCTGTTGAATTGGCCTACATTCTTCCTTTATAGGGAGTCGATGCACCACGATATCGGTATTCAATCCGGGCATGTCTTGATATGACCAAAGTGAAGACATCCTTGAATTCGAGAGCAACTCGATGAGGTCTTGCTTTATTTCTCTGATGATACTAGCTCCAATTTTCACCTCTTTTCCTTCTCCCAAGCTCACAATTTCCACCGACTCTTTGTGAGGTAAGATTTGTTTCTCCTCTTGTTCTACCATTCTTAACAAATCGGAGATAGGCCATAATTTGGGTCATCTTCAAAACCTTAGTGTCTTCTATACACAAGTCTTGCTCAAAAGGAATCTACGAGTCATTGGCAACATCGCTCATATCATTGATATCCGGGGACTGTTATGGATGAAGAAAGAAATCCAAAGAACAATAAATCTAAGAATATTTTATTTATATGGTATGATTATGAATGAATTGGAAAGAATAAAAGAATATTCACTCAAGATGATACATAAAATGCATTTTTATTGAAATAACGATACTTGGACATATGCCTATTTCATAAAGGATTCTTATTGCCCCTAGGCTTAGAGCAATAAGTTTGTTTGAACATTACTCCGAGTTAATCCTAAAAGTTCTGAGGATCTCCTCCACGGTCCAATTGTTCAAAACGCGCTTCCAAATGATGCAAGGGCTAATTCGGCTAAATTCTCTTGATTTTTCCATCGGATATGGCATTGATGCTCAAACTGTTCAATATTTCCTCAGCGAGCCCTTTCTTCGTCGATCTTCTTTTTGAGTAAATAGTCCCTCACGACACGAATGTTTTGGATAAGTGAGGAAAGGTCATTGGTTCCCACTTGACCTCCTCACGCATGCAGACGCTCTCCTTGTCTCTTGCCTTTTTCAGCTCTCTTTCTTCTTTTGCCGCGCATCCGGCTTAAATCCTAAGCCAAAGCGATCTCGCTTTTTCCTTCACTCATCGGTACCTCGATCCTTCCTTGGAGGCATCTTCCAAGTCCTCTCCCCTGGCAAAGCTCCTTTGCCTTGATTAATCGTGAGGCCCATCCTTGTGGTTTTGGATATTCTAGGCACTTTGGGACCTTGTTTCTTCGACGATAAATGTAGCATTGACAAATTCTAGTGATCGAAAAGAACACTCTATCGCCTCATCATCTATACCCACGTGCGCGTCGTCGCCATCGTGACAGATGCAATGATGTCTTCTCGGCGTTTATCGTTACCAACCTACCTCGATTACCAACTTCAACTTTTGGTGTAGGGATGATGGTACCGCCCGCCGAGTGAATCCATGGTCTCCTAATGAGCAATTGTATGAGGGCTTGATGTCCATTACTAGGAAGTCCACTTCATATGTGTTTGGGCCAATCAAGAGAGGTATCTCGATTCTTCCCATCACTTTCCTTTCAAGATCAGTCGAATGCTCTCACGACATTTTGACAAGTCTTCATGTGAGAGCTATCCATCGGCAATCTATTTAGCGTGGACAAGGCGGGGACATTAGCCGCTGATCCATTATCAATTAGCACTCCGTGCGTATATTCTTTGCAATGAGTGGTAATGCGCAGGCCTTTGTAGATCCCATACCTCCGGTGGTATCTCATCGTCATTAAAGAAAATAAAATTAAATTATCGATATTGATGTTATTGACCAGACGATCAAGTTTGTTGACGGAGATATTATCCGCTACGTATGTTTCATTTAACACCTTCATCAATGCACTGCGGTGTGTCTCTGAACTCAAAAGCAAGGCTAGTATCGATATGCGAGCCGGTTGTTTGTGTAATTGCTCCACAACGCTGTACTCACTGTGTTTCAGAAATTTTAAGAATTCCTTAGCCTCTTTTTCTGTTATAGGCTCATTGACAGGTGACTCAGGTCTGATCGTTTTCTCTTTTCTTTGTTCAACAACCACGGATTTTCCTTTAGCCGGTTCTACCTTCGTGTCTGGGGTATAACGTCTTCCACTTCGTGTATAGAACCCTTCATCTTGTCCCTCCTTCGCAGTGTCAATCGGGTTTTCCTTTCCGGGATTGTCACATTCTGATCATAGTTCCAAGGCACACTCTTGCTATCTTTGTAAGGGAAAGCAACAGGTTTCTGGATTATGACCTTCGGCGCAATTGGTACTCCCCTTTCACTAGTCCTTGGACGCGATATGATTACAACTGGGTGATTGACCCCTTGGACATTGTTGGTTGGCCCTTGCTCCGAAGCGCATACATCTTCTCTTTTCAGGTCCTCAGTGCATTCAAAGAATTCGATCTCTTTATTTTCCATTAATCTCTGTACCAGAGCCCTGAATTCATTGCACTTTTGGATCTCATGCCCTTTCTCGTCATGGAATTCATGTGAGTACTTCCCTCCTTCAGCTTCTCTTTTAAATCTTGTGTAAGTAAACCTTCTTCCACCATTTTCTTCCAAACCCATCTCAAAGGGGTTTTACTCCGATACATCCATCTTAGTTCTCGTCTCCCCACCTTCGACTATCGCGTTTACCCCTTCATCCGAATGATCGGGTAACGGATTCCCACCACATTAGGTCCTGTGGGATCATCGAACTTCACAATGCCCATCTTTATGAATCTTTCGACTAATTTCTTGAAGGCCGTGCGATTCTCGATCGTGTGTCTGAGATTCTGCATGGTATTCGCATTGAGCATTTGCGTCATACCACTTAGGGAATGGAGGTTGCATGGGTTTTAGGTAAAATGGGGACACTACATGTGCATCGAAATGAGTTCTTGTAAAGCTCTTTATACGTCATTGGGATTGGCGTGAATTGAACCCTTTTCGTGTTAGGCCTTGGGTTAGAATCACCTTGCCTTGTCGGGCCACGATGGCTAGTGGTTGCCGCCATTGGTTGGCTCACGGTGGATCGGCTTGGAATAACTTTTATTGTATATACTTGCATTGTTAACTTCGCTCTCTTTCCTCCTAGAGCCGATCTCTTGGCACTTTCTCCGCTTCAATTTTCCCACATCTCACCGCGTTTTCTATCATCTCCCGGACATCACTATGTCCGAGAAGCTCTTGTAGCACTTCCCAACATATGGTTAATGAATGGGGCCTTGAGGTATTGATAAAAGCATGGTTGTTTCCTTCCAAGAGAGGTGGTTGGACTTGCATCGCTATTTCCCTCCATCGTTGTGCATCTTGCTGAAACTCTCACTCGGCTTCTTTTCCATATTTTGTAGGGTAATTCTATCGGGTGCTATGTCCAGTCACGTGGACCGTATTGCTTCATAAAAGCTTGAGCCAAGTCCTTCCATGAACCAATTTGGGCACGGCTGAGCTGGTTATACCACTTGGCCGCAGATCCGATCAGACTGTCTTGGAAACAATGGATCAACAGCTGGTCGTTATTGACATACCCTGTCATTCTTCGACAGAACATCGTAATATGAGCTTCAGGGCAGCTTGTTCCATTATACTTTTCAAACTCTGGGGTTTTAAATTTTGGCGGGAGCACCAGGTCTGGGACCAAGCTCAAGTCTTTAGCGTCAATCCCCATCGTGAATCGCAGTCTCCATTGCTTTGAATTTCTCTTCAAGCCATTTGCATCGGTCATCAAGTTGTTTTGCCAAGTCAACCTTTTCTTTTTCTGTTTCTGCCACCTCATCAAGGTCTGGGACAAATGGATTAGCTGGATTGTCTCCGGGAGTGGAGCCCGAACCTATAGGGGCGTTCATCGGTACCGAGGCACCTACTGGTATTCTTGGGGCCTAATAATGATGGTGCGCTTTGTGGGTGCATTTACGGTTGAGTGTTTCTTGGGTAAAGCCGGGAGGATAGATAGGGTCTTCATTGTCGCTCCTACTGGTGTTTTTTTTCCTTTTTCGCGTTCTTTAGCCAAAGAATCGTGCATGCCAACTGTGTCTAACATATTATTCTAGGATTCTTGCATTTGCTCCCTCATATCTTGTTGGATTTTCGCTAGCTGCTCTTGCATCCGTGCTTGTAATTGCTCTTGCATGTCCCTTTGCAGTTGTTCTAATCTTTCTAGTCTTTGATCCATTTCTTTGGTTTTACGGCGGGTATAGTAGCTGTGTTCGATTGGTTGATTTTCGTTGGTTTCCAGATTAACTGAAATAATTTTTCTTAATCAGGGTTCTTTCGTGAAATTTAATGCATATGATGAAATGTAATGTAGATGAATGAATGCAAAAAGAGGCGTTGATTCTAATTCAATTTCGTTAGAAGAACTTCACTAGAAGAAAAGTTTCTTTACATAGAACGGATGATTACATATACGACTTTGCCCTAATGCCTAAAGCCTTGACTTTCCTAAGGAGCCCAGCTAGGTTTCGGCCTCGATCTGATTCTGACTCGTATTGTAAGCTCAATACATCAGCCTGAACGGCCAGGGTTTGCAAGTGATCGGCTACCTCCCGAACCTGAGTCACAGCCTCGCCCATGACATAATCTCTATTTCTGATCTGATCTTGAGATTGGAAGAGTTGTTCTCTATACTGTTCATTGTTTACCTCAAGGAGTTCCACTCGAATTTTACTATCTTGTAGTGCGGTCTCGAGTTTTCCTATTTCTTCTTTCAACTCTTCGATCCTACTTAGACTGGCTCTTAACTCAATTACGGAATTGCGGCTACGATGTTGATGTAGTGATCTTTCTAATTCAGCCACCCGAGCTCGTAACTTCTCCTTTTCGTTTTGGCTTTCTAACAAGTTCTTTTTCAGAACATCCTCTTGCACTCGGACATCATGAAACTTCTTCTCCCACTGATCGGCTCTAGTCTTTTCCTTTCCAATCTCTTGACGCCACTGTTCCGGCGTTTTGCCCAAACCGGCAGTTCTTATTGACTTACGTAGCTTCTTATAATCGGTCTTTAAACTATCCAAGTCTTCCTCAGCTTTGTTCTTCCCTTTCCTTAGCTTTTCGGCCTCTAGCTTATGGATGTCGACGTCCAATCCTAGCCGCATTTTCTCTTCCTCTAATTGCTCTATCTTCTTTCCAAATTCTGAGCTTTTTCTCTCGAAGTCTTGCTTTATGATCTCTAGCTCAGATGGGGCTACTCGCAAATGCTCTTCTATTGGCTGTGTGCTTCCTTGATTCGGCTTAGGAATGTTATCGTTGACTCTTCTACCCCACCACCACTCATACTCGGGGGTTGTCATCGAACCTGCGGTGAATCCCTTCATTCTTCGAGTTTGATTCCACGCATCTGATATCTCACGGACTTTTTTCTTATAGCCGTCATCTTTATAAGAGAACTCACACTGAGCTAATCTTGTGTTATTCTGGTATGAATCGCCTCGACCCGATCACGCTTTAATACGAGTAGTGGAGTGTATCCAGAAGCCCCCCATATTCCAGCTAGAGGGACCCAGTCAAAATTGCCGCATCTATACAAGATCTCACCAGGGAGAAACCATGGAGCTCTCCATTCAACATTTTCGGCTTGCAAGTTCTGGAGGATAGTTATCCATTTCTCTTCTGAGATGTCGTCCCGTCTTGATGTGGCCACCAATTCTCTTAATGGAGAATAGTCTCTAGAGAAAACCCGATAGGAAACCTTTTCTGCTTTCCAAAAATGACTATGGAACCAAGCCAAGAGAAGTTGTGCACAACCAATAAATCTTCCTTCGCCCGCTCTCCGACATGCATTCAAGGATCTGAAAGTTTCAGCTAGGATTGCTAAGGGATGGCGTAGTACCTTTATCAAAGCGGTCGAATAAGTGCGAGAGCGGCTTCATCTACATATCCCAATGCCTTGGGAAAGACAACCAATCCGTAGATACTTAAAGCGAAAACATCAACCCTTTTCTTCAAATCCGGATGTGCCAAGATCAAGTCTCTCAAATTCCCCCAAGGAATACACTTACTATCTCCTTTCTGCTTTATACGGGCTGCAACCCATTGTTCACTCATTCCCGTGATACGCATCAATTTCTTGAAAAGGGAGGACGCTAACAGTCTTGAATAGGCCACATCGGCTTGTATACTCGGGCAATTAAGTAAAGCCATGTATTCTTCTACGGTGGGTACTAAATCGACTCCTCCGAAGGTGAAACAAGCGTAGGCGGGGTTCCAAAAGCTGTATGAGGGCGGAATAAGTATTTATCCACCGTTATGTCGAAAGCGGACAAGGTAAATCACCGTAGTTGCGAAGAAAAGAGTTGTTTGATCTCGTCGTTCCAGCTATTCCATATTTCTCTTAGTTCTCGCAAGTCATTTCGAGTCACACCTGATGCGAGTGAAATCCCACAACTCCGACTCGTATCCCTCGGCCAAACTATCACCTTTTTCTTGCTGTGTCTTCTCAGACCATACTCGAACGGCCGCATTATCTTCCACTCTATCAAGAAACCCTTTTTCCATGCTAAACTCTTCTATTTAGTAACCAAATTGTGAATCAACACCCCTTTTATGATGAGATGTCATGCAACAACAACAAAACACAAGTGAGTCAGTATTAAACTAAGAACAGATATCAAAGCAATCAAGAAATAATCAAAACACCTAATCGGGTAAAAACTAGGGTTCGGTGTGGTTCTACCTAGGGGAGGCTCTTAGGGCTCACTACATGTGGTTTGGTTCTAAAGTAAAGGTACCTGAACCAGCAGATTCCTCAGTCCTCACCCGTTATAGGCTCATACGGACCGAGTTCGATTCAGGGGAATACATTTCCCTACGTCTATACGGAGGTGAAAACCTCACGAAGACGCAGGTACGGATGTATCCCGAAAGCGATTCACTATCCTATACGGAGGTGAAGACCTCACGAAGGAATAGTTTCTCACTCCCACTTAAAAGGGTGTGACCACAACGGTCATGCAATGTGATATGCAAAACTATTTAAAGACTCGAACCAACGCAGCAGGTATTATATCGTAAACCACAAAAATAACAAGTGAAAATGCCATGAAAGGATCGTTTATCAAAACCAAATTTTCAATTTTCGATAGAAAGACAAAAGTGAATCAACTTATGGTTCGACTCTCGAAGATGTCCCCAGTGGAGTCGCCAAGCTGTCGTAACCATTTTTTGTGAAACGGTTAGTCGACTTGGATCTTGAAAATGAAAACGAAAAAAACGGGGAGTCGCCACCAATGTTTTTTTTGATGAGGTGTGATCGGGTCACCTTTGATTAATCATTTTAATAAAAGCTAAAATTTACTAAAACGATAATTTTTGGTCTACGAAAAACAGAAAATGAGTTGAGAGTCGAGTTCACATACGAGGAAGGGTTAGCACCTCGATACGCCCAAAAATTGGTACCTAGTTGATTAATTAGTGTCCTAATGTCGAAAATTTGAAAACTTAAAAATACTTTGAAATACGATCCTTTTCTTTGTAAAAGTTCAAATGTTAAAGACTTTCCGTCTCGCAATAATGAAATACCACATCCAGTAAGTTAGGACACAATATCTCGTGACTTTGAGACTGGCTAGCCCTTTATTTAAAATCAATGTATTTTTAATTTCTTTTAAAAGGATATTCGGTTAGTTAGAATGAGCGAAGGAAATTGAAACCAGTAAGTTAGAGACACGTTTCCTCGAATTTTCAAACTCAGAATATTGCCTTTTATTTGTAAGACTCTTATTTTGAGGTGTCGAGATGTTATACCCAGTAAGTTAGGGCACAACACTTGCATCTTCAAGGATAAATATTTTTTTAAAACTAGTGTAGCGATTTAAAAGAGTATTCCGTTATTTAGGTTAAGCGAGAAAAATCGAAACCAGTAGAAGTTAGGCACGATTTTCTCGGATTGTCTAAATACGAAACTTGTTTAGTTTTAGGAAACATGATCATATGCGTTGAGTGAAAAAATAATGTAATCATAGTCGCATGGTGAAATGAGAAACAAAGCGCTACAAAGCATTAACATACATAATAGTATAGGTAATGATATAAACAAAAATAATAATGACGAATGATATGGATATGTTAAGATATATATGAACAAACGAATGAACATGATGAAATAATGATAATGAGAACAGAAGCGAAATAAAAATGAAAAATACGACGATAAAGGAAATAATAAAGTAAATTATGGTGTAAGTTTGATTTTAAACCGGGGGTAAGCAAATAAACATACGAGTAGGTAAAGAAACTTATAATAAAAAAATGATAAAGTAATAATAATGGTGTAAATATAAATAAATGTTATATGAAACAAAATATGATACAAAATAAAAATATAAAAAAAAGAAATTCAAAGTTTGAAAATAAAAGTATGAACGGATAAATAATAAAATTAATGTATTAAGAAACGTAAATGTATAAAGAGAAACCATAATAATAATAGTGGTAGTTATGATGAAAGTAAAAATAATGCTAAATATAACAATAGTAACATTAGTAATGAAATGATAGCTATACAAAAATAACAATATTAAACATGACAATAAAGAATAATAGTAATAATAATAATAATATGATTAATAATATATAGATAAAAATACTAATAGTTAGAAATAAAAAATGGACGTTGCAATAGTAATAGCATTAAAATAAAATAAATATAAATGCAAATATGATAGTAATAATGGTAATTAAAAATATTAATAGTAATGATGGCATATGGAGTTATAATAACAAAATAAATAAAAACTTGTGATAATAAAAATGTATTAGATAATAGTGGTAAGATAATAATAGTAATAATTATGTTAAGTTAGTTAATTTAATATAAAATAAAAAAATGGTTAAATTGAACTTAAAATGAAGATTCAGGCCAATTTGAAAATAAACAAAGAAGAAAAGGACCAATTGGAAGGCGCGAATAGCATACAGGGGCCAAAAGGGCAATTTATCCGAACCCTTGAAACGACATCGCTGGAGGGGGGACCAAATTGCAAAAGGCGATACACTTCGGGGCTAATTTAAAAGAATTAAAAACTTGATTGCAAAACATGTGAAAAGCGGAAGGACCGCGCGAGCAATTAGGCCATGCTTGCAGAAACACGCGGATCCTTCGGGCAGACGGGTCGGGTGCTCGGGTCGGCGCTTAAACGGCGTCGTTTTGAGGCTGAAGGTTAATGCCCAAAACGGCGCCGTATGCAAGCCTTATAAATATCAAAAATTTTTTTATTTCTCATTTCTGCTGAGTTTTAAGAAAAAAAAGAGAGAGAGGGTGGGTTTTCTCCGAGAAAGCGAAAGCCGCCAGTGGGTCCGCCACCACCACCCGCCAGCGTTGCGTGCGTCTGCCACCGTGAACGGTGGCCGGAAATCGCCTCGAGGTAAATTTTTTTATTATTTTTTTATTTTTATGTTTAATGTATACACTGTTTTAAATAGGTTGAAAATTGTGTGTATGGACAAATTTAAAAAAAGAAATAACTAAAAATGAGAAGAAATAGAGGTAAACCTCCGATTTGGCCTCCGATTTCTGTTTTTGCTGTGATTCTTGAGAGTTTTTTTGTATTGCTTCTTATCCCTTTTTTTTTAAAAAAAAAGGTGTTTTTATGGTTTTTGGGTTCGGCTTTTAAATAGCCCTTTTACATTTTCATTTTCCTATATTCTATGCTGTCTTATCTTATTAATTGTTGCAGTGCAGAGGCGGTGGAGGTGACCCGAGTTGGTGGTCTTTGCGGTGGGCAAGTGTGTGGTGGCAGAGGCAAGTGGCCTTAGGGCTGCAGCAGCTAGGGTTTTTAGTTTTTGTGTTTATTAGGTGTTGGGCTAGGGTTTGGGTTATTTGGGTAGTTGGGCTAAGTTATTTGGTTATTGTAATTGGGTAGTGGGGTTTATTTCGGGCCAAAATTGGGCTTGCACAACATGAATATATTTTTTGGTTAAATCTTTTCAATTTATAACTTCACATGATCTTCCAGTGATGTAAATTAAATATAATTTGTAATTGATATTTTTATTTTTATTTTCATATTTTTATGTTACCTTTAAATTTAAAAATTAAAAAAACACAACCTGAATAAATTTAGAAAAAGAAACTATATACTTAAATCTAAAATATTAAAATCTTGAAGTTTTTTATTTTAGCTAAAATTTTATTAGCTTTTTATATAATTTTTACAGTTTCTTTTTTGTATAAAGTTTGGTCTTCTAAAAATCTTTCCTGTCTCAAACTCAATAGGTAGTCAATAAGCACTAAAACTGATTTTTCACAGTTTTCTTCTTTTATTTCAAGTATGTTAAGCTTCTCTTTTACCCTTTTTTTATTTTTCAGTAATCTTTTTGCTACTTTGGGTCTCTGTAATATAAATTTCTTCTATCTTTATTCATTTTCTTAAACAAAAACTATTAATTTAAGCATTGAAGAGTGATTGAAATGCAAACTTTGCTTGTTGTCCCTAGTTGCATCGGCAAACCATAGGTGCCTTAATTGAGTATGCTATCAACAGTAGTTTATATCCCCACTGGTAGAGTCTTTCCAAATCAAGTAATTGAGTATGTTCCAACTCCACTGCTTTCCCATCTTAAAGCCAAGCAGAGTAAAAGCTTGGACCACTAGCATTGTGATGTCAAGAAGCAGTTGTAATACTTTGGTTAAATGGAGTTGCCTCGCAGAGGTTGGATCAAATTAAATACGGATGATTAATTATTATTCATGTTTGAGTGTTAATTACTTACAATATATATTTAGATATAAATATTAAGTATTGAACACATTACTTTCTTTTTTATATAATTATAAATGTTTTTATCGATTTTACGAGTTTTATTCAAATTGAAGATTATATCAAATAATAACTGATCCGAAATTCATTACTTGCCAAGTAACATAGTGGATTTAGAATATTTTTTACGCTACTATTTTTGGAACAAGAGAAAAAAAAAAGTTTACTTGAACACAAAAAGACTCGAAATTAAATCTAGACATCGCCATCTTGTATGTGCTTCAGAGAATTGGTAAAGGTAGATAGAAACTTCAAATCAACAGAAAGATATCGGGTTAATTCTATTATTAGTTCCTATACTTTGCGAAAGTTATGCATTTAGTTCTTATATTTTAATTTGACCAATAATATTAAGTATTGAATTAGTTAATTTTAGGCCCTGTACTATTTTAAATTTTAAAATTTTAGTTCTTTTCTTCTTATCGCCTGCGTAGTTTGACTTTGCTACTTGTTTTTAGCTTTGCTGCCATTTATCATCTTTTTTTTCTTTTTTAAATTCTTGTATTTGCTCTAGTTTTGCTGCGTGATTGTTTGTCTATTTTGTGTTTTTTTGTTGTTAGTTTTGTGTTATAATTTGTTCCAAAGTTAGATTTCAAATTTTTAGATTTATAATTAGGGCTTATTCGATTTACTAGTATTTTTAGTCAAATCTAACTGTTCATCAGACCCTGATATTGCCTTTTTTTCTTGTAATTTTAGATATTAGAACTAAAGAATAATTTCTATATAACGTTAAACAATAGTAGGAGGTAAAATATAGTTTGAGGTGGAATTGAGCAAAGGCTTGAATCGTGATTTTGAGTTAAGTATCATGACTTTGAACCAATTTTCTCATCAAATACCATAATCTCATGGACATTTATATGCAGGAATTGGAGAGAAGAAGAGAAGAACTTGAAGAATTGCTCTTGGGAAAAAGGGTATGAGAGAATGTGGGTGATTAAGTCAAATGGAGAAAGGGACATCATGTCCTTGTTGTGTGCAAGTGTTTTCTCCCCGAGACAGCAAGGAACTCCGACATCAAGAATGGTTCAACTTGAAGATGCTTCCTTGTACTCATTGTCATCCTCTTTATATTTTCCAATGCTTTCTTCAAGTAGGATACTAAGAATTTCTTGTACTATTCTTTCTGATTGCTTATAAAATAGTTTGCTCATTAGAACCTTCATTTTCTCGTCTTTTATTTATTTGTGTAAATCATTTTTTTTTGTTTAGTGACACAGCGAATATTTGAACATAATTTCTGTTGAGTTACATATAAATGATTTTTAAAAAATTGTGTATAGTTTAAAGTTCAAATTTCAAAAATAAAACATAATATAATATTTATCATAGAAAATAAATATTTTTTAATTGAAATATATTTTTTAAAGTTTATATTTTTTAGCGGTGTTTGTAAAAAAGCGTCGCTAAAGGTCTGTTATATAGTGGCGTTTC
Organism: Gossypium anomalum; assembly: GCA_025698475.1. Classification (NCBI taxonomy): domain Eukaryota; kingdom Viridiplantae; phylum Streptophyta; class Magnoliopsida; order Malvales; family Malvaceae; genus Gossypium; species Gossypium anomalum. Next base: position 86,301,968 of record CM046966.1, read on the forward strand.
TAAAAAAAGCGCCGCTAAAGGCCCTGGTCTTTAGCGGCGTTTCTAAAAAAAGTGCCGCTAAAGGCCCTGGTCTTTAGCGGCGTTTTTATAAAAGCGTCGCTAAAGGTCCTGGTCTTCAGCGGCGTTTTTTAAAAAAGCGCCACTAAAGGTCCTGATCTTTAGCGTCGTTTTTTTTTAGAAAACGCCACTAATTTTTGCAGCGGTGTATATAGCGACGTTACTAGGTATGATTTATAATACAATATAATTCTCCACACTTCACTTTAAAAAGAGGGGCATTAAAGTCTTCAAAAATACAAAAAGGCAATGCTTGATGTTTGGAAACTTCGAGAAAGTAGTGCCCTAACTTATTGGGTTGCGACTCTTCTCGTCGAGTTCGAATAATCAAGTACCCTTCTAAGTTTTTAAAGGTTTTCAAAATGTAAGCGACTGTCTTGGAATTTCAAAGCAATATGTCCTAACTTACTGGATGTGGCGTTTTGTTGTTTCGAGATAGGGATTTCCAAAAGGCTAACTCAGTATCAATATTTTGATACGAGTGAACTCCAATTTTCAAAATCAAAAATGTTTCAAAGAGGATTGCATCTTAAAATTTCTAATTTTCGACGTTAAAGACACTTGATAATCAATTAGGTACCAATTTTTGGGCGTTACGAGGGTGCTAACCCTTCCTCGTACGTAACCGACTCCCGAATCCATTTTCTCGACTTTCGTAGGCCAAAATTAATGTTTTAAAACAAAACATTTTATAAGGTGATCCAATCACACCTAAAAAGATTGGTGGCGACTCCCGTTTTCGTTTTTCTTAAAGTCGATTCCCATTTTCGAAAACTCGATTTAAAAATGGTCTTGACAACAGGAATTGTAGGAAAATATGGTTTCATTTATCTCCTCTTCCTTTTGATCGACATTTTCAATACTTTGGGTTCAAGATCCCCTATATGCTAGAGGTATAGAGTTCAAACTTTGGCATAAGCTTGTTTTTCAGCAACTATGGCATTTTTTGCTCATCTTCATCGATTAGAAATTTCAAAGTGACTAAAGATAATACGAAATTTGTTCGAATGAAAAATAATTACTTTATCAATGCTATTGGACATAGAAATTAAGATTATGATAACTAAAAACCTGTGATATTTGTGAGCTTAATAAAAAAAGTGAAACATGTTATGAGTCGCATGAAATCAAGAAAGGAGATAGACATTAAACACGTGAGGTTTGTCATGACATCTCCTTTAACCTTCATTTGACCCTTTTTGTCTTTTTCATATATGCTACTTATTTTCTTTTTGAGGCCTTTACAAGTACATCAACATGAAACTGGACTTATGCCTGTCACTTATTTACAGCGACATTAGCATTTACGATTAGCCTAGCATCAGTTTTTTAATTATGGGTTTACTTTTTACTGATTTCACTTTCGTTACAGTAAATGGTATAGCTAATTTCCTTGTTTTGCTCAATCAGGTGACCGAGATTCCATTTAACAATTTTCTTTATTACTGGAACAAGTCTTAACCAAGATCAAGATCAAAGTACTTCACTAAGTTATATATGCAGTGTACAGACCCGTTTTTGGCCCAATAACCTACCCAAATACCCAAAACCCCAAACCTAAATTAAACCAAAAATTAAAACCCTAGCCCAACCCAAAATAATTAACAGCCCAAATATAACAAAAGAAAAAAAGGAACTAAAAAACCCTAAAATCGCCTTATGCCGCCTCTCGCTCTTGACCCATACCAGTCGGCCACCAACTACACCGCTCTCGACGCCCTCGCCCGAAGCTGCGAAGATCGCCCCACCGACGCCCAAGTTGCACCCTTGCGCAGACATTAAAGAGATAGGGAGAAAAACAAAAAAGAAAGAAAATGTAATGGCTATTTAAAAGCCAAATCCAAAAACTATAAGAACATTCGGGCATTTTTAGCAAACACGAAAATTTTTTGACAACTGTTTTAGATCTAAACACATACAAAAGCGATGAGACTCAAAACACCAAAATCGAAAACTACAAAGAAAGAAAGAAGGTGATCTTATTTATTTTTTGTTTTCTTTCTTTTTTCTTTCTTTTCTTTCTATTTTGGATCCAATCTCACACATATATATACATACATCATAAGCATATAAAAAATACAAAAAAAAATATAAAAAAAATATACCTTTTGGAATTCCGGCCACCGCGTATGGTGTGGCCGTGATTTGGCGCCGACGGTGGCGCCGTGGTCCGGCGACTGCAGATGATGGTCGACCTTGCTGCCGGAAATCGCTCCCCTCCCCCTCTCTCCCTTTTTTTTTCTTTCTCACCTGCACAAATGAGGTTTTTGGAATAAGTTGGCCCTTTTATAGTCCCCAAAAACGACATCGTTTTGGGGGCTGCCTTTTAACCCCAAAACGGCGTCGTTTTGAGCATGACCCGATCCAGCCGACCCGACCCGCCTAGGATCCGCGTGTTTTTGCTCCTAGGGGCTAATTGCGCGCATGGTCCTTCCGCTTTTTATATGTTCTGCAATCAGGTTTTAATTTCTTTTAAATTGGCCCTGGAATCTATTTCGTTTGCGATTTGGTCCTTATTTCTGCGATGCCGTTTTAAGGGGCAAGGGAAAATTTCACTTTTGGCCCTCGTTAGTCGCACGCATTTTCAAATTAATCCCTTTCCCCTTTATTAATTTTTAAATCGACCCCAAAACTTCATGTTGCTTCAAATTTAATCCCCTTTTTTAAATTTAATTCAGTTTTTATATTATTTACTGTTTTTTATGTTGTTTATTATTGTATTTATTATTATTATATCCTATTATTATTATTATCATACTTATTATTTATGGGCCTTAGTATTGTTTTTCATTTAATACTTATATGTATATATATCACATAATATTATTACTAGTTTTTGTTGTTTACTATTACTTTCCAAACTTTATATTATGTATATTTCTACTTTTCTAAATATAATATATGCATATATATATATTTTATATACATTATATTTTCTAGTATATATATAGATATATTATATTATCATGTATTTTTTTTATATACGTATATATATTTATGTAATATCTTTAATAGTTTTATTATTAACATTATTTATATATGTGTATCGTATATATATCCTTTTTAAAATTATGTTTTTCTATATGTCACGTATATATCTTTAACAACTATATTATGTATTACTATATCTACGTAAGCATTATTTTTACTATTATTATTCCTAATATATATTATGTATGTATCTTTTTAACATCATATAAAATATATACATTTTTTATTAATGTTATATCTATTTTTCACACATATATATATATATTCTTTATATAGCATTATTATTTTTTTATTTATTATACTTAATGTTTTCACTTGTTTATTACATTATTTTAATATTATTTATCATTAATATTATTATCTCTATTATCATTATCGTTTTTAGTCGCACAATATTTATTTACTACCATTTTCTTTATTTTCAAATGCTTTTAACTTATTCATCATTCCTCTCTTATTTCTTTTGTTTGTTTCATTTCATTTTTACTTTTATCGCTATTGTTCATACTCATATTTATATTCATTTTGTCGTACCTGTCAATACCGAAATTTGCATTCATCCATCCTTTATCTTATTATTACAAAATTATGTTGCATCAACCTTTTCTCTAAACAAAATAACAATTTTTCATAAAAGAAATATTCCGTGTTTGGTAATTCGAGACAATCGTGCCCTAACTCACTGGGTTTCGATTTTTCTCGTATAAACTAAATAACGGAATATTCTTTTAAATCGCTATATAAATCTTGAAAAATACTTATTCGCGGAGGCACGAAGTGTTGTGCCCTAACTTACTGGGTATCACATTTTGTCATCTCGGAATATGAATTTGTTTTAAAACAAAGGCAATATTCGGTGTTCGAGAACTCGGGAAAAACGTACCCTAACTTACTGGGTCTCGATTTCCTTCGTTCACTCTAACTAACCGAACATCCTTTTAAAAAGAAATTAAAAATACATTGATTTTAAATAAAGGGCTAGCCCAGTCTCAAAGTGCGAGATATTGTGTCCTAACTTCATCGGACGTGGTATTTCATTATTGCGAGACGGGAAAGTCTTTAACATTTGAACTTTTTACAAAGAAAGAGATCGTATGTCAAAGTATTTTTCGACATTAAGACACTAATTAATCAACTAGGTACCAATTTTTGGGCGCATCGAGGGTGCTAACCCTTCCTCGTATGTGAATCGACTCTCGAACTCATTTTTCTGCTTTTTCGTAGACCAAAAAATTATCGTTTTAGTAAATCTTAGATTTTATTAAAATGATTAATGAAAGGTGATCCGATCACACCTCATCAAAAAAGGATTGGTGGCGACTCCCCTTTTCGTTTTCATTTTCAAAATCCAAGTCGACTAACCGTTTCCCAAAAAAAATGGTTACGACATGCAGGCATTGCAATACTTTGGCTTCATCTAAAGCTTGAACCAGCCCTCTGTTGTATATTGTTTCTTCTTCTTTTCTGATCTTTTTCCTTTGACTAATGAGATGTGATGATGATTTGGCATTATTTTCTCACCAGGATGAATTATGTTTTAGAAATTCTAATACTTTGTGTGTCTGTGTGTGTGTGTTTTTTTTATGTATTATATTACATATTGAATCAATGTTTATGTATTAAATTTAAATTCATTAATTTTTATATTTAGTTTTGAAGTTTAAATTTTAATGGAAAATTTAATTTAATTAATATTTTTTATTTGTCCTTAAAAGTATATAGTTTAAAGTTTAAATTTCAAAAATTAAACATAATATAATATTTAACATAGAAATAAATATTATTTAATTAAAATAAAATAATTTTTTTTAAGATCATTATTTTTAGCAGCGTTTGTGAGAAAAGTGCCGTTAAAGGTCATGATTTTTAGCGGCGTTTGCGAAAAAAGCACCGCTAAAGGTCCTGGTCATTAGAGGCGTTTGCGAAAAAAGCGCCGCTAAAGGTCATGGTGTTTAGCGGCATTTTTTTAAAAAACCGCCACTAATTTTTGCGGCCTTGCATATAGCGACGTTTTTTGCGGCGTTTGGGAAAGCGCCGCTAAAAGTATTAGCGGCGCTTAAAAACGCCGCTAAAGGCAAAAAAAACGCCGCTAAAAGTCTATTTTCCTGTAGTGAGTAGTATACGCCAAAAGATGCGGTAAGTGGGTTCTCCAGATTCATTGCTAGTCGGACTCTCCAGTGTGTTTAGCGAGCTGGGGTTCGCCAGTTGAGTTGCGAACTAGGGGTTCGCCTGTCAAAGTCGAGTCAAACTCAAATTAGAAAATAAAGATATTTTGTATTTAGGAATACTTTTCGTGCACGTAACTCCTTTCCTAAGTCAAGTAGGGTATCCTAAGATTTCTAGCTCACTTACTGCCTATAATTAAGCCTTTAATTCGTGAAAATTCTCTCATCGAATATTTTTTTTGTCAAGTCTCTATTCAGAATCAAGTTCGTAGCACCCAGAGTAAGTCTCTGTCCTGTTAGGGGATTGTCCAGAAAGCTAGGTTTGCTTGCATGAAAGAATTCTATTAGTTTTGTCTATTTAAGTAATTTTGTGTATGTTTATGTATGTTGCGAATCAGCTAGACCATCTACCAGCAATGATAATAGCAAAGTCAAGCTTCTTTAATTCTCAATTTTTTGGTGAGTGGTTAAGAATTGCCATAAGTGTGCTAACTATTATGTTTTTCAGTATGAATGCTCAAAGTTTATAACTTGTGTCCAAACTATTACGTTTTCCAAAAACTTTGTTTTTAAAACTAAGTTTCAAGAATAAGCTTATTCCAATAAAACTCTATTTTTAAATTTTGATACTATTTTCAAGTTATGTTTTCAGGTTATGCTTTTAAGCCATGATTTAAAGTTATGTTTTATGCAAGCTCCTAAGCGAGCCTATGTTTTAAAATATGTTTTTAAAGTACTATTTTATAAATTTGTGTTTTTACGAGCTTTTGTGAGAACTCTATTTGAACAAGTGTTTTCAAGCAAGCTCCTTATGCAAGCTCTATGTGATAAGTTTTTGTGCGAGCTCCTTTGCGAGCCATTATGTTAGATATATTGGTATACCAAAAGATTGTGAGTACTCACCTATAAGTTCTGTGTTTTGGACGTTGAGACCCTGGAACATGTGGAGAGATAAGGGAATGTCGAGTTATGCTCCATTCACTGGACATATTGATGTACATGAGAGTGCATAGCTTCGCGCTACACTTATAGGACATGTTGTAAGACTCTATGAGTCATTCTGAGACATTATAAGGAGATCCGTTTATCCAACAGATAAGATAAGTAAGTTAAGACAAGTGCGAGAACATATTTTATGTTTCTCAACAATTCTGATAAGACAAGTATGTGAGCATGTTTCATGCTATACAAGTTTCGTTTGCAAGCTAAGTTTTCAAGTATGATTTTCAACAAGCACAGTTTAAATTATTTTTACAAACTTATATTGTAATGACCCGAATTTTACAGTTATCGAAAAAGCGCATTTCTGAGTCTCCGTTTCTAAAAAATGGTTTCGTAAATATTTATTAAAAATATTTACGAAGTTAAGAGAGTGATTAATTAAAGTTTAATGAAGTAAATTAGCTTAAATAAAGGATAATTAGATAAAAGGATTAAATTGAATGAAGTGTGAAAGTTTAATTATAGGATAAAAAAATTGAAAGGACTAAATAAGTAAACAAGCCAAAGGAGTGCCAAGTGTATGGCAAAAATAAAATACATGTGTAATAAGTATTATACATACATTTGTAATACATGTATGTATTTACTTATTATTTAAGTAAATAATTAATGTATTTATTATTATTAAATTGATATTATATGATGAATAGATTAAATAAAGACAAGTGTATGGTAATAATTTGGTACAAATGTATTAATAAAAATACATGCATTTGTAATATATGTATTTGATATTAAATGGATATTTATTGTTTAGTAAAAGATATTTATTAAATAAATAATTATATTATAATATATTTATATGATAAATAAATGTAAAATGACAAGTGTATGGTGAGGATGAAATACAAATGTAATAATATATGTGTGCCCAAGTGTAAAATAAATATTTGATATTAAGTAAATATTTAATAAATTTAATATCAAATATTTAATAAAGTTATTATTATTATTGTTATTATATATATATATATATATATATATATATAAAGTAAAACAAAAGAAAAAGAAAGGAATCAAAGAAAAAGAAACAGAGGATGAGACGAAACAGGGGAAAAAAAGGAAGGAAAGAAAAAATAAAAGGAAAATTGGGGTTTTTGAAGCCTTAAGCTTTACTAGGTAAGTCAATCAAGTCCTTTTTACTTAATTTTGATGTTTTAGAAGTTTTAGAACAAAGTTTTGATGAAATTAAGTTGATATTTTGAAGGTTATTAGATTTCTAGATATTACTCATGTTGAATAAAATGATGATTTATGAGTTTTATTAATAGGAATTTAAGTTAGAAGTGGGAAAAGGATTAAATTATAAAGAGAAAGTTAAGTTTTGACATAGTAAGGACTAAGTTGAAAGAAATTCAGAATTTAAGTTTTATGTTGAATATGAAAAGCTGGAATTTATTTTAAGCAAGTATAAAGATGAAAACTTAAGTTAATTTTGAAGAAAAAGAATGCTTATGGTGGAAGGACTAAATTGAAATTTATGGAAAAGTTACATGGAAATCTTAAGAATGTGATATTAATGACTTTAAATGAATGTTAATTTTTCCATAGTTAATATAGCGCCGGAAATGTCATAGAGGAAGGGGAAAGGAGAAAGTGGACGAGGATATCGAGTAAACCCGAGAAAATCGGTTTGTATTTCTATAAAGTATGCTTAATGTTTTAATACAATGCAATTGTTATTTTTTTTTCATAGTTAGAATGTATATGAATGATATGATGGAAACTATTACTACTGTTGTATTGAAATTGAATTACATGTGAACTAATTATGGAAAAGTATTGAAACGAAGTAAATTAAATTAAGAAATGGAAATTAAAAGTTGGAAATTGGAAATTGACTGAAAACCCTATTAACAATGTCGGGCTAGTCGGATATAGTTGGCATGCCATAGAATTAGTGGAGTTAGGGATATTCCGACTCTGTGTCGATGAGACACTTTATGTGTCGCCAGATCGTGGATTATTAGGATTCGTTCAAGAGGTACTCTGCACTGATCATTATTCTTTATTATTCCGGATTTGTTCCGATGAGGTACTTTATATACCGTTACTGTTACTGTTACTATTACTGTTACCCTTACGGTGTATTCCGACTTTAGCCGATGAAACACTGTATTATATACCTGGTGTGTGGGTTGGATTTGGATCCGTGTATCCATCTAGGTCCGAGTCATGTTAATAGGGGTAACTAAAAGTATTAAAGACTGTTTGCTACGGAATAATTGACTGTTACTGAATAAATGATTGTTACTGTATAACTGACTGTTATGGGGTAACTGAATGCTACTGAACAAATGATTATAACAGAATAATTAATTGTTGATGAATGACTGAATGTTCTGTATGAAACCGATAAATTGTTTGAATTATAAAGACTGTGAAGTTAAAGCTAAAGCTTGAATACACATATAAATGACAAATATTATTGTTTTATTGACTTATGAAATTACTGTGAATGTTGCATGATTTTAAGCAAATGTTATATTTTTATACCATTAAGTATTTAGTTTATAGAAATACCGCTGAGTTTATACTCAGCGTACGGTTGTTTCCGTGCGCAGGTTAAGATAAAGAAAGATCGTCGAATCAGCATCCTAAGCCGATCCCAAACTCAATAAGGTAAAAGATGTTAATTGTTGGTAAAGGCATGTACCTAGGCTATTAAGTTGATAGAGTAAAATGTTCAAGAATGGTTTAAAGATGTTAGGTTATAAAATGCAATATGAATGTTGAGAAATTAATTTAAGCAAATTTTATTATATTAAGCATTATAATGATTATTCAATATAAATTGTTGTAACACTGATGGTACATTGGTAGAATGTTTTGATGTTAAATTGGATAAGAATTAGGAATACTTAGTTGAGTTTTCAACTATGTGGAAAGTTGGTAAAAACGTTATCTTAAAGTTTAAGTTTTTACAGGGTCAGTAACTTGCAAAACAAAGTTCATCATAGGTTCACACGGCCAGGTCACACAGGCGTGTACTTTGGCCGTGCGAAATTAACAGATTCTAAAGGAAACAACACGGTATTCCCACACGGATGTGTAAGAAAGGTACACGGGTGTGTCCCCTAGACCACACGGGCGTGTGATACTGTTCATAAAGAGGAAATGTTTAAGTTTCACAAAAAATTTTATAAGTTTCCGATCGAACCCCGGTTGGATTTAAATGTTTATACTAAATACTGTGGGCCGTTAAAGGTATAATAAGATGCATATCTAGTAACATTACTCAATTATTTCTGTCTCAAGTGTTAAAGTATTGTAATGACCGTAATGCTCCGTAGTCCTGTTCCAGTGACGGGACGGGGTTAGGGGGTGTTACATATATGTTTTCTGACAAGCAGGATTTGTGAAGTAGGTCTCACAACCTTCTCCGCGAACCCATCACGGGAAACGATTTTCAAACTAAGTCTCCTTTTTGTTTTAAACTTCATATTTTAAGCATACGTTGATGATTCCTAATTATTCACTGAGTTCGTAATGAACTCACCCACTCCTCTCTTACTTCGCAGGTAAGTAGGTTGCGGATGACAATGGCAAGGTAGATGACTTGGTAAGACTCATCCCTAAATAGATATTGACGAATTTAGGAAAAAGGTGATGGAGTTTTATTTATGTGGGTTTAGATTTATTATAATTTGACTCATTTATTGAAATAATTCTTTTAAATTTAAAGTTCAATTTTTGTTCTGCGAACCGTTAAGTTAAACCTTGTTACTAATTTCTTCTCAGCATGATTAAAGTTTCATGTTTCATTATTTCTCCATGCATGCGTACCATGTTGTATTCTTTCAACTTTGCCAAAGTATGTATTAAAATAATATGTGAGCCAGTTTTATTGCAAAGTACTAATTTTCTATGACCTTTGCATGTTAGTGACCCCAATATGCATGCGAAACCCTTTGTAGGAATATCTTACAATATTGCGAACCTTATTAAAGTATGTGAACTCTTCTGTGAATGACTTCTTTGTTTGCGAAGCCAGTATTGCATGTGAACTTAGTCTTGTATGTTCAAGTGTGAATTTAGGAAGCTTGAGAACTGCAGTTACTTAATTTGCAAACTCATGTTTTTGTGAGAACTTATGCTTTATGTTGTATTGCAAACTCATATGTTACTCTGTTAGGCGAACCTATATTGTATGATGTTAGAATTAAGTGATCCTAATTCTTATTTAAATAAAATACGATGGAAAATAAAATAAAAGTAAAATCCATATAGAACTAGACTTCTTTTATTTTATTTTAGAATAAGGTTTTTTAAACCTTATTAAACTCCATCTATTTTATATTTACTAGGATAAGGTGTTTCAATCCTACTAGAATATGGCTTTACAAGCCTATAAATAGACATAGTCTATTCCTTTTGTATTGATTCAAATTTTCGACATAGTGAATTTTCTTCTCCTCGCCTCGTGGTTTTATTCCCGAAAGGGTTTCACGTAAAATTTTGTGTTCTTTATTTTTATTTTATTTTATTTTTTTTTCACAATTGGTATCCGAGCTTCCGGGTTGTTCATCTCGATCACGATAATGGCGTCTTTGAAATATGAAATTCGTTGTTGGATCGCAACACCGATTTGCGTTGTGGCGATTAAGATGCAAGCGGTTCTTGCGCAGATGGATCTCGGAGGATGCCCCGCTAGGGATAGATAAGATGCCTTCGACATTAACAGATGAAGAGAAGAAGCGTAAGGATCGAAAAGGCATTAACACAATTGCATCCGCATTTGTCCAATGAAATTTTACAGGATGTGACGAAAGAGAAGATCGCCATTGCATTATGGAAGAGGCTAGAACAAATATGTATGTCGAAAACTCTAACAAGCAAGTTGCATATGAAGCAGCGTCTTTATGCTCATCGTTTGGAGGAAGGTGCGTCTGTACACGAACACTTAACAGTGTTTAAAGAAATTCTCTCAAACTTGGAGGCCATGGAGGTTCAATATGATAAGGAAGATCTAGGGTTGATTCTACTTTGTTCGTTGCCTCCGTCTTATTCAACCTTTAGAGACACGATTTTATATAGCCGCGAGTCTCTCACGCTTGATGAGGTTTATGATTCTTTAACCTCGTATGATAAGATGAAACATCTTGTGGTTAAACTCGACTCTCGGGGAGAGGGTCTCATTGTTCGTGGGAGACAAGATCGAATATCGATGATGATCGTGGTAGGACACAGGAAAGAAATCATCGTGGTAAATCTAAGGGTAGATCAAGTCTTCAAATAGAGGTAAAACTTGTAACTTCAGAAGAAGAAAGGGCACATTAAATCTGTGTGCTATAAGCTACAAAATAAGATTAAAAGGGAGGCTGCGAATCAAAGGGAAAACAACCGAGAAAATTCGGTGAAGGCGATGTTGTAGAAGACTACGGCGATGGTGAACTTCTAGTTGCTTCATCAATGATTCTAAAGTAAGTGAGGAGTGGATACTTGATTCAGTGCAACTTCCATATGAGTCCCAATCGGGATTGGTTTACAACTTACGAAACGATTATCTCAAGGTGTTGTTTTGATGGGAAATAATGCTTCGTGTAAGATCGCAGTGTTGGAACCATTAAAGTTAAGATGTTTGATGGAGTTGTCGAACACTTAGTGACGCACGGTATGTTCGAATTGAAAAGAAATTTAATTTCGTTGAGTACTCTTGATTCAAAAGGTGCAGATACACGGTGAAAGTGGGGTTTTAAAGATTTCAAAGGGTCCCTTGTTGTGATGAAAGGGCAAAGAAAAAGCGCCAAGTTATATGTTTTGCGTGGTGGTTCATCTGTTATCGTGATGCATTTGCCGCTTCCTCTTCCTTGTCGGATGATGATATTACTAAACTTTGGCATATGCGCCTAGGGCATATGAGTGAGAATGGCATGGTAGAATTGAGCAAAAGAGGACTTCTTGATGGGCAAGGAATTTGCAAACCGAATTTCTGTGAGCACTGTGTGTTTTGGGAAGCAAAGAGAGTTCGATTCACTAGAGGAATCCATAACACGAAGGAAACGTTGGATTATATTCATTCGATCCGTGGGGACCATCCAGAGTGCCTTCGAGAGGTGGAGCTAATTATATGCTAACCTTTATTGATGATTTTTCTAGAAAAGTTTGGGCGTTCTTCACAAGCGAGAAAAGCGATGTGTTTTTTCTGCATTTAAGTCTTGGAAAATTATGATTGAAAAGCGTAAGGAAAGCAGATAAAATACCTCGCGCGGACAATGGCTTAGAGTTGCATTCGATGAGTTTAATAGATTGTGCAAGTCAGAAGGGATCGTGAGACACTTGACAGTTCGTCATACTCCACAGCAAAACGGCGTTACAAAACGAATGAACAGAACGATCATGGAGAAGGTTCGATGTATGTTGTCAAATGCCAACTTACGAAGTCATTTTGGGGCGACGACCTCATTGCATGTTTTTTGATCAACCGATCTCCATCCGTTGCCATTGAGAAAAAGACTCACAAGAGGTATGGTCCGTAATCCCGCTAATTATTACGATTTAAAGATCTTTGGGTGTCTGCGTATGCTCATGTTAATAATGGAAAATTGGAACCGAGATCCATTAAATGTGTTTTTCTTGGTTATAAAGTGGTGTAAAAGGGTATAAGTTATGGTGTCTGAAAATAGGAAAGTTGTGATTAGCAGAGATGTTGTTTTTGATGAAACTGCTATGCTTCCTAACTTATCTCTTAAAGACTCTTCCAATAAAGAAAATCAAAAGCGGTGGAGCATCAGTTAATACTGAGTCGACTCCTCAAGTCGGTACAAAAATTGAGAATAGAGTTGCTTCTTCGCCTCAATACTCTATCGCCAAAAACAGAACTAAAAGAGAAATTAAACCTCCAAAGAAGTATGTCGAGGTGATCTAGTTGCTTATGCTTTAAATGTGGTGAAGATATAGATGCGAATCAAGAGCCATCAAATTATTCTCGAGGCGATTAGTGTGAAGACTCGAGAAAAATGGATGTTTGCTATGCAAGAGGAGATGGAATCACTCCACAAAAACAAAACATGGGATCTTGTGAAACTTCCTAAAGGTAAGAAGACATTCGTTGTAAATGGGTGTTTAAAAAGAAAGAAGGGACTCAGGAGTTGAAGAACCTAAATATAAAGCAAGGCTTGTTGCAAAGGGTTACTGATCAAGTTCCAGAGTGGACTTCACAGATGTGTTCTCCCAGTTGTGAAGCATAGTTCGATTCGAGCTTTGCTTGGTATTGTGGCCATGCATGATTTAGAGCTTGAGCAGTTAGATGTAAAAGCGCATTTTTGCATGGAGAACTTGAGGAAGATATTTACATGCAACAACCGAGAGGGTTTTACAGATTTGTAAAAGAGGATTATGTTTGCTTTTGAAAAAGTCCCTTTACGGTTTGAGCTTGATCACCAAGCGCAAGTGGTACAAGAGGTTTGATTCCTTTATGACTTCTCACGATTTCAAAAGAAGTAGTTTTGATGATTGTGTTTACTTTAAGAAAAACAATGATAGTTCTTTTGTGTATCTACTTCTTTACGTTGATGACATGTTGATAGCAAACAAAAGACAAAGGAGAGATAAGAAAGGTCAAAGCCCAACTAAGTGAAGAATTTGAGATGAAAGATTTGGGACCAAACAAAGAAGATACTTGGAATGGAGATTCTTAGAGATAGAAAAACAAGTAAATTGTACCTAAGTCGGAAGGGTACATTGAGAAACTTCTTTGCGAGTTCAATATGCGGAGTGCTAAAGCTGTTAGTACTCCTTTAGCGTCCATTTTAGACTTTCATCGGCTTTGTCTCCACAATCGGATGATGAGATTGAGTACATGTCACATGTTCCATACTCTAGTGCAGTGGGATCTCTCATGTATGCTATGGTTTGTTCACGCCCAGATTTATCATATGCGATCGGTGCGATTAGCGAGATATATGGCGAATCCGGTAAAGAACACTGGAAAGCGATTCGGTGGATTTTAAGATACTTACAGGTACTACTAATGTTTGCTTACAGTTTGGAAGAAGCGAAGATGGAGTTATTGGGTATGTTGATGCTGATTTTCTTTGGAGACCTTGATAGAAGAAGATCTCTCACGAGTTACGTCTTTACAATCGGAGGTTGTGCAATAAGTTGGAAAGCCACTTTGCAAACTCTGATCGCTTTGTCTACCATCAAGTCGAGTACATGGCGATTCATCGAGGCTTGTAAAGAAGCTATTTGGTTGAAGGGACTCTTTAGTGAACTAAATGAAGACCTTCAAATCAGCATGATATTTTGTGATGACAGAGTGCCATCTTTCTTACAAAAGATCAAATGTTTCATGAGAGAACAAAACACATTGATGTTCGGTATCATTTTTTGTTCGTGATATTATTGCTCGTGGTGATATTGTTGTGAGCAAAATTAGTACTCATGAAAATCCTGCAGATATGATGACCAAGTCACTTCCTATAACCAAGTTTGAGCATTGCTTAGACTTGGTTGGTGTTCATTGTTGAAGTTAAACCCTTAAGGGGTTTTATGGAAGAGGTGGAGAACTTGTTGCAATTAAGAACTTGTTCATTGAGAATTTGTGTCAAGGTGGAGATTGTTAGAATTAAGTGACCCTAATTCTTATTTAAATAAAATACGATGGAAAATAAAATAAAAGTAAAATCCATATAGAACTAGACTTCTTTTATTTTATTTTAGAATAAGGTTTTTAAACCTTATTAAACTCCATCTATTTTATATTTACTAGGATAAGGTGTTTCAATCCTACTAGAATATGGCTTTACAAGCCTATAAATAGACATAGTCTATTCCTTTTGTATTGATTCAAATTTTTAGACATAGTGAATTTTCTTCTCCTCTGCTCGTGGTTTTATTCCGAAAAAGGGTTTCCACGTAAAATTTTGTGTTCTTTATTTTTTATTTTATTTTATTTTTTTTCACATATGATGTATACAAGCCTAAGTTGTGGTGCATACCTTAAACTGCTTGTTTGTATCTTACATGGGAACCCTTAAACCTTTCTATTGCTTGACATGCGAACCTTTCCTTTTTTTGTTTTGTAAGATCACATGTTTTACATTCTGCGTACGGTATAATTTCGCTGCACTGTTTTAACTTAACATATTATTTGTTGTAAGTAAGTGGTGTGTTGGAGGTTAGGTTAAGATCAGTTAACGGAGAGTTACTTTAGTGACTTATGTAATTCGCTAAATTTGGGTCGAACTTACTTGGTCGAGTTTAAGGTGTTATAGGACAATTACCTAAAAAAAATTATAGCATTGTTAGATGTGTGAGGAAATACATATCAAGGTAATTATTGTCTTTTTCTCTTTACTCTTAGACACTAACTAAGCAAACTTTATTAAATGATTAAATTTTCTAAATTGTATCATATTTCGGGTTTATATCAACTAAATACATTAAAAATCTCTTATCCATCATAATTGATCTTTCAATACAGAAAGCAAAGCTTTATGCCTTAAATAAATTACATTCAAATATCTTTATTTTATTATTAACTTTATTATTTGAGGCTAAATGATAAGAAATATTGTTATTTGTTAGGCTTTCTAATTATGATTCTCAAGATATGACAACATTCTCTATGCCTGATAAAATTGGAAGAATTGGAAGTTACTTTGAAACAAATCAGCGATCCATCATTTACAACTACGAACCGTAAAATGATTCTACATATTAATATTCAGTTTCATCTCGATTATGTGGTCTCATACAAATATGTGTATATGCAAAGTCATTGATTAACTTTTAAGTCCCTGCACTCCTTGTAAATTAGGAATCTTGTCTTTACAGTTTTGTTTTTAGGAATTTAATTTCTTCGCTTCTCATATTTCAAATTTTAGATAAATTGTTAACATTATTCAAATTATTTTGTTAAATTCAATTTCATTACAAGTTTATAACTTTTTTTCAGTTACATTGCTACTCTAAGTGAATATAACTTTTTTTAATTTCAAAATGTCATACCAACAAATTCTAAAAAAAATTAACAATATTAACAATTAAATGTGAATGGGTACGAAGATGATTGATTGCTTTGAAAATTTAAAAAAAATAAAAATAAAATTTCGTCAAAGAACAGATGAAAAAGAAAGCTTTCAGAAAAAGAAACAAAACAAATTTATGATTAGAAATGATTCTTCGAAATAAATAAATAAATAAATAAATAAAAAGAAGATATTGATTTCTACTCTTTTCAACAATGGCTCATTTAAAACTCCCTTACAAAATACCTCCAACTCAAGGCAACCTCTTACTATTAATTTCTCTAAACATGGGAATCCAAAAGTACAAAATCTCTTGATGCTGAGAATGATTCAACTATCTCAAGAATAAATGCTCCTAGTTCAATTCTTTTACATCAACTATGTATCGACTATGATTAAATGCATGAGATAAAAGTTCGACAAATTTAACTAAGATTAAATGTCTATCCATAAGATAAAATTTTAAGAATTTTAAATTTTTTTTATTTAGAATTTAAATTAACGTGTAAAAATTGATTTAATCTTGTTGCTTTTGTTGTGCCATCATACTGGTGCAGATGTATTAGTTATAATTATTTATTTGAATTTTTAAATTTTATAAAAAATATTTTAGTTATTTATTTAATTTTTTATTTTTACAAATCATTTATTAAATCACTTCAAAATAGACGAAGAAGTTACATATTTAAATTATTAGAAAGCTGAAAGTCGTGATTCTTTTATGACTGATTTTTTAAGTCTTGTCTTCAGAATTTTGGCTGTCTTACCTTTTAGCATCCCTTATCTCATGACATGACTTTTCACTTTTCAAAACATGTTGCAATTAGTGTTTTGTTTGATAAATTTAAGTTATAATTGTTGGTTAAATTATTTATACATTTCTTAACAAATTTATGAGTGTTTCTTCTTTTCATATTTAAAAAAAAAAATGAATTAAGAATTCTTAAAAAAAAAAAAGTTAAAAAGAAGCAAAACTGATTTGGAAAATAAAGAATAAAGTATAAAGAAGTTTAAATGTTTAAAGTTATTTAAAGTTTTTTTTTTTCAAATTTCCATAAGAATTTTTGTATTTTTTATAAGTTCAGATTGGAAAATCATAAAGGAAAGAATTTTTGGGTTCTAAATATTCTTAGAGATGAAATTACCACAATAAAAGCTGTCAGGAAAGTCATGAAACTTTGGTTTTCTTCAATCTTTTAAAGAATACATGTAACTCAGTTCAGCACTGACAATTGAAGTTACAAATCAAAATGCAATTGCTTATGTACAACACTCTGGTAGACCAGATTATCGGATGCATTTCTGGACTTAGGTATGAGAATATGACTCTCAAAGACATTAAAAAAATGGAACATATCCTTGTTAGGCATATGCTCTTATCTGAATTTCAAACTCAAAGTTGGAGTAACATAACTAGGAAGTAAAATAACAACTTTAGATCAATGAATATGGCTGCTACTGAGCAGCAGCAACATACTCTAGTAGACAGCAATGAAAGGGGCATCTCCCGTAACTCTTTATAAAGTAACTACGCCAAAATGACGAGCGAAATAATCAATATCTGCCATTAAACTACATTTTATGCTTAACCCCATTTCTAAATGTAGGATATTTTTAACACTGGAACACAAAATCATTTCTGTGATTCTTTGAAACACTTACTTTTCTAAAGCAATAATATCTCCACTTTTCCTTCAATTTTGGCCTTTCTGTAGTATGTATCCTTGAGCTGGAACTATTCAATACGATTAGCCTATAAAGTAGAAGGATGTAATAAGTTTAGGAAAATATAGATTTAAGGCTTTTTCCATTACAATGGATTGAGTGATTGTAACTGCATGTAAATTGTTGGCATGTTTATTATTTACATCCGTTGTAATTCCATCATTCATCCCCTTATATAAAAATGGAACAAAGTATTCCAAAGTTAAGTTTTTCCCCCTTCAATCAAACACATATGTAAGAAAGACTCACCCAGTTAGTTGACCGGTTGTGCCATATCTTTCTCCAGTTTCCAACACCCATGATTCTCTGTTCCTATAAGTAAGGTTAGTTTGCTAGAGAAAAACAAGTAGTACAACAAGAATAGGGAATCAAAACAAAAAAACATGAAAGAAAACAATGATGCAAGAAAACAAAAATGGGATATCACCTTTCAATGGAAAGAGTTGGAAAGAGAATCTTTGAGTTGTTTCTTTCTATCCCAGGAGAATAATGTCAGTGCCACTAGTGATTATAAGATTGGCCTTTGTCCTCTTAAATCATTTTCTCAACTCTTCACAATTGACTTCTAAAACCTTAAGTTTCTTGAAATCTAAACTTCCATGAATGTTCTTCCATATTTCAATTGACTTGGAAAATTCATCCTAGAAAATCTGACAAAGAAACAAGGATTAAAATTCATAAAGGTTATAACGAAGCCAACCCAAACCATATGAAAGAAAGAATGATACTATGGAATAAGCTAGAATAACCAAAGCTAAATTAAAGGAGCATACAGTAATACCTTTATTGAATACATTTCTTGGATAGTGTTGTTAATTAGGTCACTACACCATTGTCCACTATCTTTTCCGCATTTTGCCAATAATGGTGGATGAGTTAAAACTCCCTCACAAATATCTCCAATTCAGGGCAATCACTTACTATTAATTCCTCTAAACATGGGAATCCAAATGTGTGGTTGCTTGAACAAAAGCTCTTAAGTTGCGGTAGATTCACAGGTTCCAAAATTTTCAACCTGCTGAAAATTGTTAAACTTTGGCCTGCAATGCAACATCAGACCAGCATGCAAACCAGTATTGGAGCTGAACCAAATGAAGCAGAATCATTTTGTTTATTTGTAACTTGATTTGGTTGCTTTGTAATCTAACTTTTAAGTTAGTAGGATATGGTCAAGATTTGAATGTGATAGCTGGTATGTCAGCTACATTTTGTTTGTAATTTTAGCTAAGCTTTTGACAAGCATTTATGGGAGCAGTTATGTTAGGTAACTGTCAATTTTATTGTAACACATATATAGTCTAGCCGGATGAAATGGAAAGTAATAAAAATTCATTTCTTCCAAAAATTTTTGTTTTGTGGGTAGTTTCTTTATGCTAGTCTCAAGTCTTTAAAGTTTAAGCTTCTTTCATATTTTATCCGGGTTTATTACGTTGTTGCTCAGGTTTTACACTGACCTTCATAACCAGATAAATTATTCAAAAACCCAACAAAAATAATGTCACAAGTTGCTTCATTTCCCTCAGTTGCAACTATTTCCTTCATTGAACTGCAGTATCTTACCATCAACTTCTTGAATTGGGCCATACCTTGGACTGCTAAACATGTATCTAAGTATTCCATTGTTTTGCAAAACTGCACATATAATGTGGTGAGATTTTGAAATGATGCCGAGGATGATCCTAAGCAGATCAAATTCAAACAATGGTGAACTTGAAGAGTCTCAAGTTTGGGTAGAATGTGGTCCACTTGTATGTCTTGCTTCCATAAATAATCTTTTAGATTCCAAAGAAGTTCCAATTTTAAGTTTCTAATTGTTGACAAAGTCCCAACATACATCTCCTCATTACCGGTATCTCCTTCAGTACAGAATAGCTTTTTTATTTCACAACGAGAGATAGTAAGGTTTTCAAGAGTGTAGAATCTCTCAAGGAAAGAAATTCGAAAATCAATTGATTTAGCACGATGGCCAACCACTTCAAGAGCTTTTATTTCATGAAAAAGGCTGCTTGAAAATTGATCATCACTTATCATTGCAATGAAAAAACTATCTAATGTCAAATATTGTAGTTTAGGGATGACCTGAAAACCAATCAAAAAACAATTTTGGAGTCAATATGTTCATCTTCGAATTAAGAATTACTATTTTTTCTAAATAATATTTTCAACAATTCTTAATTAGAGTAAAACAAACTTACCTTTTCAACCAAGAAAAGTGGTGGATGGATTGGGGAGTCAAGTTGTCCATTGTTAGTGTTCAGTTGTGTACCAATATCTTCATTTTCTCACACTGATCTATTTCCAACTTGTTTAACTTTGGCCACTTTGCGGTATGCTTACCCGGGTAGAAACATTTCAGTTCTGGTACCACCCAAAGTGAAAGGGTGCATAGTTGATCAAACTCGAAATTGACTGCTGTTTCTGAATCTAATCCTTCCTCTAATTTGGATACAATCTCCTCCACTCCAGAATGAGATATTGCAAGATAACCAAGTTGTGGTAGGTCTTTGGCTATTGAGGCTGGAAATACATTCTTCAAACTGTGACAGCCCAAAACAGATATTGCACAGATTTTTTTAAATGAAAAAATTCCTTTGGGATCATTTTTCCAAATATATTTCAACTTTGGTAATCCTTTAATATGCAATTCTCTAAGTTGAGCGGTTGCAAGTAAAGCGGTTTCTTTTTTATCATGCATGATTTCAAATGCTTGTTGTAAGGAACCACAAGTGTTTACAGTTAGACGGTGCAGCCTTTGAAATGTTGTTAGCATATTAGATGGGAAAATGGTTAACAACTTATCACATCCTTCAACTGTCAATTGTTGTAGTTTGGGAAATGCAACCTGCACTCGTGCCAATATAATGAAATTAGAAGCTAGCTGTTTGTTTCATTTATTGTGTGGGTTTGTGGAAAAGTGAAAAAAACATATTTATTTTGAGTATGATTAGTGAAAAAAAACAGAGAAAAAAAAATAAGAGAAAGGTTATTTTTTATCCTAATGCATAAAAATAAATCTTTACAAATTGAAATAATGAAAGAGAAAATGAAAGAGATGCTTGTTAGTCTAAAAATATGCATTTTTCAAAAATTACATTTTCATTCCACTCATTTTCAACTGTACTAAGAAATGAATAAAAAGAAAAATATATATTTTCTATCTTCTACTCCTTTAATTTTTCATCCTTTTAATTTTCCTTTCACTAAACCATTAAAGCCAAAGTCAACAAGGAGAAAATGAATAAACCTAAAAATTAAGAATTAACCCACCTTATTGTCAAACAGATCACCCTGACTAGATATTCGTTGGTTCCCTTCCCTTGTATGAAGCCCTCCATGTTTGGACAATGGTATATCGTCATTGACTTCATAAATGGAAATTCAATAACTTTATTTTGAGAACTGAAGCAAAATCCACTCAAATGCTGAAGATCCTTTAGCTCTAAGGACTGTAACTGAGGAAATAATGATAAAGTCATGGTAGCTTGAGTTTCTTCTTCTATATCCTCCCAAAAAATTATCTCCTCTAGGCAGTTGCACTTAGTTATCTCAAAATATTTGAGATGAACTAGATAATTAGCCATAAAAAATGATAAGAGGTATTTTATGTTTCCACAATCCTCGATTAACAATGTGGTTAGCTTCTCATGAGTGTAAAAAGATACATTTGATAATTGGTTGTCCCATACCCTTGTAACATTAAGCGATGACAACTGCAATTTCTCCAAGGAAGGGAACCATATCTACAACCATACACAGTTAATTCTACTTTCAAATCAATATTGTAAAAAAAATGTATATATAATTCTATTTTTGCAATTACCAAATATAATAAAAAAAAAATAAAGTCTGCCAACCAATAAAAAGTGTCATATGATAGAAAATTTCTAATAAATATAAAATATATTGAGAGTATTGGTGACAGAAGAACCCATCATATGATCGGAAAAAGGGAAAAAAAAAAATCTCACATAACTAAGCAACAACGCAAGAGCAATACAGCATGATTCAGAAAAAGGAAAGAAAGCCTTGAAAGATATTGAATTATAGATACTGTTGGTGTTATGAGCAAAAACAGCCTTGAACCACAATGGCTTGAGCTACAAGGCTCGAGACTTGGCCAGCAAATAAGCAGAAAATATTGGATTACAAGGAAGAAAATGAAGAAAGAACTTGAGAGAGTATATTGAATGAATAAACTTGATGAAAAACCATTAAAAAGAATAATGGCATAATGCCAATACAAATATCAAACATTTTCTGATGAAAGTAAGGCAAACATCACCTAAACACTACCTAACTCCACTAATTACATTGAAAATGAAAACCTATGCTTGCACATTTGGTAAAACTGTTCTATCAGCTCAAAATTTCAACAAAAAATACATCAAATACATCATCATCCTAGTTCTAATTCAACTAGATTACAAAATGTGAGTTGTAGTAACAAAATAAGTTGAAATTTGACAGCTGCATTGAACTTCAGCTGCTGCATGTATTGCTCGACTGCATGTGTTGCTTCTTAACTGCTTGTGCTGCATGGAGACCAGCTTCAACACTCCTCCTTGGCCTCCATGTTGCAAACTCCCATTTACTTTCTTAATTCAATGAACCTTGATACATTAAGAGGTTTAGTTAAATTGTCAGCCAATTGCTCTTTAGAATTGCAATGAACCAGTTCCACTTCTTTAGCTAGTTCCATCTCTCTAACAACATGAAGCTTGATATTGAAGTGATTTGTTCTTCCATGAAAAACCATATTCTTTGCAATTGCAACAGCAAATTTCTTGTCACACATTATCTCTGTTGCTCCCTCTTGATGCAAGTTTAAATCAGTCAAGACTTTTCTTAGCCACACAGCTTGGTTAACAGCTCCTGTTGCTGCTACATACTCTGCCTCAGTAGTTGACTGAGCAACTACATTTTGTTTTTTTGAGCTCCAACAAAAAATGGCTAAGCCAAGTGTGAAAACATACCCTGAGGTACTCTTCATGTCATCCATTGAGCCAGCCCAATCATTATCAGTATAGCGACCAATCTAAGGCTCTTAGCCTTGCTATACAACATTCCATAGCTCAGAGTACCTTTAATGTACCTGAGAACCCTTTTTATTGCTTGAAAATGCTTCTGATTGCAGCAGTGCATGAACCTAGAGAGTAAGCTTACACCAAACATAATGTCTGGCCTAGTGGCAGTTAGGTATAGCAAACATCCAACTAGACTCCTATAAACTGACTCATCAACTTGTTCAGAGTTGACTTGGCTCGATAGTTTTTCTCCCATAGCAACAGGAGTGCTTGTTGCTTTGATGTTTTACATGGTGAACTTGGTCAGAATTTTGGAGGCAAATTTTTTCTGGCTTAAGAATATTCCATTTTCAGTTTGTGACACCTCCATACCAAGAAAGTAGGTCATCCTTCCAAGATCAGGCATCTCAAACTCCAGCTCCATCTTGGCTTTAAAATCAGCCAACATTTCTTGATTTCCTCCTGTGACCAAAAGATCATCAACATACAAAGACACAATGAGCTGTGTTACAGCTCCTTCATTCTTAACATATAATGTTGGTTCACTAAGGCTTCTTTGAAATCCCAAACTGAGCAGATAGCTGTCGATTCTGCTATACCAGGCCCTTGGTGCCTGTTTCAAGCCATTCAAGGCTTTTTTGAGCCTGTAGACCATGTCTTCCTTGTCTAGCACTTTGAAGCCTTGAGGTTGCTCCACACAGATCTCTTCTTCAAGAAAACCATTAAGGAATGTTGACTTTACATCGAGCTGGTGGATTTGCCATTCCATCTGAGCCGCTAAAGCTACCAGCAGCCTGATGGTGTCTAGCCTGGCCACTAGTGCAAATGTCTTTAGGTAGTCCAAACCATACTTCTAGCTAAACCCCTTCACAACTAGCCTTGCTTTAAGCTTGTTTAAACTCTCATCAACACTGTGTTTGGCTCGATAGACCCATTTTACCCCAATGGCCTTCCTGTTGGTTAGTTTTTTAACCAATTCCCACGTTTGGTTCTTTTCAATCATGGCCATCTCATCAGCCATTGCCTGTTTCCAGCCTGCGTGAGCTTCAGCTTCTTCAAAACAACTTGGTTCTACCTGAGTTATATGAGCCCTTTCATAGATTTCAGCCAATGTCTTTGTGCTCCTGACTGGTTCATCATCTATGTCCATTTCAAGACCATTTTGATCAGCTTCAATTTGATCAGCCACAAGATCTTCAGAAATTTCCTCTGGCTTATTTTTGTCCCAATTCCAGCATGCTTTTTCATTGAACACTACATCTCTACTCACTGTCACTTTGTTTGTTGAAGGATCAAAGATTCTGTAACCCTTTTTGACTGAGCCATAGCCTACCAGAATGCTGGCTTGAGCTTTCTTATCCAACTTGCTTATTTTAACAGCTGGTATTTGAGCATAACACAAGCAGCCATAGATTCTTAGGTGAGCCAATGATGGCTTGAACCCAAACCAAGCCTCAAATGGTGTTTTGTGAGCCAAGGCCTTGGTTGGGAGTCTGTTTTGAATGTAGACTGTTGTGTTGACTGCCTCTGCCCACAAATTTTTAGGTAAATTCTTCTTAAACAGTAAGCACCTGGCCATATCCATTAAACTTCTATTCTTTTTTTCACTAATACCATTTTGTTGAAGTGTATAGATGTTGGTAAGCTGATGCTTAATGCCTGTATCTTCACAAAATGCTTGAAACTGAGCTGAGGTGTACTCAGTTCCATTGTCAGACCTTAGGGTCTTAAGCTTGCAACCAGTTTCTGTCTCAACAGTTGTCTTGAACTTCAAAAACACAGAGGCCACTTCTGATTTCTGCTTCAAAAAGAAAATCCAACAAAATCTGGTATGATCATTAATAAACAAGATAAAGTACCTACTTCTATTTAATGATTCAGTCTTCATGGGGCCACACACATTAGTGTGCACAAGTTGAAGCTTTTCAGAGGCTCTCCAGGCCTT
This sequence comes from Gossypium anomalum, assembly GCA_025698475.1. NCBI lineage: Eukaryota > Viridiplantae > Streptophyta > Magnoliopsida > Malvales > Malvaceae > Gossypium > Gossypium anomalum. Next base: position 86,326,851 of record CM046966.1, read on the forward strand.
ATTTGAAGGAAATGGTTGCCTGGCTTGTTTTTCAAGTTGACATGTCTCATAAACATCTTCCTTCTCAACTGAGTGGATGAAGTTTTCAACCAGATCCTCCTTGCTTAGCTGGTCCATGGATCTGTAGTTGGCATGACCAAGCCTTTAATGCCAAAGCTTGGACTCATTTAAAGAAGCAGCATAGGCACTATCTAGGCCTTTGTTCCAGTCCACAACAAAACTCTTGTCTGTCATGGCTACTGTCATAAGCATGGATCCTTTTAGATCACTGATTTGACATTCATTGCCCTTGAATACAACAGTATAGCCTTTCTCAAGCAACTAAGCTATGCTGAGCAAATTTCTATCAATTTCAGGTACCAATAGCACATTTGAAACTAGTTTGTTACCTGTGGAAGTGCAGATTAGAACATCACCCTTGCCTTCTGCCTTGATGAAGTGACTATTTCCTATTTCACCTTTGTTTTACAGCTTCTGTCTAATGTTTTGAATATAGCAGCATCTGGTGTCATGTGATTGGTACAACCACTGTCTAGAAGCCATCTATTTGAGACTTTCTTCTGAGTTGTTGAGCAAGACATAGCAAAAACTTGCTCCTCCTGATCACTATCTTCTTTTGCTACCCGAGCCTCAACATTTTGTTGCTGGGGTAGATTTTGTCTTGGTTTGCCTTTGTCTTTGCAAACTCTTTCAACATGCCCTATCTTTTTGCAGTTTTAGCACTGCATATCTGGCCTAAACCAGCATTTGGTCTCTGGATGACCAGGCCTTTTGCAATGCCTGCAGGGTCTATCTCATTTTCTTGGAGCATCTGACTCAGATTTGTCTTTACAAGTCTTCTTGCCTTTGTAGGCATTGGTGCTCAAGGTAGACTTGGTTTTGGCTTGGTTTTGGCTTGGAAAGCACCCTCCTGGTGCTCCTCCAGTCTGTTGGCTCTTCTTTGCTCTTATACATAAAGAGCATTGATCAGTTCAGTTAAAGTGATGCTGGTCAGATCCCTTGAATCTTCAAGGGAAGATATTTTTGCTTCATACCTTTTAGGTAAGGTCAAAAGCACATTCTCCACTATTCTTGCTTCATTAAACTGCTCTCCAAGGAGCCTTATGCTATTTACAACAGCCATTATCCTGTCTGAGTATTGTTTGAAAGTTTCCTCCTCCTTCATCTTTAAGTTTTCGAAATCCCTTCTCAAATTCAGTAACTGTTTCTGCCTTGCCCTCTCAATCCCTTAAAACTCCTCTTTCAATCTATCCCAGGCCTGCTTTGGTGTCTCACATGCCATAATTCTTGTGAAGATCACATCTGAGACACAATTCTGAATGCAGGACATGGCTTTTTACCTCTTGGTCCTTTCATCAGCATGTTGCCTGATCTAAGCCACTGAAGGATTAGCTCTGAGTGGTGCTGGTTCAGCATCTGAGTTGACCACCTCCCATAGATCGAATGCCTGCAGGTAGGTCCTCATCTTGACCACCCAAATGTGATAGCCTTCTCCATTAAAGACTGGTGGTGCAGCTGGTGAGAAGCCTGATGAAGCCATCGATTTTTTAGTTGAAAAGAAAAACAGGTCCATTGAGATTACAACTCTAGATACCAATTGTTGGTGTTATGAGCAAAAATAGCCTTAAACCACAATGGCTTGAACTACAAGGCTCGAGACTTGGCCAGCAAACAAGCAGAAAATATTGGATTACAAGGAAGAAAATGAAGCAAGAACTTAAGAGAGTATATTGAATGAATAAACTTGATGAAAAATCATTAAAAAGAACAATGGCATAATGCCAATACAAATATCAAACATTTTTCTAATGAAAGTAAGGCAAACATCACCTAAACACTACTTAACTCTACTAATTACATTGAAAATGAAAAGCTATGCTTTCACACTTGGTAAAGCTAATCTATCAGCTCAAATGTCAACAAAAAATACATCAAATACATCATCATCTTAGTTCTAATTCAACTAGATTACAAAATGTGACTTGTAGTAACAAAATAAGTTAAAATTTGATAGCTACATTGAACTTCAGCTGCTGTATGCATTGCTCGACTGCATGTGCTGCTTATGCTGCATGGAGACCCACTTCAACAGATACCTTCTCCCCGAAAAGTGGCAATTCACGTTGAGGCAATGAGGTAGCATCGATTTTGTCTTGAGAGCAAAAGCTAACGAGTTGAGGAAGACCCTGCAATGTCAAGGACTGCAATCGAGGAAATTCATTTTTATCATTAATAATAGATTCATTATCCAAACCATTTTGGATATGCAGATTCTGCAAATGTGATAGGCTTTCCTCCTCTATTAACTCCTTCAGTGCAATATTCGCACCTTTCAGTTCATCCAATTCTAAATCTTGAGTTCTCTCTACCAACTTTTTAATTCCATGATCCAAATCATCAATGCTTGTGTTTAGCCTGAGTTTTAAGGTTCTTGAATATTGATAGTTGTCAAACCGCTCCCATTCCTTTCCTATGAAAATCTTTTATCTTTCCAAATTTTGCAACTTTTGAAAGAAGTCCTCTCGGGCGGCCTTGGCGTCCGAAATTTGAACTTCTAAAGTGGACAAATGAGACAGTGTGTTCAGTTCAACAAGACTAGTGTCGAAACCTTGTTTTGAAAATCGACTTTTATTTAAAAAACAAAAATGGGAGTTGCCACCAATCCTTTTTTATGAGGTGTGATCAGATCACTTCGTAAATTGATCGTTTTTAATAAATTGCTTGATTTACTAAAACAACGGTTTTGGTATACAAAATTCAGGAAATGAGTTCGGGAGTTATTACGTACAAGGAAGAATTAGCACCCTCGTAACGCTCAAAATTGGTACCTAATTGATTAATTGATGTCTTAATATTGAAAGTTGAAAACTTAAAAAGAATTTAAAATACGATCCTCTTTGTATTAATGTATACATTTTTTAGTAAAATCACTTAAATAGATCAAAAAGTATGTAAAAAGGCTTTCTTATCTCGTGGTAACAAAAGGTCGTATCCCGTAAGTTAGGACACGACGTCTCGAATTCTCGAAAATAAGTTTGCCTTTTATTATTATTTTTCTAATATTAAATTTCGTGTATTTTAATTTTAAAAAAATATTTGGTCATTTAGATTCAACGAGAAAATCAAAAACCTCGTAAGTTAGGTCACGACTCCTCGAATCTCCAAATACGAAATATTGCCTATTTTTAAAACTTTCCTTTTTTTTTTATAATAACATATGTAAATTTTAAAACCATGGGTATTTATTTTATTTGGGGGTATAGTATAAAAACAACTATGGGTAAATATGTTTAAATGTGATTCATGACGTGATTTTAATGAAATAAGATAAAATGGTAATGCAGAAAATGGAATGATGATATACGAATAAAATTTCGCGCTAATAAATGACAATAATATGAATATACTAATAAAAAAATTCATAATACATAAAATGGCGGCGATAATCACATAATATATACTACTTTAATACTAATATGAACAATCAAAAAAATAATAAAATAAATAATAACAATGCTAATAATAATAGTGACAAAATATGCACATAAAAAAGAATAGGACAATATCAATTTTAATATAATAAGGACAAGGAAATAAATAAATAAATACATAAATAAATATAGAGGAAAATAATTCATAAAATATTGAAAATAAAGGACCAAATTAAAATGTAAATGAAATTAAGGGTGCAATTTGTAATAAAATACATAAATAATAATAATAATAATAATAATAATAATAATAATAATAATAATAATAATAATAATAATAATAATAGTGAGAAAAAAAGGGAAAACACAAAAATAAATGTATAAATATATAAATACAAAGGAAAATAAAATATAAAAGATCAAAAGTGAGGGACTAAACCAGGATCTAAACAAAATTTAAAGTAAAAATCATAATAAAATAAACAAATTAAACAATAAAATAGGGTAAGGGATTAAAATCAAATGTGCAAAGAAAAGATAAGGATCAATTAGGTAATAATCCCCTTGACCTTTAAACGCAGCGTTCCCTGTAGACTAAATAGTCAAAAAACAAAAATAAAAATTAACAAAAATCAAATGGGTAAATTTAAAAAGAAAAAAAGCTAAAATAAGGACCAGATTGAAAAATAGTCCAAAAGCGGAAGGACTGAAAGGGTAAATAGATCCTTAGTCCAAAAACATACTGATCCGGGGGTCTTGGGTCGGATCTCGGGTCAAAGGCCAAAACGACATCGTTTTGGGGCTATTGGAATCAGCCCTAAAATGACGTCGTTTTACAGGGCCTATAAAAGCTAAAAAAAAAAAAATTAAAAATTTCATTCTACACCGATTTTCTAAAAAAAAAATTTGTGAAGCTCTCTCAGTCTCTCTCACCCTCTCATGTCAGGCCATCAGGTCCAGTGAGACCTACGGCGGCTGCCGGTCGCCAGTGATGAGTTCTGTCATTTCCCGGTGGCTAGAAATCGCAAAAAATAACCCTTTTTATCCTTTCGACTCCCCAAACTCTGATCTAGGGTTGATTTTTTTTTAAAATGTTAAAATCACAAAAAAAAAAAGAAGAAGAAGAAAAACCCTTCGATTTTAGGGTTTTTAAAAAGGGGTCACCTTTCATCGGAGGTGACGGCCTCGGCCATTCACGATGGCGGAACGCAAACTGTTAGGTACGTTTTTTTAAACTTTTTCCTTTTTATTTTATGTTTTATTTATAAAATAAATTCGTAAGAAAATAAAACAAAAGAAAAAAAATCACCTTTGAAATTTTGAGTTTTGTCTTTCGATTAATCTTGTGTGTAAAATATTACATCGATTAGGGCTTTATAGCCGAATGTATATTTGTTTTTTTGCTATTGTTTACTACTGTTTCTCTGTTATTTATGCCTTTCTTGCTCTGTTCTTCTTTCCTTGTTCTTTTTTGCAGGCCTTGGTGAGGTCAACGGAGTCATGCCTTGCCATTCTGGTGCAAGGGAGGCAGACCTCGAGCGATGGGCGCGCTGACGTGACACGTGGAGCGGCGGCGCGGCTAAGTGTTAGGGTTTAGGTTTTTTTTAAATTAGTTTAGGTTTTTAGGCCAATGGGCCTCTTTTGTATGTGGGTTTATAATTTTTTTTGGGACTGTAATTTTTGAACTGAACTGTTTAATTATTTTAGAAATTCTATTTATTTTTGTATTTTGGTTTTTTAGTTTGGGCTTGGGCAAAAATGTGCTATCACAACTATCATTGGGTTGTCCCCGTTGAATAGAAGTGCCACCCATATATAATTCTTCTAATTTTGACAAACTTGGAAACACGTCAGCTGAAATTGTTTTGAGATTAGTACAACCACTTACATCTAACAACTTTAGCTTCAACAATTGCCCAATTTCCTTGGGTACAATTTTGATATCAGATTTCAAAAGGCTAAGCACATTTAAGTTCTTGAGCGCTCCAATAATGGTTAGGTTATCTCCCATATTGCATTGATCTAGGCACAATGTACTGAGGCTAGTTAGGAGACCAATTGATGAAGGTAAAAAAGAAAAATGCATGCGAGTCAAATCTAAGACTTCAAGATTTTTTGCTTCGTTGAAGAAATTATCCGGCAACGTCGCCTTGCTTTACAAAAGGAAAAGAAAAAGCTGCGGACAATTCCACTGGTCAGGAATCTTGTTGATACTAGAATGCGGCAAAATAATCTTGTTGCACTCTTTTATTGACTCTCCATTTGGCCAATCTGTTACAATATCCTCATCCGCCTCTGTTAAAGCAGGCACTTGATTATCCTTTGAAGCGATTAATTTGGCCACAAGTAAGATCATGCACAGCAAAGTACTCCTTATTGGAACTTTTGCTATTAAGCAACAAACAAGATTCTTTGAGGGTACTCATCATTTTTAACAGCCTATCTCGTGTTGCTGTCATGCTGTTTGCTCCTTTAATTAGACCCAAACCAAGAGCATATCTCAACAAGTCTTCAATCCTAATGACACGACGCAGTAAACTACAAAGCAGGAAAATCTTCTTGAGGTCTTTACTTGATAAATGATTGATGCTCAACTCAATAGCCGAATGTACCTCAGCAGATATATCATCCGAGCTTTTTTCTAAGTAGGGCCTCTGTCATTGTTGTAAAGCATCACTCCAAAAAAATAAAGGTTTATTTCGCACCGCCCTTGCAACAGTTGCAAGGGCGAGTGGCAATCTTGTACATTTCATGGCTACCTCAATTGCTATAGATCGTAGCTCCTCATCACTTTCAACAATGTCCCCGACCATCTTCTTAAAGAACTCCCAAGCTTCTTCGCCATCTAAATCACCAATTGCAAAAGTCTTTGTAGCATCTATCCCGTTGTTTAGAACATTTAGATATCTTGAGGTCAACAGTATTTTGCATCCTTTGTGTTGACTTCCAAATAGAATTCCGACTTCCTCTAGATCCAGTTTCTTCCAAAGATCATCCAAAATGATAAGAACATTTTTCTCCTTCCTTAACCTTTCACACAATCTACGGGCTCTTACTACCAGACTATTTTTTTCAAGCTTCAATCCCAATGAGTATGCTATTTGGTCTTGGATTTCCCTAATGTCAGGATTTCGAGATACAGTTGCCCTAACTACTGAATCGAATATCTTAACCTCATGGAGTTGTGTTGAAGTTAGTTCCCATGCAACACATGCAACAACAAAGGAGGATATGCAGCCCATGCAGATTCAAGCACGCAAGAACAAATACACATAAGTTACCCTGGTAAAGTACGTGTAACTGAAGATGTTTATGCTACTGTTTTTTTAGTTACATTTTGTTACCGTTCAACTATGTTTTTGTAATCTAGTTTATTTTGAACTGACTTGGTATAGTTTTTGATGTAATTAGGTGCTGAAAGATTGATAAATTAGCTTACCTATGTGTGCAAGTAATGTTTTCATAAATTCCAATGTAATTAGTGGTATTAGGTAGTGTTTAGGTAAAGGATTTGTTGATCTTTTGACCAGCCAAATGACTGGTATATGTAATGGCTTTGAGCCAACGTTTCTTTTGAATGAAAAACATTAGATTTTCTTCCATATGCTCTATCTTTCTTTGCCTTCTAAAAACTTCTAAGTTCTGTTCTTCATTCTTGACAGTAGCTAAAAGCTTGAACTTCAAGCATTTTTCCTTCATATTTTACCCGGGTATAATACGTTGCTGCTGGTGTTCTATTTGAAATTCTTACTTTACCCAGTTAAAGTGTGCTCAAAAACCCAACAATTGGTATCTAGAGCTGCATTCTTAAGGGACCTGTTATGGTTGGATCACATACTGATGGCTTCATCAAGCTTCTCACTAGCTGCACCTCCAGTTTTCAATGGAGAAGGATATCACATTTTGGTAGTCAAGATGAGAACCTACCTCCAGGCATTTGATCTATGGGAGGTAGTTAACTCAGATGTTGAACCAGAACCATTGAGAGCAAATCCAACAGTGGCTCAAATGAAGCAGTACTCTGAAGAAAAAAGTAAAAAGTACAAGGCCATGTCATGCATTCAGAACTGTGTTTCTGAAGTTATTTTCACCAGAATCATGGCTTGTGAGACTCCAAAGCAGGCCTGGGACAAGCTTAAGGAGGAGTTCCAAGGTACTGAGAGGACAAGGTAGCAGCAGCTCTTGAACTTAAGAAGGGATTTTGAAAACTTGAAGATGAAGGAAGAAGAAACTATCAAGAAGTATTCTGACAGAATCATGGCAGTAGTTAACAGCATAAGGCTCCTTGGTGAGCAATTTGATGAGGCAAGGATTGTGGAGAAAGTGCTATCTACCTTATCGGAGAGGTACGAAGCAAAAATATCCTCCTTAGAGGATTCAAGGGATCTGACCAGTATGTTTTTAACAGAGCTGATCAATGCTCTGTATGCACAAGAGCAAAGGAGGGCCAGCAGATCGGAGGAGCACCAGGAGGGTGCTTTCCAAGCTAAGGCCAAAACAGCCTCGAGCACCTCAGCCTATAAAGGCAAAAAGAACTGGAGAAATAGGCCTAAGCCTGATGCTGCAAGAGGAGAAGATCGATTCTGCAGATTTTGTAAAAAACTTATTTATCTAAAGGCCAGATGCTGGTTCAGGCTAGATGCTGTGTGCCAACACTGCAAGAAGAAGGGCCATGTTGAAAAAGTTTGCAAAGAGAAAGGAAGACCAAGGCAGAATCAACAGCAGCTAAGGGCTGAAGCTCAGATAGCTGAAGATGGCAGTGACAATAAAGAGCAGGCCTTTACAGTCTCCTGCTCAGCTGCTCAGAAGAAAGTCTCAAATGGTTGGCTCCTTGACAGTGGCTGCACTAATCATATGTCACTAGATGCAACTATTTTCAAGTCATTAGACAGAAGCTGCAAAACAAAAGTTAAAGTCAGCAATGGCCACTTTATCAAGGCAGAAGGAAAGGGAGATGTGGTTATTTGCACTCCAACAGGTAACAAAATCATTTCAGTTAGTTGAAAAAGGCTATACAGTGGTGTTCAAAGGAAATGAATGTCAGATTAGTGATCCAAGTGGATCCATGCTCATGTCAGTAGCCATGACAGAAAAGAGCTTTGTTATGGACTGGAATAAAGGCTTTGATAATGCCTATGTTGTTTCTTCTGAAGACTCCAAGCTTTGGCACCAAAGGCTTGGGCATGCCAACTTCAGATCGATGACTCAGATGATCAGTGAAGACTTGGTTGAAAACTTCACCAACTCTGTTGAAGAAGAAGAGGTATGTGAAGTCTGTCAATTGAAAAACAAGCAAGATTGTCATTTCTTACAAATCAAGCATGGAGAGCCTCTGAGAAGCTGCAGCTTGTACACACAAATGTGTGTGGTCCTATGAAGACTGAATCATTAAATGGAAGCAGATACTTTATTTTATTTATTGATGATTACTCCAGGTATTGTTGGGCATACTTTCACCGGAGTAAGTATGAAGTACTCTCAATATTCCAGAAATTTAAAGCTGCAGCAGAAACTGAAATAGGCTGTAAACTCAAGACCGTTAGGTCTGATAATGGAACAGAGTATACTTCATCCGGGTTTAATATCTTCTGTGATGAAGCTGGCATTAGACACCAGCTCACCAACACTTATACACCTCAACAAAATGGTGTAAGTGAAAGGAAGAACAGGAGCTTGATTAATATGGCCAGATGCTTATTGTTTGAGAAAAATTTGCCTAAGACCATGTGGGCTGAAGCTGTCAACACTGTTGTCTACATTCAGAATAGGCTTCCAACCAAAGCACTTGCTCAGAAGACACCTTTTGAAGCCTGGTTTGGGTTCAAGCCATCATTGGCTCATATGAAAGTCTTTGGTTGCCTATGTTACAGCCAAATACCAGCTGTAAAGAGGGATAAGTTGTCCAAAAGAGCTATTCCTGGTATTTTAGCCAGGTATAGTATGGTTAAGAAGGGCTACAGGATTTTGGACCCTTTAACAAACAAAATTCATGTAAGCAGAGATGTGATCTTCGATGAAAAGGATCTTTGGAATTGGGAAAAGAATGAGCGGAGGTCATTTACGAAAAAGCGATGGCTGATCATACTGAACCTAATCAAGTTAGTCTTGAAATGGACGTTGATGACATGCCAGTCAGAGGCACTAGACCTTTGGCTAAAATTTATGAAAGAGCACAAGTTGCCATAGTGGAGCCATGCAGTTTTGAAGAAGCTGAAGCTGATAAAGGCTGGAAACAGGCAATGGTTGATGAAATTGCCATGATTGAGAAGAACCAGACATGGGAATTGGTTCCTAGACCAGCCAAGAGGAAGGTTATTGGAGTAAAATGGGTCTATCGAGCCAAGCAAAATGCTGATGGGAGCTTAAAAAAACTGAAAGCCAGGCTTGTAGTCAAAGGATTCAGCCAAAAATATGGCTTGGACTATCTGGAAACATTTGCACCAGTGGCCAAGCTAGACACCATAGGGTTGCTGGTTGCCTTGGCAGCTCAGAAGCAGTGGAAAATCTACCAGCTTGATGTGAAGTCTGCATTTCTTAATGGCTTCCTTGAAGAAGAGATCTACATTGATCAGCCACAAGGATTTGTTGTGTCTGGCAAAGAACAAATGGTGTACAGGCTTAAGAAGGCATTATACGGCCTGCAACAGGCTCCCAGAGCCTGGTATGCTCAAATTGACAGCTACTTGATCAGTTTGGGATTCAACAGAAGTGTTAATGAGCCAACACTATATGTCAAGAAGAATGAAGCTGAAATACAGCTTATTGTATCCCTCTATGTCGATGACCTTTTGGTGACTGGAGGAGATCAAGATATGTTGGCTGAATTCAAAGCCAAAATGATGGACATGTTTGAAATGTCTGACTTGGGGCTAATGACATACTTTTTGGGAATGGAGGTGCGCCAAATAGAAGGAAAAATCTTCTTGGGACAGAGAACATTTGCATTGAAGGTTTTATCCAAGTTCTCGATGAAGAATTGTAAGCCAACAAGCACTCCTATTGCTGTTGGAATGAAGCTGTCAAGCCAAGGAGATCATGAACCAGTCAATGAGTCTACTTACAGGAGCCTAGTTGGCTGCTTGTTATATTTGACAGCAACTAGGCCAGATATCCTATTCACTGTAAGTATGTTATCAAGGTTTATGCATTGCTGTAATGTTCAGCACTTTCAAGCAGCAAAGAGAGTGCTAAGGTACATCAAAGGCACTCTTAACTATGGTGTGTTATTCAACAAAGCTGAAACCTTGAAATTGAAAAGCTATACCGATAGTGACTGGGCTGGTTCAAGTGATGATATGAAAAGCACCTCTGGATATGCTTTTACCCTTGGCTCAACCATGTTTTGTTGGAGCTCAAGGAAACAATCGATGGTGGCTCAATCAACATGCCAGGTTTGAATATCTTTGCATTTGCAAATCTCGTGGAACCAAGCCATTTGGCTAAGAAAAATTCTAGTGATCTCAACCTACATCAAAGGGAGGCAACAGAGATCTTCTGTGATAACAAGTCTCTTTGTTGCAATTGCAAAGAATCTGTCTTCCATGGTAGAAACGAAGCACTTCAAGCATCAAGTTACATGTGATAGGGAGATGGAATAAGCTCGAGAAGTGGGTGATTCATTGTAATTCAGAAGAACAAGTTGCTGATATCTTCACAAAGGCTCTTGGTGTGTCAAGGTTTGTAAAACTGAGAAAGCAGCTAGGTGTTACAAGCATGGAAACTAAGGAGGAGTGTTGAAGTTAGTTCCCATGCAACACATGCAACAACAAAGGTGGATATGCAGCCCATGCAGATTCAAGCACGCAAGAACAAATATACATAAGTTACCCGGGTAAAGTACGTGTAACTGAAGATGTTTATGCTACTATTTTTTTAGTTACATTTTGTTACCGTTCAACTATGTTTTTGTAATCTAGTTTATTTTGAACTGAGTTGGTATAGTTTTTTATGTAATTAGGTGCTGAAAGATTGATAAATCAGCTTACCTATGTGTGCAAGTAATGTTTTCATAAATTCCAATGTAATTAGTGGTATTAGGTAGTGTTTAGGTAAAGGATTTGTTGATCTTTTGACCGGCCAAATGACTGGTATATGTAATGGCTTTGAGCCAACGTTTCTTTTGAATGAAAAATATCAGATTTTCTTCCATATGCTCCATCTTTCTTTGCCTTCTAAAAACTTCTAAGTTCTGTTCTTCATTCTTGACAGTAGCTAAAAGCTTGAACTTCAAGCATTTTTCCTTCATATTTTACCCGGGTATAATACGTTGCTGTTGGTGTTCTGTTTGAAATTCTTACTTTACCCGGTTAAAGTGTGCTCAAAAACCCAACAAGTTGTCTCTCAACTTCTTTGACCAGCGATGTTTGCCCACACCAACCATCTCATACACTCCAATTATGCTTGTTGCTGCATCTTTCAGTGACTCCATGATATCATTGAAAACCTCCTCTCTTGATTTAAAGGCCTCAAAGTCTGTGTGGACTATGGCTTTAGGAACATCAAAGTATCCCACGCCCTCAAATTGGCAATCTTTGATGAGCTCGTCAAAAGTGGCAGCAGCTTGTTCTGCTTTCCTGCTAAGCTAGTAGCGAGGCTTGATGTTGGGACACAAGCCAAAGAAGCACTTGATCTTTGCTTTGACTTCAAGATTCTTCACTTTCTTCTCCTTTTCAGTGATAACCTTCTCCACTCTGTGGCGCCAATCCAGGACATCGGCTTTAATCTTCTCCCTGTTCCTTTCTGCAAAATCAACATCTTGCTGCACACTTGTTCTTTTTGCAATCAACGTCCTATGTTTCTGCTCGAACTTGTCACAAATTTTCTGGTAGAAGATTACATATCTAATATGACATTTGGCTTGGTGGAAGATACCTTTCGCAGTCTCGGTAGATACATTGGAAGCAGCACCAGTACCAATTGCTTCCATTTTTTTTTTCTTTTCTTTGCTTTGGGGTTACAGATGACAGTCAGAGAAAGTAAAAAAGAAAATAGTAAAAGGAAAAAAGCAAGCTAGAAGAAATAAAAAATGATGTGAAGAAGCCATTAGCGGATATGAATTAGAAATTCTGAAAGGCGTGGAATTGAATAGAGAATGGACGGTTGCGGGTATTTTTTAGTGGATTTTACCGCCACCTTAACTTCTATTAAGTGGGTGAGTGACACGGCATGTTAATTTAAGGGTTAATAACTAATTTAGCCCCTGAACTACAACTAAAATATTAATTTGATACTTTTAAAATTTCTCTTAATAATAATTTTAAAAACTTTAAAAAGGTAAACTACTCAGATAGTCACCAAAGCTTTGATGCATTTCTATTTTGGTCACCAATTATTTTTGTTAATTTAGTTACTTCCATTAGATTATTTGTCATTTTTAGACACTCCATCGTTAAAATACCTTGGTCACTAAATAAAATGCTGACGTGGAAGTATTTTGATTGGTATAATAATAAATTTAGCTCTTAAAACTTTTTGAATTTTGTTAAGTTAGTCCTAATTCTAGAAATTTTTAATAAATTTAACCCTCAATATTTGCACATTTTATCAATTTAGTCTAAATTCAAAAAATTCAAAAATTTTATAATTTTAAAAACTTGAAAATATATAATTTATTACAGAAAGACATAAAAATATAAAATATTTAGAATATATATAAAATTACATAAAGGCTTACTTGCTATGTGGTCCTAATTCTAAAAATTCAACAAATTTAATCTTTAATGTTTCCACATTTTGTCAATTTAGTCCAAATTCTAAAAATTTATAAATAAAATAGTGAAAAGTAAGAAACGTTCAAAAATAACAATTGATCAAACCCAAAATCCAAATAAGTAATGTTTTCTTAGTTATAATTCAAAATAATGAAAAATCCACAAAATGCTCCTACTTTTGATATATGCAACTGCACGATATTGCAATTAAAAAATTATAAGAAAAAAATTAATTTTTTTTCTTATTACCAGATTTTTTGGTCAACCAAACAAAAGAGATAAACTTTGGAAACAACATTCATCTGATCATCTCCTTCCCCATTCATCTTCAAGCTTCCCCTTGTTCTTATACTCCCGTCCAAACCTCACAATCTCAAATAACATACCAAATCGATACCCAACTTTACTAGACACAAACTACATCATCATTTCCATCGAGCACTCACCATTAAACCCACACCCACACCCAAAGTCAATTTCTTTTTTCTTTTTTTACAAACATACCCAAACTCAGTTTTGCATTTTCTTTTAATGAGGAAAAACCGATCAATGAAACATCACTTAGCCTTAAGCATTTGAATCCTTCAAAATCCTTCACTTTGCCACCGAAATGGAGCTAGAGATGTTTCTTCAAGTAAAAGCTTTCTAATTTGAATCCCTCAACCAACTATTTGAACATAATGCTAATAGAATTTGGTAGTGATTGATTCAAAAAAATAATTCAAATGACTTGTTTAACTTGGTGGGGTTTAAAGAAAAAACATAAATATTTATTCAAAAAATTTTAAGAGAAATTGAGGGTTAATTTTTGTTGGATCCCTAAAAAATTTTGTTAAAATTCAAGAAATATTTATTTGAATTCCTCTACTAAATTCATATTTAAGCATTTATATAATTTATATATATATATATAGTAATTTATATTTTTGTCATTTTATCATAAATTTTATATATTTTTCAAGTTTTTAAAACTATAATTGTTTTTTAATTTGGACTAAATTGACAAAATGTGCAAATATTGAGGGTTAAACTTGTTGAATTTTTAGAATTAGGAACATACAAACAGAATGTGTAAAGTGTTAAGGCCTAATTTTATTTTTATGCCAATCAAAATATTGCAACGTCAACATTTTATTTAGTGACCAAGGTATTTTAATGGTGGAGTGACTAAAAAGAACAATTAATCTAACATGGTGACTAAATTAACAAAAAAAAATCAATGACCAAAATAGAAACACGTTGAAACTTGGATGACTATCTAAGTAATTTACCCTTTAAATTTGTTAAAATTATTATTAAGAATAAAAATTAAAATTATCAAATTGATATTTTAGTTATAGTTCATGGGCTAAATTGGTTATTAACTCTTTAAATTAATGTGCCACGTCACCTGATGACTATATAAAAAATTTTAATAAATAAAAATTGTATAAGTTTATTAAATATTAAAATAAAATTATAAAAATAATATGGGTGGGCTTAAAATGTGCTTGAGTTAGTATTTTGCAAATGTGGGTTGGTTTGAGCAAAATTTTAGGCTCATATTTCGAGTTGGGCCAGGCTTGGACAAGCATAAAATATGTTAATACCATGCTTAGATCCGGCTCGAATCCAGCCCATGAACACCTCTACCTACCAGACATGAATGTAACCAAAGAAAAATAACAAAATTATTAACTTAAGATCATGCATCTCAAACATAATCATATCATCAAATGCTTATATGCCTATAAAACATGCTTACATTACAAATTTCATAGAAGATACCAAGACACCACAATTGACTCCAAATACAATTTTTGCCACTAGGTACATGCCATCTTTATCATAACATCAAAAGGATTATGCCATATTTGTCAAATTCTAAATGTCACTTGCGCATGAAAACAAATAAATTCGCAAGTTGAACATAATTTAGCCATTAAAAACATTTGTAACATACTCCTATTATTAGTTGTTTGTCTCGTGGCCATTCAATTTAGGTTCTAAATGGCAACCTATCATTTTGCATTAAGACTTTATATTTTGATATTTAGTGTATACTTAAATTAAAATCATATTGTCAATACCAGTCAATTTCTTTTATAATCGTATGACATTCTCATATCTCAATTTCATGATACCTAAGGCATTTCACATATGTATCCGTATTTCATTTCTCAATCGAATCTATTGATTTGTTACATAACATTGTCGGTCCTCAAGGCTCATAATATTAAATCCGCATGATCTTTCATATACTATCATTTATCACATATACATTTACATTTAATTTATCGATTTAATATGATTTATTCATTGACTTATATCACTTTAACATATAAAATAACATATTATACAAAGTATAACCCCTATTAACAGGACATGGACTTCTAAATGGGATAGATGGATTGTATTACCTTTGATCATCAGTACATGACTGAATTAATCTATATCATCGGTACATAATCGGTTGAGGGTGACATGAACTTAGTAAAATCCTTAATAAATAATATATATACTAATTTTTTCATCTCATGTATTGATTGTGTGTTTAGTTTAAAATATATTTAGTAATTTTGAAAGTATCTAAATGAAGTTTTAAATTAAATGTTTATTTAAATATAGTACAATAGAAAACATATTTAACATGTTTTAAGCGGTTTCAATATACATACATGCTTAATTAACAAATTGTAATGTGTTTTAAACATATTTTAAGTAGTTTTAGAGTATTTACGTAA
The DNA here is from genome assembly GCA_025698475.1 of Gossypium anomalum. Lineage (NCBI taxonomy): Eukaryota > Viridiplantae > Streptophyta > Magnoliopsida > Malvales > Malvaceae > Gossypium > Gossypium anomalum. Next base: position 86,342,715 of record CM046966.1, read on the forward strand.
TTTTTTATAAAATTTGGAAAAAAATAAAATTGTTTTAAAATATGCTTGTTAAACCATTTTAAAATTTTTAATATTTTTTTTAAAAAATTTGTTATGTCAATACTTTTTAATGAAATTTAATATTAAAATTTAAACATATACGCTATATGATTATATGTCCAGAATATGTAATATTGGTTAAAAGTAATGTATATCTTTTGAAAACAAAGACAAAATTAAAAGGAAAAAAAAAAAGGCAGACCTACTGATGGACGCTACTGGTGGCAAGCCTAGTTCTGGCGTAGGAAGAGGACTAAGAAAGTAAGAAGGCGACAGGAGTCATCACAAGAAGCTGATGACCCGAATGTTGATGGCAATGGGAGGCAAATCCCTAACCCAGATAATGCCAGAATCTCGTATAAGGCGACTCTCATGAGGAATGGTCATGAATCAAGGCAATAGGCTAGTCTGGAAGAGGATTTTGATATGCAAGATGGGGACTTGGTTACAGAAACAATGGATGGAGTTCCGTCGATTACTTCTTCAGATCACGTCCACAAATTTATTGAGCATAAAATGTCAAGAACTATGATCGTTAAACTTTTAGGATCCAAAATTAGGTTTAATGCACTCATCAATAAGATCACGCTTCTATGGAAACCCAAAGGCGCATTCCAACTTATGGATTTGGAAAATGAATTTTTCTTGGTTCATTTTGATGATATAGTTGACTAAAAAAATGCATTAATAGAAGGTCCTTGGGTTGTTTATGGTAATTGTCTGATGGTGAGGCCCTTGTCACCGGATTTTTCAACCACGAATGTTTATATGAACGTGCAAGTTGTCTAGATACGTTTACCAGGTTTATTTGAAGGGTTTGTATTGCTTCATGCTATTGGACAAACGATTGGAACAATTATCAAACTTGATAACAATACGAATCTTGCAAGGAGGGGTCGTTTTGCTAGACTAGCGGTATGTGTGGATTTATAGAAATCGTTAATTGCGAAGGTGAGAATAAATGGTCGATTACAGATGGTGGAATATGAATCGTTACCTAATGTCTGTTTTCAGTGTGGTCTTTACGGCCATAGCTCTGAAGGTTGCACTGGCATGAATGAAACGACATCGAAAAATGTTAAGGAACCGTCGGGATTAAATGCGGGTAACAAGGGTATCCAAAAGCATGTGGAGGAGGAGGCTTTCGGCCCTTGGATGTTGGCTAAGAGGCGTCATTGAGGTAAAGCCCGAAGCAATGACTACTATCGGAGTGGTGGCCTTAGAGCCAATCAAGGAATATCTAGATTCACTATTCTAGAAAAAGAAGATAGATTGAATCAATGTGAGATTCGTGGTCAAGATGGAAATTTGGTAGAGGAATTGAATACTACTTTTGAGGATTTCAATGCTATAGATTGGTTAGATAAAATGGTATCTAAAAGTGTAAATGAGGTTAAAAAATGGGCAGAGTGGTAAGGGTAAAGGAGTCCTTGTTGGACATAGGCCCAAAGTTGGGAAAAAGGTGTTGAAACCTAATAACTCTATTAGAGTTCCATCAGGGCCTAATCAACATTATTTTGATGATGGCTGTACTATGGCCCAGAGATAAAATGGAAGAGGTTATTGAGGTGGGGGGTTTTGAACCAGCTCAAATTTCGAGTCACCTAAATTATGCTAAGCATCATACTATTCAGTTCGGTGGTGGTAATCATGTTGGGGTTTCTTAAGTCAAAGAGTCCATGGGTATGATGGTGGGTAAGGAAAACGGTTTGTTCCATTTTGGAACTGGTTTTATTTGTGTGCCTGCGTTGGATTTTATTTTCACAACATCTGTTGAAAAAATGGAACAACGAAAGAAGCCACCTGAAAATTCATTGGTAGTTATGCATTCAGAAATAGTGGATATAGAAGTAGCATGGAAGAAATTGCAGGTGGCTTAGACAAAGGTTCTGCTAGTACCAGTTTGATACACGATACATCCATGGAAACTGAGCAGGTCGGACGTATGGATTCTAATAGAGCTGATTTTTAATTGTTAGTTTCTTTATCGTGGACATATCTTTTTTGTTTATGGATACAAAAATATTATTTTGGAATTTTCAATGCGTGGGTCATCCTCGCTTTCATAATTTTTTTGGTGAATATAAGAAAGAAGTGCATCCGGATATTATTTGTTTGTTCGAAACCAGAAATGGTGGGGATCGAACGAATAGAATTATTTCACGAATTAGTATGAATAGATCTTTTAGAGTTGAAAGTAATGGTTTTGCAGGCAGAATTTGGGTTTTATGGAATGACTCAATTTCTGTGGACATTGTTTGTTTTACAACCTAATTTGTTCATATGCCTATCATGAATGCACAAGGTTCTTCATCATTTTTATGTACTACATTTTATGCTAGTTCACAGCCGAATATGAGGAAATGCCTTTGAAACACACTTAATGTCATGGCTAATTCAATTTGAGTTCCTTGGTTGATAGTTGGTGACTTTAACACTGTTTTAGATGGGTTTGATCGAGTTTGGGGAGCATCTATTTCTCGAGTTGGTTGTAAACGGTTTCAAAATTTTGTTTTTTAATAATGTTTTGCGTGACTTGGTTTATAATTGTTCCAAATTTACTTGGTGCAGGGGTTCTTTAGTGCAGAGACTTGAAAGAGCTTTGTGTAATTCTAAATAAGATTCTTTTGCTCCAAAGTTTTTAGTGTGAAACCTTTTTCGGCTGAAATTTGACCATAGACTAGTCTCAGTTTCTCTTCAACTCGAGAAGTCTACAGGTTACTGACTTTTTAGATGTCTTAATAATTGGATGTTGAATGCTGACTTCAAAAGACTAGTTAAAGATCACTGGAATAATGATGAAGAGATCCTGACTGATCTAGAGAGATTCTAGGTTACAATTAGGGATTGGAATAAAAGAGTTTATGGGAATTTATTTGTAAGGAAAATGAGCTTACTTTTTGAACTTAATCGTGTGCAAAAAATACTTGATTTAAGAACCTTTTTCAGTCTTCTAAAACGGGAGATGGACATTCGCAAAGAGTTAAAAGAAATCCTTAATCACGAGGAACTCTTGTGGTTTTAGAAATTAAGAGCGAAATGGCTTAGTTGTGGAGATAGAAACACTACTTATTTCCAAAAAAGCACTTTTGCAAAACGAAGAAGGAACATGATTGATGGGTTGAAAATCGGTAATGACTTGTGCTTTAACGGGGAAAAACTGAAGCAGCATGCTCTAGAATTTTTTGGGGATTTATATCTATTAGCTATTCTTTTAATGTGACCTTGCCTTGTCATGGTGCATTTCCTCAAATTCCCTCAGAGGTTAAAAATGGGCTCCTCCTAAATGCTTCTAATGATGAGATACGTCAGGCAGTTTTTGGTATGTCCCCTTTGAAAGCCCCTAAATTAGATGGCCTTCATGCTAAATTTTACCAATCTAATTGGGATATTGTCGGCCATTCAACTTGCTGCCTTGTGTGTCAAATTTTGAAGGGTAAGCCTTTAGTTCTTGCTCTAAATAGAATGTTAATTGTACTGTACAGTCCCGATTTTGGCCCAGGCCACCAAGGCCCAATATCCCTAACCCAAAATGCCCTAAGCCCAATCTAAAACTAAACCTAGCCTACCAAGCCCACATTTTTCAAATCAGAAATCAGTCAAAAAAAAGAAGCCCTAGGTACGCCGCCCCTAGGTCGGCCCTTGCCTCTGCCCCCGACAGCCACCTGCTCCGCCATCAACAAACCCCTGCAAAGAAAAGACCCGAATTTAATATAGAAACAGTGAAGGAAACAGGGAATTTTGTAAAAATCGGTTATAAAAAGCTTAAGAGACCGAGTGTTGGGGGGAGGATTTTTTTTCTCTTTTGAACAAAAAAAACAGATACAGGAAAGAAATAAAAACAAAAGATTTCAAAGAAAGAAAGGTTGTTTCTTTATACTGATTAACCTAACCTTTTATTTTCAAGCCGATTCAATACACACGCACACAGAATACACGCTATGCTCTCTACACAAATCTACTTCCAAGAATCCAAGAATCAAAAGGGGATTTAAATTTTTATTTTTATTTTCGTCCTTTTCTGTACATATATGTTATTTCTTGGCATTTTTTTAAAAAAAAGGGAATGAGAAAGTTACCTTCGCATGGGTGAGACCCCTTGTCTTCTCCGTCGAGATCGGAGCAAGAAACGTGGATGTGCAAGTGAGAACGGCCTTTGAGTGTTGGTTCTGTTGGAACAAAAGCTGTTTCCACACACCTCACCAATTTTAATGGTGCACTGGTGCTGAAATAGCCTTAGAAACTAAAGGCTGCCAAGTCAAAACCCTAAATAAATTGGGTGTTTGGCTTGCGTTTGGAGAGAATGATTAAATACCATTTAATTCACTTTAAATGTTGGGCAAACAATGAAATGGCACTGCAGAGGAAGGAGTAACCCGCGCGTCAACCCGTCCAAAGACCCGGATCCGCGCTTTTGCGCTTAAAAAGGGTTATTGATGCTGCAAGTCCTTCTCTTTTTATGCCGTGTTCTAATCAGGCCCTGTTTGGTCTCACATGTTTTTTTAATTTTCTCCTAAAACTTGTTCGCTTTTGCAATCAAGTCTGCGCTGCAGTACCGCATTTTGGGGCCTGGACTATTCGCAATTCTAGTCCCTCAGCACTCATGCGCATTACACATTAGTCCTATTTGCAATTATTTTATATATAAATTGACCCCTTTTGTTTTAATTTTGTTTTAATTAGGTTTTATTTTATTTTTAGTCACTGTATATTGCTCTCTATTACATGATAATTATATGTTTGGATATTTAATCTGATTTTGGTTCCGTTATTTTATCATCTTGATAATTTGTATATTATTCACAATGAAATTCATGTTAATTTATGTATGCTGTTAATTTTGTGCTATTTTGTAATTTCTTTTTGAATTTATTTACACATATTAATATATTTCTTAAAATTCATTCATTTTATGCATTATTTAAGTCATTATTAAGCGTATATTTAATACTTATGTCTAGCTCATATGCATTATTGAAGCCGCATTGTTTTTTTTCTTCCCTATGTATATACATTTTCCTTAAAAAAAATTTTATTTATGTGTATAGTGCATTTCTTGTAAGAATTATATTTTAAATGATACAATTTATTCATTGAATACTCTCACATGTGTATTATTTATATGCTCCATCACTCTAAGTCAATTTGTTACACATAAAATTATATATTATTTGTTTTTAAATTCCCTTTATAGACATAATCTTATATATGTCACTAAATTTATGTTTAAATATAGTTTTGGCTTTTTGTATATGACCCTCTTTTAGAAATTTTTGTTATATATATATAACTTATATATTTACCTTATTTCTTTTACACATCATTAATTTCACTTTTTACATAAAATAATTATACCCAATTTTACTTATATACATGCTTTATGAATTTATTATGCATATTATATTATATCATGTATTATTATTTCCTCATATTTAATATATTATTCAAGTTACATGTGAATTATCAATTTTCGAATAAGTTTGTGTTTTAAATATTTTGTATATAATTTGATTTGAACTTCAAATTTTATAATAATTATTTCAATAAACATATATCTCAAATTTTATGCAAACGTAACAACTTATATATATATATTGTATGATCATTAATTCATCGTTTTGTTTTATACATAATTTTATACATCATTGTACTTTGTGTTTTGTTGATTGTCGCGTATATTATTTTTATCTTAATTATTCTTCATCCATGATTAGAAATTGATAATTTGGTTGCTATCTTGTTAATTTATTAAACGAATCATGTTAATCTCCTTTCAATCTAACATAGCATCTTATGCATTTATATTATCCCGTGTTTTATTTCTTTTCCGATTTTCAAAATATTGTTTATAACTTATAACCTTTTGAAAACAACTATCCCATTTTATTTCAAACCGAATTAGTATATTATAAGTCGCTCTCATAATTATCCGTCGAAATCTCTTAAAACGAAGGCGAGGATCGTTTTTTAGCAATTCGAGGAATCGTGCCCTATCGTGCTGGGTTGCAATTTCTCGTTTGTTCTAAATAATCGAATACCTCTCTAGAATTTCATTCATGTTTTTAAAAAAAAAAACTTTTCGAAACCAAGGAAATTATTCGGTGATTGGCAATTCGGGAATAGTACCCTATCGTGTTGGGTTGCGATCTCCCATTTGTCCCAAATAATCGAATATCCCTTTTCAATTTTACTCGTGTTTTCTAAAACAAGGCAATGTCCGAACATTTAGAAATTCGAGGAATCGTGCCCTACTGTGCTGGGCTTCGGTTTCTTCGTTGGACTAAATAGACGAACATCCTTTCATAATTTACGAATTATACACTTTTGAAAGTCAAAATACATCGCGTTTTCGAGGATATAAAGGATCGCATCCTACTGTGCTGGATGTGGTGCTATATTCTTCGGAAACAAGAAAATTTTGGTAACCAATTCGGATTATTCAAATACAATAAAAAAGGAACCTTATTTCGAAAACATTTTAAATCTTAGACACGAGGACGCTTATTTAATCGGTTTGGTACCAATTTTGGGCATGGGGTGTTAACCCTTCCCGTGCGTGAATCGACTCCCGGACCTTTTCTCTCAATTTTCGTAGACCTAAAATTATTGTTTTAATAAATATAATATCTTATTAAAATGATTTACTTCAAGGTGATCCGACTACACCTTAAAAAAGGGGTCGGTGGCGACTCCATTTTTGCTTTCCAAAAAGTCGATCCCCGTCTTAAAAAAAAATGGTTTCGACAGCTTGGCGACTCCACTAGGGAAAACTGGAGAGTCAAGCCATAAAATCGATTATTTGCTGTCCTTTTGTCAATAAATTGAAAATTTATTTTGAAAATCATGATTTCCTCATTCGCATCCGATTGTATGATTGTTAAGGTTCAGATTTTGTATAATGATATTGCATTGCATTGCATGACCGTTGTGGTCACACCTTCTAAGTGGGAGTAAGAAACTATGCCTTCGTGGGGTTTTCACCTCCGCATGGGCTAGTGGATAGCTTCCGGAATACATCCGTACCTATGATTTCGTGAGATTTTCATCTCCGCATGGTCATAGGGAAATGTATTCCCCTGAACTGAACTCAATCCGTATGAGCCTATAATGGGTGAGGATCGAGGAATTCGCTAGTTCAGGTACCCTTACTCTAGAACTAAACCACATATAGAGAACCCTAAGAGCCTTCTTTAGGTGAAGCTAGGTTAAATTATAGTGGTCACCCATATATATATGCTTTAATTATCTTTATTATACTTGTGTTCCATCGTTAATATTTGAGACTGACTTATCTTGTTTTGATTGTTTTTTTTACATAACATTGCATACTAAAGGAGGTGTCAATTTGCATTCGACTACTAAATTAGAAAGTTTCACATGGAGAATGAATTTCTTAATAAAGTTGAGGACAATGCTGCGTACATGCATGCGTGGTCGGAGAAGTTGCAATCGGAAAAAGGGGATAGCTTTGAGAAGGATATGTATCGAGTTGCAAGAATTCACTCGCGTCAACGCAGCACAGAATGAGTTACAAGAATTGAGAGATATTTGGGCTCGTTGGGATGAAGAGGCCAAACAAATCGTTCTACCAAAGCTATGGTGATATTTCTTACTTGCTAGATATTAAGGTGGATAAACACTGCATTCCAGAGCTATGGTTCAATTTTGGAATGTGCTTACAAGTGTTTCACTTTTGGAGAAGTGGATTTAGTGCCTACTTTAGAGGAATATCTTTGAATCGCTCCGGTGTCCAAAGGTGCAAGTTAGAAAGGCTTATGCCAAAGTACTTAATAGCTTGGACCTTCACAAAGAAATTAATGAATATTTCGAGGATGAGCGAACCTTGGGTCGCCGCTTCGGATTCAACAAAAGGGAGACGGCAAATGTATCCCGTGGGAGAATTTGAGAGATTTGGTTTTAGCACATCCGGATGAACGCAAGAGGATCGATATCTTCGCCCTAAGCATCTATGGATTGGTGATTTTTCCCAAAGCTTTGAGACATGTGGATGAGGCAGTCACCGACTTATTTGACCGTCTTGAGAAAGGAATCACGCCCGTACCCGCAATATTAGCTGAAACGTTCAGATCCTTGAACATGTGTCGAAAGTCAGGTAATGGGCGGTTTATTGGATGTGCACAGCTATTGATGGTGTGGTTTCACGGGCACTTTTGGAAGGTAGATAAAGTTTCTTATCGAGTCTTTTCTGAAACTTATTCCCCGTTAAAAGAGGAAGCAACCATACAAAGGAGAGAAGATATCTCAGAAGAGAAATGGATGGAGACTCTTCAAAACCTTAAGGAGGAGGATATAGATTGGAGAGCATTTTGGATGGTTCCCGATGAGATCTGTGATCGATGTGGGAACTTTGATTGGGTGCCTTTGTTAGGAATTTGGGGAGCTACCGGGTACACTCCACTGCTAGCATTGAGACAATATAAGTCGAGGCAGTTCATACCCGCAACTTATGGACTTGCTCAATGTGAATTCTCTTTTAAGGATGCCCACTATAAGAAGAAAGTTCGGGAGTTATCTGATGCTTGGAAGCAAACTCGTTGGATGAAGAGGTTGGCTGTTGGTTCCATAGTGACGCCTGAGTATGATGGATGGTTCAAGAAAAGGGTTAATGATAACGTTCCTAGGCCAAGCTTGGAGAACACGCAACCTATGGTAGAACACCTACGAGTCGTTCCGTCAGAGTTGGAAATTATCAAACAGGATTTCGAGAGGAAAAGTTTAGAGTTGGGGAAAAAGATTGAACAATTGGAGGAAGAGAAGATGCACCTGAGATTGGATGCCGATGTCCAGAGGTCAGAGGCTGAAAAGTGGAAGAAAGGGAAAACTAAGGCCGAAGAGGATTTAGACAGTCTGAAGACCGACTATAAGAAGTTGCGCCTGTCTATAAGAACTGCTGGTTTAGGTAAAACTTCTGAACAATGGCGTCATGAAATCCGAGAGGAAAAGACTAAGGCCGATCGATGGGAAAGAAAATTTCGAGAGACTCAGACACGGAATGAAGAGCTAGAGAAGAGTCTATCGGAAAGCGTAGAAATGAACACAGGGTGAACTAAGGGCTAGAGTGGCAGAACTCGAAAAGTCTCTTCATCAATACCGAAACCGTAATACTATGATGGAGTTGAGGGCAAGCTTGAGCAAAATAGAAGAAATGAAAGAAAGAACAGAAGAGTTAGAAGCAGCACTACAAAACTGTGAGATGAGGATCCAGTTCTTGAAGCGGTGAGAGCGTTGGAAAGAAGCGACTTCATCATGCGCAAGACCAAGTCAAAAGCTTGAGGACTATATTATGGGGGAAGCTATAACCCAGATTCGCGAGGTAGCCGATTACTTACAAACCTTGGCGGTACAAGCAGACATACTGAGCGTAAAATACGAGTTGGAGTCAGATCGGGGACAGGAGCTAGCTTCTTTGTTCATGAAAATTAAAGCTCTAAGCATTAGGGCAAAGTCTTATTTGTAACTCAGTTTTATGTAAAGATCTTTGTTTTCTAGTGAAGTTTCCTAAAAGGAATTAAATCAAATTGATGCCTCCATTGCATTCATGCATTTACATTACATTACATCATATGCATTAAAAACCATAAAAAAGACTCTAATTAATTAAAAAAATGTTTCAGTAATCTGGAAACCGACGAGAATCTTTCGAGTACGCATCCTTACGGCACAAGAACTAAAGCAATGGATAAAAAACTAGAAAGATTAGAGCAAATGCAGAAAGAGATGCAAGAACAGATGCAAGCACAAGTACAAGAACGATTAACTAAAATCCAGCAAGAAATGAGGATCAAATCTTTGAGTCGCAGAGAAATATGATGGAAGAGTGACCCGACATCGACTAATCGACCAGACAAAGGAAAAGGCCCTATGGTTGACACTGGAGATAATAATGAAGATCCCCTTTACCCCCCTGGTTTTGCTCCTGCAAACGCTCAAACACAGCATGAGACACATACGCAGAGGCCATCTATTACTGAAGATCCTCCCTACCTCCTGGCTTAACCCCGATGAATGCTCAAATACAACCCGAGCTGCCCACGCACAAGCCGTCTTCGTGACGATTAGGCCCCAGCAATTTTGGTAGCCGATACCTCAATGCCAATCAACTATCAAGCGAGCTCGGGCTCTAATCCAGGAGATAACCCTGTTAATCCTACAATCCCTGACTTGGACAATATGGCAGAAAATGAGAGAGTCAGGACATCGCTCTCGAAAGAATTGGAAGAACGGTGCAAGTGGTTAGAGGAAAGGTTCAGAGCAATGGAAAATGCTGACTATCACTGTGGGGTCGATGCTAAAGATTTGAGCTTAGTCCCAGACCTAGTCCTTCCCCCTAAGTTCAAAATGCCTGAATTTGAAAAATACAATGGAATGAGCTGTCCTGAGGCTCATATTACTATGTTTTGCAGACGAATGACTGGGTATGTCAACAACGATCAGCTCTTGATTCATTGCTTCCAGGATAGTTTGGTTGGGGCGGCATCCAAATGGTACAACCAATTGAGCCGTACTAAGATTAACTCATGGAAGGACTTAGCTCAGGCCTTTATGAAACAGTACAGCCATGTGATGGATATGGCCCCTGACAGGATTACGTTGCAAAATATGGAGAAGAAGCAAAGCAAGAGCTTCAGGCAGTACGCCCAAAGGTGGAGAGAAATGGCGACGCAAGTCCAACCACCTCTCCTGGAGAAAGAAACAACCATGCTCTTTATCAATACGTTAAAGGCTCCATTCATCAACCATATGTTAGGGAGCGCTACTAAGAGCTTCTCAGACATAGTGATGTCTGGAGAGATGATAGAAAACGCGATAAGATGCGGAAAGATTGAGGCAGGGGAAAACGCTAAGAAGTCACCCCAGAAGGAAGGAAAATGAGGTGAACAACACGAGCTCATATTCTAAGCTTCATCGTGAACCAACCAAGGGCGGCAACTACCAGCCATCAGGGCTCTACAAGACAAGATTCTAACCAAAGGCCTAACAAAGAAAGACTCCAGTTTACGCCTATCCCGATGTCCTATAGAGAATTATATCAGAGCTTGTTTGATGCCCATGTGGTGTCACCTTCCTACCTGAAACCTCTGCAGCCCCCATTCCCAAAATGGTACGATACCAGCGCCCAATGTGAGTACCACGCAGGGGTAACGGGGCACTCGATTGAAAACTGCACCGCGTTCAAAAAGCTAGTGGAAAAACTCATCGAAATGGGTGTTATCAAGTTCGATGACTCACCTGGCCCCAATGTAGCAGGAAATCCATTACCCGATCATAAAGGGGTGAATGCGATAATCGAATATGGGAATAAAAGAATCAAGGCTGACGTGGCAGAGGTGAAAACCCCATTGAGTTGGGTTTGGGAACAAATGGTTGGATTGGTTGCATAACATTCAAAGGAAAAGCCTCGAGAAGCAAGAAAATACTGCAAGTTTCATGAAGATGAAAGTCATGATATCCAGGAGTGCAGTGAATTCAAGTCCATTGTGCAAAATCTGATGGACAATAAAGAGATAGAATTTTACGAAGAAATCGAAAGAACAGAAGAAGGAGAGGTTTACGCCTCAGAAGAAGGAAAAGCAGAAGGGGTTCAGAGAGTGAATCATCCGGTGGTGATAATTTCACGACCAAGAAATGATAAAGCGGGAGTACCAATTACGCCAAAGGTCATAATACAGAGACCTGTTGCTTTCTCTTACAAAGATAGCAAGAGCGTGCCTTGGAACTATGATTGTAATGTGACCATACGAGGAAAGGAGAACCCAGCTGGCACTTTAGAAGAAGGTCAAGATGAAGGTTTCTACACACGAAGCGGAAGGCGTTATACTCCGAACACAAGAGCAGAACCAGCTAAAGGAAAATCTATAGTTGCTAAACAAGGGAAAGAAGAGACATCTAAACCTGAATCACCTGTCAATGAGCCCGTAACTGAAAAGGAGGCTAAAGAGTTCTTAAATTTCTGAAGCCACAGTGAATATAGCGTTGTAGAAACGACTATATACAAGCGATCGGCTCGTATCTCGGTGCTAGCCTTACTTATGAGCTCGAGAGACACATCGAATGCATTATTGAGGGTCTTTGAACGAAACCTACGTCGCGAATGACATCTCTGTCAATAAACTAGATCGCCTTGTCAATAATATAAGCTACCGATAATTTCATATTTTTCAATGATGATGAAATACCGTCGGGAGGAATGGGGTCAACAAAAGCGCTACACATCACCACCCGTTGTAAGGGGTTCACATTGCCGGGAGTATTAATTGATAACGGGTCGGCACTAAATGTCCTACCCCTATCCACACTGAACAGGTTGCCCGTGGATAATTCCCATATGAAGACATGCCAAAATATAGTGAGGGCATTCGATGGCACTGAAAGGAAAGTAATGGGGAAGATTGAAATACCCCTCTTAATCGGCCCAAGCACATATGAGATAGATTTCTTAGTGATGGACATCAAGCCCTCCTACAATTGCTTATTGGGAAGGCCGTGGATTCACTCGGCAGGGGCAGTACCGTCATCATTACATCAAAAGCTCAAGTTTATAACGGAAGGCCGACTAGTGACCGTGAACGCGGAAGAGGATATCATTGCATCTGTTACCAGCAATGCACCATATGTAGGGACAGACGAAGAAGCCATAGAATGTTCTTTCCGGTCATTAGAGTTTGTAAATGCGACCTTTGTTGTTGAAGGAAATAAGGTCCCTACACCCAGAATCTCTAAGACCACGAGAATGGGCCTACAACTGACGATCGGGAAAGGAGCGTTGCCAGGGAAAGGGCTTGGAAGAAGTCTACAAGGGAGGGTTGACGCACCTATGCTCATGGACAAACGAGATCGCTTTGGCTTGGGATTCAAGCCAGATGCAAAACAAAAGAGAAAAGAGCAAGAAAAGAAGCAAGAACGGAGAAGAGCGCGTTTAAGTGGGGGAGAGGTTAAGTGGGAGCCGATGACTTTTCCTCACATTTCCAAAACATTTGTGTCAGGAGGAACCATTTACTCCGAAAGAAGAGCGACAAGGAAAGAATCTTACGAAGAACTAATGGGAAACTTGAGCATTAACGCCACATACGAGGATGGGCGGAGAAGAGAATTTATTGGGCATTCGTCCTTTCGAATGGGAAGTGTTACGAATAAGCTGATTTGCGGAGGAGATTCCTGTAGTCTTTAGAACTAATTGAGTAATGCCCAAAACACACTATTACTCTAAGCCTAGGAGTAATATGTGCCTTTTGTGAAATAGGCTTGTGTTCAAAAATCATTATTTCAATGAAATGCATCCTTTTGTCTTATCTCGTGCAAATATTCTTTTATTCTTTCATATATAACCATACTATCCACGTCATTCTTAGATTCTTTTGTTCTTTGTATCTTCCTTCATACTTATAACAGGTCCCAGGGTATCAATGATATGAGCAACGTTGCCACTAACTCAGAGTCTCCTTCGAGCAAGATGTGTGTCTAGAGGATCACGGGACTTTGAAGATGACAGAGAGACCGTAACTTGTCCCCCGATTTGTTAAGAATGGTAGAACAAGAGGAGAAAGCAGATCCTACCACACGAAGAGTCAATAGAAGTTGTGAATTTGGGAATGAACTAGAAAAGAAAAAGAAAGATTGGAGCTTGCATATCCATAGAGACAAAGCGAGAACCTTATTAAGCTACTCCAAGAGTTCAAGGACGTCTTTGCATGGTCATATCAAGATATGCACAGGCTAAATCTTGACGTTGTGGTACACTGACTCCCATTAAGGAGGAATGTAGGCAGTTCAACGAAATGACGGATGAGACCGGATGTTTTATTGAAAATAAAAGAGGAGGTCAAGAAACGATTCGATCTTTGGTTTCTTACAAGTAGTTGAATACTCGAGAATGGGTAGCCAACATCGCCCCTGTCCCAAAAAAAGATGGAAAGGTACGGATGTGCGTAGACTACTGAGGATCCGAACAAAGCCACCCGAAGGATAATTTTCCATTGCCTCACATTGACACCTTAGTGGACAACACGGCGGAGTTACTCACTCTTCTCCTTCATGGATGGTTTCTGGTACAATCGGATCAAAATGCATCACGAAGACATGAGTAAGACCACTTTTGTAACCCCGTGGGAACCTTTTGTTATAAGGTAATGCCATTCGGATTGAAAATGCGGGAGCTACATATCGAGAGCTATGGTAACCCTATTCCATGACATGATGCATAAAGAAATCGAAGTCTATGTTGACGACATGATCGCTAAGTCCCGGACGGAAGAAGAGCATGTGCGAGTCTTGAAGAAATTATTTTTGAGATCGAGAAAATTCCGGTTGAAACTCAATCCAAACAAAATGTACCTTGGGGCAGTCGGGGAAAGCTGCTAGGATTCGTAGTCGTGAAAAAGGGATTGAGATTGACCCGGATAAAGTCAAGGCCATACAAGAATTACCTCGTCGCGCACTCAAAAGGAAGTTCGGGATTCTTAGGGAGACTAAATTACATCGCTTTCGGTTTATTTCACAACCGACCGAGAAATGTGACCCCATATTCCGTCTTCTTAAGAAACATAACCCCGGTGTTTGGGACGAGGAGTGCCAAAAGACCGACAAGGTTAAGCAATATTTGTCTAATGCCCCAGTCTTGACACCACCTAGTCCAAATAAGCCACCGACATCAGATTTTTGATGTATTTGAAAATTCTATGGGATGTGTGCTCGGCCAACACGATGAGTCAGGAAAGAAGGAAAGAGCGATATATTACCTCAGTAAGAAGTTCACTGAGTGTGAGATGAGATACTCGCCAATTGAAAATTTATGTTGTGCCTTAATTTGGACAACCCGAAGGTTGAGACAATACTTGTTATATCACACAACTTGGCTGATTTCCAAATTGGATCCTCTGAAGTACTTGATGGAGTCGATTGCTTTGAATGGAAGAATGGCCCGATGGCAAATCTTACTCTCTGAGTTTGATATCGTATACATGAACCAGAAAGCTGTAAAAGGGAGTGCAATAGCAGACTTTCTAGCCAGTAGAGCTCTAGAAGACTATGAGCCTCTGAACTTTGATTTCCCAAATGAAGATCTGATGTACGTGGCAACCGCTGAAGAAAGCCCTCGCGAAGGTCATCCTTGGAAGCTAAACTTCGACGGAGCATCAAACGCGTGGGTAATGAAATCGGGCGATCTTGGTATCCGGAGACGGAGATCATTATCCCTTCACGATAAATTGGATTTTGATTGTACGAATAATATGGCGGAATACGAAGCATGCATTATGGGTATCCGTGCGGCCATAGACGCGCAAGATCAAAACACTAGAAGTGTATGGGGATTACGCCTAGTGATTTATCAACTCAAAGGCGAATGGGAGGCGAGAGATCCCAAATTGATCAATTACGTAAATCGGTCCTCGAACCGATTGAAGAATTTGACGACATCATGTTCTACTACCTCCTCGAGAAGAAAATCAGATGGCTGACGCCTTAGCAACTTTAGCTTCTATGATCAAGGTGAGCAAACAAGAGGATGTGAAACCGATCCGAATGAGTATTTACGAGGCTCCCGCTCATTGTTGCAACCTCGAAGAAGAAGCAGAAAATGATGATCATCCTTGGTACCGCGATATCCTGCGATATGTGAAGAATCGTGAGTACCCAGACCAAGCTACCGAGAATGATAAAAGAACATTGAGAAGATTGGCTAGCGACTACGTCTTGGATGGAGAAATCCTATACAAAAAAGAAAAGACCAAGTGCTGCTAAGATGCGTAGACGCTATTGAGGCTAAGAAAATCTTGGAGGAAGTTCATGAGGGCGTTTGCGGGACACACGCTAATGGTTTTACAATGGCCAGGCAAATTATGAGGTTTGGTTATTATTGGTCCACCATGGAAGGAGACTGTATTGACTACGCCAAAAGGTGCCATAAGTACCAAATCTATGGAGACAAGATTAACGTGCCTCCTTCGCCCCTGCATGTTATGACTTCACCTTGGCCCTTTTCGATGTGGGGCATGGATGTGATTGGGCCGATCTCGCCAAAAGCTTCGAATGGGCATCGATTCATCTTTGTGGTCATTGACTATTTCACCAAGTGGGTGGAAGCTGCTTCATATGCTAATGTAACTAAATCGGCAGTCAGCAAGTTCCTGAAAAAGGAAATCATTTGCCGATATGGAATGCCAGAAAGAATCATATCTGATAATGCGTTGAATTTGAACAACAGTACAATAGCAGAGGTCTGCAGTCAGTTCAAGATCAGACACCACAACTCGTCGCCATATCGCCCGAAAGTGAACGGCGCAGTCGAAGCAGCCAACAAGAACATCAAGAGGATCGTGGGAAAGATGACTGAAACTTATAAAGATTGGCATGAGAAGCTACCATTCGCCCTCTATGCTTATCGAACATCCGTCCGGACTTCTACCGGGGCAACGCCTTTCTCATTGGTCTATGGAATGGAGGCGGTTTTACCCATCGAGGTCGAGATTCCTTCCTCGAGTTTTGTCGAAGTAAAGTTGGATGAAGCGAGAATGGATCCGATCCGATACGACCAATTGAATTTAATTGAAGAAAAGAGGTTAAGGGCTATTCGCCATGGTCAAATGTATCAAAAACGAATGATGCGTGCTTACAACAAAAAGTTCGTCGAGAGAATTCCACGAGGGAGACCTAGTATTGAAAAGATCCCGCCCATACAAAAGGATTTCAGAGGAAAATGGATGCCGAATTGGGAAGGACCTTATGTGGTAAAGAAAGCCTTTTGGGTGGAGCATTGATATTGGCCGAAATGGATGGCAAGACTTTACCTAATCTGTGAACTCAGTCGGTAAAGAAATACTTCAAAAAAAAAAAAAAAAAAAAAGGAGAGGGCAAGGTGAAAACTCATAAAGAGCATCTTGAGACCAAAGGGATTTTGAATCGAAAACCGCAAAAGGGCGATTCAAATTTTGATCAAAAGTGGGGCATGTGATACCCAAATTAACAAGGAAGAGGATGTTGCACCTTGGGGCATCTACAAGAGTACTCTAGATCCCCGAGTACATATTAGGCAAAAAGGAGTCCTCGAGAAGTTCGCATGCAGAAGCTCACGCTGCGATATCCGGGGCATCTATTTTCTTTTTATTCATTTTGTATTCTTACAACGCTTGATTGACTATAATTAATTTATTCCCTTCAAATTTTGTTTCTGACAAATTTCAGTTCTATCATTATTGTGATCTTTTTGAACATTTTGCATTGAAATGATGATTAATCGATTAATGACACTTTCACAAAAGAAGTTCTGTATATTACTTTGAAAAGTTTCTAAATAGCACAGGAGCCTGAAGCAGGGCCATTATTTAGAACTAATCCAAACTTAAAGATTGGAAACACTTGAGAAAAAAGAGTTTAAATTTGGGCCACCAATTTGGGTTTTCTGTTCAAAGATCTAAGTTTAATAAGAAGACAGGGTACCGATTCAGTGAAAGAACCTTGACGAACAAAGAGCAATGATAACCTAAACCTTAAAAGGAAATTCATGCTCACAACATGCTGCATTCATGCATTTATAGAACATTCATAGCGTAGCTAGTTAGGAACAATCGATTCATTTCGATCGTAGCATCTTAATTCTTTGGCATAAGCACAAATACATGGAACTGATTCCACAGGTCATATCCTAGAATCAGTAAATTCACAAGCCTTAACCCCCTGGGCGGTAGGGTAATAGGTGAATTACCAATCATTTTCCTGAAATGGCGTTGAGCGACTAAAAGCAATGCAGATCTCCTTGAAGTTTTCGTGGATCTTTTCTCTCCGAAATGGCGTTGGAGCGGCTAAAAGCCACAACAGATCTCCTTGAAGTTTCAGCGAACCTTTTCCCTGAAATGGCGTTGGAGCGGCTAGAAGCCACGACAGATCTCCTTGAAGTTTCAGCGAAGAAAATGAAGACAAATCTTATCTCCCTGAAGTTGCAGTGTAGCAGATTAAAGTTACAAGTCTTATCTCCCTGAATTTGCAGTAGAGCAGACTGAAGATAGCAAGTTTTATTTCCCTGAAGTTGCAGTGGAACAGACTGAAGCTATCAATCATAGATCTTATCTCTCTGAAGTTGCAGTAGAGCAGATCAAAATTAGTCTTGTCTCCTGAAGTTGCAGTGGAGCAGACTAAAGATAGCAAATCTTACTCCCCTGAAGTTGCAGTGGAACAGATTGAAGCTATAAATCACAGATCTTATCTCTCTGAAGCTGCAGTAGAGCAGATCAAAACAAACCCTATCTCCTCAAAGATACAAGAAGAAGAAGAGCGCTAAAGAAGTAAAGGCTCGACACGGCCGGGCCAAATCGGTCTTTAAAGGTCTTTGCTCTGTTCTCGTTACACGACAATGAGCAAAGAGGGGCAGCATTGTGACTGATCCGATTTTGGCCTGAGCCACCAAGGCCCAATACCCCTAACCCAAAATGCCCTAAGCCCAATCTAAAACTAAACCTAGCCTACCAAGCCCACATTTTTCAAATCGTAAATCAGTCAAAAAAAGAAGCCCTAGGTACGCCGCCCCTAGGTCGGCCCCTTGCCTCCGCCCCGATGACCCACTGCTCCGCCATCAACAAATCCTCGCAAAGAAAAGACCGAATTTAATATAGAAACAAATGAAGGAAAGCAGGAATTTTGTAAAAATCGGTTATAAAAAGCTTAAGAGACCGAGTGTTGGGGAGGATTTTTTTCACTTTTGAACAAAAAAGCAGATACAGGAAAGAAATAAAAACAAAAGATTTCAAAGAAAGAAAGGTTGTTTCTTTATCTTGATTAACCTAACCTTTTATTTTCAAGCCGATTCAATACACACTTTTTGAATACACGCTTATGCTCTCTACACAAATCTACTTCCAAGAATCAAAAGGGATTTAAATTTTTATTTTTATTTTCGTCCTTTTCGTACATATATGTTATTTCTTGGCATTTTTTTAAAAAAAGGGAATGAGAAAGTTACCTTCGCATGGGTGAGACCCCTTGTCTTCTCCGTCGAGATCGGAGCAAGAAACGTGGATGTGCAAGTGAGAACGGCCTTTGAGTGTTGGTTCTGTTGGAACAAAAGTCGCATTTCCACACACCTCACCAATTTTAATGGTGCACTGCAGTGAAATAGCCTTAGAAACTAAAGGTCGCCAAGTCAAAACCCTAAATAAATTGGGTGTTTGGCTTGCGTTTGGAGAGAATGATTAAATACCATTTAATTCACTTTAAATGTTGGGCAAACAATGAAATGGCACTGCAGAGAAGAAGGAGTAACCAGCGCGTCAACCCGTCCAAAGACCGGATCTGCGCTTTTTGCGCTAAAAAGGGTTATTGATACTGCAAGTCCTTCTCTTTTTTATGCCGTGTTCTAATCGAGGCCCCTGTTTGGTCTCACATGTTTTTTAATTTTCTCCTAAAACTTGTTCGCTTTTGCAATCAAGTCTGTGACTTGAGACACGCATTTTGGGGCTGGACTATTCGCAATTCTAGTCCTCAAAGCACTCATGCGCATTACACATTAGTCCTATTTGCAATTATTTTATATATAAATTGACCCCTTTTGTTTTAATTTTGTTTTAATTAGGTTTTATTTTATTTTTAGTCACTGTGTATATTGCTCTCTATTACATGATAATTATATGTTTGGATATTTAATCGATTTTGGTTCCGTTATTTTATCATCTTGATAATTTGTATATTATTCACAATGAAATTCATGTTAATTTATGTATCTTGTTAATTTTGTGCTATTTTGTAATTTCTTTTGAATTTATTTACACATATTAATATATTTCTTAAAATTCATTCATTTTATGCATTATTTAAGTCATTATTAAGCGTATATTTAATACTTATGTCTAGCTCATATGCATTATTGAAGCCGCATTGTTTTTTTCTTCCTATGTATATACATTTTCCTTAAAAAAATTTTATTTATGTGTATAGTGCATTTCTTGTAAGAATTATATTTTAAATGATACAATTTATTCATTGAATACTCTCACATGTGTATTATTTATATGCTCCATCACTCTAAGTCAATTTGTTACACATAAAATTATATATTATTTGTTTTTAAATTCCTTTATAGACATAATCTTATATATATCACTAAATTTATGTTTAAATATAGTTTTGGCTTTTTGTATATGACCCTCTTTTAGAAATTTTTGTTATATATATATAACTTATATATTTACCTTATTTCTTTTACACATCATTAATTTCACTTTTTACATAAAATAATTATACCCAATTTTACTTATATACATGCTTTATGAATTTATTATGCATATTATATTATATCATGTATTATTATTTCCTCATATTTAATATATTATTCAAGTTACATGTGAATTATCAATTTTCGAATAAGTTTGTGTTTTAAATATTTTGTATATAATTTGATTTGAACTTCAAATTTTATAATAATTATTTCAATAAACATATATCTCAAATTTTATGCAAACGTAACAACTTATATATATATATTGTATGATCATTAATTCATCGTTTTGTTTTATACATAATTTTATACATCATTGTACTTTGTGTTTTGTTGATTGTCGCGTATATTATTTTTATCTTAATTATTCTTCATCCATGATTAGGAAATTGATAATTTGGTTGCTATCTTGTTAATTTATTAAACGAATCATGTTAATCTCCTTTCAATCTAACATAGCATCTTATGCATTTATATTATCCCGTGTTTTATTTCTTTTCCGATTTTCAAAATATTGTTTATAACTTATAACCTTTTGAAAACAACTATCCCATTTTATTTCAAACCGAATTAGTATATTATAAGTCGCTCTCATAATTATCCGTCGAAATCTCTTAAAACGAAGGCGAGGATCGTTTTTTAGCAATTCGAGGAATCGTGCCCTATCGTGCTGGGTTGCAATTTCTCGTTTGTTCTAAATAATCGAATACCTCTCTAGAATTTCATTCATGTTTTTAAAAAAAAAAACTTTTCGAAACCAAGGAAATTATTCGGTGATTGGCAATTCGGGAATAGTACCCTATCGTGTTGGGTTGCGATCTCCCATTTGTCCCAAATAATCGAATATCCCTTTTCAATTTTACTCGTGTTTTCTAAAACAAGGCAATGTCTGAACATTTAGAAATTCGAGGAATCGTGCCCTACTGTGCTGGGTTTCGGTTTCTTCGTTGGACTCAATAGACGAACATCCTTTCATAATTTACGAATTATAAACTTTTGAAAGTCAAAATACATCGCGTTTTCGAGGATATAAAGGATCGCATCCTACTGTGCTGGATGTGGTGCTATATTCTTCGGAAACAAGAAAATTTTGGTAACCAATTCGGATTATTCAAATACAATAAAAAAGGAACCTTATTTCGAAAACATTTTAAATCTTAGACACGAGGACAGTTATTTAATCGGTTTGGTACCAATTTTGGGCGTTACGGGGGTGCTAACCCTTCCCCGTGCGTAACTGACTCCCGGACCTTTTCTCTCAATTTTCGTAGACCTAAAATTATTGTTTTAATAAATATAATATCTTATTAAAATGATTTACTTCAAGGTGATCCGACTACACCTTAAAAAAGGGGTCGGTGGCGACTCCATTTTTGCTTTCCAAAAAGTCGATCCCCGTCTTAAAAAAATGGTTTCGACAGTACTGTTACCTAAAATTCTAGGCCTTGAAAGAATTAACCAATTCAGACCTATCAGTTTATGTAACGTGGCATACAAGATCGTTACAAAAGTGCTGGTCAATAGGTTACGTCTTTTGATGGTAATGATTACATCTTAGAACCAAGCGAGTTTCGTACATAGAAGAAGTATTTTAGATAATATTGTTGTAGCTCAAGAAGTTGTTCATTCTTTGAGGGTTTTAAAGGTAATAAACTTGGAATGGCTATTAAGATAGATTTAGAGAAGGCTTATGATAAAATAATATAGGATTTCTTAGAGGATACTCTTTGTAAAGCTAGTTTACCTCCGCTTTTGATCACTATTATCATGAACTGTGTGTCTTCTACGTCTTTTCAAATTTTGTGGAATAGTATTATTACTAATACTTTTATGCCAATGTGTGGGTCAAGAAAAGGAGATCCTTTATCGCATTATCTTTTTGTATTATGTATGGAGAGACTGGGACATCTCATCAATAAAGCTATCAATTATGGAAAGTGGTCACCTTTATTTCTGTCTAGAAGGGGTCCTACTTTATCCAATTTAATTTTTACAGACGATCTCCTTCTCTTTTGCGAAGCTAGCAAGACTCAAGTATCTCATGTTAAAGCAGTTTTGAATTTATTTTGCCACTTCTCTAGTCAAAAGGTGAACAGTAACAAATCATAGGTTTTTTTCTCACTTAATACTCCTAACGATTTAGCCCATTTGATATGAAATGATATTCGTATGAGGCGTGTTGAGGATTTGGGTGTTTATCTTGGTATGCCCCTTTTGCACAAAAGAGTTATTGTGAATCATTTTGATTTTTTTAGTTAGCAAGGTTCGTAGTAGTTAAATTGGTGGGAGGCTAGGAAACTTTTGCTCGCAGGAAGAATTACGTTGGCTAAGTCTGTTCTGTTTGTTATCCCTAACTATTTTATGAACATGGTTCGTGTCTCGATTTCTATTTGTAATGAGATTGAAAAATTTGCTCGACATTTTATTTGGGGTTCGACATTGGAGTCAAGAAGACCAGCTCTTGTCCATTGGATTGATTACTATAAACTAATTGAGTATGGAGGGTTGGGGATTCAGAGTTTGGTTGCTCAGAACAAGATCTTCCTGATCAAATTGTGTTTGTAACTCTTGACCAACACCGACTTTTTGTGGGTTAAGATGATAATGAGCAAATATAAGCTACATGGACTGTTGCCGAACTCTATTGATAGAAGTAATTGCCCGTATATATGAAGGTCTCTAGCTAATGTGTAGCCGGATGTGATAAAAAATGTGTATTCATCTTTAGGTGATGGTTGCTTAATAAATTTCTGGAATGATATTTAGGTTCATCAAGTCGGCAAGCTAAGGGATGTCTTTCAAGGAATTGGGTATCCTGATGATGCTCTGCAAGTATGTGATGTGGTGACAAGTAGTGGCAAATGGGATTGGTGTCGAATGCGAAGTTTTCTTCCTGATAATGTTGTTAACATTACTGCCTCTATGGTGCCTCCTTCGTACCTCCTTCGTATGGCACGGGTAATGAAAGGTTAGCTTGGAAATGGATGAAGAATGATGTATTTTCTTTTGTAGAAACCTATAGGAATTTTTCCAAATCGATGCGGGTGGTTTTTCTTGTTGTTGGCAATTGATTTGGAAAACTAAGGCACCTCAACGAATTCGATCATTTCTTTGGGTTTTCTAGCAAGATACGCTGTTGACAAATGGAGAACGTATGAGAATACATATAATGAGCGAGTGTTACTGTCCTAGATGTAGTAATGTATTGGAGTCAAATCTGTATGCTATTTGGGACTGTTCTATCTTACCGGTTTCTATTCGGGGAACTTTTTTCGGTATCACATAAGAATTGGCTCTTGTGGAATTTGAGAAATACCATGAAGTGGCGGGAAGAAGATTTTGAATGGCATTCTTTTTTTCCTATTTGATAAGCTATAAAAGTAACATATTTTAATCTCATTCTTAATAAATTTTTTGGATGATTAATTATGCAAATTAGTGAATTTGATGCTCCTAATCCTTTAAATTCATGTTTCTATACTTAGGAGAACATTTGAGAGCGAGAGGAGCGAAAAAACAAGCCAAAATCAAACAAAAAGAGTTGTTTTTAGGATCCACATAGCCTGGGCATTTCCACACAGGTCGGACACATGCCGATGTGCCAGCCTGTGTCGATTTCACACCTTGCTTCCCAAATACGCGGAAAAACCCAATTTTTAGGCTTTCTGAGCATTCTAAAGTCTATAATTACCCATTAGAATAAGACATAAATGAGCCATCAGAGAATATCAAAGAAAACACTCGAAGAACACTATCGGAATCAACTTGTAAGTAGATCTCCATCAAGATTGAATACCTCATTTTAATTTCTTTCAAAGTTTTGTTGAGTTTCTTTATGTCTTGTGGTTTTTCTGACTTTGAGATGTTTCTATTCAGGATTATGAACTAATTTCCTAGATACCTAAGGATGATGAAACCTATGACGAATCATTTTATTTAATATCTGTTTTTACTTGATAAATACTTGATTATTGTTCTCAATTATGTATTTTTTTTCTTTTAATATTTTCGGGATGTTAATTCATATTTAATGTGCTTAATTTAGTGGAGCAAAAGGCCCTATTTAAGAGTGGATCTAGCATAATTGAGTGGAGTTACATTCGATTCTAATAATGGGACGACATAAATCTATCAAAGTCAAATTTAATAGGGGAATCCATAGATCGAGTTAATGCGACGATAGGGGTTTTAATTAGAAAGAGATTTCAATTAATCAACCTAGAGTCAGTTGTTCTTATTCTCGAAAGAGATATTAACATAACTTAGGGATTTCTACGGATCAAGAAAAAAGTAAATAAATCATTTAATTCAGATTCATAATAATAGGTGAATTCTAGGTAGATTATTTCCTGGGTATTGTCTATCTCATTGGTTATTATTTGATTACCTCCTTGATTCATTCTCTGTTGCGTTATTAGTTAAATTAGTTTAGTAAATTTAGATTAAACACATCACTCCAAATTGTCGGTTAAATAATAGAAAAATGGTAATTACTAGTACTTTTAGTCCTCGTGGATACGATATTCTCTACTCACCATAGCTATACTATTGTTCAATAGGTGCACTTGCCTTTGTTGTATTTATAGTTAGTTTAGTTGCCATCAAGTTTTTGGCACCGTTGTCGAGGACTAAATTATTAGGAACACTTTGTTTTTATTAATTTAGTTTTTTTATTTTATTTTATTTTTTATTATGTTTTTAGTTTACTTTTTACATTCTAATTTTTTTCTTTTATTTGCTTCTAGCAGGTTCCTTTAGTTTATAACTAGAAGAAACCTGTCGAGACCATTACTGGTTCGATAACGAAATTGAAAGTACTGCTCGCAGAAACCGTGAAGAAGGAAGGTGAGTCGAGAGAATATAGTAAATGAACAAGAGGACATTATTATTACTGAGGAGATGAGTGATAACAAGAATAATTAGCTACATCCTGCAATTGTTGCAGTTGCTGCAGATTTTGCTCTTGTTTCTCGTACTATGTACGATTATGCCAAGCCCACTTTAACTGGGGCTGAATCGAGTATTGTGAGACCCACCATTGCTATAAATAATTTCGAGATGAAGTCGAACACTATTCAAATGATACAACAGTTTATTCAGTTCGATGGTTTGCAAGACGAAGATCTAAATACTCATTTGACTAATTTTTTGAAAATCTGTGACACTTTCAAGATAAATGGCGTCATTAACGATGCCATTCGCCTACGGTTATTCCCTTTCTCATTGAGAAACAAAACTAAACAGTGGTTGAACTCTTTACCTTGAGGTTCTACCACTACATGGGCTCAAATGATCGAGAAGTTTCTATTGAAGTACTTCCCATCGGCTAAGACAACCAAGTTGAGGATCCTTCATTGAGATCAACTTAAAGACCTTATATGATACATGGGAGAGGTATAAGAACTTATTGAGAAGGTGACCTCCATGGGTTACCTCTATGGTTACAGGTTCATACCTTCTACAACGGTTTGAATCCCTCAACTAGGCAACTAATTGATGCAGCAGCCGGTGGAACTCTAAATAATAAAACACCCGAAGTGGCTTATGAGTTTATAGAAGAGATGACACTGAATAATTATCAGTGAAAAGTCATGAGGACAAAGCCGATGAAAGTAATCGATTTTTTCAACTTAGATGCAGTCACCATGTTATCAAATCAAGTAGAGCTTTTAAATAAGAAAATTAATGGTTTATATGTTTCTACACAGGTACATCTGGTGATGCAATGCGATACAAATGGAGGTGGAATGAACAATCCAGAATGTTTACCCTTCACTCCTAGCACAGAGAACGAGCAAGTTAATTATATAGGTAACAATTCTAGGCCTCAAAATAACCCTTATAGTAATTACTATAATGCAGGTTGGAGGAACCATCCCAATTTCTCTTGGGATGGTCAAAGAAATCAAAGAGCACAACCCCTCCAAGCTACCAACAATAACCTTACCAGCAAGAGAAAAAGCCAAACCTTGAGGAGATGTTGACGAAGTTTATCTCGATGTCAGAAACCTGTTTTTAAAATATTGAGGCAGCACTAAAAAATCAACAAGCATCGATTCAAGGGCTCGATAACTAAATAGGTCACCTTGCTAAGTTAATGTCAGAACAACGACAAGGTAGTTTGCCTAGCAATACCGAGACTAACCTAAGGAAGCAGTTTTATGCAATTACCGTTCAAGATAAAAAAATATTAGCCGAGTCTAAAATTGTGGTAAATAACGATAAGGTTAAGGTAAGCCAGAAAGAACAAAAGTCGAATGCTAAATAATACAAACCTCGAGTTCCATATCCTAACGCGACGAAGAGAGACCACACGAACGAACAATTTGGTAAATTTCTTAAACTTTTAAAAAAAATTACATATTAACTTACCGTTTGTTGAATACCTTTCGTAGACGTCCAATTACGTAAAATTTTTAAAGGAGCTATTGGCAAATAAATTGAAGCTAAATAATTCGTCGACTGTGGAACTCAATGCAGTTTGCTTGGCCATGTTGCAAAATAAACTACCCAACAAACTGAAGGATCTAGACAGTTTTACTATTCTTTGTTTAATTGGTAGTTTATAATGCTTTGGCTGATTTAGGGGCTAGTACTAATGTCATGCCTTACAAAATGTTTAAACAATTAGGTCTTAGAAAACCCAAATAGACTAGGATGTATATTCAATTAGCGGATAGAACCATTAGATATCCTAGGGATGCTATTGAAGATGTACTTGTAAAATTTGATAAATTCATATTCCCAATTGATTTTGTTGTTTTAGACATGGATGAGGATAGTGGCACACCTCTGATTCTAGGTCAGCCCATTTTTAACAATTGTTGAAACTATTATTGATATTGGTAAAGTTGAATTAGTGCTTCGTGTAGGTGACGAAACGATTACTCGCCAAGCTCGTGATTCTGTTAGAACATATAGTGATCGAGATGATTTTACAAGTTCTATTAATGTAAGTAACCATGTGGCTTAACCTTCTTTGTAGGAAACCGCTCGAAAAAATATATTGGAGCCACGTTTCAGTCCATGCAACAGAAAAAAATGACTTATGAAGAACGAATGTTACATATCGATGAACTAGATGAATGGCGGAGACATGTCAAGAAGAAACTGGAAAAACACGATCAAGAGCCAAGGCGACACCATGATGAGCATGTGAACGGAACAAACCAATTTAAGGTTGGTGACAATGTACTACTAGACATAATGGATCCAAGAATTTTCCCCTTAGAGCTTGAGGCAAACGAATTAAACCCATTTACGGTACTGAACGTCTTCCCGTACGGTACAATTAAGGTAACTCATTCTGAATTTTACAGATTTAAGGTAAATAGTACTCAAATTAAACCTTATTTTGATAATAGAATTGATAATAAGAAACAGGAGCTTCGGCTCCACGAACCACCGTGACCGCGAGTGCATAAGGTAAGTCGAGCTTAGACTCTAAATAAGCGCTCCTCGGGAGGCAACCCAAGTGTTTAAGTTTTGCTAATTCTTTTAATTTCATTGCATGATAATTAAAATCTTAAATTAAAAAAATGTGTGTTTAACCCACACGGCCTGGACACACGGGCGTGTCGTAGGCCGTGTGCATGAAGGAGCAATCGACAGTGAGTTTCATGGCCTGGTGACATGGCCATGTGACCTACATGACCTGGACACATGGGCGTGTCCTTGGCCGTATGAGTCTTGGGACTTAATTTTTCAAATATTTGAAGGTTACACGGCCTAAAATAGGTGAAGTCTAGATGGATTCTTTCCTGGGTATTGTCTATCTCATTGGTTATTTGATTGCTTCCTTGATTATTCTCTGTTGCGTTCTTAGTTAAATTAGTTTAGTAAATTTAGATTAAACACATCACTCCAAATTTTCGGCTAAATAATAGAAAATTGGTAATTTAGTAGTTTTAGTCATCGTGGATATGATATTTTCTACTCACCATAGTTATATTATTGTTCGATACGTGTGCTTGCCTTTGTCGTATTTATAGTTAGTTTAGTGCCCATCACTATTATTTGTTGGTTGCTATGGAAGTATAGCATTTCTTATGTTTTTTCTAGTAGTAACACTTGTGTTCAAGACCTTGTGGTTCCATGTATTACTTGGGCAATGAGTTATTTATCGCAGAGCTCACGGGGAATTCAGTTGTTTGCTACGGCATTGGTGACATGTTGGTTTCCTCCGGATCATGGATGGATTAAGATGAATTCAGATGGTGCAATGTTAATGAACGATGATAACGCCTCAATTGGAGGTCTTTGTAAGGATGTAAATGGTCATTGGTTATGTGGGTATTGCTTGAAAGTCAGCAAGGAAACGTTTTTTCATATAAAAGCTCGACCTACTCTTGAAGGTTTACGTATTGCATGAGAGAAAGGTTACAGACAATTGGAGATTGAATGCGACAATGCACTACTTGTAGAGTCCGTTCTTACGGGTAGTGCTGCCGGTAATAACCTAGTTGAATTACGTTTAATCAATGTTTACCTTAAGAGGAATTGGAAGACAAGAATTCGTCACATTCCTAGATCTCCGAATATGGCTGCTAATTGAATGGCGAAATGTATTTATGATAATTAGTTTAGGTTGAAGCTTTTCCAGAATCTCCTAATTTTGGTTCAAAAGATTTTACAATCAAATGGTGATTTCCTTAGTAGAGTTGTGTGATTTCATTGTTTTCGCTTAATGTTGTTTGTTTCTACTAAAAAAAAAAAAGCAGAACAAAATTATTGTAAAGAAGTGTTCAAATCTAACTATATTTATATTTTTTATGGTTTTAATTAAAATTATAAAATGACTAAAACACCCTCAAATAATATAATTTGTTTTAATTTCGAAGAAAATTTTTATAATTTTTTAATCGATTTGGTACCCAATTGACTCGTAATACCAGCTCAATTAGGGACTTAAATAATAGTATAGATTTATCAATAGTTTATTATATTATTCATCATATTACTATTTTATAATTATTTATATTTTATTTACTATATATTATGAATATATTATAAAGATGAGATTATTTATCAGAAGTTTTGTAACAACCAAAAATCTCGGTGGCATAAATGATATTGTTATGAGAATATAAATAGTAAAATTTTCAAAAAGAGGGTAAGAATTATTAATTGAATAATGTAAGTAGAATTGGACACCAAAATGAAAAAGTATAAATAGGAATTTTTGAGAAAGGATTCAATTGAAATTTTGCAAAACTGTGAAGAATAAAATGTGAATAGCTTATAAAGGAAAAATGGTAGAAAAGTAATGAAGTATTTTACGTAAAAATGAAATTGAGAATATATTGATATTTATAATTAAAAAAATTAGGGTATTAATTAAATTGTAATTAAAAAATTAGGAGGGACTTAAGTGAAAAGATAAGTTAACATAATTATTACATTAGGATAAAAATAAGTGATGGAAAAAGGTGAAATGACTATAAATATATTTTAAATGGTATATGGTATTAAAATAATTAATGATTTAATAATTAAATAAAATAAATGATGAAACGCCGAGAAATGACAAATATATCATGATCTTTCATCCGGAGGCGGATTTAAGGGTTGGCACCTTTAAAATGGAAATTATGTTATTTTAATTTTTTAAAAGTTTAAAAATTTTAAATTAGTAAAGATAAAATTACACTTTAACTCTCTTAAAAATGATTAAAATTTAATTTAATCTTTTAAAAATTATAAAGATATAAATAATTTAATTTCGACTCCTAAAATTTTTTCCTCACTTGCCCCTGCTTCCACCATTGGGTTCAGATAAAGATACTCCATATTTTTTTTCAACTATTTTGGGAATTTTAGTGAAAAAGTTGTTATGACATGAGAATTTTAGAAGATAATGTTCATGCCCAAGTCTTGAGGAAAATAAAAAATATATCTTTTTTGAGGATTTCGAATTTCATATTAAAGGAAATAAATGTTAAGCTTGATCAATGGGTTTATAATTGTCCATTTGCAGATCAAGTTACTCCTATATAGGTTGAAGGAAATAACTGGAATGTTTTATTTGAAAGAGACATAACAATTCATGATCATTCTAGAAGGTAAGATAGAGTTAAATAGTATTTTGGTTGTTACAATGTTGCGCAATATCCTATAGTCTTCCTAAATGGATAAGTATTTAGTCGTATAAAGAAGTTTTATGATAATATCTTTAGTCATGAATATAAATTTGAGTTTACATGAAATATGTAAGACAATGCAATATTATTTTTCTATTATTATATTTGTGTGTATATACATTATATACATATTAATGATTTTGAGGATTAATGCATGATTATAGTTTATGCGAATAGGTGTTTATAACTATTATTCAATAAGATATTTTTTATAGTTTCATTGGTGAAATTAAGTTTTGATGGATATCGTTAAAGTTTTTTTTTTTGTTATGGTTATATATTCAATTTTATGAGTGCTTTGGTGCAAATTCATGTCAACTATACACATGTGTAAATAATTTGGTTTTAAGTTTAGTTCTATAATATTAGGTTTTGGGTTTCAAATATTTGGTTAAATTATAATGTTATGGTTTATTGTATGAATTGTGGGATATACCAACTATTATAATTTTGTTTTTGACATTTATTGGCTTGAAAATATTTTCAAGTATTCATGTGAATTTATATTTAATCATAAATACAACTTTAGAATTACATAGAATATTTCTATTTGATTATGAATACATGTATATGCGTGAATTGTTTTGGTGTTTTTGTCTATACCAAAATTATGAATAAATGTGCTTGTTAATTATTTGGCTTTGAACCACTACATTATTTCTGTTTGGTTTTGATATATATGGTTTTGGAACAAAAAAAAATTCAAATATTAAGGTTTTTAATTTTTTATTGCATTATTAAGACAATCTTATTTTGAGTTATTTCAGAGTCTATAAAGCAATAAATAAAATAATTTTGACCTTTGACTATTGGGTAAATATTAAATTTGAATATTAGTATGTTTATATATTTTTTAAAATAACTTAATTGAAGCAATAAGTAACCAAAGTGATTTTTTTTATAAATTATTTTGTTTTAAACTATAAAAGGTTGTGTGCATGTAACTTATGTTAATATTAATTGGCCCAAATGAAGGTTAATAATATTACATGTGCAACTATGGTAATAAACATGTGACAATTATTCGGTTTTACATGTGAGCAATAAATTGGCCCAAAGGAAGATTTATGGTTCGACATGTTCTTATTGTCAATGTTTGAATATTACACCAATATATCACTTAGAAGTTAATATTTTATCCAAAGATGAAATATTAATAGCGTGTACAATATCTTGATATGAGGTTTTCCTTTATTCAAATTATTTTGGTTTAAATTTAAAGTCTTATGTAAGGTTATTTTTATTTATTCAGCTATTATTATATTTGCCAATATCACTGTATGTTGTTTTGGGATAAATATATATACATATATATACTATTATCTTTTAATTTGATTGAAAGATGAAATTAAGAGAAATATTTTAAAACAAATAAATTTAGATTTTGGCTTTAGGTTTTAATTAAGCATGTTTAATATTTTAAGTAGATTAGTTGAAACAAAATACCGCCAAGGTGACCTCTTTTGTGTAAATTAGTTTATTTAAAATATCAAGATAATTATATATTTTTGTGATTCATGCGTTTATTAATTGACCCAAAGGTAAGTTAATATTTGGCAGAATTTCAACAACATCTGTGGTGATAAATATGTGACAATTATAAGGTAATTTATGTGAACAATAAGTTAGTCCAAAGATTAATTCATTATTTGACATTATTTATAGTCAATGTTTAATTGTTGCAACAAGAGTACCATTTACTATTAATATTATTGTCCAAATACTTGATATTAAAGTTATGTTTGGTATCTTGAGATGGGGTTAGTCATTATTTTGAATTTATTGTTTACTTATGAGTATTGATATGAGCTTATTTTTATTTATTTTTTGTTCTATATTCAGCTAATTCATCTTCTACTACCACAATATCTGCTAATATAAATTTTATACTCATACTTAATGTGACTAATTTCAATGAATGGAAAAGACACTTACCTATAGTGCTTGACCGTATGAACATAGACATTGTACTAAGGGAAGAACAATCCCCACCTCTCACTACGGGAATCACCCTTTATGTTAAAAGGGATTTTGAGAGGTGGGATCGTTCAAATTGCATGAGTCTAATTATCATGAAGCACAACATTTCAGAAGCCTTTAGGGGTACAGAATCTGAAAAGATTACTTAGGCAAAAGTTTCCTTGACAAAATTGAAAAACGTTTTGCTAAAAATGATAAGGTTGAAATGGCATCACTTCTAGCTTCGTTGATGTCTACAAAGTATAAGGGTCAAGGAAATTCTGAGCAATTTAAGGGCTATGAGTTTTATGATCCCACAATTAGGAATATTTTTTAGATGAGAATTGTAACATTATTTTAGGATGTTGAGTTTGGAGGGAGAAATAAGGTTAGAGATATTTCTTTTAAGGAGGAATTGAATTCTAACTCAGTTTCTACTATCACTTTTGATGATGTTTAGGTTCTTATACCTATCATTGATTAAGAAGTGAATCCAAAACCTCAATAAGACAATGTTGAACAAATATCTATTCAAGATGAGGTAATTATTCTAGAATAACAGACTCAACAACCTCAAGAATGAATGTCATTAAAAAGGTCCACTAGAGAAAGGGTTATAATGGCTTTAGTGGAATATTTTGACCTTAAGCTATATCAGATGAATATTAAGTTAATGGTTTCTCGATGGTAACATTGATCATACATTTATATGGTGCAATTAGAAAACTTTTTGTCTGATGATGCGAAGGTAATAATTTGTAAATTAAATAACTTTATATATGGGATTAAGTAGACTTCTTGTCAATAATATTACAAAATTTACCAAATGATTATCTCATTCGGTTTAGAGATGAATTTTGTTGATAATTGTATATACCATAAGTTTAGTGGGAGTAAGGTTCTATATTTGGTTTTATATGTTAATGACATACTGCTTGTTAATAATAAGTATAGCATCAATCAATGCCCTAAGATTGATTTTGAAATTACAAAAATGCATAAGATTTTTTACATTTTAGCAGTGGAAAGTCTAATCTATGTTCAGGTTTGTATACATTGGAATATTGTGTACATTGTTGGGATGTTAGGTAGATATTTTAAGCAACCCTGGTTTGGACCATTAGATAGCATCGATAGGGTTATAAGGTATTTTCAGAGAACAAAAGATTACATGCTCACATATAGAATGTCTAATTAGTTAGAGATCATCAGGTATATAGACACCGATTTTGATGGAATATGGATATAATATTTTGTCACTAAGGTGCAAATTATGAAAATAAATTGCAATCTTTTATTCCAATAGCAACAGGAGTACATCAAAGTCAAAACAAATAGACTTTAAGTTCCTGGTTATTAAAGTAAAGTTCAGAGTGGTTAGGTGCCTATAAAGCATATTAAGACAAACTCCATAATTGCGAATTTGCTTACTAAGGGACTACACCTAAGGTTTTATAAGAGCACACTGCTTATATGGGTGTAATGTCATTTAAAGATATTTGGTTTTAGTGGGAGTTTGTACTTTTAAATGCTTTTATGTTATAGACACATTTTTAGTTATTTCAATTTATGGATATTAAGTTTATTTTCTGCAGAAATAAAGTTTATTTAGTTTATTCACATTTTGATTTTGGTAAGATTTGATCTTACTAAGATTTAAGAATGACCAGTTGGAAATAGACACATTTAGATCATATTGCATGTAATTTCCATGCTACACATCCATACTTGATCTATGTCATTTGGTTGTGTTAATATACGTGATCAAGATGGATTTAGTTACGATATATGTAACAAAAGTCGTCTTAGTTTTATGTTAACATAATTAATGGACGAGATTGTTCGGAATACATTTTGGATATGATAGTAAAATTTTTGAGCTCATAAGGTCATATAATAACATTTAATTATTGAATAATTAATATATATATGTGGTCTAAGTGGGAGATTATTGGACAATATGGACATCACAAATATATAATAAGGGTAATTACATGTTATTATTTACTATCATGATAGGTTAACCCAAATTAAAAGTAATCTAATTTGGTTAAGGGTTATTGGGCTTTAATTATTAAATAAAGTATGAGTCAAATATATGTAGATACTCTAGTAATTGAGTTCTAATTAATTTCGAATTAATGATGGGCTAATTAAGAATTAGGACTAATATGCCAAAGCTATATAAATTAGGGTTGTGGTCTCCAAATTAAAGACAAGATATCTTTTCTAATATCCCATCCTTAGGAAAGAGAGAGCAAATATTCTCTGAATTTCTTGTGTGCTAATTTGGAAGATCAAATCCCCAAAATCCATAGATTTCAAGGAATTCATGGATTCAGGTACGCTTCTGTATCTAATTTTATTCTTGATTTGTTCTTAATGATTTTACATGATAGATCTTATTTTACAGTTTATTAAGTTTTATTTTAGATTTATTTTACAAATCTAACATTCAATGCAAAACTTCTTGAGAAAAACCATGCCAAGTCCAAACAAGACTTGATAGTTATTATTTTAAGATAAGGGAATATGATCTTCATGGTAGTTGATTTGTCATCTCTGATGATTTCTTCAATTACTTTGCAATTTTTTATTTTACCTGTTGCAGCTACACAAGATCTACAGCCATGGAAGCTGTTAACATGTATCTCAAGTTGTTACAGTCATACACTTCCAGACATTTGAGTCTTTTAAAATCTATAATTCCTCGAGGAATTATATTCCAAATTTCCTCAAACTCAGGAAACTCATAAAGTTTCAAATGCTCTGGCTCATAATATCTTACCTATTAAAACCAAATTGCAATAGTTAATACTAGAATAATAAATGGCATTGAAAAATAAAAAAGGAATAACAAATTCTTCTTTAAGTGAAAAGAGAGTTTACTATATTTTTGTCCCAAATAGACGATTGTATATTACTAAAATGTGCTTGTTGTTTAATGTCAACTCCTCCAAATCATGGATCACCTAAGAATCCATTAGAAACAAGCTAAAGTTAGTTGCTAGTTACCTTAATACAAAGACATATTTTGGCAAGAAAATAGAACACTTCTTTTACAGGTGATCAAATAAAGTCAATTAAACAAGAGTGATGATTCAATATGATTAAACAGGTTGAGAGTTTCACACAAATCCTTCAGCTATACATTAACTACTTGTTGAATATCAACGACTTAAATCTTCATTTATAAGCACCTCATTTAGTTTATACATAAATGTAGGATATTGGAGATTCATACCTTTTCAAAAAATAAAAGTGGCTTTTGAATTGAGAACTGATGTTTTTCCATCCCATGCACTTCTTAGCCACAATGATAAATCTTTAACTTTTTTAACTTATGCCATTTTGCTTCATGTTCTGCTGGATAAAATCATATCAGTTCAGGCAGGTTCTGAAGCGTAAGAGAGTAGACTTCAGGAAATTCAAACTCATTAACATGTTGGTTCAGTACTTTCTCCTCTGAAAACAACCATCTCCAATCCACAAGAATCAATTGTGAGATCTATGAGCTGTTGAAGACCTTTTCCACTGATGCTGGAAAAAGACTTTTCAGACACCAATAGTCTTGAATGTATACATTTCGTATATTTTCAAAGGTAAGATTGCTTTGGGAATCCTCATTCCAGACATGTTTCAGGTTTGGAAGATGAGAAATATACAATCTTCTTAGCTCAGTGCCTACTTTGATGTTTGGTGATTCAAAAATATGTTGTAGTGAATCACAATTGACAACTATTAGTGTTTCCAATCCCTGCAAGTTTCACTCCTTAATAGATGGAAAAATAGTCAATATATCATTACAATATCCAACCTTTATTTCTTTTAGTTTTGTTAGAAGTTGGCTTGTATATCCCTTGTGATCGAGCCATACAGTTAGCAGATGAAGCACATGCAGCTGCCATTTTCATATTTTGATGATGTCTTGATTTAGTTACAATTGAACTAAGTTTGTAATGAATTTGTTGTAAGTTATTGCTGATAGATTTGATAAATCAGCATAACCAAGTGTGCAAGCAATGTTTCATAAGTTTCAAGACAATATTAGTGGAGTTAGGTGTGTTTAGGTGACTTTTTACTGATTTCCACAAGTTAGTCACTTGATATATGTAATGTTTTGCTTTTCATAAATCTAATGAATCAATTTCATCAAATTTTCTTCTTATTTTCTGCTACATACTCAGCTATCACTTTTTGTTCTCAAGCCTGATTTTCTTATTGGTTCAGCAAGTCAATATTGCTTGAAGCTTAAGACTTTGTTGTAACTAGCTAAACTTTGTGTCTTAACTCCAACAATTGTTATTAAGAGCTGATTTCTTAAATAAACTTTCTCTTTTCTACTCTCAAAACAATGTCTTCATTAGGTTTCTCTCCAGTACCACCACCAGTATTCAAAGGTGAAGCCTTCCACATTTGGGTAGTGAAAATGAAAACCTACCTACAGGAATTTGACTTTTGAAAAGTTGTCAATGTTGATGTTGAACCACCACCCTTGAGAGATAAGCCCGCGATAGCTCAGATCAGGTAGCACTCTGATGACAGAGCCAAGAGGTACAAGACAATGTCATGCATTCAAAACAACGCGTCAAACTTGACTTTCACAAGGATCATGGCCTGTGAGACTCCAAAATAGGCTTGGGACAAGCTTAAAGAAGAGTTTCAATGTGCTGAAAAAACAAGACAACAACAACTTTTAAATTTAATAAGAGACTTTGAAAACCTAAAGATGAAGGAGTCAGAGACAGTTCAGCAATATTCAGACATGATCATGGCTGTTGTGAATAACATCAAACTATTTGGGGACCAGTTTAGTGAAGCCAGAATAGTGGAGAAGGTTATTACAACCTTACCTGAGAGATATGAAGCCAAAATTTCTTCCTTGGAAGATTCAAGAGATCTGTCAAGTATCTCTTTGATTAAGCTAATTAATGTTGTCTATGCTCAAGAAGAAAGAAGAGTTAGCAGACAAGAGGAGCATCAAGAAGGTGCCTTCCAAGCCAAGAGCAGACCAACCTCGAGCTCCTCTGGCTATAAAGGGAAGAAAGCTTGGTCAGACAAGCCTAGAAGAGATGGAGCAAGAAGAAGATATCCACCTTGCTCACATTGTAAAAGGCTCAGCCATCCAGAAGCAAACTGCTGGTTCAGACCTGATGTGCAGTGTAAAATTTGCAAACAGATGGGCTATGTTGACAAAGTGTGCAAGAACAAAAATCAACAGAAGCAACACCAACCTCAGCAGTCTAAATCTGAAGCTCAAGTGGCATAAGAGAGTTATGGTCAGGAAGAACAAGTATTTGTTGTCTCTTGTTCAGCTACCAAAGCAAAAATCACAAAATAGTGTCTAATTAACAGTGGTTGCACAAACCACATGACACCTGATGCCACTATTTTCAAAAGCATTGACAGATGCTTCAACCCTAGAGTAAAAGTGAGCAATGGAAATTATATTAAAGCAGAAGGTAAGAGAGATGTGCTGATTGACACTCTTACAGGTACCAAACTTGTTTCTAATGTTCTGTCAGTACCTGAAATTAATAGAAATCTGCTTAGTATTGCTCAGTTGCTTGAAAAAGGATACTCTGTAGTATTTAATGGCAAAGAGCGTCTGATTAGTGATCCAAGTGAATCCAAGCTCATGAATCCAACTGAAATTGACAGAAGCTTTGTTGTTGATTGGAACAAGAACTCAGTTTGTGCTTATATAACTAATTTAGATGAATCAAATTGTGACA
The DNA here is from genome assembly GCA_025698475.1 of Gossypium anomalum. Lineage (NCBI taxonomy): Eukaryota > Viridiplantae > Streptophyta > Magnoliopsida > Malvales > Malvaceae > Gossypium > Gossypium anomalum. The sequence goes on from CM046966.1 coordinate 86,380,808, forward strand.
CAAAAAGTTAAGCCATGCCAACTATAAGTCACTATTTCAGTTGTCCAAACAGGATTTGGTTGAAAATTTCACAAAATCAGTTGAAAAGGAAGATGTTTGTGAAGTGTATCAGCTAGGAAAGCAAGCTAGACTACCATTTCCTACTAACAAAGCTTGGAGGGCCTTTGAAAAATTGCAATTGGTCCACACTGATGTGTGTGGTCCTATGAAAACTGAATCCTTGAATGGCAGTAGATACTTCATCCTCTTCATAGATGATTACTGAAGATTCTGTTGGGGCTATTTTCTCAAGTATAAATAAGAAGTGGCATCAGTTTTTTGGAAGTTCAAGGTTGCAGCAGAAACAGAGTCAGGCAGCGAACTCAAGACACTAAGGTTAGACAAAGGGACAGAATACGCCTCAGCAGAGTTTCAAAACTTTTGTGAGGAATCATGCATAAAACACCAGCTCACCAACACCTACACACCTCAACAGAATGGTGGCAGTGAGAGAAAGAATAGAAGTTTGATGGATATGGCCACATGCTTGATGTTTGAAAGGAATTTACCTAAGAATTTTTGGGCTGAGGCAGCTAATACTGCTATATATCTTCAAAACAAGCTACCAACTAAAGCATTGTTTGAAAAACCACTATTTGAAGCTTAGTTCAGGTTCAAGCCATCACTTGCTCACCTGAGGGTCTTTGGATGCATATGTTATGCACATATTCCTACAGTCAAAAGGGACAAGTTAGCCAAGAAGGCTCAGCTTGGCATTTTAGTGGGCTACAAATGTCAAGAAAGGCTATATGGTTCTGAGTCCTACAAGCAACAAAGTCTTTATGAGCAGAGATGTTGTATTTGATGAGAAGTCAAGCTGCAATTGGGATAAAAATAAACTAGAATCTACTGTTGAAGACTTGGTGACAGATCAGACAGAAGCAAATCAAAATGTTCCTGAAATGGATATCAATCATAAGCCAACTAGGGGAACCAGACCTTTAAGTAAAATTTATGAGAGGGCTGATGTGGCTACTGTTGAACCAACAGGTTTTAAAGAAGCTCAAGCTCAAGAAGGCTGGAGAAAAGCCATGCTTGATGAAATGAGCATGATTCACAAAAACTAGACCTGGGAGCTAGTTGCAAGACTAGTTCACAGAAAGATCATAAGGGTGAAGTGGGTGTTTCGAACCAAGCACAATGCTAATGGAACCTTGAATAAGCTGAAGGCAAGGTTAGTTGTGAAGGGATTCAGTCAGAAGTATGGAATTGATTACTTTGAGACATTTGCACCAGTGGCTAAGCTTGATACAATTAGACTACTGGTTGCATTAGCTACTCAAAGGCAGTAGAAAATATATCAACTTGATGTAAAATCTGCCTTTCTCAATGACTTTCTTGATGAGGAGATATATGTTGAATAGCCAAAAAGTTTTAAAGTTTCTAGTAAAGAAGACAATGTTTACAAGCTGAGAAAGGCCTTGTATGGCTTAAAACAGGCACCAAGGGCCTGGTATGATAGAATTGATTCCTATTTGGCAAGCTTGGGGTTCGAGAGAAGCATTAGTGAGCCAACACTATATGTGAAAAGAACGGTGATGAAATACTGCTCATAGTCTCCTTGTATGTGGATGACTTACTGGTAACAAGAGGAAATAAAGCTATGGTGACAGGTTTTAAAGGCAAGATGGGGAGCAAGTTTGAAATGTCAGATTTGGGTGAAATGTCTTACTTCCTTAGCATGGAAGTGTCTCAAACTCAGTAAGTAATTTTTCTGAGTCAAAAGGCATTTGCCTTGAAAATTCTGAACAAATTCTCCATGCAAAATTGCAAGGTAACTAGCACACCAATTGCTATTGGAGAAAAATTGTCAAGCCAATGTGATTTTGAGAAAGTAAGTGAATCAACCTATAGAAGCTTGGTGGGATGTTTGCTCTACTTAATAGCCACATGGCCAAATATAATGTATGCAATTAGTCTCTTATCCAGGTTCATGCATTGCTGCAATGTGAGCTATTCTTAAGCTATAAAGAGAGTCCTCAGTATACATCAAAGGCACTCAAAGCTTTGGGATGATGTTTACCGAGGTTGACAGCATGAAGCTCCTTGGTTTTTCTGACACTGACTGGGCAGGATCGGTAAGTGACATGAAAAGAACCTCAGGGTATCTTTTTACCCTTGGTTCAGCTATTTTCTGTTGGAGCTCAAAGAAACAATCCATTGTAGCTCAATCAACAGTTGAAGCAGAATATGTAGCAATTGTAGGAGCTGTTAACCAAGCAATTTGGTGAAGGAAGATCATGGCTAACTTGAATTTACACCAAAGGGAAGCAACAGAGATCAGATGTGACAACCAATCTGCTATTGCAATTGCAAAGAATCCAGTGTTTCATGGGAAAACAAAACATTTTAAAATCAAGTTTCATTTTATTAGGGAAATGGAACAATCTCAAGAAATTAGACTGATTCATTACAATTAAGAATAACAGCTAGCAGACATCTTGACAAAGCCTCTTTGTGTATCAAGATTCAAAATTTTGAGAGCTAGATTGGGTGTTTGTAGCATGGAAGCCAAGGAGGAGTGTTAGAAGTTGGCTTGTATGCAGCCCTTGGGATCGAGCCATATAGTTAGCAGATGAAGCACATGCAGCTGCCTTTTTGATATTTTGATGATGTCTTGATTTAGTTATAATTGAACTAAGTTTGTAATGAATTTGTTGTAAGTTAGTGCTGATAGATTTGATAAATTAGCATAACCAAGTATGCAAATAATGTTTCATAAGTTTCAAGACAATGTTAGTGGAGTTAGGTGTGTTTAGGTGACTTTTTACTAATTTCCACAAATTAATCACTTGATATATGTAATGTTTTGCTTTTCAGAAATCTAATGAATTAATTTCATCAAATTTTCTTCTTGTTTTCTGCTTCATACTTAGCTATCACTTCGTGTTCTTCAAGCCCGATTTTCTTGTTTGTTCAGCAAGTCAATATTGCTTGAAGCTTAAGACTTTGTTGTAACCAGCTAAACTTTGTGTCTTAACTCCAACAAGTTTGCTAAAAGAATCCGCGTGGAGTTGACTGTGCCATATCTTCACAGTTCCCAAATGGGAGGTATTCAATTTCTCTAACATTTGAAGTGCAACCTGTATAATTTCATGCCAATGAGTACAAAGATTAAAAAGAATTAATTCCCACCATCGATGTAAAAATAAAAGCAAAAAATCAGACTGAAGAAAAATAGGGAATTGCTCATCTTTGCATTAAAGAGAGCTTGTTTACCTAAATGATGATCATTCTCTTTGTTTATTTCTAGAGTTCCAATGACAATTGTGATGTCTGTAATCTGAGGTTTGTGCATAAAATCCTTCAAATTGGGTAATTCTTCGCTAAAAGCTTCAAAGATGGGAACTCGATAAAGCAACTCTCTGACTAGAATCTGACTAAGTTCACAAGATTTCTCATTTTCAAGGAATTTAGTTTGGAGACCAATATCTTGGAAATCTCTTCTTCTTCTTTTTCTCTTTCTTTTACCTTTCTTTTCTTTATGTTTCTTTTTCCTTTTCTTTTACTTCATTTGGAACTATAATCTCCCTTATACATTTTCAGTCAATTATCTCAAAGCTTTGAGTCTCAATAAGCTTCTAGTGATAGAAGGCGAAAAAAAGGGTTTAAGGTTACCACAACCCTCGATTGCCAAGCTTGTCAAATTCTGACCGTAGTAAGATGATTTCAGCATAGACTTTCAATGTAAAGTAGGACAACTGCAGTTTCTCAAGGACAGAAAATGCAACCTACTTAAATAAGCAGCATTGCAATGAAATTTAATCTTTCTTTTAATTTTCTAAAACTATGCTTCTAGAACTTAATGAAGATAAGATATATATGCAATGTAATATAAGTACCTTTCCATCAAAAAAGTATCCAAGACCATGTATTCATCGGTTCCAGTTGATAAATGGAACGGCTCTTCTCTTTGGAACAGAAACTACGAAGCTCTGGTAGAAGCTGTAGTGTTAAGGATCGCAATTGGCCAAACTCAGTTTTATTGGTTGCTATATCAGAATTCTGCTCTCTCTCTCTCTAGTAACAATCTCTTCAATGCTTTTTCATTTTGAAACTTTAATTTCTTGAAGTTGGACAAGCATTTTTATCATAGAGAATGGAAGAAGATTCTTAAGTCAGTCACACCATTCGACACTTATGATTTTCAATCTCTTGAAACATTCTTCTTCAAGTTTGCCTTGACAAATCTTCTCCAAATTAATTAGATTCTAAAGAACCAATTATTCGAGAATAGGAAAGGCTTTACGTGATGCCACCTCCATAGAGTAAAAAATGAACTGTAATTCTGAACCATTTTGTATGTAGAGATTCTTGAGTTGTGGAAAACCAGTGCCATCCAACTCATGCAACAAGTTCTTGATGCCTTGCATTTCATCTAGATATAGATCTTCAGTTTTCTACAACAACAGTTTAACTCTATGATCCAAGTGAATTCCCGTAATAAGCTGGAGTTTCAGTGTCCTCTCCTTTTCATACTTTCTAGACCAGTCTCAGACCTCCCCGATAAGAATCTTGTATCGATTCAGTTTTTCAGAGAATAGTTCTACTGGCATAAGTTGAGCAGAATGAATATGGACATCCAAAGAAATTTGACCAGACAAAGGCTTCAATTCATGATGTGTCTTCACGTTATTAACTAAATATACGACTAATGCAAGTGCACCTATCGAAATAGTATAGTTACGGTGAGTCGAGATATCGTATTCACGAGGACTAAAAATATTAGTCTCGGAAATATTAAGCAAATTAAACATGAATTAAATATGAATTAGTTCATAATCCTAAATTAAGCACATTAAACATGAATTAATATCCGAAAATATTAAAACAAGAAATAAACACACATAATTGAGAATAAAAATCAAGTATTTATCGCGTAAAACAGAAATTAAATAATATAATTTATCATAGGTTTCATCTTCCCTAGGTATCTAGGGAATTAGTTAATAATCTTGAATGAAAATATCTCAAAGTAAGAAAAACCACAAGAAACAAAGAAACTCATAAAAACTTCAAAAGAAATTAAAAGCAGGTCTTCGATCTTGATGGAAATCTGCTTCCGAGTTGGCTCCAATGGTGTTCTTCAAGTTGTTTCTTCGATCTTCTCTAATGGCTCCTATATCTCTTATTCTATTTGGTAATTATAGACTTTAGAATGCTCAAAAAGCCTAAAAATTGTGTTTTTCCATGTGTTTGGGAAGCAGCTTAAGAAACCGACACGGGCTAGCACATGGGCATGTGTCTAGCCCATATGGCTCCTAAAATTTTCTCTTTTTCTCTGCCTTTCGCTCCTTTTTTCTCCTAAATGCTCACCTAAGTATAAGAACATGAATTAAGAGGATTAGGAGCATCAAATTCACCAATTTGCATAAATAATCATCCAAAAACGCATTAATAATGGGATTAAAATATGTTAGTTTTATCATTTATAAATGTCCCCACATTTAAGTGTTTTCTTGTTCTCAACCAAAATCCTCAACTCACATTAAAATTAATCTTTCTCAACATATAATTCTCATAAATAATGTAATAATTCGCAAATAATCATGTATTGACAATTCAACTAAAAGGGCACTTAAAGATTCAAACAATCCAAGTCGAAATTTTTAATGCACGAAAACATAGGTATCTCCCCTTATCTATGTAATTAGCTTTAATTCAAAATCGACAAGAATTGATATCCCCACTAAAGATCCACTCAAATCACTCAAAATGTTTAAGGTTCAAGAATAAGCACTCAATAGTTGAACAAGAAATGTCATTACCATAAGCTTGCTTGAAAATCAAATCTCCACCACTATAAACTAATATGACACACTAATCAAAAGTTCTTTAAGAGGTTGTAATGGGGCTTAGGTTAAGGGTGTAGGGAAAGGCCAGAAAAGTTTGTTATAATCGAGATCAAGTTGATAAATTATCAAACTAGAAAAAAAATAAATGTTGAATTAAAAACAAGTTCATCAATCAAGAATATTCAAAAACAAAAACGAGCTTCTTCTCAAAAAATAAATTTAATTGTTCAAGCTCAATCAACAAATAACTAATTAATAAACAATATTATTTTCAACTTTTTTTTTAAGAACAATAAGAAATAATTCAGCAAATCAAATAGAAGAACATAGCTGGGCAACTAACCAAATCAAATCTCAACAAAAAGAGAAGTTAATAAAAAGGGAAAAAGTCACAACGAACGAAAAAATGGGCTATTGGTTAATATTAACGGGTCAATCAAGAAAAAGTGTGTTAGGCTCAACGGGGTTCACTAATGAGTTAATTAAAAAGGTAGACTTTTTATGGGATAAGTGGGTTAAAACCTAAGTGTCTTTATCATCTCAGTATATCAAATCAAATATGTGGTCTCGACATGCATAATTGAAATAAGTTCTAGAATAACAAATCAAGTTGACACGTTTATAACCAATAAATAATAGAATGAACACGAAAAATGTATGCTCTGAAGGCTCAAAATCTCACAAAAAAATTATGGTTTTGATGTCAAACTTGTAAATTTATGACTTCAAGATAATACCTCAATTCAGGGAAACAACCTAAAATTTTTAATTCTGAAAAATAACTTATCATACTTGATTCTTTCATGTCTTAAAGTTTAAATCAACCAATACACAAATATCTACAAATTAATCCAAAACAAATCGAAAAAAATCTCAAATCAATAAAAATTCATTCTAATTCAAGTATGAGAAATTTACTTAAATACAAGAAATAATTCAAGGATTTTCTAATAATTATATAAATAGCCTCCCCACACTTAAGATGTGCATTGTCCTCAATGTACAAACAGATATAAGCACAGTATAAGCAGAATATCATGAGGAAGAAAACTAAAACTGCCTTGAATATTGGATGAAATCACTAGAATGGTGAAAATTGGTATTGTAGGCAAATCTAAATGTAATGCATGATTCTGAACAAACTAATAAGAAAATAAACACGAATAATAAATAATATTAAGAGGTTACAAACTTGATCAGAAACAACCATAAAAATAAAAAACATAGTTCAAAAGATAATAAACGAAATAAGTCTAAGAAAATAAAAATAAAACAACTAAAAGCAAAAATAAAATAAGAATTAAGTCAATGGACTTCATCGTCGGAGGCATCGTGATCGTGAGGCGCCGGCGCTGAAGAAGATATATGGAGGTGCTGACAGATCTACTGTAAAGTCGCATCAATACTGTCAAATCGCTCAAAACAGTTTCGTTCGAAATGAGTGAACCACTCAGAGAGATCCGCTAAAGTGCCAGCGGAAGTAGCAGGACGGTGACTCTAAGATGGAGGATAAGGTGGATCCTCGTGGTGGAAAGGGACATCATTAGTGAAGTCCTCATGCTCATCTTGAGGGTCAAAATGAGATAATCGGTATTGAGGAGGATCCACTCCACGAAGTCACTCGATCATCCTCATGTGACTCATACTCGATAACCCCTGCGGGGTCATCTACCTAACAAGGGTAAAAGAGGAGGACTACTCCAAAGTGTCGAGGATGTCAAAATGTCGTGTGAGGTGAGTCATGTAAAGGCCTAAGCAAATAGGGCCCTTCCTACTGCGCTCTGTCTACTGGTAGACAGCTAGGGCGGTGAAATAAGAAAGATCAAATGTGTGCCCCATGGCTATGCTCTATAGAAAATAAGCGTTGGTTGTACCAACAATGCCAGTGCTCTCCCTCCGACTGGTCAAAGTGTGAGCCAAGATGGCATGAATATAACGTAAGGCCGGAGGTAGAGAAGTTACCTTCGATCGAATCGTATCATAAGGTATCGTACTCGCAATGAGGTCTACCTAACATAGAGAAGGCGAGTAGTTGATATGCCGGTATAAAGTGAGAAAGCTCTCGGCACTCATAAACTCGTCAATGTAGAGTCCTAATGCAACTCCGAACACCAGAACGCTTATATGACGTGTCATGCCACTGAGTCTAAAGGTAATAGTGCCCGGCTCATTGTGAGTAAACATCGTGAGTAAACATCGAGTAGGTGGGCTCAATGATGGAGAAAAATCGGTCCCAATGAGCTGTGGCAATGATGGAGCGCACTCTATCAACTAACTAGACCTGCTCTAAAGCGGCTCAATTAACACAACGATCTAATCCCAGTGGCCTCTATGAAAGATGCTGATAGAGGTCCTCTTGAGGACTCTGTGAAAAGCGAAGGTACAGATGGTGGGAATCAACGAAAGCGTCCGATGATAATGTCGCACCCAGAGTTTTCCGCTTTTTCGAAGCAGGGACTGGAAGTTTAGATTTGCCACGTGTGTTGGTCATTATGCCCCTGAAATAAAGGATAAAAGTAAAAAAATCAGATAACTGGAAAAATCAACATAAACAACATATCAAAGCAAACAACTATTCTAGGCCAATAGACGGCACGATAGAGACCGAATCGAAGTGAAAACCTAAACCACAATACTAAACAACTAACCCAAAAAAAAAAAATCACCAACACTCAGTATGATAAAAACAATAATAATATAATAATAAAGATAAAGTGAAATAAAAACAATCAAGGCCTATTAATAAAATAACTAACAATAGTGAAACATTAAAAAAAAAAACAAAACAAAACCAATAACAGTAATGATACGAAATATATATATATATATATATATAAGAAGAAGAAGAAGAAGAAAAATAAAAATTAATGTATGAAATCGGAAAAATAAAAATAAGAATGTAAACAATAATCATAAAACAACTAAAGATAAAATCAATAAAAACCTAAATATAATAATAAAAATGATAATAAAAAATAACAAAATAAGTAAATAAATAATAAGGTAAAAGAAGGGACCAATCAGATTAAGGTTATAGGATGGTGGCGGTAATGGGCGGCGATTTTATCCTCTTTCTCCCATGCGCTTGAAAAACCGAAAAACTAACCAAAACCCAAACTATAAAAAAGAAATGTAACACTTTTTTTTTTTAAATCTCCCTAATGAAATAGAAAATATGTAATAAAATTCAAAATTTTCAATGAAATTAATTATATAAACTAACTTTTTTTGCCCATTTCCACTCAGTATATCTTCAACATAACTTTACTTTTATCTGATTAGAAATTAATGTTAATTTACTAAACTAGAAAAATTAAAGCATACCCAATTTTGACCTAACTCGATATTTCACAATTTTTATTTTTCTCAAACATTTTTATCAAAATAGAATAATAATTTCCAATATTTTATTATTTTTATATAATAATACTATTAGCTATTTTTATACAATGTTGTATTGGGGGTACTCGTATTCATAGAAACTTTCATTTTTGTGTCTATTCTGATTGAAGATTCAATTTATGCATGGTGAAAAGGGGCATTGGAATGGTCTTAATTCCTAAATATTTAGATGATAAACAAAAAGAAAAAGTATGAATTAAACGAACAACCCAAAATTTATTTATTTCAACTACATTAAATGATCTCTCAAATTGATCAAGACTCCATTTTATTGTCACTTCTTATTACTTTATTGAATTTGCTTTACTAGGAAAATCATGAAACTTTGGTTTTCATCGATTGTTAAAAAATATTTTTCAAATAATGTATGGGGATTTACGCAATGAGACAACATGGTTTACAAATATGACTTTCAAAGACGAAAACGAATATAAAAGAAATGGAACATATCATTCTTAGAAATATGCTCTTGTCTGACATTCAAACTCAAAGTTGGAGTAACATAGTTAGGAAGTGAGATAACAACTTTAGATCAATGAAAATGACTGCAACTGAGCAGCAGCAGCATACTCTAGTAGACAGCATTTGAACTCGCAATGAAAGGGGCATCTTCCATAACTCTTTATAAAGTGACTGCGCCAAAATGATAAGTGAAATAATCAATTTCTGCCATTAAACTACATTTTATGCTTAAGCTCAATACTAAAAGTATGATATTTTTAACACTCATACCTTATGGAACACAAAATCATTTCTGTGATTCTTTGAAACTCTTACTATTCTAAAGCAAATATCTCCACTTTTCCTTCAATTTTGGCCTTTCTGTAGTATGTATCCTTGAGCTGAAACTCTTCCATATGAATAGCCTATAAAGTAGAAGGATGTAATAAGTTTAGGAAAATACAGATTTAAGGATCTTTCGATAGCAATGGATTGAGTGATTGTCACCGCATGTAAATTGCTGGCATGTTTATTATTTGCATCCGCCGTAATTTCATCATTTATCTCCTTACATGAAAATGGAAAAAGTATTCCAAAGTTCTGTTTTTTTCCCCTTCAATCAAACACATGTAAGATATAGACTCAAAAAGTTAGTTGACTGGTTGTGCCATATCTTTCTCCAGTTTCCCACACCCGTGATGCTCTATTCCTCTAAGCAAGGTTAGTTTGCTAGAGAAAAACAAGTAGTACAACAAGAAAAGGGAATCAAATATTTAAGAAAAATGAACAATAAAAAAGAAATGAAAGAAAGCAATGATACAAGAAAACAAAAATGGGACATTACCTTTCAATGGAAAGAGTAGGAAAGCTAATCTCTGAGTTTTTTCTTTCTATCCTAAGAAAATAATGCCAGTGCCACTAGTGATCATAAGATTGGCCTTTGTCCTCTTAAATAATTTTCGCAACCCTTCACAATGTTCATTCTCAATTAAATACAAGTATGACTCACTAATTCAATTGTGACAAAAGTAGCATTTGAGGGAACTTATCAGTTTACACGCTAGAATATCATACATATTTACCAGTTACAAGTGTTTAACGAGGGAAAGAAGTAAACTCTAACGCTACATATCTAATTATATTAACCTCAAAACTGTTAACAAGCGGCTTCCGATGTCAAAGTGGAGAATGCCCTTATCTTTGGACACAAGTCTCATGAATATTTCTTCCAAGGAAGGAAATATTGCTGAGGTATAATTCTCTGAGCAGAGCCTTGAAAGTCTACCAAGTTCTAAAGACTTGAGTTGGGAGAAAACGACGCTATCCATGACTTCATCAGTGTAGAAAAGCTATAATTTCTTCTAAAATTTTGCAATCAGTAACACTCATTCTTGTGAGATACACCATGCTTTTAGCTATTGTGAATGTTACTAAATTTCTGAATCCATAGCATTTTGATGCCTCTAGAGTTGTCAAATGTTTGAATGACACAAAAGATGGCACTAAATTCTTTAATTTGCCGCATCCCAACACTTGTAGAAAACTTCTGCAAGTGATAGTTTGCTCTTCTAGATATGTGTCAACTCAGGAAGATAATACAACCTTAACTCCTTCAACCAAGCGAGTGCTCCTGCACGTTCGTTTTCATCTCTTACTCCTTCACATGGAAATAATTCATTGAAGGTGGCCCTTTGCCAAAAGAAAGGTATTCAAGATTTGGTAATGACTAAATGAAACAATCTGAGATAGTAGTTCATGTTTCGGGACAATCAAACTTTCTTAGTTTGGGACAATATTGTTTCAGGTCTGCTCCATGTCCATGCCATACCTTCATATTGCCATTCCGAACCAAAACCAATTCTTCTAAATTGGGGAATGTTTCCTGAGAAATTAAGAACCATATATATGTTAAATAAAAGCAAATCTTCTAAAGTGATTGATAAAATATGCAAATCTGTTTAGATTGACTTTTTATTCAGTTTCTTTTATGAGATCTTACCTTAGTGACCCAAAATAGGGGTTGTCGAACAGAGATAACGGAGTGGTTCTCTCCTTGTGTTTCTCTAAAGTTGATATACTCCCCAGCAAATGTCTCCAACTTGCTGCATTCACACACCTCCAATTGTTTTAACAATGGCCAATCTGTAGTATGCACCTTGGAGTACAAACCCTTCAATTTGGGTAGCTTATGAAGTATCAGCTGTCTTATTTTAGGAAACAGAAACTTGGTAGTTGATTTGAGCTCAATCAATTCATTTGAGTTGAGTCCACGATCGTCAGCGAGTCCAATTATTTCTTCTACTGACTCACATTCCGATATTTCCAGACCTTCTAGTTTTTCAAGTCTTTCCACCATATCAAATGGTAAAACATTCAAAAGTTTGTCACACTGCTCCACCTCAAGAAAGGTTAATTCATGAAATGAATCCTTAGTGAGTTTATCATGCCATATCTTTCTACACTTTCCCATGCCTACAATTCTCAAACAGCACAAGCTAGGAAACGCAACCTGCGAGAATTATTTAAGTTGTTAATGAGGAAAACAAGTTAGAATTCTACATAGATATGAAAAGTAAAATTACTACAAAAAACAAAAGAAGAATATCACCTTTTGGTTGAAGAGAGTATTGGTCTCTGAGTTTTCTTGATGGCAGAATGTCCTTAGTTTTGGAAGCCTACAGAGCTTCAGGAAATATAGCTTAGTGAACAAGTAAATCTGAGGTATCCCATCTTCTGCTGCGGCTGCTAATCCATCTGTAAAGATTATTTCTTCCATGTTCTCGCAATTGTGAAGACTAAGTAGATAGAGCCGCTCAAAATTTTTGACTAAAAAGGATGGGAATAGATATTCCAAATTGTGGCAACGCTTCACAGATAAGCATTGTAAGTTAAGAACATTAGAGGATATAGCCCTGTCTGGTTTATCAGGCCATAATTTTTTGATGTTAGTTGATGATAGCTTCAAGTACTTCAAGTGGGCACACAAAACCTGCAGACAAAATCCTCATTGCATGAATTATGCATGCTTGTGATGATAAATACATACACTCATTGATTAATGCTAAAGCATTTGTTATTAAAACGAAACAAAACAATTTGAATTATCATTAAAAACAATTATTTCATTAATGGTCAGACTTCTTTTTTCTATATTTTCTCAAAATAAGGAATTAATTTTATTACATTTGAATTATCATTAAAAACTATTATTTATTACATTTTGGCATTGTCATAACACACACTACTAGTTATAACATTGAATTTGAACAATCTTTAACATAAGACATTTTTAGTTTCTATCCGTAGAAAATATGTACCCTGGTTTCTTATTCTATTATTTAATTTAAGTTTTCACCCAAATAAATTAAAAAGTTAAAACACTAAACAAAAGAGAAGAGACTAACCTTATGATTGAAAAAGGGTGTCCTTTCTCTGCCAACCATCTCTATATCCTCTTGCTCACTTGTAGATGCCATTGCATACATCTTTGGGCAATCATCTACTGCGATTTTATATAAAGATGGACATTCCAGGGTAATACTTCCCATACAAAAACTTGTCAACCTTGAACATGACTCAAGTCTTATCTCCTGAAGCCTGGGTAACAAGAGTATATCCATTTCTGTTTCCTCTGCTCCTTTGATAATCTGATCCATCATAGGGCATTGTTTCACTTTTATGTCTTCTAGTTGCACAAGATCTAAAGCCATGGATACGCTAAATATGTATGTCATGGTATTACACTCATAAACTTCTAAAACCTTAAGTTTCTTGAAATCTAAACTTCCATGAACGTTCTCCTTCCATATTTCAATTGACCTGGAAAATTCAGAGAGGACTAAATACTCGATATCTTGGAACCCAGCCTACAAAATCCAACAAAGAAACAAGGATTAAAGTTCATAAAGATTATAACGAAGCCAACCCAAACCATATGAAAGAAAGAATGATATTATGGAATATACAATAGTACCTTTATTGAATACATTTCTTGGATGGTGTTGTTAAGGTCACTACACCAATGTCCATTATCTTTTCCACATACTACTTTTTGTAATAATGGTGGATTAGTTAAAACTCCCTTACAAAATATCTCCAAGTCAGGGCAACCACTCACAATTAATTCCTCTAAACATGGGAATCTAAATGTGTGGCTGCCAGAACAAAAGCTCTTAAGTCGCGGTAGATTCACAAGTTCCAAACTTTTCAACCTGCTGAAAATAATGTCACAAGTTGCTTCACCTCCCTCAGTTGCAACTATTTCCCTCATTGAAATGCAGTCTCTTACCCTCAACTTCTTAAGTTGGGCCATACCTTGGACTGCTAAACATGTATCCAAGTATTTCATTGCTTCGCAATTCCACATATCCAATGTGGTGAGATTTTGAAATGATGCCGAGGATGATCCTAAGCAGATCAAATTGTCACAATCGTGAACTTCAAGAGTCTCAAGTTTGGGTAGAATATAGTCCACTTGTACATCTTGCTTCCATAAATAATTTTTTAGATTATTAAGAGCTACCAATTTTAAGTTTCTAATTGTTGACAAACGCCCAGCATACATCTCCTCATTACCGATATCTCTTTCAGAACAGAATAGCTCTTTTATTTCACAATAAGTGATAATAAGGCTTTCAAGAGTGGAGAATCTCTCAAGGAAAGAAATTCGGAAATCAATTGATTTAGCAGCGTGGCCATGCACTTCAAAAACTTTTATTTCATGAAAAGGGCTGCTTGAAAATTGACCATCACTTATCATTGCAATGTAATCACTATCTAATGTCAAATGTTGTAGTCTAGGGATGACCTGAAAACCAATCAGAAAGCAATTTTGGAGTCAATATGTTCATCTTCGAACTAAGAATAGCAACTGTTACATAAATGAAACATCATATATTTTCAAAAACTTCTTACTACTCTCTTCATCAGTAAATTAATTTTTCTAAATAATATTTCAACCTTATTTATCATAAATTTTTGTGTTAATCAATAAATAAAAAAAACCAATAATAATAGTAAATTAATTTGATGGTTTAGAGTTTAATCTAAGATTTTAGATTTTAGAGTTCATTGTTGGATTTATGGTTTATGGTTTAGGTTCATGATTTAGAATTTAAGAGAATTTCCTTTGTTTGTTAATTAGAGTAAAAAAAAGTTAGTTTTTAGAGTTCATACCTTTTCAACCAAGAAAAGTGGTGGATGGATTGGGGAGTCAAGTTGTCCATCGTTAGTGTTCAGATGTGTACCCAATATCTTCATTTTCCCACACTCAACTACTTCCAACTTGTTTAACGTTGGCCACTTTGCGGTATGCTTACCCGGGTAGAAACATTTCAATTCTGGTAGCTTCCAAAGCATAAGGTCGTATAGTTGATCAAACTCGAAATTGACAACTGTTTCTGAATCTGATCCTTCCTCTAATTTGGAAACAATCTCCTCCACTCCACAATGAGATATTGCAAGATAACCAAGTTTTGGTAGGTCTTTGGCTATTGAGGCTGGAAATACATTCTTCAAACTTTGACAGTCACAAACAACCATTGCACAGATTTTTTTAAATGAAAAAATTCCTTTGGGATCATTTTTCCAAATATATTTCAACTTTGGTAATTCTCCAATATGCAATTCTCTTAGTTGAGCGGTTGCAGGTAAAGCGGTTTCGTTTTCTTCATGCATGATTTCAAATACTTGTTGTAAGGAACCACAATTATGTACGAATACACGGTGCAACCTTTGAAATGTTATCAGCATATTAGATGGAAAAATGGTTAACAACTCATCACATCCTTCAACAACCAATACTTGTAGTTTGGGAAATGAATTTGGTGGAAGTGGGTTCCGCCATATCATCTTCATCTTTCTCAAGAAGGAAATAATCACTTTCTCCAAATTGGGAAATGCAACCTGCACTCATGTCAATATAATGAAATTAGAAAATAAATAAATTTCTAAAAATCTGAGAGGAAAAAAATAAAAGAAATGCTCGTTTTTTATTCTAATGCATACAAACAAATTATTCTAAATTGAAATAATAAATAAGAGAAATGTTTGTTAGTCTTAAAATATGTATTTTCAAAAAGTCATTTTCAACTGTACCAAAAAATGACTAAAATGAAATTTACTTTTTTCTTTCAATTTTTTCATCTATCTTATCGACCACATTATAGGAACCAAAAATAAATGTTTCTTTAATTTTTCATCTCTTCAATTTTCTTTCCATTATAACATTAAAGCCAAAGCCAACAAGGAGAAAATGAGTAAACGTAAAATTTAAGAATTAACCCACCTTATTGTCAAACAGATCACCTTGACTAGAGATTTGTTGCTTCCCTTCCATTGTATATCTACATATGAAGCTCTCCAAGTTTGGACAGTTGTATATCGTCATTGAATTCATAAATGGAAATTCAATAACTTCATTTTGAGAATTGAAGCAAAATCCACGCAAATGCTGAAGATCCTTTAGCTCCAAGGACTTTAACTGAGGAAATAATCTTAAAGTCATGGTAACCTGAGCTTCTTCTTCTATATCCTCCGAAAAAATTATCTCCTCTAAGCAGTTGCACTTAGTTATCTCAAAATATTTGAGATGAACTAGATATTTAGCCATAGAAAATGATAACAGGTATTTTATGTTTCCACAACCCTCGATTTTCAATGTGGTTAACTTCTCATGAGTGTAAAAAGATACATTTGACAACTGGTTCTGCCATACCCTTGTAACATTAAGCGATGATAACTGCAATTTCTCCAAGGAAGGGAACGATATCTACAACCATACACATAGTTAATTCTACTTTCATATCAATATTAATATATATATATATATATATATATATTTCTATTTTTGCAATTACCAAATAATAAAGTCTGCCGATCAAAAAAAAGTGTCATATAATAGAAATTTTCTAGTAAATATCAAATATGTTGAGAGTACTGGGGACAGAAGAACCCATCATATGATCAGATAAAGGGAAAAAAAATCCCACATAACTAAGCAACAACGCAAGAGCAATACGGCATGATTCAGAAAAAGGAAAGAAAGCCTTGAAAGATATTGAATTATAGATACCTTTTCTCCGAAAAGTGGCAATTCACGTTGAGGCAATGAGGTAGCATCGATTTTGTCTTGAGAGCAAAAGCTAACAAGTTGAGGAAGACCCTGCAATGTCAAGGACTGCAATCCCAGAAATTCATTTCTATCATTAGTGATAGATTCAATATCCAAACCATTTTGGACATGCAGATTCTGCAAATGTGGTAGCCTTTCCTCATCTGTTAACTCCTTCAGTGCAATCTTCACACCTTTCAATTCATCCAATTCTAAATATTGAGTTCTCTTTACCAACTTCTTAATTCCATGATCCAAATCATCAATGCTTCTGTTTAGCCTGAGTTTTAAGGTTCTTGAATATTGATAGTTGCGAAACCGCTCCCATTCCTTTCCTATGAAAATCTTGTATCTTTCCAACTTTTGCAACTTTTGAAAGAAGTCCTCTGGGGCAGCCTTGGCGTCCGGAATTTGAACTTCTAAAGTGGACAAATGAGACAGTGTGTTCAGTTCAGCCAGACTAGCATTGGGTTGTCCCCATTGAATAGAAGTGCCACCCATATATAATTCTTCTAATTTTGACAAACTTGGCAACACGTCAGCTGAAATTATTTTGAGTTTAGTACAACCACTTACATCTAACAACTTTAGCTTCAACAACTGCCCAGTTTCCTTGGGTACAATTTTGATATCAGATCCAGCAAGGCTAAGTACATTTAAGTTCTTGAGAGCTCCAATAATGGTTAGGTTATCTCCCAAATTGCAGCAATCTAGGCACAATGTACTAAGGCTAGTTAGGAGACCAATTGATGAAGGTAAAGAAGAAAAATGCATGCGAGTCAAATCTAAGACTTGAAGATTTTTTGCTTCCTTGAAGAAGTTACCCGGCAACGTCAAGGAGAGATCCTTGCTTAATAAAAAGAAAAGAAAAAGCTGTGGACAATTCAACTGATCAGGAAGCTTGTTGATACTAGGATGCTGCAAAATAATCTTGTTGCACTCTTTCATTGACTCTCCATTTGGCCAATCTGTTACAGCATCCTCATCCTCATCATTATCCTCCTCTGATAAAGCAAGCACTTGATTGCCCTTTGAAGCGATTGATTTGGCCACAATATAAGTAAGATCATGCACATCAAAGTACTCCTCATTGGTACTTTTACTATCAAGCAACAGACAAGATTCTTTGAGGGTACTCAGCATTTTTAACAGCCTATCTCGTGCTGCTTTCATGGTGTTGACTCCTTTAATTAGACCCAAACCATGAGCATATCTCAACAAGTTGTCAATCCTAGTGTCACGACGCAGTAAACTGCAAAGCAGGAAAATCTGCTTGAGGTCTTCACTCGATAAATGATTGATACTCAACTCAATAGCCGAATGTACCTCAGCAGATATCTCATTCGAGCTTTTTTCCAAGTAAGGCCTCTGTAGTTGTTGTAAAGCATCCCTCCAAACAAATAAACTTTTATTTCGCAACGCCCTTGCAACTGTTGCAAGGGCGAGTGGTAATCTTGCACATTTCTCAGCTACCTTAATTGCTGTAGATCGCAGCTCCTCATCACTTTCAAAACTGTCCCCGGCCATCTTCGTAAAGAACTCCCAAGCTTCTTCGTCATCTAAATCACCAATTGCAAAGGTCTTTGTAGCATCCATCCCATTGCTTAGAACATTTTGATCTCTTGAGGTCAGCAGTATTTTGAATCCTTTGTGTCGACTTCCAAATGGAATTCCGACTTCCTCTAGATCCAGTTTCTTCCAAAGATCATCCAAAATAATAAGAACATTTTTTTCCTTCCTTAACCTTTCACACAATCTACGGGCTCTTACAACCGGACTGTTTTCTTCAAGCCTCAAACCCAATGAGTATGCTATTTGGTCTTGGATTTCCTTAATGTCAGGAATTCGAGATACAATTGCCCTGACTACTGAATCGAATAACTTAACCTCATGGAGTTGTCTCTCAACTTCTTTGACCAGCGATGTTTTGCCCACACCAGCCATCCCGTACACTCCAATCATGCCTGTTGTTGCATCTTTCAGTGACTCCATGATATCATCGAAAACCTCCTCTCTTGATTTAAATGCCTCAAAGTCTGGATGGACTATGGGTTCGGGAACATCAGGGTATCCCACGCGCTCAAATTGGCAATCTTTGATAAGCTCATCAAAAGTGGCAGCAGCTTCTTCTGCTTTCCTGCTAAGCTGGTTGCGAGACTTGATGTTGGGACACAAGCCAAAGAAGCACTTGGTCTTCGCTTTGACTTCAAGATCCTTCACTTTCTTCTCCTTTTCAGTGATAACCTCATCCACTCTGTGGCGCCAATCCGGGACATCAGCTTTAATCTTCTCCCCGTTCCTTTCTGCAACATCAACATCTTGCTGCACACTTGTTCTTTTTGCAATCAACGTCCTATGTTTCTGCTCGAGCTTGTCGACAATTTTCTGGTAGAAGATTACATATCTAATATGACGTTTAACTTGGTGGAAGATACCTTTGGCAGCCTCGGAAGAGACATTCGCAGCAGCACCAGTACCAATTGCATCCATTTTTTTTTCTTTTTTTGCTTTGGGGTTACAAATGACAGACAGAGAGAGTAAAAAAGAGGCAAGAAAGAAATTAGTAAAAGGAAAGAAGCAAGCAAGAAGAAATCAAAAATGGTGTGAAGAAGCCATTAGCGGATATGAATTAGAAATTCTGAAAGGCATGGAATTGGCTATGGACTGTTGCCTTCGACTCTGTTAGACTTCAGATTAGAAATCAAAGAACCAGCAAAAGAAAACAGAGAATGAATGTGAACGGTTGCGGGTATCTTCAGTGGAAATTAAGCGATTGTCACTCACCTTTTCTTAAAATTACATTTCAGTGATTTAACTTTTTTAAAATTATATAATTATTTATCAAAATATTATATTTTTATTACTTATCTATTAACTTCTATGAAGAGGGTGAGTGACCTGACACAATAATTTAGCCTTTAAATTATAATTAAAATATTAATTTGATAATTATAAAAAACATTTAATAATAATTCTAAATCTTTTAAAGGGTAATCTATTTAGATAATCACCCAAGTTTTGTTGTGCTCCTATTTTGATCACCGATTTCTTTTATTGTTGTTAATTTAGCTACTTCCATTAGAATAATTGTTATTTTTAATCATTCCACCATTAAAATTCTTTGGTCATTGAATAAAATGCTAACGTGTTAGTCTTTTGATTAATATAATAATAAATTTAGCCATTAACACTTTACATATTTTGTCAAGTTGCTCTTAATTCTAGAAAAATTAACAAAATTAACCCTCAATGTTTGCATATTTTTTCAATTTAGTCCAAATTTAAAAATTTTAAGAACTTGAAATATATATAATTTATTATAAAAGGACATAAAAATATAAAATTACATAAAGGATTAATTGCTATTTGGTTCTAATTCTAAAATTCAAGAAATTTAACCCTTAATATTTACGCATTTTTCAATTTAATCTAAGTTCTAAAAATTTATAAATAATATATTCAAAAATATAAAACATTCCAAAAAAAAAAATTAAACAATCAAAACCCAAACTCAAAATAAGTAGAATTTTCTTAGTTATAATTCAAAATCATTAAAAAAATCCACAAAATACTCCTACTTTTGATATATGGAACCCGATTAAAAAATTTACAAGAAAACAAGTTTAATTTTTTATCCTATTACTAGATTTTTTTGGTCAAGCAAACAAAAGAGATCAAACTTTGTAAAACAACAATCATCCCCTCATCTCCTTCCCCAATCATCTTCAAGTTTTTCATTATTCTTATACTCTCACCCAAACCTCACAATCTCAAATACCATACTAAATCGATACCCAACTTTACTAGACACAAACTACATCAACACTTCATGATCGAGCACTCACCGCTAAACCCACAGCGAAAGTTTTTTTTTTTTTTTTTTTTACAAACATACCCAAATTTTGTTTCGCATTTTCTTAAACATCTAAATCCCTCAAAGCCCTGCATTTTGCCATTGAAATGGAGCCAAAGATGTTTCTATAATTAAAGGCTTTTTTATTTGAATCCCTCAACCAACTATTTGATCATGGTTCTAGTAGAATTTGGTAGTGATTGATTCAAAAAAGTAATTCAAAAGACTCATTTATTGGGTGAGGTTTAAAGAAAAAAAAAGAAATATTTATTCAAAAAATTCAAGGAAAATTGAGGGTTAAATTTTGTTGAATCCCTAAAAAAATTGGTAAAATTAAAGAAATATTTATTTGAATCCCTCAACCAAATTCATGTTTAATCCTTTATGTAATTTTATCTATATTTTTAGTAATTTATATTTTTATGTCATTTTACAATAAATTTTATATATTTTCAAGTTTTAAAAACTATAATTTTTTTGAATTTGGACTAAATTGCTAAAATAAGCAAATATTGAGGATTAAATTTGTTGAATTTTTAGAATTAGGAACAAATAAACAAAATGTGTAAAGTGTTAAGGGTTAAATTTTTTTTATACCAATTAAAAGACGATCATGTCAACATTTTGTTTAGTGACCAAGACATTTTAATAGAGTGACTAAAAATAACAATTAATCTAACGGGTGTCTAAATTAACAAAAAAAAAAATTGGTGACCAAAATAGGAATGCGCCAAAACTTGGATGACTATCTAAGTAAATTTTTTAAAATTATTCTTAAGAAAAAAAAAATTAAAATTGTCAAATTGATATTTTAATTATAGTTCATGGGCTAAATTGATTATTAACCTTTAAATTAATGTACCACATCACCTACTTAACAGAAGTTAACGGATGAGTGACAAAAATATAATATTCCGATACCTTTAATGGTAATTATATAACTTTCGAAAGTTGAATGACTGAAATATAATTTTAATCAAAGTTTAGGAACAATCGGTATAGTTTATCCTATTTTATACACTTTTGAAGCTTAAGTAATTTCTTCTTAATATTATTTTAGTTCTAATTAGTTATGATTAATTAAATAAAATTAAAGTAAAAAATTAAATAAAACTAAACATAAATTTTTCAATAATAGATCTTTCACAACGAGATCTATCTTATACAGTAACGGTATGTAAGGATGAGGATTATTATGATAATATTTTTTTATACTTTTGAAAATTTTTAAATAAAAGAATTTATAAATTCAATAATTAAATACATGTTGAATAATATTATAATACAAGTCTATTATTAAATAATTTTTTTAAAAAAATTAACATATAAAATTTTTTTATCCGTGGGCAATTTAGGGAAATTTGAGTAGAAGTAGTAATATTTTTTATCAAGGATAGTGTAAATATCTTTTTGAAGTTTCAACCTTATTTTGTTTTCAGCTTGTTCAATACTTGAGAAGGTTGGCCACTTGTTCAATAATTGATTTCGTATTGTTTCGGTTCTACAAAATAGTTTATATTTTGTTTTGCTCAAAATTCTAATGTGTTTCAACTCATTTTTGGTTAATATCAATTTGTATCGTATCGGTGTATTTAAATTAAATTAAAACATAAAATATATTTTCAGTCTTTATACATTTAGTGTATTTAGAATTTAATATCCCTATTTTTTAAAAAAAAATTTAATCTATCTACTTTTTGAAATTAAAAATGTAGATTTAATTATTACCACTATTAAAATTCTTCTATAAAAATATACAATGACATTTAAAAATTTAAAAAGTTCACTTGATAACCATACAATAAGAAAAATAATGTCATAAATACCGATTGGGATTTTTCTTAAAACTGTACATTTGAATTTGTTATGGTAAAAAAAAAAAAATCCCATTTGAATGGTATTTTTAACAAAAATTGACATCAAAATTTCGATAAAAATTGTTAACAATTTAACTTAGACTAATAACATAATAACATAAAGAAATCAAATTATGTTAAAAACTAAAATATATATATAACAACTCACATTTGACCCAATCATCAAATCAAAGGCCATTTTACCAATAAAAGCCCATTTCCTATTTTATATATGGAAATGGGCCACTTTTTTTTATTATTTATTGGAATGGGCCGAAAACACTAAAACGCATCCACGTAGGAGCTTTTTAAGGGGAAATTCTAGAAAAACACGTCTCTGAGGGAGCGTTTTGCCATGTCAACACAAAACGCGCTGACTTGGCTAAACCTTAAATCCTAAATCTCAAAACCTTAAACCCATAAACCTTAGACACTAAACACGCAAATAGCCCTAACCCTAGAAAAACACGGGCTAAAACGCGTCCCTGAGGGAGCGTTTTGCCACGTCAGCAAAGTGCGTCCACGTAAGAGTGTTTTGTGCTGACATGGGAAAACGCTCCCTCAGGGACGCGTTTTTCTGAAATTTCCCCTTAAAACGCTCTTACGTGGACGCGTTTTAGTGTTTTCGGCCCATTCCTGTAAATAATGAAAAAAACGACCCATTTTCAAAAATAAAGTAGGAAATGGGCCTTTATTGGTAAAATGTCCAAATCTAAATATACAACATCATTGAAGGAATTTGAACTAGCTTCTCTTTAAAAGAAACAACACAAATATCAAAGCATTTATCACCTTATACAAACATAAACAATTTATCACATTCGAATTTATGCAAGGTTAAGCGAATTTAAAAACATAAACAATTTAAAACATGTTAAAGAGTTGTATTTTTTCAAAGAAAAATGTTATATTAAAAACTGTAAGTAATCATTGTAAAAGTATATGTATGCACTTTTTTATATTAAAAAATTGTTTTCTATTTGAGAAATTCAGTTACAGTTATTTTTTTAGTGTAAGATATAAACTTTAATATTTTTTTAAATGTTAGTTACTTTATTAACCTTACTAAATTTAAGAAAAAAAAAAGAAATAATGAATAACCAAAATGTCATAAATTTCTATTCATTTGAAATCTTTAAATTAAAATAAGTAAACCAAAGGTATTAGAACGAATTAAGACAAAATAAAGTATATTTCTAATGATTTTTGTTAAAATAAAATGATAAAAATATCTTCAAATAATATAATTATTTTACTTCCGAAGAAATATTTGCATAATTTTTTTAATTGATTTGGTGCCCGATTGACTCGTAACACCCTTAGATTTATCAATAATTTATTATATTATTCATCATATATTACTATTTTATAATTATTTATAAAATTTACTATATATTATGAATATGTCATAAAGATAAAATTATTTATCATTTAGAGATTTTGTAACACCCAAAAATTTTGGTGACATAAATGATATTATTAAGAGAATATAAATAGTAAAATTTTCTTATTTTCATATATTTTTAAACAGAAAAAACAATGATTTTAAGAATTCTTCAAAGAAAAAAAAGAAGCAAAAGGGTTTTGGAAGGCAAACAATAAAGTGTAAAGAAGCTTTAAATGTTTAAGGTTATCTAAATATTCACATGGAAATATTTCATTAATGGAAGCATCAGTCTCAACAATATTTTGAAGATTTAAGAGCTCCAAAACTTTCAGCTTAAAATCCACCCTTCTGGAAGTTGTCCATGCCATATCTCTTTCATGTTGCCATTGCTTTCCAATCTCAGTTCTTATAAACAAGGGAATGTGCCCTGGTCAGTTGACAAATGTGTTAAACAAAAGCAAGGATTAATTTCGATAAATTAAGGAAGTGGAATTGCGGCAATGAGTTTATTGCATATCCAGACACTCTTGAACTCTCCATGTCGCATAACACTAATACAAATCTCATGCTCGGTCTTCCGTTTTAGATGGTAAACATGCATACTATTTGAAATCAGATTAGGATAGCAAGGATGAAATTAGATAAAGGGTATAGAATTGTGCCAACAGTTTATTGCATATCCAGACACTCCTGAAGCTGTCAACATTGCTTAATACTAATACTATTTTCATCCTTGGCCCTTCGTTTTAGTTAGTAATAGAATTCAGATCAGGATAGCTATCGAGAGAATGCTTATGGATTAGATGTGGATGGATTTATGCAGAAAGTAAAACATGCACATCTACTTTTACTAATTACTATGTTAGAATAAGAAATAGAAAATTAATGCATCTTGTGGACATGTTTCACATACCATATTGATCCAAAATAAGGGATGTTGTCCTGGTGTTTCATGGGAGCTTGAATATTCTGAAGCAAATATCTCCACTTTGTCACATCCATAAACATCCAATTTTTTCAATAATGGCCATTCAGTGGTATGCAGCCCAGAGTAGAAACTCTTCAGTTTTGGTAGCATAGTATATGTCATTTGAGGAAATACAACTTGGTGTTTATTTCTGCCTCAGTGGATTTGTGTTCAAATAATTCTTCTAATGAGGCACACTCCATTACTTGCAGATTTTTTAGTCTCGGAAGTCCTCCCAGCATATTAAGTGGGAAAATGTTTGATAGTTTCACACAACTATGCACTTCAAGGTGTTTTAATTTGGAGGAGTTCATCTCAAGTTGGTCATCCCATATCCTTTCCATCTTCCCCATGTCTACAATTGTCGAATCCTTTAACAAAGGTAATGCCACCTACAAAATTCATTTGATTGTGTTAATAACAGAACATGGATGCACTTGCCAAGCATTTTTTATTTTGAAAATTGCATGTAACTATCCGATTTTCAATGGTACCAAAAAATGTGATTTTGAAACTTTATCTTCGTAAACCAAATTCGTAAATATAAAATAAGAATATTATGGAGTTAATATAAAAATATATTGAAGATTAATGGTTGAGAAATTTTGTCAATTAAATAGTTAATTAAGGCTTAGAGATTAAATTATAAAAATTCAATTGCTATTAAATTTTAATTAACAAAAGACTCGAGGACTTGAATAGCAATTAACCAAAATTTCAAAATAGTAATTAAACATGAATTTCTCATAGTTGGTGGATGATGATGACACTATCTACTAAATAGGATTACTAGTTGAAATATATTAATCAAAACATGATTAAGCTAAATAACCTAGATTAATTTAATATAAATGGAAAAAATTGCGGAATTTAATCATTTTTTCCTTCCTTCCACCGTCCACCATAGTTGAAAGCTTGGAAACCTTCAAAAATCTTTCCAAACAATCTACCATTAATTAGGTAATGAAATTAAGTCATTTTCTTGTAATTTTTATAAATTTATGATCATGAGAGTTTGGTTTAGCTAGCTCATGTACCAATTTAATGAATTGTTAACGTTTTAGTCAGTTTCCATTATTGATTAATTGATGAATTAGACTTGAAATTGATAGGTTTAAAACTTAGATTATAAAAAGGACTAAATTGTAAAGTTAGTTTAAGTTTGTTAACTTTGTTACATTAAGAACCAAATTGAATAAATGTAAAACCTGCCATGAAGTTTAATTACAAATAAAAAGTATAAGGTCCCTAATGAAAATATATAAAATCGGATTTTAATCCGAAGCTAGAAATAAAAAATTATGCCTATTTCAAGTTTAGGGACTAAATTGAATAAAATGTAAAATGTGAAAAATCAAAAAATGAATTTATTTAGGATTGTGCACATTGTATAAAAATGTTTGCTATTGATTTGTTAAACAATATATTTATATAGATCAACATTTGGATAAAAGTGGAGCTAATAAGAGAAAAGTAAAAAAATACATATTAGTCCCTAAAAGATTTACTGGTTTTGTATTTTGAAAAGGTAAGTTCATACAGAACTTAGTACATCTTGTATTATATGTATGCTTGTGTTTAAAAGGTAAGTTCGGTTAGTTGACCGGTTGTGCCATATAGACTCACACAGTTAGTTGACCGGTTGTGCCATATCTTTCTCCAGTTTCTCACACCCATGATTCTCTGTTCCTATAAGTAACGTTAGTTTGCTAGAGAAAAACAAGTAGTACAACAAGAATAGGGAATCAGAAACAAAAAAAAAAAAACATGAAAGAAAACAATGATGCAAGAAAACAAAAATGGGATATCACCTTTCAATGGAAAGAGTTGGAAAGCGAATCTCTAAGTTGTTTCTTTCTATCCCAAGACAATAATGTCAGTGCCACTAGTGATCATACTTAAATCATTTTCTCAACCCTTCACAATTGACTTCTTAAACCTTAAGTTTCATGAAATCTAAACTTCCATGAATGTTCTTCCATATTTCAATTGACTTGGAAAATTCAGCCTACAAAATCTGACAAAGAAACAAGGATTAAAATTCATAAAGGTTATAATGAAGCCAACCCAAACCATTTGAAAGAAAGAATGATACTATGGAATAACCTAGAATAACCAAAGGTAAATTAAAGGTGTTAGAATTAAGTGACCCTAATTCTTATTTAAATAAAATACGATGGAAAATAAAATAAAAGTAAAATCCATATAGAACTAGACTTCTTTTATTTTATTTTAGAATAAGGTTTTTTAAACCTTATTAAACTCCATCTATTTTATATTTACTAGGATAAGGTGTTTCAATCCTACTAGAATATGGCTTTACAAGCCTATAAATAGACATAGTCTATTCCTTTTGTATTGATTCAAATTTTCGACATAGTGAATTTTCTTCTCCTCTCTGCCCGTGGTTTTTCCGAAAGGGTTTCCACGTAAAATTTTGTGTTCTTTATTTTTATTTTATTTTATTTTTTTCACAATTGGTATCCGAGCTTCCGGGTTGTTCATCTCGATCACGGTAATGGCGTCTTTGAAATATGAAATTCCGTTGTTGGATCGCAACACCAGATTTGCGTTGTGGCAGATTAAGATGCAAGCAGTTCTTGTGCAGATGGATCTGGAGGATGCCCTGCTAGGGATAGATAAGATGCCTTCGACATTAACAGATGAAGAGAAGAAGCGTAAGGATCGAAAGGCATTAACACAATTGCATCTGCATTTGTCCAATGAAATTTTGCAGGATGTGATGAAAGAGAAGACTGCCACTGCATTATGGAAGAGGCTAGAACAAATATGTATGTCGAAAACTCTAACAAGCAAGTTGCATATGAAGCAGCGTCTTTATGCTCATCGTTTGGAGGAAGGTGCGTCTGTACACGAACACTTAACAAAGATTTAAAGAAATTCTCTCAAACTTGGAGGCCATAGAGGTTGGTATGATAAGGAAGATCTAGGGTTGATTCTACTTTGTTCGTTGCCTCCGTCTTATTCAACCTTTAGAGACACGATTTTATATAGCCGCGAGTCTCTCACGGTTGATGAGGTTTATGATTCTTTAACCTCGTATGATAAGATGAAACATCTTGTGGTTAAACTCGACTCTCGGGGAGAGGGTCTCATTGTTCGTGGGAGACAAGATCGGAATCACGATGATGATCGTGGTAGGACACAGAAAGAAATCATCGTGGTAAATCTAAGGGTAGATCAAGTCTTCAAATAGAGGTAAAACTTGTAACTTCGTAAGAAGAAAGGGCACATTAAATCTGAGTGCTATAAGCTACAAAATAAGATTAAAAGGGAGGGTGCGAATCAAAGGGAAAACAACGAGAAAAATTCAGGTGAAGGCGATGTTGTAGAAGACTACAATGATGGTGAACTTCTAGTCGCTTCACAATGATTCTAAAGTAAGTGAGGAGTGGATACTTGATTCAGCTGCACCTTCCATATGAGTCCCAATCGGGATTGGTTTACAACTTACGAAAAATTAATACGAAGGTGTTGTTTTGATGGGAAATAATGCTTCGTGTAAGATCGCAGGTGTTGGAACAATTAAAGTTAAGATGTTTGATGGAGTTGTCGAGAACACTTAGTGACGCACGGTATGTTCCGAATTGAAAAGAAATTTAATTTCATTGAGTACTCTTGATTCAAAAGGTGCATGAGATACAAAGTGAAAGTGGGGTTTTAAAGATTTCCAAAGGGTCCCTTGTTGTGATGAAAGGGCAAAGAAAAACCGCCAAGTTATATGTTTTCTGGTGGTTCTCATCATTATCGTGATGCAATTGCCGCTTCCTCTTCCTTGTCGGATGATGATATTACTAAACTTTGGCATATGCGCCTAGGGCATATGAGTGAGAATGGCATGGTAGAATTGAGCAAAAGAGGACTTCTTGATGGGCAAGGAATTTGCAAACCGAATTCGTGTGAGCACTGTGTTTTTGGGAAGCAAAAGAGAGTTCGATTCACTAGAGGAATCCATAACACGAAGGAAACGTTGGAGTATATTCATTTCGATCTATGGGGACCATCCAGAGTGCCTTCGAGAGGTGGAGCTAATTATATGCTAACCTTTATTGATGATTTTTCCGAGAAAAGTTTGGGCGTTCTTCCCGGCAGAAAAAAAGCGATGTGTTTTCCGCATTTAAGTCTTGGAAAATTATGATTGAAAAAGCAGACGGAAAATAGATAAAATACCTCCGCATGGACAATGGCTTAGAGTTCATTCGATGAGTTTAATAGATTGTGCAAGTCGAAGGGATCGTGAGACACTTGACGATTCGTCATACTCCACGACAAAGCGGCGTTGCGAGAACGAATGAACGAACGATCATGGAGAAGGTTCGATGTATGTTGTCAAATGCCAACTTACCAAGTCGTTTTGGGCGTAGCGACCCTCATCGCATGTTTTTGATCAACCGATCTCCATCCCAGTTGCCATTGAGAAAAAGACTCCACAAGAGGTATGGTCCGTAATCCCGCTAATTATTACGATTTAAAGATCTTTGGGTGTCTGCGTATGCTCATGTTAATAATGGAAAATTGGAACCGAGATCCATTAAATGTGTTTTTCTTGGTTATAAAGTGGTGTAAAAGGGTATAAGTTATGGTGTCTGAAAATAGGAAAGTTATGATTAGCAGAGATGTTGTTTTTGATGAAACCGCTATGCTTCCTAACTTATCTCTTAAAGACTGTTCCAATAAAGAAAATCAAAAGCGGTGGAGCATCGTTAATACAGAGTCGACTCCTCAAGTCAGTACAAAAATTGAGAATAGAGTTGCTTCTTCGCCTCAATACTCTATCGCCAAAAGCAGAACTAAAAGAGAAATTAAACCTCCAAAGAAGTATGTCGAGGTGATCTAGTTGCTTATGCTTTAAATGTGGTGAAGATATAGATGCGAATCAAGAGCCATCAAATTATTCTCGAGGCGATTAGTTGTGAAGACTCGAGAAAAATGGATGTTTGCTATGCAAGAGGAGATGGAATCACTCCACAAAAACAAAACATGGGATCTTGTGAAACTTCCTAAAGGTAAGAAGACTATTCGTTGTAAATGGGTGTTTAAAAAGAAAGAAGGGACTCAGGAGTTGAAGAACCTAAATATAAAGCAAGGCTTGTTGCAAAGGGTTTCTGATCAAGTTCGAGTGGACTTCACGAGATGTGTTCTCCCGGTTGTGAAGCATAGTTCGATTCGAGTTTTGCTTGGTATTGTGGCCATGCATGATTTAGAGCTTGAGCGATTAGATGTAAAACCGCATTTTTGCATGGAGAACTTGAGGAAGATATTTACATGCAACAACCAGAGGGTTTCTGATTTGAAAAAGAGGATTATGTTTGCTTGCTGAAAAAGTCCCTTTACGGTTTGAAACAGTCACCAAGGCAGTGGTACAAGAGGTTTGATTCCTTTATGACTTCTCACGATTTCAAAAGAAGTAGTTTTGTGTTGTGTTTACTTTAAGAAAAACAATGATGGTTCTTTTGTGTATCTACTTCTTTACGTTGATGACATGTTGATAGCAAAGAAAAGACAAAGGAGAGATAAGAAAGGTCAAAGCCCAACTAAGTGAAGAATTTGAGATGAAAGATTTGGGACCAAACAAAGAAGATACTTGGTATGGAGATTCTTAGAGATAGAAAAACAAGTAAATTGTACCTAAGTCGGAAGGGTACATTGAGAAACTTCTTTGTAGGTTCAATATGCGGAGTGCTAAGCTCTGTTAGTACTCCTTTAGCAAACCATTTTAGACTTTCATCGGCTTTGTCTCCACAATCGGATGATGAGATTGAGTACATGTCACATGTTCCATACTCTAGTGCGATGGGATCTCTCATGTATGCTATGGTTTGTTCACGCCCAGATTTATCATATGCAATCAATGCGATTAGCGATATATGGCAAATCCGGTAAAGAACACCGGAAAGCGATTCGATGGATTTTAAGATACTTACGAGGTACTATCGATGTTTGCTTACGTTTGGAAGAATCGAAGATGGAGTTATTGGGTATGTTGATGCTGATTTTTTGGAGACCTTGATAGAAGAAGATCTCTCACGAGTTACGTCTTTACAATCGGAGGTTGTGCAATAAGTTGGAAAGCCACTTTGCAAACTACTGATCGCTTTGTCTACCATCAAGCCGAGTACATGGCGATTCGAGGCTTGTAAAGAAGCTATTTGGTTGAAGGGACTCTTTAGTGAACTAAATGAAGACCTTCAAATCAGCCATGATATTTTGTGATGATCAGAGTGCCATCTTTCTTACAAAAGATCAAATGTTTCATGAGAGAACAAAACACATTGATGTTCGGTATCATTTTGTTCGTGATATTATTGCTCGTGGTGATATTGTTGTGAGCAAAATTAGTACTCATGAAAATCCTGCAGATATGATGACCAAGTCACTTCCTATAACCAAGTTTGAGCATTGCTTAGACTTGGTTGGTGTTCATTGTTGAAGTTAAACCCTTAAGGGTTTTATGGAAGAGGTGGAGAACTTGTTCGCGATAAAAAAAAAAAAAAAAACTTGTTCATTGAGAATTTGTGTCAAGGTGGAGATTGTTAGAATTAAGTGACCCTAATTCTTATTTAAATAAAATACGATGGAAAATAAAATAAAAGTAAAATCCATATAGAACTAGACTTCTTTTATTTTATTTTAGAATAAGGTTTTTAAACCTTATTAAACTCCATCTATTTTATATTTACTAGGATAAGGTGTTTCAATCCTACTAGAATATGGCTTTACAAGCCTATAAATAGACATAGTCTATTCCTTTTGTATTGATTCAAATTTTCGACATAGTGAATTTTCTTCTCCTCTGCCCGTGGTTTTTTCCCGAAAGGGTTTCCACGTAAAATTTTGTGTTCTTTATTTTTTATTTTATTTTATTTTTTTCACAAAAGGAATATACAATAATACCTTTATTGAATACATTTCTTGGATAGTGTTGTTAAGGTCACTACACCAATGTTCATTAACATATCCGCATTTTGCCAATAATGGTGGATGAGTTAAAACTCCCTTACAAAATATCTCCAATTCAGGGCAACCACTCACTATTAATTCCTCTAAACATGGGAATCCAAATGTGTGATTGCCTGAACAAAAGCTCTTAAGTTGCGGTAGATTCTCAAGTTCCAAACTTTTCAACCTGCTGAAAATGAGGTCACAAGTTACTTAATCTCCCTCAGTTGCAACTATTTCCTTTATTGAACTGCAGTATCTTACCATCAACTTCTTGAATTGGGCCATACCTTAGACTGCTAAACATGTACCTAAGTATTCCATTGTATTGCAAAACTGCACATCCGATGTGGTGAGATTTTGAAATGATACCGAGGATGATCCTAAGCAGATCAAATTACTACAACGGCGAACTTGACGACTCTCAAGTTTGGGTAGAATGTGGTCCACTTGTATGTCTTGCTTCCATAAATAATCTTTTAGATTCCAAAGAAATTCCAATTTCAAGTTTCTAATTGTTGACAAAGTCCCAACATACATCTCCACATTACCGGTATCTCCTTCAGTACAGAATAGCTCATTTATTGCACAACCACAGATAGTAAGGTTTTCAAGAGTGTAGAAACTCTCAAGGAAAGAAATTCGAAAATCGATTGATTTAGCACGGTGGCGAACCACTTCAAGAGCTTTTATTTCATGAAAAAGGCTGCTTGAAAATTGATCATCACTTATCATTGCAATGCAAGAACTATCTAATTTCAAATATTGTAGTTTAGGGACGACGTGAAAACCAATCAAAAAATAATTTTGGAGTCAATATGTTAATCTTCAAATTAAGAATTACTATTTTTTCTAAATAATATTTTCAAGAATTCTTAATTAGAGTAAAACAAAGTTACCTTTTCAACCAAGAAAAGTGGTGGATGGATTGGGGAGTCAAGTTGTCCATTGTTAGTGTTCAGTTGTGTACCAAATATCTTCATTTTCTCACACTGAACTGCTACCAACTTATTTAACTTTGGCCACTTTACGGTATGCTTACTGTTCAAAGGTGGCAACTACAGCAGTAACATGCATGCTACCATGCAATCATGCACAAGCATGCAAGTGACCAAGCAGTCCAGCTGAGACATTGAAATGTCCATGGTGTAATCCGGTTGAAGAACCACTTTTGTAATAGTTGACTTTTGTTAATTTGTTTGTTATCCTTTTATGTAATGTTCAGCTAAGATTAATCATGATTCTTAGCTGATTTAGCTTGATCATTTAGAGGTCATTATCTTTGATTTTACTGACTTAGATACTTGCACAAGCAAGCTTTGTTTTCTTTCTATGTAACCCATCTTCTTATGTATCATTTTTTTTCATGAGTGAAGTAACAAGCATAGCCAACTTGTTCTCTCATCTTTGTTCATCCGTTTTTGCTTCTGTTTTGAGCTTTCAAACACAAAATTTCTTTGTTTTGTTTTTGATCATTTGATCGAAACTTAACACATACTTTACCCGGGTATAATACTTTGTTGCTCCAGCTTCAACAAGTTGTTCATACTTTACCCGGGTAAAATAGATCAGATTTTCTTCCTGTGTAAAAAACTCAACAAATGGTATCAAGAGCCTGTTGTCTTTGAGGGCCTTGGTTGTGCACAGTTTGTGGCTGATCGTGTTTGAAAGAAAGAAGTAGGAGCTTTTGTTGTTAGCCTGTTTTTAGTTGTTGCAAGTATGAGCTTCTCACCACCACCACCACCTGTTTTTGCTGGTGAAAATTACAACATCTGGGCTGTGAAAATGAGGACATATCTGCAGGTACATGACCTGTGGAATGTGGTCCAAAATGACACTGAGCCACCTCCCTTAAGAGCAAACTCGACCATTGCTCAGATCAGGCAGCATAATGAAGATTGTGCAAAGAAGTACAAGGCCATGTCATGCCTTCAAAGTGGAGTTTCAGATGTGATCTTTACAAGGATAATGGCCTGTGACAGTCCAAAGCAGGCATGGGACAAACTCAAGGAGGAGTTTCAAGGATCTGAGAAGACTAGGCAGCAGCAACTAATAAACCTGAGAAGGGACTTTGAGAATCTGAGGATGAAGGAGTCAGAGACTGTAAAGTAGTATGCTGACAGGATAATGGCCACTGTCAACAACATAAGATTGCTTGGGGATGATTTTAGTGACCAAAGGGTAGTTGAAAAAGTCATAACAACCCTGCCAGAGAAGTATGAATCAAAGATCTCTTCACTGGAGGACTCGAGGGACCTATCAGCTATTCCATTGACAGATTTGATAAATGCTCTCTATGCACAAGAGCAAAGAAGAGCAAACAGAATGGAGGAGTATTCTGAGGGAGCCTTTTAGGCCAGAGGCATATAAGGCTCAAACTCGAGCTCCAACTTCAAAGGCAAGAAGCCTTGGACAGAAAAGAAGGACAAAGGCAAGAAGGAAGCCACCAAAAGAAAGTTTCCACCTTGTGCTCATTGTAAGAAGACCAATCACCTTGAAAAATACTACTGGCACAAGCCTGACATTCAGTGCAGAGGCTGCAAACAGCTTGGACACATTGAAAAGGTGTGTAAAAACAAACCAAAACCACAGCTACACCATCAGAATCAAGCTCAGACTGCTGAAGATATTGAAGCACAGGAAGAGCATATCTTCACAGTTTCTTGTTTTGCAAGCTCGAGCAAGGTCAGCAAGATGTGGTTGATTGATAGTGGATGTACTCATCACATGGCTTCAAACAGAAGCATGTTTAAGGAGCTAGACACCACCTTTGTGACCAAAGTCAGAATAGGGAATGGTGAGCTCATAAAGGCCAAAGGCAAAGGCAAGGCTGTGATTGGCACAAAGTCAAGTAATAAAACTATCTCTGAGGTTCTCTATATACCTGACATTGACCAAAATTTGTTGAGTGTTGGTTAGCTACTGGAGAAGGGGTATTCTCTCATTTTTGAAGGCAAGGTGTGTGTGATCAAAGATGTTGTTAACCAAGTGTTAGTAACAGTAGCCATGAGTGATCGAAGTTTCACTTTGGATGTAAATCAGCTAGAGCCAAAGACCCATGTGGCTCAGGCTGATGAGTCAAGTTTGTGGCATAGGAGGCTAGGCCATGTGAACTACAAGTCACTTAGCCTACTGCACAAAATGAGTTTAGTTGAAGACATGTCCTGCATTAAGCCAAAGAAGGATGTGTGTGAAGTCTGTCAGCTTGACAAGCAGACCAAACTGCCCTTTCCTACCAACAAAGCATGGAGAGCTCAAGAGAGGCTCCAGTTGGTTCACACAGACATTTGTGGACCCATGAAGACCACTTCTCCAAATGGGAACAGGTACTTTGCACTCTTTATTGATGATTGCACTAGGTTCTGTCGGGTAACCTTTTTGAAGCAAAAGTCAGATGTTGCTGACTTCTTCTGCAAATTTAAAGCTTTGGCTGAAAACCAAGCCAACTGTAAGCTGAAATGCTTAAGGTCAGATAATGGGACTGAATATGTATCTCAAAGGTTCCAAAAGATATGTGATGATGCTGGAATTCTCCATCAGTTAACAACCATCTACACACCACAGCAAAATGGTGTCTGTAAGAGGAAGAACAGAACAGTTCTTGATATGGCCAGGTGACTTTTGTTTGAGGCTAAAATGCCTAACAATTTTTGGGCTGAGGCAGTAAACACATCAGTTTACTTGCTAAACAGACTTCCAACTAATGCAGTGAAAGGAAAAACACCCTTTAAAGCCTGGTTTGGATAAAAACCAACAATGTCACACTTGAGGGTATTTGGTTGCTTGTGCTATGCACTGGTTCCAGCAGAGAAAAGGACAAAGCTTGAAAAAAGGTCCATGCCAGGGGTGTTTGTAGGCTACAGCAGTGTAAAGAAAGGTTATAGGATCTTTGATCCATTGACCAAGAAGATCATTGTGAGCAGAGATGTAAAGTTCAATGAATAAGGGTATTGGAAATGGGATGGAACTGATGCAAGCCTACTTGAGGAAGATCAAAATAGTCCTGCCCTGCAGCCTACTGAAATTGAAGCTAAAGCTAAAGATGACTATGATGATGCACCTATTCGAGGCACTAGAACTTTGGCAGATATCTATGAAAGGTGTGCCATGACCTTAGTTGAGCCAT
Source organism: Gossypium anomalum (assembly GCA_025698475.1). Taxonomy (NCBI): domain Eukaryota; kingdom Viridiplantae; phylum Streptophyta; class Magnoliopsida; order Malvales; family Malvaceae; genus Gossypium; species Gossypium anomalum. The sequence continues at coordinate 86,416,745 of CM046966.1, forward strand.
CGTGCTATGCTGAAGCTGTAAAAGAGGAATGCTGGCAAGAGGCTATGGAGGCTGAACTGAAGATGATTCAGAAGAATGACACTTGGGAGCTGGTCAATAGGCCAGAAAATATAAAAGTCATTGGTGTTAAATGGGTGTTTAGGACCAAGACAAATTCAGATGGGTCTCTGAACAAACACAAGGCCAGGTTGGTTGTGAAGGGCTACAGTCAGTAGCAATGGGTCGATTTCTTTGAAACCTTTGCACCTGTTGCAAGGTTGGATACCATAAGGCTGCTATTTGCCTTGGCAGCTCAGAAACAGTGGAAAGTGCACCAATTAGATGTGAAATTAACTTTTTTAAATGGATTTCTCAAAGAAGAAATCTTCATTGAGCAGCCTGAAGGGTTTGAGGTCTCTGGTGAGGAACACAAGGTCTATAGGCTTAAGAAGGCCTTGTATGGCCTGAAACAGGCTCCAAGAGCCTGGTATGATAGAATTGATGCCTACTTATCAAGGCTCGGGTTCACCAAAAGCATAAGTGAGCCCACTCTTTATGTCAAGAAGGATGAAAAGGAGACACTGCTGATTGTGTCATTATATGTTGATGACCTGCTAGTTACTGGCAGCAAAGATGAGCTGATTGAAGACTTTAAGAAGCAGAAGCAAGACATTTTTAAGATGACTGATCTTGGTCTGATGACATATTTTCTTGGTATGGAGGTAAATCAGGGAGAACAAGGAATTTTTATAAGCCAGCAAGCCTTTGCATTGAAAGTTCTAAGCAAATTCAGCATGTCAAAGTGCAAGCCTGCTAGCACACCAGTTGCACTAGGAGAAAAGCTGTCAAGCACAAGTGAACACGATCGAGTTGATGAAAAGGGGTGAGAAGTTTGGTTGGTTGCTTACTTTACCTAACAAACAACAAGGCTAGACATCTTATATCTTTGTTGGCTTACTCTCAGAGTTCATGCAATTGCTGCAATGTTGCACATTTTAAAGCAAACAAAGAGGGTCCTAAGATATGTCAAAGGGACTTTGAATTTTGGTGTGAAGTTTGGAAGGTCAAAGGAGTCAAACTTGTTGGTTATTCGAGATAGTGATAAATTTGGTTGGGATTGATGACATGAAGAGCACATCAGGCTACTTCTTGATCTAGGATCAAGTGTTTTGATTGGAGTTCAAAGAAGCAACAAAACGTAGCTCAATCCACCGCAGAGGTGAGTATATTGCATTTGCTCATCTTTCATTAACCAAGCCATTTGGCTTAGAAAGTTCTTTGGATGACTTAAATGCTAGGATGATGGAAGCAATCTGAAATCAATGTTGACAACCAGTCTGCTGTTGCTATTGCCAAGAACCCTGTGTTCCATGGCAAAACAAAACATTTCAAGATCAAGTATCACTTTGTAAGAGAAGCTGAACTTGCTAAGGAAATCTGCTTGGTACATTGTTGTTCGAGGATCGAACTGCGATGTTCGACCAAGCCATTAAATTCTTTGGAAGGTTCGAATGTTTAAGGGAAGAGATTGGAGTTTGCTGCCTTGTAGCCAATGAGGAGTGTTCAAAGGTGGCAACTACAGCAGCAACATGCATGCTACCATGCAATCATGCACAAGCATGTAAGTGACCAAGCAGTCCAGCTGAGACATTGAAATGTCCATGGTGTAATCCGATTGAAGAACCACTTTTGTAATAGTTGACTTTTGTTAAATTTGTTTGTTTTCCTTTTATGTAATGTTCAGCTAAGATTAATCATGATTCTTAGCTGATTTAGCAGTCATTTAGAGGTCATTATGCTGATTTTACAGCTTAGATACTTGCACAAGCAAGCTTTGTTTTCTTTCTATGTAACCCATCTTCTTATGTATCATTTTTTTTCATGAGTGAAGTAACAAGCATAGCCAACTTGTTCTCTGATCTTTTTTCATCCATTTTTGCTTCTGTTTTGAGCTTTCAAACACAAAATTTCTTTGTTTTGTTTTTGATCATTTGATCGAAACTTAACACATACTTTACCCGGGTATAATACTTTGTTGCTCCAGCTTCAACAAGTTGTTCATACTTTACCCGGGTAAAATAGATCAGATTTTCTTCCTGTGTAAAAAACTCAACACTTACCCGGGTAGAAACATTTCAGTTCTGGTAGCAACCAAAGTGAGAGGGTGCAGTTGATCAAACTCAAAATTGACCGTCGTTTTCGAGTCTGATCCTTCCTTTAATTTGGAAACAATCTCCTCCACTTCACATTCATATATTGCAAGATAATCAAGTTGTGGTAGGTCTTTGGCTACTGAGGCTGGAAATACATTCTTCAAACTTCGACAGTCCCAAACAGTTATTGAACAGATTTTTTTAAATGAAAAAATTCCTTTGGGATCATTTTTCCAAATATATTTCAACTTTGGTAATTCTCTAATATACAATTCTCTTAGTTGAGCGGTTGCAAGTAAAGTGGTTTCTTTTTCTTCACGCATGATTTCAAATACTTGTTGTAAGGAACCACAAGTGTTTACAGTTAGACGCTGCAGCCTTTGAAATGTTGTCAGCATATTAGATGGGAAAATGGCTAACAACTTATCACATCCTTCAACTCTCAATTGTTGTAGTTTGGGAAATGCAACCTGCACTCGTGCCAATATAATGAAATTAGAAGCTAGTTGTTTTTTTCATTTATTGTGTGGGCTTGTGGAAAAGTGAAAAAAACATATTTATTTTGAGTATAATTAGTGAAAAAAAGAGATGAAAAAAATAAGAAAAATGTTAATTTTTTATCCTAATGCATAAAAACAAATCATTCCATATTGAAGTAATAAGAGAGAAAATGAGAGAGATGCTTGTTAGTCTAAAAATATGCATTTTTCAAAAATTACATTTTCATTCCACTCATTTTCAACTGTATTAAGAAATGAATAAAAAGAAAAATATATATTTTCTATCTTCTACTCCTTTAATTTTTCATCCTTTTAATTTTCCTTTCACTAAACCATTAAAGCCAAAGTCAACAAGGAGAAAATGAATAAACCTAAAAATTAAGAATTAACCCACCTTATTGTCAAACAGATCACCTTGACTAGATATTCGTTGGTTCCCTTCCCTTGTATGAAGCCCTCCATGTTTGGACAATGGTATATCGTCACTGACTTCATAAATGGAAATTCAATAACTTTATTTTGAGAACTGAAGCAAAATCCACTCAAATGCTGAAGATCCTTTAGCTCTAAGGATCAGAATCGAGGAAATAATGATAAAGTCATGGTAGCTTGAGTTTCTTCTTCTATATCCTCCCAAAAAATTATCTCCTCTAGGCAGTTCACTTAGTTATCTCAAAATATTTGAGATGAAATAGATATTTAGCCATAGAAAATGATAATAGGTATTTTATGTTTCCACAATCCTCGATTATCAATATGGTTAGCTTCTCATGAGTGTAAAAAGATACATTTGATATTTGGTTGTGCCATACCCTTGTAACATTAAGCGATGACAACCGCAATTTCTTCAAGGAAGGGAACAATATCTACAACCATACACATAGTTAATTCTACTTTCAAATAAATATTGTAAAAAAAATGAATATATAATTCTATTTTTGCAATTACCAAATATAATAAAAAAATAAAGTCTGCCAACCAATAAAAAGTGTCATATGATAGAAAATTTCTAGTAAATATAAAATATGTTCAGAGTATTGGTGACAGAAGAACCCATCATATGATCAGAAAAAGGGCAAAAGAAAAAATCTCACATAACTAAGCAACAAAGCAAGAGCAAAACGACATGATTCAGAAAAAGAGAAGAAAGCCTTGAGAGATATTGAATTATAGATACCTTTTCTCCGAAAAGTGGCAATTCACGTTGAGGCAATGAGGTAGCATCGATTTTGTCTTGAGAGCAAAAGCTAACGAGTTGAGGAAGACCCTGCAATGTCAAGGAGTGCAATCCCGGAAATTCATTTCTATCATTAGTGATAGATTCAATATCCAAACCATTTTGGATATGCAGATTCTGCAAATGTGATAGCCTTTCCTCATCTGTTAACTCCTTCAGTGTAATCTTCACACCTTTCAGTTCTTCCAATTCTAAATCTTGAGTTCTCTCTACCAACTTCTTAATTCCATGATCCAAATCATTAATGCTTCTGTGTAGCCTGAGTTTTAAGGTTCTTGAACATTGATAGTTGCCAAACCACTCCCATTCCTTTCCTATGAAAATCTTGTATCTTTCCAACTTTTACAACTTCGGAAAGAAATCCTATGGGGCAGCCTCGGCGTCTGAAATTTGAACTTCTAAAGTGGACAAATGAGACAGTGTGTTCAGTTCAGCAAGACTAGCATTGGGTTGTCCCCATTGAATAGAAGTGCCGCCCATATATAATTCTTCTAATTTTGACAAACTTGGCAACACGTCAGCTGGAATTATTTTGAGTTTAGTACAACCACTCACATCTAACAACTTTAGCTTCAACAATTGCCCAATTTCCTTGGGTACAATTTTGATATCAGATTTCAAAAGGCTAAGCACATTTAAGTTCTTGAGCTCTCCAATAATGGTTACGTTATCTCCCAACTTCCAGTGATCTAGGCATAGTGTACTGAGGCTAGTTAGGAGACCAATTGATGAAGGTAAAGAAGAAAAGTGCATGCGAGTCAAATCTAAGACTTTAAGATTTTTGCTTCCTTGAAGAAGTTATCCGGTAACGTCAAGGAGAGATCCTTGCTTAATAAAAAGAAAAGAAAAAGCTGTGGACAACTCAACTGATCAGGAAGCTTGTTGATACTAGGATGCTGCAAAATAATCTTGTTGCACTCTTTCATTGTCTCTCCATTTGGCCAATCTATTACAGCATCCTCATCCTCGTCATTATCCTCCTCTGTTAAAGCAAGCACTTGATTGTCCTTTGAAGCGATTGATTTGGCCACTAAGATCATGCACATCAAAGGACACCTCATTGATACGTTTACTATCAACCAACAAACTGTTAGAAAGTGGCCTTGCATGCAGCACATGCACCAACAGGCAGACCAAGAAGAACAGGCCAAGACTAGGAGCTGCTGAGCCAAATGCTACTGCCATTTATTTTGTTTTATTTTGTTACTTTGGTTAATGTAATGCATTCTAGTTCATTTGAACTATGTTTGTTTTATGATTGATGTAATTAGGTGGTGATTAAGCTAAAAAATCAGCTTTGTTTTGTTGCACAAGTAAATTCTCAAGTTTCAATGTGTTTAGTGGTATTAGGTATACATTAGGTGATGTATTTGATTTGTTTTGCTCAGTCAATGAATGATATATGTAATAGCTATAAGCCAAAGCTTTTCTTAATGAAATATTTTTGAATTTCATTCAAGTTTTTATGCTCTATTCTCTTGTTCTCGTTTTCTGCTCTTGTTTTCCCTTGCAATTCTATTTTGTTTCTTCCACAAGCATCGAGGCTTGCTGCACAAGTTTCTTGTTTTTGCTTGCTGTTTTGTTTCAAATTCTAACAATTGGTATCTAGAGCTTTCATCTTAGAGGACCTGTTATAGTAAACTGAATGGCTTCATCAGGCTTTTCTCCTGCAGCACCACCAGTCTTTAATGGTGAGGGGTTCCACATATGGGTTGTCAAGATGAGGACTTACCTGCAGGCCTTTGATCTGTGGGAAATTGTCAACACTGATGTCGAGCCAGCTCCACTTCGAGCCAATCCAACAGTGGCTCAAATTAGACAACATGCAGATAAGAGGACCAAAAGGCACAAGGCCATGTCATGCATTCAGAACTGTGTTTTTGATGTTATCTTCACCAGAATCATGGCTTGTGAGACTCCTAAGTAGGCCTGGGACAAGCTCAAGGAAGAGTTCCAAGGCACTGAAAGAACCAGGCAGCAGCAGTTACTAAACTTAAGAAGAGACTTTGAAAATCTCAAGATGAAGGAAGAAGAGACAGTAAAGCAGTACTCGGACAGGATAATGGCTGTGGTCAACAACATAAGATTTCTAGGAGAACAGTTCAGTGAGGCAAGAATTGTGGAGAAGGTGCTCTCAACATTGCCTGAAAGATATGAGGCAAAGATCTCATCCTTGGAGGATTTGAGAGACCTGGCAACCATCTCCCTAACTGAGGTCATTAATGCTCTTTATGCTCAGGAACAAAGGAAAGCCAGTAGAATGGAGGAGCACCAGGAGGGAGCTTTTCAAGCCAAGGCCAAAGCAACCTCAAGCACCGCTGCCTATAAGGGCAAGAAGAACTGGAAAAACAGGCCTAAGCCTGATGCTGCAAGAGGAGGAGATCGACTTTACAGATTTTGTAAAAGACCTGGTCATCCAGAGGCTAGATGCTGGTTCAGGCCAGATGCTATGTGTCAACACTGCAAGAAGAAGGGCTATGTTGAGAGGGTCTGCAAAGAAAAAGATAGACCTGGCCAAAACCAACCACAAAACAAAGGTGAAGAAGCTCGAGTGGCTGAAGACACCAGTGACCATGAAGAGCAGGTCTTTGCTGTGTCATGTCTAGCTGGTCACAACAAATGCTCAAAAGGGTGGTTGCTAGACAGTGGCTGCACCAATCATATGTCACCATCAATTTTCAAAACCTTGGACAAAAGTTGCAAAACCAGGGTGAAAATTGGAAACGGTCAGTTCATCAATGCTGAAGGCAAGGGAGAAGTGCTGATATGCACTACCACAGTGACAAAATCATTAAAAATATGCTATTGGTACCTGAAATTGACAGAAACCTTCTCAGCATTGCTCAATTGCTTGAAAAGGGCTACTCTGTTGTGTTCAAGCGTCAAGAGTGCCAAATCACTGATCCAAATGGATCAAGCCTTATGACAGTCACCATGAGTGATAAATGCTTTGAAGTTGATTGGTCAGGTGACTCACACTCAGCCCATACTGCTTCAACAGAAGATACCAAGCTTTGGCATCAAAGACTTGGTCATGCCAACTTCAAGTCTATGGCTCAGATGGTTAGTAAGGAAATGGTTGAAAACTTCACCAAGACAGTTCAGAATAAAGATGTTTGTGAAGTCTGTCAGATGGGAAAGCAAGCTAGGCTTCTATTTCCTGCAAACACCACTTAGAGAGCATCAAGCAAGCTGGAATTAGTGCACAGTGATGTTTGTGGCCCCATGAGGACTGAATCACTCAGTGGCAACAGGTACTTTATTCTCTTCATTGATGATTGTACCAGATATTGTTGGATTCATTTCTTGAAACATAAGTCTGAGGTTGTTCAAGTGTTTATGAAGTTCAAAGCTGCAGCTGAAACAGAAACAGGCTGCAAATTGAAAACCATCAGGTCTGATAATGGAGCTGAGTACACTTCAGCTCAGTTTCAAGCTCTCTGCAGTGATGCTGGAATCAAACATCAGCTTACCAATGTCTACACACTTCAACAAAATGGGGTGAGTGAAAGAAAAAATAGAAGTATCATGGATATGGCTAGGTGTCTTCTATTTTAGAAGAATCTGCCGAAGACAATGTGGGCTGAAGCAGTCAACACTGCTGTTTACATTCAGAATAGGCTACCAACTAAGGCACTTGAGCACAAGACTCTATTTGAAGCCTGGTTTGGATTCAAACCTTCATTCGCTCACCTGAAAGTCTTTGGTTGCCTATGCTATAACCATGTACCAGCTGTGAAGAGAGACAAATTGTCAAAAAGAGCCAAACCTGGTATCTTAGTAGGTTACAGCTCAGTCAAAAAGGGCTATAGGATCTTGGATCCTTCAACCAACAAAGTCCAAGTGAGCAGGGTTGTTGTGTTTGATGAGAAGGCCTATTGAAATTGAGAAAGAAATCAACCTGAAGCAACCTCTGAAGAACTCATGACAAATCAGTTTGATTCTGAACAAAATGAGCCTGACATGGATTTTGATGATGAACCTGACATGGATTTTGATGATGAACTAGTCAGGGGTACAAGGACTTTGGCTGAAATTTATGAGAGAGCACATGTTGCACAAGAAGAAGCAAGCTACTTTGAAGATGCTGAACCACATGAAGGCTAGAAACAGGCAATGTCTGATGAAATAGCCATGATAGAGAAGAACCAGACATGGGAACTGGTTCCTAGACCAGACAAGAGGAAGGTTATTGGGGTCAAATTGGTCTTTTGAGCCAAGCAGAATACAGATGGGAGCTTAAACAAGCTGAAAGCCAGGCTCGTTGTAAAGGGCTTTAGTCAAAAGTATGGTCTGGACTACATGGAGACTTTTGTACCAGTAGCCAGGCTAGATACAGTCAGATTACTAGTTGCTTTGGCTGTACAAAGGCAATGGATCATTCATCAACTGGATGTAAAATCTGCATTTCTCAATGGTTTCCTTGAAGAGGAGATTTATATTGACCAACCTCAAGGCTTTGTTGTGTCAGACAAAGAAGACATGGTGTACAGATTGAAGAAGGCTCTGTATGGCCTAAAACAGGTACCAAGGGCCTGGTATAGCAGGATCGACAGTTACCTGGTCAGCTTGGGGTTTGAAAGGAGTTCTAGTGAGCCAACTCTGTATGTTAAGAAGAAACAAGCTGAAACACAGCTTATTGTGTCCCTCTATGTTGATAATCTTTTGGTGACAGGAGGAGACCAAAGTATATTGGCTGTTTTTAAGGCCAAAATGAAAGAGATGTTTGAAATGTCTGACCTGGGGCAAATGACCTATTTTCTTGGAATGAAAGTGCAGCAAACCCAAAATGGAATCTTCTTGGGACAGAAAACATTTGCTGCAAAGATTCTAAGCAAGTGCTCCATGGAGAATTGCAAGCCAACAAGCACACCTATGGCTGTTGGAATGAAGCTATCGAGTCAAGAAAATCATGATCAGGTCAGTGAGTCTGACTAGAGAAGTCTTGTTGGTTGCCTATTGTACTTAACAGCAACAAGACCAGACATTATGTTTGCTGTGAGTATGCTATCGAGATTCATGCATTTCTGCAACAAGCAGCATTTTCAAGCAGGAAAAAGGGTGCTCAGATACTTAAAAGGGACCTTGAGTCATGGTTTGTATTTTAGCAAAAATGACAACTTGAAGCTAATAGGCTATACAGATAGTGACTGGGCTGGTTCAAAAGATGATATGAAAAACACCTCAAGGTATGCTTTTACCCTTGGTTCAGCTATGTTTTGTTGGAGTTTCAAGAAGAAATCAATAGTTGCTCGGTCAAAAGTAGAAGCTGAGTATGTTGCTACTGCTAATGCTGTTAACCAAGCCATTTGGCTAAGAAAGATTTTAGCTGATTTGAACCTGCATCAAAAGGAAGCAACAGAGATCTTTTGTGATAACAAATCTGCTGTTGCAATTGCAAAGAACCCTGTCTTCCATGGTAGAACCAAACACTTCAGCATTAAGTTGCATATGGTAAGGGAGATGAAACAAGCTCGAGAGATAGAGCTGATTCATTGCAATTCAGAAGATCAAATTGCTGACATTTTTACAAAGGCCCTTAATGAATCAAGGTTCATCAAGCTTAGAGAAGATCTTGGAGTTAGCAGCATGAAGACCAAGGAGGAGTGTTAGAAAGTGGCCTTGCATGCAGCATATGCACCAGCAGGCAGACCAAGAAGAACATGCCAAGACTAGGAGCTGCCGAGCCAAATGCTACTGCAATTCATTTTGTTTTATTTTGTTACTTTGGTTAATGTAATGCATTCTAGTTCATTTGGAACTATGTTTGTTTTATGATTGATGTAATTAGGAGGTGATTGAGCTGAAAAATCAGCTTTGTTTTGTTGCACAGGTAAATTCTCAAGTTTCAATATGTTTAGTGGTATTAGGTATACATTAGGTGATGTATTTGATTTGTTTTGCTCAGTCAATGACTGATATATGTAATGGCTATAAGCCAAAGCTTTTTTTAATGAAATATTTTTGAATTTCATTCAAGTTTTTATGCTCCATTCCCTTGTTCTCGTTTTCTGCTCTTGTTTTCCCTTGCAATTCTATTTTGTTTCTTCCACAAGCATCGAGGCTTGCTGCACAAGCTTCTTGTTTTTGCTTGCTGCTTTGCTTCAAATTCCAACACAAATAAGATTCTTTCAGGGAAGTAAGCATTTTTAACAGCCTATCTCGTGCTGCTTTCATGGTGTTGACTCCTTTAATTAGACCCAAACCAAAAGCATATCTCAACAAGTCTTCAATCCTAACAACACGACGCAGTAAACTGCAAAGCAGGAAAATCTGCTTGAGGTCTTCACTCGATAAATGATTGATACTTAACTCAATAGCCGAATGGACCTTAGCAGATATATTGTCTGAGCTTTTTTCTAAATAAGGCCTCTGTAATTGTTGTAAAGCATCCCTCCAAACAAATAAAGGTTTATTTCACAACGCCCTTGCAACAGTTGCAAGGGCGAGTGGTAATCTTGCATATTTCTTAGCTACCTCAATTGTTGTAGATCGTAGCTCCTCATCACTTTCAACACTGTCCCCGGCCATCTTCTTAAAGAACTCCCAAGCTTTTTCGCCATCTAAATCACCAATTGCAAAGGTCTTTGTAGCATCCATACCATTGCTTAGAGCATTTCGATTTCTTGAGGTCAACAGTATTTTGCATCCTTTGTGTTGACTTCCAAATGGAATTCCGACTTCCTCTAAATCCAGTTTCTTCCAAAGATCATCCAAAATAATAAGAACATTTTTCTCCTGGCTTAACCTTTCGCACAATCTACGGGCTCTTACAACCGGACTGTTTCCTTTAAGCTTCAAACCCAATGAGTATGCTATTTGGTCTTGGATTTCCTTAATGTCAGGAATTCGAGATACAGTTGCTCTTTCCTGCTAAGCTGATAGCGAGACTTGATGTTGGGACATAAGCCAAAGAAGCACTTGGTCTTTGCTTTGACTTCAAGATCCTTCACTTTCTTCTCCTTTTCAGTGACAACCTTCTCCACTCTGTGGCGCCAATTCAGGACATCGGCTTTAATCTTCTCCCCGTTCCTTTCTGCAACACCAACATCTTGCTGCACACTAGTTCTTTTTGCAATCAACGTCCTGTGTTTCTGCTCAAACTTGTGAACAATTTTCTGGTAGAAGATTACATATCTAATATGACGTTTAACTTGGTGGAAGTTACCTTTCGCAGTCTCGGAAGAGACATTGGCAGCAGCACCAGTACCAATTGTTTCCATTTTTACTTTTTTTTATTTTTGCTTAGGGGTGACAGATGACAGACAGAGAGAGTAAAAAAGAAAATAGTAAAAGGAAAGAAGCAAGCAAGAAGAAATCTGAAATGATGTGAAGAAGCCATTAGCCGATATGAATTAGAAATTCAGAAAGGCGTGGAATTGGATATGGATGGTTGTCTTCGACTCTGTTAGACTTTAGATTAGAAATCAAAGACCGAACAAAAGAAAACACAGAACGAATGTGGACGATTGTGGGTACCTTCAGTGGAAGTTAAGCACATACAGTTTGCCTAGATCAAAGGGAAATCACATTTTAGTCACTCTAAGTTATTTAATTATTATTAAAGTTATTGAAATATTATATTTTTATTATTCATCTATTAACTCCAGTTAAATGGTGGATAAGCAATGCAGCATGTTAATTTAAAGTGTTAATACTTAATTTAGCCCTTAAATTATAACTAAAATATTAATTTGATATTTTTAAATTTTTTTTAATAATAACTCAAAAAATTTTAAAGGGTAAACTATTCAGATAGTGACCCAAATTTTGATGTATTCCTGTTTTGGTCACCATTTTTCTTTTGTTAATTTAGTTACTTTCATTAAATTATTTATCATTTTTAGTCACTCTACCATTAAAATGCTTTAATCATTATAATGAAATGCTAATGTGGTAGTCTTTTTTATTAATATAATAACAAATTTAGTCATTATTACTTTGTACATTCTGTCAAGTTGGTCCTAATTTTGAAAAAAAATTAACAAATTCAACCCTCGATATTTGCACATTTTGCCAATTTAGTCCAAATTCAAAAAATTTAAAAATTTTAAGAACTTAAAATATATATAATTTATTATAAAAGGACATAAAAATATAAAATATTTAAAATATATATAATTACAAAAAGAATTAATTGATATATGGTCCTAATTCTAAAAGTTCAACAAATTTAACCTTTAATGTTTGCATATTTTGTCAATTTAGTCTAAATTCTAAAAATTTATAAACAAAACATTCAAAAATATAAAACATTAGGAAAAAAATTTCAATCGAAACCTAAAATCAAAATAAGTAAAGTTTTCTTAGTTATAATTCAAAATCATTAAAAAAAACCCACAAAATGCTCCCACTTTTGATATATGCCGCCACACAGCATACTAATTAAAGAAATTACAGGAAAAAAAAATCAATTTTTGTCCTGTTGCTAGATTTTTTGGTCAATAAAACAAAAGAGATAAACTTTGTAAAACAACATTCATCCCCTCGTCTCTTTCCTCATTCATCTTCAAACTTTCCATTGTTCTTATACTCTCGCCCAAACCTCACAATGTAAATACCACACCAAATCGATATCCAACTATACTAGACCCAAACTACATCATCACTTAATCATTAAGTACTCACCATTAAACCCACATCCAAAGTTAATTTCTTTTTTATTTTACAAACATACCCAAACTCTGTTTCACATTTTTTTTAATGAGGAAAAATCGATCAATGAAGCATCACTTAACTTTAAGCTTTTGAATCCCTCAAAGTCATGCACTTTGCCGCCAAAATGGAGCCAGAAATGTTTCTATAAATAATGGCTTTTTTATTTGAATCCCTCAACCAACAACTTGATCATGGTGCTAGTAGAATTTAATAGTGATTGATCCAAAAAAGTAATTTAAAGGACTCGCTTAGCTTGGTGGGATTTAAAGAAAAAAATTATTTATTCAAAAAATTCAAGAGAAATTGAGGGTTAAATTTTGTTGAATCCCTAAGAATTTTTGTTAAAATTCAAAAATTATTTATTTGAATCCCTCAACCAAATTCATATTTAAGTCTTTATGTAATTTTATCTATATTGTTAGTAATTTATATTTTTTTCATTTTATAATAAATTTTATATTTTTTTCAGGTTTTTTAAAACTATAATTTTTTTTAATTTAGACTAAATTGACAAAATGTGTAAATATTGAGGATTAAATTTGTTAAATTTTTAAAATTACAAACAGACATAATGTGTAAAGTGTTAATGGTTAAATTTGTTTTTATACCAATCAAAAGATGTCATGTCAACATTTTGTTTAGCAACCAATGCATTTTAATGGAGTGACTAAAAATGACAATTAATCTATCGGGGTGACTAAATTAACAAAAAAAAATTCGGTAACCAAAATAGAGACTCGCAAAAACTTGGATGGCTATCCAAGTAGTTTACCCTGTAATTTTTTTAGTTATTATTAGAAAAATTAAAATGCTCAAATTGATATTTTAGTTATAGTTCATGAGCTAAATTGGTTATTAACCCTTTAAATTAATGTGTCACGTCACTCTCTTAACGGAAGTTTAACGGATAAGTGATAAAAATATAACATTTCGATAACTTTGATGATAATTATGTAACTTTCAAAAGTTGAGTGATTAAAATGTAATTTTAATTAAAGTTTAGAGATAATTAATATAGTTTACCCTATTTTATACACTTTTTTTTTTTGTTTAAAAAAACAGCTTAAAGTGAAAAACTCAAAAAATTATACTAGTGACTCAAAGCAAGAACATAATTCTCCTCAATTAAATTTTTAGCTAATTGCAGTGGTTCTTCAAATCAATAAATTTATACACTTGGCCTATTTTATACGCTTTTGAACCCTAAATAAATTATTCTTAATATTATTTTAGTTGTCTTAATAAATTATAACTATTACCTTGTTCAATAATTGAAGAGGTTGGCCACTTGTTCAATAATTGAGGAGGTTGGTCGTGTGGGTCTCATAAAATAGCACATGACAGCTAAATATTTGTATCATTATAATTGATTTCGTATTGTTTCGGATCTAAACTGGTATAGAATAGTGGCTAAATAAAGCCTTTAGGCTTATTTTAATATTTAATTACGCTAAACTTTATTTCGGGAAATAGTTCAGTTTTAGTATAGAGAAATAGAAAGTGTGTTCAGTTGGGCGTGTTTTCTATACAGATGGCAGTAAAATTTACTCAATTGCACACATTTTTCTTTAACGGTAATTGTAATGATTTTTTTATCATTGTCGGGCCAAATGATAAAAAAATTAAAACCAACGATAACTTTTTTTAATTTATAAATACCCCCTAAATTTCATTTTTTTCATTTACATCCTTCTCTCAAACTTAGTCAAGCTTTTTATTTAATTTTTTTATATTTTCATTTAAAAATATTATTTAGTTAATTATATGGTCTTTTATTTGTTCGGATCTATTTCTCGAGAATGGACGCCTCTCTAATCCACTTCGACGACAACAATGTTTCCACCACCCAATTAGCAATGGTATTTCGTTATTTTTAAATTTTTGTTATTTTTATTTATGTTAATTTTTTTTTATAAATCTAAATAAAAAATTTTATGTTATAAATAGGCGGACGGTCGTGTGCTGGAGGAGTTCATCCATAATACGAGGGAGCCTCCAATCCCTGAAATTCCTATATACCTACAAGAGGCTAGATTCTTGCATGAGTCTCACATGCAAAGGGGCTGCAAACTCGATCCCACATTAATCAGCACATTGTTGAAAGGTGGAGGCTCGAAACACACACTTTCCGACTTCCGTGTGATGTCTGTACAATCACACTCGAGTAACATGCGCTACAGCTTGGTTTGTCAGTAGATGAGCTAGTTATCACGGGATCAGCGATGGTTCGGGAGAAAGTGGACCTCTGCACGGTAATGTTGGGGAAGGTCCCGAACAGGTTCGTAGGTGGTCGAATATCGATTAACTAGTTGGAGAAAATTTTCAATAAGCTTCCTGACAACGCAACGGAGGAGGTCATACAACATTATGCCCGAGTCCATCATGAGGTTAATCAATGGCATTTTAATGCCCCATAAATCTATAAATTTGGTGCACATTAGGTGGCTTCTACATCTAATGAACTTCAATGAATGTGCAAAACTAAGTTGGAGATCTGCCCTATTGTCAATGTTATACCATGAACTTTGTCGGGTAATGCAACCGGATAAGATATCGATCGGTGGTTGCTTGTTGCTGCTGCAGTCATGGACGTTGAATACTGTTTCTACATTCTAGAGTCCTTGACCCATACACGTTCCCATTGGTGTCAAGGTAAACATCATTTATCAATAAATACATAGTTTGTGCAGTAAATGTTTTTATTTATTATATGTTTCTCTTAGTATATCACTTGTGCAAGTGAAACCATGAGCTGAGTTACGTCGGACTGCCCTAGGAGTTGGAAAATGTTAGGCTACTATTAGATCAATGCTCGAAAATCGAAGTTAATTTCCTATCTTTTTTTAACCTATATTAGTTACGAAATGGTTCATTAAAAAAATCAATATGTAACGATATTTACAATTTATGCTTTTCAGTTTGAATAGATGTATGCCGACCCCGAGATCATATCTTGCATCCCGTTGAAAGTATTAGACAACTGGCAGATGTGGGATGCGAAAGTATCGTTGATAGTGTACGTGACGATAGAAATGCACGAATCGAACTAGGTTCTACGGCAGTTCGAGTATAGGCAACGAATTACACCGCTATCGCTAGACATGAAGGAACTGCACTAGGTGAACATATGGGGGAAGAACGATGAGGACTGAGTGGAGAAGCAGAAAGAGCACATCCAAGCTTGGGATGGTAGGATGGAATCCATACCCGTCCATGAACCATTTTTCTCGGTGGACATGACGACAGCCGATGATTACTTGGCATGGTTTAAAGCTGTCGACAAGTCGTATCTACTACCACCGGAGGCGATGAGTTGGCAAATTCAGCTGAAAAGGCAATGTTGGCCGCCACAGCAACGTAAAAGGGGCGCAGTCGCACAACGGGTTCATCATCTGCTCTAGCAGAAGATGCGCCGCATGTGGCTACACAATTTTTGAGTCAATTCCCTCAACTTATTCTCATTCAATTCACTAACAAGTACCACCGCAGCACGTGGTCGATTCTTTTCTTCCAATATGTTCATATTTCAAGGCACAAACATCCCCCGCATACTACCCCCATGTTAATATTGATGTCGAACCCCATATCGAGACAAATTTCGACGTATGCACTGCCACCGACAATGATATCAATGCAGATGTCCATGCCCAAGTCGGTGCCGATGTCGATGCTCGGGTCAATGCCGATGTACCTGGGATTTAGGGCACTTTATGGTTACACGCCTATAGTGACCCAAACACCACGTGCGTCACTATTTTACCTGGGTGGCTCATCGTCACAACCATCAGACGTGGGAGTGGCGGATACACGATGACAAGCGAGTACAGCGCAACAATCGACCACGGAAGAAGATGATGACGCTATCGATCCTAACGAAACAATTGTCCAATAGGCCATGCTAGGTACATATTCAGGCGATGATGATGGCAACAAGGAAGTCTACAAGCTCACACTTTCGAATTCACCTCTGGAGGCACTTCCTGTTGCACCTCCTATTGAAACTCCGGTTGTACGCCCAGTTCCACGGAGGAATCCTACACGCGACCTTATCCACCGTCTTGTGGCACACACTCTCCTCGACGATGAGTGCGATGTATTTTTTATTATAAATATTATGATGTAAATAAAAATGTCATAAATAAAAAACAGTTAATTATTACAAAACAATATTCTTAGGTGTTGTACATTATTAATTATTACAATTAGTATAAAGTCTCTATTTGAACAATACCTTTGACTTTTCATGAGTTATGCGTAAGTTAACAATAAATAAGAAGTTTAACCAAATGGAATATGGGAAACACATTAATGAACATAAAATTTGGTAGAAAGTAATGTTATAGACACTAGGGCCCCAACGTATCCCTATACAAAGAACATGTTGTCTTCGTATGCCCTGAATTTCTACAATACTCGCACAACTTTTGTTGATTGTGTTGGAAAAAACGAGTTTGAAAACACAACGGAAAAAAAATTTAGGGAAAAACCAGAGTTTTAAAATTTTTCTGAAATAAGATATTGGTTGTGATATTTAAAGTAATAAACACTTAATCAAAATTATATATTTTCGATTCATCTAGATGAGCGTTTCGACCGAGTAGCATTCTCTGTTATCCTGAAGCTCACGTCTATCGAGTGTGGACTCACTTTAAATTAGAAAATTACCAGTAAAATAATTTTGTAATTTTTCTAAACTTTTAAATGTTAATTACTTTATTAACCTACTATTCAATTTAAGGAGATAAATAATGAATAACGGAAATTTATGCTTCATTTGAAATCTTTATTATTCATTATTCATTAATAGGAAATTGACATAAATTAAAATAAGTAAACTAAAGGTATTAGAACAAGTTCATAACAAAATTATTGTAAAGAAGATATTTATATTTTTATTAAAATAAAACTATTAAAGCACCTTCAAATAATATAATTTATTTTAATTTTTATAATTTTTTATACTAATTTGTTGTTTGATTAACTCATAACACCAACTCAATCAATGGCTTAAATAATAGTATATATTTATCAATAATTTATTATATTATATATTACTATTTTATAATTATTTATAAAATTTACTATATATTATGAATATGAAATTTTTTATCATTCAATTATTCAAGAGGATATAAATAGTTAAATTTTAAAAGAGAGGGTAAGAATTATTAATTGAATGATATAAATAGAGTAAAATTGGACACCAGAATGAAAAAGTATAAATAGAAATTTTTGAGAATGGATTCAATTGAATTTTTGCAAAAAAGCGAATAGCTTATAAAAGAAAAATGGTAACTATTTCATGTAAAAACGAAATTGAAAATATATTGATATTTAGATTTTAAAAATTAGGGTATTAAGTTAAAGGAACTTAAATATAATTTGCAGTTAAGTGAAAAAAATGACTTAACCGTAATTAAACCATAAAGAAATAACAAAATATGAGCCATTAGATTAAAGTTTTAAAAATTAAATCAAAACCATTAATGATTTAATAACTAAATAAAAATGGATAAATAAAGAAATACGAAGAAAAGTCGAGAAGATTGGGAAACTCATCAAAATATTTATCTCTCTTTATATAAAGGTAACTCCAAAATGAATAGAATTGATTTTAGTAATTAGTTTTTTTTTTTTAAAAGATATAAGTGAATGAATAATTAAATTTTTTTAAGAATGATTGATCAATTAATTTTATCTTATTAAAATATATTTAAGCACGGTTAGTTTGCTAGACAAAAACAAGTAGAACAACAAAAATAGGAATCAAATATTTAAGAAAATTAAATCCAGAAAAAAAAAAGACATGAAAGAAAGCAATGATACAAGAAAACAAAGATAAGATATCACCTTTCAACGGAAACAGTTGGAAAGCTAATCTTTGAGCTGTTTCTTTCTATCCCAAGACAATAATGCCAGTGCCACTAGTGATCATAATATTGGCCTTTGTCCTCTTAAATTATTTTCTCAGTCCCTCAGAATGTTCATTCTCAGTTAAATACAAATATAACTCACTAATTCAAGTAATAATTGAGGGAAAAACTTATCAATTTGCTCATGAGAATATCCTACATATATACTAGTTATAAGAGTTTAACCAGGGAAAGGAGAGTTTAATATAAACTCTAACGCTACTTATCTAATTATAGAAGGAATTAAGTTTATTTTTACTTAAAAGCTTTTAGAATCTCAGCTTAACTGTTAAAAACCGATTTCTGATGTCAAAGTAGAGAACATCCCTTCTTCATGGTGTACTTCAAAGACAAGGGTTCAAATATGCGGAGGTGCATATAAAGGTGGCAAAACGATGAATGACCTATAGATATTCAAAAAAAACAATTCTTAATTACGATTTTGAAAAAGATAAATAAAAATTTATTGTGTAACCTAATCTTCGCATTCTTTTTGACACTATCAACAACAAATACCAACTCAAAGAAAGAAAGAAAAAAAAAAAAAAAGAGTTAAATATTGATTTATTTACCTTGAAAAAATGTCTTTATCGATTATCATTCACCAATGAATCTCCCATCTACAGACACTACAAATAACTCAATTAGAAACAATTTAATCTTCCCCAACTACCACCTCCCTTACCTATCCCGACTCCAACTCCCCTTCTTTTCATACGTCCCCTATGTAGCAGAAAAAACCTTATAATTTAATCTCCAAATAGGTTTAATTCAATTTCTCAAAGGGAATGTTTAATTCTATAAAATGTTAAATTGATTGTTTGTAAATTGATATTATGAAATTGAGTCATATTAAAGTAAAATTTATCAATAATTCATATTAGATCAATGAATATGGCTGCAACTAACCGGCAACAACATACTCTAGTAGAGAGCAATTCAACCTGCAATGAAAGGGCATCTCCCACAACTCTTTATAAAGCAACTGCGCCAAAATGATAAGCGAAATAATCAATTTCTGCCATTAAACTACATTTTATGCTTAAGCTTATTACTAAAAGCAGGATATTTTTAACACTCATACCTTATGAAACACAATCATGTTTCTGATTCTTTGAAACCCATACTTTTCTAAAGCAAATTATCTCCACTTTTCCTTCAATTTTGGCCTTTCCGTAGCATTTATCCTTGAGCTGAAACTCTTCAATATGAATAGCCTATAAAGTAGAAGGATGTAATAAGTTTAGGAAAATATAAATTTAAGGCTCTTTCCATGGTTATGGATTGAGTGATTGTCACTGCATGAGTGCATGTAAATTGTTGGCATGTTTATTATTTGCATCCGCTGTAATTTCATCATTCATCCCCTTATATAAAAATGGAAAAAAGTATTCCAAAGTTCTGTTTTTTCCCTTCAATCAAACACATATGTAAGGTATAGACTCACACAGTTAGTTGATTGGTTGTGCCTTATCTTTCTCCAGTTTTCCACACCCATGCTGCTCTGTTCCTCTAAGTAAGGTTAGTTTGCCAGAGAAAACCAAGTAGTACAACAAGAATAGGGAATCAAATATCAAAGAAAAATGAACAAAAAAAAAAAAAAAAACACGAAAGAAAGCAATGATACAAGAAAACAAAAATGGGATATCACAATCCAATGGAAAGAGTTGGAAAGCAAATCTCTGAGCTGGTTCTTTCTATCCCAAGAAAATAATGTCAGTGCCACTAGTGGTCATAAGATCGGCCTTTGTCCTCTTAAATAATTTTCTCAACCCTTCACAATGTTCATTCTCAATTAAATAAGTACAACTCACTAATTCAGTTGTAACAAAAGTAGTATTTGAGGGAAAAACTTATCAATTTACTTATAAGAGTTTAACTAGGGAAAGAAGTAGAGTTTATTTTTTACTCAAAAGATTTTTGAAATCTCACCTCACAATTGTTAACAAGCAGCTCCTGATGTCAAAGTCGAGAATGTCCCTTATTCACAATGCACTTCAGAGACAAGGGTAGTAAAACGATGAGTGACCTATACATATCCAAAGAAAACAGTTCTTGGTTACGGTATTGGAAAATATAAATCAAAATTTACCGTGGAACCTAATCTTCGCATTCTTTTTGACACCATCAACAACAAATACAAATTGAAAGAAGGAAAAAAAGAGTTAAATATTGATGTATTTACCTTAGAAAAATGTCTCTATTGATTATCATTCACCAACGGATCTCCCATCTGCAAACACCACAAATAACGCAATTAGAAATAATTTAATCTTCCCTACCTCCCACCTCCCTTACCTATCCCGCTTCCAACTCCCCTTCTTTTCATACTTCCCGTATGTAGCAGAAAAAACCTTATAATTTGATCTCCGAATAACAAAACTTTTAAGTACTTTGGTTTCCTAGAAAATACGGAAAAAAGAAGTGGGCATTCGATTTCTCAAAGGGAATGTTTAATTCTGTCACTATTTGGTAAGCTCCAAACCTTGAAATGATTCTATATCTTAATATTCAGCTTCATTTCGATCATGTATCTCATACAAATAGGTGTATTATTCATAAATGAAAACGTGTAAATTTTGCAGCCTTTGCAGTAAACTTGCATGCAATGTCATTGATAAACTTTCAAGTCCCTACACTCTTTTGTAAATTTGAAATTTAGTCTTTATATTTTTGTTCTTAGGAATTTAGTTCCTCCACTTTTTAGATTTCAAAATTTAGGTTAACTATTAACACTGTTAAAATTATTTTGTTAAATTCAAGTTCATTGCAAGTTTACAAATGTCGTGAGTATTTTTTTAAAATTTCAAAATGTTACACCAACAAAATAAAAAAAGCTAACAATGTTAACAATTAGATCTGAATTTTTTGAAATATAAAAAGTAGATGACTAAATTCTTGAAAATAAAGGTACAAGGACTAAGAGTTCATGAACTTCTGACATATTTTAACCATAAAAATAAATAATTATAAATTATAAATTATAGGGTAGCAAGTGTGAGTATTAATCCGTTAAGCCGATATAAAAGTTGCAAAGGTGAGCATTAATCCATTTAAACCAACAGACAATTTTTCTAAATTTATGCGTACCTTTTCTATAAACAACTGCTGAGTGGTGGCATTAAGGTTGCCTTCCCAACACCCTACATATTCGCCTTTAGTATTTTGTACTCCAAGCACCATTGGTGTACTTAACTGTCCCTTTGTGAAAATTTTCTTCTTTGGACACAAATCTCATAATTAACCTTCAAGCAAGCAAGTGTTCCTGCATGCTCGTTTTCATCTCTTACTCCTTCACATGACAATAATTCATTGAAGGTAGTCCTTTTCCAAAATAAAGGTATTCAAGATTTGGTAATGATTAAATGAAACAATCTGAGATAGTAACTCATGTTTCAGGACAATCAAACTTTCTTAGTTTGGGACAATATTGTTTCGGATCTGCTCCTTGTCCATGCCATACCTTTATATTGCCATTCCCAACCAAAAGCAATTCTTCTAAATTGGGGAATGTTTCCTGATAAATTTAGAAACATATATATGTTAAATAAAGGCAAATCTTCTAAAGTGATTGATAGAATATGCAAATCCGTTTAGGTCGGTCTTTTATTTAGTTTCTTTTATGAGATCTCACCTTAGTGACCCAAAATAGGGGTTGATGAACAGAGATAACGGGTTGGCTCTCTCCTTGTGTTTCTCTAAAGTTGATATACTCCCCAGCGAATGTCTCCACCTTGCTGCATTCATGCACCTCCAATTGTTTTAATAATGGCCAATCTGTAGTATGCACCTTGGAGTAGAAACCCTTCAATTTTGGTAGCTTACGAAGTATCAGCTGTCTTATTTTAGGAAACACAAACTTGGTGGTTGATTTGAGCTCAATTGATTCATTTGAGTTGTGTCCATGATCGTCAGCGAGTCCGATTATTTCTTCTACCGACTCACATTCCGATATTTCCAGAATTTTTAGTCTTTCAAGTCTTTCCACCATATCAAATGGTAAAACTCTCGAAAGTTTGTCACAGTGTTCCACCAAAAGCAAGTTTAATTCATGAAATGAATCCATAGTGAGCTTATCTTGCCATATCTTTCTACACTTTCCCACGCCTACAATTCTCAAATCGTCCAAGCTAGGAAACGCAACCTGCGGGAATTATTTACGTTGTTAATGAGGAAAATATGATAGAATTCTACTTAGATATGAAAAGTAAAATTACTACAAGAAAACAAAAGAAGAATATCACCTTTTGGTTGAACAGTGTATTGGTCTCTGAGTTTTCTTGATGGCAGAATGTCCTTAGTTTTGGAAGCCTATTGAGCTCCAGTTTTTGTAGCTTACTGAACAAGTAAGTCTGAGGTATCCCTTCTTCTGCTACGGTTGCTAATCCATCTGTAAAGATTATTTCTTCCAAGTTCTCGCAATCAAGAAGGCTAAGTTGACGGAGCCCCTCAAAAGTTCTGACTAAAAAGGATGGGAATATATATTCCAAATTATGGCAACCCTTCACACTTAAGATTTGTAAGTTGAGAACATTAGAGGATATAGCCCTGTCTGGTTTATCAGGCCATAATTTTTTTATGCTAGTTGATGATAGTTCCAAGAGCCACAAGTTGGCACACAAAACCTGCAGACACAATCCTCATTGCATGAATTATGCATGCTTGTGATGATAAAGACATACACTCGTTATTTAATGTGATTGTTAAATTTCAAGTTCAACTTAATTTTTAATTAATGGTTGGACTTTTTTTCTATTTTTAATTAATTGTTGGATAACTTATATCTTTAAGCCATTGCCCTGGGTTTTTCTTTTCTTAAGGAATGAAGTTCTTATTTCACAGCTCAAAGAATTCTAGAAATTGAAATGGAGAAATACACATTTTTCAAAATGCAAATTCTAAATGTTCCTCATGTTAGCTGATTTCTATTAGAAATACACTTTATTTCTAAATGTTTACAATTCATAAAATTATATTATTATTTGGTATTTATTTCGAGATTGAGCATCAAGTATGGGATATTCTTGTAAAAGTGAACCATAAGCTGCGATAATTGAGGATAAATAAGTGATTAATGGATTTAGACCTTCAGAGTTTAATGCTGAGTGAAGTACTATTCCATTAGAAATCAGGAACCTTTGAGTAGAGTCTGATTTTTCAAACTCTGGGAATGTGTTTTCTAAGCCTCTGTAGGAAGGATTGGAGTGGAAAGTGAGTGCAAACAAACTGTGTGACATTAAGGCTGTAATTATCCTACGTGAGCTTGGGTTGATTGGGTTGTTACCAAGTGTTGTACTGAGAGTTTGTATGGTGATTTCATTCTCCAATCAAAGCCAAAGACGTAGGTTGTTTAACTGAACTGTATAAACAATCTCTAGTCTCCATTACCATTTATGCTTTACTATTAAATATTCCATTTTTGCATTGTCATAATACTTTTACAATATTAGTTATAACATTCAATTACAACAATTTTTAACATAAGACATTTTTAGTTTCTATCCTTAGAAATTATGTAATTTAATTTAAGTTTTCACCCAAATAAATTAAAAAGTTAAAACACTAAACAAAAGAGAAGAGACTAACCTTGTGATTGAAAAAGGGTGTCTTTTCTCTGCCAACTACCTCTATATCCTCTTGCTCCCTTGTAGAAGCCATTGCATACATCTTTGGGCAATCATCTACTGCAATTTTATGCAAAGATGGACACTGCAGGGTAATACTTCCCATACAAAAACTTGTCAACCTTGAACATGACTCAAGTCTTATCTTCACAAGCTTGGGTAACAAGAGTGTAGCCATTTCAGTTTCCTCTGCTCCTTCTTTGATAATATGCTCCATCATAGGGCATTTTTTCACTTTTATGTATTCTAGTTGCGCAAGATCTAAAGCCATGGATACGCTAAAAATGTATGTCATGCTATTACACTCATAAACTTCTAAAACCCTAAGTTTCTTCAAATCTAAACTTCCATGAATGTTCTCCCTCCATATTTCAATTGAACTGGAAAATTCAGAGAGGACTAAATACTCGATAGCTTGGAACCCAGCCTACAAAATCCAACAAAGAAACAAGGATTAAAGTTCATAAGGTTATAACGAAGCCAGCCCAAACCATATGGAAGAAAGAATGATATTATGGAATAAGCTAGAATAACCAAAGCTAAATTAAAGTAATATACAATAATACCTTTATTGAATGCATTTCTTGGATAGTGTTGTTAAGGTCACTACACCAATGTCCATTATCTTTTCCACATTCTACTTCTTGCAATAATGGTGGATTAGTTAAAACTCCCTTACAAAATATCTCCAATTCAGGGCAACCACTCACTATTAATTCCTCTAAACATGGGAATCCAAATGTGTGGTTGCCTGAACAAAAGCTCTTAAGTCGTGGTAGATTCACAAGTTCCAAACTTTTCAACCTGCTGAAAATAATGTCACAAGTTGCTTCATCTCCCTCTATTGCAAGTATTTCTGTCATTGAAATGCAGTCTCTTACCATCAACTTCTTGAGTTGAGCCATACCTTGGACTGCTAAACATGTATCTAAGTATTTCATTGCTTCGCAATTCCACACATCCAATGTGCTGAGATTTTGAAATGACGCTGAGGATGATCCTAAGCTGATCAAATTGCAACAATAGTGAACTTCAAGAGTCTCAAGTTTGGGTAGAATGTGGTCCACCTGGATGTCTTGCTTCCATAAATAATCTTTTAGATTATCAAGACCTAACAAGTTTAAGTTTCTAATTGTTGACAAAGTCCCAGCATACATCTCCTCATTACCGGTATCTCCTTCGGTACAAAATAGCTCTTCTATTTCATAAGAGATGGTAAGGTTTTCAAGAGTGTAGAATCTCTCAAGGAAAGAAATTCGAAAATCATTTGATTCAGCACCGTGGCCAACCACATGAAAAGATTTTATTCCATGAAAAAGGCTGCTTGAAAATTGACTATCACTTATCATTGCAATGTAATCACTATCTAATGTCAAAAGTTGTAGTTTAGGGATGACCTGAAAACCAATCAAAAAACAATTTTGGAGTCAATATGTTCATCTTCGAATTAAGAATTACTAATGATCAAAAGAAACATCATATATTTTCAAAAAATTCTTAATACTCTCTTCTTCAGTAAATTAATTTTTCTAAATAATATTTCAACCTTAATTATCATAAATTTTTGTGTTAATTAATTAAATAAAAAAATAACCAATATTAATAGTAAATTAAGATTGATGGTTTAGAGATTAATATAAGATTTTAGATTTTAGAGTTCATGGCTGGATTTATGATTTAGGGTTCTTTTGTTTGTTAATTAGAGTAAAAACAATTAATTTTTAGAATAATTCAATATATAGAGTGGGAGTGAGAGGATTCATACCTTTTCAACCAAGAAAAGTGGTGGATGGATTGGGGAGTCAAGTTGTCCATTGTTAGTGTTCAGTTGTGTACCAAATATTCTCATTTTCCCACACTCACCTACTACCAACTCTTTTAACATTGGCCACTTTGCGGTATGCTTACCAGGGTAGAAACATTTCAATTTTTGCAGCTTCCAAAGTATAAGGGCGTATAGTCTATCAAACTCGAAATTGACAGCCGTTTCCGAATCTGATCCTTCCTCTAATTTGGAAACAATCTCCTCCACTCCACAATCATGTATTTCAAGATAACCAAGTTGTGGTAGATCTTTGGCTATTGAGGCTGGAAATACATTCTTCAAACTTCGACAGACCCAAACAGATACTGCACGGATTTCTGTAAATGAAAAATTAGATGGAAAAATGGTTAACAACTTATCACATCCTTCAACTGTCAATCGTTGTAGTTTGGGAAATGAATTTGGTGGAAGTGGGTTCTGCCATATCATCTTTATCTTTCTCAAGAAGGAAATACTCATTTTCTCCAAGCTGGGAAATGCAACCTGCACTCATGCCAATATAATGAAATTAGAATCTAGCTGTTTGTTTCATTTATTGTGTGGGTTTGTGAAAAAGTGAAAGGATACAAAGAGAGATTGGAAATGTGAAAAAAATACATTTTTTTGAGTGTGATTGGTGAAAAAAAACAGTTCATTTTGGGAAAATAAAAGAGATACTTGTTAGTCTAAAAATATGCAATTTTCAAAAAATTTATTTTCAATCTTTTTCATCTTTCTTATCTACCACACTACAGGTTTCTAATTTTTTACTCTTTAATTTTTTATCCTTTCAATTTTTTCCAGTATACCATTAAACCCAAAGTCAACAAAGAAAAAATAAGTAAAACAAAAAAATTAAGAATTAACCAACCTTATTGTCAAACAGATCACTTTGACTAGAGATTCGTTGGTTTCCTTCCCTTGAATATCTACATATGAAGCTCTCCAAGTTTGGGCAGTTGTATATCGTCATCGACTTCAGTAACGGAAATTCAATAACTTTATTTTGGGAATTGAAGCAAAATCCACGCAAATGCTGAAGATCCTTTAGCTCTAAGGACTTTAACTGAGGAAATAATGATAAAGTCATGGTAGCCTGAGTTTCTTCTTCTATATCCTCCCAAAAAATAATCTCCTCTAAGCAGTTGCACTTAGTTATCTCAAAATATTTGAGATGAACTAGATATTTAGCCATAGAAAATGGTAACAGGTATTTGATGTTTCCACAATCCTCAATTTTCAATGTGGTTAACTTCTCATGAGTACAGAAAGATACATTTGACAACTGCTTGTGCCATACCCTTGTAACATTAAGCGATGACAAGTGCAATTTCTCCAAGCAAGGGAACGATATCTACAACCATAAACACAATTAATTCTACTTTCAAATCAATATGTAAAAAAATGTATATATAATTCTGTTTTTGCAATTACCAAATACAATAAAAAACAAAGTCTGCCAACCGATAAAAGTGACATATAATAGAAAATTTCTAGTAAATATAAAATATGTTGAGAGTATTGGGGACAGAAGAACCCATCATATGATCAGAAAAAAGGAAAAAAAAAAAAAAAATCTCACATAACTGAACAACAACACAAGAGCAATACGGCATGATTCAGAAAAATGAAAGAAAGCCTTGAAAGAAAAACTAGAAAGATAAAGAATTGTACATACCTTTTCTCCGAAAAGTGGCAATTCACGTTGAGGCAATGAGGTAGCATCGATTTTGTCTTGAGAGCAAAAGCTAACGAGTTGAGGAAGGCCCTGCAATGTCAAGGACTGCAATCGAGGAATTTCAGTTTTATCATTAATGATAGATTCAATATCCAAACCATTTCGGATATGCAGATTCTGCAATTGTGATAGCCTTTCCTCATCTGTTAACTCCTTCAGTGCAATCTTCACACCTTTCAGTTCTTCCAATTCTAAATCTTGAGTTCTCTTTACCAACTTCTTAATTCCATGATCCAAATCATCAATGCTTGTCTTTAATCTGAGTTTTAAGGTTCTTGAATATTGATAGTTGCCAAACCGCTCCCATTCCTTTCCTATGAAAATCTTGTATCTTTCCAACTTTTGCAACTCTCGAAAGAAGTCCTCTGGAGCAGCCTTGGCGTCCGGAATTTGAACTTCTAAAGTGGACAAATGAGACAGTGTGTTCAGTTCAGCAAGACTAGCATTGGGTTGTCCCCATTGAATAGTAGTGCCAGCCATATATAATTCTTCTAATTTTGACAAACTTGGCAACACGTCAGCTGAAATTGTTTTGAGTTTAGTACAACGACTCACATCTAACAACTTTAGCTTCAACAATTGCCCAATTTCCTTGGGTACAATTTTGATATCAGATTGCAAAAGGCTAAGCACATTTAAGTTCTTGAGCGCTCCAATAATGGTTAGGTTATCTCCCAAATTGCATTGATCTAGGCACAATGTACTGAGGCTAGTTAGGAGACCAATTGATGAAGGTAAAGAAGAAAAATGCATGCGAGTCAAATCTAAGACTTTAAGATTTTTTGCTTCGTTGAAGAAGTTATCCGGCAACGTCAAGGAGAGATCCTTGCTTAATAAAAAGAAAAGAAAAATCTGCGGACAATTCAACTGGTGAGGAAGCTTGTTGATACTAAAATGCGGCAAAATAATCATGTTGCACTCTTTCATTGACTCTCCATTTGCCCAATCTGTTACAATATCCTCATCCTCCTCTGTTAAAGCAAGCACTTGATTGTCCTTTGAAGCGATTGATTTGGCCACAATATAAGTAAGATCATGCACATCGAAGAAATCCTCATTAGTACTTTTACTATCAAGCAACAAACAAGATTCTTTGAGGGTACTCATTATTTTTAACAGCCTATCTCGTGCTGCTTTCATGCTGTTGGCTCCTTTAATTAGACCCAAACCAAGAGCATACCTCAACAAGTCTTCAATCCCAGCGACACGACGCAGTAAACTGCAAAGCAGGAAAATCTGCTTGAGGTCTTCACTCGATAAATGATTGATACTCAACTCAATAGCCGAATGTACCTCAGCAGATATATCATCCGAGCTTTTTTCTAAGTAAGGCCTCTGTAATTGTTGTAAAGCATCACTCCAAAAAAATAAAGGTTTATTTCGCAACGCCCTTGCAACAGTTGCAAGGGCAAGCGGTAATCTTGCACATTTCTTGGCTACCTCAATTGCTGTAGATCGCAGCTCCTCATCACTTTCAACACTGTCCCCGGCCATCTTCTTAAAGAACTCCCAAGCTTCTTCGTCATCTAAATCACCAATTGCAAAGGTCTTTGTAGCATCCATCCCATCGCGCAGAACATTTTGATATCTTGAGGTCAACAGTGTTTTGCATCCTTTGTGTTGACTTCCAAATGGAATTCCAACTTCCGCTAGATCCAGTTTCTTCCAAAGATCATCCAAAATAATAAGAACATTTTTCTCCTCCTTTAACCTTTCATACAATCTACGGGCTCTTACAACCGGACTGTTTTCTTCAAGCTTCAAACCCAATGAGTACGCCATTTGGTCTTGGATTTCCTTAATGTCAGGATTTCGAGATACAGTTGTCCTAACTACTGAATCGAATAACTTAACCTCGTGGAGTTGTCTCTCAACTTCTTTGACCAGCGATGTTTTGCCCACACCAGCCATCCCGTACACTCCAATCATGCTTGTTGTTGCATCTTTCAGTGACTCCATGATACCATTGAAAACCTTCTCTCTTGATTTAAAGGCCTCAAAGTCTGTACGGACTATGGATTCAGGAACATCAGGGTATCCCACGCGCTCAAATTGGCAATCTTTGATAAGCTCATCAAAAGTGGCAGCAGCTTCTTCTGCTTTCCTGCTAAGCTGGTAGCGAGACTTGATGTTGGGACACAAGCCAAAGAAGCACTTGGGCTTTGCTTTGACTTCAAGATCCTTCACTTTCTTCTCCTGTTCAGTGACAACCTTCTCCACTCTCTGGCGCCAATCCAGGACATCGGCTTTAATCTTCTCCAAGTTCCTTTTTGCAACATCAACATCTTGCTGCACACTAGTTCTTTTTGCAATCAACGTCCTGTGTTTCTGCTCGAACTTGTCAACAATTTTCTGGTAGAAGATTACATATCTAATATGACATTTAACTTGGTGGAAGATACCTTTCGCAGTCTCGGAAGAGACATTGGCAGCAGCACCAGTACCAATAGCTTCCATTTTTTTTTTTTTTTGCTTTGGGGTTACAGATGACTGTCAGACAGAGTAAAAAAAGAAAGGAAAGAAGCAAGCAAGAAGAAATCAAAAATGAAGTGAAGAAGCCGTTAGCCGATATGAAATAGAAATTCAGTAAGGCGTGGAATTGGATATGGACTGTTGTCTTCGACTCCGTTAGACTTTAGATTAGAAATCAAAGAACCAGCAAAAGAAAACACAGAATGAATGTGGATGGTTGCGGGTACCTTCAGTGGAAATTAAGCACATACAATTTGACTAGATCAAATTACGACATTTCAATTTTTTTTTAAAGGTAAATCACTCAAGTTATTTCATTATTACTAAAGTTATTGAAATATTTTATTTTTATTACCCATGATGGATAAGTAATGTAATATGTTAATTAATTTAGTTCCTAAACTATAATTTAAAATATTAATTTGATACTTTTAATTTTTTTAATAATAATTTTAAAAATTTTAAAGGGTAAACTATTCAGATGGTCATCCAAATTTTGATGCATTCCTATTTTAGTTATTTTTTTTTTGTTAATTTAGTTACTTTCATTAGGTTATTTGTCATTTTTAGTCATTTCACTATTAAAATATCTTAGTCATTGAATGAAATGCTAATGTGATAGTCTTTTTTATTAATATAATAATAAATTTAGTCATTAACACTTTGTACATTTTGTCAAGTTGGCCCTAATTTTAGAAAAAAATCAACAAATTTAACCTTCAATATTTGCAAATTTTGTTAATTTAGTCCAAATTCAAAAATTTCAAAAATTTTAAAAACTTGAAATATATATAATTTATTATAAAAGGACATAAAAATATAAAATATTTAAAATATATATAAAATTACATAAAGTATTAATTGCTATATGGTCCTAATTCTAAAAGTTCAACAAATTTAACTTTTAATGTTTGCACATTTTGTCAATTTAGTCCAAATTCTAAAAATTTATAAATAAAACATTAGAAAAAAATAATTAATCAAAACCTAAAATCAAAATAAATAAAGTTTTCTTACTTATAATTCAAAATCATTATAAAAAAAAACTCACAAAATGCCTCCTATTTTTTATATATGCTACCACACAACATAACGATTAAAAAAATTACAAGAAAAAAAAATCAATTTTTGTCCTGTTGCTAAAATTTTTGGTCAATCAAACAAAAGAGATAGACTTTGTAAAACAACATTCATCCCCTCATCTCCTTTCTCATTCATCTTTAAGCTTCCCATTGTTCTTATACTCTCGCCCAAACTTCACAATCTAAATACCATACCAAATCGATACCCAACTATACTAGATCCAAACTACATCATCACTTCATCATTAAGCACTCACCATTAAACCCACACCCAAAGTCAATTTCTTTCTTATTTTACAGACATACCCAAACTCTGTTTCACAATTTCTTTTAATGAGGAAAAATCGATCAATGAAGTATCACTTATCCTTAAGCATTTGAATCCCTCAAAGCCCTGCACTTTGCCTCCGAAATGGAGCCAGAGATGTTTCTATAAATAAAGGCTATTTTATTTGAATCCGTTAACCAACTATTTGATTATAGTGCTAGTAGAATTTGGTAGTGATTGATTCAAAAAAGTTATTTAAAGGACTCGCTTAGCTTGGTGGGATTTAAAGAAAAAAAATATTTATTCAAAAAATTCAAGAGAAAATGAGAATTAAATTTTGTTGAATCCCTAATAATTTTTGTTAAAATTCAAAAATATTTATTTGAATCCCTCCACCAAATTCATATTTAAGTATTTATGTAATTTTATCTATATCGTTAGTAATTTATATTTTTTTGTCATTTTATAATAAATTTTATATTTTTTTAAGTTTTTAAAACTATAATTTTTTTGAATTTGGACTAAATTGATAAAATGTGCAAATTTGAGGGTTAAATTTGTTAAATTTTTAAAATTACAAACAGACAGAATGTGTGAAGTGTTAATGGCTAAATTTATTTTTATACCAATCAAAAGACGGTCATGTCAACATTTTGTTTAGTAACTAATGCATTTTAATATAGTGACTAAAAATGACAATTAATCTAACGAGGTGACTAAATTAACAAAAGAAAATTGGTAATCAAAATAGAGACGCGCTAAAACTTGGATGACTATCCAAGTAGTTTACCCTTTAATTTTTTAGTTATTATTAAAAAAATTAAAATGCTCGAATTGATATTTTAGCTATAGTTTATGAACTAAATTGGTTATTAACCCTTTAAATTAATGTGTCACGTCACTTTCTTAACAGAAGAGTGACAAAAATATAACATTTCGATAACTTTAATGATAATTATGTAACTTTCAAAAGTTGAGTGGTTGAAATGTAATTTTAATTAAAGTTTAGAGATAATAGATATAGTTTACCCTGTTTTATACATTTTCTTTTTCGTAAAAAAAAAAAAAGAAACCTTAAAGAGAAAAACTCAAAAAATTACACTAGTGACTCAAAGCAAGAACATAATCTGTCTCAATTAAACTTTTAGCTAATTGCGGTGGTTCTTCAAACTAATGGATTTATATGGAATTAGTCCCCATAAACTTGACTTATTTTATACACTTTTGAACCCTAAATAAATTATTCTTAATATTATTTTAGTTCTCATTAATGTTGATTAATTAAATAAAATTAATATAAATAAATTAAAAAATATCGTTATCATAATAATTTTAAATATCATTAATGTAATAAAATTAAATAAAATCAATACATGTGTTTCGAAATTTGAACCTTTTTTGTTTTCAGCTTCTCCTATAATTATTACCTTGTTCAATAATTGAAGAGGTTGGCTACTCGCTCAATAATTGAGGTTGTTCAATAATTTAGGAGGTTGGTCATATGGGTCTCATGAAATAGTACGTGACAGCTAAACTTTTGTATCATCATAATTGATTGCGTACTGTTTCGGATCTGTTGAATAGTGGCTAAATAAAGCCTTTAGGCTTATTTTAATATTTATTTACGCTAAACTTTATTTTGGGAAATAGTTCAGTTTTAGTAGAGAGAAATAGATGACAGTAAAATTTACTCAGTTGCACGCGTTATTCCTTAACGGTAACTATAACAATTTTTTAAAAAGTTAAAACGAATGATAATTTTTTTAACTTATAAATATTCTTTAAATTTAATTTTTTTCATTCACATTCTTTTCTCAAACTGTAACGACTTATATTTTACGGGCACTGAAAAAATAAATTTAGAGCCTCCGTCTTAGGAAAATGAGTCCTTAAATATTTATTAAAAATATTTACAAAATTAGTTATGGGTTGAATTAGATTTTGATTAGGTGAATTTAGTTTAATTAGAAGTAATTATTAAAAAAGACTAAATTGAAAAGAGCGTAAAAGATTAATTTTAAATTAGAAAAAATTACAAGGGACTAAATTAGTATTTAAACCAAATTAGTGACATGTGTAAGATAGAGAATAAATACATGTGTATTTAAATTATTAGTACAAATGTATTTTATATATATATATATATTTACTTATAAATTAAGTAAAAGATATTTACTTATTATTTATAATAATAATTATTATTATTACTATTATTATTATTATGTCATATTACAATTTACAAATGGTGACAATTGTATGGTGAAAAATTAATACATGTGTACATGTATGTATAAATACACATGTATTATTTTTATTTTTTATTATATAGATATTTTATAATTAAATATTAATTAAGTAAATAATGTAATAAAATAAAGGATAAAAGAAAAAGAATAGAAATAGTTACAGAGAAGAAACGAAATAGAAAGGAAGAAAGAAGACAAGAAAAGAAAAAGAAAAAATTAGGGTTTTAATGCTTGAAGTTTTAATTGGTAAAGTTTTAATTGGTAAGTTTAATTAAGTCTTTTTCTTGTGATTTTGATGTTTTTGAAGTCCTAGAGTTGAATACTTTTGAGTTTATGTGGAAATATTGAAAATAAATGGATTTTTGAAAAGGGTTTATGTTGAGCAAATGATGAAATTATGGATTAAATTGATAGAATCATTGATTAGAGGACTAAATTGTAAACTAGGCTATAAGTTTTGAGTTTATGGGTTAAATTGAAAGAAGTTTGAAATTATGGTAAAATGATGAAAATTTGATGGTTATATTGAAGTTTTGATGGAAATTGAATAAGAAAATGATGTGAATTGTAAAAAGGAAGAAGATGAAAATGGTTAGGACAAATTTGGGATTTAGGTAAAAGTTGCATGAAAAGTTATTATTTTATATAAATTATGTGTGTTATTAATTAATTGTACTTATGCTAATTTTCGTAGCAAACAAGGAAACTGAGACGTCGAACACGAAGGGAAAAGAAAAAGTGATCGAGGAATAACTCGAGAAAAAATATCAGTTTGTATTATCATAATTCAAGTTATTTCTTATTAAATGATTAATTTTAATATATGTGTGTGGAATTTGAATGTGAGGTAAATATTGATATTTTAGTTGAATGTGAATTAGATTTATTTGATGAATAAATATATGTATGTGAAATTGAATTGTATGGTTGAATAATGTTGGTATGCATATGAATTTGAATTGAGAAATATGTGAGAAAATGTGGTCAAAGTGCAATTGATGTGAATTGACTGAAATAGAGGAAGTAATTCGATACCCTGTCAAAGTGCAATTGATGTGAATTGACTGAAATAGAGAAAGTAATTCGATACCCTATTAACTAGTCGAGCTTAGTGGATATAGTTGGCATGCCATAGGATTGGAAAGGTTCAGGGATACTTGGACTTCGAGTTGATGAGACACTTGGTGTGTCATTATTGCTTCGGATAGATTTGATGAGGCGTTGGTCTCCACTTTGCTTCGACTTAGCCGATGAGATGTTGTCGTCACTTATTTGCTTCGAACTATCCGATGAGGCGTTGGTCGCCATCCTGGTGTGTTTGGTTGGATCCGTGTATCCGCCAAAGTCCGAGTCATGTTAATAGGGGAAAATAAGTGAAATAATAAAATCAAATGAATTTGATTAATTGAGCTATTGAATGAAATGAGAAAGTGATATTGAAAGATGGAATGTGAGATGAAATTTGTAAAGAGATTGAAGGTATGAACCAAAGATTCATGAAGTATTCATATTTGAAATGTGAATTGAATAATTATATGTGGTTGAGAGATTAATCAAAGGTTCATGAGTTATTTGAAATCTCATTGATGATTTATTGGATCTATTGTTGGAAATGATATTATGGAAATATGATAGTTTGGTATGAATTTATATATATGATTTGTATGTATGATTTGCTAATTATCTATGTATGTTTATGATATTTTATTGTTGTTATAATTTGAATTATGATAATACCACTGAGTATTTCCAATACTCAGCGTACGGTTGTTTCCCGTGCGCAGGTTAGGTAAAGTTGAAATTTAGTCAAGCATCCGAGTCAATCCCGACCTCATCTCAATTTTGGTGATGCATCTATCTTTTAGAAATGTGGCATGTACTAGGTTTGGTGTTTGTCACTTGTAAATGTTTTATATTTTGAATGTAAATGTGGTGCATAATCCTTAAGAATTAATAAAATGAATGAATGAAAATTTGTTAAGTTTGAAAGGTTTGATGAATGTTATTTGATCAAGATTTATAAGTAAATGTTTCAGGCATGAAATAGGTGTGTTTAGTATGTTAAAATAGCTTTAAAAAGGT
Source organism: Gossypium anomalum (assembly GCA_025698475.1). Taxonomy (NCBI): domain Eukaryota; kingdom Viridiplantae; phylum Streptophyta; class Magnoliopsida; order Malvales; family Malvaceae; genus Gossypium; species Gossypium anomalum. Next base: position 86,452,500 of record CM046966.1, read on the forward strand.
GAAAAATTAAGTTTTCACACAGCCTAGTCACATGAGCGTGTGCCCAGGCCGTGTGGCAAAGTCAGACTTGCCCACAGGTTAGTCCCACGGCCGTGTGAGTAAGTTAGATCTGCCCACGGGCTGGCCCTACAGCCATGGGAGCCCCACGGGCAGTGTAACACTCCTCACCCGTATCCAACATCGGGACAGGGTTCGAGGCGTTAACGGACTTAAACATTCACAACAACACATAACATATTACCAACCATGCATGGCAAACAAGCATATGCACATCATCAATATCAAACATAACATAAATAGCTAGATTTATAAGTCAAAATCATTAGCTCACTAAAGACCAATATATTTGGCCAAATTATAATAACACATGTTATAAAACTAGGTCCCTATACATGCCACTCACTTGATAATTCTAGCATATGTGTTTATACTGTCAAGGTGTTGGCTTGATAGTGTGATGTTGCCTCCAACGATCTCCAACCCTGAGCTAACCTGACAACATTAAAAGAAATGAAAAGGAGGGGGTAAGCTTGTAAGCTCACATGAAATAATAATAAGCAATTTACTAGCATGCTTTCCATAGTAAAACTAACCCAATTGTACATTTACACATGTTCTGGTTAAGCTGCTTTCTTGAGTAATAGTCACTAAATCATTTATATCTGGAGTTACGGAACTCTAAATTAAGATCCGTAAATTTTTCCAGCAACTAGACTCATATATCTTTCCACCACAAAATTTTCAGAATTGTTGGTCCTGCCAATAAGTACAGTTTATTATTCAAATTCTCCCCTATTTCGCTGTTTGACAGCTTCAACCTTTCTTCACTAAAATTTATTTATCTCATAGTACGAGACTCGGATAATGTTCTCGTCTCTTTCTCCTGAAATTATACTCATCAAGGATTTTATTCATATTATTTATAACTCATAATTATTTTTGTACAATTTCTAGTGATTTTCCCAAGTCAGAACAAAGGATTTCGAACTCATTCTGACTCTATCTTACAAGAATTCAAGTATCTCATAATACAAAATTTTTTTACTTACACCGTTTCTTTTATGTGAAACTAGACTCATTTATGATTTAATTTCATATATTATTCAGCCTCTAATTCGACTTCCACCATTTATGGTGATTTTTCAAATTCGGGCTACTGCTGTTGTTCAACACTGTTTCGGTGCAAAAATCACAATAGCTATCATAATTCCATTGTCACATTGATCATGGACTCATTATTTCATAAATCTCATATTCAATTGCACAATGTAAGTTAACATGATATTGCAACACAATTCATAATCATAAGCATGAGAATGATTCATCTTTCAAATCTTTTCACTTGTTCATCATGTATACACATATATATTCATGAATTCGTTTACTCATCATTTATCACATTTCAATATGACATCACTTATGAGTATAATGTACATACCTGTACATATCCATAACATATCAATTAACTTTACCTTTATCACCAGGCCCATTTCGGGACTTTCATCGCATCATTCATTATGATACCCGTTGAATTTCCGATGGACCTTTCCTTTTCCAGTTGTACACTTAAGGTGTACGTTTCTTTCCGAGTGGTACACACAAAGTATACCTTTCCTTTTCATATGATATACACAAAGTATACCTTTCCTTTTCATATGATATACACAAAGTATATCTTCCCTTTTCAAATGGTATACACAAAGTATACCTTTCATTTTCAAATGGTATACACAAAGTATACATTTCCTTTTCAAATGGTATACACAAAGTATACCCTTCCTTTCCAAATTTGATAGCCGAAGCTATCCCTTTTCACATTTGATGGCCGAAGCTATCCCTTTTCACATTCTATAACTGAAACTATCACTATTCACTGATCAGGTAGTTGGAGCTACCACTTTTCACTAATCAGTTAGCCGGGTTACTACTACTTTTCATCGATCAGTAGTAAGCTACCACTTTTCATCGATCAGTGTTTGAAGCTACAACTTTTCACATTTTACACTCAAGGCATACATTTCCTTTTCATAATGAGATCAAAAGATTATCCTTTAGGGACAACCTTTATTGCAACATACAAGATCTCATATTCTCGGTAATCACCAATTTCTCTTAAATATCATATCCCATCAAATTTCTATTAACATCAAATTCAATACAATTATAACAAATTATATTTCATGTATATCAATAACATCATGAATAATAGGCTTATTAAATCACGCGAACTTACCTCGGATCTAGAAATGGCAATTTACCATTCTAGTCCATAACCTTGTATTTTGCATATTTGCACTTTTGCCCCAATGTTCAGAAATTAAACTTCTTCCTATTTTCTTATATTTTATGACATGCTGATCATTTTTCCCTTCTATGGTAATATAAAATTCTCAGTCTAACATGTACTTATGAACATTAAGTATTTTTACCGATTATGTCGTTTTACTCGTTTTCACGTAAAATCGCTTAGCAAAAGTTGTTTAACACAATTTCAAGCTTCATATTCTACCATTAAACATCAAAATACACGCATATCATTAATGGGTAAATTTTTAAACATAAATCCTAGCTCAAAATAATGGTATAAATGAGCAGATCATGTTACCGGGATTTTAAAAATGCATAGAACATTAAAAACGGAGCTCGGAATCACTATTAAGCTTGGAAGCTTGGCCAAACCCTAACCATGGCTGCTCTTGGTACATTCTTCTGTAGCAAGAAGAAAGGGACACATTTGGGGTTTAAATTTTGTCTTTTAATTCATTTTACCCCTAAATGACCAAAATGCCTTTTTTACTATTCTTTCAAATTTTACCCAACCAAAGCCATTTTTGTCCAAAAAGTTATACAATGGTTTAATTATCATTTAAGGACCTTCCATTTAAAATTTCATGACAATTAGACACCTCTAACATGTAAAACTCAACTTTTGCACTTTTTACAATTTAGTCCTTTTTACTAAATTGAGTGCCTAAACGTCGAAATTTTCGAACAAAATTTTCACGAAATCATTCCGTGAAATCATAGACCATAAAAATATAATAAAAATGAAATTTTTTTCATCGGATTTGTGGTCCCAAAACCACTGTTCCAACTAAGCCCAAAATTAGGATGTTACATTTCTCCCTCCTTTAGGGATTTTCGTCCCCGAAAATCTCACCAGAAAAGTGATTTTGGTTTTTCACTTGGATTACTCAATCCTATAATTGATGTCAAAGAACTTTCATTCAGGCTAAACTTTTACTACATGTCTATTTAAATTTTACATACAAAAATCATAAGTGGTGTTCACTTTACAATACTTTTACTGAAACTTAATCTCTACCAGAAAGCTAATGTATTCAAAAGTCCGATCCATACCATCATGTTACATATACATTTGCACCCAAATCTTTTGGTATTCGAATAGTAAAACTAATCAGTTCATCTCAACCTCCTACTCTTTATAATTTCACACAGTCCAATTATTTGTCAATTCAACCCTCAGCTACTCTTTATTCCAAGCCTCTTCTGGCTTTCCAAAGAAATCATGATATGAAACTCGGATCTTAATCTGATTAGTGGAGATTAAAATTCCATGATATCCAAAATTCATAAAAACACAAAATTCTATGAATCTGGTGAGCAAACATTCGGGTATACCAGCATAATTTACACATCTCATAATGTTTAACAATGCTACATATCACTTTCCTCTTTCAAGGATAGGAATGATCCAGACAAGAAAGTCCACATTAACCTTTTCTATTTCCACTCTAATTGCCAAACGGCAAAAATAGTTCTAATGATTCTTACTATACATCTTTAAACTTTCAACATTTCAAGAATTTGTACTCAAAGATAAACAATGATCGTTTTAGCATTTTTAAATACCCAGATTATGTTCACATTATCAATATCAGATCTTCTTATTGCATACGATTCTTCTAGGAAACATACACTTCTTAATTAGACTATTTGTCTTTTTACACGTGAAGAAATAAAATCTTGTTCTCAAGTATGCACATCTCATTAAATTTTAGACATATATTTCATACAGATTGAACAATCAAGTCGACCTTATTCATCCGTAATTGATATTTCAAGAAATTCTCTCTTCTAGTTAACAGAACGATTCAACATGCATCATTCCAAATTCACTCATCATGTCAATCAAAGACTATAACAAATGCGTTAGCATAAGAAATACTAATACCTCAACTGAATACATTAACTCTGATTAACTTTCTTGAGAAAGGAAATCCACCATGCACATTGGGACTTGAAATTTCACCACATTATCAGGATCAATTCAGAGGTATAGTCATACTTGTTCTTTATATATCAATCACAAGCTGGAGGTCATGCTCTAAATGCAAGCCATGATCAACAAGTTACAAGATAAATATAACTGGAAAATCCAAGATAGAGAAATTCTAGACGGAGAAACCCAGATTAAAGAAATCCAGAATAACATCATTCCAAACCACTAACAACAAACACGACCGGAACTATATGCTTCTCATATATATATAAAATCAATCAGAGCAATGATCGGTAGAAATAGAATCATAGCACGATATACAATTTCTTATTTATTCCCAACAGGCGAAACATAACAAAATACTAGAGAAAAACAGAACCATGCCGATTATAATCCAATCAGACTGACAGCACATTCGTCTAATGTTAAGATCAGGGAACATTTTTATAATATAAGAATTCATCAAGGATTAGATAGCCCTAATAATATTTTCAGTGTTAGATAATCTCATACCATATCTCAATAGAAACAATCACAAACTGTTCACTGTAATTACCATGCTTGGACATTTCATATTTCAAACATTATTCCTTGAACTATCTATGTCGTCCAAAATTCCATAATATTCCCTTTACTAAGAAAACCAATTCATGAGAGAATTTCAATCAATACATTTCTCGACATCATAAATAATCTTTCGGTCAATCCGATATCTTTCTAGCTCATGTCTGTACTTATCAACCCATTCTCAATCTCTAATCATGCTTATAACCATTCTATCATTGAACTCTTTGGTTTCTCACCCGGAAACTCATTCAACACAAATCTTAGAAATTTCCATTATAAAACCCCACTTTGGTAAGGGGGAGGGGGTCGTAGGGCCTCTGACTCAACTCTTATATACATATACATGTAACACAATTTTCATCATAGTAATCATATTTCAATCATGTCATTTATTTCGAGTAACTAACATTCACATTGATTTTACACTCACTTTCTATTTATCTCATTTAAACAAGTGTACTTATACATGTATTTCCATATTTCCTAGATAATATTACTTATCCATTCATTAAACCAGACACGTCAGGCACATAATATCATATAAGGGCCAAACAAACATGGATAAGTATATCACAGTCTAAACTTTCATCTTACACATCATCATATACATATTATTACAATCATATATATCAGTCCAAGCAATTTAATACATTTACTCAAGTTATACTAGCTTACCAATCATAATTATCCCAACCAATATACATGAATATTCATCTTATCAATATTTTTGATAAGTTACTCAAACACATGCTTTTGTTCAAATAAATCGATCATATACATCATGGAATTATCTATTAATCATAGATAAGCTAATTTCACCATGTACACATTTCACGAATCCTCATTCGTACCTTTCCAAGTTTCAGTTGGTCACGACTATACTTTACTCGAATATTTTAGCATCACATTCAACATGGTCGGTGTAGCTCTGTTGGAGAGTACCTTTGTCTAAACAAAGTGGCTCTCATACGCGTCAGGAGACATCACATTATCACGGATCGGTGGCATGTATAGTTGGACTTTTACACATGTTAGGTTAGTCCGAGAACCGACTAAACCATAGCTCTGATACCACTAAATGTAATACCGTTCACCCATATCCAACGTCGGGACAGGGTTCGAGGTGTTAACGGACTTAAACATTCACAACAACACATAACATATTACCAACGATGCATGGCAAACAAGCATATGCATAGCATTAATATCAAACATAACATAAATAGCTAGATTTATAAGTCAGAATCATTAGCTCACTAAAGACTAGTATTTTTGGCCAAATTATAATAACACATGTTATAAAACTAGGTCCCTCTACATGCCACTCACTTGATAATTCTAGCATATGTGTTTAAACTGTTAAGGTGTTGGCTTGATAGTGTGATGCTGCCTCCGACGATCTCCAACCCTGAGCTAACCTGACAACACTAAAAGAAATGAAAAAGAGGGGGTAAGCTTGTAAGCTCACATGAAATAATAATAAGCAATTTACTAACATGCTTTCCATAGTAAAACTAACCCAATTGTACATTTACACATGTTCTAGTTAAGCTGCTTTCTTGAGTAACAGTTATTAAATCATTTATATCTAAAGTTACGGAACTCTAAATTAAGATCCGTAAATTTTTCCAGAAACTACACTCATATATCTTTCCACCATAATTTTTGGTCCAGCCAATAAGTACAGTTTCTTATTCAAAATCTCTCCTGTTTCGCTGTTTGATAGCTTCGACCTTTCTTCACTAAAATTTATTTATCTCATAGTACGAGACTCGGATAATGTTTTCATATCTTTCTCTTGAAATTAGACTCATTAAGGATTCTATTCATATGATTTATAACTCATAATTATTTTTGTACAATTTCTAGTGATTTTCCTAAGTCAAAAAAGAGGATTTCGAACTCATTCTGACTCCGTCTCACAAGAATTCAAGTATCTTATAATACAAAATTCTTTTACTTACACCGTATCTTTTATGTGAAACTAGACTCATTAAGATTTAATTTCATATATTATTCAGCCTCTAATTCGACTTCCACCATTTATGGTGATTTTTCAAATTCAGGCTACTGCTGTTGTTCAACACTGTTTCGGAGCAAAAATCACAATAGCTATCATAATTCCATTGTCACATTGATCATGGACTCATTATTTCATAAATCTCATGTAATGGCCTAAATTCAAGGTTATCGGAACAGTGGTTTCGTAACCACAAATCCGATTTAAAGAGAAATTTATTTCAATATTTTTGCATGAAAATTGATATGATAGGAAAGTCGTATGAAAATATTGATAGAAAAATTTTATTGATTTAGTGGCTAGTTAGAAAAAGAAATTATTGAAGAAATTAGGTAAAAATAAGTTATCGAGACATCTATCTCGTAAAACCGAGTCAAAAATAATTTTATAAATCTTTATGAAATGGTAGTAATGTGGTATTAAAATTTCGTTAGGAAATTTTAATGTTTGGATAGTTAATTAAATGAAAAGGACTAAATTGTAAAAGGTGTAAAAGTGGGTAAGATGATTAAATAGCTTAAGTGTCTAATGAGAGAGGAGTTAAAAGGCAAATATACCCAAAATTTATTTGGGCTGGACGGCAATGGCATGAAAACAGCAGAAAAATTGATGAATTAAGGGCAAAATTGGAATATTGCAAAATTAACTAAATAAAGCTAGGACTAAATAGGAAATATCTAGATTTCTCTTCATTCCTCTTCAATTCCAGCAGCTAAAAACGCCATAGGAGGGTTCTCTAATCTGTTATTCCATAATTTTTGCACCAAGTGAGGTAACCCTTGCCTTTTTCTTATAATTTTTGTGTTTCTAAGACTTTTACAACTAGGTACTACTATTAAATTCATTAGTTTTTGATTTCATGGATGAAATTGAAAGTCACTATGGTTGAGTTATGCAATTTTATGATGAAATAGAATGAAATTAAAGCTTTAAATTGTTTATGAGATGATTTTATTAGGTAATTTCAATGGAAATTGATTTTTAGGACCTAATTGTGAAAATGTTTGGAATTAAAGTATATTTCTGAAATTCTGATTCCTAAAGGTTGTAAACTAGTTTAAGGTGATATAATAAAGTGTTAATTGGGAAAAATAAGCTCAATTGAGAGGCTAATTGAGTAGGGACGAAATTATCATTTATTAAAAGTTTAGGGGAAAATAGTAATAAATAGCTTGCACTAAAACAGTTTGGACAGCATCAGTAGACTAACTTCGAAAAATCACCATAAATTTTAGAAATCGAATTAGAAGATGAAAAAAATATGGAATTAAATCTTATTGAGTCTAGTTTCTCATAGAAGAAATAGTGCAAGCAATGGATTTGTAAATTTTGAGATATAATGAATTTTGTGAGACAAGGTCAGAATGAAATCGGGTTCCCCTGTTATGACTTTGAAAAATCATAAAAAAATGAAGAAAAATAATTAGGGGTTTAAATTTATATTTATAGAATCCTGAATGAGTCTAGTTTTAATAAAAAAAAACTAGAACATCATTTGAATTCTGTACAAGGAGATAATTAATTTTTAGTGAAGAAGAGTCAGAACTATCAGACAGCAGAACAGGGGTGACTTTAAAGAATAAACTGTACTTACTGGATAAACTAAAAATTCTGAAAATTTTATGGTAAGAAGATATATGAGTCTAGTTTCAGGAAAAATTAACGGATCTTAATTTGGAGTTCCGTAGCTCAAGTTATAAATAATTTAGTGACTATGACTCAAGTAGACAGCTTTGAATGAACTATAAATAATAGTTGAATTATAGAGAATGTTGCATATGAACATGAAATGTATTAAATTGATAATTAAATTTATTTATTTAGATCTGGAAGATTCAAATATGAAGCTAGATCGAGGAAAGGAAAAAGTTCGGGATTAGTAGATTTTTATTGTTTACAAACAAGTATCAAGGTAAGTTCATGTAACTTGAATTATATTCTTAAATACTTGAAATGTATGTTATTGATGTGAATATGATTTGAATGTTCATTGTATGAAAATTGATGAAACATTGATATATTTGATGTAAAGGGAAGAAATCTCTGTTGAATGAAAGGAAAATTCGATGGATCTCTGAAAAGGAATTGACGGTAAAAGGATCTAGCCGGACGGGTGATCCTATCTGATATAGCCCTCCCAGAAGAATATGTGGAAAATGGATTTAGCCGGACGGGTAATCCAAATTAGGGTCCGAATTTAGCTGGACTGTAATTCAGATCCAAGCTCATTAGAGTAATTGTCGTTGCGTGGATTTAGCTTTGGGTGGTAATCCCGACAATACTCTATGAGTTTATATTGCAGGGGATTTAGCCTGGACTGGTAATCCCGCTGCAAGGTTGAGGTTCGCGGGAGTGTGCTCTCTGAAATGGAAATGTGCGCACATGAATATGAATTGACAGACCCGGATTTGTACACTAAAAGTGTACCTCTGAAAAATCCATCGAAATTCCGAGTAATTCAACGGGATAAATATGGAAAAATAACAAGGGAAAGGAAATCATAGTATTGATGAGCTCATCAATCATGATATATATTATTGATACATGAAAATTATTGTACTAACTTGAATGTTGAGTTTGTGCATGTTAGGGTAATAATGCATTGAATGGATATATGTAATGTTTATTGTATTGTACTGAAAATATTAGATAAGTATAATTCTTGTTACATGAGCTTACTAAGCACAAAGTGCTTACCCTGTTTCCTTTTCCCCTATTTTGTAGTGTTAAGAGCTCGGAGGTCGGATTTGGTCAGAGACACGACACACTATCAATCTCAGGATTTCGGTATATAAAGAAACTTTCTTTTGGAAATCAATGGCATGTATAAGCTAACAAAGTAAATGTTAACGTGAAATGAATTTAAAGTTAGCCATTAGTATGGTTAACAAACCTGATTTTAGATATGTGATGACGTTATCTTATAAATATGCATGAATTTATCTTGAAAATATGTTGAATTGATTTGGTTGATGTGGATTGGTTTCGATTTAATATTGCAGGGAAGGTTAGATATCTGTATAAGAGATTATATTGAATTTTTCAAAATAAAAAAAATATTCGTAAACTCTGGTAATGTCTCGTACCCTATTCCGGCAATGAGTACGGGTAGGGGGTATTACATCTCATATTCAATTGCACAATGTAAGTTAACATGATATTGCAACACAATTCATAATCATAAACATGAGAATGATTCATCTTTCAAATCTTTTCACTTGTTCATCATGTATACACATATATATTCATGAATTCGTTTACTCATCATTTATCACATTTCAATATGACATCACTTATGAGTATAATGTACGTACCTGTACATATCCATAACATATCAATTAACTTTACCTTTATCACCACGCCCATTTCAGGACTTTCATCGCATCATTCATTATGATACCCGTTGAATTTCTGATGGACCTTTCCTTTTCCAGTTGTACACTCAAGGTGTACGTTTCTTTCCGAGTTGTACACATAAAGTATACCTTTCCTTTTCATATGATATACACAAAGTATACCTTTCCTTTTCATATGATATACACAAAGTATATCTTCCCTTTTCAAATGGTATACACAAAGTATACCTTTCATTTTCAAATGGTATACACAAAGTATACATTTCCTTTTCAAATGGTATACACAAAGTATACCTTTGCTTTCCAAATTTGATAGCCGAAGCTATCCCTTTTCACATTCGATAGTCGAAGCTATCACTATTCACTGATCAGGTAGCTAGAGCTACCACTTTTCACTAATCAGGTAGCCGAAGCTACTACTTTTCACTGATCAGGTAGCCGAAGCTACCACTTTTCACTGATCAGGTAGCCAAAGCTACCACTTTTCACATTGTACACTCAAGGCGTACATTTCCTTTTCATAATGAGATCAAAAGATTATCCTTTAGGGACAACCTTTATTGCAACATATGCAAGATCTCATATTCTCGGTAATCACCAATTTCTTTTAAATATCATATCCTATCAAATTTCTATTAACATCAAATTCAATAAAATTATAACAAATTATATTTCATGTATATCAATAATATCATGAATAATAGGCTTATTAAATCACTCGAACTTACCTCGAATCCAGAAATGGCAATTTACCATTCAAGTCCATAACCTTGTATTTTCCCGATTTAAGCCCAAATCTCGATTTCTTTGATATATAATATCACATTTAGCCTAATAATTAGTCACACTATTCATATTGGTCTAAAAATCATATTTTTACAAATTTTCATTTAGACCCCTAAACTTTTGCATATTTGTACTTTTGCCCCAATGTTCGGAAATTAAACTTCTTCCTATTTTCTTATGTTTTATGACATGCTAATCATTTTTCCCTTATATGAAAACATAAAATTCTCACTCCAACATATACTTATGAACATTAGGTATTTTTACCGATTATGTCGTTTTACTCGTTTTCACGTAAAATCGCTTAGCAAAAGTTGTTTAACACATTTTCAAGCTTCATATTCTACCATTAAACATCAAAATACATGCATATCATTCATGAGTAAATTTTTAAACATAAATCCTAGCTCAAAATAATGGTATAAATGAGTAGATCATGTTACCGAGATTTTAAAAATACATAGAACATTAAAAACGGAGCTCGGAATCACTATTAAGCTTGAAGCTTTCCAAACCCTAACCATGGCTGCTCTTGGTACATTCTGCTGTAGCAAGAAGAAAGGGACATGTTTGGGGTTTAAAATTTGTCTTTTAATTCATTTTACCCTTAAATGACCAAAATGCCCTTTTTACTATTCTTTCAAATTTTACCCAACCAAGGCCATTTTTGTCCAAAAAGTTATGCAATGGTTTAATTATCATTTAAGGACCTTCCATTTAAAATTTCATGACAATTAGACACCTCTAACATGTAAAACTCAACTTTTGCACTTTTTACAATTTAGTCCTTTTTACTAAATTGAGTGCCCAAACGTCGAAATTTTTGAACGAAATTTTCACGAAATCATTCCGTGAAATCATAGACCATAAAAATATAATAAAAATGAAATTTTTTTTTCATCGAATTTGTGGTCCCAAAACCACTCTTTCGACTAAGCCCAAAATTAGGATGTTACAGGCAGGCCACACGGGCATGTCCCAGGCCACACAGGCGTGTGCCCCTTGTAACAGCCTAATTTTCAATGGTATTGAGAATAGAGATTGGAGATCACTAAATCCGACGGGTGAGTTGAAAATTTAATAAATTAATATCTATGAGTCAAATGTGAATATAAAAGCATTTCTGAATTAGTGAATTTGGTGATTTAAAAGAATTAATTAGGTAAATTAAGTCGAGAATGAGGTATCGAGACCTCGACTTCATAAACCGAGCCATAAATATTTTTAGAAATATTTATGGAGTGTTGGTGAGGTAGTATTAAAATTTAGTCAGAAAATTTTGACGTTTCGGTGGTTAATTAAATAAAAAGGACTAAATTGAAAAAGGTGTAAAAGTTGCTAAAATGATTAAATAGCTCAATTGTCAAATGAGGAAGGACCTAAAGTGAAAATAAACCCAAAGGAGATATTTTGGGCGGCAATAGCTGAGAAAAATCAGAAAATGGGTAAAATAAGGGCAAAATTGGAAAATTGCCAAAATTAACTAAATAAAAATGGGACTAAATTGGAATATCTAGAATTCTCTTCATTTCTCTTCATATTCATCAGCTGAAAAACAGCCATGGAGGAGGGTTCAAGCTGGTTTTCATACTCTAGCTTCATGTAAGTTTAATTCTTGCTTTCTCCTTGAAATTTTTATATTTTTGGACTTTTACAATTGGGTCCAACTTACTATTTCATTAGTTTTTGATTCCATGGCTAATTATTGAAGTTGTTATGGATGAGTACTGGAAGAATGTGATAAAAAAACATAGAATTTAAGCTTTAATTTTGATATATAGTGATTTTATCAAGTAAAATTGATGAAAATTGGTTTAGGACCTAATTGTGAAAAAGTTTGGAATTAAGGTCTCGTGTTAAATTTATGGTTTTTAAGGGTTATTAAGTAGTTTAAAATGACAGAATAAAGTATTAAATGAGAAAAATTAACTCAATTGAGGAGTTAATTGAGCAAGGATTGAATTGTATGAATTATGAAATTTGGGGCAAAATGGAAATCAATATTTTGCACTAAAACTGTTTTGGGCAGCAGCAGTAGTCTAACTTTGAAAAATCACCAAAAATTGTAGAAATCGAATTAGAGGATGAATAAAATATGAAATTAAATCTTATTGAGTCTAGTTTCTTATAAAAGAAATTATATAAGAATGGAATTATAAATCATGAGATACAACAACTTTTGTGAGACAAGGTCAGAATGGTTTCGGGTTCCCCTATTTTGAATTTGAAAAATCATAAAAAATTGGATAAAAACAATCAGGGGCTTAAATTTATATGTTTAGAATCCTGAATGAGTCTATTTTCAAGAGAAATAAACGATAATATCATTCGAATTCTGTACGAGAAGATAATTAATTTTTAGTGAAGAAGGGTCGGAACTGTCAGACAGCAGAACAGGGGATACTTCAATGAATAAACTGTATTAATTGGCCCAACCAAAAATTATGAAATTTTTATGATAAGAAGGCATATGAGTCTAGTTTCTGAGAAAACTTATGGATCTTAATTTGGAGCTCTGTAGCTCAAGGTAAAAATAATTTAGTGACTATGGCACGGATGGACAGCTTGAATTATTCATATAAGTAAATAGTGAAAATTATGGATGATGTTACTTACAAGTGTGTTATTTATACTAAGGATGTGGATGGAGAGGAGGAGGAGGAAAATATACATATGTGTACGAATGACTTGTGTATAAATTGATCACGTGCCCGATTATAATATATAAATGTTGAATTAGAAATGATATAATGTTTTATTTGGAATATTTATTATGAAATTATGATTATCACTATAATACAAAAATCGAACTTGTAAATTTATATAACTAAGTTTTAGTGATCATTTGTTAATATTATTAAATTTCAATATTATTTTATGAATGGTGATTAATATTTATGTATGTTAATTGTTATGCAAATATATTTAAATTATTTGTAAGTGTTTCGTACTTCTTGGTAATGCCTCGTACTCTATTCCGGCGATAGATACGGGTAGGGGTGTTACATCCCTATTTTTATTTAAAATATTAATTATTTTAATTATATCGTCTTTTATTGTTCGGATCAATTTCTCGAGAATGGACGCCTCTCTAATCCGCTTCAACGGCAACCATATTTTCGCCGCCCAATTAGCAATGATAATTTGTTATTTTTAAATTTTTAGCTAATTACAGTGGATTTTCAAACTAATAAATTTCTGTGGAGTTAGTCGCCATACACTTAGCCTGTTTTATACACTTTTGAACCCTAAATAAATTATTCTTAATATTATTTTAGTTCTCATTAGTGTTAATTAATTAAATAAAATTAATATAAATAAATTAAAAAAAATCATTATCATAATAATTTTAAATATCATTAATGTAAAAAATAAAATAAAATCAATACATATGTTTTGAAGTTTGAACCTTATTTGTTTTCAGCTTCTCCTATAACTATTACCCTGTTCAATAATTGAAGAGGTTGACCACTCGTTCAATAATAGAGGAGGTTGGTCATGTGGGTCTCATGAAATTAATTGATTTCGTATTGTTTCGGATCTAAACTGGTATAGAATAACGGCTAAATAAAGTCTTTAGGCTTATTTTAATATTTAATTCCGCTAAACTTTATTTTGGGAAATAGTTCAGTTTTAGGAGAGAGAAATTAGACGCACTTTCTATACAGATGGCAATAAAATGTATTTAGAAGTGATTATGGGTTGAGTCGGGTTGGGTTTAACTAAAAATTCAGGCCCATTTATTAAGCTTGGGCCCGGCCTGGCTCGAAAAATAGGCCTAAAATTTTACCTAAACTCGACCCGGATAAAAATGCTAAAACCCAGGCCCGATAGTGGTGTGCATGGGTCGGGCTACTCAGCCCGGCCCGAAGGCCCGCCCGAAATGTGGGAGAGTTTGGGTAAAAATATAGGCCCGGAAAATGGGCTTGGACAAAAAAATAAGGCCCGTTTAAAAAATGAGTCGGGCCTCGGGTAAGGTATTTTTAGCCCGAGCCAGGCCCGAATTCACTAAAGGACAAAAAAATCTACATTTTTTTAATTTTTGAATCTTATTTTCTTGTTGTTTTCCTCCTATTTTGCTACCATTTTACTATTATGTTGCTACTATTTTGTTGTTATTGTTTGAATATTGTATAAAATTTATTTTATTGTTAATTTTATTATTATTTTAAAGGCATTTGTTAATTTTTATTATTATTTTAGAAGCATTTACTTGTTAAGTTCTATTTATCTTAGTGTTATTTAAGTCTACATATTTTTTAAATTTTATTTTCAATTTGTTGGGAAATATTTATTTTGATGTTTTTAGTATTTTTGATGTATTATATATATTTAAAAATAATATAAAAATAATATAAAAAATAATATGGGCAGGCCGGGATGGGCCCGGGGTTTAGTATTTTTATTCGGGTCGGGCTTGGGCAAAATTTTAAGCCCATTTTTTGGGCCCGGCCCAGCCCGACCCATGAACACCTCTAGGGCCCGACATGACCCATCCGTATTATTTTTTTATATAATTTGTATCATCACTCAGTTGCATGCGTTTTCCTTTAATGGTAACTGTAACGATTTTTTTATCATTGCCGTGCCAAACAGTAAAAAAAAAAAAATTAAAACCAGCGATAACTTTTTTAACCAATAAATACTCCCTAATTTTCAATTTTTTTTCATTCACATTTTTCTCTCAAACTCTGTTAAGCTTTTTATTTAATTTTTTTATATTTTCATTTAAAAATATTATTTATTTATTTAATTATATCGTGCTTTATTTGTTTGGATCTATTTCTCGAGAATGGACGCCTCTCTAATCTGCTTCGACGACAACCATATTTCTGTCGCCCAATTAGCAATGGTAATTCGTTATTTTTAAGTTTTTTTATTTTTTTATGTTAATTTTTTTATAAATCTAAATAAAATTTCTATGTTATAAATAGGCGGACAATCGTGTGCTGGAAGCGTTCATACATAATACTAGGGAGCCTTCGATCCCTGAAATTCCTGGATACCTATAAGAGGCTAGATTCTTACATGCGTCTCACATGCAATGGGGCTGCAAACTCGATCCCATATTAATCAGCACATTAGTGAGAGATGGAGGCCCGAAACACACACTTTCCACATTTTATGTGATGAGTGTACAATCACACTCGAGGACATAGCGCTACAGCTTGATTTGCCGATGGATGGGCCAGTTATCACGGGATCAGCGGTGGTTTGGAAGAAAGTGGACCTTTACACGACAATGTTGGGAAAGGTCCCGAACAGGTTTGTAGGGGGTCGGATATCGATTAACTAGTTGGAGAAAATTTTCAATAAGCTTCCCGACAATGGAACGAAGGAGGTCATACAACATTATGCCCGAGTATCCATCATGAGGTTAATCAATGGCATTTTAATGCCTGATAAATCTAGAAATTTGGTACACGTAAGGTGGCTTCTACAACTAATGGACTTCAATGAATGCGCAAAACTAAGTTGGGGATCTGCCGTGTTGTCAATGTTATACCGTGAGCTTTGTCGGGTAACAAAACCAGATAAGATGCTGATTAGTGGTTGCTTGTTGCTGCTGCAGTCGTGGACCTAGTGGCGAATATCGTTTCTACATTCTAGAGTCCCCAACCCATACACGTTCCCGTTGGTGACGAGGCAAACATTATTTATCAATAAATGCGTAGTTTGTGCAGTAAATGTTTTTATTTATTATATGTTTCTCTTAACATATTGCTTGTATAGGTGAAACCATGGGCTGAGTTACCTCAGACTGCCCGAGGAGTTGAAAAATGTTAGGCTACTATTAGATCAATGCTTGAAAATCGAGGCTAATTTCCTATCCTTTTGGAACCTATATTAATTACAAAAATGGTTCATTAAAAAAATCAGTATATCGATATTTACAATTTATACTTTTCAGGTTGAATAGATGTATGTCGACCTTAAGATCATATCTTGCATCCCGTCGGAAGTGTTGGACAACCGGGAGTTGTGGGACGCAAAAGTGTTGTTGATAGTGTACGTGACAATGGAAATACACAAATCGAACTAGATTCTACGACAGTTCGAGTATAGGTAATGGATTACACCGCCATCGCGAGACATGAAGGAACTGCACCAGATGGACATGTGGGCTAAGAACGACGAGGACTGAGCGGAGAAGCACAAAGAGCACGTCCAAGCTTGGGATCGTAGGATGTAATCTATACCCGTCCACGAACCATTTTTCTCAGTGGACATGACGACAGCCGATGATTACTTAGCATGGTTCAAAGCCATCGGCAAGTCGTATCTACTACCATTGGAGGCAATGAGTAGGCAAATTCAGTCGAAGAGGCAATATTGACCGTCACAACAACGTAGGAGGGGATGCAGTCTCACAACAAGTTCATCATTGGCTTTAGCAGAAGATGCGCCGCTTGTGGCTACGCAATTATTGGGTCAGTTCCCTCAACTTATTCTCATTCAATTCACTAACCTCATATATTTTTCACAAGCACTATCGCTGCACACGGTCGGTTCTTCTCTTCCAGTATGCTCATATTTCGAGGTACCGACGTCCCCCGCATACTACCCCCATGTTGATGTTGATGTCGAACCCCACGTCAGGACAAATGTCGACGTATGCACTGCCACCGATGACGATACCGATGCAGACGTCCATGCACAAGTCGATGCCAATACCGATGTACCTGGGATTTGGGCACCTTATGGCTACACGCCTATAGTGACCCAAACACCACACGCATCATTGTTTTACCGGGGTGGCTCATCGTCACAACCATCAGACGTGGGAGTGGCGGATACACAGTGGCAAGCGAGGACAAAACAATAATTAACCATGGAAGAAGATGATAACGCTATCGATCCCAATGAAACAATTGTCCAAGAGGCCATGCTAGGTACATATTCAAGAGATGATGATGACGACAAGAAAGTCTACAAGCCCGCACTTTCGGATTCACCTCCGGAGGCACTTCCTGTTGCACCTCCTATTGAAACTCCAGTTGTACGCCCAGTTCTACAGAGGAATCCTGCATGCGACTGTCATCCACTGTCTTGTGGCACACATTCTCCCCGACGATGAGTGTAATTTATTTTTTGTTATAAATATTATGAAGTAAATAAAAATGTCATAAATAAAAAAAAAGTTAATTATTACAAAACAATCCTCTTAGGTGTTGTACATTATTAACTATTACAATTAGTATAAAGTCTCTATTTGAACAATACCTTTGTCTTTTCATGAGTTATGCGTAAGTTAATAATAAATAAGAAATTGAACCAAATGGAATACGCGAAACACATTAATGAATATGAAATTTGGTAGAAAGTAATGTTATAGACGTTGAGGCCCTAACGTATCCCTATACAGAGAACATGTCTTTGTATGTCCTGGATTTCTTCAATACTTGCATAATTTTTGTTAATTGTGTTGGAAAAAACGAGTTTGAAAATATAACGAAAAATAAATTTAGGGAAAAACCAGAGTTTTAATTTTTTTTCAAAAAAAGATCTTGGTTGTGATATCTAAAGCAATAAACACTTAATAAAAATTATATATTTTCGATTTGTCTAGGATGAGCTTTTCAACCAAATAGTATTTTCTGCTATCCTCAAGCTCACGTCTATCGAGTGTGGGCTCACTTCAAATTAGAAAAATTTTCACAAAAATTACCAGTGTGATAATTTTGTAATTTCTCTAAACTTTTTAATGTTAATTACTTTATTAACCTACTATTCAATTTAAGGAGAGAGATAATGAATAACGGAAATTTATGTTTATTCATTAATAGGAAATTGACATAAATTAAAATAAGTAACCTAAAAGCATTAGAACGAGTTCTTAACAAAATTATTGTAAAGAAGATATTTATATTTTTATTAAAATAAAACGATTAAAACACCCTCAAATAATATAATTTATTTTAATTTTCGTAATTTTTTTTATTAATTTGGTGTTCAATTAACTCATAACACTAACTCAATCAATGGTTTATAAATTTATCAATAATTTATTATATTATTCATCATATATTACTATTTTATAATTATTTATAAAACTTACTATATACTATGAATATGAAATTTTTTATCATTCAATTATTCAAGAGGATATAAATAGTTAAATTTTAAAAAAGAGGGTAAGAATTATTAATTGAATGATATAAATAGAGTAAAATTGGACACCAGAATGAAAAAGTATAAATAGAAATTTTTGAGAAAGGATTCAATTGAATTTTTGCAAAAAAATGTGAGGAATAAAATGCGAATAGCTTATAAAAGAAAAATGGTAACTATTTTATGTAAAAATGAAATTGAAAATATATTGATATTTAGAATTAAAAACTTAGGGTATTAAGTTAAAGGAACTTAAGTATAATTTGCCATTAAGTGAGAAAATGACTTAACTGTAATTAAACCATAAAGAAATAACAAATTATGAGCCATTAGATTAAAGTTATAAAAATTAAATCATAACCATTAATGATTTAATAACTAAATAAAAATGGATAAATAAAGAAATACGAAGAAAAGTCGACAAAATTGAGAAATTCATCAAAATATTTCTCTCTCCATATATAAAGGTAACTCCAAAATGAATAGAAGTGATTTTGGTAATTAGTTTTTTTTTTTTTAAAGATATAAGTGAATGACTAGTTAATTTTTTTTAAGAATGATTGATCAATTAATCTTATCTTATTAAAATATATTTAAGCAAATATTTAAGAAAATTAAAAAAAAAAAAAAAAACATGAAAGAAAGCAATGATACAAGAAAACAAAGATGAGATATCACCTTTCAATGGAAACAGTTGGAAAACTAATCTTTGAGCTGTGTCTTTCCATCCCAAGACAATTATGCCAGTGCCACTAGTGATCATAATATTGGCCTTTGTCCTCTTAAATCATTTTCTCAATTCTTCACAATGTTCATTCTCAATTAAATACAAGTATAACTCACTAATTCAAGTAGTAATTGAGGAAAAAACTTATCAATTTGCTCATGAGAATATCCTACATATTTACTAGTTATAAGAAGTAGAACTTAATATAAACTCTAACACTACTTATCTAATTATATCTACAACATCAATAAAAGGAATTAAATTTATTTTTACTTAAAAGACTTTTGGAATCTCAACTCACAACTGTTAACAAGCGGCTTCCGAAATCAAAGTGGAGAACGTCTCTTTTCCATGGTGCATTTCAAAGACAAAGGTTTAAATATGTGGAGGTAAATATAAAAGTGGCAAAACGATGAGTGACCTATAGATACTCAAAGAAAACAATTCTTGATTACGATTTTAGAAAAGATAAATAAAAATTTATTGTGGAACCTAATCTTCGCATTCTTTTTTGACACTATCAACAACAAATACCAACTCAAAGAAGGAAAAAAAGTTAAATATTAATTTATTTACATTAAAAAAATGTCTCTATCGATTATAATCTCCCATCTACAAACACCACAAATAACTCAATTAGAAACAATTTAATCTTCCCTAACTACCACTGTAAGGGCCCAATTTTGTCCGGGCCCAAATTCTAAATAAATAAAACAAAAAGATTAAACCCAAAAAAATATAAAACAGTCCGTTAAAAAGACAGCAAGCCCAATTTACAAACCCAAATAACACAAAACCCTAATGCCCAATAAGCCCAAAACCTAA
The DNA here is from genome assembly GCA_025698475.1 of Gossypium anomalum. Lineage (NCBI taxonomy): Eukaryota > Viridiplantae > Streptophyta > Magnoliopsida > Malvales > Malvaceae > Gossypium > Gossypium anomalum. The sequence continues at coordinate 86,473,136 of CM046966.1, forward strand.
ATTGTTTTCATCAAAAAAAAGAGAGGAACAAAAACCCTAGCCCCTAGTTGTCGTACCCTATCCCTAGCTTGTGCCGCCGCCGCTCTTAGCCTTTGCCACCATCGACTTCTCTGCCACCGTCATTGACTTCAGAAACACACGCAAAAGAGAAGAAACAACACGGAATAGCAAGTACGAAACAATAGAAAAAATAGGAAAATAATATTTTAAATGGCTATAAAGGCCATATGATAGATTGTATGAAAAAAAAAAAAACCACCTTCTTTTCAAAAAAGAATAGTATTCAGATTCAAGAAAAACAAAAACACAAGATTTCAAGGTGATTTATTTTTTTTCGTTTTTTATTCTTTCGAATCATTTTATATATATATAAAAAATAAAACAAAAAGAAAAAGGGAAGGTTTTTACCTGCTTCGGTCGTTGGAGAGAAGAGTAAACCGAAGGGTTTCTCACTTTTGGCCCAATTTTGCCGAGATCCCGATGCTTTTAACCCCAAAACGGGGCTCCTCGTGAAAAGGAGGTTAAAAGGGAGCATTTTTTGTTTTTCCGGCCACCGACGCCGGCGATCGATGGCCGGCACGGCAATAACTCGCATAAGCCATGGCCGGCCTAAAGAGGCCTTCAGAGAAAAAAAAAAGGGTTTCAGAGTTTTTTTTTAGAAAAAGAGGTCGTTCTGGGACTAGCCTCAGACACTCAACGGCGTCGTTTTGACGCGACCCTCGCGCCGACCCGACCCGCTCTAGAGGCTCCACGTGTTTTCAACTAATGGTATATTTTCGCGAATAGTCCTTCCGCTTTTGCGGGAGCTTCAGTTTAGTCCTTTTTTTACTTTTTTTATTTTATAGATTTGGCCACTGAGTTTTTCGCCCGTTTCAATTTAGTCCTTTGCTCGCTGAAGGGACGCGTGTCCAGAGTATTGTGTTAGGTCCTTGCTGGTTTTCGCGTCTTACATTTTAGTCTTTATTTATTTATTTTATCATATTTTTTACTTTTAATTTCGTTTTTATTCTGATTTAATCATTGGCTATTTAATTTCAACCCTTGATATATTTTATAAGTTATATTTATTTATTTGTTTATTATCTTATATTATTTATATACATATTAAAAATTGTAATGCTTAAATTTTCTTTATTTAAATACTTGTTGTTGATTATTGCATTTTTCCATTCGCATATTATTATTATTATTATTATTATTATTATTATTATTATATCTATTTTTTTCTATTTATTACTTCCTTTTATACATACTTAAGAATTAGATTGTATGTAACACCCCCTACTCGTATCCATTGCCGGAATAGGGTACGAGGCATTACCGGAGTTTACTGAACATTTTCAGATAATTCTGAGTCATTTATTATTCATATTTTGAAAACAATCATAACGTCTCTCTATTGGGCCCTCGAAGCCCCAAATATACATTAGAAACCAGCCGAAATTAAATCGGGATCATAGAAAAAAATTTCGCAAAATCTTAAATTTTATTTTCATCTAAGTACTTACTATTTCAATGCTTCTTATAATTAAACATGTTACCATTCAATCAATAGTTTGGCACTTGTCTAAGCGTCAAACAACATCATTGTTAGTATACTTGCACATATTTCATCTAAATTCAACATTGATATACTTATGTTCTCGACATATCGCACTTGAGTTGAATAATAGTCTCAACTTACATAATTTCCTTGTATCAACATATCAAAGATAATCATATATGTACATGTCATGAAACATATCATGCTCTTACTGTTTCTTCATAAGCATATATCATTCATTTCATTATATCAATATTTCATGCTCTATCATTTCCATATATTTTATGTATATTTATTCTGGTAATAGTTTATATCAAACTTAACATAAATTATATTCCATGTACTTATACTTATTTCGTTTATCTATCTTCATAATTATTTCATACAACTATTTTGTACATATGTTTCCATATGACCAGTTCTTGTAAACATTTCACACAACCATTTCATATAACCATTCGTCATCTGATACGTATTACCTGAATATCAATTGTTCAGTAGATGTCATAGCGTCTCCCATCCACGGTCTTATTTATCTTTGACATGATGCCATAGTGTCTTTCAACTATGGTCTTACTCATTTTCTGTCATGTTGCCATGGTATCTTTCAACCATGGTCTTATTCTTTTCATGTCACGTTGCCATGATATCTTTCAACCATGGTCTTATTCATTTCATATCACGTTGCCATGGTATCTTTCAACCATGGTCTTACACATTTCATATCAGGTTGCCATGGTATCTTTCAACCATGGTCTTACACATTTCATGTCAGGTTGCCATGGTATCTTTCAACCATGGTCTTACACATTTCATATCAGAGAGCACACTCCCGCGAACCTCATCCTTACAGTGGGATTATCAATCCAGGCTAAATCCCCTGTAATATAAACTCATAGAGTATTGTCGGGATTACCACCAAAGCTAAATCCTCGCAACGACAATTACTCTAATGAGCTTGGTCCAATTACACCCGAGCTAAATTGGACCCTAATTCGGATTACCCATCCGGGCTAAATCCATTTTACACGTATTCTTCGGGAGGGCTATATCAGAATAGGATCACTTGTCCGGGCAAGATCCTTTTTACCGTCAATTCCTTTTCAGAGATTCATCGAATTTTCCTTTCATTCAACCTAGATTTCTTCCCCTTTTATCAAATATATCAATGTTTCATAAATTTCCATATAATGAACATTCAAATCATATTCACATCAATAACATACAATCGCAAGCATTTAAGAATATAATTCAAGTTACACGAACTTACCTCATTACTTGTTTGTGTTTATAATTTTATTAATCCGATATCTTTTCTTTTCCACGATCAAGTCTCATATTTGAGTCGTCCGGATCTTTATAAATAAATTTGATCATCATTTTCATTCATTTCATATTCTAATGCATTTAATTAATGCTCTAGGAAAAATTACCATTTTGCCCTTAAACTTTTAATTAATGACGATTTCATTCTTAGGGTCAGGAAAATAAAATTCTTGCAATTTAATCCATATTTCCAGCTATTATTCTCATACATATTGATAACAATCCATGAATTCTATAAAATATCAGAATTTTCCATAATATCAACACTTTTCAATTTAATCCCTAAAACATGTCTTCCCCCTATCTTGAAATAAATTAATAGTTTCGTTCAATTTGGTAATTTAAATAATAAAATTAATCCATTTCATGCAATTTGGTCATTTTTGACATTTTTACAAAATTGCCCATAAAATTTTACTTTTATTTAATTTAGTCCCTGAGCCTAAAATATGCAAATTAGCCATACTAAATGAATATTCATATATTTTTTCCTCGTCCTCCTCTCCATTCCACATCCTTAATGTATATAACACACTTGTAAGTAACATTATCTATATTTTTTTATTATTTACTTTTATGAATATTCAAGCTGTCCATCTGTGTCATAGTCACTAAATTATTCATATCTGGAGCTATAGAACTCCAAATTAAGATATAATAATTTTTTCCTGAAACTATACTCTTATAACTTCTTACCATAAAATTTTCAGAATTTTTTATTTAGCCAATAAGTACAGTTTATTATTTAAAATTACCCATATTCTGCTGTCTGACAGTTCTAACCCTTCTTCACTAAAAACTAATTATCTCCTTGTACAGAATTCAAATGATGTTCTTGTTTGTTTCTATTAAAAATATACTCATTCAGGATTCCAAACATATAAATTTAAGCTCATAATTATTTTTCTCCAATTTTTGATGATTTTCCAAAGTCAGAATAGGGGAACCCAAAATTATTCTGACCTTGTCTCATAAAATTTATTATATTTCATGATTTACAATTCCATTGCTTACATAACTTCTTCTATAAGAAACTAGACTCAATAATTTTTAATTTCATATTTTATTCATCCTATAATTCGATTTATACAATTTTTGATGATTTTTTAAAATTACACTACTGCCGCTGTCCAAAACTGTTTTAGTGCAAGATATTATTTACTATATTTATAACACCCTTATTTTCTTTCTCTACACTATTTCTCATCACTTTCTCTTGTTTTCTCTTCACTAACATATCAAGAACATAGGACCATATGTAAGGAAACTCTACATTAACATTAATCTCATGCTTTTTCAATAATATCAAACTTTAAAATATATTGAAATCATGATGTTCTTACCTTGTTCTATTGATTTCAATCTTCATCTTGATTTTCTCTCTCCTTCAGCTTCCATTTCTTGAATCCAGCTTGATATTCTAACTTCCCATAGTCTCCTTAACATTTTTCTCTCTTGGTAGCTATGAAAATTCTTTTGATTTTTGGGTGAAAATGGTAAATTTTTGGTAAAAGGACCAAATTGTAAAAAAAGTAAAACTTTCTTTCTTTCTCTCTTTCTCTCACGTTAGTGCATGGGAAATATGGATGAGAATTTCTCATCTTTCTTTCTTTATATACTAATAAAATAATAAAAAATAATATTAAAATATATTATTAAAATATTAATAAAATAATATTTATTTAATTAAATAATTATAAAATATCAAAATATCTCTAGAATCATTATTACTTTCTAGATTTCTCTCTCTTCCAATTTACCATTTTGCCTTTCATTATCTTTCAAAATTTCATCCTTGAGTCATCATTTAATTTCGTAAAATTGTAATTTAGTCCCTAATAGTTCTTCATCTATTCAATTTGGTCCTAATTCATCCATTTTCCTTAGTTTCTATATCATTCTACCCTTAAAATATTTACACTATTGGTCCTTCAACTTTTTCATAGTTACACTTTAACCCCTCAAATTTTGAGTATTTACTCTTGTGCAACAAAACTTTTCTCATTTTTACAATTTAGTCCTTTCTTGAATTAATATACCATAATAAACTACCCAATATTGACATAACTCAAAATTTCCCTTTTTATCACTTTATTTTCTTATTTTACTATATCACGGATAATATTTTACTGTAAAAATTTTCGGGATATTACATTGTATACATGTTTTCATTAGCACAATTTTTTATTTATTATTATCATTATTATTTTATTTTTATTTTTTTAGTATTCTTGTTATTCTATTATTTCTTTTATTATTTTTGGCACTCTCATGTCATGTTTATATATATATATATATTTCTTTTTTCATCATGCATTTTCCATTTTATTTTATTTTAAGATTTCTTTATTTATTTTATTATTATTATGATTTGATCATTAATATTATTATTAATTACATTAGTATTACTATAGTATTCCTTATTTACTTATTATATAGTATTCTAATGTTCTACATATATTGTCATGTTTACATTATTTTTATTTATCCATGTGTATAGTATGTCTAAATAAGTAAAATGCATATCGTTTTAAGCGTTACGTTCGTTTTTCGTACGATACACAAAATGGAAATTTTTAAACTGAGGCAAATGTTCATTATTTTGGAATTAGAAAAGTCATGTCCCTAAATTACGGAATATGGTTTTCTTCTTAAACCGAGATAATCGAATATTTATTTTAAAATAAATAATAAAAAAATATTTTAGCGTTTGTTCTCGTTTTCGAGGATTTAAAGTGTTCTGTCCTAATTTATGGGACATGATTTTTTCTTCTCGATTAACTTGAAAGTTCGTTTCTGCACGATGCATAAAAAAGGAATTTTTTTTAATCGAAGCAATGTTCATTATTTTTTGAATTAAAAAGAGTTGTATTCCTAACTTACGGAATATGCCTTCTTTCTAAAACTGAGATAGTCGAATATCTACTTAAAAAAGAGATTTTAGCATCTGCTCTCATTTTCGAGGATTTAAGGCGCTGTGTCCTAACTTACGGGACATGACCATTTCTTATCGATTAACTTAAAATAAGCCCCTTTTCGTGAAAACTAATTTAGTTAAGTAACGTCTTAATAAGGGATTGTATTTTAAATTCTCTTCAAATTTTCAATTTTCGACACTAAAGACATCAAATAATCAATTATATACCAATTTTGGGCGTAACGAGGGTGCTAATCCTTCCTCGTGCGTAACCGACTCCTGAACCCATTTTTTGAATTTTTGTAGACAAAAAAAATATTGTTTTAGTTAATCAAACCTTTTACTAAAACTATCAAATTACGAGGTAATCTGATCACGCCTCATAAAAAAAGAATTAGTGGCAACTCCCATTTTTTGTTTTTTAAAATAAAAGTCTACTCCAAAAAAATAGGTTTCGACAGCCACCTCTCTTACCTATCCCAATTCCAACCCCCCTTCTTTTCATACTTCCCCTATGTAGCAGAAAAAACCTTATAATTTAATCTCCAAATAGGTTTAATTCGATTTCTCAAAGCGAATGTTTAATTCTTTCACAATTTGGTAAGCTCCAAACCTTTGAAATGATTCTACATTTTAATGTTCAGCTTGATCTCGATCATATGGTCTCATAAAAATAGGTGTATTATTCATAAATGAAAGTGTAAATTTTGCAGCCTTTGCAGTAAACTTGTATGCAAAGTCATTGATGAAAAAGTGCAAGTACTAATCCGTTAAGCCAATATAAAGGTTGCAAAGGTGAGGATTAACCCGTTTAAACCAACATAAAATTTTCTAAATTGATGACTACCTTTTCTATGAACAACTGCTGAATGGTGGCATTAAGGTTGCCTTCCCAACGCTCTACATCTTCACCTTTAGTATTCTGTACTCCAAGCAGCATTGGTGTACTTAAACTGTTCTTTGTGAAAAATTTCATCTTTGGACACAAGTCTCATGAATACTTCTTCCAAGGAAGGAAATATTACCGAGGTGTAATTCTCTGAGCAGAGCCTTGAAAGACTACCAAGTTCTAAAGACTTGAGTTGGGAGAAAACTTGTAGAAAAGCTATGATTTCTTCTAACATTTGGCAATCAGTAACACTCATTCTTGTGAGTTAGACCATGCTTTTAGCTATTGTGAATGTTACTAAATTCCTGAATCCATGGCATTTTGATACTTTCGAGTTGTCGAATGTTTGAATGATACAAAATATGGCACAAAATTCTTTAATTTGCAGCATCCCAAAACTTGTAGAAAACTTCTGCAACTGATGGTTTGTTCTTCTAGAGATGTGTCAACTCAGGAAGATAATACAACCTTAATTCCTTCAAGCAAGCAAGTTTTCCTACAGGTTTGTTTTTATCTCTTATTCCTTTACATGGAAATAATTCATTGAAGGTAGCCCTTTGCCAAAAGAAAGGTATTCAAGATTTGGTAATGACTAAATGAAACAATCCGAGATAGTAACTCATGTTTTGGGACAATATAACTTTCTTAGTTTGGGACAATATTGTTTCGGATCTGGTCCATGTCCAAGCCATACCTTCATATAGCCATTCCGAACCAAAAACAATTCTTCTAAATTGGGGAATGTTTCCTGAGAAATTAAGAAACATATATATGTTAAATAAAAGCAAATCTTCTAAAGTAAATGATTAAATATGCAAATTTTTAGATTGACCTTTTATTTAATTTCTTTTATGAGATCTTACCTTAGTGACCCAAAATAGGGGTTATTGAACAGAGATAACGGGTTGGCTCTCTCCTTGTGTTTCGCTAAAGTTGATATACTCCCCAGCGAATGTCTCCACCTGGCTGCATTCACACACCTCCAATAGTTTTAACAATGGCCAATCTGTAGTATGCACCTTGGAGTAGAAACCAATCAATTTGGGTAGCTTATGAAGTACCAGCTGTCTTATTTTAGGAAACACAAACTTGGTGGTTGATTTGAGCTCAATCGATTCATTTGAGTTGAGTCCATGATCATCAGCAAGTCCAATTATTTCTTCTACCGACTCACATTCCAATATATGCAGAGTTTCTAGTTTTTCAAGTCTTTCCACCATATCAAATGGTAAAACATTCGAAAGTCTGTCACATTGTTCCACCATAAGGAAGGTTAATTCATGAAATGAACCCATAGTGAGTTTATCGTGCCATATCTTTCTACACTTTCCCACGCCTACAATTCTCAAATCATTCAAGCTAGGAAACGCAACCTGCGGGAATTATTTAAATTGTTAATGAGGAAAACAAGTTAGAATTCTACATGGTTATGAAAAGTAATATTACCACAAAAAAAAAAAAAAAAGGAAGAATACCACCTTTTGGTTGAAAAGAGTATTGGTCTCTGAGTTTTCTTGATGGCAGAATGTCCTTAGTTTTGGAAGCCTAATGAGCTCCAGTACTTGTAGCTTAGTGAACAAGTAAATTGGTATCCCTTCTCCTGCTGCTAATCCATCTGTAAATATTATTTCTTCCATGTTTTTGCAATCAAGAAGGCTAAGTTGATGGAGCCACTCAAAATTTTTTACTAAAAGGGATGGGAATAGATATTCCAAATTGTGGCAACCCTTCACAATTAAGATTTGTAAGTTGAGAACATTAGAGGATATAGCCCTGTCTGGTTTATCAGGCCATAATTTTTTGACGTTAGTTGATGATAGTTCCAAGTACTGCAAGTTGGCACACAAAACCTGCAGACACAATCCTCATTGCATGAATTATTTGGTATTTATCTCGAGATTGAGCATCAAATCTCGGATAATCTTGTAAAAGTAAACTAGATATTCTCAAGGGTCAGACTTGTAGACTTTTCTTAAGTTGCGATAATCATGATCTTTAATTGAGGATAAAGAAGTGATTAAGGGATTTAGATATTCATCAAATTTTGAGATGAGGCAGTCTATTCTACACGTCTTTTAAAGAAGTTGGATCCTTCAGAGTTTAAAACTGACTGAAGTGCTATTCTATTTGATATCAGGAACCTTTGAGCAGAGTCTGATTTTTCAAAACTTTCATACTCTAGGAGTGTGTTTTCTAGCCTTTGTAGGAAGGATTGGAGTGGAAGGTGTGTGCAAACAAACTGTATGACATTAAAGCTGTAATTATCCTAGGTGAGCTTGGGCAGATTGAGTTGTTACCAAGTGTTGTACTTAGAGTTTGTATAGTAATTAAATTCTCTGTACAAGGCCGAAGACATAGGTTGTTTAACTGAACTGCATAAACAATCTCTAGTCTCCATTCCCATTTATACCTTACTACTATTTATTACATTTTTGCATTGTCATACCATACCCTTACAATTTTATTCAAAAAAAAAAAAAGAACATACCTTACAATATTAGTTATAACATTCAATTAGAACAATCTTTAACATAAGACATTTTTAGTTTCTATCTGTAGAAATTATGTACTCTAGTTTCTTATTCTATTAATTAATTTAAATTTTCACCCAAATAAATTAAAAAGTTAAAACACTAAACAAAAGAGAAGAGACTAACCTTATGATTGAAAAAGTGTATCTTTTCTCTGCCAACTACCTCTATATCCTCTTGCTCCCTTTTAGATGCCAGTGCATACATCTTTGGGCAATCATCTACTGCAATTTCATACAAAGATGGACATTGCAGGGTAATACTTCCCATACAAAAACTCGTCAACCTTGAACATGACTCAAGTCTTATCTTCTTAAGCATGGGTAACAAGAGTGTAACCATTTCAGTTTCCTCTGCTCCTTTTTTGATAATCTGCTCCATTATAGGGCATTGTTTCACTTTTATGTCTTCTAGTTGCGCAAGATCTAAAGCCATGGAAACGCTAAATATGTAGGTCATGCTATTACACTTATAAACTTCTAAAACCTTAAGTTTCTTAAAATCTAAACTTCCATGAATGTTCTCCTTCCATATTTCAATTGACTTTGAAAATTCTGAGAGGACTAAATACCCGATAGCTTGGAACCCAGCCTACAAAATCCAACAACAAAACAAGGATTAAAGGAATATACAGTAACGAACCCAACCCAAACCATATGAAAGAAAGAATGATATTATGGAATAAGCCAGAATAACCAAAGCTAAGTTAAAGGAATATACAATAATATCTTTATTGAATACATTTGTTGGATAGTGTTATTAAGGTCACCATTCCAATGTCCATTATCATTTCCATATTCTACTTTTTGTAATAATGGTGGATTTGTTAAAACTCCCTTACAAAATATCTCCAATTCAGGGCAACCACTCACTATTAATTCCTCTAAACATGGGAATCCAAATGTGTGGTTGCCTGAGCAAAAGCTCTTAAGTCGCGGTAGATTCACAAGTTCCAAACTTTTCAACCTGCTGAAAATAATGTCACAAGTTGCTTCATCTCCCTCAGTTGCAACTATTTCTGTCATTGAAATGCAGTCTCTTACCATCAACTTCTTGAGTTGGGCCATACCTTGGACTGCTAAACATGTATCTAAGTATTTCATTGCTTTGCAATTCCACACATCCAATGTGGTGAGAATTTGAAATGATGCTGAGGATAATCCTAATCTGATCAAATTGTAACAATCGTGAACTTCAAGAGTCTCAAGTTTGGGTAGAATGTGGTCCACCTGTACGTCTTGCTTCCATAAATAATCTTTTAGATTATTAAGAGCTATCAATTTTAAGTTTCTAATTGTTGACAAAGTGCCGGCATACATCTCCTCATTACCGTTATCTCCTTCGGTACAAAATAGCTCTTTTATTTCATAATAAGAGATGGTAAGGTTTTCAAGAGTGTAGAATCTCTCAAGGAAAGAAATTCGGAAATCAATTGATTTAGCACCGTGGCCATGCACTTGAAAAGCTTTTATTTCATGAAAAAGGCTGCTTGAAAATTGACCATCACTTATCATTGCAATATAATCACTATCTAATGTCAAATGTTGTAGTTTAGGGATGACCTGAAAACTAATCAGAAAACAAATTAGGAGTCAATATGTTCATCTTCGAATTAAGAATTACTAATAGTCATGAGAAGAAAAGTGCACACAGAAAGAATAGCATCTGTTACATAAATGAAACATCATATATTATCAAAAAATTATTAATTAATATCATACTCTCTTCATCAGTAAATTAATTTTTCTAAATAATATTTCAACCAACAATAATAGTAAACTAAGATTGATGGTTTAGAGTTTAATCTAAGATTGTAGATTTTAGAGTTCATGGTTGGATTTATGATTTATGGTTTAGGGTCGGGATTTAGAATTTAAGAGGGTTTCTTTTGTTTGTTCATTAGAGTAAAAAAAAAAAAAGTTACTTTTTAAAACAATTTAATATATAGAGTGGGAGTGAGAGGATTCATACCTTTTCAACCAAGAAAAGCGGTGGATGGATTGGGGAATCGAGTTGTATACCTAATATCTTCATTTTCCCACACTCAACTACTTCCAACTTGTTTAACATTGGCCACTTTGCAGTATATTTACCTGGGTAGAAGCATTTCAATTCTGGTAGCCTCCAAAGCATAAGGGCGTATAGTTGATCAAACTTGAAATTGACGGCTATTTCCGAATCTGATCCTTCCTCTAATTTGGAAACAATCTCCTCCACTCCACAATCAGATATTGCAAGATAACCAAGTTGGGGTAGGTGAAGGTCTTTGGCTACTGAGGCTGGAAATACATTCTTCAAACTTCGACAGCCCAAAACAGATATTGCACAGATTTTTTTAAATGAAAAAATTCCTTTGGGATCATTTTTCCAAATATATTTCAACTTTGGTAATCCTCCAATATGCAATTCTCTTAGTTGAGCGGTTGCAAGCAAAGCGGTTTCTTTTTCATCATGCATGATTTCAAATACTTGTTGCAAGGAACCACAAGTGTTTACAGTTAGATGGTGCAGCCTTTGAAATGTTGTCAGCATATTAGATGGAAAATGGTTAACAACTTATCACATCCTTCAACTCTCAATTGTTGTAGTTTGGGAAATGAATTTGGTGGAAGTGGGTTCCGCCATATCCTCTTCATCTTTCTCAAGTAGCAAATAATCATTTCCTCCAAACTGGGAAATGCAACCTGCACTCATGCCAATATAATGAAATTAGAGGCTAGCTGTTTGTTTCATTTATTGTGCGGGTTTGTGGAAAATAAATAAATTTTTCATTCTAATGCATGAAAACAAATTATTCCAAATTGAAATGAGAGAGATACTTGTTGTCTTAAAATATGCATTTTTTAAAAAATTTCATTTTCAATCCTCTCATTTTCAACTGTACCAAGAAATGATTAAAAATAAATTTATTTTTTCTTTTAATTTTTTCATCTTTCTTATCAACCACACTATCTAGCTTTCTATTTTTTTACTCCTTGAAATTTCCATCTTTTCAATTTTCTTTCCACTATATCATTAAAGCCAAAGCCAACAAGGAGAAAATGAGTAAACCTAAAAATTAAGAATTAACCCACCTTATTGTCAAACAGATCACCTTGACTAGAGATTCGTCGGTTCCCTTCCCTTGTATATCAACAAATGAAACCGTCCAATTTTGGACAGTTGTATATCGTCATCGATTTCATGAATGGAAATTCAATAACTTTATTTTGGGAGTTGGAACAAAATCCACTCAAATGCTGAAGATCCTTTAGCTCTAAGGACTTTAACTGAGGAAATAAAGATAAATTCATCGTAGCCTGAGTTTCTTCTTCTATATCCTCCACAAAAATTATCTCTCTCAAGCAGTTGCACGCAGTTATCTCAAAGTATTTGAGATGAACTAGATATTTAGCCATAGAAAATGATAATAGGTATTTTATGTTTCCACAACCCTCGATTTTCAATGTGGTTAACTTCTCATGAGTGCAAAAAGATACATTTGACAACTGATTGTGCCATACCCTTGTAACATTAAGCGATGACAAGTGCAATTTCTCCAATGAAGGGAACGATATCTACAACCATACACATTGTTAATTCTACTTTCAAATAAATATTGTAAAAAAATGTATATATATATATATAGAGTTAAAGAAATATTTACTTTATAATTCTATTTTGCAATTACCAAATACAATAAAAATTACCTGTTTGAAATTTTAATGTATCCGGAATGATTTTTAATGGTGATATGCTTCCAATTGCAAAACATGTCATATTTTTCTCTAAAAAACCTAAAATTAAAAAAAAAAAAAAACATACTTATTCAATACTCAATACAGACAAGCTAATAACTCAAAAAACCAAAAATAAAGTTTGCCAACCAATAAAAAGTGTCATATAGTAGATAAACTCTAGTAAAAATAAAATATGTTGAGAGTATCGGGGACTGAAGAACCCATTATATGATCAGAAAAAGGAAAAAAAAAAAAAAACAATCTCACATAACTAAACAACTAGAAAGATATAGAGTTATATATACCTTTTCTCCGAAAAGTGGCAATTCAAGTTGAGGCAATGAGGTAGCATCCATTTTGTCTTGAGAGCAAAAGCTAACGAGTTGAGGAAGACCCTGCAATGTCAAGGACTGCAATCCCGGAAATTCACTTTTATCATAAATGATAGATTCAATATCCAAACCATTTCGGATATGCAGATTCTGCAAATGTGATAGCCTTTCCTCATCTGTTAACTCCTTCAGTGCAATCTGCACACCTTTCAGTTCTTCCAATTCTATATCTTGAGTTCTCTTTACCAACTTCTTAATTCCACGATCCAAATCATCAATGCTTGTGTTTAATCTGAGTTTTAAGGTTCTTGAATATTGATAGTTGCCAAACTGCTCCCATTCCTTTCCTATGCAAATCCTGTATCTTTCCAACTTTTGCAACTTTTGAAAGAAGTCCTCTGGAGCAGCCATGGCGTCCGGAATTTGAACTTCTAAAGTGGACAAATGAGACAGTGTGTTCAGTTCAGCAAGACTAGCATTCGGTTGTCCCCATTGAATAGAAGTGCCACCCATATATAATTCTTCTAATTTTGACAAACGTGGCAAGACGTCAGCTGAAATTTTTTCGAGTTTAGTACAGCCACTTACATCTAACTACTTTAGCTTCAACAATTGCCCAATTTCCTTGGGTACAATTTTGATATCAGATTGCAAAAGGCTAAGCACATTTAAGTTCTTGAGGGCTCCAATAATGGTTAGGTTATCTCCCAGATTGCAGTGATCTAGGCACAATGTACTGAGCCTAGTTAGGAGACAAACTGATGAAGGTAAAGAAGAAAAATGCACTCCAGTCAAATCTAAGACTTTAAGATTTTTTGCTTCCTTGAAGAAGTTATCTGGCAACGTCAAGGAGAGATCCTTGTTAAACAAAAGGAAAAGAAAAAGCTGCGGACAATTCAACTGGTCAGGAAGCTTGTTGATACTAGGATGCTGCAAAATAATCTTGTTGCATTCTTTCATTGACTCTCCATTTCGCCAATCTGTTACAACATCCTCTTCCTCATCCTCATCCTCATCCGTTAAAGCAATCACTTGATTGTCCTTTGAAGCTATTGATTTGGCCACAATATAAGTAAGATCATGCACATCAAAGTACTCCTCATTGCTACTTTTACTATCAAGCAACAAACAAGATTCTTTGAGGGTACTCATCATTTTTAACAGCCTATCTCGTGCTGCTTTCATGGTGTTGACTCCTTTAATTAGACCCAAACCACAAGCATATCTCAACAAGTCTTCAATCCTAGTGTCACGACGCTGTAAACTGTAAAGCAGGAAAATCTGCTTGAGGTCTTCACTCGATAAATGATTGATTCTCAACTCAATAGCCGAATGTACCTCAGCAGATATCTCACTCGAGCTTTTTTTTAAGTAAGGCCTCTGTAGTTGTTGTAAAGCATCCCTCCAAACAAATAAACTTCTATTTCGCAACGCCCTTGCAACTGTTGCAAGGACGAGCGGTAATCTTGCACATTTCTTGGCTACCTCAATTGCTGTAGATCGCAACTCCTCATCACTTTCAACACTGTCCCCGGCCATCTTCTTAAAGAAAGAACTCCCAAGCTTCTTCGTCATCTAAATCACCAATTGCAAAGATCTTTGTAGCATCCATCCCATTGCTTAGGACATTTTGATATCTTGAGGTCAACAGTATTTTGCATCCTTTGTGTTGACTTCCAAATGGAATTCCGACTTCCGCTAGATCCAGTTTCTTCCAAAGGTCATCCAAAATAATAAGAACACTTTGCTCCTTCCTTAACCTTTCACACAATCTACGGGCTCTTACAACCGGACTGTTTTCTTCAAGCTTCAAACCCAATGAGTACGCCATTTGGTCTTGGACTTCCTTAATGTCAGGAATTAGAGATACAACTGCCCTAACTACTGAATCGAATGACTTAACCCCATGGAGTTGTCTCTCAACTTCGTTGACCAGCGATGTTTTGCCCACACCAGCCATCCCGTACACTCCAATCATGCTTGTTGTTGCATCTTTCAGTGACTCCATGATATCATTGAAAACCTCCTCTCTTGATTTAAAGGCCTCATAGTCTGTATGGACGATGGGTTCAGGAACATCAGGGTATCCCACGCGCTCAAATTGGCAATCTTTGATAAGCTCATCAAAAGTGGCAGCAGCTTCTTCTGCTTTCCTGCTAAGCTGGTAGCGAGATTTGATCTTGGGACACAAGCCAAAGAAGCACTTGGTCTTTGCTTTGACTTCAAGATCCTTCACTTTCTTCTCCTTTTCAGTGACAACCTTCTCCGCTCTGTGGCGCCAATCCAGGACATCGGCTTTAATCTTCTCCCCGTTCCTTTCTGCAACATCAACATCTTGCTGCACACTTGTTCTTTTTGCAATCAACGTCCTGTGTTTCTGCTCGAACTTGTCAACAATTTTCTGGTAGAAGATTACATATCTAATATGACGTTTAACTTGGTGGAAAATACCTTTGGCAGCCTCGGAAGAGACATTGGCAGCAGCACCAGTACCAATGGCTTCCATTTTTATTTTGTTTTTTTGCTTTGGGGATACAGATGACTGTCAGAGAGAGTAAAAAAAGAGGCAAGAACGAAAATACTAAAAGGAGAGAAGCAAGCAAGAAGAAATCAGAAATGATGTGAAGAAGCCATTAGCAGATATGAAATAGAAATTCAGAAAGGCGTGGAATTGGATATGGACTGTTGTCTTCGACTCTGTTAGACTTCAGATTAGAAATCAAAGAACCAGCAAAAAGAAAGCAGAGAAGGGATGTGGACGGTTGCGGGTATTTTCAGTGGAAATTAAGCGCATACAGTTTGACTAACTGATAATTTGGGTCGAGCCGATTTAGGAAATTTTCTAAGTTAGGATGAATGGGTTGAAAAATAGATTTAAAATTTTATTTAAATTCGATTTGAATTAAAAATATTAAATTTAATTTTTATATTAATTTTTTATATTATTTTATATAAAAATAAATTTAAAAAATAATATATTAAAATAAATGTTTTTTAATAAATTAAAAATATATTAAAAAATGTTGTATCTGATTAGAACCCATTACAAAAGACTTTTGTTTGCCCATCTTTGCGGTTTTAATTCTCAAATCATTGTTGTTACCTAAGTCAGTTGTGGCAGCAATGGTACGAATGGGAGAAACAACAAGTTCATGGTGTATTCCACTTAGGGTGTGTAAAATTCGGGTAAAATTGAAAAAATTTTGTTAACAGTTCGAATTCAGTTAATCGGTCGGTTAACTGAATTAATTCGGTCGGTAGACGATTAATAATTTTTTGAGTTTTCGGTTAACGGTTAATTCGGTTTGAAACCGGTTGGTTAACCAAATTTTTTCGGTTTAACCGAAAAAATTAATAAATAAAATTATAATATATAAATAGCCCACTATTCACTCAAACCCAATCCAACATAAACCTAAATACGTAATTTAATATATATTAACCCAAGTACCCAACCCAACCCAACCTAATCATAAAAATTACAAATAATTTAATAAATAAAAATCTAAAACTAAAAATAAAAATAAAAAACACATGATTTTATACAAATAATTCTGTTAATTCGATTAATTCGGGTAATTTGGTTAATTCGATTAATTTGGTTAATTTTATACTTATTTTAACCAAAAATAAAAATACATATAATTTTCGGTTAATTCGATTAATCGACCGAATTAACAGAAAAAATTTCGGTTCGGTTAACGGTTAAAAATTTTGAAGGGTTGGTTAATTCGATTAATGTTATTTCGGTCAGTTAACCGATTGAACACCCTTAATTCCACTTCGTTGCAGAGAACTAAAACCAAGTTTGGATGTAGGGTTGTAATGTTAAGCCAAGAAAAAGGTGATCCTATTCCAGTTTGTTTAATAGATATGCTTGTGTTTATTTCTATTTTTATTTATGCTTCAATTTAAGATTTTGATGGAAATTGGCATATTTAGCTAGAAAATGTAAGTGAATTGAGATGAATTGAGATAAGTGTTTGGTGTTATATCTATTGATTGAAACTAGCTAGAAGAACGAAAAAAGATCTTAAAATGTATCATTAACTGTATGTGTGATTCATGTTCAAATTTAATCGACGGAATTCAAAAATTGATATGTGACAATCACAGTTTATGTGTATGCAAATATGATAATTGATGCCCATATGTACTTAGTAAAAAGTTGGGATACAATGGCATGTCATTAAGGTCATATGTGCCCTTGTGTACAAGTTAGTTGACGATGTGGAGATTATGATATGTTATTCTAGAATCTAGCATTTGTTGATGATCACCAAATATCCACTGTCTCTACGGAGACTTGGTGTGATATAATTCACTCGCGTGTCCAAGTCTATTTTATTAGGGTTCCATTAGACAAAATGTTAAAATTGAGTCTTGAAATTAAGAAATGAAAACAAACTAAATTTGATAAGTTATTATGGTATATGATTAAAATTTTTATAGTAAGAACTAGTAGTTTGATGATAGTATATGAAGTCGTAATGAAATTATATGAATTGGTACAATTATATGAAATTATATGGATTTGGGTATTGGAAAGGTGGAAAAGGCAGCTGGAAAAAAATCCTATTAGTGAATCTGGCCAAACATATCTAGGCTAAGTAATGTGGAAAGCTTTAAGGAAAATTCTAGTAGTGTTAAAGGAATTAGTTTAACTACTGTTACACAACAAAGATGCGAAAGTATGGGCCACTTTGGGGATTCTAATTTCAGCTTGAGGGGTCAGCTACTGGGGGTTTTATTTATAATTTTTTTACCTCCTCTGGTGAGGTACCTATAGGCTCTATGTCGTGTATTAACCCCATCTTTGATAATATGCCTAAAAAGGAAATGGTCATTAGCCCGAGTGTTTTGGATTCAGGAAAGCATACTACTGTCATTTTCAAGGAAAATGGCGATACCAATATTATTAATAATTCAAGTAATGCCTCTATTGTCAAAGGAAAACATATTAAACAGAGCTCTAAAGGATGTGGTATTAGTAATAAATTTAAAAATGGCCGGAATTGGGGAAGCTCAATAGAGTTATTCGAGAGCGTGGTGATCGTTTCAAGGTTACTGGTTTATCTGGAGTGCCCCTATCTGATACGATAAATTCAATGGTGGATTTAATTAATTCTCAAATTAAACAAGATTTCAGCAAGGCTCCTTCTAGTATGGATAAGTTACCAGTCAAGGAGTTAGGCTCACTAGAGTAGTAAAAGGTTAGTTTTCGTACCCTTATTTATAATTTGAATTTGACTATTTTTACTTGGAATTACCAGGGTTGTGCCAGTGTTAAGTTTTCTCGAATTTTTCGGGAATACAATTCAGAATATAAGCCTGATATTGTGGGGTTGTTTGAAACACGATGTAGCGGTGTCAAAGTAGAAAAAATTATTGCGAAATTGGGGTTCTAGTATTCACATTGAGTGGAGGCCATTGGTTTTTCTAAGAGTATATGGATTGGTTTGAAAGATTCAGTACGAGCAGATGAGATATTTAGTTATTCTCAATTTATCCTAATGCGTGTGTTTGAAGGTGGGTTTTCTCAACCTGTTTATGTTGCTTTTGTCTACGACAGTTCTGATAGTCAGAAACAGAATAAACTGTAGGAGGGGTTAAAATCGAGCATTTCATCCGGTACATATCCTTGGAATGCTATTGGAGACTTTAATGCGATTCTACCATCTGATGATAAAATAAGTGGTAGAAGAAATGGTAGAAGGTGCCTCTTATTTGGTGATTCAATAGAATATGCTGAGCTTCAAGATTTGGGTTTCAAAGGACCATCATTTACTTGGCATAGAGGAGGGGTCTGTGAATGCCTTGATAGAGCAATTGGAAATGATGTGTTGGTTAATATTTTTCCTAATTGCATCGTTACTTATCTTTCAAGATTGGAACTAGATTACAAACCTCTTCTTTTGTCCTTAAAATCAATGAAAAGCATGTTTAAAGGAATACCTTTTAGATTCTTGGCAAGTTGGGTTAACCATCTAGGGTTTACTAACTTTGTTAAAGATAATTGGAGAATTGATGGGAATATGGTAGACTTTATTGCTCATTGTACCTCGAGTATAAAATTGTGGAATAAGTTCGTTTATGGTCATCTTGGTGTTTGTAAAAAATAGCTTTTGAGGAAGCTCTTACGTATTCAAAAGAATATGGAAAGCACATATTCTGGCAGTTTAGTTGGGTTAGAAATGAAAGTAAAAGATGATCTGGAAGGAGTTCTTCATTATGAGGAGTTACTATAGAAGCAAAAAGCTAGATACGATTGGTTGAGTTTAGAGGACTGTAACACCACCTTTTTTCACAAACGCACATTATAGAGACGGAAGCACAATAGGATTTTCGCTCTTAAAAATGAGGAAGGTGAATGGATCTTTGATGAAACTGGTTTACAATAGGAGGCAATTTCTTTCTTCCAAACATTATATGGGGAGCACCCTACTAGAATGAGAGATCTGCCATCTAGTAATTTTCCAAAGCTTGAGTCTAGTGATATTTTCTTTCTAGGAAAGGTGATTTCAAGGGATGAAATCATGAAAGCTTTATTTGATATGGCTCCATTAAAAGCACCTAGGAGTAATGGGTTTCACGTCTTTTTCTTTCAAAGCAAGTGGAATATAGTTGGGGATGCTATGTGTGAGTGAATTCAAAAGGTTTTTGATGGACAAGATATTGATTCATACTTGAATAATACTCTAATTATCCTTATTCCAAAGGTTAGTAGCCCTGAGAGTTTTGCTCATTTCAGGCCAATCATCTTGTGCACGGTTCTTTACAAATTAGTGATGAAAGTGATCACAAATCATTTCAGATTTGTTTTTCCTAAAATCATAGCTCTAGAGTAAGCAGGGTTTTTAGCCAAAAAGAACATAAAGGATAATGTCATTGTAGCACAAGAAGCAATTCACTCCATGAGATGCAAGCTGAAGCAAAGGAAGTGGATGGAAATTAAAATTAATCTTGATAAGGTTTATGGCAAAGTCAATTGGCAGTTTATTGATACCTCATTAAAAGCTGCAGATGTAACTGATTTCCTTTGTAATGTTATCATGTCTGTTATCATTGGTTCTTCTATGTGGGTCCTATAGAATGGGATCCCAACAGAAAATTTTTGTCCCGCTAGAGGCATTCGTCAAGGGTATCCCTTATCCTCATACCTTTTTGTCCTGTGTATGGAATGGGTTGGACATAGGATCAAAACAGCAATCAATTCAAGAGCATGGAGCCTTATCCATCTCTCTCAATCAGGTCCAATGTTGTATCATCTCTTTTTTGCTAATAACTTAGTTATTTTTGGGCAGACTGAGAGAATTAAGGATATTTTGGAGGAGTTTTGTGGTTTTTCTGGTCACAAAATTAATGTAGGAAAGTCAAATATTTTTTTCTCTAATTTAGTTGATGAGCAAACTAAGGAAAGGCTTGGAGGAATCTTTGGTTTTTAGACTGTGGCAAACCTTGGAACCTACTTGGGGGTGCCTCTTTTTCACGAAAGGGTAACCAACAGTTCATTAAGGTTTGTTGTTGGCAATGTTCGAAATAAGTTGCGACGTTGGAATGCTAGGAAACTTTCATTAGTTGGTAGAGTAACACTAACACAATCTGTTTTACTCTCGATCCCCGGCTACTTTATACAATCTATGATGATTCCTATTAGAATATGCGAGGAAATTCAGAGAATTGCTAAGAGTTTTTTTTTAGGTTCTTCTAATTAGGGGAAGAAATTGACGTTAGTAAGCTGAAATTTAGTTTGTCAGCCTAAATCATGTGGAGGCCTTGGGATAAGGCAATTGAGAGAACACAACACTTCCTTTATGCTCAAAATCGGGTTTAATGTGGTAACTAATCCTTCAGCTTTGTTGGTTAGAGTCCTTCAGTTAAAGTACAGAATGAATGAAGGTATACCTAATAGTACTGAACGAAGAAGATGCTCATTCTTTTGGCGTACCTGTTCTAATGTTTCGAATTTATTAAGAGAAAACTTATACTGGTCTGTTGGTGATAGTAATGAGATCAAATGTTGGCAAGATTCATGGCTTCTAGGTGTTGGACCTTTCATTAAACAAATTTCATCTCATGGTAATCTTGCTTGAGAGTGTACACGTAAGGATATGGTCACAGAAAGCAAAGCTTGGACTCTAGACCTCTTCCGGTTATGGATTCTAAAGATGATTATCCAACGAATTGTAAGTATTCCTGCACCGTATTTTACGACGAGTCCTAATAAGATTGTATGGATGGGCACTTCTTCGGGGTCTTTTTCTATTAAAAGTGCCTATTAAAAGTTAAAGGAAAGGACTTAGAATCCAAAAGACGTAACTTGGTTTATCCCGTGAAAATTTCAGGGTCCCCAAAGAGTCAGGTTTTTTATTTGGCTAGTGCTAAAGCAGAGACTGTTAACAAAAGTGGAATGGATGAGGAGAGGTTTTAGAAATGATAAATCTTGTACACTGTGTAGTATGGAATCAGAAAACACATTACATGCCATTCGTGACTGTGTTAAGGCCAATGAGGTTTGGTTGAAGGTAATCCCTATAGGAAATCAAAAGGGATTCTTTTCAGGTAGCTTATATGAGTGGTTTGGGAATAATTTGCAAGATAAATAGAGGCTATCGTTGGGGAATCTAGAATGGACGAGTCTCTTTGGCCTCTTTGTGTGGTGTATATGGAAGAATGTAAATATCTTTATTTTCCAAAGTACGCAATGTAGTGCTAAAGAGATTATCAAGATATCTTACAGTTGGGCTAAGCAATATAGATTGGTACAGAACAGAAGTCTGCTTAAAAGCCAACAGGTAAGAATGGCGATTCGTTGGAAGGAATCATGGGTCCAACTAAATATAGATAGTGTCGTTAAGATGGAAATTGGTAATGCTACTTTTAGAGGAGTCTTGCAAGATCATGAAGGTAAATGGATTTTAGGCTTCAACAGATGTTTGGGGAAATGTTCAGTCTTTGATGCAGAATTATGGGGAATCTATAATGGCTTGTTCATTTTGCAATGTCGAAATTATGAGAGAGTGTTGATCCAAACTGACAGCATGGAGGTTGTTAGCTATTCAAAACCCGCTCAAGAATTCCTCGAGCTCTACCTTGATCAGGTGAATTCATCAACTATTGAAAAATATTGGACAATGATTTCTAAATTTGTTCCTAGCTATGAGAATAAGGACGCTGACTACATTACCAAAATGACTTTTGATAGAAAGGAATGGTTAGTTTTAGTTGAAGAAGTGCCACAGGATATTTCAATTGCTTTAAGTTAATGTAATTTTTATTTTTATTTTTACACCAAAAAAATGGAGAATAATATCAAGTGTAAACACATATGCATCAATAAAGGAGTAGATATTCAACATCCATATGGAGACAACTACCAAAATAATAATTGTAAATAAAACAATAAATGGAGATGAAGTAAATTTAATAAATAAATATTACATTGATAAATTATAAACTTAGTTAATTAATGTAATCTTAAATTATTTGAGGGTTAATTCAATTAGATATAATAACCCTTAAATTAATAAAGTAGATCGTCAAAGATTGACTAAATAAATGAAAAGAATAAGAGTTCATAATTAAAAGGAAGGAAAGTGAATACTCTTAAAAGAAATCAATGATGCAAACACTGGTAAGTACAAGTAAAAGATACACGAATAAATATCTTATCAGTTATATAGTATTCAAAATGTAGGAGAATTTTGCAAAAAAAAGTAATAAAAAAAAATCAATTATGGTCGAATTGTAATGATTAAGCAAATAATCAACAAATTGAATAATCTTGAATTTAAGGATAGTATTGGGTTAGTTAATTAATTTATATATGCTTTTCTCTGTAAAAAAAATTATATATTATTAGAACTTTGACTTATCAAAATTATATTTATGATTAATTTAATGATTTATGTATGTAAATTGTCTATTCTTTGATATTCATTATGAAATTATTTCTTTCTATAATTGAGCACTTTTTACTCATTATTATTTATTATTAAGTGTTTTAGCTGGTGAATAAATTAAGAATAAATCTTATATATATATATATATATATATATATATATATATATATATATATATATATATATATATATCAATTAAATTATTGTATCTGCATGTATTATTATATGTCAGCATTATTATTGAAAATTATCATCAATTAATTATTTGAATATATAATACCTTTTAATCATTGAAATGATGGCATTTTCATTTTGGTATAATGAAAATTTTAAACTCCTAATAGTTGCCTCTTTTGTCAATCATTTTTATTTAGTTAAATTGCTTTTCTTTAGATGAAAAAAATTTAAATTGTTATGTTGGAGATAATTTAAGTAGTTTTTGAGTGATATATTTTATAATTTGTAATTTAGGTGTTGCTTGATAAACTGAAGAATTAGATGTTGAAAATTTAAGTATTAAAAATTTAAGTACTGAATTTAAGTGTCGAAAATAGAATAATTGAAATTTTAAATACTGAGCTAATATTAGTATTATATAAAAACAAAATTACTCAATTTCTTTCTCAAAAATGAGTTGCACTTTTCAAAAAAGATAAAAAGTAATTTATTTCTCATTGACTTGCAAGTTATTTCCGTTGATCAATACTTAACTTTTTTTTTTTTAACAAACGGATCCATTGTCAAAGAACTTTCATGGGTCTGACTTCAGGGCATAAAAGCTTACCTTTTATTACTACACGAACTTGACTGTGACAAATAAAAAGAATGAGAATATGAAGAAATTTTCTCCAATGGACATCGTCCCTGTAATTTAATTACCGGTAAATATTTTCTATTCTGAACATTGTAAGCACCATCTGAAGGTTATCATAGCATCCATGAACTTCAGTCATTAGAACTTGAAACTTATGAGCAACAGACTCATTTCTGTGTATATAGAACAAGTGAAAAAAGAAATGACAAAACTGAACAAAAAAAGGTTAGCCAGTAAAGCTAGAGGCAACTATATGTCAGCATCATTGACGTTATCCTCTACAATGTCAATGCAAGATCCCACAGTTTTTCCCAGGGACATCGCCTCTGCAAGTTTAGATCGAGCTGCTTCATGGCGACGCAATAGTAGTATGGTGTTAAGTACAGCCCACCTAACTTGGGAATCTGCTTTCTTTTGTGAGAATCCCAAGCCTTTGAGCAATCCATCCAACTGATCCAAAATCTCAAAGTTCAACTCAGAACTCAAACTCCTACAGCTTAGGATGGAAGTTAGGAAGATGAATTGTGTACCTTGTTTATATCAGCAAGGCCTCCCTCAGCGTATCCGAATAACAGATATTCGGTTGCCACACCTGCTAGTGCTATGCATGAGAATCTGTTCAGTGTCTGGTTCAGAAACATTCTCACCATAAGAATTCTTCTCAATGAAGTCGTCTGAAATCTATGTCTAAGAAGAGGAAAATAAAGAAAATTTAAGTAGATTACAGACCGTAGCTGATACTTTCCCTGCATTGACCTGCATGAAATAAAAACATTGGAAAAGAGAGTTAACTCAAAAGATTGCTTTACATGCTCGAGTTCATGTACCATATATGATTTTATTCTGTTCTTGCTAGTATGCATAAACTAGCAGCAATGATATCTAGCAAACTAACTTATGAAGGTTATGGTACAATTAACTGAAGTATGTCGTTCCATTTTCCATAAACTACGATTAAGCCATTAAGGGTCACCTTATAGGATTGGACAAGGTAACACTTATGGCCACCCAAATTGAAGATAGAATGGGGAGCAGCAGCAGTGGCTGAGTGGAATATAGCAGAGATAAAAGAAAGCTACACAAGTAAACAACAAATTGAGGGGGAAAAACCGACTTCTTCGAGAAACTCAAAATCGACAAAGGCTGTTCCTGCTTGAATATTGAGTGATCCTTCTTTCTTTAAAGCTTCCAAACTAGTTAATGTATATCTTCTAGGAAGGATGCCCACCAGGTATGCAATCAAGAAATGACCAGCTTCATGCTGCACCGAAGTCGGTATACAATAAGTAATTGGTTTCTGTGGTTATCAGTTTCAGTCTTTCCGCAATATGAAAGATTAATAATAATTAACACATATCTATGAAGTGATTTAGACATGGTCATCATGAACTGAGGTCAAATACATGAAAACAGAAGAGAGGTACTACTTGAATAACCCTGTTGTGGTACTTTTGACTGAAAGTGTGACCAATTGTGTCAAGGACCAAGCTGCCAATTCCTCCATTGAATGAAACCTATACAAAACAGTGGCTATTCCAGATCAACCAATTGATCGATGTTTAAAGCAATGAAGTATGAGCAAAAAATCTCGTCAGCCAATTGAACACATTCATGAGAATAAACTTGTAATTTGATATAAAGGGGACGGTTCATGAATAAAATGAGTTAGATTTTCAGAACGAAAATTTTACCAAGTCTAGTGTCCAGAGAAACAAGAATCCCAAAGAAATAAACAGGATTTGCTGCGGATTAAAACTAAAAGCATTCCAAGCTGCAACCCCCCCTAAGATAGCAGCAAGTTGCAGGTTCCTTTCTATTGAACCCAGAGTTGAATCAACTGGTGATAGAAGAGATGCAGTTTCTATTCCATTCAATCTCAATTCGTCCAAGGTGTAGAGTCTTTGGGGAACCTGCAAGCAAAATTTGCACCTCAAACCAACCGCAAATCTTATACGTTATATGATGTAAATCATCACAAGACAGACAACTTTGGTTGTGTATCCAATCCCAAGTAACAGTGTTAAACTCCAGAGAAAAATCCTATGTTGCTTCCATTTGAGATTAAAGAGAAACCTATATCAGCTAAACTTGAAAAGCAGAAGCCCCCTATCTTTGCAACAGTCTTTATGCATTTGAAATACCAGCAGTAATCTCGGAGCTTTGTTACATATCAAACATGGGAAAGTAAGCATCCACTGACCAATTATTAATGGAATCCACAGCAAAAGAAAAAAAAACATGCAGCATTTTTGTAATATCTATCTGCGTTATCTAAGCTTGAAGGGTGAATGCCAGTTATGTGTATGCTCAATTTTTCCTAAGTTTTTTCATATATTTGAAAGATGATATCAATAACCCTATATGTTTCGTGGTTTCTGATTTACCTCTTCTCATTTTCAAAACAAAATTAATAAACACAAAGTAATCAAAAACTAACACAATTCATAAAGAATCAAAAACCTGGCGAGCAGCAGCAAAACATCGAAGGCCACCAGGCTTTCCTTGCAAGTCCTTGACTAGAGAGAGAGCAGCCCTCTCATCTCCCTTGCTCAGCTCTTTATCAACTTGTTCCAATACTTGTCTTCTCGACACTCCAATTTCTGATGAACTTAAAATCCTGAAGGTAGACAACCTAAGCCTTGGACATGAACTCAAATTCAAAAAACAAACAGAAGTGCCCATAACTTTAAATGAGAACAACTCATTCCTAAATTCTTTAGTTCTCTTACATAAAGTGCCTGTCTCTTTCAATTTAAGCTACATGTTTTCTCGGCCACACAAAAAAGGATAATGTACTTTTTAGTAAATTTAACCTTTTTTCCTCTGCCTAAATGACCAACGACCCAATCTCAACCACCTTCCAATGACGCTGAATCAACCGTGGAGATAATAAGTGACCAGTCACCGTAATTCAATGTTCAACCAAACGACACGGCACAGAGAGGTATCAGTGTTATTCCACACACGCAAAGAAAAATGATGGGCTGAATTGAGTAGTCTTGCATCATCATTCATCAAAATGAAGCCAGATGATAATTCATAACTGGAAGAGGCAATGGTATTGGGAAGATTGATCGGCCAATGTTGACATCGAGCCCAACGACAGCATCCTCATACCATCCCACACAATTGTATGAATTTTTGGTGAAAAACGATTATGCCTTTTTGCTCTCAAATGTACAAAAAGCGGGCAAGTTTGGTTATGATTAGACACTCAAATTCAACACGTTGGCTAGTTCTGCCTACACATCTAGACCAGGTTCCAACAAGCTTCTGCAAAATCCAGTATCGTTTCATTCTTGCTTAAAAATCTGGGTTTCTGATGCACTAAACAACTAATGCAGTCACAAAAATTTTCCAACAAACGAAGCCTCAAATTAATGAGAAAGAACTTTTAAAAAAAAAGTACATTTATATTAACATCAATAAGCAACTACATTTGCTCAAAATATAAGAAAAGGAGATCAAGAAAACCTGCTTATATTATACAAGCATTAAAAAAAAAAAATCAAAACTAAGGCCTAAAACTCCTGAGAAGCAGAGCCAATGTCACCCTTACCCTTTCCCATTTTCTTGGGAAGAAGGGTTTGATGAATGTTAGGCAAAACACCTCCATTTGCAATAGTAACTGAACCCAAAAGCTTGCTCAACTCCTCATCATTCCTCACTGCTAATTGGATGTGCCTTGGAACTATTCGATTCTTCTTGTTGTCTCTCGCTGCGTTTCCAGCAAGTTCTAGTACCTTGATAATCACAAACAATTAAGGAATTGAGAAACAGTAAGACTAGAAATTAAAGAAAAATAAGAACTTGATCCAATAAGGTAGGAGCCAAGGCAAATAAAATAAAACCTAATTACCCACTTTTCCCAAATTACTGAAAAAACATCAGAGCAACCCAATGAAGACCTAAAATATATGGTTTTTTAAACAAGATCTCAAAAGCTAGCCAGAAAAAGCCACTAACTGTTTTTTTTTCCCTAAAAAATTAATCAACCAAAATCAATTTAAGGTAACAGCCCAACGAATGTCAATTTTTTTCCGAAAACACCATAATCCCTCTAAAGATGAGAACTCACCTCAGCAGCAAGGTACTCAAGCACGGCAGAGAGGTAGACGGGAGCTCCAGCACCGACACGTTCGGCATACTTGCCAGCTTTCAAGAACCTGGCGATCCTCCCCACGGGAAACTGAAGCCCAGCCTTGTGCGACCTCGACACCGCCTTCGATGACTTGGGCTTCCCTCTCCCTCCTTTCGCTGATCCTCCGGTGGAACTCATCCTCAAAATCCCTAACCAACTTTTTCTTTTCAGAATTGGAAACGTGAAAGTCAGGAGTTACAAATTTTAAAGGACTGCTTGGGAATGAAGTGGGAGCAGTGGGGTTATATAGCAAAAGCTTGGTAGCGAATTTGATTGATTGATGGAAGGCTCGCGAGGATCGTCAACGTGGCACCAGAATCTCGGGGTTTTCGCGGGAAAATATTTCCTTTCTTTTTACACTTTCTTTCGCGGGGTGAGGTTAAACGGCGTCGGACAGCTACAGTAGCCCAATATTGTTGATAAACTTGATTTCCCGCAAGTCCAAATCTTCTTGTTTGAGCTTCAAATCATCATAGTTTTTGGGCCCTAAAAAGCCCAACAAATATAAAATGAAAGGGATAGGTCACTTCCTCTTGTCCTTTTAACGAAGCCAGGCCCTTTCCCATCTTTAAGATGACATACTTTCTTTTCCTATGTTGAAATTATTATTTCAGTGGATTCAGTGTTAATTTAATTGTTATGAATATGGTTGCTTTGAGTGTGTTAAAGCGCATTATTCTCATTTTTATTAAATTAGAAAGAGCCTATGGGTAATTTTAGGTATTGTGTCAAAAAAAATAGATATAATTAAAATTGTTATTTAAAATAATGAAAAGATATATATATTATAATTTTATCCTATAAAAGAGTTAAGTTGTAATTGCCCATTAGAAAATATTGTTGATATGAAAGGGATGTGAGTTTTTAACAAAAAAACAAGTTTATTATTTTTCTTTTTATAATACAATCAGGGTATGATCAAATTTCGTTTAATTTTGGATTTATTTCAACATTATTAGCTATTAGATCTTTCTATTTAGTACGTCAACTTATCAATCAATGGCTAAATTACAAAATACTAAAATTATTATAAAAACCCAATAATTGGATTTAAAATAGAAAAAAATAAATATCTATCATATCAAACCTAATTTA
Organism: Gossypium anomalum; assembly: GCA_025698475.1. NCBI lineage: Eukaryota > Viridiplantae > Streptophyta > Magnoliopsida > Malvales > Malvaceae > Gossypium > Gossypium anomalum. The sequence goes on from CM046966.1 coordinate 86,502,345, forward strand.
AACTTTATGAACTAAATGAAATTCAACTTGATTTGAATTTTTACTAAATTCAATCAGAGTGAAAAGAAATTCAAAAATAAAAGAAATAAATATATTTTAATTAAAATAAATTTTACATAATTTAAAACTCACAAATCACCTACAATTTAACTAAAAAATTATTGAAATAAAAAAAATATAAAAATCATGAGAATTTGAAGGTTCACTTCAGTCGAGTAAAGCCTATAATACTACAATTTTCGACTATATTGATGACTAGGTAACTTCATTTTATTTATCAACAAATGATCCAGAAAGCAATGGCAGAAGTTGAGAAAATTCATTAAAAACAAGACTTTTATTTGCTATATCTAAAAGTTATATTAGTTAGATGATTAGTGGGATTAGACTATGAAAGTTGTATTAGTTAGATGATTAGTGGGATTAGACTATGAACCGATCACTTAATAGAAATTGTGGAATCAACAAATGATCTAGAAAATTCACTAAAATAGAATTTTTTATATGATACATCAGTTAGTTATACCGATTAAAGATGATTAGTCTGATCAGGTTATTGATGATCGTTCAATCTTTAATTTGATCAAATTTGTGTACAATAAATTTCTTTTTCTATATTCAACATGTCTGTTTTATAGTTTATATTCGAAATTCATAGCTAATTTTCTTAATAATGTTGTTTTCAAGATTTTAACCTTATTAAAAGTATAATATATTTTTCTAGTACACTCAACATTTATCGATGGAAGTAGAATTGAATTATAATGAAATATTTAATTTATTTAAATAACTCAATTTTTTTTTAAACTTATATTTGAAATCTCAAATTCTAATAATTTTTTAAACCAAATTTGCATCACTCTAATTTCATTATTCACATAGTTTAAATTATTCAAAAATTTAAACTATTTATTTATTTAAATTTTAAAATTTAAAATTTAATCTACTTCTTTCAAATCGAATCGATTTTTACTACATCTAAATCTATCTACTTATGGTATGGAAGCATGGAAGATTTTGCACTTAATGTATTAATGTTGATGGACATCAAACACTACTCCAATTGGTTAAAATTGCACCTTTAATATTAATGAGATGTGGTGTGATGTGGTGCACCTTTAATATTAAGAGTTTGCCTTATCCCTTAATAATGGCAGAACTAAAAAAAATTAAGGCAAAATTAAATTGTATATCTTTACGATAGTAAAATATAATTTTATTATTTTAATAGCCTATATGATTATAATTTTTGAAGGACTAAATTAAATTTTTATAATTTTTTAAGCCAAAATTTAATTTTACCATTTCTAGGTCTCTTAGTAACTCTGCTATTGTCCCTTAATCATGAGGTCGGGAGTTCAATCCCCACCCATGAAAATAGAAATAGAGCGCATTTTATAGCTAATCATTTAGCTCTTCGAAAAATACCCGATGAGAAGAACCAAAATTTTGATATAATATTAAAATTAACATTGAAAAAAAGACCCTGAGATTGTAGATAGTATATTTAACCGTATAGAAAATGTCCTCACCTCGCAAATTTTCCGCAATAGTGCTTGCCACCAACCATGCATCGATTCCAAAGCCTAAAACAGCCAAAGAGATTCATTCCCCTCTCCCAATATTTGTCAACATCCCATTTTGTAGGACTATTTTTCATTATAATAAGGATGTTATTCCCAATTGTGAAGTGGGGCATCCTTATAGATAGAACTTAGAAATCTCTACTTTATCCATAAAATTGAGTTTCGACTATGGTGGAGAGGAGTTGATTTTAGGAAAGAGTGGCTACTTTTTGTATTGTTAATTCAAAATTTGGTGAGTTTTATTATATGCATTTTGGTACATAATCAAGCATATACTAAAAGAAAAAATGGTTCACAACATTGGGCTAATGCACTAACCTAGTCCGAAGCAAGCCTAAAGTGTTCATCACCTTGAAGAAGCTCAATGAAAATATGAACATCTCATTCCATAGAACTTAGTCTACATAGTAAAAATATACAATTGTCAAAGACTCCCTCCCAACTATTGAATTTGAAAAAAAAAAAAAAGTAATTTTGAGTCAAATTTTTTAAACCAAATAAATAATTCCATCTTATTGAAGTGGTAATAATTACTATTGGTAATACAAAGTAATTAAAAAAATATTTTTTTTAAACAATTACAATTTGACAAAATCAGAATTTAGTTTATAAACGGTTACGATTTGGTAGAATCAAAATATGATTGAGACTTTTTAAGAAACTTACTCTACAAATTTACCATTTTGCCCCTTCAAAAAATAGTATAAATAAGAGGTCATTCTCTTCATTTTTGATAGAACACAACAAGAGAAAAGTAGCTTCTCTCATCTTTTTGTTCTCTAAACGGGATTGTTCTTTTCTGGGAGTGTCGTTTTGTCGGTTTTCTTTCGATCAAATTTTCGACCAACTGCTTTTGTTTATTCAATCTCAATTCTTTTCGAGAAGAGCAATACTAATTGTGTTCTACATTCTTTATTCGAGTGTATGAATATTGAAGGAGAATTTGCTTCTAAGGTCATGATTCTTCCACGGCATAATGATTACTTTATTTATTTACGCTCAATTTAATTTATTATCAGCATTAACGATTTTATTTTGTGATAATATTTCTCCAACAACCACGTCCCATAAAAATAATTAATACAAATTTAAACATCTAAAAATATATTAATTAAAAGAGTTTTATTTTAAACACTTCTGATCTGATAAAAGATGAATCTTCGAATGTAACTTGGAAAAAGAAAAAAAATTAGAAGGATAATAAAGTAAGGATGACAAATATGTAAAAGAAGGCAAAAGACATTTAAAGCAAAAGAGAAATTTGGTCCATTCGGGAAACAAAAGGCGATCAAAGAGTTTTATTTTTATGCATTTTACTATATTTAAAAAAATAATATTTTAGAGATTTATAATTATTCTTTCAAATAATATGACTTCTAAAATATAAATTGGAATAATTTCATTAAAAAGCATTATACACCAACATCTATGGATAATAAATTTATTTGAGTAGTTTATTTCTGTAAGCCCTCCAATGTGTTGTATCCATGTCTGGGGAAAGGAGCTAATCGACAACAATCCAACTACTGTTCCTAGTTGTTGACTCAACACCAATGCTCCCAAGAACCAATTGTGGACTATTGGCTAATTAATAATAAATAATAGTAAAAAGATCCCAAAGCTACCCCTTTGACAGTGAAGTTCATAGACAATGATAGCAGGCCAGTGGTGCTAGCTGTTTTGTTTTTCCTTGCTTCGTCACTCATTTTTTGCAATAATGTATTTTTAGTTTCGTTATGATTATTATTTGAGTTTCCACCAAAGCAATTTTGTTTTAGCGTGTTTGCAAGGACAATAGCCAAAAATATTCCATCATCATCCACCTATTTACTTATATGGCTTTGGCTAAAATAAAACCAGTCATATGCCAATGCCACTCCACTTCATAATTTCTTTATTGATTTCTCACTCATCCTTTTTTTTTTTTTTTACAATAACCTTTTTACACTATTTTTTTCTGAAATTCAAATTTACTTTATTTATGAATAATTGATTTTAGATAGAATGTTAGTTTAATATTATATTTATCATATTTTGTCTACTTTTTTATATTTTGAATTATATGCTATTTTTTTATTTCAAATTTTTTAGGTTGAATGTTTAATGCCAATAAATTTATTCTTCAAATGTGAATCTAATAGAATATTATTATCTCATCAATTAATTTAATTAACCTTATTATTGTAGAATGTAGATCGTATTTTCAAACCCTTCCGGCCACTTACTGTTACCCGTATTGCATCACGAAAATGTTAGAATCACAACACTTTTAACAGGCAACAATGCAACGCCACAACGAGGAGTTTTTTGAAGCCACGGCAATAGACAACGTTGTGGTGAGGCAATTCGGAATGTTGCGATGTGGCAAGGTGTTTCAACATTAATCGAATTTCTTTTCTTAATTAAAATCTGTTATCTTTTCTTAGTTAAACACTAATTATTCTATGATATTTTAGTTATATATTCGTACGAATTTCAGCCTATAAAAGAGTCCTTGTAACACATATAATTGATATTTTCATCATGATTAAGAGAGTTTTTGAGAGATCTTTGATGGAATTTCGTGTTTTAGTCAAAGAGCTTTGTTTACAGGAGTTAGGGTTTGTTTGTTTTTTGGGTTATCTTTATCTTGTACTCTTTCAAATTATTTGCCATTTTAGTGAAGTTTTCTTTGCCTGCGAGTTTCCCCTGCTCGAAAGAGTTTTTCATGTAAAATATATATTTTGATCTTCTCTACATTTTTTTTGTTCATTGTTTATACGGGTTGATCTCAACAATTATTACAATAAAAAAATTGTGAATCCAAATATATTTAAACATATATTATTCTTTGATTTAAATTTTTGAATATACAAATAACAATAAAAATTATATAAAATATAATATTCCTATGTCATAAAGTTTCCTATAATAAATCTCATATTTTGGTAATTATTATTATATAACTTAGTGGGAAATATCCCATAACCCAAAGAAACCATGTGATTAGCACAATATTTGTCAAAGGAAAGGTCCTTGAAATTTCAGAAAGAGGACAGCTTTTCATGCTCTTTATTTATTCATTTTTAGTCTCTCTTATTTATTTAGTTTGTACCTAAAAGCTGAACCAAAGGATAAAAGAAAAGGGAGCGAAGTGTCAGACCCATTCATTGTTTAACCAAATGAAATTAAAGAAATTAATACAACATTTAGACCAACTAGAAAGTAAGCCAAGCGGTCCCTTAAACGAGGGAAAGTAATTCACGTCTCATGGCAGTACACGATGGTTCATCATCAACACATACGCCATGGTCTAAGAGCATTTCAGAAGGTTTGGTTTATTTAGAGCCTAATTATTGAGTAAAATATACTCCAATAAATTATAATTTATTAATTTAATTTAAATTATAAATTATGATACAATAAGATGAGTATGAACTACATTTGGTAGGATTATTATTAATTTTTTAACATATGTTTGAGTATACGAGTTAGCAATAAACTAACTTGATAGGTAAATATTTAGTCACTTTCATGACTTATTTTTAGCAAAGAGAATGAAAATTTTTCGTTTACTTTGAAGAGATCTTATTTTTACAAAGGTTTACTCATATTTCTAATTTCAAGTTTAAATTTGTACTAATTATTTTTTATTTTATATCTAACTATTGTAATACATATGTAATAAATAAGTTTTTTTCATCGTGTTATTGCACTAGTAACCAAACAATGCATGAAAGTATTTAGACATAATAACAAAATTGACACCAAACGTTTATAACTTCTAGCATTTTGGTTGCATTCTTTTTAGAACATTTTAACCTTGTGCTTTTTTAACAGAAAGTACTAATTAAACTATTAAAATTTAATGATATTGATATGACAATTTAACGTGAATAATGCTTAAATGATGTGGTAAAATAATGTCAAACATAAAAATAGCATTTAAAAATAACAAAAAATTATACCCTTAAAATTCAAATTCACCTGCAACATTCTCTTCATGTAGAGAATTTATATATATATATATATGCCTCTAGTTCATTTGTATCATTCAAGAGCATGCTCCCACTTCATTTACCTTTTTTAACTACCTTTTCTAGTATTAATTTTTCTAACTTCAATGCTTTAATTTTTTTTAAGATTTTAAATTCGAGTGTTTAGGTATAAGTAATTTGGGAAACAAGTTACTTACGCAATTTGTTGAATTATAATCTGAGTCTATGGCACACGCACATATCACAACAATTGTGTTTAAATATCATATTCTTATTTTTAAAGACATAAATTATAATTTATTTAAATTAAGCTCAAATATTATACATTTGTTAAACATATTGTATTAATTGTATTTATTAAAATATTTTTTTCGATAGAAAAGAAACAGCTTTTAAGCAACTACAATAGAAATCACACTTCAAATCGACATAGGACTATTATAATCATGTTTCACCGGTTCAGGAGGCTCTTCTAATACTTGTAATTTTTGAAGTCTAGTTCTAGTCAATTTAATCATATGATCGGCTACTCCGTTCTATGTTCTCGGTGCATGCTTGATATATACCTTCCACCTTTTACATAGAAGAGACCATAAATTGACTTTAATTTCACTATTCTGCTATTTACCGTTCCACCAGACAAGAGTGTTTATATTTATTTATCATATGAAATAAACACGAATGGAAATTATACATAGATGTATATACATTTTGGAACCAAATGTGCCGACAGGTCGGTATACCATCAAATTAGTACTATAATAAGAATATGAGATGACTATGCTCTTGGTCTGCAATGCTAAATCTGATATGAATAGAAATAAGACTATAATTCTCAAAATAACATCCATAAATTATGAGAAAGAGACTAATCGAGATTGATTATATTGTGTTAGATTAAGAAATACGGAGCCTACCTAAATTTGTTTACTCCTAAAATTTGGTTCAATATTCATCCATTTGGATAGAAATTATTTTATGGTCTTTTCTCATCATATTATTTATGGTCCATTTTTAATTATTTAATGATATTTTGGCAAATTCTTTCATATTATTAATACATAATTTTGGTAAATTTTTTTACCTTAAACTACAACCCTCGAACCCTGAACCTTAAATCTTGAACCCTAGTTCAAAGTTTAAAGTTTAAGTTTAGGATATAGGATTTTAGGTTCGGAGTAAAAAAATACTAAAATTATGTATCAATGACATTAAAGAATGCTGAAATATCATTAAATAATTAGAAATGAACCATTAATGATGTGATAGGAATGATTCATAAAATAATTTCTCCAAATTGCGTCGATATGGTTAAATAAGAGATAGGTGTCATAATTTAGTACAAAAGCCAGCCTTCCGGACTAAAGATATTTTGAGCGATAAATTTCTCGATAAGGACGAAGTTAAAATAAGATTATAAAATTTTAAGAGTATTAAAATATAATTTTATCGTTGTATATACTTATTATTTTAGGATTTTTGAAGGAAAAGATCAACGTGTAATTTACAATTTTAAGAGGAATAAAATGATATTTTACCATTTTGAAAAGGTAAGGCCCTAATCATCATAGTGTCTCGGAGTACAAGATTGATGTTTCTTGAAAAATATTTCCAAATCCGATCCCTAGGACATAAACTCGATTTAAGAGGAAATTCAACGTCAACTTCTTCGAATTTAATTCAGAACATCCCATTTAATACCTACCCAATTTTGGCCATTCATTTTTGATTTTATACCTATCATTGGAAGCTGGCATCCATTTTTCTTCCATGGTGGACTGGAGAGGTTTTATTTAATTTTAGGCATAATTTCAAAAAAAGCCCTCAACCTTTTGGGGCTTTTGAATATATGTCCTTAATCTTTTTATTTTTTGATTGACACCCTCAACGTTATGATTTTTTCATAAATCAGCCCAGTTTTAACGGTCAATTCACGTTGACCGTTAATAAAACTGCAAGTCAACATAACAGCCCATGTGGCATGCCACATAAGCGTATGATGTCATAGATGACGTCATCTATTTAACAAAATTTTTTCTCATTTTCTCTCTTGCCAAACACCACTTTTTTTCTTCAAAACACATGGTATGCCATTTTTTTCTCTCATTTTCTCTCTTACCAAACACATTTTTCTTCTTCAAAACATATGATTCACTCATTTCATCTGCAAGAATTTCCATTACCATTTTTTTCATTTTCATTGGTTAACTTGTTCTTCAAATTAAACTCCAAATCCAATCCCAAAATAGTTCCTTTCCCTTTTATCTCTCGTATACAATGCTCGGAGCTCAACTTTGCTACCGTACGTTCTCCACTTTCTGGGTTTTCTCCCATAAATCAAATGCTACTACTTATCCCACCATCCCTGCATTTTCTTTCCCGTCGATTTGTTCTTCTTCAATCCGTTTACATTTCACGGCGAAACTCCGGCCGGTTTCTTGCCACTCGATCCGTAGTGGTAGCTTCGATCCCCAATTCAACGAAGACGATGGTAAAGATCTTCAGTTTCTCGAAGCTTCTCTTCTCTTTTCAGGTTTCGACTCATTTTTGTTTTTGTTATATATATATATATATATATATATATATATATATACATACATAGTGTTTTGAATTTGGTTGAATTTTAATAATTTTGGGGGAAATTTTTTCTTGAATTTGGTGTAGAAACTGTTTCGCACTATCGGATGTTAAGGCAATGAATTAAAGAATAAATAAAATGGCAATCATCGAGGAGAGAACAACATCTTATGTCGAGGGCTAAAATTGCTTCTATTGGACAATCTTTTGTTAGTCGTTTCCCTACTCCAACTATTTTTCTCAAGATTTCTTGTGATGGGGATTTCTTGTTACCCATTATTGTAGGTATATATGTACAAGAAAATCAACAATATTTCTCACTTTATTTTGAATCTGTTGTTTTGTTTAATAGTACTTATTAATCTGCTGATGCTAGGGGAATTTGCTTTTGAAAACTTATAGCTTCCTTTTGGGGAGATGATAATGGGGTAATATTTCTTAGCTTGTTATTGTTTTTTTTAACATCTGATTTTTGTAATCTTTATGTTAGTTTCTTGAAATAAATTTGGGTTTTTTTTGCAGGAATGTCCAAATCAGTTCCATCTTGTTCAAAATATTGTGGAGAAGCTTGGATATGAAGTATGGTAATGGAGATTCTTGTAGATGAAATGAGCTAACCATATGTTTTGAAGAAGAAAAATGGTGTTTGGCAAGAGAGAAAATGAGAGAAAAAAAATGACAGCAATCATGTGTTTTGAAGAAAAAAGTGGTGTTTGGCAAGAGAGAAAATGAGAGAAAAAATTTTGTTAAATAGATGATGTCATCTATGATGTCATGCGCTTATGTGGCATGCCACATGGGCTGTTATGTTGACTTGCAGTTTTATTAACGGTCAACTCACGTTGATCATTAAAACTGGGCTGATTTATGAAAAAATAGTAACATTGAGGGTGTCAATCAAAAAATAAAAAAGTTAGGGGCATATATCCAAAAGCCCCCAAAGATTGAGGGTTTTTTTTACAATTATACCTTAATTTTATTCGAAACCAAGTTTTATAGCGTGTTAATAAGAAAGATGTAACCTACTCATAAGAAAGATGTAACCTACTCATAATTTGTCACACGTACGTACTTGGTTCATGCAAAAGGACATGCACCTTTGATTTGATTCCCTCCCACTCCCACTTCTTCCAAGAAACCGTATTAAATGAACGGTGGATAACGACACGTATTCCTCGACTCTCTCTTTTTCCCCCTATAAAATCCTTCTCCTGTATCGAGCATCAGAAGATGGAGGGTTCCAATTTATCCACACGTGGAAATCACTTGCATTGTGAAAAAAGAAAAAAAACCCCAAACCAAGAGGAGGGGGAATCATGTTTAAGGATTGGTCATTTGGGGCAATATAGATTTCATCTTATGTGGCCGTGGCTATGGGTGGATGATGAGAGGGAATCCCCAAAATGTCCAAAGTGTTTTTTCTTTCTTTGGCTTTCACTATAGAAAATAGGGATAACCCTTTTTAAGTGTGAATAGAGTAAAGTAACTCTCATCACTCTCTCTATCAGATATGTATGTAAGGAAAATGTTTTTAATCGTTGAAATCAGATAATAATGATAGATGGAGGAGCAGCACTGTGGCACGTAAAGCACATTGAAGTAGGTTACGTTCATTTCATACTGAAAAAGGAGAGAAAAAAGTCTTTGAACCTATAAATGGGTACATTACTCGTTCTAATATTTCTATACCAGGCAGGCACATGTTTCGAAAATCAAATAATGACTTGCGACAAATGAGCATATAGTACGTACACATTCCTATTGCGATATGCAACAAACCAATGCATATGCCTAAAAACTTAACACCCACTTAAGTTTATATTTTCAAAATTGATCCCCATTAGTTGATTTTGTTGTTTAGAAATAATCAAAATATAAATATGTTTTATATGTTTTTATAATTAATTTTAAATAATATTTTATGTTATTTTTAATAGTAAAACAAATTATCTGAATAAATTTAAGTGCAACCTGAACTTAAATTTTTTTTAAAAATCCAACTTTAACTTGATCCAATTTTTCAACATATTTATTAAAAGATACATTGTTTTCTCTTTATTTATTTTGAAACGAAAACCTTGATGTGACACATGCATTATTTTACTATATTTATCTTATTTTCCGACACTTTAATTTTGATTTATATATGTATGTATAAAAATTTAGTTTTGATTTAATACATTCAGATTATAATAGATTAAATCTAACTATTTTCATATTAAATGGAATTGTTTGTGCTTGCTAAGTAAATTTAAAATAACTTAAAGTAAAAAACACGGTTAATGGCACGTGAAAACCAAAATAAAATAATAATAAATTAGTATCAAAATACGCATTAAATTAAATTTGATACACAGAGACAATCAAGGTGGAAGAAGTGGAAGTAGATTTCTTTTTAGTCATTTGAATCAAGTTTGAATCCTAGAGTCGACATGCTTGAACATGACCATACTCAAACCCTACTTCATAATTTTTTTGGTATAATGAATTTTTTGACCCTCTAACTTTACAAAAAAAATATCATTTTAATCATTCATTTAATTTTCACCTCTTTTTAGCCCTTAAACTTGCACTTTTTTGTCAAATCACCCAAAAATGGATGGAAATGTTAACATTTGTTAACTTTGTTGATGTGTCATACACGTGAGTTGCCTCGTGGATGACACATAAGCATTTTGAGATTTGACACAAAAGAAAATTAATTAATGCTAATGTGTCATCTACGAGGCAACTCACGTGTATGTCACATCAATAAAGTTAATAAATTTTAACTTTTTCATCCATTTTGAGTGATTTAACAAAAAAATGTTTAAAGGTTAAAAAATATGAAAAATTAAATAAAGAGCTAAAATAAATTTTTTTGTAAAGTTGGAGAGCCAAATAAGTTATTATGCCATTTTAAAAAAAATACATAAAAATTTTCAAAAAGTTCATACAAAAATTTTTTAAAATTATATATGTCAACAATTAAGTATACGTGAATTGTCACACATGTGTTATCTCGATATTGTTAAAATTTTAATAGTTTGATTAAATTTTAATTAAAAAAACAATTTAACTAAAATATAAAGATTAATGGTCAAAGTGATAAGAAAATCATTAGGACTAAAACGATAAAAAATTAAATATTAAGAACTAAATTTATCATTATACCAAAAATAGAAAGATATTAAATTACAAACTGTTTTTTAATTCCAAAAAAGAAAATAGAAGAAATTGTTAGCAAATTGCAAGAGACAATAAAAAAAAGTAGGGAAAGTACTCAACACTTAATATAACAGAGAAAAGACTTGGATCACGCGTGTTATTAAACCCCGCAATTCAATCAAATCCACATCAAAAACGAAGCAAGTTGGATATTTTCAATTATTATTTTTTATTTTTAAAATGATTTTACTTACAATGAAAAAAAATAACATTTTAAAATTCCATGTATTTGGGTTTAAGGAATGAGAAATAAACTAACTTGTTAACTTAAAACTCATACATTTTTAATATATTCAAATTTATATCCTTCTGAATTTATAATAATATTCATATCAGTTAAATTAAAATTTAATTAGCCACTCATACAACTAACCTAAAACTCCAACATGAATTATCAAATTTCTGCCGTGGAATAAACACGTCGGTAAAGCTCAATAAATGCTTGGTTTACACTGATTGTAAACTGTCTCGAGATTTACATAAAATGATAAAATTCCAAGTAAATCGGGACGGGCCTCCGGGGCTTGGTGGGTAATGCGCCCATGAATATGGTAAAACGACAAAAGCTAGAAAACGAAACGGTATCAAATGATCTACCCCCATGGGTGGCATTTCCGTGGTTTTGAGGTCAAAAACAGGGTAAAGTGTCATTATAGAGCATCACCCCCAGAGAAAGAGATCTGACGGACTCCGTTTGTCCTCACGTGACCTGTCATCGGTCGCACGCACGGTAGCTTTTGTCTCCTCCGTTCCCATTTTTGTTTCTTTCTTAAAAAAAAAATACTAAAAATTTTTCAAAAAAGTATTTCTTTTAGTTGTCATCAATGACCTATTTCATTGGGGAATGCACAACTGAAAACACGACTCTAATTAAAAACTGTCTTAATAAAATATGATATAAATAATTATATATTATACATAAAAAAAGCAAAACAAAATATTATAAAAATTGAAAAATTATAGAAATTATTAGATTTGTACCTGAATAATGGAGTAGGAATTCGTTAAAGCCTCTAATTTGAAAATATGACTATGATTAAAACATTAATAGTTAATAATAAAAATGATAAAAATAAGAAATTATTAGATTTGTACTTGAATAATCGTCCTTAATTTTTTTTAGTTAAAATCATCACTGTCACAATTACAGTGTGGCAAGTGATAAAATAATAATAAAAAATGGAAATTATAATATATATATATATAAATATATAAAAATTTATAAAATTTTGTAAAGTCGTAAAAAAATTATAAAAATATAAAGAAATATAAAATTGATAAAAAATTTATAAAAATTATTGTATTAAAAGAAGCATTTTATTATTTTTCTTAAAACTTTGATTGCTTTTTTTTTTTTATCATTTTCGCCACATTTCACTTTATGTTGCGACATGTGATAACTTTAACTAAAAAAAAGCGGAGGATTGTTAACTTTAAAGGTTAACGGTTAAAATTAATAATTAAAGGAAATTTTTTATGCATTTTATAATTTTTTCTAATTTTTAATAAATTCTAAACATTTTTATATATTTTTAATTAAAATTTAATATTTTTTTATAATTTTTTGCCACATGTCACACCGTGATTGTGACACGTGGTTGTTCTAATTTTAAAAATTAGGGGCAATTAATGATCAAAGGGCTTTTTTGATGCATTTTAAAAGTTTAAGTATCCAATTGAGTAAAAAAAAAGAAGCAAAGGCTTAATTGCCTTTTTTAAAAAAAAGTTTGAAGTTTTTTTTATGATTTTGAAAGTTCAACTACCCAATTAAGTGAAAAAAATTTAATTACTTTTCTTTTAGTGCATTTTAAAAATTTAATTATCCAGTTAAATATAAAATAAAGATTTAATTACTTTTTTAGAAAAAAATTAACAACATTTTAAACCGTTAAGCCTAAAATACAGCTTTTAATAAAGAAATTATATGATATTATTTAAAAGAAAATGCAAGCATGTTCTTTTTATCACAAATAATGGCATTTTTATTTTAAATAAATAAATAGTGACATTTTATTTTAAAATGTTACTATAATTTTTTTAATGATTTAAAAATCATTTTTAAGACGTACACATTGTTGGATAAACAATCAAATATAATTTTTTTTTGCTAATTTCAAACACCACCCCACCATCACTTATTTTTTGCTAATAAATTGGAGATAAAAAAAAAAAAAAAAAGAGAGCAATGAAAGAGTACTATTATTCTAGTGTTTTTAATGAAAAAATAAACACAATGTTCTTTTTGTACTTAATCTTCTTTGAGAGGTTCTCAGAGAACTTGTTATCCCTTTTTTCATTTGCAACGTCTCTATTTCATTCCTCATGTGTTTTGGTTGTTTCAAGTTCAATTTCAATTTGATGAAAAAAATTTTCTCGTTTTGCTTCAACAAGAAAGAGACTACTAATTTCTCAGCTGAAAAAAAAAAAAAAAATCAATTCCTCACCTTGCAAACATTTTCCAATTATATTTTTTGTTTTTGTAGTTTCAATTTATGATGAAGGTGTGTTTAAGGACCGAATTGATAGAATTTATAAATGTGAAAGGTTAAAGTTGTTGAATTATTTAGTATCAAGATCAAATTGATAGAATGTGTAAGCATTGAGGGCTAAATGTGTTATTCTACCAGTTACTAAAAGTCGTTCAATTATCAATTTAACAATGGATGACCAAAATGAGAATGGATTCAAAGTTTAGTGTCTAAATCGAAAATTTTTAAAATTAGGTATTCAAAACAAGAAGGCAAGCATAATTGGGTGACCATTTGTAGAATTTACCCAATAAATTTTGACATAATGATTGGAAGTATTTTTTTTTCCATTTTTAAAATAAATCAAAATAAAATTTATATATTTTAAAAAAAAATGAAATTGATCCACACCAATGGGACCCACATCACAGTTATCTTATTGGCCTCTCAGTTTGTCGTCTCTTATTTCCACATTTCACCTTGTGTATATTTTAGCATTTATCTTTCCTGTCTTCTAATCTGCGCCACCTTTCCTATCCTTCACCCACTCCACACGACACACATATAACCCCCTTCTCTCTCTGTTCAATTGCAGTGCGGATGGTTCATCTTTTATCGTTTACTCTCTCTTTGTTTCCTTTTGAAGAGATTTTTAAGCTGTTTATCTTTTCTCTTGATAATAAGCTCTAACGGCAGGAAAAACAAAAGGAGGGATCTTTTGAAGTGGAAAAAAAAGAGAATAAGATCAGATTAACATCTTTGTTGGTTTTTTTTTTAACTTTTTATTTATTTGGGTTTGGGATATGAATTGTGAGTTTTTGGTTTGTTCTTCACAAGGATCTGTTTTAAGCTTTTGGGTTTTGTTTTTGAGTGTTTAGAGAAAGAGAAATGGCTGGAAGTAATGAAATCAACCTCAACGAGTGCAAGGTAAAATATTTTCTCCTTTTTTTCCATTTACTCATTGTGTATATTCTTTCTAGAATTGGGTTGTCAAAGTTGAGTTCTAAAATGAATTCTTCATATATTTTCGGGGTTGTTTTGGTTAATTAAGCTGAGTTTTAGCTTATTTTTTGTTAGAGTTGATGGTCTTATCAATCTTATTTATTGAACTTTTTTCCATATTTGAATATCTAGGTTATGAGTTGTGGAAAGTTGATTCTTTTGCTGTTTTTGGGGTATGGAGCATTTTAGTTTGATTTTTAAGCTTCAACGTCATATATGAGTTTATGTATTATATTTTTTTCGTTTTCTTTTTCATTTTCCTTTTGTGATTTAGGTTTGGGCTTTTATGTTTCTCCAAAAAAGTTGGAATTTTCTGATTTTAGTTATGTATTTGTTCACCTTGCTTTAGTGGATAATACTTAGTTTGTGAAAATCAGCATTATAGCACATGTTCTTACTATTTTTGTGACAAAGTGAGTATAGTTAATTTCTGTGGTCTCCATGGTTCCCTGTTTATTTATTTTGATGACTTTAGACAGTCAATATAAATTTGGTGGTAAAAATTCTTCTTTGTTTTAGATTTGATCTGATGGGGTTTTAGTTGCTTCTTGATATATGTATAATCTAGTGATTTTGTTTCTTTAGAATATGGTCTTTTTTAATTCTTGTTTACCTTTGTCTCTTAATATAGATGGTGGTTCCGCTAAATACATGGGTCCTTATCTCCAACTTTAAGTTGGCCTACAATCTTCTTCGTCGACCGGACGGCACATTCAATCGTCACTTGGCAGAGTTTCTTGACCGCAGAGTCCCTGCTAATTTGAATCCAGTTGGTGGGGTTTTCTCATTTGATGTCCTCGTTGATCGTGGTACGGGTCTCTTGAGTCGGATTTATAGACCCGCAAGTGCTGAAGAGCCTCAGCCTAATATTACTGAACTCGAGAAGCCTGTTACAGAGGAGGTTGTCCCTGTTATAATTTTCTTCCATGGTGGAAGCTTTGCACATTCTTCGGCGAATAGCACGATATATGACAATCTATGCCGGCTATTGGTAGGTATTTGCAAGGCTGTTGTGGTCTCTGTGAATTATCGACGTGCTCCTGAAAATAGATATCCCTGTGCTTATGATGATGGGTGGACTGCTCTTAAATGGGTTAACTCTAGATCATGGCTTCAAAGTCGGAAAGATTCAAAGGTTCATATATATTTGGCTGGGGATAGTTCTGGTGGTAACATTGCACACCATGTTGCTGTTCGAGCTGTTGAATCAGGAATCGATGTATTGGGAAATATATTGCTCAATCCAATGTTTGGTGGACAAGAAAGAACTGAATCTGAAAAGCGTTTAGATGGGAAGTACTTTGTCACTCTACGAGACCGGGATTGGTATTGGAGAGCTTTTCTTCCTGAAGGTGAAGACAGAGACCATCCTGCATGTAATCCATTTGGTCCCAACGGTAGAAGTCTTGAAGGAATCAAATTTCCAAAGAGTCTTGTTGTGGTTGCAGGCTTTGATCTTATTCAGGATTGGCAATTGGCTTACGTCGAAGGGCTCAAAAAGGCTGGCCAAGAGGTTAAACACTTATACATGGAACAGGCGACGATCGGTTTCTACTTGTTGCCAAATAACAGTCACTTCCACATCGTTATGGATGAGATAAGTAAATTTGTGAGTTCTGACTGTTAATAGAATTAACTTTACCTACAGGCAGCAGTGAATGACAGGAGCTTGACATTCCACTTGTGGCAATTAAGAAGTTTGCGGTTTATGATCTCGTACTAATCAATAATCATGGTGTTATTCGGCTTTGCTTTTTCCTGATTTATAGACTACCAAGCTTGCCTATATAGTGAAGAAGAGGAATTTCAGCATGTAGCTGGATCGATAAGTGTTCTGGTCTGCATTTGGTGAAAAAGCTTATGGCAATTAGAGCCTTTTGACTATATTTGGCAGACCAATAAGTTTAAGAAATACAAATTCCAGCGTCTTGCCCCAAAGGAGAAGATGAGGACAATATATGGATAATATTTGGTACATGATCAAGGGATCGGTGCCTGCTTAATGTTATATATGCTAATTTTAGAACATGAATTAGAAAGGTTTCGTGGTGTTGTGACCCTGTATGTCTGTACATATATGTTTTAGTATATAAAAGGATGTTGCTTGAATTGGTTTCAGCCATTTTGTCTTTCATCTTTGTTTTTGCCTACTGTTAGATCTTTCCTTGTTTGGTACTTTACTAGGAAAGTGTAAATACCACTATGTTTTTATAAGATTGAGAAATTTTGGATTAGAGATTTCTTTTTGCTTCAAAGCTTTGAGAACTTATGTTTGCTTGTTGAGGTGAAAAGAATCAATGGATCAGATTGTGTTGATGAGCTACAAGTTTCATCATACACTGGCATTTTGGCTTTATGTGCTTGATTAATCCTAAACATATTGTTGAATGATGGATGATTGACGGGCAAGAACACCTAAAAAAAACAATATCAGCCAAAGTTGAAGGAACCCCCCCAGAAGATAATTTTGTGAGACTACTGAAAGAGGAAATCAGAACGTGCTGCCATTTCATCCATTAAATCCAACCAGGACAAAAGGGTATCCAGACACTTTGATAAATGATTGGAAGCAAATTCTAAAGCAGCCCATGGGTTGAGATTGGGATTGATTTGATGCATTCTTGTCATTTCTTGAATGTTGGTAATGGAAAGACTAATTTTTTGGAGCTTGAAAGCTGCATAAAATAAAGAAATTGGCTTGTTTGGAATGGGCAATCAAACACATATATAATGGTGGTTGCTATTTGGATGCATTAAAGGGGGACCACTTTGAGAAGCACTCACTTTTTGTAAGCTGTTAGGATTTGCTTTCATAGTGCTAAAGAATATTAATATAATTTTAAAAACAGCTAAGCCTTTTTAATAAACACATCAAGCCTTGTTTAATTGACTTTTATGAACCAATTAAAAATATGGGTAAATTACTTAGCTAGAAACAAGAATTGATTTTGGTTTTATTTTGTCCACTATTTATTATTATCTTCTGCATATTTCTTCTTAATCTATTTTCCTTTTTTGTTTTTTGCCCCAACAATTACAAACAATAATAATACATGGAATTGTTTTGTTTTGTTTCTAGTCATGTGCTCTGACTAGGATTGCATCTACAGCATGTGAAAATTTCAGGTCATAAATTTCCAACTCTGGAACAATCTATTAGAAGAATTTAAAACTCACCCCCCAACATACAGAAGTTTTTCACCTCACCTTTCTAAAGACAATCCCTTTTTCCAACCTGGATGATACCTTGTATCAGGATATAAAAATGTCAAATCTTAAGAGTAATGATCTTCCATCCCAACTCCCAAACCATTTACTTTGAGAGATTTATGGTAATATGGTCTTGAATCTTAAAACAGTACTAAAGAAAAAGATTGATGTCCAGTCAAATTATTACATAATTATGTCTTTATGATGGCCTTTGAAACAAAGATCAGATGACATTATGACAGTGATCCTGGCAGGGTAGCTGCATTGTTTTCGCTCCTTATTAGGTATAGATGGCATCTTTTAAGATCTGGTACTTCTAATACCAGTTCCTCTGTGATATCAAGTTTTTGCCATTGCCTACCTTCTTTTAATCTCTTAATGTGGTCTATAAACTGTACCACATACTACATGACTTGTTCTTAGTGGCTATAATCAGTCCTGTGAGTCTGCATCATTTTTTATAGACACAAAAGGAGATTGGGATGAGCATAAATGAAGCGTAACATTGTTGTCTACTATCTAAATCAAATTGTTGAAATGTCTTGTACCACATTTAAGCACAATCAAGATTAAGTGATCTTCTCCTAAGAACATAGAAACTAGTTCATGAAATGGCTCAATTTCCTGGGGGGAAATTGATGTTTTGGGTTAAGTACAACAATGGCCCAAAAAGAACCCACCTAACTATGAGATCTCATATCATTAAATTTGATGCTTAATTTCATTTAACTCAGATGCAACCAATGTATTCAGATGATTAAGTTCACCTGTCTTACCATTTGGTTTGTCAATTACGATAATTTCACATGCACGTAATGATTGGATATGTAGAACCAGGTCCAATGAACATAGAAAAGGTTCAACTACCAAAATCTAAGTCTAACTACCATAGAAGTAATGCACAAATATCGGTAAATGTATGTTCTGTTGTTTGCTTATAAATGTTGCACTGATGCATGTATATGTACACCATGTAATTTACCTGTATTGAAATAGTCTTATGAGGAAGCATACCTAGTCAGCTGATGCCTAGTACTTCAAACAACTACCATATTCAAATCAAGGCTCTATTTTCAGAAACAAGAAACTTTTGCTTCAATTTATTGATTTGATGACATATAAAGTATAAGCAACATGGTAAAGATCAAGCCGACAGCAGACCAGGATAATCCAAAAATATGAGGCATTAACATATAGAAATCATGCTCATTCCCTGAGGTTACTTAAAAAAAACATATTATTTATCACTAAGCAAAACAATACATGTTGACTTGTCACGTTGTGATGAAAACAAAGTTAATCAACTGACCAAATCACTCAAAATCGTCTTGCAGCATATGCAAAGGTTACTGCAGCCAAAAGAGTTGTTGCAGAGGAGACCAAAGTCCAGAAACTCTTTTTCTTTTGTGCTTCCACAACTGATTTCTCCATTACCTCAACTTTCAGCTTCAAATCTTGAGCTACTGTCTCTTTGTTCTCAAATGCTTTTTTGATTGCCTCCAGTTCTGTTGAATATGGTTCAATGTCCTCTTCATGTTTCCTTTCAGCAATAGCAGCTTCTTCCGTCTTCTTTCGATCAGTTTCACCTTTAGATCGACATAACCGTGAAGCAGTGTTCTTCAACAAAGTCAACAGTTGCTGATACTTAATGCTGGTTGATTCCATTTTAGCCCTCAAATCATTGAGGGTTCTCTTTGCCTCCAGAAGTTCCTTCTGCAGCCCATCTTTATCTTCAGCCATTGATCTGCAGTGATTTACCATCTCCTCCTTTTCCTTGATTAGGTTCTGCCATTCAGCCTTCTTCTGTGTCAGTTCTTCCTTAGTTTCCTCAAGTATCTTCTCCATTTCTGAAACTTTCAATCTCAAGTTAACACCATTTTGCTTCTCCTCATCCAATACTTTCAATGCATTGTCCTTCTCAAGAGTCAATTCATCAAATGAAACTCTAATACAGCTAACTTCTGATATCAATTCTTTTTTCTTGTTTTCATAAGCCTCACATGCCTCTAGCAGCCTATTCACAACATCCCACAGATCACTCACTTCTTTATGTAGCTCAGAATTATTAATCTCACCACTAAATTTGACCTTCCCAATCTCACTTTTGTCTCCAAGAAAGTCTTCAATCTTCTGCCGCATATCCTTTAGTTCCTTCTTATTCATTTCCAATAATCTTGTAGCTGCATCCCTTTCCTCCAATAACTTGTCAATTCTTCTCTGCTTATCCTCAGACTCTGCCACTGTAGTCTCCAAAGATTTTGTGGCAAGATCCTTCTCCTCCATTACCCTTTCAAGATTCTGTTCTATTGCTCTCTTTTCTTCCACCAATGCATCAATCTCTTTTGCCAGTTCAGCCTCTCTATCCATTGCTTCAGCATAATTCTTTTCCAACAAGAAAACTTTGGACCGCAACACCCCCTCTTCCTTATTGAAATTCAATATAACCTCATTCATATTTCGCATTTTCTTTTCCAACTCATCAATCTTCGCTCTTTGGTAAAATTTCTCCATCTCTATCTCTTTCTTCTCGTTCTCAAGATTTTCAATCTTTGTTCTTAAATCCTCAACTTCCATGACCATATCCTTAATGTTCTTCTCCAACAAGTCTTTATCTTTCACCACTGAACTCTTCACCTTCTCCAATTCCTCCTTCTCCCCAAGCAACTTATCACATTCAACTTTCAGTTTCCCAATCTCTTCCAGAAACCCCCTCTCATTTTTCTCCATCTCCACTAGGTTCGCTTTCATCAAACTACCCTCATTAACCTGCAACTCAAAATCATTCCTTGCCAAATCTCTCTCTTTAGAAACCAAACTCAACCTTTCTCTTTCATTTTCAAGACTGCTTATTAATCCATTCACCTTACTATTCAATGCCCCAATCTCCCTTTCCTTCTCAACACCCATTTCCTTCAGCTGAGTCTCCATATAAACCGAAAGAACCCCATTTTGCCATTCCAACCCCATATTTTTGTCACTCTGCACACCCTCAAGTTCCTTTCTCTTACTCAACTCAGCCTCGAGGCCTTCATGGTATTGAACCAATAACTCAACCTGTTGTCTCTTTTCAAAGTTCTCCTTGACAAGTAATGAGTTAAGAGTCTGAAGACTCCGAAGCTGCTCATTAGGATCTTCCATGGGAGATTGGGGGTTCATTTCGTTGGAAGATTCTGTAAAGGTCGAATCTTTGACAGAGTCTTGAATTTCTTGAGATGGGTTTTGTTGTTGGAAGTCTTGGGATTTATTACGAGTCGGTTTCTTTTTGGCCGGCTTCTTTCTGGCCATTTTTGGCAGTACTGGATGTGTATGTGGAAATTGAAAAGCTTGAGTTTTTAAGGTGGAGAAAAGAGATATGGTGATAAAAAAGGAGGGATTTTTGAAAGAACAAGGCCAAGGTTTGAGAATTTAAAATGGCGGGACCCAAGTGCAAGGTTTGTTGGGAATTTGGGAAAAGAAAACCATAAAATATTAGGGATTTTGGATTTTAGTTGTGGGGTGTGGCTATTATTTGCTCACTATATATAGCCTCTCCAATCACAAATTTGTGTGAATATGGCTGCTTCTTGTTGGCAATCTTTAAATTCATTGCGTGTGTTTTTAATGTCCAAATTCATACACTGAATTAATTTAAATACAGTGTATTTTTTAATTTCTACTTTTTATTTTCATTTTTAAATATATTTTTAAAGATTTTTTAAAGATTATACTATTATCTAAAGTTTTAATTGAGTTAATGTTACTTTTAATTAAATCTTAATTTAATTGTGAAATTGTCAAAACCCTAATTTTTTTTTTATAAAATAACAAATGAGACTATTTTATATACAATTTTAAAAAAAGTAATTATTTGATACATCACCCCAGTATAATTTTTTAGATCTTACAATTGAGTAAATGTGTCACATTTATTTATATATTTAATTTTTTATTTTTTACAGTATCTTAAAATATACTTCTCACACTTTTAATCCGCTTGTAAAATCTAACAAACTTCATAAATGTGTATGTAGTAATTTTTCTAAAAAAATATATACACATAATATAACATTTAAACTCAATACTTTAAAATTTTATCGTCTCAACTTCACTATTTCAACCAAAATCACATTTGGTCCCATATGCGATAATCTACTTATTATTTACCATCTTTTTAATTACTAAATTGTTAATACAAAATTACCACCAAAAGTAATAATTTTATCCAACGTGTTGAGTATTTAATTTTAGGAAGAACTACTATTTTGCCGTAATCGATAGACAATTTTTAATTTTTAAAATATATATTGTGAATTATGTTTCACAAAATTTATAATTGAACTAAATACATATTGTTGTCAAGAGGGTGTGAGTTTGAGTGTACTGAAATTCATTATTTTCCTATTTATGGGTTGAAAAAAAATTATGAATAATTCTATCTATTGTGTGAAAAAAAAATAATTAAAAAAATCTGATATAAAAATTTTATCATTCTTTTTCACTTAAAAAGATGGAAAAAAAAATATAGTAAATATCAAATTAGTTATAGCTTTTTTTACTCAAAGTTTAGTTAATTTAAAGATGTTCACCATAATTTACCTTCCAATTTTACTTATTAAATTGACCACAGGATCAAAATTAATTTTTTCTGGAGGTACAAATATGGGAATTAGTTGTTCTATATGGTAGCTAGATATGCAAATACAATGCAAAATTCAATTTCAAAACAACTCAAATGGAATGTATGCATGCAAATATAGAAACCTATTAAAGTTTCCATATATTTATACTTTTTATGGCTGACGCCATTCTCTTTCATTGTGGTTCATCAGGAATCCATCATTTCCCCCACTAAAATATTAGCATAAACAAAACCAATCTTCATTTTTCTTCTTCATTTTTTATGCCTTTTCCACTATATATATGTACATACATCCAAAAGGTTATGTTTGAAGTCATATAGTGTGTAAACTATGTTAGACTTTTTATGGAACAATGGAGTTCAAAGGTTTCTCTCTAAAAGTCAAAGGTTCTCCTTCTTCTTCTTCTTCTTCTCACTTATATTTTGTTCATTTTGAGCATATATTCATTGGAATGAACCGTGTTTGCTTTCTGATTGTCCTTTTACTAGGAAAGATATATAGTCTATGATATAGTTTTTGTTTCTCTTTCAAAGTTTGCATGGGGATATTAATGCAAGATGTATCTTTATCAGAGTGATATTGGCAGTAGCCATGATTGTAAGTCTGGGAGCTTTGATTATCTTTGTGGATCCTGATGGTGTTCGTCAGCCTCGTCGGATTCTGGTCGATACAGATGTTGATACCGACGACGTTTTTGCTCTCTTTTATCTTTTGAAGCAGGACACGACGCGATTCGACTTGCAGGTAATACCCTTTAGAGCCGATAGGTACCCAAAGAGGATAATACCTTCATATCCCGCACTCTCTTTTGAATGATCAACATCAAACTGCAGTACATGTTGCTATTGTTTATTCACAACAGTTCCCTCTCTCTTTGAATAGCAACATCAGTCATATTTAAAGCAATTGACTATATGATTAATCCTTGTTTATCATTAAAGATAAAAAGTCTAAAAGTGGCTGCATGCTTATCTAACTCTAATAACCCATATTATACTTTTAAGATTCGATGGAAATGCTAATATATAAATATAACTGAGTGGCTAAAAACCCAGTCAACATTTGGTGAAGTTGCCATTCCTTAAACAAACAACTACTTTATTGTAAAATATAACCATTTCCAATGGGGGTTATCATTTGGCAGGCAATTACAGTGAATGCAAATGGATGGAGTGAAGCAGGGCATGCCATTAATCATATATACGATATTCTATTCATGATGGGACGTGATGATATTCCTGTGGGAGTTGGAGGTGAAGGTGGTATTTTGCCCAATGGCACTATGCTTCCTAATGTTGGTGGATATCAACCCATTATTGACCAGGTCCAGGATCATCTTTCAACCTTTTTGACTAACCAATAAAACCATTCCATGTCTCATCAACAAGCTATATAGGATGTATATATAAATATAATGGAACCCCATTATCATAGGTATAATTATGAGTGATGATTAAATGAAGAAAAAGAAAGATATTTTTAACATTTTTTTGTGTGGCAGGGAATGTCAACAGCTGGGGAATGTAGATATAGACAAGCAATCCCTGTGGCACATAGAGGGCGTCTTGATGTCAATTCTAACTATGGCATTAGAAAAGCTTTCCTTCCACAGGTCCCATTTCTAGTTCTTGTCTAAAGGCTTATTTCTAAAAGACACTCGAACAAGTTTAAAAATGTTTTACCCCATTTTTCAAAAATTGTTGGACATAAAACAAAGTTTTAGTTTCTACAGAGGCAAGTTCAAATGTTGTCAAGTGTGTTGAGTTCATTAAACTTGTTTCTTAATGTGTTTCAAGTCCTAGTGACAGCTTTTTTTCTCCCTACATGACATAGGGTGGCAGGAGGTACACTCCACTTAAGCAACCCACAGCACAACAAGTGATGATAGATACAATATCTTCAGGTCCTACAACTGTGTTTCTCATGGGAGCACATACAAACTTTGCCATCTTTCTTATGACCAATCCTCACTTGAAGAAAAATGTTAAGCACATTTATGCAATGGGAGGTTCGGTTAGATCGAACTGTCTGAAGAAAGATGGTTCTGGTAATTCAATCGAATGTGCTGATATTGGTAATCTGTATCCACAAGATAGCAATCCATATGCTGAGTTCAATATATTTTCAGATCCTTTTGCTGCCTACAAGGTGTTCTTTTGGTTGTTTTCATTTGATATTCATGAATTCATTACTCTATTCGGTTTTTGAATCTTTTTCTTTTGAGCAGGTTTTGCATTCTGGTATCCCATTTACACTTATTCCTCTAGATGCAACAAATACCATTCCTGTAAGTAAGAGTTTCTTCATGGAGTTTGAAAGGAGACAGGATACGTACGAGGCAAAATATTGCTTCCAAGCTTTGAAGATTATTCGCTATACCTGGTTGGGTGGTATATTTTATGAGGTAATGTCCCTTGAATCCTTGTGATTAATTCTTCCCTTTTGCAGACATCCAACTAAGTGACTGATGAAATGTTGGCAGCAATATTGTATGTGGGACTCTTTTCTGGTTGGTGTAGCATTATCTACAATGCGTAACTCTCACAATCATAATGGAGAAAATGAGTTTGCGGAGATGCAATATATGAACATAACGGTCGTTACCTCAAATAAACCTTATGGAGCATTAGATGGCTCAAATCCACTGATTACAGGATATTCAATCCCAAAGTTTAATGTACACAAGAATGGGGTTCATAGTGGCCATGTTCAAATGGGAATGCAAGATCCCTTTTGCCTTCAGAAAGGAAAAGGGAAATGTCAGGTATTACCAGTACACAGTTTAGCTGATTTGAAAAAGTTTAGGTCTTATATGTACTGGTAATTATACATGTAAGTTTTTATCTATAGATTCTCTCACTGTAAGGAACTCATCGTCTATCTTTTAGAAAACATAGCTTCTTTCAACCATGATATTGATTGTCTGACAGAATTATACAATGCTAACAGGATGGTTACACGAAAGAAGATACTGGAGAGGATGCCGTGCGTGTTCTTGTTGCAGTGAAAGCTAAAGCCAGTCATGATAAGGGAAGCTCACTTGGGAGAGAATTTTATAAAAGTTTTCTCAATGTAAGCTCTTATTAATAGTTTCTCAATAACACCAATTTATGTTGTTTAATTAATTAATTCACAGACAAGTAACCAGGAAATGCTGTAGTAAGTTTTTGGAACCGAACTGTAGTTTCATCCCTTCTGTTCATTGTAGATTATAAATAGCCCTGAGAGAAGTGGAAGGTTTGATATCAGAAGCCAATATCCAAACCACAAGGAGGTTCTTTATAAACCAGATTTCGGAAAGAAGATGAGGGGAAATCCAATTGTTTTCGACATGGATATGAGCGCCGGGGACTTTCTAGCTCTTTTATACCTCCTCAAGTTACCTGTGGAATTAATTAATCTCAAGGTACTTTAAGCTGGATTGGGTTTGCTAAGTCTAACCTCAATACAGACTGCTGATCTCATGAGTTAAGCATCTGCAACTTTAAAGTGAACAAATATGGCAATGTTCTATAAATGTCATTTAAGTATTACCAATGTTCAGGCCTTTTACATGGAACAGGACACATAACTATTCTCAATGTTATGGATTCCCTGAAGTTCCTCATGCTTGATATTTCTATGTTCAACTAGGGAATACTTATCAGCTCAACAGGCTGGGCAACTCCTGCAACGATTGATGTTGTGTATGATATATTACATATGATGGGCCGTGATGACATTCCGGTAGGTCTTGGTGATGCATTCGCAGTTGGTCAAGCCAATCCATCTTTCACTGCTATTGGAGACTGCAAGTATTCCAAAGCGATCCCTCATGGTAGTGGTGGTTACTTGGACTCCGACACGCTATATGGACTAGCTCGTGATTTACCTCGAAGTCCAAGAAGGTAAATCCCAGCCTTCAGATTTGCATTCTTATATGTGCAATCTGTTGAATCTTCAAACATGAAAATTCTCATTTTAAATCCTTTGACCCCTTCATTTCCAGTTGTGTAAGTATTATCCCTGGATAAAAACTGATAAAATTCCAAATAAGACTATGATAATAACAATTAAAAAACCATGAGCAGAACAAGTTAAAATATGTGGCTTACTGGCCCTCTAATGACTTTCCAGATATACGGCAGCAAACTTTGTCCAGTATGGAGCTCCTAGAGATATTGAGAATCCCGAACTCAGGCAGCCATCAGCTCAAGATGTTTGGAAATCTGTAGTGGAATATTTGGATCCAGGATCCAAGATCACAATATTGACTAATGGACCTTTGACAAATTTAGCACAAATCCTTGGGTTGGAGAATGCAAGCTCGGTGATTCAGGTAATGATATGATATCAGAGTTTTCAGTCTCCCTGCAAATAAAAATGCATTGAAACCTGGACCAAATGATGACATTGATCACATATATTTTCTGATGCAGGGAATATACATTGTTGGAGGACACATAGGCAATGTCTATGACAATAGCAAAGGAAATCTTTTCACTGTTCCTTTGAATAAATATGCAGAATTTAACATGTTTCTTGATCCATTAGCTGCAAAGGAAGTTTTCACTTCATCTGTGGGCATCATACTTGTTCCACTGCAGATGCAAAGAAGAGTTAGTTCCTTCAGCACCATTCTTAGCAGGATGAATGCCACAACTCAGACTCCTGAACTTGTATTTGCCCGACGTTTACTTTCGAGACTTTGGCAATTACAACAGCAACATTATAGATATCATCACATGGTAATTTAAGAAAACCTTCAAGCATATATATGATGAGGTTTTATGAGTTTCAGATATGATACATATATTTTTGAAGAGAGGCTAAAATCCTTGAATACTTTCAATGCAACTTATGGATGCCGAAGAACTTGGATTAGATTGAAACAACTTTGTGTCTTTGCAGGATATATTTTTAGGAGAGATCCTTGGTGCAGTAACCTTGGCTGGAAATCCACATCTGAACCAGACATTTACGTCCAAGCCTCTTAAGATCTTGGCAGATGGAGACATTACAGTGATAGGAGAGATAACCATTGATGAAGAACAAGGGAAACAAGTGAAGGTTTTGGAAAATATTAATTCACAGGCATACTATGACCATTTCACTAGTGTCTTAGGTGATCACAGACAATCTGCTGTGCTTGCAAGCTTTCATGAGCAGGAAAGACTGTGGACTTCACAACCAGAAAGTATAAACATCGGTCATAACCAGAAGTTGTAAGTGTTTGTTGTAAATTTAGCCATTCTTTTCAACAGTTTTGACATCTTTCTGAAGCAGTTTCTTCTACATAGTGCGTATGACTTAACAGCAGACGAAGTATAGGAAAAGTTACAAGAATTTTCTCTTTCATTGCTGTTATTTATTACTTTTTCCCCTGTGCTTGAGCTACTAGCTCCATCAATTCATTTTCAGATCCACCCTGCAGTTCAATGTAAATATATTTCATTGTCATGTTCTTACCTACAAATATTATATGTACATTAAACAAAGATGCATGCTCCATTATGAGTATGTAAATAGCATACCCCTTTTTAATAGTGAGATCATCAGATTACAATTAATCATTTGCCAATCATTCAGAATCTATAGAAGTTATTGTCTCTATATATTTGGGACAATCAAGAGAATATTGTGGAAGTTGGATTTTTGGGAAGTGCTTTTGCCAATGCTTCCTCCATAAACCTTTACATTATCCTTCAAAGACAGATTATTTAGTGATCATAGAATAATTAGAGCAATGAATATCTGACCAAGCATAGCTCCTATTAGTATTATTATTAAGCAAACAAAATAACATTGCAGCATATAATGGTACCCTTCCCCTATCAAGGCACTTGTCTCGAAGGACAGAACCGTGATGATGGTCTTTACCTTCAAAGTGAACAACACATCACACCGGACACAGTTGAAAAAAATCCTTGTATCAACATTTAATATTATTAGGTCAGACAATTGGTTCACATTTCAGCTCTTTGCACTTAACATCATGATCTGGTGTGATGATTTAGACATGTACTAAACTTTAGGTTGCATAAGAAACATTTTATGCTCCCTGGTTCTTCAACATAAATTGTACTGAGTCATGTCTTTGAAGTTCCAATGTCTGAGTGGTTGTATATGACACCATGGCAGTGCATGAACAATGCATACATAAGCCCCGCACTTGGATTCCTCTGTCCTTTCTATTACTTCAAATATTAGCCTTATGCAACATAAAGTGGAATCCCCCAGCTGGAAGGTTTTCTTCTTTTCTTTACAGGGTCAGGGTGGGGGTTGTGAAATTATTACTTTTGCATTAATGAGAAATTGGCCATTCCTCACTTTTTTTCTATAATTTTTTTTATGTTATCTGGATTCTTTGTTTAACCTAAACTATCTTTTATGTATGGGCATGATCCTTTAGATATATGAAAAATTCGAGCATACATGCTCATAGTGCAGGTAACATTCTAGAGCCTCTTACTGGTACAGTGATATGTTACATATGGATCTGAAACCATGAAAAGCGTTGAAGAAGATGGTCGGTGACTTGGGTGGTTGATAATGATATCGATTCTTATAAAATACTATGGAAAGATGAAAGAAATTTATTTGATGCTCTATCATTACAGCATATGTTTTGGCTTTACTTGCAAGATTACCACCAAACTAATTAAGGGGGGACATCCACTCATGTGAAAAACAATAGTTTTGACCATATAAAATAATCATGTTCAATGAATGTGATAGAGAGACAGGCCAGTACTGAAATGGTGATTATAAAAACATTTTGAGACTTTATAAGAGAGAAAATCACCCCAACAAAACGTGGGGTTTCTACTTCATTTTCAATGCCTAAAATGCAACAGTAACAACTAATTTATAAATCATTAATTAAAGAACGTCAAATATGGGATCCGGTCTTTAGCTGTGAATGGTCGGTGATAATGTTTATTTGGCCAATGCATTTGTTTTTGTCTTTTGAATATCTCCATCTACATGCATATAGTGGTTGAACTCATTCAACCAAAATTGTTGCATGTGCATTCATTTTAGCCAGTTATTCAACAGTTTAACAGGTATTGTTGATAAGAATAGTTGTTTCAACAAAATCATGAGGAATCTCAACTCTTTGAGTTTGGTTGCAAATTGTTATTCACAACTAAGAGTAGTTGTTGGATTAATCTAATTGATTCATTAATTAACAAGCCAACCCTTTTAGTTCTTTTACCAAATTGCTGGTATGGCCTCGTTTTTGTCTAAAATGCAGATGATAAAGATGAAAGTTCACTTCTTTTGCTAAACTGACTGTCCTAGACATGTCTGAACCATGTTTTTAAGGTGTAGGGAGGATAAAGCTGAGTAGGTTCTGATATATTAGTACAGACATTAAAGAGGTCACTTCAGAGACATGCCAAAATGAAACAAAAGAAGACTAGATTTTCTGAGGCACGGTTTCTGTTGTAAATGTAGTTCCTTTTAATGGAAAATGACTGCAAACTAGTTTGGTAAATTTCCCTTTTCAGATCTCGTTAAACATCTGTAATCCTTTGCTCCAGAGGATGGAAGATTCCTGATAAGATTTTGTTTCATTTCTCCATATGTTGTTTTTAAACAGATACATAATTAATGGAGTATGAAATTGAATGATCCAAAATCAGGAAAGAAAAGAAGTGCAAAGGAAAGAGCTGGAAGGGTTTTATTCACATTCTTTGTCATTGCTCATACACTGAAGATATGATACAAGCTTAAGCTCGAAAGTAGATAGATCCCCTTCAGTAGCTTAGTTACCCTACTAAAACTGCAATAATTGAAAACCAACAAAGATAAAAGAAAATAACTTTTTCTACATTGCCAAAATATCATTTTTGGTCCCTTGTTTTTCTCTGCAGATGATTTTTAGATCTCTTTTTGAAGCCAAACTATTACATCGGAATTGAGCCTCCAGCAGTCAAGATCTGCTGTTCAAGCTGCAGTCCATGAAATGAAAAAATCAATCCTTGAAGTTAACAAAGAATTCAGGGTAAAACCTTTTTGGAAAGAAAGAAAATCTCTCTTCTACAAGGCAACCTTACCTGGAACAAAGATTCAAGCTTGGTTTTCACAAGCGAATACTCATGCCTCACTTGTTGCAGACATTTAAGACACCTATGTAACACATCAAAATTTCAAACTTCTCATAACTTTTAGCTGCAAATGCAATAAAATGTAATGATTTAAGGCATAAAATGGACTCACCCTTCGACGTTCTGCTCCTCGCAGTAGTTGCGGAAGGCTATGCAGACTTTCTGAACTCTCTGAGCACCAATGCTGTTAATTTGACAACATTTTACCATGAAAAATTAAACATAAATATGAACAACAACAAGAGATAGGAGAAAGCTATACAATTAATGGACTTCCTTCATGTGGGACATGAAAAATTGATGACCATAAAATACAAATTTTAAAAGTACAGATTTTTATTGCAACATTACAAATGTTACAGTTGAGTATCAGTACAAACTCTGTGAAAGTGAATTTGCAGTTTGGAACTGACTTTTTTCAGTGACAAACTTTGTAAACTTTGCCATATGTTGGTACAAAGTTAACCATTGAAAAAAAAACATGTTTACTAAAAAAGTGATGCATAAGTTTTCCCATGATCTCATGTGAAGCTAAAAAAAGTCACTGAGGTTAAAAATTTAGAGAAAAAATACCTGGAGCTACTACCTTTCAGCTGGTGAACATGAGCATCAATCCTTTTGTAATCTATGCTCTGCTGCTCTCTATATTAAGATCACAAAGCAACAACCAAACCACATTAAGAACATATATGGAGAGACATGGATAGTTCAGTTTACAACAAAAGGAATTGTTTAAAAATGGTTAAACCCTCACAGAGCTCTAGCCAGTTCATTGAGAAGTCTTTCAGAATCTTCAAAGAAAAGAGACACCACTTCAACCACAAAATCTGGGTTGTTTTCATCTTGAAGTTCTTGAAGTTGGGTGAATTGTTCATCCAGAAAACCCTACTCATTATACAATAAAACTAATCACTCAAAAATCTAACATCAAAAACCAAAAAAGCTGAAAGCAAAGTAAAATAAAGTAAAATAAAATAAAAGCTAACTTCATGATAGAGTGAGGTTTTGTAGTCAACAAACTGCCTTTGCAACTGAACCAAATCCATTGGAGCTTGCTTTTAAGTTATATTTTCCCACTTGCAGATCTTATAGGAACTAGATCATATTCTTCTTGCCTTTAAAAAATGAATGGAAAGCTGAGCCTGAAATAAATGGATGATATTATAGTGTTAGGAGCCCAAGAATCTTGCCCTTGAAAGTGGACTATAAATAACAAAGGTATATGTAAAGTCACCACCTTCACTCTCTCTCCCTTTTTCCTATTGGTTTTTTTAATCCCTTTCTCCTCTGGGTTTGTGTTTATGACTTCTTTGCCTTATCTATATTTTAACCTCATCATGTATGCAAGTTGAAAAATCTCTGATATATAATAAAAAGGCATCACAAGATCCAAAACTTGATGCCATGAATTCACCCTCACCATCTTTTTCTTTCAGTAATTATTGCTCTTTTCTCTCTCTCTCTCTCTCCCTCCCATCATTTTCTTTCAATTTGTTTATTATTATTTTGTTTTTCTTATGCAAAGTGCCAACCAGCCTAAAGGATATGGTATTACCATTACTGCCAACACCCCCCCCCCCCATTTCAGTTCTAGATAATTTATTCCACTGTCACCAGCATTAGGGTCCAAGGTTTTAATTATGGCACCAGCAGTAGAAACAAAGCATTTTCTTTCACAATTTCTCGTTGGGATTCATTAGTGGAAACTGTGTTCAGAAAAAAAACATACAATTATTGGAACCAAATAAAAAAAACCCTATTAACCATTTTACAAGAACTCAAAAAAAAAAAAAAAAAAAACCCACACTTTTCAGGCCATATTTGGAGGAAAGTGATGTGAAAACCATGTTACAGCTTTGCATGAGAGATATTTTGTTTTCTTTTGGCTCATATTTTGTCGCTTCTAAAACCAAAAAATAATAAAAAAGGGTGATGATGTTATTTAATCTCATCAATAACAAAACATTAACATTTTAAATTTAACAAATCAATGTATAATTGTTATTACTGAAGCATATCCATTTCTATCTTACCTACTCCTTTTTTTCAAGTTTCATGCCCTTTTCTTTTTCCTCTTATCCCTTCAGATATTATGCTGTCAATCTTTTCAAGAATCTTATCATGCCACAGTTGTTGAAAGCTACCTTGTTGTCTGTTCAAGTAAATATGGTTCATAGATAATTAATTGGTTTAGAGTGTTCAATAGGGAACATTTTAAGCTGTAGAATATGCTTTAAAATCTTTATTTTTGGCTTTTAGTATCTCAACCTGAATTTTTCCTCCATATACCATCTTTAATTGGTTTTCATTTTGATGTTGAAATGTTTTATCTTCACATTTATATCTTTACTTAATCACAAACGCAATAATAAAAGATTTATATTTAACTTTTTAATTGATGTTAATTTCGAATTTGATTCTTAAAATTTATTTTAAGGTAACAAATATTTCTTGATCTTTTTTTTGGTATAGGAACCAAAAGCTTTGCATAAGCATAAATTCATTTTAGATTATCTTAGTTGAAAAAATATATATATTTATTAAAAACTTGTATAAAAATAAATGAGGTTGTAGTTGAAATGGTAAAATAAATATGTTGAATATTATTGTGTTTTAGGTACAAACCTAGGCAAGAGTAGAGGTGTGCATGGGCCGGGCCGGGCCGGGCCCAGACAAAATTTTAGGCTCGTTTTCTAGGCTCGGGCCCGGCCAGGCCTGAAATATGGGCCTAAAAATTTTGTCCAAGCCCGACCCGAAAAAAAATTATTAAGCCCGAGCCCGGCCCGACCCATATTAATTTTTTTAACTTATTTCATTAAATAAAAAAATTTAAAATATAATAAATCATCAAATACATTTAAAACAAATATTAAAATAAGAAACAAATAAAAAATAATATTAAAACAATTCTTAAAACAATACACAAATTGAAAATATAATTAAAAGTGATTATATTAAAATTAAAAATAAAAAATATATATTTAGTATATAACTCGGGCAGGGCCAGGCAGGGCTCGGGCCAAAAAAGTTTTACCCGAGCCCGGCCCATTTTCTAAACTTGTCTTTTTTTTTCCCAAACCCATATTTCGGGCCTATATTTTTACCCGAACCCTCCCATTTTTCTGGCGGACCTTCGGGCCGGGCCGGGTAGCCCGGCCCATGCACACCTCTAGGCAAGAGTACTTTCAAAATAATATAATATATTTAATAAAAATATGTTTCAAATCTTTGTACTTTTTTTGTACGATTAGAATACTATTGTGAGCGTACTTTTGGATTTTAAAATTTAAGTTCAGTTGTGAGTATTAATAAAATTATTTTGTTAAAATTGTTATTATGATATTTGAAATAATAATAATAATAAAAACTCATTTAGTTATTATGAATTTGAGTTTAACAAAAGAATTTTAATGATTTAACTGTTGGACTTGTATTTTTAAATTTGAAAAGTAGAGGGACTAAATTTCTTGAAATAAAAGTAAGGATATTGAATTCCAAATGTACAAAAAGTATGGAGGCTTGGAATATATTGTAACCAATATACTTTATAAAATAATAATATTTTAGTCATAATCTAATTGAGTTTGTATCCAATTGACTCATACACTAAGTATGAAAGATTCGAAAATTTTGAAGCATAGGAAAATGTAAAATTACAAGGTTTTAACTATGATTAAATGTAAAATTACAAGGTTTTAACTATGTATATGTAATCATCTTAACTACCCAAGAATATATTTGATTTAAAGCATATTTAAAATGGTTGGCAAAGAGATTGGAAATCAAGATATTAAGATGACCGAAAATTGCTCCAAGATTTTCTTGAAATGAAGAGCAGTTGATAACATAATTTGTATTCCAACTGAACCATAAATCATTGGTTGGGAAGAGAGATTAATTAGGAAGACTACACGAGTTAGCAATTTAGGTTGGTTTTTAGGGCCAGATGTTGGGGACCCTTCATAGGTGGTGTGTTGGATTAAGACAATTCAAGCCCTTATAAAGACAAAAAGATATGGACTGGACACCAGAAGAAGAATGGCTCCAATCTCCAAAGTAATAGGGGGCCTAAATGAAGCCCTTTCAAGTTTTGTTTGCCATCCAGTTCAGTTAATACTGTCATGTAGCCAAATCCCAAATTTGTTGTAAAATGTGTGAAAGATTGATTTTATGGAGAGATTTTCCCTCAGTGAGGACATGGTAATGGGGGGATGATGCATGATGAAAAGAGTATCTCAGTGACTGGTTAGAGATGAAGGGACCACTCCATGTCTAGCTCCTTTGATGGGAAGGGCATCTCTAGGTGGTGGGGGCCAAATTCCATGGGAGATTTCATGCCATAAATGTAGTTGCCATTGCAGGCCACATAAATACAAAGATGCAGGATGTTTTTGGGTATCCAAAGTTTTTGTAAAAAGAAAAAAACAATGAACAAAACAGAAACTCTCATCACACTACTCATAAAAATAGTGCAGAAAGTAATATGATTCATGACCATGTTTTGCCATTACTAGTTTCTTTTATTTTCTTTGGTATCAATGTGTTGGCTGATTCTTGAAATACTAGAAAATTTCCGAAGGGCCCAGCCTTGCATGATTCGTTGCTTTGTTACTGACTGCTGTGCGGCTTTTGAATTACTTCAAACCAATATAGACTCGTATGTAAATTATTTGTGAACTCAACATTTGCATTGAAATAAAATCATCTATAGTTTATATTTTAATTTCATTAATTTTAGTCTTTGCATAATTTTTTAATTTGAGTATGATTTAAATGGTAGCAATTAAATTTATTAGGTCAAATTTTCTTATTATTATTGTATGCATAAGTTGTGGATTTAGTCCCCTATTCTCCAACTTAATTAACTTTAGTTTTTATACTTTTCAAATTTTGAAATCTCAATATTAACTCAAACAATAGTCTTTAAATCCAATAATTAAAATAACGTGACTTTTCTTTGAGCATTGTGCAAATAGCAAATTGACATGGTATTATAGATGTGATAATATGTTAACCAAATGAGATTTTGAAAATAGTTTGGTTCAAGACTGAAATTTCAAATAAATAACCAAATTAAAATATAGAGACGGAACCAACAACTTACGCGTAATGCATGGTGTTAGCTTTGATGCCCCAAACTTTTAATATAATACATTTAAGTTAAAGGGGTGGACGTTGAATTGTTAAGGTGAACAAAGATAGTTTTGGGTGATTCAAACCTTTAGGGAGTGGGAAAAAGAAGAGGGCTCGTCTTGTAAGGCCAATTGAAGAGGAGGAAGGGAGAGGTAGTGTGACTCATTGTAGGGTTGATAATGGAATAGTTGATCGATTGGCAACGGCTGTTGAGCAGCCCCGTTGGGACCAATGAGGTTCCTTAATTGGAACTGTCATGGGCTTGGGAACCTATGAATGTTGGTCGCTAAAGATCCGATGTTGTATTCCTCTATGAGACCCAGTTAAGGATTATTGAATTTGAATCTATCAGGAAGAGATACAACATGTATGATTGCTTCGTTGTCGAATCTGTTCAATGTAGGAAGGGTTTAACATTACTTTGTAAGGAGGAGATTCAACTCAATTTGTAAATTTTCTCGGAAGCTTATATTGACATGCAAGTTATGAATAATGGAATAAGGTACGCTATTGTACCACCCCTCGCTCGACCTGATTGTCGGGTCCAAGTTACAAAATGCTATAGCCGTTGTCGGAGTAACTACGGTCGAATAACATGCAATGTAACAATAAATCATACAAACACCACTATTACAGATCATAAATGCATTATACAATCTTTCTTGGGTCTTATACGATCTTACGTATGCTCTAGAATTAACCCAAAATTACATCAGGATTAAATTGCAACATTTACAAAATTTTAAAATGATGTCGCAACGTAACCATATGCTTTACCTCATTGTGATGATGAGGTTCCTCGTCACACCGTGACTCAAAACCCAGATCCCATCGCGAAGACCATCGCCTAACATTGTGATGTGAACTCTGTTTTTGGCATAAAATAGGCCTTTTGGCACATAATCCAAGCCAACTAGACCGTTAATTCATTTGGTGCATAATTGCACATTTGTTCTTACATGAAACCAACCAAATTGCTTACAATATAATCATTTAATTTTTACCAAAATCAATCAATTCAACATGCCTTAATTTGGCACCAAAACACATCAAACAAATTGTTAAAACACAAACTAATCTTCCATGCTTTCAAGCCATTCAAAACAACATTTAACCATTCCATTTTCATATTCAAATCATACCATTGTACATTCAAATGTGCCATTTAAACACTATCCATATGGTCTCAACATATGACCAAATCATACCATAATACTTGTATAAGCATTAACATATCATAATTCATTTACTAGCCAAACTCAAACCAAGCTAATAATTCGAAATTAACTCACTTATAGCATCTATGTACATGCCACAAAACCATAATTTTTAAATGCTTAAAAGACTATAGAATCAATGACGAGATAGTGTGAGCTTCCCAACCCAATCCTTGGATCCGAATATAGAGCATCACAGGTTGACTTGATTTAAAAACATATCTATTAACTTCTTTTTTCTAGAAAAGAACATTATTCATTTTGCTGAATACTTTCTCTAACAGAGCAGTACTTCTCTAGTCCGAGTTCACCTGTATTTGGTTACATGATTTTATTGTAACAGTCTGCTACATTTAAAGACTTAATTATACTCGGATTACCCTTTTTCGTCTACTAAATTTACATCAATGAATCATAAATATCGTTACGCCGTCAAGACTTCTATTCATCATTCAATGTTTTCAAAATAACATTCAATACAAAAAATTTCCAAAGTGGCGGTATTTAACAAGAGACCTAACATCCTCAATAAATACATGTTAATACCGAAATTAAGAAGGCTCACAGACGGTCGTTAATTTGGTTGTGTCCTTTTAGTTACCACGCTTAATCTAAGAACTTGAAAGGAAGGAGAAACTGGGTAAGTTCGTAAGAACTTGGTGAGTTTCTGGAAAAAACTTATTAGACAAGAAGGAAAAAGAGACTCGATTAGTTTTCCATGTTTGGAGGATACATTACTCTAGTTTACAAATCAACTGGTGGATGATACTGCAATTTAACTCAGCCGATTGGCAAACAATACTATTTCTATACTTATATAAGATAATCACGAACACATCTGCTCCACGAATACCTCACTTGCGTGATTTATCCACTATAACAGATAGGTCTACTGCTCATGTACTCATGTAACATGCAATACTACATGCACCTTTTTTCTACATATACCCTTCCTTATGCTAGCTTCCGATCTTCGATTCCGGAAGAACCAAATATTTTTTGTATCTTTAAATCCACTCATCTGAGTTATGTAAGAACAATAACTCCGTATCCTTCTAACTCTCCTCCTTGTATGAACATGTAAGTGTTCTCTTACAAGGTCGGGTTTTCACCATTAATATTATCTTATATCTTCTTTGTCATTATATACAATATCCCTCCGATACCTCCTTATACCCATCTGGATACGGAGCTTGTGCACCAAGGAAGGAGTACTGTATATATATTAAGTTTTCTCGGCCTATTTAACCGTAATTGGCCATCATACATTGACTCTTTGAATAAAACCTCTCAGACATGAACATAAAAAATAGATGATTAAGCTATTTACCCGACTGTACAGAGTTTAAGAATAAGCAATTTAACACAAATACCAGACACAAGGTAGAGAAGAACTCACCAGAATACTTTACTTAGAGCTTTATCTACTCTACTGGTTCTTTTCCTTTAGCACCCTTCTTCCGTTTCTTTAGCTAAACAATAAAACAACTTCTTTAGTAATAAAAAAAAAAACCAAATACTTAAGATACAGTAAGAATCTATAAACAAGCAAGTGGTTTCTGGATAGAAGTTTCCTTCCTACTAAGTATTCAAAGAAATTACACCAATCTTTTTTTAAGTTAGTCTCCATTTATCTGGCAAAACTTAAAGAAGGTTTAAAAATTTACTAGCAGACAACTATAGCTAAAGTTTTCCTAATTTTTACAATTAATACCCTTGCTAGCAGCAAAGAACTTTCCTGTTTTCTTCGATGATAACAAAGTCTGGTGGAGAATATGAATAAAAAATCTTCTCTCTACTACCATACTATCTTATTTATAACTTACCTACGTTCAAATCCCAATCAGGATCATTGACATGTTTCCTCCGCTAGGATGCTAGGTGACTTAAACGTATTCTACAAGCCACCATACTCATTTAAGTAACGACACAAAAATACAGATGGTGATTTTATTAGCGGGAAAGTCTGCCTAATAAGGTCCTCGCCCTAACTATAATCTTACTATCATTTGCGCTAGCACTCTACAGCATCAACGAAGTTCTTCATATCTCTTCGCCACGAAGTTATCATCTTCACCCGGTCTAAGTTTCACAACTTAGGCGATCTCCATTGGCGTAGTCTTTCAAACTGGTCTGGTTCACCTAACTAGGGTGTGACACTTCTCGTAGACCTGATCGGCATGTTCCACAAGATGGTAATTTAACAAGAAAAGGGAAAAACAACGGGATAAGTATAATAAATGCTTAATAAATTCGTATGTATTTAAACGATAAACTTACATTGATTTACAATTTAACAACTTGAACTAAATAACATAGTAAAGATTGCCTAACATAACAGATCACAACAACAAGGTGAGTGTTAATACAAAATCAATCATGTAATGTACCAAATTTATAATATATCAATACATAACATTTGAGTACTTATAATGTGTACCAAATCTTTACATTTAACTCATTCATTAATATCACATTTGATCATCGATACATTTTGGATCACTTCGATTTCTCATTTATCATCAATACATTTTGGATCACTTCGATTTCTCATTTCATATTATCCATATTACCCGATGAAACTCAGTAAATGAACTCAAATACACTAGTACTATCATACCTGTTGCTTGTCCGAGCTGAACATATAATCGTGTCAGGTTACTTGTCACACTTCAAGTTTGGAGAATCTGAGAAGAAGGTGGATGTTGGTGAAGTTATCTGTTTGGCATAGTGTAAGATGCCAATTAACAGTCTTTTGACGAATTAGAGTCTGGCAAAATGTATCTGCCAAAGAAATGATTAAAGATTCTATCTCAAGTTGTTCTAGTGTTTAAGAAAAGGATATGATAAGTAAAGAGTAAGCCTGGCGAGGTTAACCGCTAAAGGTATAGTGTGCCTCTGGCGAATGTATCTGCCAAAGAAATGATTAAAGATTCTGTCTCAAGTTATTCTATTATTTAAGAAAAGAATATGATAAGTAAATAGTAAGAATGATGAGGTTAACCAATAAAGGTATAGTACGCCCAGTTACCTAAGCATTGTGCTGAATGGGTGCTGTAAAGCGATCTAGTTAAGAGCCAACTAAATTGACTGGACAAATATCAATTATATAGGATTCTCATTTATATTTCTTTTGGAATTTGTAGGCCATTAAGAAAGACAAAGTTTGTATTCAAGTGACACTTGTTAAGTCCCACTAAGAGGAAATTGATTATATGTGTGTGTGAGAAGGGTATGTGAGGAAGTTTCGTGTGAGAAGGGTTCGTAAGGAAGTTTCTTCTTCCTTCAAAATTACTCTCTGATTCTTTTTCTTAAATTTAAATGTTATCTCTTCCTCATTAAGCTGGAAGCTAAGGTTCTTGATTTAATCAGTGGTTGTTTCACTTCCTAGTAAGTAGTGTAGCTCCGCATGCTAAGTTTTTGAAAGAATAAGGTTGTTAAGAAATATATGAATAGTAAGCTATGAATACAAGGCTTTGTATGGGGGTTGTCTATGATTGAGATGTTAACAATTTGTACTTAAGTAGCTTTTGATGGTGATTCTATGTTCTTTAAGCAACTACTGCTGCTGGTTTAAGAAGGATGTTTGAGCTTGGAGCTTCGAGCTACAGTTTAGGTAAGTATCAGTTAAGTCTCTATTTTGACTCTTGCATGTGAACTATTCAAATAGAGATATATATAAAAATGATGATGACATCTTGTATAAATGGTAAGGGTATAAGACATAGCAAAGATGTTACATGTGTGATGATGATATGTATGAAATATTGACTGAATAAGAAAATGAGTGGTAAGTATACAGGTTAAGCTTAAGATGATAGAGTAAGAATCAATATATGTGTGAATGAATTTAGGTAAGTGAATGCTGAGTAAAATGTCCTTTTGTGATGCCTCAGGTAGGACAGTTATATTGCTAACCAGACTAATATATCACAATAGAAAAATAAGTGCAAGACCATGCGGTTGAGACCCATGGCAATGTATGATATGAAAACACTCATGGTGATACCTCCAATAAGATGAAGGCTGGATTGGCAGATCACAACATGAGCACGAGTAAGTCCATGTGGCTGAGACCCATGGCATGATATGATAGTAAGAATGTTCATGGTAATGCCTTCGATATTATGTAAATCGAACTAGTAGATCATGATATGAAGATATGTTTAAGTCATGAAGGAAAAACTCATGGCACCTTCTGTGAAAGTCCACTGGGACAGTAAACACGTGATTATGTATATTGCTTGTGTGGCGTGATCTGCTAAGCCTTTATAGCGTATTCTGTGTAGCTTTTGTGGAGAATTCTATATAAAATTTGTGGTGAAGTTTGTATGGCCTTTGTGCCAAATTCTGTATTGTCTCATTGGAGTACTCGATGATGTCTTTGTAGAAGAGTTTGGTTATCTGTCCTTGTGGTAAGTTCTGTGAGAGAGGATAGATAAGTCTATGATAAGGATATGATACGCATGAAGTTAATTTGGTTTGATTAGTTTTGTGATGTAATCGAATGTGTTTTAAGAAAAGTTCCTAGAAGAAAATATGTATCTGTATTGTTAATGAGGGTATTCGCCATAGTAATCTACCAGTTTAGAATATGGGTATATATTCATAGATTTGAAAGATATAAGTATTTGTCAGTTTGAGTTCGTCTGCGCTAAATAGAATTGAAATATGTGTTATCTGGTATTCACCATATCTGAATAGTATCATGTCTCATTCTGGAATCTTCTAGAATCTGAGTTGTTTGTCATCTCTGGCTTTCTTGTGTAGAATTCTTCTAAATGATCTGGACAATTTATTATCAATATAAGCATGTGTTAGGTTTGAACTAGGTTATAATTTGCTTGGTAGACTGATAGTATTGAACTCGACCCGGGAATCCATCAAACATGAATCTATATAGTAAATATTCACTCGTGAACAATATCTGTGAATAACCATTTTGGGAAAATGTTAAGTGTTGGTTTGAAGAGAAAAACCATAAGAAATTGGACTCTGTAAAGGTATTCCTTCGAAAAGTATCTTTAGGGTTATATGAGGAAAGGATAGTGAAATATTGTCTAGTAGAATCTGAAATCAGCTAAGTAGTGAAGCGAAAGTTGATATGTTAAGTATGACTGTTGGTGTATAAGTGCAAGTTCAAATATTATAAAAGTGTTTGCCCAAATCAGAAATGATAGGTTAAGTATGGAAATTGGCGTATAGGCACTTGGACGATATTATAACAGTATTTGCAAGGTATTATGTATCAAATCTCACTAACTTTGTGTAACTTACAAGTGTTATGTTTATGTTTCAGGTATTGTTGAAAGAGTGAGTACGCAAGGAATATGCCAAGGAAGCGACGATT
The DNA here is from genome assembly GCA_025698475.1 of Gossypium anomalum. Taxonomy (NCBI): domain Eukaryota; kingdom Viridiplantae; phylum Streptophyta; class Magnoliopsida; order Malvales; family Malvaceae; genus Gossypium; species Gossypium anomalum. The sequence continues at coordinate 86,544,784 of CM046966.1, forward strand.
CGGGTTATTATGCAGACAATGGGTTATTTGGAAAAGTGGCGTATAGTAGGGTTATGCCTTAAAGTGTCTGTCTTTAGCAAACTTTTGTTTTGTAGTAAGTTGTGACAAGTTTGATATGTTATTTTATTGTTCAATACTTTTTTTTAATAATGAGACCTTAGATCAAATAATAAGAAAAAAAAATTTAGTCAAGTGTACATGCTGACTGTTTTGAAATTTTAGCTAAGTATTATGTGAAGTAACACTCAAGATCCAGACCCGGTGAATCGGGTTGGGATGAGGGCGTTACATTACCCATCCAGGCTAAATATTTAAAATGACATCAGGTTACTCGCTTAAGTTAAACCTGTGTCACATGTATTTTCGAGTTTGTAAAAAAATTTAGAGCTCGATAATCATCGGTAACCAATCTGTATCAATATCCATGTGTACGATACATTTATGAAGTTTCATCAAGGTAAATTCAACATTTAAGTTCATACTTACTTTTTTTACAATATAGTTCAATTATCACCTTTTGTACTAAACCATAAACAATTCAAATTTCAATAAATCATACATATATTCACAATATTAAATACATAAAGATTTAAACAAAGTTACACCATATGAACTTAACTAACAAAACCGACAGACAAGTTGAATTGCAAAAACTATTTGATAATTTTGCCTTTTCTTCGATTATTCTCGGTTTGATCCAAATCTTGATCTATATAATAATTCAATTTAATTCATCAATTTCAAACATTTCATAACAGTCTATTAAATGTATGAATCAACCTAATTTTTATTTTTTCGAATGCCCTTAAAGTTGTGCATTTTATTCAATTTAGTCCCTAAAATTGAAATTGCCATAACTTTCAAATTTGAACTTTGATTTCAAAATCAATCTCAATTTCATCCTTCTTCATCCTTCTAAAGCCCTATATTATCTATATTTAAATAGATTTAACATCAATTTCAAAATTCTTGCACTTTAGTTCCTATATTCAAAACTAACAATTTCACTTTACAAACTAGTCTTTTTTAATATCTAAGCTTAAAATCTAACCAATTAACACCAATTTTATCAAGCATTCAACAATTGCAACATTAGAAAACTTAAACAATTTTGAAAAATAACACACGGGTTAGCTAAATCGAGCTAATATGATCTCAAAAATATAAAATTTACAAAAATCGGACTTGAATACACTTACCATGCAAGGTAGAATGCTTGAAGTTTTTAAACCCTAAATTTTCTTTCTTTTCTTGCTTCGTGAAGATGATGAAGGAAATGAGAGGTTTTTTTTTTTTTTTCACTTTCTTATTTGTTATTAGTAATATATTTTATACATATTATTATAATTATAAATTTAATAATTTTTGTAAATAAACATTCTACCAAACCATCCACTAAAGTATAAAATGGTATATTTGTTAATTTAGGTCTTGGTTTAATTACTATATAAATTCTTAAACCTTTGGCCTAATTATAATTCTATAGTTGAGAATTTTTACAATGTAGTCATTATACCTTAATTAAATACTTGATTGACAAAATTAAAGAACCAAATTTTAATTAAACCTTACACTAACCTTGTAAATATTAAATAGTTATATTTACAAAATCAGTCAGTGGAAATGGGGTTCTGAAATGACCATTTCCAACACCACTGACTTTCGGGTCGTTACACGCATTGTTGGGATCTAGTGCCATCAGTGTATTATTTTTGTTTATATATACTTGTATTTTTTAAACAAATTGGTTTAATAAAATATTCATTAATTATATTAATATCATGTGTATATTTCCTTCAATGGTTTTTGCACGCAAAACAAAATAAAAGCAAATATGGGCTCATTGACTATTTAACATTTAACTAATATTAAACGGTATTACGTGGTCGGGTTGTAATGCGAAAAAACAACTTTTATTAGTAGATAATCTGAACATGTCCTTAGTCTAATAAAAAATGAGCGAACTGATTGAAAGACTAATATTCGTCTATTGAGTCCCATTAGGAGATACCTTCTCTTGGATATCAGAGCAAAAGGCTCCCAAAAGATAGAGACATAGATGTGACTGACTAGGTTGACAACACATTGTATAAGACCCAAGTAGAATAGATCATAGACCTGTTAATGAATTTATTCACTTGTGATGTTCATAGTGTTGGAAAAAGTCTAGTTAGAAAACAATTTTCTTTGCACAACGGAAAATTAAAAAATTAAAAATCTAGTCGGTTTTTTATATTTATGCAATAAAAACCTAATTCGCATATATGTTTTCATGTAGACAGATCCTTGTAATTCCCAATTTTCAACCGAACGACCTTCTCCACTATTCTCGTACCACAAACTGCTTCGAGTGTGGACTTGAATGATTCAAATCAAACAAAGAAGCAGAAATAATTTTCTTTGTTTAAGGGTGAAAACGAAAATTCTTTCTCAATAGAAATTGGTAGAAATTTTTATTCCAGAAAATAGATTTAATAGTTGAAAATAAATTTTCTATTTTCGAGTAGTGTAACAATATCTTAAAGTTCTGTATTTGCCTTACCGGTGCCATCTATTTATAGAGAGAAGAAGTAGAACCCTTGTTGAATTGTAGAAGTTTATTTCAACTAGAAAAACAAATTCCTAGTCTAACTATAAGTATAGGGGACGACAACCCAAGTTAAAAGTTTTTCGTCTTTCCCTTTAACATGAGGGGCTTTTGGGCCTTTCCCATATCGGGTTCAATTAAAAGTACTTCCCGGACTTTTAATCTAGTACTTTATAATTCGATCCAACCTGATTTTTTTTCTATTTCCCAAAATAAACATCTCAAATAAATCAATTAAATAATCTTCTTAACCCAATTTTGATTCTACTAAAATCATGATAACTTTACTGTAAAATCTATGAGAAAATATATTTAATATTTCTACATTCAAAAGTTCACTATGGTCAAATGGTTTATTTCCATTTTTGAATTTCATTCAGTTCAAAAAATATAAATTCATTTCCAGATTATTTTTATTTTTCATTTTATTTTGGAGAAAACCATAATTATTTCCAAATATTTCCCATTTCTCCATTTTCACCATTTCTATTCATTTCTGATAATTTGTTTCAACATGCAATTCATTTTTAATTTCAACGAGCTAGTGGTGGGGCGATTGGACATATGTAATTGAGGTTAAAATGATTTATAATTAAGTTTTAGCTTTTCGCCTATTAATTATAAACTCATTTAGTCATGAAGTCATTCCACTATAGTATCGTGATAGAGCTCTCCCCAACGACATACTATTACGAAAGCAACTCAAGTAGTGTTTGTCTAATGACCTTGTCATAAGTATGTTACCCTCATAGGATATATTTAATCTCTTTGGGATAATATTCGTTCTCCTAATATGATCCAATTTTATCTCATAGTAACCATTACATCTTCCTTCATGAAAAGTCAATTACTATTAAACAGTATTTGAGAAACCATAATATATACATATTTTTATCCCATGCTTGTCTTATTTTTGGATGATTTATCATAAGATTTAGTGAATTTGATACTCCTAATCCTTTAATTTCATGTTTTATACTTAGGTAAGCATAGGAAGGTGAAAAGAGCAAGAAAACGGGGCAAAAAACGGATAAAATGGGCTTATCTCAATATTTCACACGACCTACGCACTTTCATACGGGTAAACCACATGCCCATGTAAGACACACGGGTAGGCCACATGCCTGTGTGTCATGGCCGTGTCAACTAAAAACTAACTCAGAATTACACACGGCCTGAGCACTATCACATGGGCGTGCCACATGGCCATGCCCCTGTCGAGCCCAAGTCTAATTCTACTCAGAAAAGGCTAATTTTTAGGGTTTTGAAGCATTCCAAAGTCTATATAAACACCCTAGAAGAGGATCAAAAGGGGGGACGCGGAGTGATAAACCGTAATTTATACATATTATTATCCCATACTTAACACATTTATGAATGATTTCTCCTTAGATTTTGTGAATTTGATTCTCCTAATCCTTTAATTTCATGTTTTATACTGAAGTGAGCATAGGAGAGAAAAAAGAATAAGAAACGGGCCAAAAACGGAGAAAATAGGCCGACTGGGAAAACAACACGGTCTGGACTTCCTCACACGGGTATCACACACGCCCGTGCCATTCTAACAGGCTCGAACATAGCCTAAAACAACCTCAACACGGAAGTGTTGATCTCTCAACTTGACCATGGCCTGAAGTAATCTCACATGGGTGTGTCACATGGGCGTGTCTCTGTCGAGCCCTAATTAAGTTCTATTCGAAAAAGGGCGATTTTGAGGGCTTTTAGGCATTCTAAAGCCTATTTAAACACCCTAGAGGAGGATTAAAAAGGAGACAGAGAGTAGGAAGGAAAGAATTACTTGAAGAAAGCTAATTGATCTATCTCAGAGGCCGGATTATTCATCAAGACTGAAGATCTCCCCTCAATTTCCCTTAAGGAGTTTTGAGTTTTCTTTATGTTTTGTATTCATTATTCTTCTGAGATGTTTTCCTTTTTAGTTATGAACTAAACCCCCTAAATACCTAAGGGGAATGAAACCTAAGACGAATCTTGTTATTATTATCTGAATTGTACGATAAATATTTAACTTGTTCTTAATTCTTGCTTCGGTATTTCAGGATATTGATTCAAGTTAATACGCTTATTCGGAGGATGAATAGTCCCTGTCTAAGAGTAAATTTGTCATAATTAAGCAGAGTTGATTGTACACCTAGAGATAGGGTGACAAGATTTTGCCGGATTAGGGTGAAACCTAATAAGGGGATCCATAGATCGAGTTAATGCAACCTTAGGGTGTTAATTAGAAAGAGATTTCAATTATTCAACCTAGGGTTAGACGTTATTAGTCTTGAATAGGGATAATAAAATAACTTAGGGATTTTTACAGAACAAGTTGAATGAATAAATCGTCCGATTCAAAGTTAAATAACAAGTGAAGTCTAGGTGGATTTTTTCCTTGGGTATTGTCTCAAAATCAATCAGTTTTCTAAAAATTAATTCCCTAAATCTATTTTCTATGTATTCTTAGATAAGTTAATTAGTTAATTAAAACTCCCATTATTCTTAGGCTAGATAATAAAAAGAAAGTTAATATTAGTACTTTTACTTCCTTTAGGTTCGACATCCGGTCTTGCTAAAACTATACTGCTATTCGATAGGTACGCTTGCCTTCGTCATGATAATAGTTAGTTTAGGTACGATCATTTATAAATTTTAAAACATATCGCGAGTGACAATCAAGTTTTTGGCGCCGTTGATGGGGAACTAAGATATTAGGAACACTCGATTTTTATTACTTTAGCCATTTACTTTTATTGCAATTTAAATTTTGTTTTAATTTTCGTTACTAAATTTTCTTTTTCTCTATTCTGGCAAGTTCTTATAGTTTATGACTAGAAGAAACCCGTCAGGACCATTACTTTTTGATGAAGAAATCGATCGCACAGCTCGCAGAAACCGAAGAGAAATAATGCGAAGCCTAAGATACACAGAGGAAGAGCAAGAGGACGATATCTTAACTACAACCGAGGAGATGGCTAAAAATTAGGAAAATCCGCTACCTCCTGCGATTGCCATCGATCAAGTAAATCAGAATCATGCTCCACACATTATGTATGATTATGCTAAGCCAAATTTAACAGGAAATGAGTCAAGTATAGTTAGGCCTGCTATTGCTGTAAATAATTTTGAACTAAAACCTAGCACGATTCAAATGATACAGTAATTTGTTCAGTCTGATGGTTTGCAGGATGAGGATCCCAACGCTCACTTGGTAATTTTTTTGGAATTTTGCGACACATTTAAAATTAATGGCGTTTCTGATGATGCCATTCGCCTTCGGTTATTCCCTTTTTCATTGAGAAATAAAGCTAAACAGTGGTTAAACTTGTTACCAGAAGGGTCAATCACTACTTAGGAACAAATGACCGAAAATTTTTTATTAAAGTATTTTTCGCCAGCTAAAATAGCTAAATTACATAATGATATCTCTTCTTTTGTGCAGATGGATTTAGAAACACTTTACAATGCATAGGAGAGATACAAGGACTTACTGCGAAGGTGTCCTCACCATGGGTTACCTCTCTGGCTGCAAGTTCAAACATTTTACAATGGTGTAAACCCCTCGACAAGACAGAAGATTGATGCAACAGCTGGTGGAACCATCAACAACAAAACACTTGAAGCAGCTTATTAATTTATTGAGGAGATGTCACTGAACAACTATCAGTGGTAAGTCATAAGAATTAAGCCAACCAAGACAGTCGGCGTTTATAACGTCGATACGGTTAATATGCTATCAAATCAGGTGGAACTTCTAAATAAAAAGATTGATGGTTTATTTGGTTCTACGCAGGTACATCCAATAATGAGGTGTGATTCAAGTGGAGGAGGCGTACATACAGAATATCAACCCTTTAATCCTACAACCGAAGAGGAACAAGTCCACTATATGGGTAAAAATAACTCTAGACCTCAAAATAACCCATACAGTAACACTTATAATGTAGGTTGGAGGAACCACCCAAATTTCTCATGGGGTGGTCAAGAAAATCAAAGGCCATAAAATCCTCCGGGTTTTCAACAACCATCTTATCAACAGGAAAAGAAACTAAACCTTGAGGAGATGCTATCCAAATTCATCGCTGTGTCAGAAACTCATTTCTAGAATATCGAGACAGCACTTAAGAATCAACAAGCGTCGATCCAAGGGCTCGAAACTCAGATAGGCTAGCTGTCCAAACTAATTTCTGAACGACTGTAAGGTAGCTTGCCAAGCAATACTGAACCTAACCCAAGGGAACAGCTCAATGCAATCAACGTTAGAAATGAGGAAGGGTTAGTTGCATCTGAACTAGAACTAAAGCAAGAAACTCTGGTAAGCAAAGGTAAAGGTGAGGTAGGTTACAATGAGAAAAAATCGGTAAGTGTAGAATATAAACCTCGTGTGCCATATCTTAATGCGACAAGGAAAGACCTCTCAGATGAGTAATTTGGTAAATTCCTTAAACTTTTAGAGAAATTACATATCAACTTACCGTTTATTGAAGCTCTCTTGCAGATGCTGAACGTAATGAAGTTTTTAAAAGAGCTTCTAACAAATAAAATGAAGTTAGATAAAGCGTCGCATGTGGAACTAAATGCAATTTACTAAGCTATTCTACAGAATAAGTTACCCAACAAATTAAAAGATCCAGGGAGTTTTACAATTCTTTGCTTAATTGGTAGCTTAGATGTTAATAATGCTTTGGCTGATTTAGGGGCTAGTATCAATGTCATGCCTCACAAAATGTTTAAGCAAGTAAGTCTTGGGAAACCCAAACAAACTAGAATGATCATTCAATTAGCAGATAAAACTATCAGATTTCCTAGGGGTATTGTTGAAGATGTACTCGTTAAAATTGACAAATTTATATTTCTAGTAGATTTCGTGGTTCTAGACATAGAGAAGGATAGTAACGTTTCTTTAATTTTAGGAAGGCCCTTTTTAGCAATTGCTAGAACAATTATTGATGTTGGCACAGGTGAACTCACACTTCGTGTGGGAGATGAAACAATCACCATTGAAGCTCGCAATTCGAGTAACACATCAAAAGTTGATGGTGGTTGTATAAATCATTCTACTACAACTGACCATATGATGCAACCTACTTTGCAGGAAATGAGTTCGAAGGATATACATGAGCCATGTTCAAGCAACAATAAAGGACCTATTCATGAAGAACGAATGCTACAAATCAAGGAGCTAGATGAATGGCAGACACATAAACTGAGAACACACGATAAACCAAAACTACGCCAGGACGAGCTCAATACCTCACCAAATCAACTTAAGGTTAGAGATAAAGTATTATTAGATGCCGCAGATCCTCGCATTACCACTGCCAAATCGAATGAAAAAGTTCATCTTACGGTACTTAGCATTTTCTCATTCGGTACAGTCGAGGTAATTCATCCCAAATTCGGTACTTTTAAGGTAAACAATACCCGCCTAACATATTATTTTGATGAAATTGATAGCAGGAATGAGAAGTGTAAACTCCTCGAACCACCATGACCATTCAATGGAGAGGTAAGTCAAGCTTAGACTCTAAATAAGCGCTTCTCGGGAGGCAACCCAAGCACTAACGGTATTAACTTCTTTAAATTCTAGTGTTTAACACCTAACTTACTAACTGAGCTCTTGAATACAGGTTTTCCACACTCACACGACTAGGCACACGGGCGTGCTGTAGACCGTGTGAAAATAGGGCAAAGATTTTTCCCCAACACGGGCTGTGATAAATGGTCACGACTGTGCGACATGGTCGTGGGCGATCCTGCCAAAACAACACGGGGGTGCGACACGCCCGTGTCTTAGAACCGTGGTTAAACCTGAGAAAATAGCACGGGCGTGCGACACGCTCGTGCCTAGCACCCGTGGTCGAACCTGTCAAATTAACACGGGTGTGGACCTACACACACGGATGTGGGAGAAGCGAACAAAGCAGAACATGATCATACGACATGGCCGTGTTCACCAGCACACCCAAGGTACACGAGTGTGGGGCGAATGTCAGATGCGTCGAAATTCAGAAAAACGCAAAAAATACGGGCTAAAATTAGGGCACACAGGCGTGTCTTATGGTCGTGTGTCCCAAAATCTATCAAAACCCCTCACTATTCATCATCGTCTTCCCCCAAAATCCCTAACCCTAGTCGCTGCAACTCCACACGCCACTCTGCCACGCCCGTGCGTCACCTTCAACTCTATTTTCGAAGCCCAAGCTCCTCCATCTTGCGTTTGTTTACTCTTTTCTCTTCTATTTTACTCACTTTTTATGTTTATTAGCATAATAATCTTCATTTTTCTCATATTATCTCCATTTTGCTATCATTTAAAATTTATTTTTAGCGTAGTTATCATCTATTTCATATTGAATTTTTTTTTTACTTATTGCATTATTTGTCTGCTCCATTTGACTATTTTAAAGTGAATACTCATAGTTAGGATAATAGAAATACTCATGCCTTTTGTTTTGCCATTTTTCATCAATACATTATGCTACATTCATTAATTTTTTGTTTCCATGGATTTCATGCTACCAAACCCACATGCACCACTCACTAGATATTTCCATTAACATTATTCTTTAAGACCTATTCATAATAATGACTTGATATATTTGCTTTGGTTGTTTTAGCATGTTTGTCAAATTAGTCTGTGAACCCCATGAAGTTTTATCGTTTAATTTTAACATACTTTGGGCGTATTGGTTTTACTGCAGATATACCATATCATCTTCACGTGGGAAAAAGGCCGCCATCCCCGCTTCAAAGAAAAGGAAGGGAGCGTCATCTTCCTCGGGTCCTACCGCTAAAATTCGCCATCCCTTCCTTTATTTTCCCGTTGAACCCCAAGAAGAACTCTATCAGATACTTCGAGCCCGACCCTTAGGTGTGGGCCGCTACATCGACTGGGCCACACTAGAACAAGTCCAACTGACTGATGCGATTCGGGCCCTCCTTACCACCGACCCATTGGAACTTTTCTTTGCGATCATCAAGCTGACGTATCTCGAGGTCATGATGGAACTCTGCTCAACGTTCCATCTTCAGACCGTAATGACCAACTACGATGATCCTGGTACGGTTCAATTTTGCCTTGGCGGGTTAGTCCGCCAGTTAAGTGTCCCAGAGTTCGGCATCGAATTTGCCCTTTACACGGAGTAGTTCAAGGAGGAGAACGACCTTCATGCTCTCAACTGCCACATTCATCGTTCTCCTTCACGGTGCTGGGACATGTTAGTCCTTCGCTCGGCCACCTATAACCCTAGCCGCTCTAAGGCATCGACTCTCCCTCCATCCTTGAGGTACCTACATTCTATTTTAGCTCACACTTTGACAGGGCGGAGAGAGAGCACCGACATCGTCAACACTCACGATGTCTACTTCCTATGGTGTATGTCGCATGAGCACGTCTTCGACCTCGCCTATTTCATCGCCCTAGCCATTCACCATCAGACGGAGCGGCATCGGAAGGGGGTCATCTCATTGGCCCCTACGTGGCTCGACTGGCTCGACACTTCGGGCTTCTCAACACCGTGGCACAAGCATCCTCCCTTACCCTCATTGGCCAGATGTCTCCACAAGGCATCTCGAGTATGCTAAGTATGAGGATGATCAAAAAGTGCCGTGGAACCTACCTTCCTCAATATCGCCTCGCCCAATCAATCGAGGAGGAGGCCCCCGAGGACATTATTGATGATGTCCCTCCATGACACAAGGACCCACCGTCTCAGCCACCACCCACCCATCATCCAGTTCATACGGCGGCTTCTTATTTTGACATCTCTGAGCGCCTTACTCGATTTAATCAGTAATGCTTTCAGTGATTTGATAACATTGATGCTACTATACAGCAGATTTGTCAGCACCTCCACATTTCATCGCCACCACCACCTCGTGAACCATCCGGTGATGATGATGTTTAAATATTTTATTTTATCTTTATTTTTATTTTTATTTATCAATTTTCTTATTATTTTCACTTTTCACTTTTCATTTTATTTCCTTTTTACTACTATTTTATTATTAGGTTTTATAAACAAATTTTAATCTCGACTAATTCTTTATGAGTAATTATTCTTCTTTATATCCCTTAAAAAGTTCCTGATTCTATCACAGTTATAAAGAGCTACAAAGCTCACAATTACTTAGGAACTTCAAACTCCATTGAAAAAGGTTCTCCACGACTGCCATGCCCTGCTCGACCACGAGATATAATATTCTTTTGGCGCAGCACTTGTAGAACCCAACCTCTACCACCACCAGAGTATCCTTCTCCACTCTACTCCAAACTAGGGAGTTCATTCACTTAACATTCAGGAAGTTTCACTTCTCTCCCTATCTTATGATTTTATATCTATAATTGCCACTAACTTTATCTTTGTACATTGAGGGCAATGTACATCTTAAGTGTGGGGGGGTAAATTATATCACTATCAGAAAAATCCCTGAATTTTTTCTTGTTCTCTTGTAAATCTCTCATATCATTTTTGGGATGAATTTTAATTAATTTATGATTTTTATTGATATATCTTGAATTAGAACATAAGCATTCATGCATTGATTATTTAAACTTTAAGACATTAGAGAATTAAGCATGATAAGTTGATTTTTTAAAATTTTAGGTTGTTTTCCCAAGTTTAGGTATTATTTTAAATTGAAATCCACAGGTTTATACATCAAAAAGCCATAATTTTTGTGAGATTTTGAGCCTTTAAGAGCATCTATTATATCTTTCATGTTCACTTTTATTGTTGCTTGAGTGTGTCAATTTCAAATTGTTATTCTAGAACTTGCTTGGTTATGCATGTCAAGACCACACCATTTAATTTGATATGTCAAGATGATAGAGGCACTTAGGATTAACCCACTCATGCCATGAAAAGCCTACCTTCACAACTAACCCTTAGTAAACCTCTTTGAGCCTAACAAGTCATTCCTTGATTTATCCCCAATATTAACCCTTAACTCATTATTGTTGAAATCCTCTCAATTAATTTGATCCATATTTTTGTCGAGATTTGATTTGAATAAATTGCTTAGTTATGTCTTGTTTTTAATAATTAGTCTATGTTATTTAACTTGTTCTTAAAAAAAATACATATCTATTTATTAGCAGCAAGTCGTATTTTTGAAGCTTGAGTGTTTAAATTCCATATTCTGAGAAGAAGCTCTTTTGTACGCAATTGATTATTAAATATTTTTCTAGTTAAGTAATTTTTCAATTCAATCACAATTCTAGCCTTCTTTTTCAGCTTGTGACAACACCCCCTAACCAAGCCTCGTTACAGCCCTCTAAAGACTTCTTGATTGATGCATCATCTCAATTTATAGTGGTGGAGATTTGATTTTCAGGCAAGCCTATGGTAATAACTGTTCATATTGACTGTTGAGTGCTTATTTCATTATCCTTAAACACTTTGAGTGATTTTAGTGAATCTTTAGTGAGGATGTTTAAACTCTGTGAGATTTTGAATCAATGGTGATTACTTAGATGAGGGGAGATGCCTATGTTTTCCGTGATTAAATGCTCAATTTGGAATGTTTGAAACTTTAATGTTCTTTTGGTTGAATTCTTAATGTATGATCACTTATGGATTAGTTTGAGATATTATTGATAGGAATTATAAGTTAAGAAAAAGGAATTCTTAATTGTGAATTGATGATTTTGCTTGAGGACAAGCAAACGCTTAAGTGCGGGGGTATTTGATAAACCGTAATTTATACATATTATTATCCCATGCTTAACACATTTATGAATAATTTCTCCTTAAATTTTATGAATTTGATGCCTCTAATCCTTTAATTTCATGTTTTATACTTAGGTGAGCATAGGAGAGCAAAAAGAACAAGAAACGGGACAAAAACGGAGAAAATGGGCCGACGTGAGAAAACAACACGGCTTGGACTTCCCCACACAGGTATCACAGACGCCTATGCCATTATAACAGGCTCGAACACGGCCTAAAACAACCTCAACACGGGCGTGTTGATCTCTTAGCCTTGACCACGGCCTGAAGTAATCGCACACGGGTGTGTCACATGGGCGTGTCTCTACTGAGCCCTAGTTAAGTTCTATTCGGAAAAGGGCGATTTTGAGGGATTTTAGGCATTCTAAAGCGTATTTAAACACCCTAGAGGAGGATTAAAGAGGGGACGGAGAGTAGGAAGAAAGGAATTACTCGAAGAAAGCTGGTTGATCCATCTCAGAGGCCGGATTATTCATCAAGATTAAAGATCTCCCTTCAATTCCCTTAAGACGTTTTGGGTTTTCTTTATGTTTTGCATTCATTATTCTTCTGAGATGTTTTCCTTTTGAGTTATGAACTAAACCCCCTAAATACCTAAGGGGAATGAAACTTAAGACGAATCTTGTTATTATTATCTGAATTGTATGATAAATATTTAACTTGTTCTTAATTATGTGTTCTTAATTCTTGCTTCAATATTTCAGGATATTGATTCAAGTTAATGCGCTTATTCAGAGGATGAATAGTCCCTGTCTAAGAGTAAATTTGTCATAATTAAGCGGAGTTGATTGCACGCCTAGAGATAGAGTGACAAGATTTTGCCGGATTAGGGTGAAACCTAATAAGAGGATCCATAGATCGAGTTGATGCAACCTTAGGGTGTTAATTAGAAAGAGATTTCAATTATTCAACCTAGGGTTAGAAGTTATTAGTCTTGAATAGGGATAATAACATAACTTAGGGATTTTTACGGAACAAGTTGAATGAATAAATCGTCCGATTCAGAGTTAAATAACAAGTGAAATCTAGGTGGATTTTTCCTTGGGTATTGTTTTAAAATCAATCAGTTTTTTAAAAAGTAATTCCCCAAATCTATTTTCTGTGCATTCTTAGATAAGTTAATTAGTTAATTAAAACTCCTATTATTCTTAGGCTAGATAATAAAAAGAAAGTTAATACTAATACTTTTAGTTCCTTTGTGTTCCACATCCGGTCTTGCTAAAACTATACTGCTATTCGATAGGTGCGCTTGCCTTTGTCGTGATAATAGTTAGTTTAGGTACGATCATTTATAAATTTTAAAACTTATCACGAGTGGCAATCACGGAGGAGAACACAGAGAATACTTGAAGATAGCCATTGGAATCAGCTCGGAAGTAGGATTTACTTCAAGACTTAAAGATCTCCATTCAATTTCTACCGAAGTTTTTGGGTTTCTTTATGTTTTGTTATTTTCCCAATTTTGAGATGTTTTCCCCCATCGTTATGAACTAAACTCCCTAAATACCTAAGGGAGATGAAACCTAAGACAAGCCTTATTACTATTTGAATTATATGATAAATACTTGTTCTTATTCTTAATTATGTGTTCTTAATTCTTACTTTAATATTTCAGGATATTAATTCAAGTCTAATGTGCTTATTCAGTGGAGCAAAAGTCCCTGTCTAAGAGTAGATCTAGCATAATTAAGCAGAGTTGAATGCAATCCTAGACATAGGACGACGAAAATCTACAAGATTAGAGTCAAATCTAATAAGGGAATCTATAGATCAAGTTAATGCGAAAATAGGGGTTTTAATTAGAAAGATATTTCAATTAATCAACCTAGAGTCAGTTGTTTTTAGTCTCGAAAGAGACATTAACATAAATCAGGGATTTCTATAGACTAAGTCAAGTGAATAAATCATCTAATTTGGAAGTAATAAGTGTAGTCTAGGTGGATTCTTCCTTGGGTATTGTCTTCTCCATTGGTTTTCGAACAGTATTTTCCAACTTTTGTCTCTGTTGTATTCTTAGTTAATTAAGTAGTTAAACTTAGTTTAAAAACTTCCCTTTAATTCTTAGGCTAGATAATAAAAAGATAGTAATTACTAGTACTTTTAGTCCTTACGAATACGATATTTTTGGTCTCACCATAACTATACTACTGTTCGATAGGTGGGCTTGCCTTAGTTGAATTTTTAGTCAGTTTAGCGACCATCAGTAATCAAGTCGTTAATCACAAAAACAATCAACTCGTGGCCACGTTTACTTTTCATCAACCATGTAATGCCAATGAGAGGATATCATTTACCCATGTCTCTGACTATGAATTCCACTATTTTGAATGACACTACATACTACAAAAGTAGTATACACAACATACCAACTTTTGGTTACTTATCTATTTGAACTCGGGCTTTTACTTACATCAAAGTATACGAGTCACACTTACATAGTTCGTCATCCACTCAAGATTTAGGTATGCCACATTATGAATGTCACAAGTGAATAAATCCATAAACAGATTCAGGATCTATTCTTTTTGGATCCAGTCTGATGTACTATCAATCCCGTCAATCACATTTATGTCTCTATCTTTTGGGAGTCATCCGCTCCGATGCCCAAGACAAGGCATCTTCGCAATTGGAATTGATAGACGACATATTAGTTTTTCATTTAACTTGCTCATTTTTTTATTAGACTAATGACATGTTTAGGTTCGTCTACTAATAAAAATTGTCTTTCCGTATTACGATTCGACAACCATATGAGGGCAATTATATAGAGTATATTAATGTAATCTATGAATTGGTTTGATTAAACAAATCTGTTAAAAAAATTAGAAGTTTACAAACAAATATATTACACTTAGGGCACCAGATCCAACACATAGTGTGACATATCTTAATCCTGAGTGAATGATGGACTATGTATGTGTGACTCATATATTTTGATGTAAATGAAAACTTGAGTTCAAATAGATAAGGAACCAAAAGTTGGTACGTTAGGTATACGACTTCTGCAGTATGTAGCATCATTTTACAACAGTGGAATTAATAGCAAATTAAATGGTAAATGATATCCTCTCATTGGCAGTACATGATAAACGAAAAATAAACATGACTATGAGTCATTTTTCTATGATAAATGATTTAATTACTATTCGATAGTAATTAAATTTTCATGAAGGAATATGTTGTTGGAAAAAAGAGGTTTGGAAAACGCAGCGGAAAATAAATTTAGGGAAAAACCAGAGTTTTAAAATTTTTCCAAAATAAGATCTTGGTTTTGATATCTAGAGTAATAAACACTTAATCAAAATTGTACATTTTTTATTTGTTTGAGATGAGCGCTTCGACCGAGTAGTCTTCTCCACTATCCTCAAGCTCACGTCTGCCGAGTGTGGACTCGTTTCAAATCAGAAAATTTTTCACAAAAATTACCAGTGGGGTAATCTTGTAATTTCTCTAAACTTTTGGGTTAAGTTGTAAATTAGAAAAATATCTCTAAAAAATTTTCTGGAATAATCTCTTTAGAGAATTTTCTCTCTACAACTTTCTCTTGAATTCAAATGTGTGTAAATAATGACCCAAGACTTTTTTTTATATAGGAAGAGTTTAGATAGTTCAAATATAATTAAACTTAATCACTTTAATATTAAATCTTATTAAAGTAATAGAATTTTTATCTACAAGATAAACATTAAATTAAATTTAATATTAATATAATTACTTTAATATTAAGATAATCACTTTAGTATTTTATTAATTTAATATTAAACTATTAAAATAATATTATTTTGGGAATAATTAATCTGAAATTAAATTCTCTGGTAGAGTCCCACTAGGAGTGTAACTCTTCCACTGCTCAACCACCGACAAGCAACCGTCGCCAGCCACCGGGACGCCGCTATCGCAGCCATCGGCATTGCCATGTCCGGTGATGCAGGTGCGATACCTTTACGGCACCCCGAGTTGGTTCAGCTGTTGTTAGTTCGGTCCGGGTCAATGACGACCCGACCAGTCTGGTTTAGCCACTAGTAGGACTATCGGCTCGGTTTTACATGCCGGGCCCGATTCGACTAATTTTTGGATATTGGTCTTGATTTTAGACTCCCAGGCCCAATTTACAATCTCATGTCCAATTTTCAAATTCAATTACCCATTAGGCCAATTGTCTAACTTGAACATTAACTTCCAAAAATATCATATTAATTTTAATTGATTTGATTAATTTAATTTTACTTGATCAAAATTAATTTTTCCAAAAATACTTAGATTTTCCAAATTAATTTTTCAAGAAAATTCTTTAATGAAATTCTTTAGTTGAACAATTCTCACGACCACCTAATTTAATTCCACATCAAATAAATTGACTCAATTAAATTATTCCCAAAGTCTTAGAATTTCTTTTTGATTCAAATGCAATCCAATTGAGCTTTTGTTGAGCTAGCGAAGGGACCAATCGGACATTTACAATTAGACTCTAGTGATTGCAATTATAATTAGAAGCATCGTTCCGATAATTCGCAATTACTTAATCATGGAGTTAGTCCACAATAAGTACCATGATTGAAAACTCCTTATTGTATACTCTTTACAAAAACAATTCATCCAACTGCTTTGTCCAATGACCTCGTCATGTATGTGTTACCCTCATATGATATCATTGATTCCTTTGAGTTAAATCTGTTCACTCAATACAATCCTATTTTATCTCATTGTCACCATTATGTCTTCTTAATGATTAATATGATCATTGTCAACAAATGATTGTGATAAATTGCTCGTTCGAGAACTAGCAACACGTGGCTACATTCCATATTTATCAATCAACACAATTACGAATGAGAGGATATCATTAACTCTTTAATTGAGCTATGAATTCCATTGTTGCTAGTAAAACCATGTCATACACAAGTCATGTACCCAACATACCGGCTATGGGCTCAATTATTTTTAAAGTATAAGCCTCCACTTATATCAAAGCACATGAGTTGCATACTTATGGTCAGTGACTAACTCAGGATTTAGGTAAATCACACTATGAACGTCACAAGTGAATTAATTCACAAATGGATTTAGAATTAATTCATCTTGGGTCTAGTCCAATGTATCATACTATCAATGAATATATCTATGTCTCTACTCATGGAGTCAACTGCTCTGATAGCTAAGACTAGTCATCTCCCCAGTTGAAATTGTAGGCGATATAATAATCCTTCTCAGTATTTGAATCAAATGCTCACTTTGATTCTTTTATGGGATTACGGGCTCGTTTAGATTATCTACTAAAGTAAGTTATCTTTCTCGCAATGTAAACGTTTTTTTCAATGTCACTTATCTTCAGTTTGAACTTTAGATAATCAATGAGTTAATATTTGCTTGTCACAATTTTGTTGTGCTTGCAAAATACAAAAGACATACTAATGAAATGTGAAATTAACTTTATTTATTTATTTATCATTCAAATAAACAGAAAATAGTTACATGTTTAGTACAATATGGGCACATTTCCCAACAGATGTAACTGTCACTGTGAAATAAAATAAGATCAAATTGGAAGAACGGATTTTATCCTAAATGGATTAAGGATATCCTTTGAGGGTAACACATTTGTGGAAAAGTCATTGGACGAACACTTATTTAGTAGCTTTCATAATGATATATAATAAGTGAGAGCTTAGTCATAATACTTTAGTGGAATAACTTTGTGACTAAATAATATTATAATTAATAGGTGAAAAGCCAAAATTTAACTATAAATTATTTGAGCCCTAATAATATATGTCCAATCGGTCTCTCTGCTAGCTCGAGATAACTTATAAAGAATTGCATGTAGAACCAATAAATAGAAATGAATGAAAATGACGAACTAAGAGAAATAAATCGCATGTATTCTATCTACAGTGAATGCATTTTCTCGCTAAGTACAAAAATGACTTGAGCATTAATTTCAGGTTATTCGAATTATTATTTAATTAATTATAATTATATAATTAAAGTTAAAAAATGTAATTAAATTAATTAGCCATTATGAATTTGTTGAATAAAGGAAATTAAATATATTTCCTTATAGATTTTATTAAGGTAAAGTTATTATGGCTTTAACGAAATTAGAATTGGGTAAAGAAAATTATTAAGTGATGTATTAATTTAGTTAATTTACTTAATTAAATTAATTGATTAAATAATATTTATTTTAGATAATAGAAAATAAATATTGGGTTGTATTAAATTATAAAGTGATGTGTTAAAAGTTCAGGAAGCACATATGTATATGAGGGACAGCAACCCTAGTAAAAAATACAAGAGTGTGCCAGCCCCTACTCTAGTCAAAACATATTCAACTAGAACTCTTGCACTTCTCCCTATAAATAGAGAGCACTGGTTGAACTAAACACATAACATTCATACATCGTTATATTTCCAGAAAGTAGTAGTAATTTATTTACACAGAATAAATTCTATTTTCTGAGAATTACAAGTTTTATTAGTTTATAGAGAGAACGTATGAAAGTGAGTAACTTGTTTTTTTTCTTTTCTTTTCTTTTCTATGTTTGGTTCGTGTTGCTCGAGCCCACACTTGACGTAATTCGTGGTACAAGGGTAGGACAAAAGGTCATTTGGTTGAAAGTCAAGATCGACTTAAGTCCTCCTCGCTCAAAACATAGGTGCATTTCTAGTTTAAGTTTATTACTATAAATATCACAATCGACTTGATTTTAAAGAAAATTTTAAACTTCCGTTGTAACTAAATAACTATTTTCTTAATCAGATTTTTTCAACACACATTACTGGTATCTATGGTCATCCGGAAGAAGGGCAACATGAGGAAACATGACAGTTATTAAGGGAGTTGGGTAGGAGGTCAAGTTTTTCGTGGCTTGTATGTGGTGAGTTTAATGAGATTCTTACTGATTGTGAAAAGCAAAGGAGCTAATGCAGGCTTAGGGTGGCAATGGAGGCGTTTAGGGATGTATTGGATGAAACCGAGCTTACTAATATTAAATCGGAGGAGGTTGGTTTACTTGGTCTAACAATCGTGATGGAGTTGGTTTGATAAAGGAAAGGCTTGATCACTTTGTGGTGAAAGTTGACTAGCTCCAATAGAATATGCATCTAAGGGTGGAAGTGGTGAGGCAAGTTAATTCGGACTATGATACAATTTTCCTGAATACAATAGGGGGACAGATGAGCATGGGCGTGGGTGACCCAATATTGAAGCTGATGGGTACCAAATCCACCAAATATAAAATTCTTACACCTAAAGAGAATATAAATTTGAGTATAAAGAATATGGTCGGTCCTACAATACTAGATATCTAAATTGCAGTTCTTATAACCAGAAGGCGTTGTAGACAGCTGTTGTGCTCGCGACGAGTGTCAAACCTATGCGAAAAATAAAGAGGGTTTTAAAAATGATAAAAATAAAAGTAATAAAAATAAATAAAATTAAATAACGAAGTAAAATAAACAAAAACAAATTAAAACTAGATAAATAGATGTGACAACACTCTAGCTTCAAGCTTGATTTAGGTTTCGACTTCGAATTGATCCTAGACAATAAATTTTTTCTTCCAGACGATAAGTTGGTCATAGTGGTCGAGGACGCTATAGACCACCAACCCTTCATTGTGTAAATTAATTGTGGGAACGCTCGACAGCTAATTCTTGTCGAGCGAACAACCTTGAAACACGCATCATCAATTTAGTTTCTCGGTAGCCTTAAGAACTAGAAAGACCTGACTTGAATCAACGATATCAACCACGCAAGTCATTTAAATCCGATCGTTAGTTCCCTTGACAGATCCAACTATTCACTCAATTAATCACATCAATTTGTTCCTCGGTAAACCGAACACAGCAATTACGAATCGTAATATTTCTTCCAATTGTACGCTGCACAACACCAAATCAACGAGTTTTTTTGACTTGATACTATAATGATTTTATGATATGACTGAGCCTGTCTCCTAAATTGGAAAAATAATAAATACCAAAATAGAGGTTTTTATGTACAGTTTCGAGTCTCATAGTTTTGAAAACTAGATAAAAAATCTACCTAAAGTTAGATCAAACTAATTCATAAAATAAGAACAATAAAAAAGAAGAAAAGAAATTAGAAAGGGAATTTTATTTTTCAATAAAATTAAGCGAACAAACAATTGTTTTTTCTTTTCGTTGTCTGCGCACTCAGCGCCTCCCCCTCCCCCCTCTACCGTCTATATATATTTATATATAAAATAAAGGTAAAATATTTGGTACATTATTTATATATATTTTTATTTTACAACAGCTTTAAAAAAATTGCTTTGTATATTTTTTCTAAAAAAATATTTATTTTTTAAATATTTTATTACATCAATCTCCTAATTTTATTTGTAAAGTCTAAAAACTCCTTTAATAATATATCAAAGCTGTCTGTTAACACTAACCCCTTCCCATTCACGCTTAAATAATAATAATAGCCTAAATAAATAAAATCTTAAAATAAAAAGAGAAGTTTAAAATAATAAAAAAATATTTTAAATTTTGTGTCCTGTGCGTCAATTCAAGTTTTTGTGTGAAATTTTTGGTAAAATCTACATATTTGCTCGCTTCCTTACACATTAAATAATAAGTTGTTCATTTTCTTTCATTCTCATGTAAATAGTCTCAAAGCTATTATGATAAAATGTTTTATCCTCTTGTCATTATATTTAGAGCTCCGAATTCCAAACATATTGATATACTTGTTTGCTTTTCCTCTTTACAATTAAAATGTGAACTTAAGGATTTCCGAATGGAAAAGTTTAAGGGATTAAAAGGAATTCTAGTTGAGCTTTAGTAAAAGTTGGAGGGTTTTGGTTCATCTATAAAAATTAGGAGAATGTTTTATTGAAAAATATGAGAATTGTAAAGATCATACATTTGAAAAATAATTAGATTTTAAGGTAATAAAAGTAGATAATTGGAGCCCAATCACTGTCCAAACAATTCTTAAAAAAAGTTAGTAAATCTTTTTTAAAATTCTTCTTGGTAATTTCCTACCTTAACACAAGGACTAATAGCAAGCGCATTGACCTATGCTTTTTATGGAGTTTATCCAAATAATCTTTGATTTTCTTCCTTTTTTATCAAAATCAAGAATTAGAGATTCAAATTTCCCTACTCCCTTATTGTATGGCAAGACCCAAGTTAGCCCAGACCCTGTAAAACCCTATGGGATTATTCATGTAAACATTCAAAATGCATGCAATGGCAAAGGAGAAGCCATGCCTGATTTATAACAGAAAGAACACACTGCAAAGTAATTTTCTTTTTCTTTTTATTGCTTTTGCCTTTTTTTTTTTTTTTTTTTTTTGAAGAATGAATAATGTTACACAGCACAGAAAGAACACGTCTTCACAAATCTTTTGCATTCAGCAGAATATCAATTTACAACCTGTACATTAGAAGAGTAGAATCCAGAGATGTGCCCTAGCAGCACAATGAGCCAATCTTTAAATTACTTAGAACCAATCAGTCAGTAGCTTCTTAAAATCACCATTCCACACTTTCAATTAGTTTTGTTTTGTCGGCCTCCACCCTCCAAGGCTGGCGTTTCAACAAATGAACCTGAGGTTGACTATATAAACATAATGCGCGCACCTTGAAAGGAACACAAGAAACAACTCAGCCTGTCACAAGACCAAAACGATGATTTCAATACGGTTTTAGTTAGTCTAACAGACGTTATAAAACCGGTTGTTTGTATGTTAATTAACACTTTTAGATACTAACCTTCCTCAGAGAAGGCAAAAACACCACCAAGCATATCATCGTTATCACCTTCCTCTGATTTTTCTCTCTCACAAGGACTGCTGTTGCTGTCAACATCAGTAACAACCTCTGTTGGCTCAGGACATGCACTTAACGGTGACACTTTACAGTACTCTTCTTGAAAAAAATGCTCAAATTCCGGTGACTCATTTACAGGCTCCTCATCTAACATGTTCATACTCAAATCTGACCGGCTAGAACTTGTGTTTGAAACATCACTGCTTCCACCACTGTTTGGAAATTGAACCTCCTTTGCAATGGTTCTTCCACCAGATATAGAGCCACTTGTTAATGATGATGGACTATTAGATTGATTACAAGACACAGGACTAGCATCTTTGTTAAGAGTGCTCTGATTAAGCATATGTGATGCCAAAATACAACTCTGTCCCGTTACTCCACTACTATCCTTCCCAGATTGAAGGCTGGGTGGATAAGAATTTCTTAATGACCCTGGTTAAATCACCAAGTATCAATTGGAGTTAAATGAATCCAAAAGTATATAGAATGATATCTAAAATTTAAAACAATGTCATACCACTGTCTGAGTTTTCGATCGAGCTAGGTGACATCAACTTAGAGTGAGAGATAACAGTGACTTCAGAGAATCTTGCTTTAGCATCAAGAGAAGAAGCCACTGGATAACTTTCTGCAGCTAAGCCCCTGCAGAGGGAAAAAATGGAAATGTGTTAAGGAAAATTCATTTGGTGGGTACCATAATAATAGAATTTGGCAACATGTAACACCACCCTAATCCCCCCCCCACCCCAAAAAAAAAAAAAAAAAAAAAAAAATGGAAGAAAAATCCTAACATTATGTAACACCATCCAGACCTCACACTTCCAAATATCTCTGTTTTTCTACCAAACCCATTTTTACAACTACTTCTTTGACTTTCAAGATTAAAACAAGGACGAGAATAGTAGAAACCAGAAAGGGCAAAATGTAAAGAATGCAGAAAATACCTGTCATTCCAATCAGGTTGAATCCTGTGAAAAGGCTCAAAAATAGGCAATAGATCCCTCTGTCTAATTTCAACCTCTTGAGCAGGCATCTGTTCTATTTCAGTTTCTCCACCAGACTGATCAACAGTGAACTTATGATCATCAAACCCAACAGGATTCATTGTATAAAATGATACCTAAGAAAATGCACATGAGACATAAGCAAACTGGGAGTGTGCAAGATTATAATACATGAAACCAGCAAAGAGCAAGATTACATCATAAACCAATCATAAATAACAACCTTAGAATTCTGCCAGATTGGAATCCTTCCACAGTTTATCTGTACTTCTGCACTGGAAAGATACAAGTGAGACCTATCTTGGACCTTTGACATGGCCATTTGCCCAGCATAATTATCTTCAGAATCAGAACCATCCATAGTCATCTCTAATGCTTCTTTTCTTCCATGAGTCATTCCAGAAAGGCATTCCTCTCTTTCTGGCCAAACTGTTCTTCTGCATACATCCCATGCTTGCATAGCTTCTACTTTCACCCGCAACTCCTCTTCTTGCAGCTGGAAAGATGAACCTGGTCCAATTCTTGAAGCACTTTCACCTGCTTCTCCCCCAAATGAAGGCAGTAGCTTATGTTGGACAACATGTCCGGAAGGAGTGTAAACTAATAGCTGCTCCAAAACATTAACTTTTACTTGAGCTCGTTGAAAATCATTATGTAAAGAGTTATGAAAAACAGCAGAGAAAGCACCGGAAGGGAAGGAGGTCCTTCCAGCCGCAGATGATGCAGCATTGGCAACTGTATTAAGCCATCCAGAGTTAACATTTTTTATTCTGCTAACAACAGAGAGGGTAACAGTTGGTGGTGCTGGCAAAGAGAATGTTTGATAGTTTATTGGGAATGATGGAGTGGACCACCAAGGGAAAGATACAACTGGTGATAAGATAGGCCCATCTACATGAGAATTCCGAATTTGGAGTACATTCTCACCACCAAACGGGGAAAGAACAAAAATATGGCAAGTACCCCGAGATGAAACAATGGCAATCCACTGACTGAAAGCACTAAAGCAAATATCTTGGATCACCTACGAAAAAGAAGGAAAAAGAAATTATAGATAGATTAAACATAAATTTTTTATGGAAAAGTAGAGAATGCAAGAAAATACAGCTGATGTCATGCCACGGTGGAGCTTGTAAAGGTGCACATGTGAAGAACTCCAATCATAGCTTTGAGAGCCAGATCCATTCTTTGTTGAGGATGGCATGATCCGAAAAATATTTATATTGTTCCCATGTATTGAGGCCGTAACTAGAAGAGTCCCACTTGGATCAAAACATAGAGCAGAAATTGGACTGGTATGAGCCCTGAACTGTGATATAACAGCTCTGGAAACAAAATCTTTGACAACAACCTGCATTGGACCATATATAAAGAAAACCCTAAAATTAAATTCAAAATTTTCATAGTTGATTATTAACAGATCGAATTCCCATGCCTCTGATATTAAGTATTTCTAAGAAGTAATGAGCAACCTTATCTCATCAGATACCTTCAGATAAATTTAACTTAAACATGCATCTGACATAAAAACTCAAGCATATAGGCAAAGATATGAATTGTAACCTTCCACATCAAGGTGGAATGAATGTGTAATGATCATATGTATTATTTTCAGGCATTCTAACATAGGACTAAAGTTTGCTTCTCAAATACATCATGTACTAACCGTCCCAGCAATATCAGTCTCTGCAGAATGCAATGCACCCCGACCAACTTTCCGGCCTGAATTTGAAGACATGGGAGAACCAGAACCATCAGGAATAAGATCTTGATAGTATTTTGACAAAGTTTTGTAGCCCATGTCACCCAGATTGATTAACCCAGCAGCTAACTGCTTACTAGATTCCATAGCATATCGAGCCACAAGACTCCCACTACTAGGAGAAGTTGATGGACTAACACCAGGAGATGGAGTCAGGTTCTGTGGACTCAGTCGACCTGTATTTGACTGCAATGGATTGTTTGAAGCATAAGCTAACCACCTGGGACCCACTGCCATGGGACCATATCCAATATAAATCCCAAGCGTTCCTTGGCCTCCTGCTTGAGGGACAGGATAGGTGAGGACACTAAATTTATTTTCAAGAGTGAGAGCATCGAAGCAGTATATCTGCCAACCAATAAAAGAATGCATGGTTTAAATTGTTTAGCTCCAACTAAATAATTGATCAAATAAAAGGATATAATGAATGTTTCTACAGTAAAAACTACCCTCAATCAACATCTTCATAAAGTACAAGCAATCTTGGAACCACCTAATCTGATTATTTGAGGTTTTTAATGAACTGGGGCATTCTAACAGATGAAAACAAGGAATAAAAATTGCTTAACCTATCGGACTTGTTTATGACAGATTTTAAAATGCTTGTTCTACTAAAACTAAGTTTGAGGGGGGAAAAAGGCTAATTCTTACTTGTGTTGCAAGCCCCACAGCAACTATTCGAGGACTGCTTCTAACCATACATACGGTTGACCGGAATCTCAATACATGAACATAATTATGAGACCTTAGCGAATAGAATCGAACAGCAGTAGGAGAGAGAAGAACATTTCCATTTTGAGGCTCATCAAAACCATGTCTAGCCAATCCATCTCTTCCGGTGGGCATCAAACCTGAGACCTTTGACTCATCGCAGGCAACGACAAGAAGTAAAGGATGTGATGCTCTAAATCCTTCATGACCCTCAGACATATCAGGGAGTGGCTGCATTTGTAAAAATGTAACGGGATCATCACGCCTTGAAACAAGTTCATTGACATTAGAGGCGTCTTCGACATCAAGAACTTGAAAGCCATTGGAGTATCCAAGTAAGAGGACCCTCTTAAAAGATAAGGAACTAAGCTCTAGTCTGTCAAACGACGCCCAGAGCACCTGTTTTACAAAAGAAACCCAATGAGATAGCAGATAGAGCAACAAGAAGTTTCAAGGCAAATGCACATACAAGTTACACAACCTGTCAAAGAAGAGCACAACAAAAAACCATGTCAAGCAATGTGACTCAGGCAAATCTATATCTGCATCTCACATTCACTCCCACCTTCTTAGGATAAGGGGTAAACTAGTGCCCTCATCCCTACAATGAGCTATTGTCATCAAAACTGTGAGCAACTGATAAACAACTTGCTACAATACAATGGAATTCAGCAGTTGAGTTTCCATTTTGGCAATTTTGAACTTAAAGGAACTCAAATCAGAGCATTATTAGAACAAATAGAACATAACGACCTGTAATAGAAAGAGCAAAAAAGAATCACATCATTGGCACAAGACAAATCTTATAATAAACTGCCTCTGTGTTACTACAACTAAAAATCAATATGGTTCTCCCATAAATAACTAAACTCTCCAAAGTCATCATTTCCAGATATATAACCTAATCTTTTCTTACAAAGTTATAATTGAAGATTGATCAAGCAAATGATTCAATTATTTTAATTGCAAAATTATGCAATCTACGCCCTGAGTGATTAACTTTATTACAGCATTAATTTATCCATAAAAAATCCACTTTATAAATAAGCAACACTTTCCTTAACTCCCCAACAAACCATTCTGACAAATATCATCTAAATATTGGTTTGGTTAGTGCAATAAACAAATCAATGTAAATTAAAACACTAAATCAGCTGATTTTCCATTCATTAAATTAATTAAAATGATTCAGAGAGATAATGCAATGCCCATTCAATGGCCACTAAAGCGACAATATATAAACATATATATATGGTTTTTTTTTCTTTTTAAGAAAAAAGAGAAATATTCCTATACATCTCAACTTTACCTTATTAATAAAAGATCATTTTCAAGAATCAAATTTAAATTTCAGAAAATATTAAATTCAAGAATAAAATTCATAAAGAAATTAACTTTTAGCTGTACATTACAACAATCACTTAAATCCTGTTGAGTTGAAGAAGTAATTTTTACTTTCCCTTTTTTCTTCTTTTTTTTCTAAAAAAAGAGGGAATACCTAAAAAAATTTCTCTACATTTAATTTTCTCTTCATTTTCACTGATCCATCGAACGATTATGAAAAAAAACTTATAGTTCCAAAAATAAATCAACAAAAACAACACAGAAAAATAAATAAATAAAAATAGAAACCTGGTCTTTTGCGTGTTCCTGAGAGTCACCAGTAATAGAAGCGGCGACGGAGGCACTAGCTGACCGTACACCTGAAGAGGCTGTTTTGAGGCAGGAAGAAATGAATTTCAAAGAATTCGGCAAAAAACCATTATTGTTACTAGTATTGGAGCCTTTGTTGTTGTTTCCGATGTTGCTGTTGCTCTTCATAGTAAAGAACCAATCCAATTTCTTGTTCCGGCCACCGGGGCGTTACCGGGATAGAAAAAAGTGATCCGCAATAGCATAAGAGGGAAATAACAAAATGGCAGCACTTCAATCTTAGAGGATCACCGGAAATGAATTTTTTTTCGCGGTGGTTGGGTTTGACCTTTTTAACAAAGAGAGGAAGAATAGGAAGGCAGAGAGGACACGGTTCTTTGCTTTCTTCGTTAAATGTTAATTGCAGTGCAAGCAAGAATGGAAGTATTGCAGGCGAGTCCTGTCAAGTTTTCGGAGAGTTCAATGGAGTCCTTGTTTTGGTCAAAAGGATTTGGTTGACACAGCTTACCTGCTAATTTCACTTGTTTTTCAACTTCCGAAGCTTTAAGATTAGGAAATTATTTGATTTTTTTGATTGATTTAATGTCGTAATTAACCTAAATTTAGGATCTAAATTTATAATCTAAAATCTTACATAATTAAATGCTAAAATCTCTTTAAATTCTTAATGTTGGTATCATTTGAATTAATGCTTTTGTTGATGGGTGTATCGATTATTATTCCATCTTTAATGATAATATTTAATTAGGCAAAACCTACAGATTAATCTTAACTATTTGCAAATAAATGTAGTCAAGCCCCTTTTTCTTGAAAAGGAAAACAAAATCAGAATCGAAAAGGAAAGAAGTGAAAAATGAAAGAAAATACAAGGGGCAAAAGGGAAAATAAAGAAAAATAGAAGTGTATTTCTAGAGAGAGGGGAGGTCGGTTACGTTACGACAATGAAGGTAGAATATCTTAAAGGAAGATGCCGAACCACAAAACCCGGGGGCTTATAGATTTGCACCGTTGTCAACCGTAAACTTTCAATTTTACAAAAATATTTCAAGACAGAAAATTAAACTGCCAAACCAGACAAAACAGTTCAAGCTGAAAGAGATTATTCTAACTTGACGTGTCAGTTTCGTTTCCTCCATCACACATTCATCTTACGTCTCTCATTTTCTTATTTATTTTTTTATTTTATGTCACATGGTTTTTATTTTGAGTCATAAAGACAAGATAAGTTTTGATTTTTTCAAATTGGTTTTTGCTTAATTCACCATTTATTTCATTTTCAATTCCTTTTTTCCTCCTCCTTTGTTGGTGGTGTTTCCTTCCAGAACTTATCGAAGTATCTTAATGGGTAATCCTTGCTTGAATTACTTACAAATATTAGTTAAGCAACCAAAGCAATCCTTTGTATACTTGATCAAGACAACCTTAAAAAACATATATATATATATATATATATATAGTTCCAACTTCCTTACAAGTTTTAGTTCAAACCTTACATATATACATTACAAACTAAGAGGAGGAAATTTGATTTTTGATGTACTGTTTCACATGAAATTTGGAACAACCCATGTTTCCAAATGCCATGAAACACAGTACCAAATTGTTTTTTTTTTTTTTTTTTTTTTGAAACAAAGTTATAAGCAGCTTTTTTAAGAACCTAAAGCGATCTCCCGAAGTCTATTGATATTGTTGATATGTTTCGTTGAGTTGTATTCTTGTGTGTCCCGGATCTCGTTCGAGTATGTGCTTTGGTGGGATGGATGTTGGGATTCGTTGGAACATTCTGCTACATAATCATCACCCCTCAGCAGTATCACAACCTTCATCATAAAACAACTTGGTTAACCAAAACTACCTTAAATAAGAGGATTAGTGACGTTTTGTTTTCGATTCCGGTCTTCGAATATGAGAAACAAACTGGTGAAGGAAAAGTTCGATAATCATTTGCCATTAATAAAGTAAGGACAGAGACAGCACAAAACTCTAAAACCAAGTCATTGCTTGTGGTATAGGACTTCTTTATGCCATATTTGTTCGGTTTTGGCAGGGATGTCATAAAGAAAATAGTTAAGT
Source organism: Gossypium anomalum (assembly GCA_025698475.1). Classification (NCBI taxonomy): domain Eukaryota; kingdom Viridiplantae; phylum Streptophyta; class Magnoliopsida; order Malvales; family Malvaceae; genus Gossypium; species Gossypium anomalum. The sequence continues at coordinate 86,574,115 of CM046966.1, forward strand.
TATTTTCATCATAGACGGTTCAGAGAAACTAGGAGGAACAGCAAATGAAATGGATGCCACAAGCAAGCGGAGGTGGATGACTTTCCTTGGTAGGAACTGTAACGGGCACTTCCGAGTTCCAACTCAAGTTTCCTTGTATGCTAATACAAGTATAGAACTAAATGAACCACCAGAATAGCTTTCCTAACGAAACAAATGCTGGGCAGTCTACTCTTTCGTTGTTTTCTCTGATTTCATTCCAGCATGCATTAACAAAATGCATCACTTGTTATTGCTATAAAGATTTCTGGTAACTTCTACCGCTTTTAATTGATGAACAGTTTCAACAAATATTCAAGCACTTCTAAATGTAACCCTAACCTGACTCATCAGAGGACGAAGAAGAGGAGACTGTTCAATGCACAGAGATGCAGTCAAAACCATGCGTTCAACCTCCTCCACGTCATAATCGTCACCCAGGGAAGGATCTACAAGCTCTTTGATATCGTTCTCATCGAGAAGAGGCTTTGCCTACAAAAATTAAAAGGGTAAGTAAAGATTCTATACACGTTTATGATATGGTTGGAATGATCAAATTCCATACGAGGATTTGTACCCATATTACGACACTTTGTTGTTGATCATCTAAAGCTTTCCTTCCTGTTATGAGCTCCAAGAGCAGAACTCCGAATGCATAGACATCAGTTTTCTCATCAACTATGCCATGCATGAAGTATTCGGGTGCAAAGTAGCTGCATCTCGAGAAATGAATGTGTGAGCATTACGACAAAAGTATTTATTAACTCGATATAGAAACTTTAGGCTTACAAACCCGAAAGTGCCTTCAAACTTTGAAACGTTGTAGTGAGTCCACTGTCTAGGTAGCCACTTGGCAAGGCCGAAATCGCAAATCTGAAAGACAAATTGGCTGACGTAATCAATAAATGGACAAGATAAAGGAAGTGAAATATAAATGCTAATGGCTGATCGATATTCATGTCCACAGATCATTTGGAACTTGATAAAATTGTCATAAAATTCCAGAAAACAGGACAGATATAGCTTATTGGTGGAGATCACCCATATATCTCAACAAAAATATATGCAAGGCGCCTATTAGAAAGAGATTACAGAAACGATTTTCCGACAGAAAAAACAGTGAAATAAATTCTCATAAAGCACAACACGACACTCATACATACATACATCTTGGAAGGACATTGAGACAGAATGCTTGATTTTCACAACTAAAACATGACACATAATGATCTAAGACTTCCACCCTAACTGCAAGCAACTCCAGAGTGAGCACAAAGGAAGCAATCCGTATACCCTCCTCATTTTGAGGGTTATTTGAGCCATCTCTCGTTGGGTCGATTTATGTTCCCAAATTTATACCATTAAGGCTTACACAAAGTTCATACGTTATAAGGCTCATATAGTTATTAAGCTTAACACAAGTGTTCGAGTATTACAACCAAAATCTAGGACAGCAACACAAATTTGGCCAACCACTAGGGAAAGGAATACGAGCTAGTACTAGGTGATTAACTCGGCTGTTTTAAGGTTTGAAATACTACAAAACATAGCACATAGCAATTGTCAATTACACTGATCCCCTTTTCTTTTTTGTCTCCATATTGCAGTTGAAAGACCTTAAAACTTTAGCTCTAGCTCTCAAAAATTAACCCAGTTACCGTTATGTCTATGCACACAATGAAACTCAATTCTATGCATTCATTAGATATTGTATTTTTCTAAGTTTGGGATGTTATCTAAATTACGTTATTGTTAAAATACTACTTTTAAAGACTGAGGACTCAGTACGCATGGGGAGCATTCTGTATGTTTAAAGATCAGAAGGAAATATCAGTTCTGGCCAGTTATACTATTTTCTTCCATTCTTTCAATGTGCAAGGTGAATGGTAAATTATGTTACACACAAAAAAAATGGACAAAAAGTGATGAGAATAGTCAATAGATGCAGAAACTTGAAGTATGCATAGATCGTTGGAAAAAAAATATAGCACCTAGTTAGCATATATAGCTGTAAGTACCCAGCTTACAAAATATTATTTCTAGCACCCTACAAAGAAATGCAATCTTTTTTTCTTTTGTCTCCGTATTTCAGTTTCATGATTTCTTTGTATCATGAAATATACAAATGCGCTATAGCGGTTCTTTACACTCTGATTCTTGCAAAATCTTTCACAACCCTTGGGTTTAAACATCTCATGTGGTGTATCCATTGAATTTTAAAACTTGGAAAGTACCTGAGGCTCAAAGTTCTCAGTAAGAAGAATATTATCAGCCTTGATATCTCTATGAATAATCCGTCTTTCACAGGTCTCGTGAAGATATGTGAGACCATCTGCTGTACCCAAAGCAATCTTATACCTTTTACTCCAATTAAGTGTACCTTTCGAACCTGGAAAATGTTAAAGACTCAAGAGCATAAAAAAGTTCTCATAACTACTGAGAAAAACAATGCAGTTTAGGAACAAACCATGAAGAGCTGAACGCAAATTCCCCAATGGAGATAACTGAAAAACAAGGTGCATTCCTCCCTCAATGCAACATCCAATCAACTTGGCAGTGTTTGGATGGTTTACATGGGCTATAATGCCAAGCTCTGATAGGAAACCAGCTGTCCTCTCATCTGGTGCCCCTTTTGTCAGCCGCTTTATTGCTATGAGCTTTCCGTCCTTCAACCGACCCTTGTAGACTTCAGCATAACCACCCCTTCCAATTATGTTCTCTACAAGAAATCAAACCCTTATTTTTGGCTACATCACTTAATCAATATCATTATATTTTATTATAACAATATTATCATTTAGCATCCTTACATAACTTCATATTTTTTGTGGTTAAGTAGAGATTCTGCCCAATTGTGGAATTCAAGTGGACCATATATTGAATTAGTTTTAGCAAGATTTATAAGTCTTGAAATTGCATACCTTGGTTAAAGTTGTCTGTTGCAGCTCGGAGCTGCGATAGGCTGAAGTTCTCTAAAGAAGACTTGAAGTTGTATAATTTTCTCAGCATAGGATTCTCCTGTTTGCTCCTGTTGTTCTTTCTCGAAAGCCTTGGAACAGCAAGTTGTGGGAAGGTAGAAAAGGGCTTTTCCGATTTTCTTTTCCATAATTTGAAGAGCTTTCTCCAGTTAGAAAGAGCTCCTGCATGTGTACAACGAACTTCTGCCTTGGGGCTGTCTTCAGGAGAAGCTATATCGGATTCCAAGCCTTCTAAGCTGGCTTCTATAACTCCTTTAGGAGATGATCCATCTTTTTTCTCGTTTTCCGCATCCGGAGCCCTCAAATCTTCAACAGAATAAGAAAGAAAAGAGTGGTAAGACCATGGACTACAGAAACACATACACCACACATGATACATGTAACAAATAGGTCACAGTACCTTGGGCCGATGCATATGAAGAAATCATAGCCTCTCGTCTTTTATGTCTTGCTTGAACAACCACATCTTCTGAGTTCTTATCCGGCTTGTCACCAGAATCGGCGGAGTTCTCACTGGAAGATAACAATGACAATAACAAATCAATAATCAGAAAAAGAAATAAAACCAGAAATCATCAAACCTCTACTTCTTACAGCATGTGTACAAGTAACTTTGTTCTGGGGAAGACAATTATAGACTATAAGTGGTGCAAGATTTGCCGAATTTTTGAAAACTAATTCCTTAGGATGACACAAAATAAAACACAAGCCAACATGGAAACCATCATCATACCTATGAGAACTAGTAAAGCTCGAAGGAGAGTAGCTCTAAACCAGATTTAATCCAAAAGAGAAAGGACAAAGAAGATTACATTCTACGAAAAGAAACATCATAAAGAAGGAAAATAAGCAAAAATACTTGTCTACCATATGTGGTATTTGTAGAAAATCCACAAAATTGGTAAGCTGAAACCCACAAGTGACAAAATAATAAGTGTAGAAACTAGAAATCACAACATAAGTAGCATCAAAACCAACAATCTTCTCTATATACAGCACAAAGGAAAACCAATAGAAACGCAAAATTGAACAAACCAATGGCTACCACTCAAAAGACATTTGATGAAGAGAGAACAAAAAGAAGAACTCATTTGATAACATTCCTTAATGGACATTAGGAAAAGGAAAAAGCTTTGAACAAAACTAAACACATACCCATATGAAATAACATGAAGCACAAAAACGCAAACAAGATGCTAGATTTCAGTAAACATCAGGAAAAGGAAAACAAGTTTAGAAAAAAAGAAAAGAAAAACCCAAATGATTTAACATGAAGTGGAAAACAAAGAACTCATCTGCCACCAATCAAATAAAAAAAGAAAAACCCAAATGAGATAACATGAAGATAAACGAATACATACCTTAAAGTACCATGTTGATGGTGATTAACATCAGCCATGAACACTCTCAAAACAAGCAAATACACCAAACCAAACAACAATGTGATAGACAGAAAGCAAAGCAAACAAATGAAACTTTGTAGTGGTTTCTATAACATTAAAGCCCTGTTCTTTAGTAACATAATTTTGACCCCACCCCCCAAAAAATATTTTTTTTTTTTGTTCTTTTTAAGACCCAGAAAAGGGCCATCTGAAACATAAGATATCTTTATATGGAAAAGTTTTCATTTTCTTTTGTTTTCTCTCTCTATCCTTCTAATTTTCTTTTCCAGAGGGAAGAAAGATTTTCACAAAGTGGTGCTACTTACAAACAAACTTTTACATTAACTTTTTGTTTTTGTTGTTTTCTCTCTCTTTTATTACACGAGTCCGCAAGAATCGCTAGTCTAATGTGTTGGGTTGGTGACATGTGTTAAAAGCTCTGCAGCGACTTCTGCTCTCAACCTTAAACGCTCAAAACTGTGCAAACAGACAACTTGAGGGACCGAATATGAGCGTTGATAATGTTTCTTCTTTTCTTTCCGCTCCTTTTTTCAGTCAAAAAGAATAAAAATTTGAAGCTCTTCGAGCAAATTTCATATTTTGCAATTACAGCTACAGAAGTTCTATATTCTCTTCATATTGCACCCCCCAGAAGGCCAAAACTTTATATTATGTACATAATTTGTGGGTATGTTTCATAAAATATGCATCTTCTTTGTATTGAAATTGAAAAATGAAAGAAAATTTCGTATGAAGTACACTTGACTTTAAATACTAGAAAATTTAGTTGTCAATCATAATATTTGTAGGGAAGATGTTGATATCATCTTGTTATGATGCCAACCACACTTCCATGGCTGCATTAATGTATTTTGATTGTGTGTTCCATGCCTTGATGAATAAGCATTGAGTTTGTATACTTAAAACTAACTTTTTCCATTAATAATTGAGCTACCATGTTCCAATATTTTCCTAATCTTTTGATTGACATTATATTTAATATTATATTGTGAATGAAACGTGAAATGATAAATGTAAGTGATTCTTCTTTTACCCCTTTCTCAATAACAAGACAAAAGCCAGTAAAATGATATTAATGAACATTTATTACATGTCAACTTTTTCAATTATTTTTCCTGTTTTTCTTTTAAAATATGAAACGTATGAAACATACATATTTTTTACAAAAATGGGTTTCCGTCTACGCCATGAATTTTAGCCTTTTTAATTTTCATCTTTAATCGTATTTTGTTGGTGAATGAAATACATCCAAACTATTTTGGAGGGCGTTTCAAAAAATTGAATACCACTATTATTACCGATAGGTATTTTAGCTAGATTATCAATCTCTTTGTTATAATTTTTAGATATGTGTTAGAATCGATTAGCGCACCATTTTAGTAAACAACATATTGATTCTTCTAACTAAAACAGAATTCGACACTTTTGTAGCACTCTCCTATCAATAGTAATTGCCAAGCCTTCCAAAATACGCCACAATTCAGCATCTAAAATTGAACAAATACTCATAAATCGGTTGTACCCAATAATCCATCAGTCATATCTGTCACGTAGAATTTCCCCAATCGTTGCTAAGTTGGAATCCTCTTTTACTTTAGAATTTATTTGAATCCAATTCCCTAACGTGGTTGGAATGGATAATAGAACTTATCAGATGGAAACATTCACCTCTTTAATCGTATTATTAGTAAGGAAGATATCCGAAAATTTTGACTATATATATTTTTCTATTTAAATTTATTATGGTGAGCTACTTATTCAATTCGATGATTATAGTTATTAATTTTAAGTGTAACTATTGAGGAAAATATCGAACTTATAAGTTTGTAGCATGAGAACTATAATAATTGATGTTGTAACAATGAAGAGAAACAATTAAAGACAATAAAAGAGGCATGAGATTATTTTTACACGTCTGTTTATCAACTCAGCAACTGTAAAACTTTGCCTAAAGAATGAATCCAATATACAAAATGTTGAGTATAAAGAAACTAACATTTAATACATAAGTTGAAAACAACTCCTACTTACAAGATCAAGCATGAATAAATCAGAGCACAATAAGCAAATCAGCACAAACCATCCAAAATAAGTAGGGTATTCAAACAAGTGAACCTTCAACACTTAGATTAGACATGATCCTACCCTTTCACATTCAATATCTAATACTGCCTTTTCTTTTTATGTCAATGTCGGAAGGAGCCCTTATAAATTTGTGTGGTGCCATCAAATCCTTCTAATACTCTTCAGATTTGATGTAATCTTAGTCCCTTAATCACTTTTTTGTTATCCATAAATAAAATATCATGATAAACACAATGAAAGAAAGTAAATAACCCATGATATTAGGACTCTCAGAAATATTTTGTTTCCTTTTATATCACCCTATATTTGCTCATTTTAGATAAGAACCAAATAAAAGAAAACTAATTTAAGGTATAAAAATTACTCAACTTTAAAAAAAAAAAAAAAGTAATTAAGTCCCTACTTTTATTTTTGCACTCAATTACGTACTTGAACTTTCAAAATATATTAAAAAGGCCTTCAAACTTTTCAAAAAAATAAATTAAGCCCCTGATTTTTTTTTTACACTCAATTAGGTACTTGAACTATAAAATGCATCAAAAAAGATTTTTGATCATTAACTTTAACAGTTGATCGTTAAAATTAATTGCCCTTTATTTTTTTCAATTAAAGCGACCCATGTCACAACCATGGCATGACATGTAGCAAAAAAATATATAAAAAATAAAAACCAATAAAATTTATTAAAATAATTAAAAATTAGAATTTTTTATAAAAATCATAAAAAATTATAAATTGCATAAAAAAACCCTTTAACTATGAACTTTAACCATTGACTGTTAAAGTTAACGACCCCTAGGTTTTTTTTTCAATTAAAGTCATCATGTGTCGTAACACAGTGTGACATGTGGTGAAAAATGATAAAAAAAATTAAAATCAATTAAAGTTATAGAAAAATTATAAAATGTTTATTTTAGTTCAATAATTTTTATAATTTTTTTTACGAATTTTATATTTCTTTACATTTTTTTTATAGTTTTCTTATGACTTTATAAAAGTTTATAATTTTTTTTATATTTCTATATATTTTATAAATTTTTTACAATTTTTTAAATTTTTTAAATTTTTAAATATTTTATTAAAATTTAATTATTTTTATAACTTTTATTTAATTTTAACTTTAAGTATCTTTTTTTTGTCACATGTCATGTTTTGGTTGTGACATGTAGTGGCTTTAACTAAAAAAAATTAGGGGTGATTCAAATACCCAATTAAGTGCAAAGAAAAGAGCAAGAGCTTAAATGCTTTTTTTGAAAAAATTTTAAGGTCTTTTTGTGAAAGTTCAAGTGCTAAGATGAATATATAAAAAAAAAAAGGTTTAATAGCTGTTTTCTAAAAAAAAAAATTAAAATATTTTTACACCATTAAACCAAAAAAAAATACTTAACAATGTTAAAAACTGAAAAAAATGTTTCAACAATAGTTATCACAGTTTATTACTCCGTAAGATTTTAAAGTACTGCCTAATGTACAAAAATTTATTTCTGTATTCATTTTGATTATTTATCTTTAAAATTTAATTAAATTAAAAAAATCATAAAAATTATTAAAAATTATTCAATAAACATTACCATTAGATGTTTATATTATAATTAGAAATATTATTGATTTGGAAGTAAAGAATCGAAAACATGGAAATGAAAATATTTTGTGTATAAAAGCATTCAGAAAATGTGGTATTTATTAGGTACTTTTTTAATTCACACTAAAAATGTTTCACATTCCCAAATGGGTGATTCAAACATTTTAGGAAACTATAATGAATTTTTCAATGCGCAGAGCAGCCATGGATTAACTCCATTGTCACCATCATAGCCAAGAAGGCTAGAATGTTGTGTTGTGCCCCTCCATCACCAAAAACAACTAATCAACTTCTGCACCAAGCCACAATCTTGTTTTCCTTTTAAAAAAGAACAGTGTCGTGGCTTTTAAGGACATTTATTATATGTTCTTCTCTTTTTTTCAACCATACATTAATTTTTTATTTCATAAATAATTTTAAGAAATTATCATATACCTTGTGAGACATTTAACAATTTTTTAATTTTGTTTCTATAATTTAAAATTTTCATCGATAATATATTAAATATTATTTTAATATATAAAAAATAATTATTTAATACATCACAGATTCGAAGCCAATTGGATTGAAGAACAAACTTTAAATGTGATTGATGAAAAGAAAAAGAGAAGTTTAAATGTAAGCACGTGGGCAACCTGGCTTTATTTTACAGTTCATGTGAACTGCATACATAATTTATAAAAACGGTATCTTTTATGATCTTTTTCAAGGAAACTCTTCCATAGGGATAATTTAACATTGACTCCTTTAATTTGTCAATTTTTTCATTTTAGTTTTGTAACCTTTTTTTTTTTTTTAAATCCATATTGAAGTTGACAGTTTAGCATTCTAAAATTGTGCTAGATTATTACTTAAGTTTTAAGTGAAACCAAAATTTAAAAAAAAAAAAGTTATTAAATTCAAGGATTAATACAAGATAAAAAAAAATTCAAGAATTAAGTTTAAAAAAAGGTTGTCTAAGTTGTATTATTCCTTTAATAAAGATGGATGATGAGCCAAGCATTAGCAAAGCAATGGTTTTCCGGTAGGCTCAAGTTTGAAATTGAATCCGCTTAGGCCTTAAGATTCTTGAATTCTACAATGAAGCTTGGAATAAGATTTGGTCAAAAATGGAACCCAATTATATATATATATGATGTCTATGAAAACTATTTATTTATACTAATTTTTTTTACCCTGTCTATAAATTAATTATAATTCTAATAGTTATGAATATCTGTCAAATTTTAAATTTAATAATAAGTTATTTAATTAATTAAAATAATTTGATATGTGCATATAGTAATTTTGATTACAATTATAAAACAATTAATGCGTTTAGTACATTTATTGTGTTTAAATTAAAAAAATTATTTAATTAATTCATATTTTTTAGATATAAAATATTTGCATATAATCATTTGATGACTTTTGGCGACTAAGTGCACTATATTGGAATAATCACCATTTATTTATAGAATCTTAGTATTAGTATTGTACTAGAATCACCACCATTCATATCAATAATATATAAATAACTTTAAACTATAAGCTCTCTCTCATTAATTTCCACAAAGAAAGAAACCCTAAAGAACTTATGAAAATAGTGAAGAATCTGAAACTTAAAAGTAAATAATTGACACATTTTTATATATAAGAGAGTGTTTTGTAGTCAATGTATGATCAAAATTAACTTTTTAATAAAAATAGAAAAGAAATTGACACTTATTTATACGACAAGTGTGAGGACGAGAGTGTATTCTTGTCAATGTGGGATATAAATTAACTTTTTAAAGGACTAAAATTAATTTTTAATGCAAAATAGTCAAGTGAGAAAGTATTTTCTACTTAATGTGAAATTAACTTTTTAATGAAAATAGTGAAGAAGTGAGTTATTGGAGTATTCTCTAGTCAATGTGGGATAAAGTTAACTTTTTAAAAAAAATAGTGAAAATTTTGTTACTTATTTATAAGGTAAATGTGAGATGTGGGAGTGTTCTCTAGTCAATATAGGATTAAAATTAACATTTTAATAAAAATAGTGAGGAAATTGTCAATGTGAGCTATGAGAGTGTTCTCTCATCAATGTGGGATTAAAATTAACTTTTAATGAAAATATTGAAGTGAGTTATGATAGTATTCCCTAGTCAATGCGAGATTAAAACTAACTTTTTAATGAAAATAGATTAAAATTAATTTTTACTGAAAATAGTGAATAAATGAGTTATGGTAGTATTCTCGAGTCAATGTGGGATTAAAACTAGCTTTTTAATGAAAATAGTGAATAACTGAGTTATGACAGTATTCTCTAATCAATGTTTGATCAAAATTAAAACTAATTTTTACATTTTATTTGATTTAGTCTCTAAACCCGAAATTACTATAACTTTCGAATTTGAGTTTCAGTTTCGAAACCGATCTCAATTACATCCTTTTAAGGTTCTTTATTATTTATAATTATATAATTTTCATATTAATTTTGAAATATTTACATTTTAGCCCCTACATTCAAAAACTAGCAATTAAACTTTACAAACTAGTCATTTTTCATTTCTAAGCTTAGAATCTAACAAAATAACACCAATTTCTTCAAGTATTCAATAGTGACAATTTTTGAAAACTTTAAAAATTTTGCAAAATAGTACATAGGTCAGCTAAAACAAGCTCCCAGGATCTCAAAAACATGAAAATTACAAGAAATAAATTGAATTGAACTCACCAATTAAAGGACCTAAACTTGGAGCTCAATGGTCGATTTCCTTCCTTTCAACAATGGTGATTTCGATACTAGATGATGAAAAGAGAAAATGCTTTCACTTTCAATCCACTTTGTTCTTTTATTTTTATGTTTTAAAAATTAAAAAAATTTAATATTAATACTCATAAAACATCACGCAATCATCCACTATAAAACAAAGTGGTCAAATTGTCATTGAAAACCCTTGCTTATTACTAAATAAGTCCTTTAGCAATTAAAAATCTATAGCGATTAACTTTTACCACTTTTATAATTTAGTCATTATAACTAATTAACTATCCTCAGATCTTCGAGACTATTTGGTATCAGAGTAAAGGAGGAACAGGTAATTCTAAGTTTTGAAAATATTCAATTTGTTTTCAATATTTCTGAGTTCTGCTTTAACTGTCTTTCTTAATATATTATTATTTTTGTTGAGTATTGATACATATTCGAGTTAGCTATGGGTTAGGTGTGTTAAGGATCCCTGTAGGCAATTGTAGTAATCCATTTAATTTTGATAGTAGAACCCCTATAACAACCCGTTTTTCAATGGTGTCAAAAACAGTGATTTCGGGACCACAAATTCGACGGGTCAGTTCTTATAATTAGTATTTAAATTATACGAGTCAATAATAATTTTTATATTGAATTTTGATTTAAGGAATTTTAAACAATAATAATTTTTATATTGAATTTTGATTTAAGGAATTTTAACTAACTGAACTAAAAATTAGTATAAGTGCTTCGGTTCAAAAGTTAAGTGGTTATTGAAAACGAGGTATTAGGACCTCGTTTCCATAATTTAAGGCTGTAAATATTTTTATTAATATTTATAGAGTTGTATTACATGTAAATTGAAGTTTTGTCCAGTAATTTTGATGATTTATTGCTTAATTACGGTAAAATGATTAAATTGTAAAAGAGGTAAAAGTTAATTGCTATAGATTTAAAATAGTAAAGGGATCAAAATGGTAATTTAATCATGGTCAAAAAGTCCAAGCGGTGGTGGATATGATTAATCCACTAAGTTTTGGGTTATTTATTCATTTAGTCCTAATTAATTTAGGGTTAAATTGAAATAAAGTTTAATTAACTAATAAATTAAAACAATTGATTGACCAATTGTGTAATTAAACCCTTCTTTAACGGTAAATATATTATAAGTGATGATTGTGGATGGTAATGGGCTTGAAATTGTTAACATTGAATAGAAATTGAAAGGGTAAAATGGTAATTTGATAAATAAACATAATGTAAATAAAATAAAAGCTAAAATAACTATAGTCTTTTTAACTTTCTTCTTTCAAAAACCAAATAGCCGTGGGAGGAGAGGAGCAAGCTTTCGACCGAGCTTAGGGTTCCTCGTTTGATAGGTAAACTTTGCCCGTTTTCAGTAATTTTTATGTTTTTGAGCTTGTTTTAGCTAACATGAGGACTAATTTGTAAAACTTTCAAATGTTTTGGATTATGCCATTGATGAGTTATGAACTTTCTTGGAATTTTATGATAGATCATTGAGTTTGGTTGTTAAATAAGACTATTTTGTAAAGTAATTTTTAGTAATTTTAAGATTAAAGGACTAAAATGTTAAAGTGATTAAATTATAAGGACTTAATGTGAACTAACATTAAGTATGTTTTGAAATGGGGTAGTATATAGTTCGGCTGAACTTAAATTTGATTAAAATTGGTTAAATTATAAGTGTCGAAGCCCTTTTTTTTAAATCGACTTTTTATTTAAAAAATAAAAATAGAATCGCCACCGATCACTTTTAGGAGGTGTGATCGGGTTACCTCGTGATTTAATCATTTTAATAAGAGGTTTGATTTATTAAAATAATGTTTTTCAGTCTACAAGAAATCCAGAAAATGGGTTCAGAAGTCAGTTATGCACAAGGAAGGATTATCACCCTCGTTACGCCCAAAATTGGTACCTAATTGATTACTTGATGTCTTTAGTGTTGAAAATTGAAAATTTGAAGAGATTTTAGAACGCGACCCCACTTTGCATAATCTTATTCTTTAATTAAAACTGTTTTGAATAAATTAAAATGTATGTAAAAGGCTCTCTTATTTCGAGGTAACAAAAGGTCACATCTCGTAAGTTAGGACACGACATCTCGAGTCCTCGAAAATAAGCTTACTCTTTATTTTAATTACTATTGAAATCTCTTGTGTTTAAATTTTAAAAGGAATGTTCAGTTATCTTGGTTCAATTTTGGTTCAAAGAGAAAATCGAACTCCATAAGTTAGGGCACGACTTTTTGAATCTCCAAATACGGAACATTGTCTTAATTTTAAAAATTTCTTTTTATGCATCGAGTAAAAAAATTAACGTAACACTTAAAATGGTAGATATTTAATATATTCGGGTATGGTATAAAGATGGACAAATATGTTTAAATGTAACACTTAGCACAAATATTAGCACAATATATAATAACAGGTAAAAAACAGATGACATAACAAATGGATAAATCAATAAAACGAAAATACTATGCTAGTGAATGATGATAATACACTATAATGATGATAAAATAAATAAATAAATAAAAATAACAATTTAATAATAATAGCAATAATTATACTAGTAACTATTATAAGATTAACATAAATAATAAAGATAATAAAAATAATGAATGACGCGTAATAAGATGGAAATGTAAACATTATGAAAATAAAATAAGGGCAAATAAATAATAAATAAAATAATAAAAATAAAAAGTGAAATTAAATAAATAAAGGATTCACTTGGAATTAAAATGAAATTAAGGGCATAGATTGTAAAAATAAGTAAATAGATAAATACGTAAATAAAAAAATGAGAATTATAAAAGATTGAAATTAAATAAACCGAGGGCTAAATCAGAATTAGAATGAAATTAAAAGTATAAATGTAAATAAAATAAATAAAATACTAGAATAAAAATGCAAAAATATTAAAAAAAAACTAAATGGTCAAAGGACCGGAATAAAAAAAATAAACTTTAATGGATAAATTTAAAAAAAAAAGGCTGGAATTAGGACCAAAATAAAACACGCGTCATTCCTTAAGGGACTAAATTGAAACAAAATCAAAATTATAGGGTAGAAATTAAAAAAAAGGACTAGATTAAAAAATAATAAAAAAGTAGAAGGACCAGGAGAGCAAACATTCCCTCTAGGCGAAAACACGCGGATCCTAGGGGATGGATTGGGTCGGGCCGAGGGTCGCGTCAAAACGACGCCATTTTGGCGTCTATGAGCAATGGTCCAAAACGGTGTCGTTTCGTGCACCTATTTAAATAATTTTTTTTCAAAACCTTCATTTATGCCTTTATTTAAAAAAAAACTGAAACTCTCTTTTTTCTCTCTCTCAAAATCCTCTCCCCTTTAGGCCTAGGGTTCTAGCGAGTCCTACGGCGGCCATCGATTGCCGGCGATGGGCTCCGCGGTTCCCGGTGGCCGAAAAATGCCGAAAAAAGCCATTTTTGGCCCTTTTTAAACCTAGGTTTAGATTTAAAGACGAAAGCCTAAAAAAAAAGAAAAAAATTCAGGCCGACGCCCTTCTCTGCCTTCCGACCTCTCGTATCCCCTTTTAACAAAGCCCGAACGAAACCGTAAAAGGCTTCCATGGCTTTCATGAAAGGAGGAAACCTCCGATGGTGGTGTAAAACGAAGAGGCAGGTAATAGGTTTTGTTTTTTTTTGTTAATATTTTATTTTTCGAATAAAAAATAGACAGAATAAATCACATTTTTTCTCAATGATTTGTATCCGATTTTTGTTTTTTGATTACTCTCCTCCTTTTGTAAACGTTACAATCTATGGCCTTTATAGCCAATATTACACTGTTTGTTATTTCTCTTTACTACTGTTTCTGTTGCTATTCTTTTGCTTTTCTGTATTCTTTCTTTGTCTTTTTTTGCAGGCATTGGCGAGGTCAACGAAAGTGGTGGCAGAGGGAGTGCCAGATGGCACGCCTACCAACGTTGCGAGGCTACGGCGCGAAAAAGGGGCTAGGGTTTTTGTTTTACTAAAACTAGTTAAGGTTTTGGGCCTGTTGGGCCTTGGGTAGTGGGTTTGTAATTTAGGTTTTAAATTTGCAATTTGGGCTGGTATTGTAATTTGGACTTATTTATTTTTATTCTTGGTTTGTTTTTTGGTTGGGCACGGGCAAAAATGGTCTATTACAATAAGTTTTGAGTTTAAGGATTAAATTACATAAAAGTAAAATATCAGGGGTAATTTTGTAAAAATGTCAAAAATGACTTAATTGCATAAAATAATTAGTTATGTTGCTGGAAATTGATAATTGAATGAAATAATTATTTAGATCAAGGACGAGCTGATAATCAAGAAAAAGAGAAAATTACTAAATAGTCCTTAAACTTTCATTATTGCTACAATTAGTTTGGTAAGCTCGTTCGGTTTAATTTTAGTACATTTTTAAAGATATTATATGAATCTAATTACATAATGTTGGATTATATTTATGTGTGTAAATGAAAATGAAAATAATGAGTTGATACAAAGTCGATCACTGATTGAGATACTCTGAACCGTTATTGCAAATCAGTCCTGTAAGTGTGCACAATAAAGTAATTGATTTAGTTGCTGTTCTGTGAATTATTAAATAATTTAAATATATTGCATTTAAATTTTCTTGTATAGTAAATATTAAATTGTGGAATTAAATCAAATTGAAATAAAATTATAATTGAGGGTCATGATTGAAAGTGAGGAAAGAATATAATTGAATTCATGTGACAAAGAAACGCTTAAATGATTATATGATAATTAGTAAATTGAACTAAGTTGCATTATTAGTTAATTCGATGTTATGTTTGATAAATAAGAACTATATGAATGTGTGCTCATAATAGTATAATGTAAAGAAAGTTAATTGAAATGGACATGGTATATGACCCGTACGAACCTCGTAAATAGTTGAAACACAAAGGACAGGTCATTGGGGGTTATATAGTTTCGGGTGCTAGTCTTGGATGTCCTACCGATGGATAGTCCCTATACTTGAGTCGTTACTACAAATTGGTTTTGTAAGTTCAATGTTCGTATTATATATATATGGTCATATTTTATTCTTTATTATTGGATTTACTTTTTTAGCTTCAGTATTATAAAGTTGAATGTTGATTGCCAGGAATATATAATAGAATTGAGTTGTTATGGCGGTGTACTGTATTAGGCCTTCGGCCTAGCAGGCTTTATGCTGGTGTATTGTATCAAGCCATGAGCCTAGTAGGCCTCATGCTGGTGACTTACCGGGCTTTGAGCCTAGCAAGCTTCGTGCCAGTGACTTATCAAGCTTTGAGCCTAGTAGGCTTTATGTTGGTGTTTATCGGGCTTAAGGCCTGATAGGCTTCGTGTAGATGTAACGATTCATATTGGATATTGTTGACTTGAGATCTTACTAAACGACGACTTGGAATATGAATTAAACTAATGTACCATACAATACTCACTTGCTGTGAGCTGCGATTGACATGAACTTAGTTATTTAATCGTATAATTTGATCTGTTATGTTTAAATTTAGTAAGATTATCTTTTGATTTAACGAACTTACTAAGCTTCAAGTAAGCTTACTCATGTTTTACGTTTGTTTTGTAGATTGAATTTTGTAGTTGGGAAATCAGATCGACTCGAGGAATCACACTATTCTGGGGACTCTTTATGGTAGACTTTGTAAACATCTTGACTTATATGACATGTAATAGGGTAAATGAATATATGAAATGTTTCTAGATATGTGTTGGATTGGTATGACTTGGTCTGGGTTCCTATGCAATTACAAAAAAATGAGATAGCATAATTTTGGTCATTTATGTGTACACATGGCCTAGGACACGGACTATCACACGGCCGTATGAGGGTATTTTGAATGCTATACGAGCTAATACACGATCTACGACACGACCATGTGAAATTATTTTGAAGGGTACACGGTTCGTCATACGGTTGGCCACACAGCCATGTCTGGAATCACACAGTTTAGGCTATGTCAAATGGTCTAGCCAAATGGCCGTGTGACCCCTTTTTTGAAATTTTTAAATTTTTCCCTGAACTTTTTGATTTGTTTCGAATTGGTTCATAATTGTTCCTAACCTAATTTTAAGGCCTTGTAGGCTCGTTTGAAGGCCCATAAATATATGTATTACTCCAATTCAAATTATTATGAAATTCTGTTAATTAAATAGGAAACTTGATGCTATCTGTTATTGATTGTCCTAGATTGTACGGCAATACGCCGTAACCTTAATTTGGCAACAGGTATGGGTTATGGGTGTTACAACCCCCTTGTAGGAAATATGAAAACAAAAAGATGTTTCTTTTCCTTAGGAAAACCAATTCTTTTGCAAGCTTTATGTCTAACAATCCCAAGAGTCTGACCAAACTTCAAATAACACTGTTAATGAACAAGAAGAATATTATGAAAATGTTCCCAAAGATTTGATAATTGGACTCTCCCAAGAGTTCCAACAAACTAATGTTTATAAGAAAATAGCTTTTGAAACTTTAAATGCCTTATAAAAACAAAAGAAAGAAGTTTACCTATTAAAAAAGAATATGAAACAATCCAATTATTAGATAAGGTTCGTAACACTCCAAACCCGACCTACAAGTTTTGACCCGGATTTGGCGAGCTACTGTAACAGCCCATTTTTCAGTGGTGTCAAAAATAATGGTTTCGGGACCACTAAATCCGACGAGTTAGTTTGTAAATATTATATTTAATATTGACAAGTTAATTGTGACTTTGAAAAGGTTTTTGATATAGTGATTTTAGTTTTATAAGTGATTTATTAAGTTCAAGTGGTAAGACCCTAATGTCAAGTGGTTTTAGAAAATGAGGTATTGGGACCTCATTTCTATCAATTAAGCCGTAAATATTTAAAAATATTTACGAAGTGTCACTAAGGTGGCATTAAAGTTTTGTTGAAAAATTTTAACGTTTCGATAATTAATTAAAAAGGACTAAATCGTAAAAGAAGTAAAATTTGATCACTGCTTGATTTGAGTGATTGATTGTTTATTGAATAAAGGTAAAGGGACTTAAATGGTAATTAGACCATTTAAGAATGTAGTGGATGGTTTTGGGCAACTAAAACATGAAATTTTGATGTTTATTAAAGGGACAAAATGGTAATTTGATAATTAAAATAAAATAAAATAAAATAAAATAAAATAAAATAAAACCAAAATGTTTATCATTATCTTAATGTTTTCTTCATTGATTAGGCAATGGAGAAAAAACTCCATAGAAGACTTGAAGCTTCGGCTTGTCTTGTGATGATGCATGTAAATCCGTTTTAGTCTTGTTTTTACTAATTTTTATGTTTTTGAGATCATTGCAACTATGTCCAACTAGCCCGTACCTTCAAATTAGAAACTGTTAAAAATTTTGAATGTTTCCATTGATGAGACTTGTGATTTTATATGTTAAATGATGAATTTGAGATATTAGTTGTTATTTAAAAGTATTTTATTAAGAGATTTTTAATGAATTTTCCTATTAAAAACTGAATTATTAAAATAGTAAAAAATGTAAGGATTAATTATGAAATTGTTGCATGAATGGGCTGTTTTGGATACCATGAACATTTGTCTAAGCTCAATTT
Organism: Gossypium anomalum; assembly: GCA_025698475.1. Classification (NCBI taxonomy): domain Eukaryota; kingdom Viridiplantae; phylum Streptophyta; class Magnoliopsida; order Malvales; family Malvaceae; genus Gossypium; species Gossypium anomalum. The sequence continues at coordinate 86,592,518 of CM046966.1, forward strand.
TGGGTAAAAATGGTTAATTTGCATGTTTTGGGCTCAGGGACTAAATTGAATAAAAGTAAAACTTTAGGGATAATTTTTAAAATATCAAAAATAACCAAATTGCATGAAATGAATTTTTTTATTGTCTAAATTAATATATTGAATGAAATTATTAATTTAGATCAAGATTGAGTGAAAAATCGAGGAAAATATAAAATTAACAAAATGCCCCTAAACTTTGGTATTTTTGCAATTTAGCCTGGTAAGTTCGTATGAACTGTATTCTGCATAATTTTGATTAAATTGAATAGTAATATGTGATTATATTGTGACTAAATCAATATATATATATATATATATATATATATATATATTTAGTATGCAATTTACCGTGTTACGAAACGACGTAAATCCAATGACGTACGACGATTACCGAGTCCCATTTGTGTAACGCCCCCACGCCCGAGACCGTCGCCGGAGTCGAGTATGAGGTGTTACTAAGCTTAATTTAACATTTTTAGAACTTTGGATTATTTGTTTCTACATTCACAGTTTTTAAGCTACTTGCGTTACAGTCACAAGAAAAATCATATCTCGAGTTACAAAACTCAAAATTAAGATCCGTAAATTTTCCTTGAATCTAGACTCATATACCTATCTACTAATTTTTTTCTAGAATTTTTGGTTGAGCCAATTAGTACAGTTTATTAGTTAAAGTTACCCCTGTTTCAGGACTTGACTGGTTTGACCTCTGTTTACTACGAACCATATTTCTCTCTGTACAAAATTCATATGACTATGAGGTTTGTTTCTACTAAAACTAGACTCAATAAGGATTCTGAGGATATAAAATACACCACCTAATTATATCTTTAAAATTTATAGTGAATTTCTAAAGTTGGAACAGGGGATTTAGAAACTGTTACGACCCTGTTTCACTAAAATTCAAATATCTTTTAACATATAATTCCTTTACCTATTTCATTTATTTCATGTGAAACTAGACATAATAAGCTTCAATTTGATATATATTCCATCACCAGATTCAATTTCTATGATTTTTAGTAAATTTTCAAACTCGAGTCAGTGTTGCTGCAGTATTCTGTTTATGGCAAATTTCATCCCTTTTATGAGTTTTTATGCACTAAGTATCTTAATAATTTTCCTTAACATCAAACATAATCTAAACTAACCATTTTCATAATTTATCATTGTCAAACATTTTCTCAACCATTCCATCACCATATCATAAGATCATTTACACAAAATAGGTATATTGCTATACATGCCATACTTAAATTTACAAACCATTTACCAAAAGTCTTCCGGATAGTGTGACTGAGCCTTCGACCTATCCCGACTCCTGAGTTGGCTTGTTCAAAACTTGGTACCAAAATACAAAGATTTTGCAATTTAGTCCACAATCTTTTCTTTTCCTCGATTGAGGTCGATTCCACGTCTTTCTTGATTATGAAGCTTGAAAGTTGAAGAAACCCTAGCTATGGTGAGAGTGAAGTTTCAGCAGCAACTAAATGGGGAAGATGACTATTTTGTGTTATTTTTCCCATTTTATTTCATTTAATATCAAAATGACCAAAATGCCCTTACTACTAAACTTTCCAAAAATTCCTTTCATGTCCTAATTTTGTCCATGAACTTAAAATTGGTCAAATTGCTATTTAAGACCTCCTAATTAATATTTCAAAGCAATTTCATACTAAAAACTTCTAGAATGCAAGTTTTGCAACTTATTCGATTTAGTCCCTACTTTCAAATTAAGTATTTTATGCATAAAATTTCTTCACGAAATTTTCACACAATCATGTAATCATATCATAAACCTCAAAATAATTATAAAATAATTATTTCTATCTCGGATTTGTGGTCACGAAACCACTATTCTGATTAGGCCCTAATTCGGGATATTACAATTTGAATATTAGGAATTCATAGGATACAAATGACATGTCATTAGGGTTACCGATTTGGTTGAGGTCCTGCATGTGTTGCGGACACACCACAGCTCGTATGAGCTTACCGATTTACAGCTCGTGAAAGCTTACCGATTCTTAGCTCGTATGAGCTTATCGATTTACAGCTCGTGAGAGCATACTAATTCATAGCTCGTATGAGTATACATGTATAGGAATTGATAGATTATAGTTTAACACACTATATGTGAGCTATCCCGAGTATCCAACGATATTCTAAATGGTTCAACGGGCCATGTTCTGTTACAAGATTATATGAGTTCGATATGAACTATTACAAGTATTTACATGAAATGCATGAAAATGATTTTACATGATGTATTGAGACATGATATGGATGTTACATGTATATGGAAATTTGATTAATTGTTGAGTTCATCCATGATTATTGATTAATATATGAATTTACATGACTAACATGGTTGGTGTATATGTGCTTAGGCTTTGGCCAAGTTGTGGTTGGATTTTACCATGTTAAACTTATAAGTTATACATTGAAATGGTAAATGCCTAAATGGAAATATGCTTGTGATCATGAAAGGCTGGTAAGGTTTAAATTATGTAATTCCTATTGAAACGGTTTACCATGTGGTTAGTTCCAAAAAGAATTATGTTTAAATGCACTAGCTTGTAGCTATGATTGAACGATATGCTTATGTCTTGTGTTATGCATATAAAACGGGTGTGGAAATGTAATGAAATAGCAAGTTCATACCTGAAGTGTAGAATGATAGAAAAGGGAATGATGAATTGAATTGATGTTATTTGACCTAATGAGAGTAAATGTAATAGAAGGTAATGAAATGCAAATGAAAATAAGAAAAAATTGAAAGGGTTTAAAGTTATTTAAAATACTACTATGCTAGGGATGATATGTATAAGTGATGCTGTGGATTTATTCAGCTTGTGAGTTGTTAAATATAGCTTCATGAATCTTGCGGTATCGATACTGGATTATTCTTGATATGTATAAATTTCATATTTGAAATAAATTGATATGATTAAAGTTCATAAGAGCTTACTAAGCATTTATTACTTACGTAGTTTTTTTCCTTTACTTTTTAGATTATTGGAAGCTCGATCGGGTTAGAAGCTAGTCGGAGATCCATCACACTATCCATTGGCTCACTCGGTACTTTTGGTTGGTTTAAGTTTGGTTATAATGATATATATAGGTTATTTTGGCTAATGTTGGCCTATATGTTTTGTTCTGATTATAGCCAGTTGAGTTGGCTTGTGTTTTGGTATATTTTGATATGGATATATGTGGCCATAATTTAGTTGAGGTGTGGCTTGATTGGTGGTTGAATAATGAAGGTAAAATGATAGCTATATGTGCATTTTGTATAAGTGTTTTGTGAGTTGATAAATTGGTTGTGAATTGGTACCTTGTTGTGTAAGACATATATGTCTAATTATGTTAGAAATTGAAGGGTATGTTGAACATGAATTGGTATGTTTTAGTAAAGTGATCTACATGATATGTAATGATGCAATTATGCATATAATTTAGTTGAACATTTGGTTATATTGAATACATGGTTAAACATGTTTTTAATTGTCAATTAAGGTGTCTAAGGGCATATTGGTTGTATGTGAATATACTACACAGGCTAGGACATGGTCGTGTATCCTTATTTCAAATGCCCACATGGCTTACGGCATGGGAGTGTCTCTTAGCCGTGTGACTCTTACAGTTTGTAAATTTTCATCTTTTTCTAAAAAATTCTCTAAGTTCCTAATTTAGTCCTGACTTGTTTCTAACTTGATTTTAGGGCCTTGAGGGCTCGTACAAGGGACAATATGAATGATTTTGATTGGTTTTTGATATGAATATTGTTAGGATATATAATGTTCAAAATTCTATTTGTTTGTACTGTAAACTCTAGTAATACACCGTAACCTTATTCCAGTGACGGATACAGGTTAGAAGTGTTATAGCTACATTAGCCACTGAAGTGACTCTCTATTAACTCCCAACCTAACCTCCATACTCCACTTATACATAGCACGTGAATGTAGTGTTAATCTTTAACAAAGTAGCGAAAATTACACGTACTCAAAATACAAGGGTTCGCATACACAAAACATTAAAGAATATGATTATACGAAACAATATTTTCAAACATGTTATTTCAATAGGTTTACACTACACTTAATCACCACACAAAGCATTCAGATATAGCTCGCATAAAAACTTAGGTTCGCATGAAAATGTATATTCGCAAGACACACCAATCACACAAGGCCTATGTAGGGGCAATTTTGGCAACAAAAATTCATCATCCATCAACCTAAAGCAGTCAATTTTTTCTGAGAAGAGAGGATACACATATTAACTTAGTTTTAGCCTTAGTTTCTTTAGGTTTTCTCTTAGTTTTTCTGTAACTTTTTCTAGTGTTTATATTTTCTCTTCTCATTTCTTAGTTTTAGGGTTTATTTTATTACACTTTCTTCTTATTCTTAGTTTTCTTGTAGATAGTTAAGCTAGTCATCACTGTAGCCTAGGTTTATTTGCACTTTTAGTCATTGTTCTTTGGTTGTAATGACATTTTTAACTTTAGTTTGATATATTTTAGTTTCCTTTATTTCAAATATATTAAAGTTTGTTTCTTTTATATTTATTGCTTTAGATTTTCTTGTTGAATGCTTTTCGTTTCATGTTCTTTAAGCTTTCTTGCATAAAAAATCTCAACTTTTATATTTTTCTTAAGCTTTACTTTAATGACTTATTTGCTTTTCATTTCCATGGTTGTTAGTTGTTTTTCCAGCATGAGTAGCAAAAACTTTAAGGGGGTTGGCTAATAGAGATGTGGTAAGCTGATTTTTGGATGAAGGGTCAAACCGTAATAAATTGAATTAATTTGAATAAACCTAAAAACTTAGTGTCGAAACTATTTTTTTAAAAACGGGAATCGACTTTGTTTGAAAATAAAAATTAAAATGGGAGTCGCCATCGATCTTTATTAGGTGTGATCAGATCACCTTTGTTTTACTAAAATGTTTTAGTTTACTAAAACGATGTTTTTGGTCTACGAAACTCGAGAGAACGGGTTCAAGAGTCGGTTACGTGCAAGGAAGGATTAGCACCCTCATCACGCCCAAAATTGGTACCGAATTGATTAGTTAGTGTCCTAATGTCGAAAGTTAAAAATTGGGAACGGATTTAAAATACGATCTTTTTATTAACGTCGATTTTAAAAATGCTTGAATTAGATCAAAACGATTGCTAAATATTTCCTCGTCTCGAGATATCGGAGTATCATATCCCGTAAGTTAGGACGCGATACCATGAACTCCCGAGCGCAAGTTTGTCTTTAATTTTCATTGGAATTCTGTGTATTTTAAAACTCGAAAGGATATTTGACTATTTAGGATCAACGAGAAAATCGAAACCCCGTAAGTTAGGGCACAATTCCTCGATGTTCCAAAACGTGAAACATTGCCTTATTTTGAAATTTTTTTTGTTTTTGAATAATAGCGAGTACGATATTTAAACGATGTGCATTATTTGTTTGGATTAAAATAAAACGATTTATTGGATAAATGTAACGAGGCTTGATTCATGAGGCAACGATATGAAATAAAAATATAGTAATGAGCCTAGAACAATGATACATGAACACAACATTATACGAATGAATAACAATAATAGAAAAATACGAGATAAATGAATTAAAATACACACAATGGCAATAATCATACAACATTTAAATAATAAAATCGATAGATAAAGACCAATGAATTAAATAATAAATTAAAAAATAAATAGTATAAAATAAATTAAAATAAAATGAATAAAATATAAAACATTTTAAAATGACAATAATGAGTTTGAAATAAATAATATGAAAAAGGAAATTTAAAAATCAATAACATACTAAACGATAAAAAATATATATTTATACAAAAATTTAAGATAAATAGTATGTATATATATGTATAAAAGTGTGAAATGAATAATATAAGAAGAGCAAATAATAGCAATAAAACATTTTGAAATAAACAAATAGAGTTTAAAATAAGATGAGTAAAATATTTTAAAATAAGCAATAGATAAGTCAATTTAAAAATAAGAGATAAAAGTTGAAAATAAAGGGAGATTTAAAGAAATAATATACAAAACAGTTTTTAATAATATTTATAAAAGCAATTTGAAATAAACTATATAGATAATATGTGGAAAGAACCAAAAATATGTAATATATGCAAAATGGTTTGGAATACAAATTGTATAAAAAAACTTTAAAATAAACAATAATACAATTTTAAATAATCAGTGTATTAAAACAAGTTAAGATAGATAATGTACATAAATAATCCAACGTAAACAACATATAAAATATTTAAAATAACACATAATAAAATATTTTAAAATAAATAAATAAATCAATGAATTAAAAGGTCTTAGGACGTGATTGAAAATGAACCAGAGTTCAGGGTATAAATTTAAAATAACAAAAATGAAACAAAAGGCCAATTCGCAACAAGCTGAAAATGCAAGGGGCGAAATAGCAAATGCCCCAGACCCCTCTATGCGCCGTTTTTTTAAGGCCAAAATGAATTAAAACAGAAACTGTATGGATAATTTAAAAAGGCATAAAAGTAAGGATTGGACTAAATTAAAGGATGGGTAAACTCGGAGGGGCTCATCGCATAAATAGCCCTAAGGCTACAAAACACGCGGATCCCTTTTCTCCGGGTCGGGTCGTGCCCGGGCGGTCCAAAACGGTGCCGTTTGGGCACCTGGCCTCCCACCCAAAAACGACACCGTTTCAAGGGTTGTATTTAAGCCCAATTTTTTTTAAAAAAATTCTTTTTCAGTCTTCTCCTTTAGAAAAAAATTTGAAATCCTCTCAAACTCTCTCCCTTCTCTCCCTATGGCCGATCAAGAGGACACCCATCCACCGTTCGCCGCACCACCACCGTACCTGGTGGCCGACGATGCGCAAAGATGGGCTTTTAGCCCCGTTTCAAGGCGCGTTTGAAGGCCAAAATGCCCTCAACCCTCGAAAGCAAAAGGGGAAGGACTCGTGCCCCCTTTTGGGTTCGATCGCGACAACGACAAAGAGCCCTCCGACGAGGCGTCACGGGGCAGTTTCAGTGAGTTTTTTACTCCTCTTTTTATTGTTTGTTTAAAATAGATTTATAATAAAAAATAAAAAGATAAAAAAATAAAAATAAAGAAGAACGAAAAGAAAACGAGATATGGAAATAAAAATCAACCTTTTTCTTGTGTTTTGCTTTTTTGATTGCTTAATCTTCGTAAAAAAATTACAGAGAGATCGATATGGCTCTTATAGCCAAAATCACAACCCTTTGTTTCTGTTTTTTTATTTTTTGCTATTTACTTCTCTGTTGCTCGCGTGCTCTCTCTTTGCTATTGCATTTGATTTTGTTGCAGGTGTTGTGTGATGCGTGGAGGAGATGGCGTGCGGCGTGCGACGAAACGGCGAGCGTGGTGGCCCTGCTGGTAAGGAGCGGCGGCTGAAGCCTGGTGGCTAGGGTTGCTGCTGTTTTCTTTTCTTTGTAATGGGCTAGGGTTTCATTTGGTCCGTTGGGTTAGGTGATTTCGGTTTGATATCGGGCCATTTTTGTTTGGGTTATAAATTTGTAAGTGGACTCTTAAAAAATATTATGGGATTTTTATATTTTATTGGTGTTTGTTTATTTTTTAATTGGTTTATTTGGGCCAGGCCAAAATTGGCCTATTGCACTTAGGATTGACACCCCTAAGGGAACATCTAGACAAGTGAAACCAATAGGTAATCTTGTTGTGCACCAATTCATTAGTCTCAGATTACTCGGTGAGATCAAGAGATAAACCAAACTAATTTGTCCAAATTGGTAAAATTGAGATCGAGAGATAAAATTGAGCCACTTTAGTAATTTAAGTGATTTAAGTCCCTCATTCGAAGATCGACAAACAACATCAAAGTCAATCAACCACCGTTAGTCATTTATTAGTTAATTTCATAATCTTGTACTCTTTATAATTTAGTCTTTAGAGTAGCGTGTTTAATTTCCTTGCAACATTTTCTTGTTATGATTTGTCGTACTATAAAATCATATTAGTAGCCGCTTAGACTCTAGAGTGTACGCTAATTATTACTCAATTGTCATATCCTTTGGGTTCGACCCCTTGGAATACTTTGGTGTTCCGTTAGACACTATAAGTATTACAACTGACATGTACACTTGCAGTTAAAATCACTCTTAAAAAAATAGTTTTCCAAAATCGTTTGTTTAACATGCAAGCGTGCGGGTGGTCACTTTCCAGGGATGATTTTCTTCCCGACTTTGTTTTATTTTCTCTTTTCCACCTTCTTCAATAGCTTAAAAAAGGAATAGCCATGGAAGGTTCTGCTTGGAGTAGACTTCATGAGGCGGGAGATTGAAAAGTATGAAACCAACAAGTGGGTAAGGTTCATAGCCCTTTTGTGTACGTAGAATAAAGTTATAGACTAAAGAACCATTTTAAAGGTTCTGCGTGTTTCTGGAAAAATGGTGTTAAACTGAGAATATCGAGTATAACCTATGATTTTGGTTGAAATGCTTAGCTTCCAGGAGAGTGGAAGCTCTAACGTTTGAGAAGGCTAAACTATGGAGACGATGAAGCTTCAGGTGAGTTCCAGATTCTAAACTTACTGTATGATCTGTGCTGTCTGAATATGTCATGTTTGTATAATCCATAAAATATGATGATATGTGCATGCATTGCATGATTGTGGAAAAAACCTCAATGGGATAGAAGAAATTAGGAAGGAAAATAAAGAGTGACATTGTTAGATACCACCTCGGGCGAAACTCCGGGCCTTGCGAAGGGAACACTATGGTGTTTGAACATCAAGGTTAGGTTATGTAAAGGAGATAATGAGAGAAGGATTCAGGAAATAAAAATTATGGAAAGGTATTTACCGTTACGACGATATCTACTAGTCCTTCGGGGCGACACCGTGACTATGGTATATGGTGTAAAATTATAGATGAAAGACGCTATGGCAATCTAGTATAAGGTACGTAGCGTAAGATCATGAATGAAAGACACCATTGCAGCATGATACAAAGTATAAGGTATACAATGTAAGACCATGGATAAAAGATACAATGACAACCAGGTATGATAAGTAAGACCATAGATGAAAGACTCCATGACATTATAAGATAGTACGCCAGGATGGTGAATCGATGTAAGACCATAGACGAAAGAGTCCATGGCATCTACAGAACAGAGATAGTCTGTTGGGACAATAAACACAGAATATAGATAATATGCTGGGATAGTAAACACATAATAGAGATAGTTTGCTGAGACAATAAACATAGAAGAGAAAGTCCGTTGGGATAGTAAATATAGGGTAAGTCCAAAAGAACAAAGGAAATGAGGTAAGAAGGGTGTAAGACTATAGCTCGGCTAAGACAACCCATAGAGTCTTCTAGGTAACAGACGCGAAAAGTTCGCTAGGACCTCAAGTGAGGGATATAATGACAGTGTGTTAAGTATGAGAAACCATATAGGTGGAAGAATAGTTAAGAGAAGACATATGTATGGCAAGCGAATCATATGGAATTTGCCAAAAATGATGAAAGTGGTAAGGATAGATAAGAAAATCGACAAGACATGGGCAAAGACCCTACAATAAGTAGAGGAAGATAAGTTGTGCGAGAGCTACTTAGTAACCTAAATAACTACTTAGTAATTGTTAATACAATTAGCATTGAAGAACGACGATAAATATATTATAAGAAAATTGTTAATGTATAAATTGTACTAGGAGAACCATGTAGTGATTAATAAAGTGATGCATATAAAACATAGAAATTAATAAACAAACATGCTTAATTGGAAGAATCAATAAAAAAATAGTCCAAGATTGTGGGAATATTATGATCTGTTTCAAGATAGAGACGTGTAAAATGGTTAAATTGTATAATGTAGTGTTTTTATTGAATGTAATTGTAATAAGCAATATATAAGCATTTTATGGGCAAATGAAATTCACAATACCTTCTGCAATAATAAATAAATTGAGAAAGTCGTGTTTATATTAAATTGCAAATAAACAAAAGGACTAATTTCTTAAAATAAATGTGCTCGCAAATAAAATTTTTAAATGTGTTTAAAATTGAATCTACATTTTAAAATATTAAAAGTAAAGTGATTAAATTCTTAAAATAAGAGTAGGAAGATTGAATTCTAAGAAAGAAAAGGTAAGAATTAAGTAAATGGTTTTTTACTACCAATAAGAAAAATTAAAAGTGTTTTATTTAATATCATCTTAAAAATACAAAAATAATTACTACAAAAAGATGAATTTAAAGTTGAATGATTAGTTTAATTTTTTAAACATCGGCTTAGATTTGCTAAAGATATGTGAATCAAGCAACGTGTGCATGTAAAAAAGCCACTTTTAAAAGAAATGTAAATAAACAGGGATGAAATTGGTAAACAAAATAATGCATTAATTTCAATTTAATTAAAATGGAAAGGGAAGAGGACTAATGATGAAATTTGTAAAAAGCGGCATCTTCCGCTAAAAACACTAGAGCATGGAGGGCTTTACTTGTTATTTACCCATGCACTATTTTTTTTTTTTTGAAAGGATACTCATGCATTTTTTTAATAGTCTCCTTATAAATTCTGATTATATCTACTATTTTTGACACAATGCTTAAAACTACCTATATCCCCTTCTCAACCTATAAATAAGACCCACATTCTTCTGAATTGACAGTAATAATTATACCAATTAAAATAAGACTCAATTTACATACCGTTGTTAAAATAAGAAAAAATCCCCTTAAGTTTTTTACTACTTCTTTTAATGCTACATACTTAATTTTCATTGTTTCTTTTTTACAATTTGGTGATGATTTTTTTTTCAGCCAACCAATATTCCTGTTACAATCAGGCAATGTAATAAATTATAAAATATAAAAAAGTTAAAGGAAAGTACGATAATTATTGATAAAATTAGTGATGATATAGAAAGTATCTACAAAACAGATGTAATGAAATAAATTAAATTAATTGTAAAATTCGAAGGTAATAAAAATATTATGAGTTTTATATGAGTATTATGTAATACCTAAATATAGGTTCACTAAAATTCGATTCGATTTGAAAAAATTAAAAAAATTCAAATTTTGAGTTAATCGAATTGAGTTATTCGAGTTAACGATTCGAGTTTCGAGTTCAAGTGGAGTTGAATTTCACATTTCAAATAATTCGAATAACAGATTGGTGTAAATACCATTTTGGTCCATATTAATTTTAAAAATAAGCAAATTTGTCTCTCTATCAACAAAATTACAATAAAATTCAAAATAATATCCAAAATTCAAAATAATTTTTAAAGTTCAAAATATTTATAAAAATTTCAAATTTTTATTTAAAAAAGTATAAAAATTCTAATACATATATATATATATATATAAAGTTAAAATTTTAATTTTTTTTAAAATAATAATTTTGAGACTTAATTAATGATTCAAATTTATCTTACTCAAGTATCTTATTTTTTTATTATTTTGCTTTGAATTTTTTTTCAAATATATATGGTTTCAAATTTATGTGCTCTAACATAGAATTAGTTATAATGAAACAATATTTTTATTTGACATGTTTAATTTTTTTAAATTTAACTTGAACAATTTCACTCGATTTGAAAAAAAATTTAAATTGAGTTAAAGATGATAAAATAGGACTCGTGAACTCAATTAACTCGAAATTTTTTCACTCGATTCGATCAAACGTTCACCCTAGCTAAATATTGGTTATTCCTTAAAACGGTGAGGAAAATTTACTTCTAAGAAATGGTATACCCTAATTTATAGGGAAAAAATAATTATAAACAACTATTTTGTACCTCCTTGTTGTTGGAAAAAGATGTCGTTGTTATGAAAATGACGACAGTAGTTTTATTTACAGAATAAGGACGTCAGCATGTGAAAAAAGAATTATATATAGATATTCATTGTATAAGTAAAGTGGTATAATATATGATGGTTAAATAAGTTATATATAGATAAGTAACGAAGTTTTGTGGTATGAAATCCAGAAGAGCAAAGAAGTAGAGAATGGTTCTTATGAAGGAGTGTTGACCAAGCAATTTAGTGAGTAATTGAATGGCTAATTATGGAAAATGTAACATTTTTCAAACTCAAAAAGTTAACAATTTTATAAATATATGATATGGGGTAAGTGGTTGATTATATTGTTGGCTTGAAATTGAGCTTGAAAAGCAATTGGAACCAGTCAGTCATTTGACTTTGAGAATTAATTAGTTTGTTTGGAGGAAGTATGACCATATGATTACTTAATCTAAATTAATAATAACAGCCTCTGATGAAACATCAGTTTCAAGTACCGATTATATGATTTCCATCAGATTATGAAACATGATATTCAAAGTTTCCCATCACTTTTATGATCAATCTAATGGAAAGCATTTCAATGTTTCAACACTGAAATGCCAGCCTTTCACTTCATTCTCCTCGCTCTCACCTTATGTTTTTCTTCTCCCATCTCTTCAGTTACCGGTGATCATGAAATCCCACACAGAAACCTGGCTGATTCCATTTGTCCGTTGGATTTCACTGTTGTCAGGAAATTCATTTTTGATAGTCCTAGGAGACCTTCATTTCTAGATGTTCCAAGAAAGTGTCAAACGCTCCTTCAAGGTATTCGTTTGGTTCGGTCCAACTATCTTCGAGTCACCGGAAACTTTTCCCTTCCTCCCATTTCCTCGGAGGTTTGTTTGGATGTGTATCAGAAGTTAGTCAATGAATTAGTACCCTGGTTGGATATTCGTTCCACTTGTGCCTTCGATGCCACTTTGCTATCAAAAAGTTGCAACAACATCACAACTCTATTCCAATTCGAAGGTCTTATTTCAAAACCGGAGTTGCAGGAAGTTAACCATCTTTGCAACCGTTCTTTAGATGATGATTCTTCATGCACACCATGCCAGGGTGCCTTATATAGCATTTATCAATCATACTTCATCGAGAATGCATCAGATTGTTCAGGGTACCCCTTCATATACGCCGGGGCATTGGCTAATCGCGAGGGGCCGGTTGATTCAGGCACTGCAAAGTGCTTGTTCTCCCTTGATTACTCTTCAACTAATGTAAACAACTGGAAGAAGAAAGCTATTCTTTGTGCCACCCCTATAGGCGCTGCTCTTGGCTTGATCATGACAGTTATGGTGATCTGGTTTAGTTGGAGAAGAAAACAGAAATGGAAGAGAAGACATAATAGTGTCGCCCTGAACGAGACAGGTGCGGGTTTTGGAATAGAAACGATAAGTGGAGATAGCAGTTTGGTCATGTTCACATTTGAAGAAATCAAAAAGGCTACAAAGAATTTCTCAAGGGAGAATATTATAGGGAAAGGAGGATATGGGAATGTTTATAAAGGTATATTAGAAGATGGATCCGAAGTTGCATTGAAAAGGTTCAAAAACTGCTCTGCTGCAGGGGATGCAACTTTTGCACATGAAGTGGAGGTTATTGCAAGTATTAATCATGTCAATCTTGTTCCTTTCAGAGGCTATTGCACTGCCACGGTTCCTATGGAAGGTCACCAAAGAATAATCGTGTGCGATTTGATGCAAAACGGAAGCTTATACGACCATCTTTTCGGATCAGAAGTTACCAAGCTTAGTTGGCCTATTCGTCAGAAAATTGCCATTGGAGTGGCACGAGGACTGGCATACCTCCATTATGGTGCACAGCCTGCTATCATACATAGAGATGTAAAGGCTAGTAACATACTTTTAGATGAAACGTTTGAGCCAAAACTGGCAGATTTTGGCCTTGCAAAGTTCACTCCAGATGACTTCTCTCATATGAGCACCAGGGTAGCTGGAACTCTAGGGTACGTAGCCCCGGAGTACGCTTTATAGGGGCAACTAACAGAGAGAAGTGATGTTTACGGCTTCGGGGTTGTCCTGCTTGAGCTTTTAAGCAGTAAGCAAGCAGTTATTTCCATTAATGATCATCACACATTGCTTTTGACTGACTGGGCTTGGTCATTGGTCGAAGAAGGCAGAGTGTTCGATGTTATCGACGAAAATGTGCTGGAATTAGGCCCTCCAGAAGTAATGGAGAAATATGTTTTGTTAGCAATTCTTTCTTGTCATTCACAATTATACGCTAGGCCAACAATGGACCAGATTGTGAGAATATTGGAAACCTATTTTCCAGTTCACTCAATTCCGAAACCTCCTTTCCAACAGAAATCAGCCAACTTCAGTTCGTCGCGCACCATGTCAAGCGCCTGCGCTGATGATAAACATCCGTGTAACTGTAACGAGTAATGATTCAATCTTCCCTTTAATAAAATGATGACAGTTCAAACAAATTGTCTTCCATGTTTGATTGTTGAAGTTTTCTGGCTTTGTCATCTTGTTTTTTGTTCTTGATATCCCTTTCTTGGGCAGTCATTGTCCCTTGTGTCTACTTTCTTACAAGTTCTCCTAATTCAAAGCATTCAACATGAGAAATGGTCAGCTGGCCATGTCAACTACAAATATATATTAGGAAAGGAAAATGAATGGATGTTTTCTTGAAAGTTTCTTTCATAATCCTGGAAACCAATAAAAATAAATTTATCTTTTTAATAAAAAAGAGAGAGATTTTGAAATTAAAAGAGAAAATATTTTTCTGGTCCCTATCAATTTTAAAATCAAGCAAATTAGTCACTTTAAAAAAATAGATCAATTTAGTACTTCTCAATTTCAAAAGTGAGCAATTAAGGATAATTAATTATAACATTAATCTTTTTATTAATTGTACATGTTTTTTATTAGTATAATAGCAAGTTTAGCCCTTAATATTTATATATTATGTGTAAATGACCAAATTAAAAAAATGCATAAACTTTGTAGACTAAATTTATTAAATCAAGATCAAATTGACAGAATGTGTAAATTTTGAGGGCTAATTTTTTTTATTATACCAATAAAAAAAAGTACAATTGATTAATAGTCCTTAGTTGCCCACTTTCGAAATTGACTTGTTCTTTTATATATATATATAAGGATTAATTTGCTCAATATTAAAATTAAGAGAGAAACCAGAAAAGGTTTTTTATTAAAATTTAAAAATATAATTAAAATTCAATAAATCTATATAAACTTGTATCTAACTAAGAAAAAATATTAATTTTAATTAATAAATTGATGATTAATGCAAAGGAGGACTTTTTGGTATTCTTTAAAAAATTGGTTATAAATACTGGAGAAGTTCTGATAACATATCGATAATAAACATAAAATTTGTTAGATTATTTTTCTTGGTGATAAACCTCCTTAAAAAATTCCAAGTATTGACAATATTAAAACTTAGAGACACCCATACAGACACAATTGGGGTTTTTTAACCTAGATTATATTGCTCCATAACATAATTTGAACGCTTAAGGGTAAAAATGAAAAAAAGCCATATTAAAAGTTCAATTAAGTAGTCATAAAAAATTTTCACCCAATTCAACCCTTAGAGTTGAAATGTTAATTAATTTAGTCCCGCCATAATATTGACCAAGTTTGACTTTTAATTTTTGCTGACGTGATTCATAAAAAAAGCAAATGACTATATGTGTGCCAAAATCGCACATAAGCAAATATTTAAAAAATTTTCAAAAAATAAATAAACATTATTTAAAAATAATAAAACAATTTGTGCATGTTTATTCAGAACTTGCTTTTTTTAATAATTATTATAATAATATAAAATTATAGAGATTTATTGAAAATATTTTAAAAATTATTAAAATTATTAGAAATTAATAAAAGGTTTTAAAAAATTACTAGCACTGCAAGTCTATAATGAATATGGACAATCATTTATTTAGGTTAATTTTGGACACAATTTTATAAATAATTATAAAAAAATAAAAATTATAAAAAGTTATTTGAAAATTTTTAGGAATTATAAGAAATTATAAAAAAATTCTTAATAATTTTAATTAGTTTTAATAGTTATTCTTTTTTATCAATTATTGGTTCTTTTACCCAACTAACCCAAAAATATTAAATATTTACAAGAATGACCTAACTTCAAAAATAATGACGAGAATAACTTGAAACACCCAACTCAATCATTCCCCCATAATTAGTTGTTGATTGCATGAGGGTTTAAAAAATATTTTTTTGGTTCTAACACTACAATGGCCGACACTCATATGTATTTTATAAAATATGGGTATTCTCCAATAAAAAAATCTTTTTATTAGGTGCTGGCATTCAGGTGGCCGGTATCGCCAAAAAAAATTAAACTTTTTTTCGGTACTTTTTAGTGTCAACACTGTGGTGGCCGACACCCATGTCAGGTAAAATATTATAGTACTTAGTAAGCAAAGAAAACAAGAGAAAAAAGATGAAAAAAAGATTCAACTGTCAAGAAAACAAGAGAAGAAGAACATGAAAAAAAATGAAGAGTTTGACATTTATAGTTTCAACAGAGATAAAAAAAGTCCTATATGAAATTGCATTAATAAATTTAATTAATGATTTTGGTATAATTTCAAGGCAAGAAAAAATTTAATACAATTTTATAGTTTCAATAGGAAAAAAAAATTGTATATGAAAAAAAAAAAATTCTCCACTCTCTCCATTATCACCTTTCTTAAAGTTTATCAATTAATTTTTAGTTCTTGTATATAAATTTTTTCTTAAAAAAAAAGTTAATTAATAGCCTTGAAAAGAATATTGTTTAAGAATTTTAAATTCAATAAAAAAATTATAATATATTATTTTAAAAAATTTCAAATCATACCATTTAAAAATAATAATACAATTATATGGTTAAAAGATATTATCAAATTATTAACCATAATTTCTGTTTATGTTTCCATATTAATGAATGATAATGATATAGATTGATGCAAAATTCCAATTCGTATTGATTGTGGTCAAGAATCAGTAATCAAATATTCATATATATAAATAAATGTTTCCATAATTATGTTAAATTCCTTATCAAATATAAATTAATATATAAATATTCCTTATCAAACAGGAATTATGGTTAATAATTTGATAATGTCTTTTAACAATATATAATATAACTGCATTATTACTTTTAAATGGTATGATTTGAAAATTTTTAAATAATGTATTATAAATTTTTTTATTGAATTTAAAAATCTTAAACAATATTCCTTTAAGGCTATTAATTAATCCACTTTAAGAAAGGTGATAATGGAGAAAGAGGGGGATTATTTTTTTCCATGTACAGTGTTTTTTTCGTATTGAAACTATAATGTTGCATTAAATTTTTTCTTGCCTTGAAGCCATAAAAAAAAACCATAAGCTTGGATGCAGCAAGTTCCTCCTAGGTTTTCACTAGATTGTCAAGCTCTTCAGTAAGAAGGGACTCTTTAGCTTCGATATGCTTGACTAGCCTTGTGTTCTCCTCTTTCAAATGTCCATTTTCATTTTAACAGTTGACTAGCCTCTACAGTGATCTACTCTTGAAGTTATTCAATTGCAGTGGTGTGGGAAGTTGGTACTTCTTCTCCCACTTGAAGAGCAATATTTTTCTCCCTTTGTCCTGTTGCATTTGGCATCATCAAGATTCATTTCAAAGATCTGCAAAGAACTAATGAGTTCATCAATTGTCAGGCTTTCAAGGTCGTTAGATTTCTCTATAGTGGTAACCTTAATAGAGAATCTCTCAGGAAGATATCTTAGAACCTTCCTGACTAGCTTGGTATTGGAGTATTCTTCCCCAGGGCAAATGCCTGATTTGACAGATCGCAGAGTTTTATGTAGAATTCACCTATGGTCTCTGAATCTTGCATCCTCAAAGTTTCAAATCTAGTGGTCAACATTTGCATTTTTTATTGCTTGACTATATTAGTTGCTTCATGTGCAATATGTAGAATATTCCATCTTGTATTTGCAATCATGCACTTTGCAATTCTCTTGAGCACTTGCAGATCCAGTCCATAAAAAATGTCATACAATGCATTAAAGTTAGCATTGGCAAGTAGTTTCTCATCAGCTGTCCATTGTAGCTCGGGTTTAGCCACTCTTCCTACTTCAATCTCAATCATATAATGCTCCCGTCCTATAAGAATTTTGTGTCAAGTCTTCTCATCAATGGATTTGAAGTAAATTTTTATGCGTGCCTTCCAGTAAGCATAATGACCAATCTCCAACATTGGGGGATGAGTAGTTGATAATCCTTCCATAACCTATAATTAACATCACCAAGAATCCCTAATAGTTATGTTAATGGGATACTCTGGTTATACCAATTGTTGACCTGAAATAATTATTAAGTTAATAAGAAATAGAGCATGAGCAAAAGTGACAGTAGATATGGACATTTTATTTATAATAATCATGACAACCACAATGAAAATAAGGGACCACAAAGTTATTTATGCAATTCGATTTTCTTAAGTTTGCGATGAGATGAATATAGTATCTTTAAAATGAATACAGCTAGTGATACTAGTTCTAATATATTCTAATGAAGAATCCTCACTCTTGCTTTTAAAAACTAGATCTCTCACTGCTAAATTCCCTTATGAGAACTTAGTTTGTAAAACTAATTGCACATGTTTTACAATAAAAAAATGCACTCTTACAAATAATATTCCTAACTTGAATAGATAAGTGCTTTCAAAAAACAATACCAAACATTTACAAGTCTCTTCGATTATATAAGATTTTTGAGACTTGGTAACATGATAAAAGATCAATCATTGTCCCTTCTAAACAATAGCTAAAATAGTTAAATGTAATATAATATTCAATGACTGAAGTAAAATAGACCGTTGGCAAATTAAGTCTTCAAGTTTTGATCAAATCCAACTGTCTTGATATGAGGGATTCAATATAAACGATTTGATTCGATCTTCTAGATATGTTTCTCTAAGTAAATTGATATTCATTGATGGGTTTGAATCATTCCATGATTTCAACATAGTTCAAAGATTTGGTTTCATAAATTGTCAATCTTCCAAATATGACAAGTTGTTTTGTCACAATAACAAAGGAAATGAAAGCTTCCCTTAGCACATTGCAACAACTCTAAATTATCTCAACAATCTACCCTTCTATAAAAATAAAAATAAAGTTGAATAACCATAACGGTAAAAATCAATAAATAAGAATTTATGGAAGAGAACCAAAATAGATAAAAATAAAAATAATCAACTCTTATCTCTCTCAAACATTACTATTACTGTCCAAATTCTTTAAGCTTTTAAATTTCATCAAAAGAGAAATGATTATATAAAACTGGGATAAAAATACTAAAATGACATTAAATTATTAAAAAAAGATACAAATAGCATAATATTTCAATTTCCTTCTCAAATATGTAAAATAAAATCATACTCAACACTGAAACTCCAAATTTAATTTACTTTCACTTCTTCGGTCCATCTCATAAAATTCAAAACATAAGTCAAAATACAATAGTTAAACATTTTAATCGGAGAACATTATAATTTATATAGCAATTATGCAACCTATCAAATATACCGACAATGAACGATATCAACTTTCAATTTTCTTTTATAATTTAACTTAGTAAAATTTCCTATATATGAATTAGTCTTGCTTAGTACCAAAAGTTACCTTTTAAAGTATAGTCTAATTTTGTCAGGTTTTTTTTTTTTTTTTTTTTAATAAAACCTCTACCTAAACCTCACATGCACGGCTTAGACTTCAATTCTTAGCATATTTTCTTAATCCATTGAATCCATTCGTCCACGGCATCTCAACACAAAATTTCTAACTGTTATTCGAATTTTTCATTTTCTTTAAAGTATACTGTTTATAATATCAATTCATGTTATTTAGTTTTTTCATTTTTTTCAAAATATCAATTATATCCAACACATAATCGAAGATAAATAGAGAGATATCACGCTCCAAATATATGAAAAAGATTATATTGATGTATGCTAAAGATTCTCTGGTACCCACCGTTTAAAATTGGTTGAAGACTGGTTCCAAGCTCTAAGTTGCCGCCCATTACAAACAGCCAAAACCGGCCAATGGATCTAATAAAGGGTTGATGCTGAAGTTATTGTTTTGATCAATTCCAGTGGAAAGTTAAAGATAGAAGGTTCCTTTTAGTGACATTGCAATGCCTTTATCTTTATTCCCTTTCTTTGCATTAGTAACAATGTTAACCTTTTTGGAGATCGGTATTTCAGCTTCATATTGCCAAAACCTCTCAAATGAAACCCTTGGTAAAGCCTCTTGTCCTTTGAACTTTGACATCCTTAAGAAGTTGGTAAACAAAGACCCTGCAAGCTCTACATTTGCTAACATTTCTACACAGTGTCAAACCATCCTTGAAGGACTCGATTTGGTCCGGTCCGAGTATCTCCGAACGAACGAGTACTTTGTTCCCCCTCCCACCACCTCTAAGGCATGCTGGGATTCCTATCAACTGCTAATAGGTGAGTTCATAAATGGTTTTGATATCGAAACTTCTTGCGGATATAATGCAGAATGGATTTCAAAACCCTGCATGAATATAAAATCTAGAGCACAATTTGAGAGCCTAATCCCCACTACCGTATTGTACCAATTACGATATTACTGTCCTCAGTCTTTGGATGATAGTTTTACGTGTGAATTATGTACTAGAAAGCTGCTCCAACTTAGGAAAATTTACTTCGATGGCATCGGTAGCACTGCGAGGAACATCTCTGCTTGTTCAGGGTATCTTAGTATGTATGCAGCTGCCTTTATCAACAATTTTGGTCCAACTGATAAAGCAACTGCAAAGTGTTTGTTTTCCATAGAACTTAAACCAAAGAAATCGAGCAGTAGCCACCACCGAAGTGCAATTGCTGGTGCCACAGCCGGTTCTCTTGTTGGTCTACTTGGGGCCTTTTCTGCAATTTTAGTCCTTCTGATGAGAAGACATAGGAAAAATATAAAGGAGAGGAGTGATCGTGTTATGGAGAAGAACGATTCGGTTAAAGATGAGACTAGTTTGGTTTTCGGATTCGGATTGTATAGTAGAAGCACCGGTTTAAAGAAGTTCAAAATTAAGGAAATCAAAAGTGCGACAATGAATTTCTCGAGAGAGAACATTATTGGAATGGGAGGATACGGGAATGTTTATAAAGGGGTGTTACCTGATGGATCTGAAGTTGCCGTAAAAAGGTTCAAGAATTGCTCACTTGTTGGAGATGCAAACTTTGTACATGAAGTAGAAGTAATTGCAAGTATAAAACATGTCAATCTTGTTGAATTGAGAGGCTTCTGCACTGCAACAATTCCATTGGAAGGACATCAAAGGATCATCGTCTGCGATTTGATGCATAACGGAAGCCTCTATGATCATCTTTTCGGATCCGAGAAGAAGAGACTTAGCTGGCCTATTCGTCTTAAAATTGCCCTTGGAACTGCCAGAGGTTTAGCTTATTTGCACCATGGACTTCATCCTGCTATCATTCACAGAGATATCAAAGCTAGTAACATACTTTTGGACGAGACATTCGAGCCGAAAGTTGCGGATTTCGGCTTGGCAAAGTTCAAGTCTGAAGGAACGACACATTTAAGCACAAGGGTAGCTGGAACTCTAGGCTATGTTGCTCCAGAATATGCCTTGTATGGCAAGTTAACTGAGAAAACCGACGTTTATAGCTTTGGGGTTGTGCTTCTCGAGCTTTTGAGTGGCAAAAAGGCATATGACAACGATGAGGGAAAGATTTTTCGGGTGACAGATTGGGCATGGGAGCTTGTTGGACAAGGTAGGGCATTGGATGTCCTTGAACAAGACATGGCGGAGATTGGATTAGCAGAAGTGATGGAGCAATATGTTTTAATTGCAGTTCTTTGTTCTCATCCCATATTAGATGTTAGGCCAACAATGGACCAAACTGTGAAAATTTTGGAATCTGGTCTTCCAGTTCGTTCCAGTTCCTAGGCCCTGCTTCTTGTATAACTCCTATAATCAATTGTATTTTCATTTTCTTGTAGTAAAATAAGGGGTTTAATATAGTTTCATTAAAAACAATTTAAGCATTTTCACCTTTTGAAAATAATTGCATTTTCTTGTAGAAAAAATGTAATTAATTGTTTTTTTAAAATATTAAAAAATAAATTTTTTATAATTTTGATATTTTTTTCATAATTTTTAATTTTTAAAAATAATTTTTTTATTTTTTGAATCCTTAAATTTTAAAAATTAATTAATTGTTGACGTGCCATCCACGTGTATTCTATGTCAACGTTAACAAATATTAACTTTTCTATCTATTTTGGGGTGTTTTAACAAAAAACTCAAATTTAAAAGTGAAAATAGATGAAAAATTAAATGAAGAGCTAAAATAATTTTTTTTATAAAATTAAAGAGCTAAATAAATTTATTACGCCTACATAAATTAATTATATCATAATTTAGAATTAAAAATCATATGAACACAAACTAAATTCAGAAATAAATTAAATTATATTTGAGATAGGGATTAAATTATATAAAACAGCTAATAATTAAGTACTTCAATGCAGAAAAATGCAAACTTTAAAAGGGATTAAACTAAACATAATTCATTAATTGGTACAAAACCGCATGAATCCAAAGATAGAAACAGTGGGCTGGACGTGGTTTTGTGATGTTTTTTTTTTTCTGTTTTTAGCTCTATGTCGCATTATCGAAAGAATTTCCATTTTTTTTTATCAAATTAATAAATTATGTCATTTCTGATGGGTTAGGTATGATATATTATCAAATTTATGTCATTTCTCATCTATTATTGAAGGCATGATATTTAACTATGATATTAATATACTTTATATTTATTTAAGTTCGAATCAATTTAAAATGTAAGTTTAAAATTTTACTTAAATTTGTCTATATTTATAAAAGACTAACTTAAATCTATTTTAAACCTGCTCATATTATTTTTTAATTTTTTAAAAATATTTATAGTATATTATTTTTAAGATTTAAAATTTTATATATTTTTTATTTATTGAAATTTTTTATATATCATTTTAACATTATTTTAATGCTTATATTAGAGTAGTATTATATAATTTTTATAGGTTTATTTTTTAATGTGTTTTAAATTATATGAAATATAAATATAACATAATATAAAATATTATAAACTTAAAAACGGACTGTGCCGGGCTCAAGCGCTTAAGTGCAGTCCATATTTTTCATATTTTAAACGGACTTATTTTTTTATCAAAAATTTATTACCCAAATCTTTTTAAATTTCTAATAGACCTTTAAGCCTAAATGGGAAACCCGACCCATAGCAGGTAGCATATGTTCAAAGGGAAAAACATTTCGTGGCAGCTTGGCTTGCTAAAGGAAGTCTATTACTTAACAGGGTTTTGAATGTTTACAATTAACTATTGCAGGTGACTGATGCGATTGGTGGTTAGTTACTAATTAATTTGCTCAGGTTATCCCTCCTGTAATCCTGTTTTGTTTTTGTACGTGAATAAAAAATTCCGATGATAATAGCTTTTTTTAGTCAAATGAAAAAGAAAGCTAAAAAAAAATAGAGGAGATGAACGGTTTTTTCAACCAACATTTAGGGTTTAAATTTTTTTAATTAATTAAATTAATTTAATTAAAGATCTATTATCCCATATGGAAATCCAAGTTGACACTTAAAATCTAGTTGGACTGCCACGTAGGATTACCGTTACGGAGATAACGGAACTTAACGGAAGAGTGATCACTTCATAACAAATAATAACATAAGTGACTAAAACGTAACATTTCAAACATAAGTGACTAAAATATAACCTGAGATAAATAAAAGTGACTATTTTTGTAGTTTACCCTTTTCAATACTATTTCCCTTTTGACTTTCAGAAAAGTGGGCAGTTTCTCTCTGTTTCCACGGCGACCAAGAAAGCAAAACATGGAGAAAAATGAAATGTTAGAAGGGCTTGTGACGAGAAGACCGATTACTGATGAGGCAGAGACCAGTATTATAGATGGAGATAGCGTTATTAGCTATAATAATGATGCTTCTGCTTCTGTCACAATTACTGTTATTTTTAGCACCATAGTAGCAATATCTGGTTCATATGCTTTTGGAAATGCTGTAAGAATTGTAAAATGGTTCAACTTTTGTCACAATTACTGTTATCTTTATTACCATAGTAGCAATATCTGGTTCATATTGCCTGTAAATGATGAAAGAAAATCTTAACTTATATCAATTGGTAAAGGATGAAGATACTTATCATCAGTATCTCAGCCTCATAAGCTTGAAACTTGATATGTTATATTGGGTTGGGGCTATATGTTATGTTAAGGAATGAATGTGTTAATGGCGTATTTGATTGGTTTGAGATCCATTTTCAGGTGGGGTATTCATCACCGGCTAAAAGCGGCATTATGGAAGACCTTGGCCTTTCTCTATCTGAGGTAAAATAAATGCAGAATAGCTTTTGAACTATGGTTTAGGGTTTCACTTTCTCAATATCATCTTTGGGAAAGTGATCTGATCATTCAATATTGAGATGAAAATATTGAATCACAGAATCAAAGTAGAATAAACACATGTTTACCTTTATCTTTTTTTTTTCTTCATAATATTTATGGTCAGTGATTAACTTCAGTCACTGATGCAGTATGCAGTTTTTGGTTCCACATTAACAGTAGGAGGGATGCTTGGAGCAGCATGTAGTGGGAAGATTGCAGATCTCGTAGGCCGAAGAGGCGTAAGTCTTCTATTAACCGTAACATATGTTAAAGATGCTTGGTATCCAGTTTCCTGCTTGATGCAAGTAATTTAACAACTTAGATACATTATATATCTAAACAGGCAATGGGAATTTCAGAAATTTTCTGCATCACAGGGTGGTTTGCTATAGTATTCTCAAAGGTTTGTCGTTCAGAAATTCTCAAACAGTCCAAGGCAGTGATGAACTGATTAATAAAAAGAAATGGAACCCAATGTTGACAGGATGCTCTGTGGCTAGACCTGGGAAGACTTCTAGTTGGATGTGGATCTGGGGTTCTTTGTTATGTGGTAACTTGCATTACTTGCTACACGATTCACTGGTATGGTGAAAGCGGTCTTCTCAATCTTCTCTTATACAGATTCCTCTATATGTTGCTGAAATTGCCGCTAAGAATGTCAGGGGAGCATTTTCGTCGCTTACCATCGTATGAATTGATCTTTCATTGCATATTTTGATTCCTGAGAGCAGATTTCCTTTAGCTGATATATGTTAGTTTTTAACAGTTAATGCTATGCTGTGGCAAGGCAGTCATGTTTATTATGGGTTCTCTGATCAATTGGCGCACCTCGGCCCTTATAGGTAACTTCTTTTGATATAGTTTAAACTTTTAGCTGATGACATTCTTCGTAAGCCGGAGATTCGAATTTTGAGCTACTTAAAAAGCTGATATTAATTTTGTTTTCAGGAGTCATACCATGTGTGCTACAATTAATAGGATTGTTCTTTATTCCGGAGTCTCCAAGATGGCTGGTTAGTGGGGTTTAATGCATGTATAGGCTATAGTATTCGAAACAATATGGCATGAAAATTCATTAATGTGTCCAATTGATACTCCTAACCAACTGCAGGCCAAGACTAAAGAAACGAAAGAGTTTGAAGCTGCTCTGCGGCGCCTTAGGGGTGAAGATGCTGATATTTCTCAAGAAGCTACTGATATTAGAGTAAATCTCATCTTTTCTTGAACCAATACAGAATATCAGTTTACAAAGCCAAAAAGTGAACTTCCTAAAGAACTTGGTTTTTCCATCTCTTAACCTATGTTTTATAGGAACGAGACTTGCTCTTTTTGTTATGTAACAGTTGTACACAGAATACATAGAGCAGATTCCAGATGAAGGGCTTCTGAATCTCTTCCAGAAGAGATATGCCTATCCATTGATTGTGAGAGATAATGAGATACATAGATTTGTTTCTATTGTCAAAAGCTGCATTATGATGCTTATTTGATGTGTATGCAAAAATTATTCCAGGTTGGTGCTGGACTTATGATGTTCCAGCAATTTGGAGGCCTAAATGGTTTTTCATACTACGCAAGTTTTATTTTCGAATCAGCAGGTAAATTTCGGAACCATATTTGTTTAATTTGGTTGTTGAAACATAGATTGAAAACTCTAGACAAAGGGATTCTTGGTCTTTAATAGGTTTTCCCAGCACGGTTGGATCTATTGGAGTAGCTGTTCTTCAGGTTAGAAAATGACAATTACCATTTGATATCAGACTAAAACATAGTACTGGTGTATTCTACTGCATAGGGAGATGTTGTTTAGCAGATTTTCATGGCTATTGTCGGAGTACTCTTCATTGATAAATCCGGACGACGACCACTTCTGCTGGTTAGTCTCAAACAACTTTTTTCCAATCATATCGCTAAGTTCATCAGCATTTAAACATTCAATTAGCACCGATCTCTTCAGATGTCTGCAGGTGGATCATGCTTGGGTTGTGTCATTACAGGGTTATCATTCTTCTTGCAGGTTTCAGCTTAACTAGACTCTCTTACATGATTTTGCTATTTGTAGCCTCTTTTATTTTTTTTACATCAATTATATTGCTTCGCCATGAAATGAGCAGGATTTTCATGCTAGAAAGGATCTAACTGCCACTTTGGTGATTATTGGAGTATTGGTAAAGCAACTATACTCATATGCAATTTTCAAGTCACAGTTCACATTTGTTCACTACGGAATATTTAATTGTTGTTTATCTTAACCAGGTTTTTCTTCTTAGTTTTGAACTTGGCATGGGGGGAATTCCCTGGATTATAGTGTCTGAGGTAAATTTCCCAAAATCCTTTTGATGACTAAAGATGATCATAAATGAGGATTAAATTAAGTGATGGGGGTTTATATGTATATATACAATATTATTTCAGATATTACCTTTAAATATAAGGGGTCCGGGAGGAAGCATGGTGAATTTGATAAACTGGACTAGTTCTTGGGTTGTTTCATACACTTTCACTTTTCTTTTTGAATGGAACTCAGCTGGTAATTTTCTTTACTTATTTCCCAGCTTCTTTTGTTGCTGTTTTGTTGAGATTTTGATTTGGGTTTAAATATATTTTGACTTTAGGAACTTTTTTTATTTTTGCCTTCATGGGTGCTGTCGGAACTGTGTTCATCGGAAAGCTAGTTCCGGAGACCAAGGGGCGAACACTCGAAGAATTACAGACATATTAATTGGTTGGGAAATGCCCTTCCACATTGAAATTTACAAAATGTTACTTTTACTGCTCCTATTAAAACTTTATTTTAATATATATGGGAAATAAATTATATAATTTTTAAGCATCAATAAAATAATGTCACGTAAATAAATTTTAAAGATAATAAAATATTATTATACATTTATTTATATCTAATATCTTTTTCAACTTAATTTAACTTTAATTAAAATACTTAAAATAATTAATTTTTTAAATTATAAACAAACATCTTTTCTTCTTTTATAAATTTTAATCAATTTTTTAAACCATTGATACAAATTATAATCATTTTTTAAATTAATACATTCATATTAATATTCAACATGGAGTTAATATCGATAGAGAATGTTAAACAAACTAATTAAAATTTAATGTGTAAATTTTTTTTTTCTAAATCATCAATTTCAAGTAGAAAATATATCATTGAGTGAAAATTAAATAAAACAAAAACTAAATTAAATTTAAAATAAAAATATAGTTAAATCTAAACCGCATTTAGATGATAAAAAAATAAATATTAAATTTACATAAGTAAAAATATTATATTTTTCATCAAACTAAATATTTAAATCTTCTCCAAAAAGCTTTTCATTTGAAGTGAAGTTTTTTTTGCATGAAACATTAATTGAAGAAATTTGATCTTAATTTTTTTCCAATTTTTTTTTTAAATTTCATCTTTTTAGGTTAAGACCAACTTAAATATTTTAAAAGTAAAACTTGTAGAATCTCATGGTGGTCAAAATCTTATTATTCAACCTCCTATTCAAGCTTCATAAGTTAAGTAGATATAATTTTTGAGTAATATTGGTTTGTATAAATTTTGAAAAAGAATTAAAAAATTTTAGGGTTTTTAAGAAGCAATTGATCTAAACATGCAATATTTGTAATAACCTTAAAATTTTACCAAAATTAAAGTGAATAAAATAAACTTTATTTTTGCAGAAAATAACCTTAAAATATTTATAAACTGAAATAATCGAAAATGTGTCTATAACAAAAAAATTTTAAAATTACAAACTCCACTCAAATCGAATTAATATCCTGAAACAATGTTACACACAATGTTACACCCATGAGTAGTGTTCCCATAAAAACCTTGGGTGGTATTACTTTAGTAACCGAATCCGCAATTATGGAGTTTGTTTCAATATACTTTATAGGCGCCTGATCATTTTAAACTCTTACTTTAACACCTAGGAATTTAAAGTCCATGTGCATTGACTTTGATGTCCTCTTGTTGTTATTGGAATAAATGATTGAAATAACTAAAAATGTATCTATAATAGAAAGTATTTAAAACTACAAACTCCTACTAAAATCGAAGTAATATCCTGAAACAATGTTACATCCATGTAAGCAGTGTTCCCATAAAAACCTTGGGTGGTAGTCCTTTAGTAAGTGAATTCGCAATTATGGAGTTTATCTCAGTATACTTTATAGACACCTGACCACTTTGAAATCTTATTTTAACAATTAGGAATTTAGAGTCTATGTGCATTGACTTTGATGTCCTCTTATTATTATTGGAATAAAACACTGTCATTTATTGTCACAATTTGCATCCTAGTAACAAAATTTTGTGTACATATTCCATCAAAACCGGACTTTGTAAACCTACCAATCTCTAACTTATCAGACCTCTAATATGTGAGCATGTAATGCTTTGTTTTTTGAAGATAATGTATGAATCATTTGGTTGTTTTTCAATGACCCATACTCGAATTGTTCAAATATCTACAAACATCCCAACAATATACGCAATATCTGAATGCATACAAACTTGAACATACATTAAACTTCCTACTACTGAAATGTAAAGAACCTTATGCATTTTTGTAATTTCAAAATCATTCTTGAGGCATTGATTGAGATTACACTTACTTCATTGAACTTGTGATATATACAATCATTAATCAAAACCATCTAGAAATCGAATAAGATAATTACTTGGTGAATATTGTAATACCACTAACGAGAATCCTGCTAAAGCCCATAAATGAATTTCTTTAATTTGTAATCCGTTGACTTTGCATCACCAGATACAAAAGTTTTTTTTTTTAATTTACACCAAATAAATCGTCTCAACAATGTTAGCACTGGAAAATCATTGACCTAACATTCATCTAATGCAACTCAAGGTCAAAATATTCCACTAAAGTCATAGTATAATTCTTTCTCTAGTGGACCTTCTTAATAACATTTTTTCTTGAAGTTATAAAGTTTGTTATTTGACTGGGAGGTTCAACGACTTTGTCTTGATATAGATTTGCTACTTAAACAATATTAAGTATAATGGTTTGTTCCTGTCACACCCCAAGTCTGGCGGATAGTGGTAAAATAATCTGTTTGGCGAAGTGCAATCCGTCCATATGTTTCTTTTGGCGCATAGGTATGGGTGTATAGTAACTACCATGTAAGCAAGTGAAGATTTTATTTCAGGATGTTTTACTATTTAAAGAAAAATATAGTGTTAAGTAATAAGGGGTAAGTATGATTTCAGTTATTGCCAAAGGTATAGTACACCTTGTTTGTCTTAAGTACTATAGCAGTTAGGTTGTAAAGTTACTTGGTTAGGAATTAACTAGATTGATTAGTCTAATATCTATTATTATAGAATTCTCGTTTATGTTTCTTTCGAATTTTGTAGGCCATTAAGAAAGACAAATTTTGAAATGTGTGAAACTTGTTAAGTCCCACTAGGTAGGATGAGTTATATTTATATAAGTGAGAAGGGTTCTGAGAGAGGTTCTTCTTCTTCCTTCGAAAGTACTTTTTTTATTTTTTTCTTAAATCCAATGGTATCTTTTCCTCGTTAAGTTGGAAGTTAAGCATTCTTGCTTTAATCAGTGATCATTTCATTTCTGAGTAATTATTATAGCTCTGCATGTTAGATGTTTTTGAGAGTGAATTTGTATGTGGTATATGAACAGTAAGTTGTAAGTATAAGGCTTTGCATGGGGGTTATCAGATTTTTTTATGATAGTAAATTGTGTGTAAATGAGTTTTAATGGTGGTCCTATGTTCTATAAGTAGTTGTTGCTACTGGTTCGAGAAGGATGTCTGAGTCTAGAGCTTTAAACTGTAGTAGGTGAGTTAAGGTGAGTCTCTACCCTAACTTCCTTTCTTATGTAGACTTTTCAAGTAGAAGAAAATGTATATATATAGAAGATGATATTTATAATAACCAGTAAGTGTACGAGTATAGTAAAGAGGAGATAAGTGTTATGATGACATGTAATAAGTTCTATTGAAGAGGAATGTTGATTGATAAGTATGTAGGTGAAGTTTGAGATATGAAAAGTATGAGTCAGACTAGAATGCAAATAAATCTAGGTAAGCAAATGATGAGAAATGTCCCATTATGAAGCTTCTAGGGCAGTTATATTGCTAACCAGATTGACAAATCATGATATAAAAATAAGTGTAAGACTATAAGGTTGAGACCCATGACATCTTGATATGATTTGGAAACACTCATGGTATAGCCTTTAGTAAGATAAAGAGTGGACTGACAGATCACAATACATGAATGTGTGTAAGATCATGTGGTTAAGACCCATGGCAAGATATGTGAATGTTCATGATGTAGTCTTTGATGGTGTGTAAATTGAATGGGCAGGTCGCAATACATGAACCTATGTACAAGTCCATGAGGGAGAATCCATAGCACCTTTTGTGAAAGTCCGTCGGGACAATAAACTCGTGATTATGTATAATGCCCTCGTGGCATATTTTTGTGACAGCCCTATTTTGACCCTAGTTGGGAAGTGGTTTTGAGACCGCTAAACCGAGTCACCGAAATATTTGAATATAATATTTTATGTCTAAAATATGTGCTTATGCCTGTGTGAATTTTTAAATGCTTTAATTGTTGCAAATTGATGTGAAATTAATTGAAAATGGACTTGTGTGAAAATTTTGAGAATGTGTTAGGTAAATTTTGAAATGGCCCTGTATTATGTGACTTTAAAACATAAGGACTTGCATGTCAAATTGACATTTTTTTTTATAGTGGCCGACCATGTGGAATAATCATTGAAATGTATGTATTTTATACATATATTTGTATTATAATATAATTATAATTATATATGTTATTGGTGTTATAATAAAATAAATAAAATAGTGAAAGGTGAAAAGAACAAGGCTTAGTTCATCTTTTGTTCTTCATTTGCCGAATATAGGAGGGAAAGCTAGGCTTTCGGTCACTCTTTGATTTTTTGCTTGATTAAGGTAAAAATTTCATGTTATTTCCTTTGAATTTTTTTAAGTGTGGTTGATAGCTAAGTATTTGACTTAGCCCATTTTGAAATTTTGAATTCTATGGTGATTTAGGCATTCGGCCATGATATGGATGGTAAGAAATGGTGGTTGTTTTATGCTCTTATGAGTAAAGGTGGATAAGTGAGGTTTAAACTTGTTAGATATGCATAGTAGTGGTTTAAGTGCTTTGGGGAATTTTGGCTAACATGTTTGTGCTTATCGAAATTGAAGTTGAGGTTTTGAGCATAATTTGTGTAACTTGTGAATGAAATACTTGAAATTATGAATTAGGAACATGAATTTAGTCGGCTACTTAAGACAAATTGTCAAATAGTGCTCAACATTAGTGTTATTTACTTAATTGGCAAATTGAGCTTAGAATAGGTGAATTCGTGGGTATGGGGCAAAGTGTTTATATTCGGCCATTAGCTAGATTTTGTTAAGATTTGGATAATTGAGAATTTAGTCAATGTGCTTAAAAAGAAGCTTTCATGGTTGCCGAATTGTAAAGTGAGAAGTTGCTAAGTAAAATTGATGTTAAAATCAATGAAATAGAGAATGGTAGGTTTAATTGAAGAAGTCATGCTTTGTGTGCCTTATTTGCTTATTGAACATTCGGCTTTGTCCCTAGAGAATGAATGAATTGATGATAATTGTTTTATGGAATTAGCTTTGCCATGTTTATGTTAACAAGATGAGAAATGAATTAAGATGGTCCTAGTGTGCCGATTGGGAGCTAGGAAATTGAGTTAAAGATAGAAGATAGTGAGTAAATATTTCATAGACATTTTTGACACTTAAGTTCACATGAATTTCAGCTTACTAAGTGATCACATATTCGGCTCTTGATGATTATTATGTCATGAATAATGAGTTTGATTAAAAGGTTATGTAAACTTGATCTAATCAATAATTTAGTTGTGACTTGTAACATAGTTGTATTTGGCCGAATGTGTATGTAAAGGAAAATTTTGTGTGTGTGTGTGTGTGTCTCATATTGGAATGAAAGTGTAATTATTGAATGAGAGGTATGAATAAGGTTTAATATAATTAAACTTGTTTAACATAGCTCAAGAGCATAGAGGGGCAACATCAGATAAGAGAAAAGCTAAAGTCACGGAATAGCCAACCCGAAATTTGTTCAGAAAGATACAAGGTAAGTCTTTGAGTAATGGAACTTAGCTTATGATTTGATAAAATCATGATATATAAGCATAATAAATAAATTGTGACCTAATGATTCTACTTGAATTACGTAGTGAGATAAATAATTTGTGCATATGACTTGTAGCCGAATGGTTATAGAAATCATGTTGGATAGCCAAACGAAATCGTGTTCTTTGTATGTGGCTATTGAGCCGAAAGTGGAATGGTTGATAAGCATGTTGTGCTTGTGTTCTAGTAATGTAAATGAAATGCTAATGTGTTATGATATATATATATATATATGTGTGTGTGCATGATACTTGAGGATTATAACCGGGCTAAGACCCACAGGCCTTGTGTGAGATTTATATCCGGGCTAAGTCTCGAAGGTATTCGTGCTGGTGTTTTATCCGAGCTAAGTCCCGAAGGCATTCGTGCTGGTGTTATATCCGGGCTAAGTCCCGAAGGCATTTGTGTTGGAAATGTGTGATCTTGCTGTAATAATTCCAATTAATGTGCATCACAACCTTAAGATGGTCAAGTATGTACCGTATATACGTTGTAAAATTTGATTCGGTTTAAATTGTGATTATTCATTTGGATAGTGCTCTTCCGGCCATTGCTTAGGGTTGTATGAAGTCTATAGCTTATTCAGGATACGTGAATTTTGATTCAAGTGGAAATATGTTAAGATTGGCTCTGAGCATGTGAGTATATTGGTTGAAGTGTGAAGTAACATGAATATGTGATTATACGTATATATATTTATTTAGCATTGTTATTGAATTAGATGTATTCGGCCAAATGATGAAGTTGGTTGGATAAAAAAAAGTTATCTACATGATATGAATTTGTGTTTAAGGAAAAATTTAAAATGACATGCATGAACAATAGTGGTATATTTAGTCATGGTTACATTCGGTCAGAAAAGATGATAAGCCTTATGAATGCTATGCTTTAATTTTAAATGATTTCATTGCTTAAAACTTACTAAGCATAGAAATGCTTATTCTGTTGCCTTAATTCTCTGTTTTATTGATCTCGTTCGTTAGCTACGGTATCGGGAATCTCAAAGTCAAAGTCGTGCACACTATCTAAGCCGATTCGGTACTCTAGTAGCTGAACTTTGATAATGGCATATATAGGCTTGACTTTTTGATGTTAAATAAGTATCTTTTTGATGATGTATATATGTATAGCCATGCGAAAATGGCTTGTTAAGTTACTATATGTGTTCCACATAGTTAACGTGAATGTGTGATTGATATTCGATTAATGTTTTCAATGTTTTGATGTGAATTGAACTTAAGAATGAATCAATGTACCCATTAACTTGAGATGACTCTTTGTATATTGTATAATTGGAAGGAAAAAAATTCGGTTTTATAAGTGTGCCAACGGGAGTTATTCGAATAAAGTTAAATGGAATTTCGTGCTTGTATGGTAATACTCCTTAACCCTCCGGCGACGGGTACGGGTTAGGGGTGTTACGTTTTATTGGTATCAGAGCTACGGTTTAGTCAATTCTAGGACTAACGTAGCACGTATGAGTCTAGCTATACATGCCATTTAGTGTTAATACGATAGTGTGATGATTTCTGACAGTTAAATTTTTTTTTCGTATAGTAATGGATCCCGATCCCGATCGAGCGATAGCTGATGATGTTGAGAGTGTAGCGCCTGCTCCCGCACACGGGACCGCTGGAAACGCAAAAAATTATATACTTTTTCATACATAATTTTACTTAAATTCATGCAAATCTGGTTAAATTCTTGTCAAAAAAATAATTAAATATTATAAAATAATTAAATCGTGTTAAAAATATGAACATGGTGAATTTATACTTAATTTTGATTAATTTTGACTATTTTTGACAGATTCGCGCAAAGGGCGAAAATTGGCTCGGTTGACACTGCTGAAAGCGCAAAACCGAGAAGCAATTTGAAGTATCGAGGCACTCTAATTTCCAGCCTAAGACGGTCCAGAAATGTGTATTAATTCATAATTTAATTAATTTTAATTTATTCTCCATTTAATTTGAGTTAAATAAATTATTTTTAATTAATTATGGAGAAAGGGCCCAGCTGAACCGCACCGGTCGAACCAAATTGGGTGAACCGAACCAGCCACCAAATGGGCAGCCCAGAACCATCCGTATGCTGACCCAAATCACCATTTTATCTGATTGAATATGCTTGCAAAAGGCCCTCAAAATATTTCTAAATTGCATTCAAACCCCACCTTAATTTATGGCTTTGTAGATTTGCCCCAAGCCTAAAATAGCAAAGTTGAAACTCTCAACTTTGCCATGTGTGTGGCCGGCCAAGGGAGGGCTCTTTGGCTACTGGAATTTGCTATTTTTAGCAGCCACAATCAGCTATAAAAGCCACCCCTTACTGATCATTCAAAGCATCCCTCAACATCTCTCATTCCACAACATTCTCTCATCCTCTCTTCACTTCTCTTAAAGTTTCCTCTCCATTTTTCCATCCCATTTTCCTTTCCTCTTGTGTCAATTTCCTCTCTTGAGAAAGAAGTGCTCTTCAGCCATCCTGGGCAGCAATTGAGGATTCATAGAAGCCTTACTCGGTGAAGACGACGGAGACAAAAGAAGCGAGCAATGATCAGCAAGCCGCAGAGAAACACTGGATTTGCTTTCTGTTCCCTTTCTTTTTAATTTCTATTGTTTTTATGATGAACATGTCTATGAATAATATTGTTGTTGAAATGGTTATTTTAATCAATTTAGCTTGAATTTAATTCGTGTTGGGTTGATTATATTTTGCCTACTTGAATTGTTAAAATAGTGTTTATGCTGTTATAGGCCTCAGTGAAATGCTTGATTAAGTAAAATCATACTTAGGTTATCTGGCATTATAATTGTTTAGATAACTAAAGAATTAATTCTTTAAGCAGATTGGAATTGCAATTAATGGACTCAGTACTTGATCAGTGCATGTTTAATTCTTCTAAGGTAACTGAAAATTAAATTAGCATTGTATTTGGCGATACATATGCCTTGCATAACTTGCAGGATTGTTGTGATTAAATTGTTTCATGGTATGACTACTTTGTTACTTCACATAATCTTTTACATGTTTATTAAGTTGAATTAATCGTTGAATCGGCATAGGAATATGCGAGAGATAATTTAATTTAATAAGTATGTATGTGCGATAGCATGTTTACTTTATTAAATCTGTTTAGTCGGTTGAATTGGCATAGGGATGTGTCCAAGAGATAAATGGAATTTTAATTAGTAAATATGTTCATAAGTTAGCAAATTACTGGGTTGCCACGAATTTATTCATAACAGCATAAGCACGAATTTAATATTTCTAAGTTAAAAAGGTATAATTAATCCAACACAATTATATCATCTTGATTAAATCTTAATTGAAATCGTGCACTAGTACTCTTTTATTTATCTTTTTAAATTGTTTGCTTATTTTTAAAATCACTCTTTTCAAACCAAAATTATTTTTACCTCACCAAAGTGTTTTAATTAATTTCATAAATATTACTTTTTACAGTCCCTGTGGGTACGATAACTCGACATTTACTTGTCACTTTATTACTTGTTACGATTGTGTACACTTGCACATTTCCACCGTTCCAAGTTTTTGGCGCCGTTGCCGGGGACTGTATTAAAAAACATTATTTGTGAATTTCTTTTTACATTTTGGTTCTTTTATTTTCCTATTCAATTTTTTTTACTTAATTAATTCTCCTCTGATTATTTCAAGTGTTTATGAGTATTGACCGAATTATTGACTTACTCCCAGTGGACCCTGAAATAGAACGAACTTTTCGCCAACGAAGAAGACAAGCGAACCAGAGAAGGACTGAAGAGATGAATTTCGAGAATATCAATCAAGGAAATGGAGCAAACCTTGCTCAAAATCCTATCCTAATTGCTGACGATAGGGATAGAGCTCTACGACAGTATGCCGTGCCAGTTTTTAATGACCTTAATCCCGGTATTAGAAGACCCGAGATCGAGGCACAACAATTCGAGCTGAAGCCAGTCATATTCCAGATGCTTCAGACAGTGGGCCAGTTTAGTGGAATGCCTACTGAAGATCCTCATCTTCATTTAAGACTGTTTATGGAGGTGAGCGATTCTTTCAAGCTAACCGGAGTACCCGAATATGCATTACGATTAAAACTGTTCCCGTACTCGCTGAGGGACAGAGCTCGAGCCTAGTTAAACTCACAGCCACCAAACTCGATTTCTACATGGCAAGAGTTAGCAGAGATATTTCTTGTGAAGTATTTCCCACCTAGCAAGATTGCTAAGCTGAGAAATGAGATTACTGCTTTCCAACAAATGGATGATGAGTCTTTGTATGAGGCATGGGAAAGATTCAAAGAGTTATTACAAAAATGTCCTCATCACGGAATTCCACATTGCATCCAACTTGAGACATTTTACAATGGTCTCAACACTCACACAAGGATGGTAGTAGATGCTTCTGCTAACAGTGCTATCTTATCTAAGTCTTACAATGAGGCTCATGAAATTATCGAGAGGATCGCCAGTAACAATTACCAGTGGCCAACCAATCGAGCAACGTCAGGAAGACGAGTTGCTGGAATTCATAAAGTAGATGCTTTCACTTCACTTGCATCTCAGGTATCTTCGATATCTTCAATGTTAAAAAATCTTACCACTAATGGGTCTAATAGTTTTGCAGCTCAACCACCTAACCAATATGAGAATATAGCCTGTGTCTATTGTGGAGAAGGACATGTTTTTGAAGAGTGTCTGTCAAACCCAGAATCCATGTATTACATAAGTAATCAGAACTAGAACCGAGGAAGGCAAGGGCTGCAATCCAACTTTTACAACCCATCATGGCGAAATCACCCCAATCTTTCCTGGAGTAACCAAGGGGCTGGAGGCAGTAATAATTACGCCCAACTTAGACCAACCCAGCTGCCTAGTTTTTCACAACAAGTTCAGAAACCAGTTCAGGCTGAATCATCCAATAGCTTAGAGAACTTATTGAAGGCATACATGGCGAAGAATGACGCCACTCTAAGGAATTTGGAGAACCAAGTAGGCCAGCTTGCTACTGAACTTAGGCACCGTCCACAGGGTGCTCTACCTAGTGATACGGAAAATCTGAGAAATCCAGGGAAGGAGCATTGTAAAGCACTAACATTAAGGAGCGAAAAAATGGTAGAGCCCAACATCATTGAAGCTGAAAAGGAGCATACTGAAGCTCAAGATTCGGAAGAAGTTCAACCGAGTGTTGAAGTTCCAGTTCCACTAGAACCAAAACCTGCAAGACCTGAAAAGAAAACCTCAGAACCAGCAAATTCTGATCAGCCAACCAATCCGTTAGCAGTAGAATTGCCGCCAAAGATAAATTAACCAGTACCAACTTTAGTATATAAACCTCTACCACCCTACCCTCAAAGACTCCAGAAGTAAAAAACAGGAGGTCCAATTCAAGAAATTTCTTGACGTACTCAAGCAACTTCATATCAACATCCCGTTGGTTGAAGCACTTGAACAAATGCCAAATTACGTAAAATTTATGAAAGATATCCTGTCTAAGAAACGAAAACTTGGAGAATTTGAGACGGTAGCTTTGACGAAAGAATGCAGTGCATATCTTCAAGACAAATTACCCCCTAAGCTGAAGGATCTTGGGTGTTTTACCATACCATGCAACATTGGAGCAGCTTATTGTGGTAAGGCACTATGTGACTTGGGCGCAAGTATCAACTTGATGCCTATGTCCATATTTAAGAAGTTGGGGATAGGTAAAGTTAGACCTACTACGGTTACACTTCAGCTAGCAGATTGATCCTTAGTACATCCAGAAGGAAAAATCGAGGATGTATTGGTACGTGTAGATAAGTTTATATTTCCTGCTGATTTTGTAATTTTAGATTTCGAAGCAGACAAAGAAGTACCAATTATCCTGGGGAGACCGTTCTTAGCAACTGGAAGGACACTTATTGATGTGCAGAAGGGCGAACTTACTATGCGCGTTCAGGATGATCAGGTAACATTTAACGTTTTCAAGTCAATACGATTTCTTAATGCAATAGATGATTGTTCTGCAGTATCCGACTTAGAGGATTTAATAGTGGAGAAGGAACTCAACTCTGTTGAGGATCCTCTGGAAAGAATTTTGACATCAGACCTCCTAGTGATGAAGAGGAGGATGAAAACTTAGCCTTGCTAGAAGATAATCAAAAGGGATTTAATCCACACTCCCGTTTTGAATCTTTGGATTTAGAAGAGAGAGGTTACACACAGCCAAAAGCGTCAATCAAGGAGCCACCTAAATTAGAACTCAAGGTATTACCTTCTCATTTAAAATATGTTTATTTAGGTAACGCTTCTACTCTGCCTGTGATTGTTTCAGCAGAGTTAACTACCGAGCAAGAAGAGAAACTTATCTTAGTTCTGAAACAATTTAAGAAGGCCATCGGATGGACCATAGCTGATATTCGCGGTATTAGTCCATTTGTATGCATGCATAAGATCATTCTGGAAGATGGTGAAAAAGGGATGATCGATGGACAACGAAGGCTGAACCCCATCATGAAGGACGTAGTGAAAAAAGAGATTATCAAGTGGTTAGATGCGGGTATCATTTACCCCATTTCAGACAGTTCATGGGTAAGTCCGGTCCAGTGCGTACCAAAGAAAGGAGGTATCACGGTCATAGAGAACGAGAATAACGAGTTGATACCAACTAGAACAGTTACGGGATGGAGAATATGCATCGATTACCGGAAGCTGAACAAGACAACTAGGAAGGATCACTTCCCTTTTCCATTCTTAGACCAGATGCTGGATAGACTCGCGGGGTGAGATTATTACTGTTTTCTCGATGGATACTCGGGGTACAACCAAATTACGGTAGCACCAGAAGATCAACACAAGACCACATTCACCTGCCCGTATGGTACATTTGCATTCAGACGCATGCCATTTGGTTTATGTAATGCACCTGCTACATTTTAAAGATGTATGATGTCCATTTTCACTGACATGGTGGAGAAATTTTTGGAATTTTTCATAGACGACTTTTCAGTGTTTGGGGATACGTACGATGACTACCTAGAAAATTTAGCTAAGGTACTAAAGCGATGTAAAGAGGCAAACCTAGTCCTTAACTGGGAAAAGTGCCATTTTATGGTACGAGAAAGTATCGTTCCGGGGCATCGGATAACAAGACATGGGATCGAGGTAGACAGAGCAAAAGTAGATGTTATTGAGAAACTCCCACCTCCAACATCTATAAAGGGTGTTAGGAGCTTTTTGGGCCACGCTGGTTTCTATCGAAGATTTATCAAGGACTTCTCCAAAGTTGCTAAACCTTTATGCAAATTATTGGAGAAGGACACGATATTCAAATTTAATGAGGAATGCTTAAAAGCTTTCAATGACTTGAAGAATCGATTAGTCTCAGCACCCATAATTGTCACACCAGACTGGGACTTGCCATTTGAATTGATGTGTGACGCAAGTGACTTCGCAAAAGGAGCTGTCATGGGACAGCGAAAGAACAAAGTTTTTCATCCCATCTACTATGCAAGCTGAACTCTGACAGGAGCTCAATTAAACTATACGATAACAGAAAAAGAGTTACTTGCTATTGTATTTGCTTTCGACAAGTTTCGATCTTATCTTGTAGGTACCAAGGTAACTGTCTATACAGATCACTCGGCAATTAAATATTTACTTGCCAAGAAGGATGTTAAGCCAAGGTTGATCCGATGGGTACTTCTACTTCAAGAGTTCGACTTGGAAATTCAAGATCGAAAGGGAGTAGAAAACCAAGTAGCAGATCACTTTTCCAGATTAGAACCACAAGAAGGGAATTCTCCACTTGTACCGATTCAAGAAACATTTCCAGATGAACATATACTGAAGGTAAGTCGTGTCCATAATACCCCTTGGTTTGCCGATATTGCTAACTTTTTAGCTTGTGGTTTAATGCCATATGATCAGACATATCTACAAAGGAGAAAGTTTCTTCACGATGTGAAGTACTATTTCTGGGAGGAACCATATTTGTTTAAAAAGTGTGCAGATCAGATGATTAGGAGATGCGTGGCAGAAGAAAAAATACCGCAGATTCTATACCATCACATCACTCGGCCCCAAGTGGGGGTCATTTCGGAGGAACGTCATCTGCTGCGCCCACGAGATTGCAAGTTGGATTCTTTTGGCCAACACTATTCAAGGATGCATATGCATACGTAAAGAGTTGTGACCAATGTCAAAGAATTGGAAATATCACCAGCAGAAATGCGATGCCTCGAACAAACATCATTGAGGTCGAATTATTCGATGTTTGGGGTATTAATTTTCTTGGGCCTTTCCCTTCGTCTTTTGGTTACAAGTATATACTGGTAGCAGTAGATTATGTGTCCAAGTGGGTCGAGGCAGAGGCATATCCGACCAACGATGCTAGGGTTGTGATGAAGTTTTTGCAGAAACACGTGTTCACGAGGTTTAGAACCCCGAGGGCCATCATTAGTGATGAAGGGTCCCACTTTGTGAACAAGTGGTTAAAATGGTTACTAGACAAGCACGGGGTGAAACACAAGGTTGCAACGGCTTACCACCCGCAGACGAATGGACAAGCTGAACTGGCAAATAAAGAAATCAAGGGCATATTGGAGAAGGTAGTTTGCCCGAACCGACGAGACTGGTCCAAAAGACTAGATGACGCTTTATGGGCTTACCGAACAGCATACAAGATACCTTTAGGGATGTCACCCTATAGGCTGGTTTTTGGCAAAGCATGTCATCTACCTTTGGAGTTAGAGCACAAAGCTTACTGGGCTCTTCGACAACTCAACTTGGATCCTAAGCTTGCTAAAGAGAAACGGATGCTCCAACTCAATGAGCTAGAGGAATTCCGGCTATTCTCCTACGAAAATGCCAAATTACTCAAGGAGAGGCTTAAGAAATGGCATGACGAGCACATTCGAGTTCGAGAATTTGAAGCAGGTCAGAGAGTTTTGTTATTTAATTCCAGACTAAAGTTCTTTCCAGGTAAGCTAAAATCACGTTGGTCCGGTCCATTTACAATTCACAGAGTCTATCCATATGGAGTTGTTGAACTCCAAGGTAAGAGAGGTAATTTTCAAGTTAATGCTCAGCGTTTGAAACACTATTGGGGGAATAAAACCGAACGGGATAACGTCTCGTTCATTTTATCAGATATTTAATAATCTTCGTGTTTTAGGGTTTATTTTTCGGGTTCAGTATGTTTAAATAAATTCATGTCAGGAGGTTGGAACTTAAGCAGGACCATATGTGACCCTCCAATCTTTCCCGGGAATTTATTTTAACATAATTTTCAAGAAATTTTTCCTAATCAACAAAATTAATTTTTGTTTTTCAAATAAAAGGGTCAATTTGATCCAATTTTTAATTTGCAACTCAATTTTTAATTTTCATTGAGTCTAGGACTTAAATTGAATTATTTTTAATTTTTATTGCTCTTTTTGTAAATAATAAAAACTAGATGCCTCTTTTTGTAAATATCTTTAAAGGCTTCTAGAATAAATGTTTTAGTAGTAAAAAAATGATAATTATTAATATATAATTATACCCATTATAATATATATTAATTATTATCAATTTTTGGATTTTGTTTGATAAGTTTTTATAATAAAATGATAATCTTTAATATATAATTATATCTATTTATATATTAATCTTTATCAATTTAGCATGAAATTAGGATTTTATCTTTGTTTGAATAAATTAAATAGCAATTAATAATTTAATATATTCATATATCTAATTATTAATTGTTGTTATCTTTATATAGGATTGGAATTTAGAATTTTTATTGTTTTAAGAATTCTACTCTAATTCCTATTTCTCCCCTTATAAATACCACCCACTTTCCCATTTACCTAACACTTAAAACCCAAAGTACCAAAATACCCAAGTGCCGAAACCCTAAGCAACAACAGCTCCAAGCAGTCGGCTAGCACACGCCCCACTCTAGAAGACGCACGCGTCCGCGCGACAACGCGCAAGATCGCTCGCTTTGAGCGGCCCACCTCGGTGGTGCGGTGCCTTCACCCGCGGCGGCGTACACGCGCCTCCGTACCATCCTGCATGTGCCTGAGTCCCACCTGCTGCCGAACGCCCGTGTTGCTGCCAACCCTGCTGCACATCGCTACTCTCACACGCACCACGCTCGCACGCCCTAGCTGCTTGTGCGGCATTCCTTTTCCATTTATCCTAAGCCACAAACCTCCAACCCTTCTTTTAAATTCCCATCTTTTTTGCCTTTATTATTATTAATTCTTAGAGTTCGTATATTTTTACAAAAAAAGGTGGTAAGACCTAGTTTCTCTTAATTTTAATTTTTATTAATTAATTTTTCAAATCATTGAATTACTAATAATTTTTATTAAAATTTATCGAGAAACTAATTTTTCCATCTTATGATCGGAGTTAAACATGCCTCGCAAGAGAAACTCGTGCTTCGCTGCTCACATTGATGAGACACAAAACAAATTCCACTTTGTGAAGAAGCCAAAGTGAGATACGAAAGTATCTTCAAAAATCAACAGATGCATCGAGTAAAAGGCTTCACTTTAAAGGAGAGCAACTACGAGACTTTATGGCACGTATTCGTCAAGTTCTTTGAAACCCTAAATTGGGAGTTGTTTTATGAAAAGAGACCAAGCGTGGATGAGGAACTAGTTCGTGAGTTCTATGCAAATTTAACTTCAAACAAAATGATAGAAGTTCCGATTCGCGAGAATCAAGGTATCGATAAATTCAAATGCTATTAATGAGTTCTTTGAATTACCGATTTTGAAAACGATGAATATTCCACATTGATGAGCAATATCAAGCCTGAAAATTTGCAAGAAATTCTCGAGGAGCGGTTCCTGAGTTCTACATGGAATGTGTCAAAACAAGGAATCCACACTTGTCGAAGAGAATATATCGACGCCACTCGCAAAGGCATGGTTTTACTTCATCCGATTCAGCCTTATGCCTAGCTCACACGGGACTACTATCTCATTAGAGCGAATGGTCTTATTGTACTCGATTCTAACTAGTAAGACCATTGATGTGGGGAAGATCATTTTGAGGGAGATACGTAATTGTGCTGTTAAATGCTCTGGCCCTGCTCATTTCCCCTTTACGATAACAATTCTATGCTTAAAGGCTGAAATTCTTGCGAATGTAAGGAAGACAGGGTATAGCTGTGGCACAATCACGGATTGGGACCTTTATCGAAAAAATGGAGACTCAATTTTACAAAGAACGAGATGAAGTAAGTGAGAACCAGGAGGACCACGATGAAGAAGAAGATCCCGAGATGCAATCCTTTGAAGTCTCTGATAAAGAATCAATGGAGCCAAAAGCTGAACCTGATGCGGAAACTTCAATGTTTCGAGCTAAATCGTCGAGCCCAGACCTTCGAGATGAGCTATCAAAACTGATGGACTTAATGCAACATATGCAATGGCAACAACAAGCCTACTGGAGATACTCAAAAATAAGGGTTGACTCGATGAGGAGTGCTTTTAAGAAAATATACAATGATCCATTTATTTTTATGCCTGAATTTCCAGATTTCATATTCGAGCCATAGACTCCACTCTCGAAAAAGGAGTGAAGCGATTCATGCAAAGCCAATAGTGATGGAGCAAATGATGAGTCAAATTCAGAAGGGTCTGCAAATAAATAAAGGGAGGATCTTGACTTTATTTTATTTCTGTTCTTAGGTCTTTTTAGGATTAAGTTTAATTAGGAATTTATCTTTGTTTTTTGCATAATAAAACAAGAGAGGAAAATCATTAATAAAATGTGAGCAAGTCACAAAATTTAAAGTGTGGCAATAGATATATACATGTCTAGGATTGGATTTAGAAAG
Source organism: Gossypium anomalum (assembly GCA_025698475.1). Classification (NCBI taxonomy): domain Eukaryota; kingdom Viridiplantae; phylum Streptophyta; class Magnoliopsida; order Malvales; family Malvaceae; genus Gossypium; species Gossypium anomalum. Next base: position 86,636,980 of record CM046966.1, read on the forward strand.
AGCTTGTACTTAAGCAGTCAAATTGACTCACCTCCTCTTTTCTAAAATCCTACCTGGTGTATAGTATCTATTTACTTTAAACAATGAAGACATTGTTCATTTTAAGTTGGGGGGACCGAGAAATTGAATTATTTCCACTCAGAATAAAATTTTTCTTTTAATTATGATTAGGATATATTTTGTTCAAAAATTTGAATTCTGTTAAGTATGCTCAATTTGAGTATGAATAAAGTTATATTATTTCAATAATTTATTATGTTAGCTTAATAAAGATATGAATGTGTTTTTAATAAAGCATGTAAATTCATACCATAAAATTTTTTAGTTCTTTAGGAAAGTTAGGTATGCATGAAAGTTTAAGTCTTTAGAATTGACTTAGTAAGTTTCTTGAGGCGAAATCCTAGGGAGCATGGAACGTTGGAAATAATTTAGGCAACTATTGTTTGGATCGTTTGAGCCTTTCAAGCCCACCATGGTATATTTTATCCGTTGAAACCCAACTTTGAGACTATATAGCCTGATTTTATTTTGACCCTTATAATAATTAGCCACTACTTTTCGCTTAATAATCTTAAAATTTTCCCAAACACTAAACTCAATAATATTCTAGATATTTTTTAAAAAATAAGTTTGGGGGAGTTGAAAAGAAGTATCAATTGCTCGAGAATTGTAGTACACAAAGTAAGTGCTCGTGTAAAAAAAAAGGGGGAAAAGAAAAGAGAGAGCACATGTATTTGAAAGATGTACAAAAGAGCATACGAAAGTCAAGTTGTGTATCGAAGGTAAAAACTCCAAAGGTTCAATCGACACTGAGTCTAGGGTATTTTCAAACCAAAATTTATCCATCTTTCACTTACCCCTAGCCTAGCCACGTTACAACCTTGATAAAGACCTATTGATTCAAAGTTCTCATGCTACCTACATTAGTGGAGAGAAATTACTACGATCAACATATGAAGACATAAGTTAAGCTTAATGATTGCAGCTTAGTCTTGAATAAAGGAATAAAAATCAAATTGGTAAGGGTTAACATGTCTTTATTACAAAAGCATTTAGTCTAAATTTTGCTATTATAATAAGTTGTTGAATTTAATTTGAACAATATGCATACTTAAGTAGCATAAACTAATGATTTCTTGTCTTTGAACATAAGTATTTTAAGTTCATAATTTGAGAAAATGTTGTTCAAGGAATTTTTCAAAGGTGTTTTAGAGAGATTATTCTCAAAATTTATGCATTACTAGGACGAGCAATGAATTAAGTTTGGGGGTGTGGAAACGCAAAAATTTATATACTTTTTCATACCTAATTTTATTTAAATTCATGCAAATCCGGTTAAATTCTTGTCAAAAAATAATTAAATATTATAAAATAATTAAATCGTGTTAAAAATATGAACATGGTGAATTTATACTTAATTTTGATCAATTTTGACTATTTTTGTAATACCCCTACCCGTATTCATTGCCGGAATAGGGTGCGAGGCATTACCGGAGTTTACGAATTAAATTTTTTTTATTCAATATAGCCCTTTTATAAATATCTAAACTTCCCTGTAATATTAAATCGAGACCAATCCACATCAATCAAATCAATTTAACATATTTTCATGATAGATTCATGTATTTATATAAGATAACGTCATCACATATCTATAACCAGGTTTGTTAACCATACTAATGGCTAACTTTACATTCATTTCACGTTAACATTTACTTTGTTAGCTTATACATGCCATTGGTTCCCAAAATAGAGTTCCTTTATTTACCGAAATCCCGAGGTTGATAGTGTGATGTGTCTCCGACCAAATCCGACCTCCGAGCTCTTAACACTACAAAAGCAGGGAAAAGGAAATGGGGTAAGCACTTTGTGCTTAGTAAGCTCATGTAACAAGAATTACACTTACCTAATATTTTCAGTACAATACAATAAACATTACATATATCCATTCAATGCATTATTACCCTAACATGCACAAACTCAACATTCAAGTTAGTACAATAATTTCCATGTATCAATAATATATATCATGATTGATGAGCTCATCAATACTATGATTTCCATTCCCTTGTTGTTTTTCCATATTTATCCCGTTGAATTACTCGGAATTTCGATGGATTTTTCAGAGGTACACTTTTAGTGTACAAACCGGTCCGTCAATTCATTTCATGTGCGCACATTTCCATTTCAGAGAGCACACTCGCGAACCTCAACCTTGCAAATGGGATTACGGTCGAGCTAAATCTCGCAATATAAACTCATAGAGTATTGTCGGGATTACAGTCCAAAGCTAAATCGCAACGACAATTACTCTAATGAGCTTGGATCTGAATTACCAGTCCCAGCTAAATTGGACCTAATTCGGATTACCCGTCGGGCTAAATCCATTTTCCATATTCTTCGGGAGGGCTATATCAGGGTAGGATCACCCGTCCGGGCTAGATCCTTTTTACCGTCAATTCCTTTTCAGAGATCCATCGAATTTTCCTTTTATTCAACCGAGATTTCTTCCCCTTTATATCAAATATATCAATGTTTCATCAATTTTCATACAATGAACATTCAAATCAATAACATACATTTCAAGTATTTAAGAATATAATTCAAGTTACATGAACTTACCTTGATACTTGTTTGTAAACAATAAAAATCTACTAATCCCGAACTTTTTCCTTTCCTCGATCTAGCTTCGTATTTGAATCTTCTGGATCTAAATAAATAAATTTAATTATCAATTTAATACATTTCATGTTCATATGCAACATTCTCTATAATTCAACTATTATTTATAGTTCATTCAAAGCTGTCTACTTGAGTCATAGTCACTAAATTATTTATAAATTGAGATACGGAACTCCAAATTAAGATCCGTTAATTTTCCCTGAAACTAGACTCATATATCTTCTTATCATAAAATTTTCAGAATTTTTGGTTTAGCCAATAAGTACAGTTTATTCTTTAAAGTCACCCCTGTTTTGCTGTCTGACAGTTCTGACTCTTCTTCACTAAAAATTAATTATCTCCTTGTACAGAATTCAAATGATATTCTAGTTTTTTCTATTAAAACTAGACTCACTCAGGATTCTATACATATAAATTTAAACCCCTAATTATTTTTCTTCATTTTTTTATGATTTTTCAAAGTCAGAACAGGGGAACTCGAATTCATTCTGACCTTGTCTCACAAAATTCATTATATATCAAAATTTACAAATCCATTGCTTACAATATTTCTTCTATGAGAAACTAGACTCAATAAGATTTAATTCCATATTTTGTTCATCTTCTAATTCGATTCCTACAATTTTTAGTGATTTTTCAAAGTTAGTCTACTGCTGCTGTCCAAACTGTTTTAGTGCAAGCTGTTTATTACCATTTTTCCCCAAAGCTTTTAATAAATGATAATTTCGTCCCTACTCAATTAGCCTCTCAATTGAGCTGATTTTTCTCAATTAACATTCTATTATATCACCTTAAACTAGTTTACAACTTTTAGGAATCAGAATTTCAGAAATATACTTTAATTCCAAAAATTTTCACAATTAGGTCCTAAAAATCAATTTCCATTGAAATTACCTAATAAAATCATCTCATAAACAATTTAAAGCTTTAATTTCATTCTATTTCATCATAAACTTACATAAATCAACCATAGTGACTTTCAATTTCATCCATGAAATCAAAAACTAATCAATTTAATAGTAGGACCTAGTTGTAAAAGTTTTAGAAACACAAAAATTACAAGAAAAAGGTAAGGATTAACTCACTTGGTGCAAAAATTATGAAATACCAGCTTAGAGAACCCTCCTATGGCGTTTTTAGCTGCTGGAATTGAAGAGAAATGAAGAGAAATCTAGATATTTCCTATCTAGTCCTAGTTTTATTTAGTTAATTTTGCAATATTCCAATTTTACCCTTAATTTATCAATTTTTCTGCTGATTTCATACCCTTGCCGTCCAGCCCAAATAACTTTTGGGTCTAATTGCCTTTTAAATCCTTTCTCATTAGACTCTTAAGCTATTTAATCACTCTAGCAACTTTTACACCTATTACAATTTAGTCCTTTTCATTTAATTGACTACCCAAACATTAAAATTTCCTAACGAAATTTTAATACCACATTAATAACATTTCATAAATATTTATAAAATTATTTTCGACTCGGTTTTTACGAGATAGAGGTCTCGATAACTTATTTTACCTAATTTCTTCAATAATTTTTTTAACTAGCCACTAAATCGATAAAATTTTTCTATCAATATTTTCATACGACTTTCCTATCATATAAATTTTCATGCAAAAATATTAAAATAAATTTCTCTTTAAATCGGATTTGTGGTTCTGAAACCACTGTTAGATAACCTTGAATTTAGGCCATTACAACTCTCCCCCTTTAAGGATTTTCGTCCTCGAAAATCTTACGAGAAAGAGGTTTGGGTATTGTTTCCTCATTTTCTCCTCCGGTTCCCATGTCGCTTCCTCAATCCGTGCTTTTGCCACAATACTTTCACCAAATTTATCTTTTTATTTCTTAGCTCTTTTGTCTCCGTACAATATCTTGACCGGTTCTTCTTCGTAAGTCATATCTCGGTTGAATCTCCATACGTCGGAGAAATAACATGTGAAGGATCGATCGATATCGTCGTAACATAGATACATGAAAAACATTATGGATTCTATCAAGTTCCGTGGTAATACCAATCGATAAGCGACCGGTCCAATTCTTTCTATGATTTCATAGGGCCGATAAATCTTGGACTCAATTTACCCTTTCGACCGAATCGGAGAACTTTCTTCCAAGGAGACACTTTCAGAATACCTTGTCACCGACTTGAAATTCAATCTCTTTTCGTTTAAGGTCGGCATATGATTTTTGACGATCGGAAGTCGCTTTTAGACTATCCCGAATAACCTTTACTTTTTCTTTCGTTTCCCGGATCAAATCAACCCCATGTATCTTCCTTTCATCTGCGCTCTGTCAATATAATAATGTTGTTCTACATTTTCTCCCATACAAAGCTTCATACGGAGCCATTTTAATATTGGATCGATAATCATTATTGTAAGCAAATTCAATCAAAGGTAGATATCTCTCCCAATTACCTTCAAATTCTAGTATACAACATCGGAGCATATCTTCCAATACTTGAATTACACGCTCAGATTGACCATCATGCGAGGATGAAATGCGATCTTTGAAATACAACCGAGTACCCAAGGCTTCTTGCAATTTGTCCTAAACGAGGCGTAAATCGGGGATCTCTATTTGATATAATAGAGACAGCACTCCATGTAACCCGATAATCTCGGATATATACTGATTTGCTAGTTTATCTAAAGAATAATCCATACGTCATCAGGAATAAAGTGCGCTGATTTTGTCAATCGATCAACAATCACCCAAATAGCATCTTTTTCTTGAGACAAAGGTAGCCCGATACAAAATCCATAGTGATTCTTTCCCATTTCCATTCCGGTATAGTAATTGGTTGAAGTAACCTCGAAGGTACACGATGCTCGGCTTTAACTTGGCGACATATTAAACACCTTGATACAAACTCAGAGATATCACGTTTCATTCCCGACCACCAATACATCTTTTTCAAATCATTATACATTTTATTACTCCTCGGATGTACAGACATAGTACCGCTGTGAGCCTCGCGTAGAATCTTCTGTATGAGCTCTGAATTTTTAAGTACACATACCCTACCTTTGAATAATAAACAACCATCAGAACCAACCTGAAATTCGGGATCATTACTTGACTCACATTGTGCCCGTTTAACTTGTAACTTCTCATCATTCTTCCGAGCTTCACATATTTCTTTGTAAAAAATGTCGGTTTAGCTCTCAATTCAGCTAGATTGAACCATCATCGATTAATGATAACCGGGTATTCATAGTTCGTAAAGCAAGCAGAGATTTCCGGCTCAAAGCATCGGCTACAACATTAGCCTTACCGGATGGTAATCAATAATCAAATCATAATCCTTTATCGATTCAAGCCACCTGCATTGTCTCAAATTCAAATCTTTCGTGTCATCAAATATTTCAAGCTTTTATGATCGGTATAAATATGACATTTCTCACCGTACAAGTAATGCCGCCATATCTTCAAATAGCAAATACAATAGCGGCTAATTCAAGATCATGTCTTTGGGTAATTTCTTTCATGTGGTTTAAGTTGTCTTGAAGCATAGGCTATTACTTTACCTTCTTGCATCAAGACACAACCTAAACCATTTAATGAGGCATCATTGTAAATAACAAATTCCTTACAGGTTCAGCCGCACTAATACAGGTGCTTTCGTTAATAGGTCTTTCATTCGGTTGAAACTTTGTTAACATTCATTAGTCCACTCGAACTTTACATCTTTCTGCAATAATCGAGTCATTGGAGAAGCTATCATAGAGAATCCCTATACAAATCTCTCGATAATAACCAACTAAACCCAAGAAACTTCTAACTTCGGATACATTCTTGGTGGACTCCAATTGACAATAGTTGAGATTTTACTCGGATCTACCCCGATGCCTTCAAAGCAGATACAATATGTCCTAGAAAACCCACTTCTCGAAGCCAAAATTCACATTTACTGAATTTAGCATACAATTGCTTTCTCTCGCAGAATTTGTAACACAGTTCTCAAATGTTCGCATGTTCTTCTTCATCCCGAGAATAAACCAAAATATCATCAATGAATACTACTACAAATCTGTCTAAATACGATCGAATATCCAGGTTCATCAAATCCATGAATCTGCGCAGTGCATTAGTTAGCCCAAACGGCATAACTAGAAACTCATAATGCCGTGCACAGTTCTAAAAAGTTGTTTTTGGCACATCCGACTCCTTTACTCGTGGTGATAATAACCCGATCGAAGATCAATTTTTGAAAATACGGTAGCACCTTTGGTGATCAAATAAATCATCGATCCGGGGTAATGGTACTTATTCTTTATAGTTACTTTATTAAGTCGTGTCGGTAGTGGATACACAATCTCAAAGACCCGTCTTTCTTTTTCACAAAGCAACCGAGCACCCCAAGATGAATGACTCGGTCGGATAAAACCCCCGTCAACAAGTTCTTGTAATCGTGTCTTTAACTCCTTTAATTCTGTAGGAGCCATACGACACGGAGCTATGGAGATCGGAGTAGTTCGGAATCAAATCTATAGAAAATTCCACTTCTCTTTTCTGGTGGCAATCTTGGTAATTCCTCCGAAACACATCGAAAAATTCACATACCACTGGAATCGCTCTGTATTTTTGACTCGAGATACTTTGGTGTCAAGTACATAAGCCAAGTAAGCATCATACCCTTTTTAACATACCTGCGTACGCCATTATCGAAATCATATTAGATAACCCCTCTGTCGATCAGATTTAACCGAAGCAACTCACCATTCGACATTTTAACATAATATATTTATGTCTACAATTTACTCATTGCATCATCTTTGGGTTAACCAATCCATACCCAATATCACGTCAAATTCATCAAATGGCAATAACATCAAATCACCGAGAAACAATAACCTCTTACCATCAAGTGGACAATTTTTACAAATTTTATCCACTAACACGGATCGCCTGTGGGGTTCGAGACTTTAACCACAAATTCGATGAGGTTCAACAGATAAATTTTTAACAATTGCAAGTTTAACACATATATATGAATGTGTAGAGCCAGGATCAATTAATGCGAGAATATCGATTGTCAAGTAAAGAAAATGTACCGATAATAACATCGGGTCTGTGAAGTATCTTCTCCGCACGAATGGCATATGTCCTAGCAGTGCTTTCGTACCTCAGCCTACCTGCAGTATCTTTTGTAGCTCCTCGACTACGCGACATTCTGGGATGGTCGAGGTGGTCTCGCCCGAAAGCTGGATTACTCGGCTTCAATACTGTTTTTAGCTTTTTTTCAACCCTTTACGGACAATCTCTCGAGGAAATGGTCAAAAGAACCACATCGGTAACAAGCCCCACTCTTAAATCGGCATTCACCAAAATGAGCTTTATTACAAGATCGCATCTTGGTTTAGGAGTTAGACACACGCCAACATCGGTCACCGATGGAGTAGAAGGCCTTGGATTAGTGCGTTGAGAACCTCGCTCTTTGCCCGAATACCCAATGGTTGAAGTAGAACGATCCTGATATTTCTTCAATTTTTTTGAGGCAGAAAACTGGGATTTTCCCATCGGTCTTTTACTAAAAATTCGAGCTTCCCTCTCAGCCTGTTTCTTTTCTTTGCTCAATTCTTACGCTTTATAAGCTCTCTCGCCAATGTAGCAAACTCTCGAATTTCAAGAATTCGATCAAGAACTTAATGTCTTCATTCAACCCTTCTTGAATAGTTTGCACATTTCAGGCTTCTGACTGTACCCATTCTCGAGCATATTTACTCAATCGAACAAATTCTCTTTCATACTCGTGATCATCGATCTGTTACCCTCGCTTCACTCAAGAAATTCTTTTTTTTTCGGTCAAGGAACCTCTGGCTAATATATTTTTTTCGAACTCAGTGCAGAAAGAATTCCCATGTAATTTCTTCTTTCGGAACAAGCTCAAGCTTTAGTATTCCACCAATGGTAAGCTGTGTCTTTTAGCAGTGAGACGGCACATTTCAAACATTCTTCTGGTGTACAAGATAATTCCTCCAGAACCCGAGTAGTGTTTTCTAACCAGAATTCAGCCCGTTCGGAATCATCATCAACTGCTGCTCGAAATTCTTCGGCCCCATATTTTCGGATTTTATCTACAGGAGCTTTCCCTTTTCTGACAGATTCAGTACTTGTACCCTGTGGGATCTCGGGAACCGGTGGAGGAGCAGGAAAGGGAGCTTGAGCTTGTTGCACTACAGGGTTAGTTCTTAAATATTGACTAAACCATTCATTCATCACTTGAAAGAAGGCTCGCTTTGCCTCCTCCCCTTGGCCCTCAGATATGGGCCTTGTACTACTAGTTACTTCGACTTCCCTTTGTGCCCGTTCTGGAGCCGGAGCATGACTCCCGGCTTCCTCAGATTGAGCTCGGTCGATAGACATTTACTATAAAAAAAAACACATTTAAATGGTCAGGAGATATCACACTATCAATAATAATTTAAATGGCATGTATAGCTAATTCCGTGTTTGCTACATCGGTCCTAGAACCGACTAAACCGTAGCTCGATACCAATAAATGTAATACCTCTACCCGTATTCATTTTAGGAATAGGAAAGTGCGAGGCATTACTGGAGTTTCTAATTAAATTTTTTTATTCAATATAGCCCTTTTATAAATATCTAAACTTCCTGTAATATTAAATCGAGACCAATCCACATCAATCAAATCAATTTAACATATTTTCATGATAGATTCATGTATTTATATAAGATAACGTCATCACATATCTATAAACTGAGTTTGTTAACCATACTAATGGCTAACTTTACATTCATTTCACGTTAACATTTACTTTGTTAGCTTATACATGCCATTGGTTCCCAAAATAGAGTTCCTTTATTTACCGAAATCCCGAGGTTGATAGTGTGATGTGTCTCCGACCAAATCCGACCTCCGAGCTCTTAACACTACAAAAGCAGGGGAAAAGGAAAGCAGGTAAGCACTTTGTGCTTAGTAAGCTCATGTAACAAGAATTACACTTACCTAATATTTTCAGTACAATACAATAAACATTACATATATCCATTCAATGCATTATTACCCTAACATGCACAAACTCAACATTCAAGTTAGTACAATAATTTCCATGTATCAATAATATATATCATGATTGATGAGCTCATCAATACTATGATTTCCATTCCTTGTTGTTTTTCCATATTTATCCCGTTGAATTACTCGAATTTCGATGGATTTTTCAGAGGTACACTTTTAGTGTACAAAACCGGTCCGTCAATTCATTTCATGTGCGCACATTTCCATTTGAGAGAGCACACTCTCGCGAACCTCAACCTTGCGGCGGGATTACAGTCCGAGCTAAATCACTGCAATATAAACTCATAGAGTATTGTCGGGATTACCATCCAAAGCTAAATCCGCAACGACAATTACTCTAATGAGCTTGGATCCAATTACATCCGAGGCTAAATTGGACCCTAATTCGGATTACCGTCCGGGCTAAATCCATTTTCCACATATTCTTCGGGAGGGCTATATCGTGGGGTAGGATCACCCGTCCGGGCTAGATCCTTTTACCGTCAATTCCTTTTCAGAGATCCATCGAATTTTCCTTTTATTCAACCGAGATTTCTTCCCTTTATATCAAATATATCAATGTTTCATCAATTTTCATACAATGAACATTCAAATCAATAACATACATTTCAAGTATTTAAGAATATAATTCAAGTTACATGAACTTACCTTGATACTTGTTTGTAAACAATAAAAATCTACTAATCCCGAACTTTTTCCTTTCCTCGATCTAGCTTCGTATTTGAATCTTCTGGATCTAAATAAATAAATTTAATTATCAATTTAATACATTTCATGTTCATATGCAACATTCTCTATAATTCAACTATTATTTATAGTTCATTCAAAGCTGTCTACTTGAGTCATAGTCACTAAATTATTTATAAATTGAGCTATGGAACTCCAAATTAAGATCCGTTAATTTTTCCTAAAACTAGACTCATATATCTTCTTATCATAAAATTTTCAGAATTTTTGGTTTAGCCAATAAGTACAGTTTATTCTTTAAAGTCACCCCTGTTTTGCTGTCTGATAGTTCTGACTCTTCTTCACTAAAAATTAATTATCTCCTTGTACAGAATTCAAATGATATTCTAGTTTTTTCTATTAAAACTAGACTCACTCAGGATTCTATACATATAAATTTAAACCCCTAATTATTTTTCTTCATTTTTTTATGATTTTTCAAAGTCAGAACAGGGGAACTCGAATTCATTCTGACCTTATCTCACAAAATTCATTATATATCAAAATTTACAAATCCATTGCTTACAATATTTCTTCTATGAGAAACTAGACTCAATAAGCTTTAATTCCATATTTTGTTCATCTTCTAATTCGATTCCTACAATTTTTAGTGATTTTTCAAAGTTAGTCTACTGCTGCTGTCCAAACTGTTTTAGTGCAAGCTGTTTATTACCATTTTTCCCCTAAGCTTTTAATAAATGATAATTTCGTCCCTACTCAATTAGCCTCTCAATTGAGCTGATTTTTCTCAATTAACATTCTATTATATCACCTTAAACTAGTTTACAACTTTTAGGAATCAGAATTTCAGAAATATACTTTAATTCCAAAAATTTTCACAATTAGGTCCTAAAAATCAATTTCCATTGAAATTACCTAATAAAATCATCTCATAAACAATTTAAAGCTTTAATTTCATTCTATTTCATCATAAACTTACATAACTCAACCATAGTGACTTTCAATTTCATCCATGAAATCAAAAACTAATCAATTTAATAGTAGGACCTAGTTGTAAAAGTCTTAGAAACACAAAAATTACAAGAAAAAGGTAAGGATTAACTCACTTGGTGCAAAAATTATGAAATACCAGCTTAGAGAACCCTCCTATGGCGTTTTTAGCTGCTGGAATTGAAGAGAAATGAAGAGAAATCTAGATATTTCCTATCTAGTCCTAGTTTTATTTAGTTAATTTTGCAATATTCCAAATTTACCCTTAATTTATCAATTTTTCTGCTGATTTCATACCCTTGCCGTCCAGCCCAAATAACTTTTGGGTCTAATTCCTTTTAAATCCTTTATCATTAGACTCTTAAGCTATTTAATCACTCTAACAACTTTTACACCTATTACAATTTAGTCCTTTTCATTTAATTGACTACCCAAACATTAAAATTTCCTAACGAAATTTTAATACCACATTAATAACATTTCATAAATATTTATAAAATTATTTTCAACTCGGTTTTTACGAGATAGAGGTCTCGATAACTTATTTTTACCTAATTTCTTCAATAATTTTTTTTTTAACTAGCCACTAAATCGATAAAATTTTTCTATCAATATTTTCATACGACTTTCCTATCATATAAATTTTCATGCAAAAATATTAAAATAAATTTCTCTTTAAATCGGATTTGTGGTTACGAAACCACTGTTCCGATAACCTTGAATTTAGGCCATTACAATTTTTGACAGATTCGCGCAAAGGGCGAAAATTGGCTCGGTTGACACTGCTGAAAGCGCAAAACTGAGAAGCAATTTGAAGTATCGAGGTACACTAATTTCCAGCCTAAGACGGTCCAGAAATGTGTATTAATTCATAATTTAATTAATTTTAATTTATTCCCCATTTAATTTGAGTTAAATAAATTATTTTTAATTAATTATGGAGAAAGGGCCCAGCTGAACCGCACCGGTCGAACCAAATTGGGTGAACCGAACCAGCCACCAAATGGGCAGCCCAGAACCATCCATATGCTGACCCAAATCACCATTTTATCTGATTGAATATGCTTGCAAAAAGGCCCTCAAAATATTTCTAAATTGTATTCAAACCCCACCTTAATTTATGGCTTTGTAGATTTGCCCCAAGCCTAAAATAGCAAAGTTGAAACTCTCAACTTTGCCATGTGTGTGGCCGACCAAAGGAGGGCTCTTTGGCTGCTGGAATTTGCTATTTTTAGCAGCCACAATCAGCTATAAAAGCCACCCCTTGCTGATCATTCAAAGCATCCCTCAACATCTCTCATTCCACAACATTCTCTCATCCTCTCTTCACTTCTCTTAAAGTTTCCTCTCCATTTTTCCATCTCATTTTCCTTTCCTCTTGTGCCGATTTCCTCTCTTGAGAAAGAGGTGCTCTTCAGCCATCCTGGGAAACAATTGAGGATTCATAGAAGCCTTACTCGGTGAAGACGATGGAAACAAAAGAACGGAGCAATAGTCAAGCCGCAGAGAAACACTGGATTTGCTTTCTGTTCCCTTTCTTTTTAATTTCTGTTGTTTTTATGATGAACATATCCATGAATAATATTGTTTTTGAAATGGTTATTTTGATCAATTTAGCTTGAATTTAATTCGTGTTGGGTTGATTATATTTTGCCTACTTGAATTGTTAAAATAGTGTTTATGCTGTTATAGGCCTCAGTGAAATGCTTGATTAAGTAAAATCATGCTTAGGTTATCTGGCATTATAATTGTTTAGATAACTAAAGAATTAATTGTTTAAGCGGATTGAAATTGCAATTAATGGACTCAGTACTTGATCAGTGCATGTTTAATTCTTCTAAGGTAACTGAAAATTAAATTAGCATTGTATTTGGCGATACATATGCCTTGCATAACTTGCAGGATTGTTGTGATCAAATTGTTTCATGGTATGGCTACTTTGTTACTTCACATAATCTTTTACATGTTTATTAAGTTGAATTAATAGTTGAATCGACATAGGAATATGCGAGAGATAATTTAATTTAATAAGTATGTATGTGCGATGGCATGTTTACTTTATTAAATCTGTTTAGTCGGTTGAATTGGCATAGGGATGTGTCCAAGAGATAAATGGAATTTTAATTAGTAAATATGTTCATAAGTTAGCAAATTACTGGGTTGCCACGAATTTATTCATAACAGCATAAGCACGAATTTAATATTTCTAAGTTAAAAAGGTATAATTAATCCAACACAATTATATCATCTTGATTAAATCTTAATTGAAATCGTGCACTAGTACTCTTTTATTTATCTTTTTAAATTGTTTGCTTAGTTTTAAAATCACTCTTTTCAAACCAAAATTATTTTTACCTCACCAAAGTGTTTTAATTAATTTCATAAATATTGCTTTTTACAGTCCCTGTGGGTACGATAACTCGACATTTACTTGTCACTTTATTACTTGTTACGATTGTGTACACTTGTACATTTCCACCGTTCCAACCGCGCGATAGACTCTCAACCTAACGCAAGAAATCAAAATGATGAGGCTAGACAAGCCTTTTATAATGTGATGAATGATTGGTTCAACCAATACATTCGGACAAATACGGCTGCTCCACAACCCCCACTTCCAACAAATACACCCCCTGCACCTATGATACCTCCAGTGATTGATCACATGAGGTTGAATAAGCCCCCGATAGACAGAATTAGAAAGCATGGGGCTACTGAATTTAAAGCTACAGACAATGATGATGCTGAGCAAGCTGAGTTTTGGTTGGACAATACTATCCGAGTATTCGATGAACTATTTTGCACACCTGATGAATGCCTGAAATGTGCCATATCTCTGCTACGTGATTCTACCTATTATTGGTGGAATACATTGGTTTCTGTTGTGCCCAAAGAACGGGTGACGTGGGAATTCTTCCAGACTGAGTTCTTAAAAAAGTATATCAGTCAGAGTTTCATCGATCAGAAACAAAAAGAATTTCTTGAGCTTAAACTGGGTTCCATGTTAGTCACTGATTATGAACGGAAGTTTGTCAGACTTAGTAGATATGCTCGGGAATGTGTATCGTCTGAGGCTATTATGTGTAAACGTTTTGAAGATGGGTTGAATGAAGCTATAAAAATGTTTGTTGGCATTCTTGAAATACAAGAGTTCGTAGTACTTGTCGAGCGAGTTTGCAAAGCCGAAGAACTTAGTAAAGAGAAAAGAAAAGCTGATGTCGGAGCTAGAGAATTTCGTAAAAGATCTTCAAGAAAGTCTTTTCAGCAATCATCGAAGAAATTTTGAGATAATTCAGGCCGATCAAAGAACACTTTGGGTTTTTCCAGACGAGACCGCGATCAACCCCCTATGAGTACACGAGCCACTTCAGTTGCCAGTGTTGGAAATGATTGACGGGATAGGACCGAGTGCAAGTATTGTGGAAAATGGCATTCAGGGAGCTGTAGATTTCATGACTGCTCCTGTTGTAGATACGGATCAGCCGACCATTTTATCAAAGACTGCCCGAGATTATCTAAACAAAATGTGAACCAGAGTGGGAAACCGAGTACTACTACAGCACGAGGTAGACCACCTAGGAATACGGGGAATGCTAGCGGCGGTCAGAGAGGGTCTAGAGATGCTACAACCAGATCCGAGGCTCGTGCTCCTCCTAGAGCTTATGCTATACGCGCACGTGAGGATGCTTCTTCGCCTGATGTTATTACCGCCGACTTGATGCTTTTACCCTTTGACGAGTTTGACATTATTCTCGGAATGGATTGGTTGACTGTGCACGATGCTGTAGTGAATTGCGAGCGAAAGACTATCGATTTGCGATGTTTGAATAATGAGATAATTCAGGTTGCATCCACTGATTTAAACGGGTTATCAGCCGTATTAACTTCCATGTCAGCTCAGAAATATGTGAGGAAGGGTTGTGAAGCGTATCTGGCCTATGTGTTAGACAGCAAAGTATCCGAACAAGAGTTTGAGACTGTATTTATGGTTTGTGAGTATTCGGATGTGTTTTTCGAAGAGTTGTCGGGATTGCCACCTATTCGTGAAGTAGAATTTGGCATTGAACTTGTACCTAGGACTACACCAATTTCGGTAGCTCCATATCGTATAGCACCAACCAAATTGAAGGAATTGAAAACTCAGTTGCAAGAGTTGACGGATAGAGGTTTCGCATGACCGAGTTTCTCACAATGGGGCGCACCAGTTTCGTTTGTGAAAAAGAAAGATGGGACTATGAGAATGTGTATTAACTATAGACAATTGAATAAAGTCACTATAAAGAATAAATATCTGTTGCCCCGAATCGACGACCTGTTTGATCAGTTGAAAGGAGCTTCAGTGTTTTCAAAGATTGATCTGCGATCCGGTTATTACCAGTTGAGAGTTAGAGATTTTGACGTGCCAAAGACTGCTTTCAGAATGAGATACGGACACTACGAATTTTTAGTGATGTTGTTCGGGCTCACTAATGCCCCTGTGGTTTTCATGGACTTGATGAATCGGGTGTTTAGACAGTATCTGGATCAATTTGTGGTGGTGTTCATGGACGACATTTTGATTTACTTTCGCGATGAGATCGAGCATGCCGAGCATTTGAAACTCGTGCTTCAGACTTTACGTGATAACCAATTGTACGCGAAATTCAGTAAATGCGAGTTCTGGTTGCGCGAGGTTAGCTTTTTGGGACATATAGTGTCTGCTTCGGGTATTCGAGTCGATCCAAACAAGATTTCAGCCATTCTCGACTGGAAACCTCCTAGAAATGTTTCAAAAGTTCGGAGCTTCTTGGGACTTGCTGGTTACTACCGATGATTCATAAAAGGTTTTTCGATGATCACGACACCTTTGAAAAAATTGCTGCAAAAAGACGTCAAATTCGAGTGGTCTGAAAAGTGTCAGAAAAGTTTCGACCAGCTAAAAACGCTTTTGACGGAAGTCCCAGTGTTAGTTCAGCCAGAATCCGGCAAAGAGTTCGTGATTTATAGTGATGCATCTCTGAATGGTCTGGGCTACGTTTTGATGCAAGAGGGTCGATTTGTCGCATATGCTTCGAGGCAGTTAAAGCCTCACGAGCGGGACTATCCGACTCATGATCTGGAGCTAGTTGCTATTGTTTGCACTCTGAAGATTTGGCGTCACTATCTGTTCGATGAGAAATGCCACGTCTTTTCCGATCATAAAAGTCTCAAATATTTAATGACTCAAAGATATTTGAATCTGAGACAAAGACGATGGTTGGAGTTACTTAAAGACTATGAGCTTGTCATTGACTACCATCCGGGAAAAGCTAATGTAGTTGCGGACGCTCTTAGCCGAAAATCATTATTTTCCTTACGAGCTATGAACGTACAATTATCGTTGTCAGCAGATGATGTGTTGATAGTCGAGTTAAAAGCAAGACCAGTGTTAATACGACAAATTTGTGAAGCTCAGATAGTCGACAATGAGTTGGTTGCTAGGCGAGTTCAGTGTGAATCAAGTGTGGATTCAGAGTTTGAATTGACGATAATGATTGTTTGAGGTTCAGGGATCGTGTGTGTGTTCCGAGAAACTCAGAGCTTATTTCGATGATTTTGAGCGAGGCTCATAGTAGCCGAATGTCGGTCCATCCTGGTAGCACGAAAATGTATATTGATATAAAACGTCAGTATTGGTGGCATGGTATGAAACGTGACATATCTGATTTTGTATCAAGATGTTTAATATGTCAACAAGTGAAAGCAGAACATCAAATGCCTTCGGGGTTACTTCAGCTGATTATGGTGCCCGAGTGGAAATGGGATCGAGTTACAATAGACTTTGTGTCTGGTTTACCGCTGCGCTGAGCAAGAAAGACTCCATTTGGGTTATTGTGGATAGATTAACGAAGTTAGCTCATTTCATCCCTGTTCGTACGGACTTTTCACTTGATAAGCTAGCGGAATTATACGTCTCTCAGATTGTACGATTGCATGGGGTGCCGACTTCTATTGTTTCAAAAAGAGATCCCCGATTTACTTCACTGTTTTGGCAGAAATTGTATGAGGCTTTGGGTACCAAGCTCCATTTTAGCATCGCGCTCACATTTTTCTGGATCGATGGTCATCGAAAGAACGATTCTAATACTTGAGGATATGTTGAGATGTTGCATTCTCGAGTTTAGTGGCTCGTGGGAGAAATACGTACCGTTGATTGAATTTGCCTATAATAATAGCTTTCAAACGAGTATTAAGATGGCGCCTTACGAGGCCTTATACGGACGTAAATGTCGTACACCTTTGTTTTAGACTGAGCTCAGCGAGAATAAGTTATATGGGGTTGATTTATTTAAAGAAGCCGAACAGCAAGTGAAAATAATTCGTGATAGCTTGAAAGCAGCATCGGATCGTCAGAAATCATATGCCGACTTAAAACGTAAAAATATGAAATTTCAGATTGGAGAAAAAGTTTTTCTGAAAGTCTCGCCGTGGAAAAAGATACTCCGTTTTGGCCATAAAGGTAAATTGAGTCCGAGATTTATCAGACCGTATGAGATTTCAGAGAGGATTGGGCCGGTTGCTTATAAACTAATTCTGCCCCCTGATCTTGAAAAGATTCACAACGTTTTTCATGTATCGATGCTCCGTCGTTATAGATCCGATCCTTCTCATGTAATTAGTCCGTCAGAAATTAAAATTCAGTTCTATTTGAGTTATGAAGAAGAACCGATTCGTATCCTAGCTCGCGAGGTGAAAGAGTTGCGAAACAAAATGGTTCCGTCAGTAAAGGTGTTATGGCTCAAGCACGGGATCGAAGAAGCTTCTTGGGAACCCGAGAACTCTATGAAAGAACGATACCCAAATCTATTTACTGGTAAGATTTTCGGGGACGAAAATCCCTAAAGGGGTGGAGAGTTGTGACAGCCCTATTTTGACCCTAGTTGGGAAGTGGTTTCGGGACCGCTAAACCGAGTCACCGAAATATTTGAATATAATATTTTATGTCTAAAATATGTGCTTATGCCTGTGTGAATTTTTAAATGCTTTAATTGTTGCAAATTGATGTGAAATTAATTGAAAATTGATTGTGTGAAAATTTTGAGAATGTGTTAGGTAAATTTTGAAATGGCCTTGTATTATGTGACTTTAAAACATAAGGACTTGCATGTCAAATTGACATTTTTTTATAGTGGCCGGCCATGTGGAATAATCATTGAAATGTATGTATTTTATACATATATTTGTATTATAATATAATTCTAATTATATATGTTATTGGTGTTATAATAAAATAAATAAAATAGTGAAAGGTGAAAAGAATAAGGCTTAGTTCATCTTTTGCTCTTCATTTGCCGAATATAGGAGGGAAAGCTAGGCTTTCGGTCACTCTTTGATTTTTTGCTTGATTAAGGTAAAAATTTCATGTTATTTCCTTTGAATTTTTTTAAGTGTGGTTGATAGCTAAGTATTTGACTTAGCCCATTTTGAAATTTTGAATTCTATGGTGATTTGGGCATTCAGCCATGATATGGATGGTAAGAAATGGTGGTTGTTTTATGCTCTTATGAGTAAAGGTGGATAAGTGAGGTTTAAACTTGTTAGATATGCATAGTAGTGGTTTAGGTGCTTTAGGGAATTTTGGCTAACATGTTTGTGCTTATCGAAATTGAAGTTGAGGTTTTGAGCATAATTTGTGTAACTTGTGGATGAAATACTTGAAATTATGAATTAGGAACATGAATTTAGTAGGCTACTTAAGACAAATTGTAAAATAATGCTCAACATTAGTGTTATTTACTTAATTGGCAAATTGAGCTTAGAATAGGTGAATTCGTGGGTATGGGGCAAAGTATTTATATTCAGCCATTAGCTAGATTTTGTTAAGATTTGGATAATTGAGAATTTAGTCAATATGCTTAAAAAGAAGCTTTCATGGTTGCCGAATTGTAAAGTGAGAAGTTGCTAAGTAAAATTGATGTTAAAATCAATGAAATAGAGAACGATAGGTTTAATTGAAGAAGTCATGCTTTGTGTGCCTTATTTGCTTATTGAACATTCGGCTTTGTCCTTAGAGAATGAATGAATTGATGATAATTGTTTATGGGAATTAGCTTTGCCATGTTTATGTTAACAAGATGAGAAATTAGTTAAGATGGTCCTAGTGTGCCGATTGGGAGCTAGGAAATTGAGTTAAAGATAGAAGATAGTGAGTAAATATTTCATAGACATTTTTGACACTTAAGTTCACATGAATTTCAGCTTACTAAGTGATCACATATTCGACTCTTGATGATTATTATGTCATGAACAATGAGTTTGATTAAAAGGTTATGTAAACTTGATCTAATCAATAATTTAGTTGTGACTTGTAACAGAGTTGTATTTGGCCGGATGTGTATGTAAAGGAAAATTATGTGTGTATGTGTGTCATATTGGAATGAAAGTGTAATTATTGAATGAGAGGTATGAATGAGATTTAATATAATTAAACTTGTTTAACATAGCTCAAGAGCATAGAGGGGCAACATCAGATAAGGGAAAAGCTAAAGTCACGGAATAGCCAACCCGAAATTTGTTCAAAAAGATACAAGGTAAGTCTTTGAGTAATGGAACTTAGCTTATGATTTGATAAAATCATGATATATAAGCATAATAAATAAATTGTGACCTAATGGTTCTACTTGAATTACGTAGTAAGATAAATAATGACTTGTAGCCAAATGGTTATAGAAATCATGTTGGATAGCGAAACGAAATCATGTTCTTTGTATATGGCTATTGAGCCGAAAGTGGAATGGTTGATAAGCATGTTGTGCTTGTATTCTAGTAATGTAAATGAAATGCTAATGTGTTATGATATATATATATATATATATATATATATATATATGTGCATGATAATTGAGGATTATAACCAGGCTAAGACCCGCAGGCCTTGTGTGAGATTTATATCCGAGCTAAATCTCGAAGGCATTCGTGCTGGTGTTATATCCGGGCTAAGTCCCGAAGGCATTCGTGCTAGTGTTATATCCGGGCTAAGTCCCGAAGGCATTCGTGTTGGATATGTGTGATCTTGCTGTAATAATTCCAATTAATGTGCATCACAACCTTAAGATGGTCAGGTATGTATCGTATATACGTTGTAAAATTTGATTCGGTTTAAATTGTGATTATTCATTTGGATAGTGCTCTTCTGGCCATTGCTTAGGGTTGTATGAAGTCTATAGCTTATTCAGGATACATGAATTTTGATTCAAGTGGAAATATGTTAAGATTGGCTTTGAGAAATTTTGTAATTTGTAAAGAGACAATTTTCTATTTTTAAGAGGGGTAGCACCCTTGCCTGTCACACTACTAGATATCTATCCGCTCTAATTACCGTACTTGTATAATGAATGAAAACTTGTGTGAACACCGGAAAAGGAAATCAAATTAATTAAAAACTAATGTTGATATAGAAATCAAAGTCAATTCGAAAATCATTGGAGCCTAAGCAGCAAAGTGAAAACAGGACCACAACATTAGGTTTTAGTCATCTGTGAGTATATTGGTTGAAGTGTGAAGTAACATGAATATGTGATTATGCGTATATATATATACATATATTTATTTATTTAGCCTTGTAATTGGATTAGATGTATTCGGCCAAATGATGAAGTTGGTTGGATAAAAAAGAAATTATCTACGTGATATGAATTTGTGTTTAAGGAAAAATTTAAAATGACATGCATGAACAATAGTGGCATATTTAGTCATGGTTACATTCAGTCAGAAAAGATGATAAGCCTTATGAATCCTATGCTTTAATTTTAAATGATTTCATTGCTTAAAACTTACTAAGCATAGAAATGCTTACTCTGTTGCCTTAATTCTCTGTTTTATAGATCTCGTTCATTAGCTACGGTATCGAGAATCTCAAAGTCGAAGTCGTCCATACTATCTAAGCCCATTCGGTACTCTAGTAGCTGAACTTTGATAATGGCATGTATAGGCTTGACTTTTTGATGTTAAATAAGTATCTTTTTGATGATGTATATATGTATAGCCATGCGAAAATGGCTTGTTAAGTTACTATATGTGTTCCACATAGTTAAGGTGAATGTGTGGTTGATATTCGATTAATGTTTTCAATGTTTTGATGTGAATTGAACTTAAGAATGAATCAATGTACCTATTAACTTGAGATGACTCTTTGTATATTGTATAATTGGAAAAAAAAAATTCAGTTTTATAAGTGTGCCAACGGGTGTTATTCGAATAAAGTTAAATGGAATTTCGTGCTTGTATGGTAATACTCCTTAACCCTCCGGCGACGGGTACGGGTTAGGGGTGTTACAATTCTGTTTGGCCCTTACGGCGTACTCTGATAAATCTATATAGAAAAATGTACTTATCCGCCCTTATGGTAAGTCTGGGCAAATCCTGATTATTCTATAATATGTATTGCTAAGGTAATGTTATGAGATGTTTGAGGTTATTTGATGGAATTAGATCTGTAAAGTAATTTGATATGTTTTTAAGAAAGTTCTTGAAGAGAAGTGTCCGTCATAATAATCT
Source organism: Gossypium anomalum (assembly GCA_025698475.1). Lineage (NCBI taxonomy): Eukaryota > Viridiplantae > Streptophyta > Magnoliopsida > Malvales > Malvaceae > Gossypium > Gossypium anomalum. The sequence continues at coordinate 86,658,904 of CM046966.1, forward strand.
GTTAGAGTCGAATATGGGCGTATTCGGAGTTGAGAGACATAAGAAATTGTTTATTTGAATTCGATGTGTTGTAAAGTGCTGAAATATGAGTATTTGATATACGTCATATTTGAACAGTATTATACCTTCTTTTGGAATCTTATGAAAACCGAGTTACCGTATTTTCTGAGTTATTTTAGGGTATGTGATAAGGTTGTATGGAATTCATCTAGATGATCTATATGGTACATTATCAGTGAGAGTTTGTATGATATCGAACCAGAGTATGATTTGATTAGTAAATTGATGGTATGCAAATATGAGTAAGTATCCACCAAACATGTATTTATCCGCCAGCGATTAGAATCTGTGAACATCTGTTCTGGAATGAATGTATGTGTGAAGAGTTGGTCTGCATAAAGTGAGCTCTGAAGTTATGTTCTTTTGAATGGTACGTTAGTAAGTTAATAGTATGAAAGTTGGCATGTAAGTGTATGCTGAAACTATAACAGTATCCGTCCGGAATAGAAGTAATTGGTTCATAAAGGTAGTTGGAGCATAGATGTTCTTCAAATAAGATAAAGTATCTGCCAATGTATTTTTGTGATAAAGCTCACTAAGTTCTCTTGAACTTCAAAATTTGTTCTTGTTTTAGGTATTGTGGAAAAAAATGTGCCAGGAGGGATGACACCAAGAGTACACCAAGGTAGCGACGAAGCGGGTTGTTATGCATACAATAGAAAAATGACGTATTGTGGACTTTCACCCTAAGAGTCTGTCTTTAATAAATATTGTATTGTAAAATTTTAGAAAAGGTCTGATGTAATATTTTATACTTTCCTTTGTTTTTAGATATTAAGGCTTTCAGTTAAAATAATAAGAAAATTATTTTCGTTAAAGAGTATTTGTCAACTATTTCAATATTTTGTTAAGTATTGTGTAGTAACACCCGAGATTCAGACTCGGTGAATTAGGTTGGGTTAAGGGCATTACAGTTCCTGATCATTTACAATAACAATTAAATGAGTGTGCTAAGAAATATCAACATATTCTTCTTCAAAGACAATGTCCTTAATCCTTTCTCACCCCAGCAACTCAACATCCTCAAAACATTATACATATTAAAAATAACCTTTAGTAGTGGGATTATAAAATTTGTAACCTTTAGATCTTTTAGACTATTCGACAAAATCAAAGAGATCTAGAATATTGTCAGATACAAGTTATCAATTCTCCTTTTAGAGACCTGGCTTGATCTCTTGTGCCAAAACAAACCAAATTCTCAATGGTTAATTTTCGTTTCTTACTTATTACGGAATGCAAGGATTCATTAAATGATGCAATAATATTAAGTAAATATAGATTATCATAACTTAATAAGGAGCTGGAATCAACTAAATTTGAAATATGAAAAAGACTAAATTTTCCATTTCAAAATCAGTAAGAAAAAGCGAATTTGTCCAATACTAAAATGGAAGTCAAATTCTGCCTAAAAGACAATACAACAAAAGTCTCATTCAAATCCAATTAAAATTTAATTCTTAATAATAATCTAAAAATCGTTGTCGCTTCAACTTCTACCGAATTATTTTTGCCTACATAGATGTATCTTTTACCATCATTAGGCTTTCAATAGTTCTGACAACTTTTCGTAAACACACCAATGTAAGTTATTGCACCAAAATCTATCCACCAAGTGTGTCTAGGTATTGAAATCAAATTAACCTTAAAACAAACAGAATTAAAAAGTGTACCTGTTGTACCACAAGAGAAACAATCATCCTTAGTAAATTCCTTTTGTTGTTTCTTTTGTATTTTTCTTTATATATCTCATTAAAGTTAGATTTGTTAAGAACATACCAATTTTAAGCTTTTCATTCTTGACAAACCTCTTTTCAATATTGACCATAAATTTCTTAACCACGGTAAGTCCTTGAATGTTACAATGCATGTATTGATGTTCCAATAATTTTGCTAAGAAAAAGAGAAGAGAATAAAAAAAATATTTTTAAAAACAAAAATAAATTGCTCAAAAAAGAAAGAATCTGTATTGGTTAATGGCATTAGACAATACATTGTACATAGAGAATAGAGAAAGAGAGTAATTCAATTTAAATAAATTTATTCAAGCAATGTTTATTTTTATTTTTCAAACCCAACCAACCAATATTTGTATTTATTCAATTTTATATATCTAAAATGAAATTTCAAATTATAGACTACATTTTTTTTATATAAGAAAATAAAATCTAAACTGAAAGTATTTGTATTTCTTGTGTTTGGAAATTTGAGAACTCAACCAATCCAATGCTTATCCTAATCAAAGGAATATCTGCTACTCTGTTGACTGATGAATTTTTTATCCCAAATAATTGTTGGGTCATTTTTTATTAAGTGCGCGTTTTGCCACCTGCATTAAATAATTTAACTAACTCAAACGTTCCCATAATATTAATTGTTATTCAGAAACAATTAAAAAGAATAGATTATATTTCAAGTTGGAAATTAAATAGTTTTTATTTTTTTAATTATTCAAAATTTCAAATCAATTTAAATAAATATTTTGAGTTACTATTCAAATTTTATAATTCAAGTTATTCAAATGACTAATTATAAATTTTATCCTTTTAGTAGATTTTTTTTTATCAAATTAATATTTAGAAAGCAATCCGATAAAAGGCTTGTAAATATAGATTTTGTTGCTAATTAAACTTTAACTTAATCGAGACGTGAATTCGAGTGTATTTGAACATACTTTTTCTCCAAAAATTCGAGTGTGACTTAATCTTTGACATGCATGATAGAATGGATGTCCCAAACTCAAACTTTCTTCAGAACCCAGCTTCCCAAAAATTAATTACTACGTTCTCCGCCTTTTAAACGAACCTTTCAAGGTAACATTCATTATTCAATTTTTAGAATTTGCTCCACTTTCTCCCTTTCCGAGACTACTAACTTTGTGGAATATATATATATACACACTATTGATGCTGTTAGCATAATACAATTACGGGTCTTTGAAGTGAAACGAGCTATGGAGCAGCAAAGAACCGAAGCAACTGAGTCTTTGCTTGTAAGACAAGGAAACAACAACCTTGTTTACAATGAAGAAAACGGTGGTGTTGGTGCCGGGGATGGAGGGTCGGTGGCTGTTTCCGATGTTACCACCATTCTTGGTCTTAGCACCTTTGTGGCCGCTTGTATTGCCTTTGGGTCTGGCTGTGCTGTACGTGCTTTTTCATTGAAGGTTTTTTTAAAACAGATTTGAAGTTTTTGGAACTTTCCCAAGAACCAACTCATTATTTTGTTTCATTTCATGGCAGCTGGGATATTCATCGCCTACTCAATCTTCAATCATGGAAGACTTGGGACTTTCTGTTGCAGAGGTCAATCTTCAATCCACTAATTATGTTCAGATTTTAAGAGTTTTTAACTTTACAGTCACTTCCCTGTTTCTGCAGTTTTCATTTTTTGGTTCAATTCTGAGTATTGGATCACTTCTAGGTGCTGCAATAAGTGGGAAGATAACAGATTTGCTTGGCCGGAAATTGGTAAGCTTTGTCAAGAATTGCTGAATATTAACTTGCTAGTATCATACAAACTTTCTAACTTCATGTCTTGAATCAGACCATGAGGATTTTGAATTTGTTCTACATCGGTGGCTGGCTTGCCATAGCATTTACAAAGGTTTCAGCTCTTCTACTTATTCTTTCATAAGCTTTTCGTTTACAACATACATGATTCATGTACCAAGTTGGAGATAAACTTGCATTTCCTTTTCCATGATGAATCACAATGATAACTAGGATGCGGGCTTTAAGACAGGGATGGATCAATTAGAGGATTTTCAGGACTAGTTAAAGCTGTTACGATCAATTTGCCATTGCTTGCTTTCATTTCATAAGACCATGTTTTCATTTGTTTTGTGAAGACCCCTTGGTTGCTTGACCTTGGAAGACTATCACTAGGATTCACAATTGGAATTTTCAGTTACTTGGTAATTCATCTCAAGTTTCGTTTGATACATTTTTTACTCCTTTGTTGTTAAATGTTTGACTTATGATGGGTAATCGTATTTACATTCCGATCTCAAACAGATGCCCATCTATATTTCTGAAATAACAACAAAGAATGTAAGAGGAAGATTTACAGCCATACCCACGGTAAACTTTTTTATAATAAATCAAACATTAGGCTGCATTGAACATAGTGGTTCATAGCTCTTGTATTACTACTTGTTCTGCAGTTGACGGTTGGTTGGGGCATATCGTTCATGTATGTTGTCGGTTCCTTTGTCAGTTGGCGCACATTGGCTCTGATAGGTAACTAAAATTTCCTTAAGGCATAGGAAATTGGTTAGACAATCTGATAGTTTTGTAACTGTTCCAGAATGATTTTTCATACAGCTACTATTCCTGGTCTACTTCAACTGCTACCACTCTTCTTCATACCAGAATCTCCGCGATGGCTGGTGAGTCTGGTTTGATTTTTTATAAAATTTCATGCCTAAGGAGTAATGCCCATCTTAAATATTGAAGTGAAAGGAAAACATAATATTTCATTACTAATCCGCACCAACCTGTAAGATATTGAACGTTTTCATATGGGAAGTCTTACAGTTTTTTCCTAGAAGAGATTGTTAGATTTATAAAATAAATTCGAAATAAAACTGAATAAACTAGGATCATGTCAAATCATCAAGAATAAATCAAAAACAAAACTAGATGCGGAAGCGTACCTGAATCCATGAATTCCTAGTTTCTACATGGTTGCTTCTTTTTGTTCAAATCTCCAATTTGGTATTTCTGTGCAGGCAAAAGTTGGCCGTGACGAAGAGATTGAAGATGTTTTGTTGTGCCTCAGGGGAAATACAGCTGATATTTTTAATGAAGTAGCTGAAATAAAAGTAACCCTTATTTTTTATTACTTAAAATAAGTATTAAACTTTAATAATAGCACGATTTTTGGTTGTCTTAGCTTACTCTTTTACAGGATTTTGTGGAATCTCTTAAAAGTTTCTCAAAGGGAGGAATGCTAGAAATATTTCAAAAGAAGTATGTTCGACAATTGCTTGTAAGACAAGTAATTTGGATGGAATTGATCAATTTCTTTATATTTTCTGTATAACCCATTGATATACCTCTTGTTTTCCTTACAGACTGTTGCTGGAATGATAATTCTAATGAATTTGGGAGGAGTCAATGCGTTTGCGTTTTATTCTAGTGTTATCTTTGTTTCAGCTGGTAATACCATTGGTCTTAACAATCTCCATAAAAACTTGAAGAAAATGTATGAATAGTTCAACTATATAAAGTTGTATTTTGTGACAATTGAAAGGTTTATCTAGTATGGTTGGACTCATCACACTGGCTGCTACTCAGGTTTTCACTGTCATTTTCGGAAGCAAAAGTCTCCATTGATGGGGTCATGTCTCAGTAACTAAAGAATTGTAGTTCTATTTTGCAGACAATAGTTGGAATTGTGGTTATACTCCTAATTGATAAATTAGGAAGGCGACCGCTCCTACTGGTAAGCAAAGGATAAGCATTTTGTTGTAATCTGACCAGTAAAATGCATTGTTAACGAACAATGAGTTAATTGTGTTTATCAGGTGTCTACAGCTGTATTGTGTTTCAGTAGCTTCCTCACAGGATTATCATTTTTCTTAAAGGTACTAATATAATGACCGAGAATCCGACATCTTCTCCTCATCACTGAACGTGCTGACATTTGGTCATCACCCTTGCCTAAGCTTACATCAAAGTAATTATCCCTTAGGACAGTTTTATTGCCCTCACAAGTACCAATGACCTCACCCTCAGTTTGAATCCAAGTGACAAGTTTATACGTTTTGAAGCTTTTGTTTATAACTATATACTTACATGTCATTATGGTTAAAAATATACCTCTGTTGCCTATACAATGATGAATGAGCAGGAATTTAATTTGTGGGATCAAGGTAGTCCTGTTTTGGCACTCATTGGCTTATTGGTAAGTAATTCATTTTCCCCTTCCACTTTGTTTTTCTCGCTTTTCTTTAACCATTCTAAATATTGGATTATGTTTTCAGATGTACACGGGATCTACCATAGTTGGCGCAGGAATACCTTCGCTGTTATTATCAGAGGTCCACAAATTTGTTTTGCCTTTGTTTCGTTTTTCATTCATCCATTTCAACAACATATTGAACAATAATTGCTCGCGTCACAGTTATTTCCAATAAATGTAAAAGGTTCAGCAGGAAGCATATGTAATTTTATGGGCAGTTTCACTGGTTGGGTTGTTGCATACTACTTTAACTTCCTACGTGAATGGAGCTCAACAGGTGATTCATGCCTTGTTCATTTTTGTCATAATATTTCTCAAGCTTCTTTTATCTTACAAATGACTGCATTTCTTTTGGCATTGTTTCAGGGACATTCTTTATATTTTCAGCCTTTTGCTGTGCAAATTTCATCCTATCAGCAACAATGGTGCCCGAGACTAAAGAACGAACACTGGAGGAAATACAAGCAGCAGTTAGTCATTCTTCAGTTTGAAATACCATCAGCAATTTGCTTTAAAATTTGATCTGTCTTGCTGTTGTAGATGCCAAACTCTTTAGCGTCATAGCTTTCTCCCAGCTACAACATGCCATCGATATGAATAGGTGACAATGGGCAATGACGAGGCTAAAACCCAATAACATCATTGTATCTGTCTTTGTCTCTATCAAATAGGCAAGATCTGGACCATGCTACTAATCCCTATGATATTAATATATTTTAGGTTTGTTTAAGTTCAATATTAATTAAAAATATTTGTTTAAAATTTATCAAGTCTAGCCATATTTATAAATGATTAACTTGATCCTATTTTAAATCTACCCATATTATTTTTAAAAAATATATTTATATTATTTTTAATTTAATATTTAATATTTAATATATTTTATTTATTAAAATTTTATATATTCTCATCTTTAACATATTTTTTTTACATTATAGTAATACTATATATTACTATTTATTTAGTTTTTATGTGTTATAAATTACTTAATATATAGAATAACATAATATAAAACGTTACTAACTTAAAAATGGATCGGGCCAAGCTCGAGTATTAAATGTTCAAGCTCAATCTCGACCTATATTTTTAGCAGTTTTTTTTATCTAAATCTATTTTTCGAGTTTAATATTTTTAGCTAAACTTTTATAAATTTCAAATGAGCTTCATAAATAAGTCTACTTTGCAACCAAATGAGCTACTTGCTTTTGTGGTTCAGCAATTAGAACATCTATCCTTCTATTTCTCTATTAAACTCAAAAAATAAATTTGGACAAAAAATTAAATTAATTTAAACTGTAGACTAAATTTGAGTTTCAATATTCAAAATTTGAGACTAACCCAACTTGGTATGTTTTTAAGTTTATAATATATTATTTTTTCATTTATTTTATATGCATGGGATCAAATCTCAACATATGTAAATTTTATACTGGTTTTATTAAAAATGTAAAAAGACAAAAGTATTAAAATAATTTAGATATATAAAACGTTAAAAAGTTAATTTATCAAAACAATTCGATATGAAGTCATAAATGATAAATGCTTTTCTAAAAAGTTAATAATTGTTGGAATTTAGTGCCCTTAGTGTAGTATATTCGTGTATGTATACTTGTATTTTTTGAATAAATTGGTTTAATAAAATACCTGTCAGTTGCATTAATATCCTTTTTATATTGTCTTCAACGGTTTTTGCATGCAAAGCAAAATGAAAGCAAATATTGGCTTATTGATTATCTAACATTTAACTAATACTAAGCGATATTACGTGGTCAGATTGTAATATAGAAAGACAACTTACATTAGTAGATAATCTAGACGTGTCCTTAGTCTAATTGGAAACGAGCAAACTAATTGAAAGACTAATATGTCATTTATCAAGTCCAATTGGAGAGATACATGGTAAATGTCTCCTTGTCCAAAACTGCATAGCTTTCTCAAAAACCATCATCAAGAAAAGCATTATGATTACTAGCCAAAGTAAGGGTGTCGCAAGATGCCTGACAATCATGTAAAGCATGTAAGACAGATTCAGTAGGCACCCCACATTGTCCACAACTAGCATCATATGCAAGTGTGGTTAAGGCAATCCTGGTCACTATAGCCAAAATAACATGGCTGACCTACCAAGCAAACAACATGACTTTGGGAAAATTTTAAGTTTCCATATAGTCTACCAAAATAGCTGGTGAAGCCACAAACCAATAGACCATACAAAAGCCAACTATAATCGGACTTTGCAAAAGTAGCAACCCCGCGGTGAATGACCCTAAATAAGCATATCAGACGACCCAAAAGATGCAATTGGGATAGAGAAAACATTATCTGCCTTTTCTTTTGAAAATAAGCCTCACACCAAGTCTCGGTCTGATAAACCATAAAAGTAACACTTTCTAATCCCATACTTAGCACACTTTTGGATGATTTATCATATAATTAAGTGAATTAGATGCTCTTAATCCTTTAATTTCATGTTTTATACTCAGGAGAGCATAAGGGAGCAAAAGGAGCAAAAAATAGGCCAAAAACAGACAAAACGAGCTGATTGAAGGACCCACACAGCCAAGAAGAAATCCACACGGGTGGATCACATGCCCGTGTAAGCACACAAGCTGGCCACACACCCATGTGGCAGCCCGTGTCGATATTGCTCCAGGCTTCCCAAATAAGCGAAAAAAGCCAAATTTAGGGTTTCTAAACAGTCTAAAGTCTATAAATACGTACCAGAGGAAGACCTAAGGAGGGACGCAGAGTAGAACACAGGAATTACTCGAAGAACGCCAACGGATTCAGCTCGAAAGTAGTATCTCCTTTAAGGCTGAAGATCTCCTTTTAATTTCTCTCGAAGTTTTTGGGCTTCTTTATGTTGTTATTTTCTTATTTTTGAAATGTTTTCCTACTACATTATGAACTAAACTCCCTAAATACCTAGGGAGGATGAAACCTAAGACGGATCTTATTGTTTAATATTCTGAATTTAATGATAAATACTTATTCTTGTTCTTAATTATGTTTTCTTAATTCTTGTTTTAATATTTTCAGGATATTAATTCAAGTTGATGTACTTATTCAGTGGAGCAAAAGTCTCTATTTAAGAGTAGATCTCACATAATTAAGTGGAGTTGCATGCAACCCTAGAAATAGGGCGACATAAATCTGCCGGATTAGAGTCAAATCTAATAAGAAAATCTATAGATCGAGTTAATGCGACAATAGGGGTTTTAATTAGAAAGAGATTTCAATTAATCAACCTAGAGTCAGTTGTTCTTAGTCTCGAAAGAGATATTAACATAATTTAGGGATTTCTACGGGTCAAGACAAGTGAATAAATCGTTAGATTTAGAATTGGAATAATAAGTGAAGTCTGGGTGGATTCTTCTTTAGTTATTGTCTTTAATATTAGTTTATTCGGTTATTTTCTTCACTCTCTATCGCGTTTAGTAGTTAATTAGTTAGTTAATTTTAGATTAAAACAAATCCCTTATATTTTAGGTTAAATAATAGAAAGAAAGTTAATAGTAGTACTTTTAGTCCTTGTGGATACGATACTATGGACTCATCGTGACTATACTACCATTTGATAGGTGTGCTTGCCTTAGTGTGATCGTAGTCTAGTTTAGTGGTTTATTAAACGATCATCACGGTCCCACCCCTTTTCATCCACCTGAAGCAACTTCCTAACTAAGGTATCACAATACAAACAATCATTAATACCCAACTTTCTACCATCCAAACCCTCATTTCCCCATCGATGCCCCCAAATCCTAATAACAGAACCATTACCTACCTACCAAAAGAAACTGGCTTCCAACTCACGAGTGGCTGCCAAAACGCTCGTCCATGTAAAATAAGATTTCTCAAACAACTTCGGGTGAAAGACATCCCCATTGGGAGAATATTTCACACTAAGAACAAGGTAACACAAAGTATCATAATGATGCACCAAACGCCGAACTTGTCCCCCCAAAAGTGAAAGATTTAATGACAATTCAACGAACCAAACCATTGATTTATTGTAGCGCTTCGAGTCGATCAATAATGGAATGGCTATTACAGCCAACTAAACGTGATGTAAGCATTTAGAATACAAGGGTGAGTTTAAAAAATAACACATAATAAATAATGAAACATATGGTTTGAAAGCTAAGTAATAATAACACATGCAATATGTATGATATTAAAACCAACTAATATAAACAGTACATTAATATCCTTTATATATTGGCTTCAACGGTTTTTGCATGCAAAGCAAAATGAAAGCAAATATTGGCTTATTGATTATCTAACATTTAACTAATACTAAGCGATATTACGTGGTCAGATTGTAATACAGAAAGATAACTTACATTAATAGATAATCTAAACGCCTCTTTAGTCTAATCGAAAACGAGCAAACTAATTGAAAGACTAATATGTCATTTATCAAGTCCAATTGGAGAAATACATTGTAAATGTCTCTTTGTCCAAAAACTGCATAGCTTTTTCAAAAACCATCATCAAGAAAAGTATTATGAATACTAGCCAAAGTAAGGGTGTCGCAAGATACCTGATAATTATGTAAAGCATGTAAGATAAATTTAGTAGGCACCCCACATCGTCCACAACTAGCATCATATACAAGGGATTGGTCATTATAGCCAACAAAACATGGTTGACCTACCAAGCAAACAATATGACTTTAGGAGAATTTTAAGTTTCCATTTAGCTTGCCAAAAGAACAGGTGAAGCCCCAAACCAATAAAATATACAAAAGTCAACTATAATCGAACTTTGTAAAGTAGAAATTCAATGGCAAATAACCCCAAATAAGCATATTAGACGGCCCAAAAGATGCAATTGGGATATACAAAACATTGTCTGCTTCCTGATAACTCTTGAAAAGAGTTATATTTCATACCTTTAGACCTAGCTAATTGCTTGTACTTACATATATTTAGTTGCATTTTAGGACATTTCATTGGTATTTTTATCATTACATTAAGAGCTTGGACTGTGTTTAAATGTTAGGTACTTTTAATTGCATGTGAAAGGGTTGTGTTTGCTTGTTTGGCAGGTGCAGAATATGGAGAAAAAAATAAAGGAGTGAAGGTTTACTGAGGCAAAAGGTTAGATAGTTTGCCAACATGAATGCCGTGACAATTCCAAAAAGATGACTAAGTGAACACTCAATGCATACCAGTTTCAGCCCAACTCTACTTGTACTAGAAAAATCTACCTAAAAAAGAGGAGAAGATATCGTGGGCTATTGGAGTTACCCTAAGAAGAAAAGCTTATAAAAAGCCAAAGTAGGAAACCCTAAAGGGTGTGGAGATCCAGAGGCAACAATAGAGGGTAGCGACTGAGTAGAGACGAAATAAGGAAATCGAAGGCAGTCTCTCTCAGCCACCATAAGACACTGTGCTCCTAGATTGTAGATTGACTTGGTGACGACCATCTTTATAAGTTCTTCAATTATTTCTTCATCTGTTCTCCCAAGAATTGATTTGATCGAAATGATGTTTGGTGTTATTTTAAACTTGAATTTTAATTGCCAACCCATGAGCTAAATCTCATAGGGTTGAGATTACATGATGAAACTTTTATTTTCGTTAATGATTGAAGCATATATTTGATTTAATCTACTGTTTCATTCAAGTATTTTTATTTCCCAATTGCATGTGTACATTCTCTAGACATAGATGAGTGTGCAATATACTTATAAATTAAATTTAATTCTGAAAAGGTTAGATTAGTTGGACTGGAATTGAATAATACAAGTGGGTATTTCACTGAATACTTGCAGCAAAATCTAGACATAGAGCAACATTTGTATAAAATGAAGCCAAAATAGTGCAGGGTACCGTGTTAAGGCCTATGACACAGGCTAGGTAACTTGAGATCTAGCTCTTGAAAGAAACAGGTCACTTTAGGTCTCTTCTAAGTTGTAGATTGAGTATGATTTTGCTGAGGCATTACTGAAAGTAAGAGTAGATTCTTAGTAATCCCAACCTTCCAAATCAACATCGTAGACCCTTAATCTTTTACCGAAGTATCTTTTCCATAGCATTATTAGTTATTTATTTATTCGCTCATAGATTATTTACATAATTATTCTCATAATTGCCATTGCATTTTTACTCTTGCTTTCCTTTAGCAGTTTTCAGTATTAGTCAATATACATTTTACATACATCCTTACTACATTAGTTTACCATTGCGTATTTGGTTTTGCCATACCATTAATCATAATTCGTTATAATAACTTGATCACTTTTATACCTAATCTGATCATTGTGGAGACGATCTCACTTATCACTTTATTACTTGATTCGATGTGTATACTTGCATAATTCGCATTCCATTTCACACGCGACACCTCCTCCTTTAAAAACAAGCCTCACACCAAGTCTCGGTCCCACCTCTTTCCATCCACCTGAAGCAACTTCCTAACCCAGGCATCATGATACAAACAACCATTAATACCCAACTTTTTACATCCAAACCCTCATTTCCCCATCGATGCCCCCAAATCTTAATAAAAGAACTATTACCTACCTACTAAAAAAAACCGGGTTCCAACTCACGAATGGTTGCCAAAATGCTCGTCCATGCAAAATAAGATTTCTCAACCAACTTTGGGTGGAAGACATCCCTATTGGGAGAAAAGTTCACACTAAGAACATGGAAACACAAAGTATCATAGTAATGCACCAAACACCAAACCTGTCCCCCTAAAAGAAAGATGGAATGACAATTCAATGAACTAAACCATTAATTTACTGTAGCGGTTCGAGTTGATCAATAATGGAATGGCTATTACATCCAACTAAACGTGATGTAAGTATTTAGAATACAAGGGTGAGTTTAAAAATAACATATAATAAATAATGAAATGTATGGTTTGAAAGCTAAGTAATAATAACACATGCAATATGTATGATATTAAAACCAACTAATATAAACAGTACATTAATATCACTTGTATATTGTCTTCAGCAATTTTTACATGCAAAGCAAAATGAAAGTAAATATTGGCTTATTGATTAACTGACGTTTAACTAATACCAAGCGATATTACATGGCCAGATCATAATACAAAAAGACAACTTACATTAATAGATAATCTAAATGTGTCCTTAGTCTAATTGGAAACTAGCAAACTAATTGAAAGACTAATATGTCGTTTATCAAGTCCGATTGGAGAGATACATTGTAAATGTCTCCTTGTCCAAAAACTGCATAGCTTTCTCAAAAATCATCATCAAGAAAAGCATTATGAATACTAGCCAAAGTAAGGGTGTCGTGAGGTACCTGACAATCATGAAAAGCATATAAGATAGATTTAGTAGGCACCCCACATCGTCCACAACTAGCATCATATGCAAGTATGGTTAAAGCAATCCTAGTCACTACAGCCAACAAAACATGGCTGACCTACCAAGCAAACAACATGACTTTAGGAAAATTTTAAGTTTCCATATAGCTTGCCAAAAGAACCGGTGAAGCCCCAAACTAATGGACCATACAAAAGCCAACTATAATTGGACTTTGCAAAAGTAGCAACCCCGCGGTGAATGATCCCAAATAAGCATATCAGATGGCTCAGAAGATGCAATTGGAATAGGCAAAACATTGTCCGCCTCTTCCCTTGAAAATAAGCCTCAAACCAAGTTTCGGTCCCACCCATTCCCATCCACTCGAAGCAACTCCCTAACCAAGGCATTATGATACAAACAACCACTAATACCCAACTTTCTACCATCCAAACCCTTATTTCCCCATCGATGCCCCCAAATCCTTTTAAAAGAACCATTGGGTTCCAACTCACGAGTGGTTGCCAAAATGCTCGTCCATGCAAAAGAAGATTTCTCACCAACTTCGGGTGGAAAACATCCCCATTGGGAAAATATTTCACACTAAAAAGACAAAGACACAAAGTATCATAGTGATGCACCAAACGCCAAACCTGTCCACCAAAAGTGCTAGATTGAATGACAATTCAACAAACCAAACCATTGATTTACTATAGCGCTTCGAATCGATCAATAATGGAATGGCTATTAAAACCAATCAAACGTGATGTAAGTATTTAGAATATAGGTGTGTGTTTAAGAATAGCATACAATAAATAATGAAACGTATAATTTGAAAGCTAACTGATAATAACACATGTAATATGTATGATATTAAAACCAAAATTATTCTAACTTAAAAAAACCTTGAAATAAAAGTTTTTAAAAATTATAAGGATAAGAAATAAACTATTTAAGTAAAATTTGGTGTAATTTCTTTTTGGCTAAAGTTGTGTCTATCTAGATGAAAAAAATAGGTTGGTTCTCAATTTTATCTATTTATTTCATGAAAATTGAGAAGTCAATCATTTAATTTTAAATTGTTAGAATTTAATAGTTTATTTATTGGTAAATATGTAAACATGAACATTTAGTCTTTGTTAATTTGTTGTATATTAGTTGTTAAATTATTGATTTTTGCTATATATAAATGGTTGAATTGTTTATTTCATTATCAACGTTTTAAGGACAATATAAAAAAAATTACCAGATTAAAATAACTTATCAATATTTGAAAAATACAAAATTTAAATTTAAATTAATTAAAAAAATAACTTTTTTTTAATTTTTGTAAAATTCATAATTTGGAAAAAAATGCTTCCTAATATATATCACTTTCAATTTTATTTTGAAATTGAAATTTAATTATTAAAATAAAGACACTAATAGTTTATCGAGGTATTTCAACGCATCGCATAGACAGTGACAAATTTGTCCTTTATTAACACACCGGAAGGTATACGAGAATAAGTTAATATCAAATAAAGAAATCAACTTTGCTGACATCATACATAAATATAAATATTTTCAATTTCGGTTTGTGTAACAAGAAATAATAATAATAATAATAATGGGAAGGAGGAGGAGAAGAAGAAATAACGATGCTAAGATTGGTCATTTGCTTGAAATTGAATTGAACAATAAATAAAATTTTACTTGGAGTATTTGCTCTTAGCTTCTCTCTGGCTATCTTAACAACTACCATTATTTCACTAAGTTTAAATCAGAATTTTTTGAATAATATTTTTATTTTTATTGTATTATTAAATTAACATTAAAAATAATTTATTAATATAAAAATGATTATTATACGATAATAAAAAAAATAATATTAATTAACATGATAATATATCATTGTGAAAATAATTAATTTAGTCAAATCTTTTAAAAATTTTATTGAAAAATTATATAATATATATTATTAATTAATTTTTTTGAACATTAATCTTATTATAGGTTCTTATCATTTGTTGCTCTTTTTGATATAATGCCTAGAAATACCCATAGTCCCTCCCTAACTATTATCTTTTAGCAATTTGATTCCTACGTAACTACTATTGTATAGATATATATACTCTTGAGGTCTATTAATAAAATTCAAGAGAGATTACCCTATTCTTGTCAGGGTATCAAAGTAAAGTTTTTGGCACGATTTTTTTTTTCATCATTCTAAATTGCTGGCGGCGAGTCTTCTCCTCCTCCTCCTCCTCCACCACCAAGGGGGCGACATTTTCTGATTTTACCGTTGAGCAATGACAGTCACTTCTGACAGTATTCGATAATAAACAATCAACTTCCACTCGAGTGAATGGTAAGTCCAAGAATAATTGGATTATTGATATGGGTTGCTCAAATCATGTTACGGGTGATCTTATGTGTTTGATAAATGTGAGAGATGTTGTAGCATGTTTTGTAGGACTCTCTGATGGTCAAACAGTGGTGGCTACCCAAGAAGGAATGGTTAAATTGGTAAACAATATTCACTTAAAACACATTCTTTATGCTCCTCAATTAAACTGCAATTTAATTTTGGTTTCCTAGTTGAATGATGATATGAACTATTTTGTCCAAATTTCTACTACATATGTGTTATTCAAGACTTTCATTTGAGGGAGCTGATTAGAGCGGGTGAAAGAAGGGATGGATTTTACTACTTTCAGTAGGTTTCAATGGTCAAAGCGGTTTCGGTTGAAGTTTCATTCTCTTTGAAACTTTGGCATAGAAGATTGGGTCATCCTTCCAAGAAAGTAGTAAAGTTACTTCATTAAGTTAGTAACTCTAGAGCTCCTCTGAATAAAGCATGTGAAATTTGTCATCATGCTAAGCATACTAGAAATAGCTTTCCAATTAGTGAACAGAAAGCCACTTGTATTTTTTAGTTAGTTTATTGTGATTTATAGGGGTTTTATGACACTCTATCTTGTGGATCTCATTATTTTTTGATATTGGTTGATTATTTCTCTCATGTTGTTTGGGTATATCTATTGGAAAATAAAAAGGAGGTTTTTAAAATTTTCATTTCATTCATTGCTATGTTTGATCGTCAATTTTCTCAACAAATAAAATGTGTTAGAAGTGATAATAAGACGAAATTTAATTGTCTCCAGAATTATTTTCTTGCTAATGAAATTATTTTTCGAACATCTTGTGTTGGTACTCCGTAACAAAATGGGAGAGTGAAGAGGAAACATCAATATATTTTAAATGTAGCTCGTGCTTTTCGTTTCCAGGGAAATATACCTATATCTTTTTGGGAGGAGTGTGTGTTGGCTTCTTCTCATCTCATTAATCGAACTCCTTCACATTTTCTTCACAATAAAACACCTTATGAAATGTTGTTTGGTAGCCCTCTTTTGTTTGATGATCTTCGTGTGTTTGATTGCTTACGTTTTGCTCATAATCAACATTTTAAAAGTGATAAGTTTGCTAGTCGAAGTCAAAAATGTGTTTTTTTGGGTACCCTTTTGGCAAAAAGGGTTGGTATTTATATGATTTGGATTCTAAGAAGTTCTTTGTGTCCCCCGATGTGAAGTTTATTGAGGATGTTTTTCCATATTTGGATAGGAATGATGCAACCATTGAGCCTGACAATGTTGCTCTGCCCTATGGGAGTGCAAATGTAATCTTTTTATACATATTTTGGTGAATCGGAGGTGTTGAACCTACGACAGTTCCTCCGCTTATTAATTCGCAACCTTTGAGTTCACCACCTACGAGTTCTCTGACACCTGTGGTATCTTCTTCTTCCTTCAATGACACGGTGGTACAAAGGGCTTTGGGTAATGATGCACTTCAATTGGGACGAGGGCATAGGAAGAAATTTCCCTATATGAAGCTTCAAGATTTTTTCACTCATACTATTGTCACGAAGCTAGATCTTTCGTCTCGTGATCTGTGCGGCCTTAAGCGATCCGTTCATCCAAATTCACCTAAGTCAGCCTTTACTCAAGCAAGGATTCCTTAAGAACTCCTCCAAGGCACCAATTGTAGAGCGGAAGCGACTTATGCCAAAAGAAGCAACCAAAAGAACAACATAAAGGATCACACAAAGTGTTTGAGTAAATGCTTTCTATTCTCTTATTCACAAAGATTAATGAAACAATGAATGGAGTGGGTACGAATGAGGAGGGGGCTCTCTATTTATAGTTGAGCTCCCTCAAAAATGACGGTCAAGATACATTTACGTCAACAGACGAGATTGACCATATCCCTTGATTTTAGGTGTAACAGCCTATTTTTTTAGTGAAATTGGAATAGTGGTTTCAGGACTACAAATTCGGCCCAAAAATAAAATTTATTTTTATTTTATTAGATGGTCCATATTATGATAGACATGTTGTGTGAAAATTTTGATACGAAAATTTTATTGATTAAGTGTTTAATTTTGAGAAGGACTAAATCGCATAAAATACGAAAAGGACTAAATCGCATAAAATACGAAAGTTGAATTTTAGTAGCTATAAGGATTAAATAGCTATGGAATTCAAAACTAGAGGTCCCTATATGGTAATTAGACAATTAAAGAAAAGTATGTAGGTTTTTGGTGACTCATCTATGAAAAAATTAGAAAAGAGTAGGGACTAAATTGAAAATTAAAATAATTAATTAATTAAAAAGATGATAAAATATATCTTATTATTTTGTCATTTTCTTCCCCAAAATTATATGGAAACCCTAGGAGAGAGAGAAGAAACTTTCAAGGCTTAATTGGGTAAGTTTCCTTGTCCCGTTTTTAGTAATTTTGATATTTTTAAAATCGGGATAGTCTAATCTATCTATTTGGGGGATTAATTTAAAAATTTATCAAGGTATGAAATTTGGGTCATGGATGAATATGCTGAAAATTAGATATTTATGGTAGCAAATGAAAGGTTGTTAATAGATAAATAACTTTTACAAAGTGATTTTTGATAAAAACATGATTTAGGGACTAAAATGTAAAGTTGTGAAATTTGATGAAAAATTTTGAATTTTTATGAATACATGTGCTGTGAATTTTGTAATGGGATTTTGGTTAGACTTGGAATAGGGAGTAAATTGCACAAGTTTTATTTTCCGAGCTCAGGGACGAAATGAGAATTTATGGAAAAGTTAAGGGCAAAATGGTAATTTTTCCTAGGATGTAAATTGAGTCCAAGTAAATATGAAATATGTGAAATTGATGATTAAAGCTATTTATATAGATCCAGACAATATAAATTCGAGGTTAGACCGAGGAAAAAAAAGGTTTCAGATTAGTAGATTTTATACGCGAACAAGTGTCGAGGTAAGTTCATGTAACTTAATCGAGCATGTAAATATGTTTAATTGAATGTTGTGTTTGTATGGAATATGACTTATATTGATGTACATTATTTGAATGCTATAATGAAAAATTGAATACATGCTTGAAATAGTGAAAAATGGGTTAAGTCTCAATTGAATATTGAATTCCGATGAATATATGCACTTTCCCGAAATGAATGAGGTCCTGCATTTGTTGTGGATGGGATTTAGCTTGGACGAGTAATCCTATTAACCTTGTTATAGGAAGGATTTAGCCCAGATGGGTAATCCTGATTGGGCTATTTTGAGCTTACGTTATATAAAGGATTTAGC